>JAILYA010000035.1:0-2400000 GCA_021437795.1 Rhodamnia rubescens
GAGGTTTGAGATAGCCTAGATTGGCTGGGTTTGAGCTCCACAATTCGAGCTACATGTGCAACAATGGCAGTCTTATAGAGAGGATTTTCTCTCTCTAACTTGCTATCTCTCTCTCTCTCTATTTTGTTTTTCCCTAGGAACCGAATGAGTGACCTCCCTCCCTTCTAGAATGTCTCGAGAATGCTATATTACATTTTTAGAATTGGCGCGCGATCGGGCGAGACCTCACCGCCTCAAACTCACGTGATTTCACGTGCCTTTTGGCACATCGACGGTGAGGAGACAGTGGGGGATTCCGTCAACTTCATTTGCATCTTTGGCGTGCGCAATTTGGATGTCAATTTGGACGGTCTATCATGGTTGACTTTTTGGGCAGTGTGGCATTGATTGACCAATTCCTACCTGCTCCGGCCGCCATTGGTGGGGAGATTGGTCCTGATCGACGCGGGACGAGGCGGCGAACAAAAAGCCTTCGCAAGCTCCTCCGATCATGGCTAATTGGTCCTTCAATTTGCTCGTCAAAGCTCGGCCTAAAAAATTGAAAATTGGCATGAATGGGAGGTTAGGGATGACACTATGCGGGGCGGGTCTGTGGGTTGGATCCGGTCGACCCTTGCAGACCCGGTCATTCTAATTTTCCAAATTAATCACAATCCTTGGGGATTTTTCAAAATTAAAGTTCCAAATTGAATTTAGGGACATCAATATTTTCTAAAAATGTGATTTTACCCAAAATTTCAACATGAATTGAATAAAAACCCCAAATTGGTTCTATGATCCGAATATGAAAATTGAGCAATCGAAGGCCTAAATGACCAATTCAGCTCTCAATACCTAAGCCAAACGATTCAGGAGGTTGAAAAACATAGGATGGTGGTCTCATTTTCTCATGACAGTCCCTAGATTTTGATTAATTTCAATTTGAATAGGATCCATGGACTAAATTGAAAGATATGCAATTTTGCCCAATCTATGCAATTCACGCAATTGAGGAGGAAATTGGATAAAATTGAAGTGGAGAGTACTAAAATTGAATGTCATGACTCCTAAAATGCAAAAATTACAAATTAAAAGACTCAAATGACAATTTTTGGGCAAATTCAACTCTATGTGTAATGAAGGAACACATGAAATTGAACTTGATTTTGAATTTTCAAGAGGTCTAGATGAAAAGGCAATTAAAATAAAAATACTGACTATTTTTATATATTTTTTGTGACCTCAAATGCTATTTTTCTCGATTTTTCAAGCATTTTTCTATTTTCAAAAAATATTAAAAAATGTGAAAAATATGAAAATTTATTTTTTGGTCAAAAATGGTTCCTTAGGCTTGGCCAATGCTATCAAATTTGATATTTCAATTTTTTTTGACTTTTTATAAATTTTTTATGAATTTCCCAAAAATAAATCGGGAAAGAAGCGATTAAAAATCGGTTGTGAACACCGCTACATGAAAATAATGGCATGTCTAATGAAAATTTCTAGATGTGATGGCCCGGGCGTCACAACTCTACTAGTAGTACCGGAGTGGGGTGCTACGGACTTAAGTTGGTATCGAGCATTAGGTATCCGGGTGATAAGGTGTGCTAGATTGGAGGAGTCGGGGTACGCAATATGTTTAAAACCTTTAATGTATATGTTTTCTTGGTTTGGATAAACGGGATGAGTAGCTCGTTTATAGCAGGCCATTAATAGGATTTTAGCTACTCATAGGATGTGAGTGACATTCTAAAGTAGATGGTATGTTCATCGATTTCTTGGTTTGTTACTACTTGTGATTGTGAGGTGTTGGGTAAAGGATAATGAGTAAAGGAAATACCGAAGAATGGTTCATGTGCAGAGGAATTACAAGATGCCAAGGGCAGGCGCGTCTTCCTTAGGAACAAATCCTACGGATCCAAGGATTGATGGAATTTTAGGAGCATTGGCAAATGTGGGAGCTGATTGGAATGGCAAGCTCAACTGCAAGTGGCAGTGCACGATACGACCGGAAAACGTTGTATACAAGGATTGGTCGAGCATTTTCTAAAGTTGAAGCCACCTAAGTTTTTGGAATGGGAACTCCGAAAGATCTTGAGAGTTGGGTAGATGAAATGGAAGAATTATTCGGCCTTCCGAATTGTCCGATGCGGATCGATTGATCTTAATGGAACACCAACTTACTTGAAATGCTAAGTATTGGTGGAGGGCTACTAAGAGGATAGTGTTTCTCGAAGGTATGGAAGTCGCTAGCATTGCTTCATGGAAGCTTATAACAATCAATATCTCTCGATAGCGTCGGAGATAAAAAAAAATGGCTGAGTTCATGCGATTGACGCAAATCAATACAACTATATGCCAATATAAGGCAATATTTTTTTAACTGTCAGTGTACGCCCTTCGTTTAGTTGAAAACCCTATGGATAGGGCAAAAAGGTTTCATAATGGTCTTAAGATTGAGATACGGAGACAACCAAGTGCCTTTTTTACATTAAAGACTATAATGAACCCTATAGTCGGGCTCTATTGGTAAAGAGGAGCTTCAAAAGGAAGAGATGGAAGCAGTGAACATTAGAGACTATAATGAACCCTATATTCGGGCTCTATTGGTAGAAGAGGAGCTTCGAAAGGAAGAGAAGGAGGCAATGACCCAAGTAAGGTCAAGGTTACCACTTCCTCAAGGGAATTTAAGGCATGATAAGTGGCCAAATCAGTTTGGAGGATCGAGATCTAATGCGAACAAGAGACCTAATTTCGGATGATTTAGTTAGGTGAGAAGTAGTAGTGACAAGGACCGAGGCCAATGCAAACTTGGGTGAATAACGTTTGTACTCGATGTGGAGAATTCCACATGAATGGGTCGTGCATGATCAATAGGCAATGCTTCAAATGCGGCCAATGTGACACTTAAGGAGGGATTGTCCCCAAGAAGGGTAACCGCCTCAAGCAAGGATGCCACAACCAACGCAACATGCTTTAACTAGGGGCACTAATAGAGCAAGTGGATCTAGAGGAGCGAGATAGAGCACGTCAAGCTAGAAATGCTCAAAGACCCTTAACTCAAGGACGAGTGTATGCAGTAACACAAGAGGAAGCCTCGGCTTTCAAAACGATTTATCAAGTACGCTCTCTATCCATGGTCACAAAGCGTATGCCTTCTTTGATACTAGAGCTACCATTCATTCATCTTAGCATAATATGTGAAGTTACATGATTTGAATACTAAATTGCTTGACGAACCTCCGTAGTAACTACTTCGCTTAAGGATATCATGTTATTGACCCTAGGATGTAGGAATTGTGAAATGACTATTGGAGACCGGAGTGTGGTAATAGACTTAATAGTCTTGGAGATGCATGATTTTAATGTGATAATTTGTTTGGATTGGCTACACCAATAATGGGCTAAGGTGGATTGCTATAGGAAAGTAGTTTAGATTAATCCATCGGATAGTCCTAGTTTCGAATTCATTGGAAATAGGACGAGTACATTTGGGACCCTTATATCGGCCATGGAAGCTTGGCGATTGCTTGATGGGTGATGCCAAGGATATTTGGCGGTAGTTCGGGATAAGACTAAGAAGGAAATGAGATTCTAGTGGTTCAAGATTTTCCGGATGTTTTCCCTGAAGAACTTCCAAGATTGCCTCTAGAGAGAGAGAGATTGAGTTTATGATTAAGCTAGTTCCCGAACGGAACCTATATCAAGAGCCCTTTATCGGATGGCCTTGACGGAACTAAAGGGAATTAAAAGTGCAACTCCAGGAACTATTGGATAGAGGATTCATTCAGCCAAGTACATCGCCGTGGATAGTGCTAGTATCGTTTGTAAAGAAGAAAGTTGGATCCTTAAGGCTTTGTATAAATTACGAAAGTTGAATACGATAACTTTCAAGAACAAGTACCCATTACTAAGGATCAATCATTTGTTTGATTAGTTGCAAGGTGCTTCGTGTTTTCAAAAATCGATTTATGGTCGTGGTACCATTAGTTGAGAATTAAGGAAGATGATATCCCCAAGATCGCCTTTAGGACCCGATGCAGATATTATGAATTCCTAGTGATCCGTTGGATTGGCAAATGCACCTGCGACATTCATGGGACGTAATGAATCATGTGTTCAAGCCGTACTTGGATCAATTCGTCATTGTTTTCATTGACGATATTTTGGTGTACTCTAAGGTGGAGAAGGAGCGTAAGGAACATTTAAGAATGACATTGCGGACGTACGGTGAACCACAACTATCAGCCCCTATCCCCGGGCATGCCACAACCCTACCAAATGCCTCGGATCATTAAAGGGCGACGTCCTATGCACGTCGTCAACCCATTCATTTTATCTTTCAATTAAGCATATGCAGAAACGATTCTCGATCCCAAGAAAAACATAACAATAGGGATAGTTGAAAAGGAAATCAACAACCATCAAACAACAAAAGTTCATTTTATTTATTTACTATTAACCCTAAGAAGTGCGTATGCATAGGCTCTACCTAGGGCAACTTCCTACAATCATAAAAAAGATAACAAATTGAGGTTGGGGTTAACGCTACTCTAAGCTACTCAAAAGAGAGATCTATGACCACGTCTTCTCACGTAGTCCAGTAGGGGGTCTTATTGAGTGGCACCCCAAATTGCACCTTGATTCCATGTTTTCCTTTTGGTCGAAAACTACTAGAGTCCTAGTGGTGTTAGACTCTCAAATTTTCAGATCGGATTTAGGATTTTCAAGTTAAAAGGGTCTTCTCCTAAGAGGTGATCTAAGAAATCAAAACTCTATCATTATGCGGTGACAACGAGAGTTTTGACGGATCGAACTCCTCTAATCTAATGGCTCATGATAATTCTTGATCTAGCTAGAATTCTCGATCGATGGTTGTCAACGACTCCCACTCCTATTAGGACACGAGGTTTGAGCCCTATATATGCAACCCTTCGCTCACATTAAGAGAGGCTGACACTTTTGGGGTAATACATTTAGAATTTTCGAGAGAACAAATGTGAGAGAGAGACTTTGGTCGAGAGTTTCCCTTCGTCGACCGCCTGGAGTAGTTCCGCACCAATCCTCCGTGCGCTGCCATCCCTTCTTTGTTTGATTCATACCAATCACCACGGAGATCCTCACATTCCGATCTATTGACAGCCACTGATGGTGCGACGATCGACACTTGGAGGCACTCGACCGATTCCCGCCTATTACTCCATCGGGTAAACTTTCTGTTCGGCCACTGTTTAGCCACAATCCGAGGTGCATTAGCTCCTATTTTCATAATATTTGAAGGTCTAACACTATAGTTACTTGTGCTAGATCATTCGAGACTAGTCTCCAAAGAAATCGAGCTCGAAAAAGTTCGATTTTGGGCTTGATACGTAGCTTGGCGCGTGCTGGAATTTGCTCATAAAAAGTATTTTTTTTATCTCAAATTTTAATCATCAATCTATGTTTTTTGATTTGTAACATGCATATATGTTCATGTATTGATGAATGTATTTGGTTTGTGATCAAAGTTGGAGGAATTAAACTTTTGTCGATCCATATATGTTGAAACCGAAAATTAGATTGTTGTGAGGAAAATTTTTGATTTTTGTAGTGAACTTAATTTGATCATGAAATTGAACAAATCTAATGGAATTTTCTGATAATTGATGAGATTAATTGGAAATGTCTTTTCTCAAAAAAGTTGTTCGGTAATTTCTAAGATTAAGATAAGTAAATTGGAAAAGATTTGGACTTATTGGTGAGAGTTAAAGTGGATTTTCAGCACTCTCACTTCTTTGCCTGAATTTGACATATGACATGGATGATCCCTTACTTTGATTCCTACCTTGATTGGTTGAATTGGTCCTATCTTATGATTGTTTGATGATTATCTCATGCTATGATTTTAGTTGAACTTTGTCTATCTTGTGAGAATGATTGAATTGGATATCATCGAATTTATCGGGGATAATTTTTGGGGCGTTGGATGGTTATTTCATGAATATCTATGATTGAATTATCTTATCTGTTGTGATTTCATGATGATATTTGGCTTGAGATAAGATTCGATGGAGGTAGGTAATATCCAAAATTTTTCGGAGATATCTCGCATTAAATTTTCCAATCCTTAAGGATAATTTTCTCAAAAAATAAATTGAACTTTAGATGAGGTAAGGTGGATCCCCAACTTCAAAATTTCGGCCATCCCTCTCTATTTTTAGAAAATTTCAAATTTAATTGACATTTTGATTTTATTTTTGTCATGCTTGTTTGCTTTTCATTGTTATAAAGTTTGCAAAATTTTAAACAAACATGTCCATAATATATACTCTCCTATGTGCCTTGTTCGTCACAAAAATAAATCACATGCCTTAGCTATGATTTCATGGAATGGGATGGTGATTTAGTATAGAATTTCGCGTTCTTCCATTTGGCAAAAGGGATGATGCTATTCTATCCGCATACTTGCACGAATCTTTGAGGATGTAGCGGATAAAATCTAGCTCTAGCCCCGGATCCTTGGGAATGAGAGGATTTTTCAGAAAATTCAGATTAAAAAGGTCTATTATAGACATTTTTATTTATTTTTGTTCAAATTTTTTATTGCTTTTGAGTGCTTTTATTAAATCCAAAAAATACAAAAACAAATTCATCTTTTGGGTTCATAATATATGGTATAGTATCACATTTTTTTAAAAATCAAAATCAATTCACTTAAATCAATTGAAAAGGACTTTTTCATGAAATCGATACCAAAATGGCATTAATTCTTCCAATTAATGTAACTAAGACCCCGAACTCATTTTCTCCGGTTCGCAGAAATAAAATAATCCTCCCCGCTAGTTTATTAAAGTTTCTAATCGACCTATCATAAATGATTAATGGCGGCTCCAATTGAATAATTTTTTCATGAATTGAACCTAACTTAGTTGATGCAATTATTGTGTATCCGCTACTATAGATGCCTAAAATCTTTCTTTCACTCCTTCATTGAATTTTCTTCAACTCGTGACCATTCCAATGCCCATTCACTTAGCGCGTGGGAAGGCAACAAAGTTCGGTTCATAATATTGCAGCGCAGAGTGGAGCAACCGCGGCACGAAGTTCAAGCCTGCGGGTTCGGCCCTGTCAATCCCGACGGAATCCAATCCAATAAAATATACATTAATTCAATTTAATTAATCTGGTAATCCGTTAGCCTGATTTAGGTTGCTACAGCTTGGCGACTCCTCTAAGACTCAAACTTTTAATTTTTTGAAAAATAAAGGAGGGAACAGAATTTCTATGAATTTTTTGGAAATTAAAATTTAATTTTCAGAATTTTTAATTAATCCCTTTAATTTTTGAAAAAATAAAAATTATTTGAGGACTTAAGCCATTGATTTTCATTGAATTGCCTTTGATTGTTTGGTAGTGTTTGGTTGTGAATTGTGGTTGATCCTTTAATCGATTGATTGGAATTTCTCTTTGGTTTTAAGCCTTGTGGATGATCATATTCTATTACATTTGATTTTCTCGACCATTTATGCAGCATTATTTGATTTTTGGCTTTAATTTAATCGCCTTATTTTATCGCAAAATGCCATGATCGAGTGGATTATACTTGTTGAGCATGATTCATGACATCACATCGACTTTAAAATGTTGAGACGAACCTAGGATGGTGTCTAAGCAAGATTCTCGTCCGGCCTCATGATGGAGGAATGGATGATCTTACCCTTGACCCCGACTATTTTAAGAATTCCCGCTTTGGCCTGAATCTGCGGGCATGAGAGGGTTTCTGGACATCCCCTACGGTTAAGAGGCGCTAGATACGACTTAGATTGGTAGGTACGATTCGCCCTCTCAAGCTTTAAGAACTTGGTTAATAAAGCATGCATCAACGTCATCTTGCTCATTTTTTAACCATCATCGTCATTTTCACATATGTGCTATTCCTATATATTTTCTCGAGTCGGTCCATGGCTATTAGGAGTGCCATTATTTTGACTTATCACTTCATGGGGCACGGTAACATTCGCACCAGTCGAGATAACTAAGGACGATCTCGATCGATCGGCTTCCCTAATTGGATGAGATCACGCGCCATTATGTTGAAAGTAGACTAGGACAGCTAATTTTTTTGCTCAACATCAATGTCCGTACCGGAATTATCCATGCTCTTGCTCACCTTTGGGTCCTTCAAATGGCTACGTTCTTGTGGATTTATTTTTGAGGCCGAGCAAATCGACGCTTTCAAAGTCCGAGTGGTTGACATCTACGATGCTCCGATTAGATCGGACTATTATCGAGCTAGTGAACAGGTGATATTTGACCGAGTTAAAGATGAAAATCTTGAGCCTAATGAGCGAAGGGATGATTGTACGTGCGAACCAAGTTAGAATGGCAGCCACTGTGTGCCAAATTGTCATTAATTGCGATCAAGAGCTTGCGGCTTTGGCTAAACCTCAACCCAAGGATAGCTTGGAGGTAAATCGAACGAAGTTGACATTACAAATTTGATGAAGACCGACTTGGAGATAGCTAACATGTCCGCTTTTTGAAGATGCCTCGGACAATGAACTCGGGATCTTTATACTTGAGAGTTTCGTGATTACCTCACCTCAGCCCGTTTCCATACATGGATGATAAGGCGGTGCCTTGGTCTTATGACTTGGCTCGATAACAAGTTTGGGCAAGCTTACGGTGATGATTAGTCGGCCAAGCGGTTGTTGAGAAGGACGTGAAAGAATTTGTAGCTGTGATCAAGGCGATCAAGTATAATACCTTTGATTAGTTAAGGAAGTTGCTCGTCTAAGTATCCTTGCTAGAGCTTCTTGGTCATCGAGAAGCATCGAAATTCTTTGATGAAGGTGTTGGGCCAAATACACGTACCTGAAAATATCGATCAAGATAAGTTAGAGAACTTCATTGAAGCTATCCTTATAAAGGATTAGGTGGCGTTCGCTGATGATGAAATTCCAATTGAAGGGAAGGGCCACAACAAAGCCCCGCATGTCACGGTGAAATATAAGCATACTCATGTAGCTTGTATACTCATCGACAATAGGTCAGACATTCAATACATGCCCCTTGGCTACCTTGAATTGCTTTAGAATTGACCTGGCCAGCTGCTGGCGGCAAGACCTCGGCCTAGGGCCTTTGATGGTGTGAAGAAAAACGTCCCGGGACATATCAACCTTGATATCCAAATCGGACCTTCTATATTCGATGTTTTGTTCCAAGTTTTGGATATTCCCTCGACCTTTAATTTGTTACTAAGACGTCTATGGATTCACAACACAGGTGCTGCACCGTCGAGCCCGCATAAGAAGATTAAGTTCGTAGTCGAGTAGAAATTGGTTATGGTGCATGGTGAGGAGGATTATCGAATTTATAATGAGATGGTATCCCTTACATTGAACCGGTTCATACTGAAGAAGATTCATATCATGCTTTTGAGTTGATACAAGCAATTCATGCATCGCCATAAAGCCCCTTACCAGTTCCTGAAGTATCAAGCGCTTCCTCATGGTAGCTAAGGCAATGATCGGTAATGGATTCGAATTCGGCACGTGTCTCAGGCCGACATGGCCAAGAGATTCGTACCCCTATGGAAATCAACGAGCAATCCCATACAGGTTGGTCCGGGATACCGTGGACATGGCCGTCCTAAATGTGGAAGACGATATGTGATAGGCCGTGGTAAGATGGAAAGCATCCCTTTGCCACCACATCTTTACACCACCTTCCGATCAATTGGAGTAGTCGGCGGTTATGATGAGTTGACCCGGTTTGAAAATGACCTAGGGCTTGTGTTCCCGATTCACCAAAGGGTTAGAATTCTCTAATTGAACTAATGATGTCGGACGAAGGTGAAGTCGATGATGAGGTCCCGACCTTGCCGGATGGTTCGATAATCTAACCATGCAGCTATATTCGAAGACCCTATGTAAGTTGATAGGGCTCTTGAGGAGGAGCCTTACATGATGCCTAAACCCTCAAGGCCGTCCGTCACTCGCCATATTCGACGATCCACTAGAAGATTTAGATTCAAAGTAATATTTTTATGCTTATGCTGTTCCTTGCGTGGGAAACTTTATTGCTTTCTCATGATTTCATTTCGATTCAATGTCGCACCGTAGGATTTCTCTTTTCAATAAGATGTAATTCATTGATTTAATATCAATAAAATTACAGAGGCATTTTATATGTTTTGGCTAGCGTTATCACTTAGAGGGGTGAATAGGTGACTATAGTGTATTTTCACAAATCGAAGCGGAATTTAAATCGATAAGCTTGTAGCTTTGACCCTCGAGATAATGATCACACTCAATAGTGCAGTGTGCATTGAATGTGCGGTTTAACTATTACTTTACGGATTAGTGATCTCCCTTGAAACATAGGACTCTACGCCTAATGCTCAATACTCTTATGTATACCTTTAAGATTTACAAGTGAATAGATCAAGAAGAAAATAAGAATTAGAGCTCTCTCGATCTTGAAATTTTGAACATTAATCCCTCTTTATGCCAACCTTTGTTTCTCTTCGGCTTTGAGATGTCTTTTATACTCATCCACCTCCAACTATCTATTGCAAGGCCTCTAGAGGATTGCTCTCCAAAACTGTCCATTTGGACGGGATCGTATCCAAAAGAAGATCTCTTAGCCGTTGAGGATTGCTAAAGGAAAGTCTTCTCCGTTGGATCAAATCGCCCATACTATTACCATCCTGGGTTTCCATAGATGGATTTCTCCAATTGGAAAGTTGCACTCGTTTCATTTGATTCATGTCTTTGATTGATCTTCATCACGGAGAATCTTCAAGAACGATCCAACTCGATTACCAGCCATTGTGATGATGTAATATATATCAATTAAATCATCTTTCAAATCTCTCTTGAGGTTGTGGTTACTACATGAGAAATGCTTCTCTCATAGCTTGAGTATCATTCCAACGTTTGAGCTTCTCCACACGACATCGAGTCCCTCGGAGTAACATTTCAGCTACCTTTTGACAAATTCAATCCCGTACATTCTCGTACCTTTGGACTTTCTTCAAAACAACTATTTCATAGCATTATCCCAAACCAAGAGATCATTGATTGTTTTGTCAACTTCAAAATTATTCGAGAGTTTTTCTTAACAATCTCCCCATTTTTATGATGACAAAACCATCCATAAGAATATTAATCATTATGACAAAAGTAGGCGAGTAAGATATAATTTTGTTACTCAAGTATGGTCTTGCTAAATCATGATTTGCTATTTCTGTGCTTTAGCAATTGAAAGTTTTGAAATTCAAAGGTCAATATCATGATGTCAAAAGTGATCTCGGAACTTGTGAAGCATGTATCAAAAAACTTGGATTTGTGTACACACACGGGTATAGAACATTTATATTATGAAAGTATTTTATTGACTTAAAAAAAATCCTCATGCTTTCGTACATGAACTATTGATGATCATAAGCAATGCAATATTTCGAGTGTAATCTTGCGATACTTCGAGCATCTTATTTTGTATTACTCTAAGAGCTAGTTCCTAGGGCATCAATCTACTCGGATGATAGGAAGTTTCGTTTCACCTTTTTATGATCTATTCACCATAGACATTTTAAGACTATCATTTGATAATTCTTCTATCATTCTCCATTTGTTCCTGTTCCTATCTTTTCACAATCTGTTCGTAGCATGAAATATGGATCTTCTCCATAATGTTCTCCATAATGATGTTATGCATCTTATACCATGCATCTTCTTCCCCTTTTTGTCATCGGCATAAAATGTTATATAGCAATAATATATGATTTCGCCACTAATTCTTGCATTGGCAAATATTCTGCAAATTCTTCTTCACAAATGATTTTCCTTGTAAATCATTTTTACCGAGGTTGTCTTTCTCTCTTTTCTCTTCTTTTTTTGGAGAGATTTTTTATGAGAGAGATTTTATTTTTGTTCTTTTCTTTTTCTTTATAGAGAAAGAAACTCTTTTGGCAAATCCCTTGGACATATCGTTGATGGACCTTTGCTTTGAAATTCAATTGCTCCAAGTAATCCTTTATCCATCTTGATATTTCTACTTTGAGACGATTTCATTCTTTACCATGGAGGTGATCATCAATTGGGTTACGAGAAATGAATCCACCGCTCAAATTGGCTAAGCAAAGGATAAAGTGTATGGGGTATAGAAAGAAATGCTCTTTGTCATATCTAAGGCACTTGAGTTAACATAGAAATTGCATGTAATAAATATACTTGAAAATTAATGCAAGTGAAAGCAAGAAAATTCCAACCATTTTTGAATTTTTTTGATAATCGCCCCTAATGTGGGGTTGTTCCCGACAAGGGTAAGAAATGAACCTCCATACAAAAGGGGTTAGCAAGGTATAACTAGTGGTGTGTAGGATAGAGGAAATGAATGCCTTTCATTACTTTGATCATCATGCTTTTCGTAAGATAACCTTTCACCTTATAAGCATGGAAATTTTCACTCATCTCATTGGGGATTATATTGGGGACATGTATGATAATGGTTTGCCTTTCGTCGTCCTGATATTTCCCATTCAATATGATCATTTCATAGCGTGGAATAGATTACTTGATTAAAATTCTTCCCGATAAAGATTAGTAATACGGGACAAAAATCATGTACGAAACTTTAAGGTCAAAATTTGTGAATTTCTTGGTTAGTCGAATGAGAATGCATAAACAATGCAATATCTCGAGCATTTTTCAAGCATGTAAAATGTATCAATTCCATGAAAGACTCATGTGTCTGTTCCAAGTATATCGATTTGTATGAAAACTCTCAAGAATTGAGAATTGTGGATTATCCCCAATTTACTATTAGAATGTGTCCAATGATCATGGCTTTGCAAAAAAAAATAAAAGGGATTGCCCTAAGCATAACCAATGTTGAGAATTTGGTCTCGGGCTTTGGCAAATGATCCATTTCTCCACTTACCCTTCGGAGGTATTAACAAAGACATGTCCCCTAACTTGGCACCTATAAGAAGGAAGACATCATGTCGGAACTTGTCAAGCCCATGTAGAGATATTCACTTTTGAGATTAGATGCCTTCGGCTTTGCCCCGCTTTTCATTAGTTGATGCGGTACGATCAAAGGATCGGTTGATGGCGAAATATGGATCGAGTCTTCGTTTAGCCGATGGCCCGATGTCCGGTTTGTACCCGGATCAACTAAGGTTTTCTTCCTCGATTATGAGCTCGTGGCTCACAACTCATACATTGATTGTCCGAGGATTGATCGAATCGATGGATGTTTGGGGTTAAGAATTTGTTTCTTGCTCCCGGATTAACTCGAAACATGCAACATATGAGTCGGTGAAACAACCAGGGTTAAATGGCATGCAAGTTTTCTCTCTCTTTTCCGACGGAAAATTTAAAATTTCCTCCGATCTTTGATTTTTTTTTCAAAAGTTTTATTTTTTTGAAATTCATTTTTTTAAAGACTCAAAAATGAGGAAGCATAATAAAGCTCAGCCCTCAAGATTCTCCATGGATGATATAAAATTTTTCAATTGGTTGGATATCATCATTGGGCCAATTTGGAATACTCATTATGTCCTCAAAACATTTTCATAGAAAAACTCTGTAATTTTATTGATAATTCAACAAATTACATCTTATTGAATTCAAAATGCAAAAAACTCCTCGACGGTGAGGAATTTGACTTTGACAATCAACCTAGGAAACGAAAATGTAGCCTAAACACCTAAAAAGCAAGAAATATCCCATGCAGGGAATTGCATCAAAATAAATAAGTTACTAATTTGGTTCTTCGCCCGCTTCCTCAAAAGGTTCCCCAACTAATAGCTTCAAACCCAAAAAAAAGATTAATTGCCCCCGTGATCGGGTAACGGATTACTTCGAGCATTTGGTTGTCCGGTCGGCTGGAGTACAAATGCCCATGTGTCTAACAAAACTTGGATTTGATTTACGAGCACCCCACACTCATCGGTTGTATGACCGGGTTCTCCCCTATGGTAGTCACACTTCTTGGATGGGTCATAATTACGGAAGGATGCATGATTGGGTCGTTGTGGTTACGAAGTCAACAATCCCTTCTTTTGTAATACAACTAAAACCTGCGACATTGTTCCGGGGAAGAGGAGTATATTGTCGGGGGCTTATGTTGGTAAGTCCACCGATTTTGTTGTCTATAGTTGGCTTGTTGTTGAGCGGCAAACTACTTTCCAGGAGTCGAGCCGGAGCTTTCTAAGCATAGACCATGTTTACCTCGGTGGTCGGCTCTTTCTTTACTAGAAGACGCTTGCTTGCCGACCCGGTATCACCGAGCCATCCCTTCTTCATGGAAATCTCGATATCTTCACCCATTATAACGAGTTGATCGAAAGATTGAGTTGCGGTTCCTACCAATCGCAATCTCATAACGTGGGGAAGAGTAGACATAAATAACCTCATCAATTCACGCTCCCGGTGGCTCGGGTCTCGGTTGAGATGCGATGTTCCCCCATCTAGTGGCATATTGCTTGAGGTTTTCACCCTTTTTCATCTCGATCTGCTCGAGGTCTTCCCCTGGAAATAGTAATATCCAGGTTGAATCTGAAATGCTTGATAAAAGCATTGGCCACCTCTTCCCAATTCTCCATCCGATTAATGTTAAAGTCAACGTACCATCTCATTGCTGCATCCTTGAGATCGGCTTGAAAAGTTTGGACCATGAAAAAGCCATTGGAGATGTATTTATACATCCATGATCGGTACATCCGAATATCTTTGGACAGGTTGGAGGTACCCTCATACTTCTCAAAATTCGACATTTTGAACTTTTCGGCACTTGCACCTCGGCATAAATAGAGAAGTCAATATGGGATAGGTGGTGCGAGCCCTCTACCTCTCGAAGTCTCGATCAAGCTTGGCCAATAGCTTTACACTTTCATCATTTGATGCTTCAACCATATGATTGATTTGGGAATTATTGATCACATAGGGTGTGGCCCCATTAGGTGTGGCCACATTAGGTGCGGCGGCATTGGTTCCAATCATGATAAAATCCTCGAAGGGTAACATCTCATTAGCGTCCACTTCCACGGCTTTATCATAACGAAGGCCTTGACACGCCACGGAACCATCTCCAATTGGGAACTTGAACCGGATTGTTGCTGCTGTTGGGCTTTGAACATGTCCATTAGGATGGACATTTGTTTGGTTAGTCCTTTCATTTGTTTCTTCACCTTTTCTTCAACAAGCGCCGCAATTTTAGCTTTGTCACCCATCTTCCTCGTTACCGATCGAGTAATATGTGGGGATTCGTAGTAAACTACCTTGAAAAGGTAACAAAAAAAAATGAGTATGATGAATCAAAATAGTGAGCCGGCCCATAATGTCTATCTAGACCCAACCAACGAAGTAGATATGAACAAAAAGACCGAATTAGGCAAATTTCAATTTCGTTGGCTTTACGAGAAAATTATTCTTAATTTGTACATTGGTCAAAACACTTCCAAAATTTATGAGCTCATATATGACATAACGATGAGTAACTTTAGTGTTTCGCGCTAAGGCGGGTTCTGCACGGATCAATACAGTTTAATACTTCTTTAAAAAAATTCATCCAGAAAACTGCTTTGTCCGGCTCTTATTAAAAGAACGAAAAACCTCTTAACAATGTGAATTAGAGTCTGAAATTTTTCAGGCTATTAGTTGAAACATCGATCTAGAATTTTTATGTTTGACAATTCCGAAAAAAAGGCACGTTTGCTAGTTCTAAATTGTAAAATGAATCGAGTCCGAAAACATGTGAAATTCCAACTTGCTCCATCTCGGCTATTAATTCCGTAGTAAATGAAAAATGCATCGGACTGCCGCAATTTTTTTTTTGTCATGATAGATTATGATCTTCCGAACATTTTTCATGGGGACATGTTCTTTCAATTGTTAATGAAAAAGGGTGAAAAAATCTCCAAATCCGTGAAGGTCTGCGAGTCAAAATGCATTGCGGTTTCGCGTATTTCAAAAAAACGTGAATTTGCTTCCACTTCGTCCTAAGTAAATAAAGTCCTTTTGTTCTGATTTTTACATGTCAGAAATTATTACGTTGCCTACGACTTTCGTTAAGAACATTTACTCAAAGCTTCATTGTAGAATTTAGTGAAAATCGCACGACGGAACAAGGTAAATCGGAATTGAGGAAAATTGACAAAAATTGTAATTAATGTAAAAACTATCAAACCAAAGTTCCAAAGTATGAAAATGGAAATATGACAATGGACTTCCTAAACAATCAACCTAAATCATGAACCGACCCAAAAATGTTTAAAAACATGATAAAGTTCAGGAGCATACTTTACGGTAGGATAGGAAAATAAACAATCACATGAACATTCACATGATTCATGAGTTAAACTTATTCTAACTATGCTAAAGGCTGGCAAATTGAAGTAAAAGACTTACGGCAATGCGACAATCTCGCGCACATAGTCAAGATTAATTGTGATCTCATAATATAACCAGGATTAGCCGAGTCATTTCAACTTCGGTTTCTCGAGTTAAAAATTATAACCCCACTTTAGTAATCTTACCGAGCATGAGTTTTAACTTTTGAAACTCATTTTTTTGAAGAGAGAGTCGGGATCGAATTTGGACTAACTTTCAACCGTGATCTCACGGAGAACGTTAGGATCCAATCTCGATACCATCTTAAAACTAGTGGCCCAGGTCCAGCCACATGTAGGGTGTGATGTAGTGCTAAAGTAATAAATCATGCACAACAATTAAATCCAATCACCGCTTCAAAAAGTGCATAATTAAACAAGGAATTTCCAAACACCAAATCCTGCAAAACAAGAGGTTAGCCAAACACTCCACCCCTTATAACTCCCATCTACAAAACCATTTAACACATGGTCGGGGACTTACTTAGAGTCCAATTGCCAAACAAAAATGCGATTTTCCATGAAATTATCGGCCTAAGTCCATTAAGGTTCCTTTTAATTTTTTCAAAAATTAAAGTGATTAATTAATCAATATTTTTTTTCAAGAAAATCAAGTTTATCCTTCCCCAGTGGAGTCGCAGTTGTCGCGACCTAAAAATTGAACAATTTCTAGGCTAATGGATTATTAAGTTAATTATTTAACTAACCTAACTCGGACTCTCTCGAGGTCCATACCAAATCGCAACTTAAGGTCCAATTAATTAACATCCAATGTATTTTGAATTCAGAGTCACCATTAATCATTTACGGTAAGTTGATTAGAAAATATAAATAAAATAGCGGGAGAACTATTTTATTTCTACGAACTAGAGGTTAAGAGTTCGGGGACTTGATTGCGTTAGATTACCCTAACGCCCTTACGGTACCATTTTATCTTATGAAAAATCATTTGAAAAAGGCAACATTAATTAATTTTAACCTAAGTCATTAACAAAGGTTATCATGCGGGTACACAATCAATTAATCGAACATCCGAAATCAATATAATTAGGAGAGCATGCAGCACACAAAATTATTTTTTTATTTTTTATTTTTATATGAATGCACAAAAGACTATACTATATATGATGCAATGTCGTGATGCAAATGCAAGACTAAACTATATGAGATGCAAAAGATGACATGCAAATGAAAATTAACTTCGTGACGTATGAATTAATTAAAATTTTAAATATGCAATTTTAAACTAGTGTGTAAAGATATGCTTATAGTTTAATTAAATTGATTACGTGATATTGGAATCAATTAAATTAATCTAAGCATACAATTCTACATGCAATGCAAAGTAACATGTGACCTATATGACATGGTATGAGGTGACATAATAAACATGAATAACATGGCATGGATGCCGTGGCAAAGATGACATGGCATGGATGACGTGGCATGGATGAATGATTTTTTATTTTATTTTCGGATGAATTTGATGAATGATTTTTTTATTTTATTTTCGGATGAATTTATTCCCCAAAATAGAACTATGTCAAAATAATTTTTATCTTGTATATTTTAGAGTTTAAATTGACCTAAACTCTAATGTATTAAAGATAAATTATTCTTAACATGAGGTTCTATTTAAACATGCGGTTTCTATTCTAGTATGCAATCTAACCTAAATATTTTACAAGAATATTAGGTATTATCTACATGATGCTATTTTTTAAAAGATGTGTACTTTTCAAATATGAAAAATGGATGAATGCAATTTTTTTTAGAATTTTCGAGATTACATCATGCGACGGATATATTCTAAAAAGTATGACAATCAAGCAAAATAAGGAAATTGAATATGCCAATCAATATCAATCAAGAAAGTGGATATATCAATCAAGTTTTGAAATATTTCGCGAAATATTTGAGTCAATCTTTAATTTGTAATCCTACGATTAATGATTGAACTCAAATCCTTACCTAATCGAGTATTCCATCAATAATCTTAAAGATGGACTTT
Organism: Rhodamnia rubescens; assembly: GCA_021437795.1. Lineage (NCBI taxonomy): Eukaryota > Viridiplantae > Streptophyta > Magnoliopsida > Myrtales > Myrtaceae > Rhodamnia > Rhodamnia rubescens. Next base: position 18,369 of record JAILYA010000035.1, read on the forward strand.
CTCGATTATACGGCAAGTGCGGATTAGGAAAAGAAATTTTTCTAATCAACTCTGTATTTTAAAAAGATATCCACTTTTATGCAATATACTCCAGATAGTCAAATAAATCACAAAATAGGCAAATGAATATATCAAAGTTCAAGATAAGAAAATTACCTTGAGAGTGCACTCCAAGCTTGCAATTCTCGGACCGGCTTGGAATGATCCGCGTGCAAAATTGGACTTGGGGATGGCACCAAGTTAGCGAGGGAGAGGCCGCAATAGCTTCTTGGATTAGCAATAGCGGACGTTGGGGTAGAACAAGCTAGAACGCTAGAAAGTTGGACAATTTTACTTCTTGGTATAACTCCTTTGGACACGTCAGATTTGTTGGTACACCTCCAAAAGACACCGCTTGGTTTGAAGACAAACTCATCTTGTTGGCATCATGGAGAGAGACGACCACAGCTTGTTCGTCGAGACAAGGAAACGGCAAACTTCAGTCGGTGGATGTTCAGCTGGGTAAAGGAGGAACCTGCAAAAAACGAAATTCGTGCGCCCGAACTTGGCGAGCCTCAGGCTCTTGCTCTCCTTCCCTCTCACGTTTTTGCTCTCAAAATTTTCTCAGTATTTTTGAATTTTTTCTCCTCCTAAACCTCTTGCTAGGACCTTGTATTTATAGAGAGAATTGGCCTAGCTTGATGGGCAAGAATGCAATATTCACATATCCTTTTGGGATGTGTATCTTAAAAATCTGAATATTTGATAAATATTCCCCCTCTTGGAGTGCAATTATCGGCCAAAGGGACATGCAAATGTGCTAGCCAAATTGCACAATTTCTTTCCTATTTTCTAATAAAATATTCAGCTATAAGGAATATATACGTGGGCTTGCCGAATTTTACATGTGTATGGGCTTTTGTACAATCTTGGGCTCGAATAATTAATTAATAGTCTGCTTGGGATGAATTAATTAATTGAAATTTAAAAGAAAGTCCAACACTTCTTCAAATTCGACACACCCATTTCAAATGCCTTGGCGGAAAATGCCCTGTTGCTCCTGCCCGTCAAATTGAAGTTCAATTTTTGCCGCCGATGGTCCAATGCAAGATGTAATGCATGAGAAAAAATTAAATATGCTAAAGATGATTTTGTTATTTTTATTAGAACTAAAATTAGTTCTATTTTTTTATGCATAAATGACTAAAAAGATTAGTTAAAATTTCGGTGTCAACACTAGACAATAATTTTTACCTCCGATACTCCGAGTTTGAGTAGGTCCGAAGACATCCATGTGTAATAGCTGCAAAGCATGGTTAGTAGAAACTTCATTTATAGATTTGTAAGAATTTCTTACTTGTTTCCCAAGTATGTATGCTTTACAATACTTTGTCCTGTTCAAACTTGATATCCGGGGAGTCCTCTCACTAACTTCTTTCTAGATAGTTTTGTGATTTGTTTGAGGCTTATGTGTTCAAGCTTCCTGTACCGAGTTGTGGATCATCTTTAACAGACAGTAGGCACTCACATTCTCAAATAATGTGTCCATAAGATACATGTAGCTGTGTCTTTGTCCAGTGAATGAGCACTTGTTGTCTTGGCTTACTCCTAAGCATTCATCTTATGTGAAATCACATAATTAGCTTATACTTATGAGATCGAAGCTCAAACCCTTGACCAATGAAACATTATTGTTAGGTTTTTTTTTTAAGAAGATTGTTGAATTTTTTTTTTTTAGTTTTATAAAAATTCATAGAAAATCCATAAAAAGTCAAAAAAAAATTGAAAAATTCAAGTTTGGTGGCCTTGGCCAAGCATAAGGAACCATTTTTGAAAAAAAAATAATTTTTCGCATTTTTTTTATATTTTGGAAAATAGAAAAATACAAGAAAATTCACGAAAAATACTTCCCAAGGTCACAAAAATATAGAAAGATGTTCTATATTTTTATTTTAATTTCCTCTTTCATATTGACCTCAAGAAAAATTAAAAATTGAACTCAATTTTAGGTGTTTCTTCACAACACCAAGGGTTGAATTCGCCTAAAAAATACAATTTGAGTCTTTTTATTTGCAAATTTTGCATATTTTGAGTCAAGACATTTAATTGTGGTCCTCTTTGCAACTTCAATTTGATCAATTTCACCCTCAATTGCACGAATTGCATGGATTGGGCAAAAATCCCCAATTATTCTTTACAATTTAGTCCCTGGGATTTTTAATTTTTAAAAGTACTTTTAATCTAGGGACTTTCACAATAAAATTGGACTACCTCCCAAGGTTTTCACATTTTCTGAATCGATTGGTAGGGGTAATTTGATCCAATTTGATCATTTGGGCACTCAATTGAAATTTTCCCAAATTTGTAATTTTAGAAATATTTGGGGTTTTCATAGAAATTGATCGGAAATTTTGGGAAAAATTACATTTCTAGATAGTATTTGAGCCCTTGAGTTCAATTTTGAGGATTAATTGCAAAAATTCCCCATAAATTTTGATTAATTTCGAAAATTGTAAGTTTGAACCGGTTCAAATCGGTCTAATCAGCCCGGTCGAACCGGTCGACCGGTCCAAAACAGTGTCGTCTTCTTTTCTCGGAACTCTCGCACGAATGAACAAGTACTTAGACTGATTTTGACGACCAAATTGACAAGCCAATCGGTGATAATTGAATCAATTAACGTGGGCGTTTTGTTCTCGAGGTTGATACGCGTCGATTGAACCCGACCTCGAGATCAATGGTCGCCGGAGGAGCGCCGGCGAAGCGATCAAAGTTGCGGTGGCCTAGAAAAGTCAACATTCTTTAAATCGTGTGAAATTTGGGCTTGCTCGTGCTCAACGGAGGATCTAACGGACCTGGACGGAATCCCAATCGATTTCATCGCCGTCCGACGACCGAATGGCATGTGCAGGGCACGAAATTGAGTCGGCGAAGCTCCCCCGACGCCCCAAATTTCAAAACTAGTATAAAAGGCCGAGAAGCTTCACGAAGCGAAGAAGAGGCTCATTCGACGTTCACAAAGAAACATAATAGAGAGAGAAAGAGAGAAAGGTAGAGAGAGAGGCTCGTTCTCCCGCCCGTGTGGTCGAGGATTTGAGCTCTCGTGAGGTCTTCGTCCCCTCAATCCCAGATCAAATCGAGGCTCGCGATCAAGTTCAGAAGCTTCGCACCAGCTCTAGGAAGCGATCGCACTAGCTCAATTCGATCTACAATCTCCGAAATCGGTGAGTTGATCTCTCAAACGTCAACTCTGCATGCATGGCATTGAACATGATAATCGTTGCAATTGATGTGTGCATTTTGATCCCTCAAACATCATTAACCACATTTGCATCTCCATTTTGCATCGATTTTATTTGAATACCGCATAATCGAGTCTCCCGAGCCTTCCGCCGCCAAAGCTTGGTCTGGTTAAAGCTTCGCCTAGGAAATTCTAGGCCATTGCGAGCTCAATCGGAGCTTGAGGTAAGTTTCCGGAACTCCTATTTGTGTGATTTACGAAGTCGAATTGAATAGTTATGCTCTATATTACTCGATCGATTCTGCAATGTCAAGACTTGTGCATAGCTTAATACATGTTGATCTAGTGGATGAAATAGTTTGATTCTTTGATATGTTGATCGAGAGGTTTAAGGCGAGTTGTTTGGTGCTAGTTTGGAGTCGATCGACCGAGATTTCACCGTCGGATCTCGCCGGAGAAGTCTCGGCCGTCCGTTGCGCGTTCGTCGCGAAGGTTGAAGACGGGCGATGTGACTGCGGTCGGCGAGTCAATAGGATGAGGTGTCGTGACTTGATTGGTCCAGGTCAATGTCCAGTTAGCTTAGTCATTGGCGCGAACGAGCTGAGTCGGATTAGATCCGACGGTCGTGGTTAATAGGTTAGTTTGATTCTAGGCCGTTAGATTAGATTTTTTGTAATTTTTGATAATTCGTTTATTAGATAGAAAATAAAAAAGGAAATGGCCATTTAGGTTAATAAACGAGTGCGTCGTTTAGTGTATAGAATCGATGCGTCGTCGTTTTAGGTTTAATAGGAAGAAGCGGTCTAGATTATGTCCAAGTCTAATCGTGCCGTTTTCATTATCGATGCGGCGTCGTTTTATACACGGGCGACGTGATCCGGTGTAGCGAGGCGTACGTGGGTTTAATTGAATGAACGGCCGAGATCAATTCTAGGTTCAATCGTGGCCGTCCGTTTATTTTCGTATTTTCGGATATTAGGAAAATAGTTTTAAAAAATAAAAAAATATAGAAAAATAGAAACGGCGTCGTTTTAGTGTCAAGCGGGTCCGAGCCGGGTTTGGGTCGGGTTGACCGGGCGTTGACCGGGTTGACCCGGTCCGAAAAAATTAATAAAAAATTCATAAAAGTTTTCTAAAAATCCAAAAAAATCAATAATATTCATAAAAAAATTCATAAAAATTCCCAAATTTTTTCAAAAAATTTCTAAAAAATGTCTAGATCGATTCGGGACTCTTATAGTTTGGATCGAAAAAATTTTGAAGTTCGAGGGTCGATTTACATAGATCCAAAAAATTATTGATTTTCGAAAAATAAATAAAAAATCCAAAAAAATTAGAAATATTCCAAAAATTCTAAAAAATTACAAAAAATGGGAAATAGCCACATTCAACGGCCCGACCCTATTTTGTGGTTTTTGGGTCCCGAACCTTCCAAAATGACCATTTTACCCTTCTGGGCACTTGGCCCCAAAAATTTCCGAACCATCCTCGGAACTCGAATAGATCTTTCTATGGGCCGATAAGGCCATGCTAGACATGCCATGCTCGTTGGATTGCTTGATTTGATTGAGATTACTCATGATTGCGCATTTAATTTTTTGATTGTGATTGATAGGATAAAAATTCCCGTCTTCATGACAACTCTAGATCGTTAGAGCCTACCTCACCTTGAATATCGTCTACATGAATTCTTAGGTTAGAAAATCACTCAACTTTGGTAACCGAAAGGGCGTCGATGTAAATCTCGGCGTAACCAAGTCCCCGGACCCACTTCTCTGGTTTTCGTAGAATCGAACGGTTTCTCCCGACCGCTCGATAGGGTTCCCGATCATACCCTCCAAAAATTGATCGGTGGCGACTCCATATGCATGTACACTACGCACATGTCACCCGACCACACTAAGGTCGATCTCGATATTTCTAAATTTTTCTTCACGCCGTGATTCGAGTAATGGGTCTCGGGAGGGACCCGCGCGCCAAGATCCACCGCCAACCGGATCGAAAGCGCGGCTCGTTAACCCCCAATCCGCGCCAAGGAGCGGAAGATTCGAGGGTCGCGACAGACCGGCGACTCCACCTGGGGAAAATGGTTGCAAAATCATTAAGAGGACTTAAGCCGATGAAAAAGTTGAGTGTTTTTATAACCTTGTTTTCTCGCAGATGCTCTTGAAGGCGAGGTACGTACCCTAACAAAAAGTGTTAAATGTTGATGCAGATGGGAGTTATAAGGGGTGGCGTCTATGCTAACATGTTTTGTGCAGATATGGTGTTTCGGGTTTTGTGTGTTTATTTATGCACATATTGAAGCGGTGTTTGATATAAAATGTTGTGCATGCCTTGCATATTCGAGGATCACGACACTTCGCACACACAAGCGCCTAAACCCAAGCCGTGAATCACCCTTTTAGGTCGCCTTAGATAGGGATTGGTATGCAAAGCTCCTGTGTTCGATTGCACTGGGGTTGACCATATTTAATCCCGCTCGCTATGCGAGGTTGATGATCCTACCCACTTGTTGTTTGATTGCGCTTGTGGGCGGCTCATCAATTCGTATAGCGGGAACCTTTTTAGGTCCATGCCCGAGCCTTTTTTATTTCTTTAGAGTCAAACCCCACTTGTCTCATGCGCATGTGAATGGAAGGTTGGTATACCTAAAACAAAAAAAAAAAAAAAGAGTAACATCGGTTGGTAAGGCTTTTTCCCTTCAATTTGAGCTCGTAAATTTAAATTACACATAGCATGCATCATCATGAACATATCATAAAGAATTGTAAGATCGTTTAAGTGATTGGGGTTGAAGGTCATTTTTTTAGGCTAGATGGCGCCTCAAGGTCGACCGATATCCCGATATTTTCATATGGGAGCGAAGGGTCATTCGACGTAGCGACCAAGAGCCAGATTCATTCCAAGTCTTTGGATTTGTCCACGGAGAGGGAACTCAATGGACGCAACCGCATCCGTGGTGAAAACTATTACTATACAAGTTGCGCACGACATTTGGAGCTCAAATGGGGAAAAGAAAGGATCCGAGAGCTATACGCAAAATTGATGAGGCGGCCTCGCGCAATCAAGACGTCCCCTAACCACTCCCCAATCAAGAATAGGGAAATTGTCATCATATCCTCCGATGATGAAGGAGATGTCGAGCCTCCCGAGTTGATAGAGATATCGTCGGATGAAGACATCGACTCGACTAGTTAGTTTTAGTCGGACTTTGAGGCATTTTTAGGGTTTATGTCATTTCTTTTAGGTCGCTTCATATATCCTTTTGACGTGTATTGGTCGAACACCTTTAGATATTTTTATATCCTGTTTCTTTGAATATAATTGTATTTGGATTGTGAGTTTTATGAGTTGTCAAACTTAAAGTTGTAATAATGGTTTTCTCCCCCGATTGCACTTAAACGATCCTAATCAATTACATGCCATCTTTAGGTGGGATTTGGTCCATGACTACCCCATTTGGTTTATTTTAATCAGATAGGGGTAGTTGACCCTCATTTTACTAAAGGATGACATGGAATTTGATTAGTGCATTTGCATCACATTTCATGCATAATCGTTATAATCCGTGGTAATTGACATTAGAATCATCATTTTGCATATTCTAGATCATGGGGAATGGAGATATCAAGGTCATCCCGGTACCGCGCAAAGAGCTTTCTCAATGGTGGGACCGTCTCAACCCGATCAACAAAGCGTACGTTGAAGGACGACTAGGCCGACTAGTAGATTTGATCAGAGTGGAGTACCAACCGGCCCTTATTCAAGCTTTGGCCAAGACATGGGATGCGCATACAATGACTTTCAACTTCCAAGGCCTCGAAATGACCCCTACACTCGAAAGAGTATTCTCGCTATCATCGGGGCCAATTTTGATGACCACGTAGCTCAACCTCCTCTAGATATGGACCCAACCCTTTCTCTATCGAGTTTCCTTCGCCTCAAGACCTCCGAGATAGAAAAGGTCTACAAATCCAACTCTGGCAAATTTACTTTCTCATTCCTCTTTGACAATTACTCTTCTCTATCCGTCGATACCGGTCATAAATCGGGAAAGGTGTTTGTTCTAGCTTTCTTTGCCTTTGTCCTATTCCCTACCTCTAGGACTACTTTTGACCCCTCCATAGCTCACATAGCTCGACAAGCGTGTTGCCGATGGAATTATTCCTACATGATCCTAGCTGAAACCTTCCTTTCTCTAAACCGTTTCCAAACCTCCAAGAAAGCCACTTTCCAAGCATCCAACGGACTACTTCATATGTGGTTCGTTTCTCACATAAAAACTTTCCAACTCCGAGTAGGATGCTATGAGATCAATGAGCATATACATCCTCTTAAATCCTTTCTCAAGTGCCAATCCCTTATACCTAAGCATTCTTTCAAGAAATGGGTCGAGCTTTTGAGAGGTTTAGAGCCCGAGCATATCCGATGGCGTCGACTTGGCCTAAGATTCGGAGGCTCGCATTGCGGTATTGATGATAGCCCTATTCCCTTATTAGGGTATACCGGTGCGGTGGCCTACTACCCTATTCGCGTGGTGAGACAGTTTGGTGTTTTGCAACAAGTGCCACCAGATGTTTATCCTAGGATCTTCTCATTTGATATGGTACATGGAAAGCTCACTGAGAGAAGCGAAGAAGCTTTATCGGGCCCGAATCAAGCTTATCCTTCATGCCTTAAAGAATTTCCCCGTTGCAACAAGTTGAATGGCCCGACTATTTGGATGATGAGATGAACATCCATAGGGCTTCCAAGGAGTATATTCAGAAATTCAAGGAGTACCGCAGATCATTGGTCGAGCCATACGTACCCGAGTGCGTATCTCCCCGTATTGAAGAAGTGGAATCCTATGTACCCAAGTACATAGTACCATACGTCCCGGGAGTAGAGCCATATATCCCTGAAGATCCGGAGCTCTGGATGTCGAAGAAGAAGAAGATCCTTATTTGTGGGATTCGGACGGATCGGACGAACAAGAAGGATTCAAGCGTCCTCGACTCGAATAGATCCATTCCCCCATTTAGTTTTGCATATTGTTATCCTTTGAATACTTTTGAACAATTTGAGTTGTAATAAATGCATCTTGTTTCCTTTATACGCGTTGCATGCATACACATTATCATATGGAAAGTACAATTACCACGGATTGATCCTTTTAAAATTTCAAATTTCAACAATGCTGATTAATGTCGTGAAAAAAAATAGGTGACAGATAATCACGAGGACACGCAGCAAAACACGCATAGTAAGAATGGAACAAGAAGAACTCGCACCTCGTGTAGATAATCCGGAGAATCGAGATGAACATGATAGCCACGATGATGGCGGAGATGAAGGCAATGCTGATTGCTAGTCAAGGAAAGTATCCTATCGACCCGAATCCTCAAGTTCCTCCGAGCGCATCGGACGGTACAGTGCTAACCCGGCCCCGCCGTGAATACCTCTCCAAATTTGGAGCTGCCACCTAAGGACCCTCCGGTCGTGATTGATCCGGAAAAGAAAGAAAAACAAGCCCTCAAGATGGAGGAAGAAATTAAGAGACTCGCCAAGATTGAAGAGTGTTTGGCTTAGGGATATGAGCTTTCACGCTTTGACAAAGTAAAGCCGTTTGAAAAGATTGAGGTTCCTTCTAACTATAAGGAGCCTGACTTCGTCAGAAAGTACAACGGGATCGGATGTCCCAAGGCGCATTTGAAGTACTACCTACGCCGCATGTCTCAATTCTCAAACAATATCCCGGCTGTTGGTCAATACTTTTCAGGAGAGTTTATTCCGGGACAGCTTTAGCATGGTTTATTGAACTAGAACCCGAGAGGCTTACCGATTGGGACAAGTTAGCTGATGAGTTCCTTAGACAATACAAGTTTAACACTCGACGACCCTTACTAGGGAAGATCTTTTGAGGACCACTAAAGGGAAGAACGAGGCCGTTCGCGCCTACGCTCGAGGTGGAGAGCTCCGGCTGTACAAGTGAAACCACCTGTCCCTAAAGAAGAGTTGGTGGACATCTTCCTCAAGGCATTACCCTTTGAGTATTTTGACAAGTTGAATACCTCTGGGTGTCAGACGTTCGCACACCTAATAAAGGTGGCGGAGCGTCATGAATGGGCGTTGCGGGAAAAGAAGATACTCGACTCGTCTTTTAGACACCAATATCCCGTAAGAAGAGATAGGGAGCAAATTGGTGATGTGGTGTTTGTCCCTAACCCGCCTAAATCGAAAAAGTTCTCACCTCCTACCCAAGGATCTTCTTCTTGGACCGTCCCTAAACCACCGGAACCAAGAAAGAGAAACCAACCTGTTTTTACCCCATTGCCTAGACCTTTATCTAAACTACTACCCATGCTGCTGGAAAATCGATTGGTTGCAAAGGAGCCTCCTAGAGCGAATCCTCCTAGGTTCATTGGGTTTGATGAGACCCCAGACATGCATATATCATATGGGAGAAAGGGGGCATAATGTTGACAATTGTCTTCCTCTCAAGTACAAAGGTGCAAGCCTTGATTGATGGTAAGGTCCTGGAGTTTGATAGAACGGAACCAAACATGCAACAAAATCCCTTACCAGAACATCGCGAGGTGAACGCGATATTTGAAGATAATCCTAAAGAGATTCTGGAGTTCATAATAGATGTGAGTAAAATGCAGGACATCCTTGACATTGGCTTCAGCAGATGCCTAATGGAGCGACTATTTCCAGGGAAAGAAGGATGCATGTCTGGAACGGCTAATCAATTTAGGCGTTATTGGAAAAATGGAAGATTCTACTTTTAAGGGAACCTATGTAACCATCGATATGGTGGCAAAAGAGTTCATGATGAGAGCTACAAGAGGAAAGACTTGGAGAATCCCTTTAGGATACTTGATGAATGTCCAAGATGACAAGGAAACCGAAGAGCTAGACGATTATGAAGTCCGCCTTGAAAAAGCCCGCCGATGTGATAGAAGGTTCATGTAGAAGGCTTTTGAGAGGGGTGAGATAGTTGACAATCTCGGAGAAGATAGCGGCGGCTACAACTTTAAAGTCTTATATTCGGCTCCTCCGAGCTTTTTCATTGATTCAAGTGATATAGTACCCGATGGTTGGGGTGGCATGAACAATCCCGAGAGCGAAGAGTTCGTAGGAACGGTTGATGAAGTTAAGAATCAGATGGTCCCTCGGAATGAACGGAAGGATCAAGAGGTCAATATTCGACTTTCTAATCTAGAGACCCACATACGTCATTCCGACGAATATGGTGGCGGAGTTATCAAAGTTGATGGTAAAGAATAATACCACAACGGTGGAAGAAAGTATGCAAATCCTAGAGATACGGCGGACTATTGAGACGCAGAATCGGCGGATCGCGTTGTTGCAAGAACAAAGTGATGATATTTCGAAGAAGACGGACAAATTGAAAGAGTTAATCATGCCGATCACCCAAATTAGAAACATTCCGCCCCAAGGTGTGAATCCGAGGGTGACTTTCCGCTCAAAGTATGATGGTCTTTGGGTGTCCTCTCGGCGCATATCTCATATTATCTCCGCCAAATGGTTGGTCATCATGAAGATGATGAAACGTTGATCCTGAATTTTAAGCATAGTCTCGGCTGGTCCCGCATTGGCTTGGTTCCAATCAATCGATCTGGATTGGGTCCCGAGTTGGGAAGAACTATCAGAGCACTTTGTGCGACACTTTGAAGCTGGGATTAGAGGGTACTTCACCAAAGCCAACTTGTTGAATATTAGAAAAGGAGAAGATGAGAGTTTTGAGCTCTTCGCCAGAAGATGGAAGAAGCATGTTGTGTTGGTGCAACCACCGCTATCGAAAGGGAGATGTTGGAATTTATGCTCAAGTCATTACCGGTAGAATATTTCGACCGCATGTATGCATACGCATATTCTTCCTTCCAACACATGGTGGATGTTGGTATGAGGATAGAAGGTATAATCATGAGAGTCGGGAGGGAAAGACAGAGACACTTTGATGAAGAAAACGTCGCCGATGCAACGCCCGCGAGGCCATTTCATGGACATAATCTCGAAAGCATTCATGAGGATGAAATGATAGGGATGGTGGACGTCCCAATCCGTTTTGTGATTGATCTAAATAAGGTGGATAACCTGGGAAGCCTCCGGTTCCAGAAAAGCCGTTGACGTTAGATTCGTCTTATGAAGAAGTGACGGAAGTCTCGAATAGTCAAGATGATGGAATTACGACGGTAAAGATTAAACTTCCACCCGTAGAAGAATACAACTTGAAAGGCGGTACACTAGGGACTACGGTATCGGTGAAATTGACGCCGTGATGAGATCCGGAAGATGTTATGCTCCAAGGGAGGTGGAACCCGAAAAGAGGGCGCCAACGTCGAAGAAGTAGAAAAGTTTCAGTCCATGTTGTGAGAACCAACGAGTGCGAAGTCGTCGACCAACTCCGAAAAATGCCAGCACAAATCTCCTCGCTTGATCTCTTCAAGAATTCAGAGAAACATAAAAACACTCTCGTTGAAGGTACTAAATGAAGTACATGTTCCCTGAGACTATCAACGAAGTCCAGCTGGGAGACTTCGTAGGGGCCATTCTATTGAAAGATCAGATTTCTTTCTCGGATGAAGATTTCCCGAGAGAAGGGCGCGTCCACAACAAGGCCTTCTACGTCGCCGTAAGGTGCCATGGAAAAGAGGTACCTCATGTTTTAATTGATAATGGCTCGGCTTTTAATCTGTGTCCTCTAAGCACTCGAGAAGCTTGGGGATAAGTGAAGACTTCATCAAGACATCCAAGGCGACTATTCGTTCATTCGACGGAGTTTCTAAGAATGTGGTAGGCGAGATTGAACTGGATGTCTCCGTTGGGCCGGTAACTTTCTCCATACCATTCCAAGTGCTGGATATCCCTAGTGCTTTCACTATGCTTTTGGGAAGACCATGGATCCATGTATCGGGAGCAATACCTTCTTCTCCGCATCGAAGGTTAAATTTGTGGTCCAGGGCCGTCCTGGTCACTATCCATGGAGAAACGGGACATCGCACTTCCCTGAAAGGAATGGTTCCCTACATCGAACCCCTAAAAGAGGATGAGCTTAGCTATCACACCTTTGACGTCGTATCCATTATGCACGTACCATCGATGCAAAGATAGCTACTCCGGAGCTATCTAAGCCTCGCGACTATGGCGGGAAAAGTACTCCTCGTAAATGGTTTCATTCCTAGCATTGGATTGGGGAAGTATGGCTAAGGAATTCGTAATCCCCTGAGTCTTAACTCAAATGATCACAAGGTGGGTCTAGGATACAAGGAAATGGAAAGACATAATATGGGTCGAGGCCGAGGTCGAAACAAATGTTATGGAGACCAAGGACGTCGTGGACACCGAGATGATCGCTTTATTGGCACCAAGGCCTGGAAGGCTAGAGGGAAAATGTTTGGAAATTCCCTTCCTCAAGTATTCTCCAAAGGAGGTAAATGGCTTGAGGATGAAGATATTTCGATACTACGGGGCCAAATTTATTCAACCCATTTCTAGACAATCGGGTGAATGTGATCGTTGAATGGCTCGACGACGACTTTCCCACCCCCGAGTAAAAGGCTCTTTCTGAACTTTATCTTTCAGTGCATTTCGATTCTGCATTTGTTTCCTATAACTAAAGCTTTATGATGTTTCTTCTCTTAAAGTACCCTTGGATCTCGTTTCATAATTCAAGAAGTGCAGTATTGTATTGCCATTAGTTGCATCTATCAATGAAAATCATCTCCAGTTTTGTTAAGGACATATGGAGCAACGGATTGGTCCGATGATGACAATTGCCCGACCATGAAACTTGAGGCCCGATCCACCATATGATTCTTGGTTTTCGAAATGGCTATTGAGGACCAGGATGTCCGGAAGATTAAGGACTAGTTCTCTTCAAAAATGAATTCGAAAACGTTTTTATCAAAATAGGTCATGCATTCGTAATATCATCATTTTGGTATACTGACTCTCCTTGATATATTTCGGGCATATCACCCCTCCCATGCATAATAGGTTAATATGTGACTCAGATCAGCTCGATGACTACTCATATGAAATTGACGAAGAAGAAATAGATGTGAATGAAATCAAGAGAGAATGGGAATGTTTTGAAAAGTCCAAACCTCCCCGTTTTCGAAGAACCTATCGTTATCAATCTGGGAGATTAAGTTCGTGTTAAAGAAGTGAAAATAGGGGGACATTTGTCTACAACCGACATCTTGAGAATGACGGCATTGCTTAAAGAATATCGGGATATCTTCGCCTGGTCATATGCTGACATGCCTGGATTGGACCGAGATATAGTAGAACATGCTTTACCTACGAATCCCGCATGCAAACCAGCTTAACCAACCACGCAGAAGAATGAACCCCGAATTATCCGATAAGATCAAAGAAGAAGTAATGAAGCTCCTCAAAGTGGGGTTCATCGAAGTCGTCCCATATGTTGATTGGGTCGCCAACATTGTACCAGTTAAGAAGAAGGATGGGAGAATCCGAATATGTGTAGATTATCGAGATTTAAACAAGGCCAGTCAAAGGATGACTTCCCATTACCGCATATTGACGTGCTTGTTGATAGCACCGCGGACTTTGAACTATTCTCCTTCATGGATGGCTTCTCAGGATATAATCAAATCATGCTAAGAGAAGAAAACAAGATCAAGACCTCGTTCGTCACCCAATGGGGGATTTTCTGCTATAAAGTCATGCCCTTTGGATTAAAAAATGCAGGGGCTACCTATCAAAGAGCTATGGTGACTTTGTTCCATGATATGATACACAAAGAAGTGGAGGTATATGTCGATGATATGATCGCCAAATCCAAGCCCGGAGAAGATCACGTTCAAGTACTAAGAAAGTTATTTGATCGATCGAGGAAATACAAGCTCAAGCTAAATCTCGCAAAATGCGTATTTGGTGCCAGATCCGGAAAGCTGCTTGGATTTATCGTAAGCGATCGTGGCATCGAGATTGACCCTTCCAAGATCAAAGCCATATGGGAGATAGGGACTCCTTCTACTGTTAAAGAAGTAAGGGGTTTACTTGGAAGGCTGAATTACATATCCAGATTCATATCGCAATTGTCAGAAACGGCAAAGCCTTTCTTCAAACTCCTAAAAAAGGGCGCAAAAGTGAAGTGGGATTTCGAATGTCAACAAGCATTTGAGAAGATCAAGGAGTATTTGGTGCAACCACCAATCTTGGTACCCCTATCCCTAACGTTCCTTTGACTTTATACCTGACGGTTCATGATGAGTCCTTGGGAGCTTTGCTTGCCCAAACTAACCCCAAGGATCGAAAAGGAACGGGCCATTTACTATCTCGAGTAAGAAGTTCACGGCGTCGAAGCCAAGTACTCATCGATGGAAAGAACTTGCGTAGCATTGGTGTGGGTCCTCCATAAACTCGAAGCAATATACCTTGCATTATCATATCCAACCTGGTCATTGAAAATGACCCTATCAAGTATCTTCTAGAAAAACCAGCTCTGTTGGGAAAGATGGCCAAATGGCAAGTGCTCCTTTCGAGTTTGACATCGAACTTCGCCCCAAAAATCTGTCAAGGGAAGAGCAATCGCCGACATGTTGGCTGAAAATCCTCCTAAAGACCTTCCAGAGCGAAATGATGGAGGCCAAATTTTGAGCATATCTCGAAGATAAATGGACAATGTACTTTGATGGCGCTGTAAATCTCGTTGGATCAAGTACCGAGGGCAGTCTTAATATCCCCGAAGATCAACATTACCCTGTCTCGGCCAAGTTGGTATTCCCGTGCACCAACAACATCTCTGAATATGAAGCTTGCATCCTTGGATTACAACTGGCCATTTCATTGAAAGTGAAGAAACTGCTGGTATACGGGGATTCCATGCTCATCATCCTACAAACTCAGGGAACATGGAAAACTAAGGATCCCAAGCTTATCCCTTATCACAAATTTCTCGAAAGATTGATCCAACACTTTGATGAGATCATATTCGAGTACTTACCAAGGACTCGGTAACCACTTTGCCGATGCTTTGGCCACATTATCGGCTATGTTACAAGTGCAAGATGGCCTTGATATAGAGCCATTGAGGATTGACATCCTTAATCAACCAAGCATACCGCATGGTCATCGAAGAAAAATCTAATGAAGAACCATGGTATCATGATATCAAAAATTACCTACTAAAAGGCGAATTCCCACAAAAACAGCCAACTAGAGGACAAGAAGTACATCAGCAAGATGTCTTCTAAGTTTTTCCTCGGTGGACAAATCCTATACAAGAGATCTTTTGATTCGATCTTGCTAAGGTGCGTAAACTCGAAGAAGCAAATCTCATCATGAAAGAGATCCATGAAGGAGAATGCGGGCCGCACATGAATGGTCATCTCCTCGCCAAGAAGATCATGAGGCTCGGATATTACTTGGATGACTATTGAATCAGATTGCAATCAACATGTTAGGTCTTGTCATCAATGCCGGGTATATGGCGACAAGATAAATGCGCCGCCAAATGAATCGCATCAAATGTCGAAACCTTGGCCGTTTTCTATGTGGGGAATCGACATGATTGGACCAATCAACCCGAAGGCTTCCAATGGACATCATTTTATTATGGTGGCCATTGATTACTTCACCAAGTGGATTGAAGCCAGCTCATATGCCAACGTCACCGCAAATAGTGTGGCCAAATTCATTACGCGAGATATTATCTCAAGATATGGAGTTCCACGAGCAATCATTACGAGATAATGGCTCCAACTCGAACAACAAGGTTGTGGATCATCTATTGGATCGGTTTAAGATACGACACCTCAATTCCTCACCTTACCGCCCACAAATGAATGGAGAGCTGGAAGCGGCAAATAAGAACATCAAGAAAATATTGGCCAAGACCGCTGAGAAATATCGAGATTGGCACAAAAGATTGCCATGTGCCTCATGGCCTATCGAACTTCGATTTGTACTTCAACCGGGGCAACTCCCTACTCATTGGTATATGGCATGGAGGTAGTCCCGCCAATAGAAGTTGAAATTCCCTCTTTAAGGGTCCTTTCTCAGATCAAACTCTCGGAGGGTGAGTGGAACCAGAGAGGCATGAGCATTTAAATCCGATTGACGAAAAATGACTAAAGGCCATTTGCCACGGCCAAAGCTATCAAAAGAAAGTGGCCGAGCTTTTAACAAAAAGGTCAAGCCTAGGAATGTTGAAGCAAGGATGCTAGTTGTGAGAAAGGTACTCCCAAATGCCCAACACCGGGAGGTAAATTTACACCAAACTATGAAGGCCCCTACGTAATCCAGAAAGTTTTATCAGGGGAGCTCTTATCCTTGTAAACATGGATGGAGAAGAATTGGCAAGTTCGGTAAATGCGAGATGCCATGAAGAAGTACTATCCCCGAAATAAAACCTAGCTTCAGATTGTTTGATGAGCGAATCGAGTCACATAAAATTTTGCATTTGCATGCCATTTGAGTACTTGCATTTGCATATGTTTGTATTTTGCGGGAGGGCTCGAGTCAAGAAGAATCGTGCAAAACGATTGATCAAACAGGGAATCAACTTTAATTTAAGATTTTGAATATCCATAGCTGATTGGTTTCTCTTGTTTATCCAGGAAACGGGAATCAGCGTTTAAAGGAGACAGGTTTGAGTTTCTCTTCTCTTCGAAAGATACTCGTCTTCAATTAAGAAGAGGTTATCATGCTCAACACTGAAAAGATCTTCGATCTGCAAAGCTGCATGTCCCTTTTAAAGAAACATCTCTTTGAAATTTAACAAACACCTTTCGGATATATTTTTTTGTGACGAAAATTTTCGCAAAGGGGAAATTTTGATGAAAACGCCCTAAGGCCCTACAAAAAGGTATGCTTTAAAAGCCTTTTCAAAAGAATGACCCTTCGGGATGAAAAGAGGCAAACCTTATCCCCAAACACGTCCCCGATACACTTGAGAGATGAGTGGAGATGATAAAGAGAAATAGCTTAATCCTGAGACGTAGGGGTCGTTCGTGGTGATTACATGGATTGAAACGATGAAAGGCATTTTCATTTCAAAATTTTCCATACACACTTATATCCCTTGACAACCATTCTGAACTAAAAAGGGAGAAATTTTTCTGGATAAAACCCTGTCAAGAACCACCCCACACTAGGGGCATATTTGGAGGTTCATTGGTTGATTCCTTGGAGAAAAGATTAAGGTAAGGCTTTATTGTGCTAACTCTGCATTAATCTTTTTGTGATAACTTCAAGTGATTTCTTGTAGAGGCTTGGAACACCTCAAAGTGAAGAAAAGTACTTCATTTCTATATCCCCAAACACTTTATCCTTTGATGAGCCAATTTGAGCCTTTAATCTTCATTTCTAAGCCATCGTTGGTGATCACCTCCCTATACTTGGGGCAAGACAAAGGAATTACCAGCGATAAGTCAAAAGCATAATTGGAGGAAATTTTCGATCCTGGTCTCAAAAAGAGCCGGTCAATATAGAAAATGATAAGAGACAAAAAGGGCTAGAAAAAGCAAAGTGCCTGGTAAAAGCAAAGGCCAAGGCCAATTTGAAATCCTCTCACAAAAAAAAGAGAGAGAGAAAAAGGAAAAGAAAAGTTTGAGAATCACAAAGAAAAGAGGAAATCCATCTAAGTCAACGAAGAAAGATATTCATGAACCTTCCTCAAAACAAACAACTTGGTAAAGATATCAAGGTGATCACCCACGTTCACCCCTCTTTTCGAAAATATGGCCTTTCCTAAAAGCCCACCTTGAGTCAAGATACAACCTATCCCCAAAACTTTTCTAATCTAAGAGATGTCTCAGCTGATGCGAGAGATCACGCAGAAGCTACCGCTTAAAGAGGTAAGTACAATCTTGTCTTATCATATCTTCGGGGTTCTTGACTTGTAGACCCGAAGAAGTTATTCTTGATGAATATTCCTTTCTTAGCCTCAAGATGAATATCCTTTGATAAACCTTTGACTTAGCCTAAATTACGGTCCCTTTTAAATGCCTTCTCCGATCAATCGGATTGTATGCATCTCGAATGATCCCGAAACCTTAAGGTTAGGTCTTTTGTGAGTACGATTCGAGTTTTGAGTAAAGCCTTTCCAAATGGTGAGAAGCCCTCTTGGATAAAGGAAATCCTTTTGAAATCTTTTAAAACAACCTTTTGAAGAATACTTAGATCGTGGTATTCAAAATTCATCCCGGTAGAGATTTGAACACGAATGCCTTTCAATAATGTGTTTGGGCTAAGTTTTCCCTACAAATACAAGTTGAAAACCTTTTAATTGGGATTCCTAAGTTTTTCCCAAAATCTAGGATCACCTTTTTTGCGTTATGATTCATGGGTCTTAACCCATTGCTTTGCTCCAAAAGCAGTTCTAATGATGTTTAGTTGATTTTCTACGGGGTCCTTGGTGTCTCCAAACCCTTAGAATAACTACATTTTTAAAAATCGACTAACTTGGATTTTTTGCAAGTTTTTCGGTCTCCCCAAGTCCTCGGAACTCAACTTTTAAAATTTGAAAATCGGGTTTGAGCTTGTAGGTTCTCTAGTAATCCTAGGTCCTTAGATGGCACCCTCAACTTTTTAAAATCTGAAAATCGGGTTCGAGCTTTCGTAGGTTCTCTAGTAATCCTAGGTCCTCGGATGGCACCCTCAACTTTTGAAATCTGAAAATCGGGTTTGGGCTTTTGTAGGTTCTCTAGTAACCCTAGGTCTTTAGATGGCACCCTCATCTTTTAAATCCGAAGTTTAGTTTAAGATTTCGAAGGATTCCTAGTAATCATAAGTCCTTGGAACAATATCCTTGTTATCGCTTTTGTCGATTTCGGAAGGAAGACATTAAGGTAATCTTTTAAATGGTGAACTCTTTTCTACATGGATAGCCAATTCTCTTTAAATAGGTGAATTCCTTTCTACAGGATAGCCAATTCTCTTTTAATAGGTGAATTCCTTTCTAAGATAGCCAATTCTTTTTTAATAGGTGAATTCCTTTCTACTTGGATAGCCAATTCTCTTTTTTAAATAAGTGAACTCCTTTCTACAAGATAGCCGATTCTCTTTAAAATGGTGAACTCCTTTCTACATGATAGCCAATTCTCTTTTAATAGGTGAATTCCTTTCTACGGGATAAGCCAATTCTCTTTTAATAGGTGAATTCCTTTCTACAAAATAGCCGATCTCCTTTTAATAGGTGAACTCCTTTCTACAGGATAGCCAATTCTCCTTTTAATAGGTAAATCCCTTATTACAAGGTAAACCCTTCTTTCTAAACTCTCAAACCTCTGCGAAAAGACACTACCATCGGACGGACTTCGCTCCCTAAAAGGACCTTACGAGCTATTTAGAGGTAATCCTATACACTCGTCCTATCAACCTCCGACCAACAATCTCTAGGTCACCGATAGGTGAGCCATAGGTAAATCTCTCTCTCCTCATTTCTCTCTCACATTAGGAATGAGCCGAAGTAATTTCTCCATAAAAATTTTGAACTTCAACGGCAAAGGTAAGATAATTGAATGTCAAGACTCGTTTTTCTTAAACTTTTCCCCGGTTGAGTCAATTGAAGACTCATGTGTCACCTTGTCTTTGAAAGCAACCTCTAATCGAGATTACTTTCAAAGAGGGCATTTGTTAACACTTGAATTTTTTATCAAGTTTTTTTTTTAGTTTTATAAAAATTCATAGAAAATCCATAAAAAAAGAAAAAAAATTGAAAAATCAAGTTTGGTGGCCTTGACCAAGCATAAGGAACCATTTTGAACAAAAATAATTTTTCATATTTTTCGCATTTTTTAATATTTTTGGAAAATAGAAAAATACAAGAAAATTCACGAAAAATACTTCCCGAGGTCACAAAAATATAGAAATATGTTATATATTTTTATTTTAATTCCCTCTTCATATTGACCTCAAGAAAAATTAAAAAATGAACTCAATTTTAGGTGTTTCTTCACAACACCAAGGGTTGAATTCACCTAAAAATGCAATTTGAGTCTTTTTATTTGCAACTTTTGCATGTTTTAGAGTCAAGACATTCAATTGTGGTCCTCTGCAACTTCAATTTGATCAATTTCACCCTCAATTGCACGAATTGCATGGATTGGGCAAAAATCCCCAATTAATCTTTGCAATTTAGTCCCTGGAATTTTTTAATTTTGAAATTACTTTTAATCCAGGGACTTTCACAATAAAATTGGACTCCTCCCAAGGTTTTCACATGTTCCGAATCGATTGGTAGTGGTAATTAATCCAATTTGGTCATTTGGGCACTCAATTGAACTTTTCCCCAATTTGCAATTTTAGAAAAATTTAAGGTTTTCATAGAAATTGATCGGAAATTTTGGGCAAAATTACATTTCTAGATAGTATTTGAGCCCTTGAGTTCAATTTTGAGGATTAATTGCAAAATTCCCCATAAATTTTGATTAATTTCAAAATTGTAAGTCTGAACCGGTTCGGACCGATCTAACCGCCGGTCGAACCGGTCCAAAGCGGTGTCGTCTTCTTCCTCGGAACTCCCACCAGAATGAACAGACTTAGACCGATTTTGACGACCAAATTAACAGGCCAATCGGTGATAATTGAATCAATTAACGTGGGCGTTTTGTTCTCGAGGTTGATACGTATCGATTGAACCCGACCTCGAGGTCAATGGTCGCCGGAGGAGCGCCGGCGAAGCGATCAAAGCTACGGTGACCCCGAAAAGTCAACATTCTTTAAACCGTGTGAAATTTGTGCTCGCTCGTGCTCAACGGAGGATCTAACGGACCTGGACGGAATCCCAATCGATTCCGTCGCCATCCGACGACCTAATGGCACGTGCGGGGCACGAAATTGGAGTCGGCGAAGCTCCCCCCGACACGCCAAATTTCAAAACTGGTATAAAAGGCCGAGAAGCTTCGTGAAGCGAAGGAGAGGCTCATTCGGTTCTCAAGAGACTCAGAGAGCTAGAGAGAGAGAGAAAGCGAGAGAGAGCTCGTTCTCCGGCCCGTGTGGTCGAGGATTTGAACTATGAGTACTTCGTCCGCTCAATCCAGATCAAATCGAAGGCCCGCGATCAAGTGCGAAGCTTCACACCAGCTCCAGGAAGCGATCGCACCAGCTCAATTGTTCTGTAATCTCCGAAATCGGTGAGTCGATCTCTCGAACTCAACTTAATGCATTCATGGCATAGCTCGATCACGAACATAATCGTTGCAATTGATGTGTGCGTTTTGATCCTCGAACATCACTAACCACGTTTGCATCTTCGTTTTGCATCGATTTGTTGAATGAACCGCATAATCGAGCCTCCCAAGTCGCCGCCAAAGCTTGATCCGGTCGAACTTCGACCTAGGCAATTCTAGGCCATTGCGAGCTCAATCCGAGCTCGAGGTAAGTATCCTAAACTCCTGATTTGATGTGTTTTTACGAAGGCAATTATCGAATAGTTATGCTCTATATTGATCGTTAAATTCTTTGTGGCCGAGACTTGTGCGAGCTTGATTCATGTTGATTTAGCGGATGAAATTGCTTGATTCTTTGATATGTTGATCTGGAGGTTTAGGCGAAGCATTCGGTCCTGGTTTGGAGTTGAACGACCGAGATTTCACCGTTGGATCTCGCCCGGGAAGTCTCGGCCGTTCGTTGCGTCGTCGTCGAGAGGTTGAAGACGAGATGACGTGGCCTGGTCAACGAGTCAACAGGCTGAGGTGTCGCGTCCTGATTGGTCCAGGTCAATATGCCGGTCGGCTTAGTCGTTGGCACAACGAGCTGAGTCGGATTAGATCCGACGGTCGTGATAAATAGGTGAGTTTGATTTTGGGCCGTTAGATTAGATTTTTTGTAATTTTTGATAATTCGTTTATTAGACCAGAAAATAAAAAGAATGGAAACGGCGTCGTTTAGGTTAATAAACAAGCGACGTCGTTTAGAGTATAGAGGCCGATGCGGCGTCGTTTTAGGTTTAATAGGAACGAACGGCCTGGATCAAGTCCAGGTTTAAATCGTGGCCGTTCATTCATTATCGATGCGGCGTCGTTTTATACATAGGGTAGACGTGATCCGGTGTAGCGAGGCATATGTGGGTTTAATTGAACGAACGACCGAGATCGGTTCTAGGTTCAATCGTGGCCGTCCGCTTTATTTTTGTATTTTCGGATATTAGGAAAATAGTTTTAAAAAATCAAAAAAAATATAGAAAAATAGAAACGGCGTCGTTTTAGTGTCGAGCGGGTCCAAGCCGAGTCAGGTCGGGTTGATAGGGTGTTGACCGGGTTGACCCGGTCCGAAAAATTAACAAAAAATTCATAAAATTTTTCTAAAAATCCAAAAAAATCAATAATATTCATAAAAATTCTAAATCTCGATTTTTCCAAACAAATTTCTAAAAAATGTCTAGATCGATTCGGAGACTCTTATAGTCTGGATCGAAATATTTTGAAGTTCGAGGGTCGATTTACATAGATTCAAAAAATTATTGATTTTCGAAAAATAAATAAAAAATCCAAAAAAATTAGAAAAATTCCAAAAATTCTAAAAAATCACAAAAAATGGGAAATGGCCACATTCAACTGGCCCGATCCTATTTTGTGATTTTTGGGTCCCGAACCTTCCAAATGACCATTTTACCCTTCCGGGCCCTTGGCCCCAAAAATTTTTCAAACCATCCTAGAACTCGAATAGATCTTTACGTGGGCCGATAGGGCCATACTGGACATACCATGCTCATTGGATTGCTTAATTTGATTGAGATTACTCATTATTGCTCATTTAATTTTCTGATTGTGATTGATAGGATAAAAATTCCCGTCTGCATGACAACTCTAGATCGTTAGAGCCTACCTCACCTAAATATCGTCTCGCATGAATTCTTAGGTTAGAAAATCACTTAACTTCGGTAACCGAAAGGGCGTCGATGTAAATCTCGGCGTAACCAAGTCCCCAAACCCACTTATCTCGGTTTTCGTAGAATCGAACGGTTTCTCCCGACCATCGATAGGGTTCCCGATCATACCCTCCAAAAATTGATCGGTGGCGACTCCATATACATGTACACCGCACTGCGCACATGTCACCCGACCACACTAAGGTTGTTCTCGATATTTCTGAATTTTTCTTCACTTCGCGATTCGAGTAATGGGTCTCGGGAGGGACCCGCGCGCCAAGATCCACCGCCAACCTGGATCGGAAGCTCGGCTCATTAATGCTCACCAATCCGCGCGCCGAAAGGGAGCGGAAGATGAGAGGGTCGCGACAAAGATTACCAATCTTCGCAGTTCCTTTGCCTATAATTGTTCATTTGTTATTATTGCGAAAGGAAACATTTCCTCCGTCATACTTTTCAAGATTGATGAACATGTTAGAATCTTCATCATGTGTTTAGAACAACCACTATCAAGGTATCACTTGTTTCTTCTTTTCTCTTGTACCCGCAATCACCAAGGAAACTCAAGTTTTCTTTGGTACCCAAATCTGTTTGGGTCCTTTGGGGTTAGAGGAATTCATAAATCGAGAATGTCTCGAGTTGGTCTCCGATCTTAGGACAAGTAACTTCTAGAGTAGTTCGTGTCACCACATATTGAACAAGTAACAAAGCTTTATCCTTCGGATCCGACAAACTGTTTCCTAAAGTGGTTCTTGTATAGAAGTTTAGGAGGTCTTCTCCCAAGTCGCTCCTTGATATTAGGAAAATGGTTCTTTGAATCGGTTTCCTTTTGAAAACCAAGTTCCGATTTGTTATAATAGGGAACTTGTATAGAGAATATGTGTTGCAATATTTTTTATCCGAATAAAAATCTTTTATGAATATCTTTAGTTTCCCTTCTTAAAAAATCTTCTTCCTTTTCGGAGAAATATTTTCTTCTTCAAAAAGATCTCTTTTCTTTTTCAAAGAAGTGTTTTCTTTCTCTAGAAATTCATTCCTAGACTTCACTGCGTATTTTCCATAGAAGTAAAATATGATCCTACTTTGATTTGAGAAAATTCATTTTCGAGAAAATTTATTATATCTTTTTTAGAAACGTTTCTTTGTTTCAAACTTGCTACTTCCTTTTTCATCTCGGAAAGCCTCTTAAGAGTAGCCTTATATTTTAAACATAGTTTATCTATGTATTCGAGACACCTCGGAAAGAATTTTTAGACTCGTTACCTCGACTCATCTTTTGAGTCGGCCATGAGACAAATATTGTCGTATTCTTCATCACTTTCATATTCGGTGTCACTCCAAGTTTCTACCCTCATAGCTTTCCCGGATTTATCATCATTTCCCTTCTTCTTTAATAGACAATGAGTTTGGCTTGAGATGTATTCTCTTCTTACATTCATAGTAAGTGACATCGTTATTTTCATTTCTTCCTTCATATGATCTTCTTTGATCATACTTGTTTGAAATCTCTTTTATCTTTGAAATTTCTTCCTTTTTTTTGCCATTCTATTGAATCTCTTAACTATGAGTGCTAGTTCCTCATCATCTTCATCTTCATAATCGAACCATCATAATTAGCATTAGATTTCAAAGCAATGGATTTCTTACCTTTTGATGTTGTTTCCTCATTGTTTCTCTCATCCTCATAGGATTGAAGAGTTCCAACGAACTCATCCATGGATAGTGGTTATATTCTTTGAGTCTCTCGAATGGAAATTTTCACATTGTCCCATTCTTTTGTGAGTGCTCTTAGTAGCTTGTTCACTCGCATCGGTCCTGAAACCGGTTGACCATGATATGTAAGGCCATTCACTATTTCGGTGAATCTGCCAAACATTTCTTTCGCAGTTTTACCGAGCTTCATCTTTCGCACTTTGGTCTCCTTGACTCATGTCGGTTCCTTCATAAGTAATATAGAGTTTATCCCAAATTTCTTTTGACGAGGAATAATCATGCAATACATTTGTATTCAGTGGGAGATAATGCACTATAAAAATAATAAATAGCTTTTGCATCCAAAGCATCTCTCTTTGCTATCTCAGTAGTAGATAGAGAGGTGGTTAGGGTAGTATCGTATCATCCCCTACATTTGTTCGCTTGAAGTGCCTATAGTAGGATTTATACCTCTTTGTACAACATACCATATTTAGGGGTCTTGCCATCTAATGTATGCCTTGAATTTGTTCTTCCAGTCATTGTACTCTTTCCCTTCGAAATATGGTGGCCTGTTGTTGCTTCCACCTTCGATCCAATTCGAAGAGAAATTGCTAGCCATGAATATCGTTAGTTCAAAAGTAAAAACACTTCAATAAAATATGATACCAATTGTTGTGGCTAGCGTTATCACTTAGAGGGGGTGAATAGGTAACTATAGTGTATTTTCACAAATCAATGTTGAATTTAAATCGATAAGCTTGTAGTTTTGATAATCACACTCAATAGTGCAGTGTACGTTATATGTGCAATTTGACTATCACAATATAAGTTAATAAATAAATATGAGCAAGGGATAGATGAGAGCGCACGAGAGTTTACAAAGTGGTTCGGCTTTGTTCAAGCCTACGTCCACTTCTTCACGGGCAACCAATCGGTTGGATTCCATTGATAAGATGCTTAGAGGTTACAAGCTTAATGATCTCCCTTGAAATACAGGAGTCCACACCTAATGCTCAATACTCTCGTGTATATCTCTAAGAATTATAGTGAATAGATCAAAGAGAAAGTAAGAATTCGAGCTCTCTCGATATTGGAATTTTGAGCACTAATCCCTCTTTACGCCAACCTTTTTTTCTCTTCGATTTTGAGATGTCTTTTATACTCCTCCATCTCTAACTATCTCGTTGCAAGGCCTCTAGAGAATTGCTCTCCAAAGCTACCCATTTGGACAAGACTATATCCAAAAGAAGATCTCTTAGCCGTTGAGGATTGGTAAATGAAAGTCTTCCCCATTGGATCAAATCGCCCATACAATTACGATCCTAGGTTTCCATAGATGGATTTCTCCAATTGGAAAGTTACGATCGTCTCCTTAGATCACGTCCTTGGTTGATCTTCATCACGGAGAATCTTCAAGAACGATCCACTCGACATCGGTCGTTGTAATGATGTAATATATATATATATATGTCAATTAAATCATCTTTCAAATCTCTCTTGAGGTTCTCGGTTACCGCACGAGAAATGCTTCTCTCGAGCTTGATCATTATTCCAACGTCTAAGCTCCACACAGATCTCGAGTCCCTCAAAGTAATATTTGAGCCACCTTTCGACGGATTCAATCCCTCCTCGCACCTTCGGACAATCTACAAAATAAGTATTTCACGGCATTATCCCAAACCAAGAAATCATGGATTGTTTTGTCAACTTCAAAATCATTCGGGGATTTTTCTCAAAATCATTAAATTTTTGAATTTCATCGAAGTATCCCAAACTAGCCCGATGACGATAACCAATGGTCGAGCAATATTGTCATCCATGGTAAGAACCGAGGGCTAAGCTTCTTCAAGAATTCTTGTCCCATGGTCTTCAAAAATTTTTGAAAAAGAACACACAATTTTCAAAAATTGCAAAGGCTCGTGCATGTTTAAACCTCGTTAGTATTTTTGATTCAGCTACTTTATGTTTCAGGGGCAAGCATGAGGAGGGAAGCCTAGTGGATCCTGAAGTATGTAATGTAGCTGTTTCGGATGAGTCTCGATTTCGAAGATGAGGAGATACGTCGGGATTTCGAGCAAGCACGAACAAGCCAAACCTCGACTATTGAGGAAATCGTATCGATCAATTTCGGTGATGCAGAAAATCCAAAAGAGGTTAAGATCGGGGAAAACCTTCTTGAAGACATAGCTGAACATCGGCTAAGCTCTTGAGAGATTACCAAGATATCTTTGCCGAGTTCTACGTAGATATGCATGGTCTCTATCGATCGACCGTCGAACACTGTCTACCGACCGATCCTTCGGTTGAGTTCATAAAATAGAGGCAACGAAGGGTTAAATCTGAATTAGCAAAGAAGATTCAAGAAGAAGTCATGAAACTCCTCGGTGTGGGATTCATTAAAGCTATCCAATATTCCGAATGGGTTACTAACATAGTTCTTGTGTCAAAGAAGGATGGTCGAGTTCAGGTCCATGTGGAATACCGAGATTTGAACAGTAACTAGTCCCAAGGATGATTTTCCACTTCCACACATCGATGTGCTCATAGATAGCATCATCGGCTTCGAGCTATTCTCATTCATGGATGGCTTATCAAGTTACAACCAGATCCTAATGAACGAAGGCGACAAGCTAAAAATTGCATTCACCATACCTTAGGGGATATTCCATTATAAGGTGATTCCCTTCGGTCTTAAGAATGTGGGGCAACTTATCGCCAGGCAATGGTTACGCTATTTCATAACATGATGCATAATGAGATCGAGATTTATGTCGATGACATGATCGTGAAGACCCGACATGGGGAGGATCATGTGGAAACCTTAGCACAGCTTGTTTGATAGGCCCCGAAAGTTAAGACTACGTCTTAATCCGGCCAAGTGTGTCTTTGGCACTAGCTCGGGCAAATTGCTCGGATTCATCATCAATAGCAAAGGCATTGAGATTGATCCATCCAAAGTAAAAGCTATATGTGAGCTCAAGCCACCTTCATCTCGTCAAGGAAGTCCGAAGCCTTATGGGTATACTCGAATTACATTGCTCAATTCATCTCTCAATTATTTGAGACCGCTAAGCTATTCCTTAAGTTGCTCAAGAAAAATGTGTTAATCAAAAGTGGGATATCGAATGTGAGAAAGCTTTTGAGAAACTAAAACAATACCTCATGAATCCACCCGCATCTTGGTTCCACCGATATCGAGGCAACCTTTGATCCAATACCTTACAATCCATAATGAGTCACTAGTTGTCATGCTAGCTCAAGCGAGTCAAGAGGATGAGAAAGAACGGGCTATTTACTTCATAAGTAAGAAGTTTACAACCTTTGAATTGAACTATTCCGAAGCTAATAAGACATGTACAGCCTTAGTTTCGGTGTTACAGTGCTACGTCGGTATACTTTGTATTATCATGTGCTATTGGTAACAGTAATGTGATCCTATCAAGTACTTGCTAAATCAACTCACATTGGTCGAGAAACTTGCCAAATGGCGGATACTCATTTTTGAGTTTGATGTCCAGATATCTGTCACAAAAGTCGGTGAAGGGATGGGTCTTAGTTGACCTCCCACTAAAAGTCCGGGCGGAGCGAGGATACCTATCTTCCCGAGGATCGAATCATGTCGGTAGATGATTATACTTGGACTATGTATTTTGACGGAGCCTTGAACTTGTCCGGATTAGGCACCAAAGCGATCTTAATATCTACGAGTAAACATCACTATCCCGTAGCAGCGAATCAGTATTTTCTTGCACTAACAACATAGTAGAGAACGAGGGATGCATTCTCGGGCTATAGGCCGCAATTGACATGAGAATTACCCGACCCAAGGTGTTCAAGGATTCGGCTTGATTATCCTCTAGACCATTGGTGAATGAAAGAAGCAAGATGCTAAGTTGCTACCCTACCATGAGTATCTGGACAAGTTAGTTGAGGAGTTTAATGATATCTCATTCGAGTATCGGTCCAATACTCACATCGCTTCACAATATGATAGTTACCCTATCTTTAATGTTGCAAGATACTTGATGGATTAGAGGTCAAGCCACTGAAGATCGAGGTGTAGACAAAGCTAATCGAAGAGCCCGACGGTAAACCTTGGTACTATGACATCATGATCTATATTCGAAGCGGGGAGTTTCTTGAGAAAATTACCACATTCGACCAAAGGTACATAAAGAGGATAACCTCAAAGTTCTTTCTAAGCGAAAGAGTCGTACAAACGGTCATTTGATTCGGTCCTTTTACGATGCATTGACTCTCTTGAAGCAATCTGTCTAATGATGGAATTACATGAAAGAATATGTGGTTCGCACATGAACGGCCACATTTTAGCCAAGAAGATCATGAGGTTGTGTTATTATTAGTTTACCTTAGAAAGTGATTGCATTCAAGCATGTTTAGAACCTGTCACAAGTGTCGAATCATGGTAATAAGATCAATGTTCCTCCGAATGAGTTGCATTAGTTATCGAACTATAATGGATTGATGTCGCATCATACTTGGTGATCACAAAGACG
The DNA here is from genome assembly GCA_021437795.1 of Rhodamnia rubescens. Taxonomy (NCBI): domain Eukaryota; kingdom Viridiplantae; phylum Streptophyta; class Magnoliopsida; order Myrtales; family Myrtaceae; genus Rhodamnia; species Rhodamnia rubescens. The sequence goes on from JAILYA010000035.1 coordinate 47,656, forward strand.
AAATGTGGTGAAATTTGTCCGTCGGGACATCATCGCTCGATATGGTTCCCCGAAGCCATAATAACTAACAATGGCACGAACCGAAATAACAAGCTCATTGATGATTTGTTCAAAGAATTCAAAATCAAGCATCGACCTCTTCCCCTTACCGTTCTCGGATGAACAGAGCGGTAGAAGCGCCCAATAAGAACATCAAGAAGATCTTGGCCAAGATAGCCGAGAATTATCGTGTTAGCATGAGAGGTTGCCATTTGCACTCTTGGAATATCGAACCTCAATCGGAACATCTACTAGGCAACCCCGTATTCTCTTATATACCGAATGGAAGTCGTTCTACCAATTGAAGTGGAGTGCGTATACTATCTCAAGTCAATCGATTGAAGCTGAATAGATCCAATAGAGAATGGATCAATTGAACCCGATTGATGAAAAGTGGCTTAAGGTTGTATGTCATGGCCGTGCTATCGGTGAGAGGGTTGCTAGATCTTTCAATAAGAAGGTCCGGCCTCGACATTTTTAGGTAGGAGACCTCATTTTGCGAAATTGCTGCCAATAGTTCCGCTCCTAAAAGGAATGTTCGCTCCGAACTATGGCAGTCCATAGGTTGTAAAGAAGGTGCTCCTAGGTGGTGCTCGATTCTAGCGAGAAATAGATGGTCGGGTCTTTGCCGGTCTCATCAAATCGATCTTTGCAAAGAAATATTATACTTGATTTATTCGACATTTTGGTGATCAAGTTATATAATACGCATTTGAGGTTTATTCATAAATTGTTCATACTTGCTTTCTATTTGCATTACTCGGCTTCATTATCAAATAGTTTCAATTAAAAAATCTCTTTAATCAAATTGAATTGATCATTTTGAATGAGAAACGTCAAGACAATGAAAGGCAAGCCAATTTCATACACATCCTATATCATAATCCCTAGTGAGTGGAGTATGAGAATTTTCATACTCACAAGGTAAATGATTATCTCGCGAAAAGTATGACGACCAAAATGATGAGAGGCATTCATTTCCTCTATCCATACACTACAGGTTGCCCTTTGCTCAATCCCTTTAAACGGTGGTTTCATTTCATACATCATCGAAACAACCCCACATTGGGGTAATTTTCATGAAAGTCCAAAGAATAATCAGAATTTTCTTACTTTCACTTGCATCAATCTTCAAGTACATTTATTGCATGCGAATTTTGTGTTAGCTCAAGTGCTTTAGAAATGACGAAGAGCATTTCATTTCTTTACCCTATACACTTGATCCATTGCCAAACCCAATTTGAGTGGTGGATTCATTTCTCATAACCCGATTGATGATCATTCTCATGGTGACAAAATAAGAACCATCTCAAAGCATATGGCAAACGAAGAGCAAAGTGCCTTAGGGCAAGTTGAAACTCAAAAGATTATCAGCAAAATGTACAGAATTTCTAATGAGGCCCTTCCTTCCTTTTGAAAAAGCTCTCAAAAGAAAACTTTTGAAAAGAAGAGAAAAACGAGAGTAAGGAGTAAGAAAAACAAAGGCTCAACCTACAAAAATCTTGAGCACTAAAAAAAAAGAAAAAGACATGTGTAGCCCGAAAGAAAAAGGGCCCACTCCAAAAAAAAAAAAAGAGCTATCTCAAAAAACAATTTTTGAAGGAATTAGGTCTCGGCTGAATTTGCTCACAAAATGTTCCTAAAAAACGATCATTTTTGAAGAAGATCGATAAAGTTGCTCATTGGCAACAACACCCATGCTCAAATTGTCAAGGACGGATGATCACCAATCTTATCATCTTCCCCCTTTATTGTAAATAGGCCTTTCATTTCCAAGCCTACCCTAAATCTACATTACAAACCTTATCAAAAGTCTCTTCAAACTATGGCACTTTTGTTAACGTATAATTTCAAATGCTTATAAATGTCGCTCGAAGAAGTGCAAGGAGGATCATTTTATCTCATTTTGCAAGGTTCCTAACTTGTAAACCCAATGCAACCGATAAGGATCTCATTTCATTTTATAGCCAAATGACTCACATGAGTCCCCTTCTATATACATTTGACCAAATCGAATTACAATCCTGGCAAAAGGCCTCACAGATTGGTCTAGTCATACGATTGCGAGAAATACCCGGACTCTTATCGAGTGTGATGACGACGGTTCGAGTGTTTCTCATGCCCTCATTAATGGCTGGGTTTTCAAAAGCCTTTTCTTGAGAGTGAGTGAAAAGTCCTTTCTAGCTAAAGGTTCCTCATTCAGAGTTGATTAAATTGGTCAAAAGGATCGACGGGGTTTCCTCATGAATAAATTCTCCAGTGAAAACTTGATAATGCAAACAAGTTTTGACTTATGATGTTGCATGAGCATTAGTTTTGTGCGACCCGACCTAGCCATTCCTTAACCATTATTCAAAAAATCCAGATAAGGTTTCGAACCCCTTTCAAAATCAACCTTGGTTGCCATTTCGATCACTCTCCGTGTTCATGTGATAAGGTTCATATGACACATTTTGTATGTTTGAGCTGATAAGATTCGTGCGATATACCTATTTTATGATCACACTCATAAGGTTCGCGTGACATATCTATGTGCATACTAATAAGATTTGTATGACTCACCCCTTTTGTGTCAACACGGCAAGTTTCAAGCGGCAAACCATCTTGTATTCATGCCGATTTAATTCGGGTAATACATCTCTTACACTCATGCCAAAACGATGGTGGCATAAATACGATGAGACCGCTAAAACAATGATGGTCGTAAGAGATACTTCACCCATTCATGATGACCCGCCGAAACAATAGTGGTCTCAAGAGACATTTTCGATCGAGACGTAACCCGCTAAAACGATGGAGGTACCGAGAAGCGTCTTACTTGACTCATGGTGGCTCGCTAAAATAATGGTAGCTTGAAGAGACAAAGTGGTGCTTTGCTTGAACCATAACTCAAGCACATTTTTCAACACTCCGACATATCCTAAGCATGCTCGTATCGAGTGAAACTTCTAGTAACGGATAAGGCACCCCAGTGCCTTGAGATCCTTGAACCCATAAGAAGCTTGGAAATTAAGGGAATCATTAGCATAATGAGGTATTTGGTAAAATAGGCATTTTCAAATGCGATCCATGTGCAAGTTTTTCTAGTCCATTTCATGGAGGAAGCAAGCTTTGGCACATGTTATTTACGATTCTAGCGTCTCATGCATCATTTTCCTTTTGCATTAGAAAATGGGATTAAAATTTATCATTCACTTGCATTTACAAAATTTAGGTATCAATGAGGTTTTTGAGCAAAACCTCGTGAGCCTCCACTCAAAGAGAGGACAACTATTGACACCTAAATTTTGATTCCTTTAATTCATTTATTTAAGTAAAAAATGAGAATTAGTCATGGTTCTAAAAAAGAAATAATAAATCTCTCATACATTGCATATTTATTTTTTGGTCAAACGTGCATTATCATTTTCACAAGCCGGAGAGTGAGTCAATTGAGCTTAACCTGACAGTGCTTGGACTAAACTCGGATTGAAATTTTCAACTAAGGTCACAAATGGGGGTCCGCTGAATTCCTTATGGTCAATTGGACTAATTTTCATGCTAAATTCAATCCATTCAAGCTTAATTTTATGATTAAGGCTTTTAATTAAATGCCCATTATTCAGAATAAGCCTTAATTGAGCCCGAAAATTTGAGACAAGGCCATGATTGGACATGAAAATTTCGGCCAAGGCTTGTCATGGTTGTGCCGAAAATTTCATGATGGATTTGGATCTAAATTCAAATTCAAATCAACCCATTTTTCCATTTAATTATGAAGGGCCCTTAATTGATTACCCATTTTATTAATAAGAGTTCGAATTAGGCCTAAGACTCGATCACAAAATCAATGAAGAATTCGGGTAGCCCATGTGTTCCCCTATTTGGCCAAAAATTGCTAGAGTCCTAATGGAGTTTGACTTTCAAATTTTCAGATCGAATTTAGGATTTTCAAGTTAAAATGGTCTTATCTTAAAAGGTGTTCTAAGGAATCAAAACTCTATCATTATACAACTGATAATAGAGAGTTTTGATAGATCGAGACTCCTCTAATCCTCATGATAATTCCTAATCTAGCTAGGACTCTCGATCGACAATTGTTGACGACTCCCACTCCTACTAGGACTCTAAGTGTTGAGCTCTATATATGTAGCCCTTCACTCACATTAAGAGAGGTCGGCACTTCGGGGTACTACATTCGGAATTGTTTAGAGAATTTTTTAGAGAGAGACTTTGGGTGAGAGTTTCTTTTTCGTATACCGCCTACAAAAGGTTCCGCACCAATCCACCGTGCGCCGTCGTTCCTCCTCTGTTTGATTCGTACCGACCACCATGGTGATCCTCACACTTCGATCTATCGACGATCGCTGACGGTGCGACGATCCGACGATTGGAACCACCCACCCAAGCCTCGGGCTGCCGCTTTGTCGCTCGATTCTAGCCTGTTGCTTCGCCCGAAGAGAGCTGTTGTTCGGCCATTGTTTAGCCACGATCCAAGGTAAATTAGCTCCTATTTTCTTAACATTGGAAGGTCTAACACCGTAGTTACTTGTGCTAGATCATTCGAGACTAATCCCAAGCAAAACAAGGCTCGAAAAGGTTTAGTTTTGGGCTGATATGCAGCTTGCGTGTGTACTGGAATTTGCTCAAAAAATGTATTTTTTTCTCAACTTGTAATGATCAATCTATGCTTATTTGGTTGGCAACATGCATATATGTTCATGTATGTCGATTTGTAATCAAAGTTGGAGGAATTAAACTTTTTTCTATCAATATATGTTAAAACCGAAAATTGGATTGTCGTGACACAAAAATTTTGATTTTTCTAGTGGACTTAATTTGATCATGAAATTGGATGAAACTAATTGAATTTTCTGAGAATTGATGAGATTAATTGAAAATATCTTTTCCCAAAAAACTTGTTTGGCAATTTCTAAGATTAAGATAAGTAAATTGGAAAAAATTTGGACTTTTTGGTGAGTTAAAGTGGATTTTCGGCACTTTCACTTCTTTGGATGAATTTGACAAATGACATGGATGATCCCTTACTGTGATTCCTACCTTGATTGGTTGAATGGATCCTATCTTATGATTGTTTGATGATTATCTCATGCCATGATTTTAGTTGAACTTTGTCTATCTTGTGAGAATGATTGAATTGGATATCATCGAATTTATCGGGGATAATTTTTGAAGCATTGGATTGTTATTTCATGCACATCTATGATTGAATTATTTTATCTATTGTGATTTCATGATGATATTTGGCTCGGGATAAGATTCGATGGAGGTGGGCAATATCCGAAATTTTTTAGAGATATCCGAATTAAATTTTTCGATCCTTAAGAATAATTTTCTCAAAAATATATTGAACTTGGGATGAAGAAGATGAATCCCCAACTTCAAAATTTCAGCCACTCCTCTCTATTTTTATAAAATTTCAAATTTAATTGCCATTTTCATTTTTTTCATGCTTGTTTGTTTTCTATTGTTGTAAAGTTTGCACAATTTTAAACAAACATGCCCATAAAAAATAAATCACATGCCTTAACCATGATCTCATGGAATAGGACGGTGATTTAGTATAGAATTTCGCGTTCTTCCCTTTGGCGAAAGGGATGATGTTATTTTTATACATCTATCCGCATCTTGGCTCGAATCTTCGAGAATATAGTGAATAAAATCTAGTTCTAGCCCAGATCTTTGGGAATGAGAGGATTTTTTGAAAAATTTAGATAAAAAGGTATATTATGGAGATTTTTGTTTATTTTTGTTCAAATTTTTTATTTCTTTTAAGTGTCTTTATTTAATCCAAAAAATATATAAAAAAATCATCTTTTGGGCGAATAATATATGGTCTCATATCACATTTTCAAAAAAATCAAAATGAATTCACTTCAATAAATTGAAAAGGACTTTTTCATGAAATCGAGTATCGAAAGGGCATTAATTCTTTCAATTAACGTAACCAAGTCCCCGAACTCATTTTCTACGATTCGGGAAATAAAATAGTCATCATTCTATTTTATTAAGGTTTCTAATCGACCTACCATAAATGATTAATGGCGGCTCCAATTGAATAATTTTTTCATGAATTGAACCTAAGTTGCGATTCGGTAGGACTTGGGAGATTCCGAATTATGTTAGTTAATTTAATTAACCTAGTAATCCGTTAGCCTGATTTTATGTCGCGACAACAAGTAAGGGGTAGATTAGTCATTTGCCACAAATGATTGAGGGCATTTTGGTAATTTCTCATTTAGGGTTCAGCTAAGACTAGGCTTGGGCGCGAATGGTCTCGATGCTTCAATCCGATGGCTCAATTATCCCTACTCGCTTAAATCGACTAGATTTCTCTTGTCCAACGTCTTAAGGTAATCCAATATCTTTTACGATCCAATACTTCAACGTCCAATTATTATCCATTAATTCTCAAAAATCCAGTATTATTAATCGATGGAATTCATGGTTAAAATCCATCGAATTTGTTTATCTTACAAACGTCAAAATTCCGGACGTAACATCAACTATATGCTAAGTTTAGTAAATGTAAGTTTTGGTTGGATAAAGTGGTATTCTTAGGACACGTGGTCGGTGGTAAAGGAATAACGATTGACCCGACCAAAATTGAAGCCGTGGTGAATTGGCTTAGACCGACTACAACGACTGAAATTTTGAAGTGTCTTAGGACTTGTGGGATACTATAGAAGATTTGTGGAATGATTCTCTCGAATTGCCGATCCACCGACACAATTGACTAGAAAGGATACTAAGTTTGAATGGACTAAGAAGTGTGGGAAAGTTTTTCAAGAATTAAAAGATAGATTAACAACGGAACCGGTATTGACAATACCATCGGGACCAGGCGGATACATGGTGTATAGTGACGCGTCTCACCAAGGACTTGGAAGTGTCCTTATCTTTGCCACGAAAAAGTAGTTGCCTATGCCAATTGGTCTCAACGCTCGATCCGATGGCTTAATTATCCTGGCTCACTTAAACAGACTAGATTTCTCTTGTTCAACGTCTTAGGGAAATCCAATATCCTTTTCGACCCAATACTTCAATGTCAAATTATTGTCCCTTAATCCTTGAAAATCCAATATTATTAATCGGACTGGAATTCGTTGTTAAAATCCATCGAATTCGATTATCTTACAAACATCGAAATTTCGGGACGTTACATCAACTATAAGCTAAATTTAGTAAATGTGAGTTCCGGTTTGGATCAAGTGGCATTCTTAGGATACGTTGTCGGTGGTTAAGGAATAACGGTTAACCTTGCCAAAATTGAAGACATGGTGAATTAGCCTAGACCGACTACGGTGACTGAAATTTGAAGTTTCCGAGGACTTATACGATACCATAGAAGATTTGTGGAAGGATTCTCTCGAATTGCTTGGTCCACTGACACAATTAACTAGAAATGATACTAAGTTTGAATGGACTAAGAAGTATGAGAAAATTTTGCGAGAATTAAATGATATACTAACAACGGCACCAGTATTAACAATACCATCAGGATCGAGGGATAGTGGTGTATAGTGATGCACCTCACCAAGGACTTAGATGTGTCCTTATGTAGCATGGAAAAGTAGTTGCCTATGCCTCACACCAAATGAAACCTTATGAAAAGAATTACCCGATGCTCAATTTGGAATTGGCGGCGGCAATATTTGCTCTTAAAATATGGCTATAGTACTGTACAAGGAGAAATTTGAGATTTATACCGATTATAAGAGCATGAAGTATCGTTTTCCTAGAAAAAAAAATTGAATTTGAGACAAAGGTGGTGGATGGAATTATTGAAAGATTATGTCTGCGAAATTCTATAGGAAAAGGTAGCGAGATACTCTTAGTAGGAAAAATGGGAGCATGGCAATCTCCAATTTAATGATAAGAGAATGGACTTTGATGGAGGAAATGGTGAGTTTGAAGTATAAACTAGAAATCAACGAGTTAACGGGTATGATAGCAACACCGAGGATTGAGCGGGAAATCCTCCAAAGAATCAAAACCTTGCAATAGAATGACCTTGAAGTTGTGAAGATTAAAGAAGGGGTATTGGTTGGAAACAGACCATATTTTCAAGTGGCTCGAAGATAGTGAACTAAGGTACCACGGATTTGTATGTGCCAAACAATGAAGCACTTAAGAGAGACATATTAGCTGAAGTTTATCGAAGTGAGTACAAGTATATACCTAGGAAGTACTCAAGTATACCAAAATCTTAGCAAGCACTATCAATGGAATGGTAGAAAAGAGATATTGCGGAATATATTACCAAGTGCCTTACTTGCCAGCAAGTAAAAGCGAAAAATTGTAAACCAATAGGATTTGTTGAGGCCACTAGAGATACCCTAATGGAAATGGGAACACATCATAATAGATTTCATGCAAGGACCGCCAAGGACATTAAGTGGTCACAACTTCATATGGGTCATTGTGGATAGACTAACTAAGTGCATATTTCCTATGAGTACGGAAAGACTATTTTTTGGAAAGACTTGCTGACATGTACATAAAGCACATCATTCGACTCCATGGTGTGCTAGTGACTACAACGTCGGATCGAGACCGAGATTCACTGCGAGATTTTGGAAAAGTTTGCAAGAAGCTATGGGGTTGAAGCTTCAATTTGGTACGGCTTTTCATCCTCAAACAGATGGGTAAACGGAAAAGAATAATACAAATAGTTGAGGACATGCTATAAGCGTGTGTCATTAAATTCGAAGTAGTTGGAATGAGAAACTACATCTAATTGAATTTGCCTACAATAATAGTTATCAACGAAGCATCAGCATGGCTCCATTTGAAGCATTATATGGAAGACCATGTCGAAATCCAATTTGTTGGAATGAAGTAGGCGAACGAAGCATTACCAGCCCGGAATTGGTGCAAATTACTACAAAAACAATGCGAATAGTTCTAGACAATTTGAAAACCGCATAGAGCCGGCAAAAGAGTTTCGTCGATAAACGTTGACGACCATTAGAATTTGAGGTTGGCGATTACATTTTCTTAAAAGTATCACCCATGAAATGGATATCGAGATTTAGAAAGAAAGGTAAGCTAAGTCCCCCGATTCGTAGGACCATTTGAAACATTGGAAAGGATTAGGGATACAGCATATAGATTAGCATTACCACCTCAACTAGCACACACTCATGATGTATTTCACATATCAATGTTAAGGAAATACCAACTAGATCTAGCTCATGTGATAGCATATGACATAGTAGATGTGGATGAGCATGTGCAATACGAGGATAAACCAATAGAAATATTGGATCCAAGGGAACAAGTTCGAGGAGTAAAGTCATCCCTTTAGTTAAGGTGCTATGGCAAAGATCACGATACGAGAGGAAGCTACGGGAAAGTGAAGAAGCTGATGAGCGACTCTATCCGAATTGTTTGAAGATGGAACAAAGGCCTAAATCGCGATGACACAATTTTCGTAAGGGGGAGAGACTATAGCATCTTGGAAACAAACTCCCTAAATTAGTATCCTTTCTAAGTTTAATACTCAATTATTATCAATGGGGATTGTATTTTGAGACCGAAATGCCCTTATCAATAAAAGTTCTTTTTTTAGAATACTTGTATCGAGATAGTGACCTTAGGACCTTATATAGTGGGACTGAAAGTTCCTTGTCCCATGTGAAGGTCATTTTGTATATATTGCGAGAGGTATTCGCAATAAGTTAAACAGAGCGTAATCGACTTGAAATTTGGGCTGTGTCACAAAAAACTAGACAATCAAAGTATTGCGAATTCTATACTAGGAATTTCACCTAACCTAAGTCCGAGGTTGCAAATTAAAAGGCCCATAAGTGCATAAGGAGACACGATAAGTTATTCAATAATAAGAATGCGCCACTTTCTTGGAATTTAACTTAGAGTAACATTCACATTGAACCCAAAATTTATAGAGATGGCCATATATGTGGAATATGACTAAGGTTAAGTGAAAATCAAAATTTGCTAAGAGAGTGCGGCGAATTGGGAGTCAAGTGTACGCAAACTTGAATTGGGAAGGTGGGGTGTCTTGTGTGGGCGTGTGTAATGGCTATGAGGGACTTGCCATTTAGCACCTTACTTCTAATTTCCCCTTGCCATTTAGCACCTTACTTCTAACTTCCCCAAGAAGCTCATGATGTTGAACATTGGGATTGAAAAATGCATCATTACCCCTTAGTATTGTGAATTCCGCCCGGCTACCCACAATATAGCTCGCAAACTTCATTTTGGGAAAGCACTTTTGTGAAGACACTCTCGGCTAGCTCTCGGTTGCTCTCTTGACTTCGCCGTAAGCCACCGGCCATTGCTCGTCCTTACCGAGAATCAAGCCGTCGCATCACTCTCATTGTTGACTTGGAGGCAAGTTGAATTTCCTCTTTCTCACCCTTTCTTGTTTCTTGACACATTCGGCCATAGCTAGGCAACGTTAATTAGCAAGAAATAAAGAGAAGTTTTGAACTTAAGCGGTAAGGGTTACGAAAATCTACTCGGTAGATGGGTTGGACGTTGGTAGTTGTCGAGGGTATGTTATTTCGTTCGGTGAATAGCCACGCCACATATGGATTAGGCGGAGGTTGAGCGGAGGTGAGGAAATTTGGTGAAACAACTGTGGAAAATAAAGTGTAGGGCCGGTGGTAATATAGCTCGAGGGTGTTTCTACTTCAATGGATTTCTAGCTTGGTAGACCATGAATGAGTGAGTCAAAATTGGAAATGAATCTAACTAGGTGGCATTAGATACTAATTGGGCTTAGGATCGTGCTATAACGTCGCTAATGACTCATCACGGGTGTAGTAGTAGTTTGATAGATCGTACACTTTAAATATTGTTTATATCTAGTGATTTCTTAGCTCTCCAATCACAGGGTAGATGAGATAAATTGTTCTCAAGTAGCATTATTTTGTAGATTGAACTAAGAGTCGTAGGCTAGAGTAACCAAGGAACCGTATACTTTAGTTATTTTGAACATGGTTGTTGTCCAAATCGATAATTGTAATCGATTGTGAAGGACTATTGGTATAATAAGGTATCAAGGGAATTGGTGGTGAAGTTGTTTGGTCGAGGATTTTAAGGCTTGGTAGGGCAATATGTGATTTTTGTTAATCCTATTCGAGCGAAAATTTTGGGATCGGTGTCAATAGAATGTAGTGGCCGAGAATTCAAAATCGCATGTAGAAATAAAAGTGGCTTTCATTTATTAGGTGTACGATAGTTGGGCTATGAATATCAAAAAGTGAATAAAATGAATGCGCATGATTGAGAGGTGATACTTTCGTGTATTCGATTGGATCGCACCACGATGTTTGTATACGCATTTCATGCCATCTAGTAATTGAAGTTGGGATATGTCGAGGACTACAAATATGAGCTCAATGTACCCCGAGGGAGATGGGATGTCCTGGTAAGTGGCGCCGGTCGATTGCGTGTAATAACGCGCCTTAAAGGGAGGATTCCATGGTGTGGAGTTATCATGAAGGTCGGCAATCAAGCTGGGACAAAAATAATGGTATTACGAATCAAAATTAATTGGGGAATGGTGGTAATAAGTGGTGAGATTGGGAGTGCATTCATTCATTGAACATATTGCATATGCATATAACATACTTGTATATATGTGAATTCCGGTATGCCAATCTTAGTTTAGGAACCAAATACTATACTAGTATGGATTCGAGTAGTATTATGAATCGAGTGAGCGTTAGAGTGATTAAATTTTACTCATTGGGATTGCTCACACTTGTGGTATATGTTGTTTTAGATTGACAAGTCTGGGATCTATCCTAATTCCCCCAAGCTCCAGCTACGGTCTCCCATCACCCATCACACTTGAGACCGAGACCCCAGATTTTGACATCCCTAATGAGCATGGGATGACCTTTGTTAGTGTGACCGCCACACTCACTGTTGATGTTGGGATTGGTATGGCCCCAGTAGTCTACCAATTTGTGTTAATCTTTCCGGTGATCAACAACCAGCGAAAGGATCTAATTCCGCATGATCTTTTTGATGGGGATGATAGTGATGATGACGGGGCATATGACGGAGCAAGCCGGAGGTGGGTCGGTGGCTACAACGACTTAGGAGGGGTTCGGGTGATCGGGTGCCGATTTTTGGAAGACCGCAAGATTGGAGTGGGATTGCAGCATTTTGGTTAGCGATCAAGTAGGAGAGTTGTATGTGTACATAATTGGGCCTAAGTGAACCCAAGTTATCATAATGTAAATAGCAATCTAACTAACTAATGTAAGCAACTCGATCTTGTGTATGTATATATATCGTATGTGGCTTGATGTTATGTTCATTTTGTGAGTATGAGCTTGCTAATTTCACGTAATTGTGATTAACATATTCTGCTGAATGAAAATAATGGCATGACTAATGAGAATAGCTAGATGTGACGGCCTTGGCGTTATGGTTCGTTGGTAGTACACTGGAGTGAGGTACTACACATGTAGTATGAATTACATGCTATAACGGATTTCCCTTTCCATAATAGCATATGTCATTTATCAAACATATCCACTAAACGGATCTTAGCCTTAACATAGTCACATGCTTCTCACGTACATATGTTTAGCCCGAGTGCTATATCGGTTCGCTCTCAATAGCGCCCAATTAAAGCTGTCACATCCGGCTTCCATGAGGAATGCATGATTGTGAGACTATCATGTTCAGTCTTATCAAATTTTAATCATAGAGCTCATCTTGATTTCCAATCAAGGCGACGTAAAAATACTATGTACCGAATTTGCTCTTTCAACATCCTTCATATGTACTGTCTTATCTCAACTCGCTTACTATAATGCTTGAGGCGATTGCTCATGTGAGTGAGCCAATCAATGTTTGGTGACATACCTTTCAACAATATATGTGTGTTTGTGCTAATCTCACAATATTTCTAATGAAGTTATCATTTATGTCAATGCGCTTCGCCGTGCCATGATACTTAGAATCTTTCACATAGGAAATCTTGCTTGGCTATCACAATAAACGTCACTTTGGTCTTCGAACATCATTGACAATGGCTAATTTCCAAGAAACATTTTAGCCATACTACTCTTCCATTGCAGTGAGCATGCAATAAATTCGATCTCCATCATACGTAGAACTATGTATATTTGTTTCTTCATCTATAAGAAATTGCACATTTATTAAACAATAACACATATCCATATATCAATTTACCCTCATCTAGGTCTACTCCCCAATCAACATTTGAGTAATCTAATAGGCATAAATCGTTCCCTCAAAAACAAAGTCGATAGTCCATAGTCCCTTTCAAAGCATCTCAAAATCCTCTACATTACTTTTCGGTGTGCTTGACCGGGATTTGACTAATAGCAACTCACTAACCCAACGGCATCACAAATTCGAATCGAGTACACATCATAGCATACATCAAACTCTCAACTGCATTAGAGTAAGGAACAGTTTCCATTTCTTTCTTTTCGCTGGAATCTTGGAACACATCTCGGAGTTTAGGCATTCACCTTGTATGATCGGGGTATCATTGGGGTTATAATGCTGCCTATTGTTATGTTCAAGAATCTTTTTAATATATGACTCTTGAGATATAATAAGAAGGTTCTTTTGAACGATCACTTTCTATCTTAATTCCCAATATATAAGCGGCTTCTTCCATGTCCTTCATTTCCAAAATAAAAGGACAAACTTTCTTTTATAGTGATAACCAAAACCTTATCATTCCCAACTAACAAAATATCATCCATGTAGAGTGATAAAAACATAAATTTATTCTTATACCCTTTGACATATACACGGTGATCTTCTTCGACCATTGTAAATCCAAAAGAAGTTATGGTCAATGAAAATGAAGATACCATCGTCTAGATGATTTCTAAAGGCCATATATCAAAGGATGGAGTTTACAAACGTTTCACTCCGGACCTTTAGCTAAGAAATCTTTCGTAGCTGAAATCTTTGTTGATTTAGTTCACTAGGCGATCTTGCACTCCCACTAAGTCCAATATGTCAAGGTAAATCATTATTTTCCTCAATAACATTAGTGGATGTGTTATCGGAATCTTTCACTCATATAATTCAAAATCCTTATCGATCTCACCTCTACTAGAAAAAAATCATTCTCCAAGAATGTGACATCTCGTGACTCCATTTCGGTCATACCGTCATCAACTTATTCACCTATGAACACATACCCTTTGGAGCGTTTAGAGTATCTAATAAAAATACAATTCTTCCCCTAACAAGATTTGATCTCGTAAACTCTATTCTATCTTCAAAAGCATTTCTTCTTTCTTCCTTGTGGGGAGATGAGAGAGCCTCTTCAACTATATTAGGTTCGCATCGTCTTGTGTAGCAATCATAGATGCTTCCTCTTCAATCTCAAAAAGACAACGGGATTTGTATGTACGATTATTCTTTCGTAATCGAAATCTTTGTTGATTCAGCTCACTAGGTGATACTACACTCCCACTAGGTTCAATATGTCGAGGTAAATCATTATTTTCCTCAAAAACATTAATGGATGTGTTATCAAGGTCTTTCGTCTCATATAATTGAAAATCCTTATAGATCTCACCTCTACTAGGAAAAAATCATTATCTAAGAACGTGACATCTTATGACTCCATTTCGAGTCACACTTTTATCAGCTTGTTCACCTTTGAACACATACCCTTTGGAGTATTCGGAGTATCTAATAAAGATACATTTCTTGCCCTAACATGATTTGCTCTCATGAGACTCCATTTCATCTTCCAAAACATTTCTTTGTTCTTCATTGTCGGGAGATGAGATAGCCTCTTCAACTATCTTAGGCTCTACATCGTCTTGTGTAGCAATCATAGATGCTTCCCGTTCAATCTCAAAATGACGGTGGATCGCATGTACAATTATTCTTTCAGAATCGAAATCTTTGTTGATTTAGTTCACTAGACGATACCACACTCCCACTAGGTCCAATATGTCGAGGTAAATCATTATTTTCCTCAACAACATTAGTGGATGTGTTATCGGGATCTTTTATCTCATATAATTGAAAATCCTTATCGATCTCACCTCTACTAGGAAAAAATCGTTCTCCAAGAACATGACATCTCATGACTCCATTTCGGTCCACTTTCATCACCTTGTTCACCTATGAACACATGCCTTTCGGAGTGTTCAGAGTATCTAATAAAGATACATTTCTTCCCTCTAGAACCTAATTGTCCATATTTATGGAAGAATCGTGAACATAATTCACAAGGAGTGAAAGTGACTGACTTAGAGGGCATGTGGTTAAGTATATAAGCAACGATCAATAACGCATCTCCTAGAATGAGATCAATGGAATTGCCTTAGCCATTATAGATTTAACCATTTTCAATGTGGTTATATTCCTTCTCCCAAGAACCCCATTGTGTTGCAAGGATATAAGGAATAGACAAACATCTTACAATAATACCCTTTTCATCGCAAAGCAACTTGAATTTCTCATATACGTGCTTTCACGTTCGCGATCGGTTTTAATTGATTCTCTATCAAACTCATGTATTGTCTAAGCAAACCAATGCTTTTTTGGCTTATGGGAGATCGAGAAAAACATAAGCTGAATCATGTAAAGTCATCTATAAAAGTGATGAAACCGTGAGACTCCATGATTCGCCCCACATTCAATGGACCACAAATATTAGAATGTACAAGTTGCAATAGAAGTTCAGCCCTAGTTCATTTACAAAATGGTTTTCTAGTTATTTTTCCTGCTAGAAAATATTAACATATGGATAGATCAACATTAGCGAGTGGCCCTCAAAGGCCTTCTCTAGCTAACATTTTCATTCTTTCTAACCCAATGTGTCCTAATCTAACATGCTAAAAGTTTGCATCTATATTCACATTCTTGAAAGATGCAATTAAGGAAAAACAATCATCGATATTGACATTAAACACATCAAAGTTAATGTCTCAAAAATATAAAACCATTTAATACATGATCAACGGTTCCAAACTTTATATCAACACAATCACCATGGAAATTTAAATATAACTTAACTTAGAAGGACAACAACAAAGACCGGGTTCGCCGAATTACAAGAGCATAGAGGACATCATGTACGAATTGAGTTCGACCACCATTTAACTCCACTTTACATGTACCGATACCTTTCACCTCAATTCTAGAGTTATTTCCAATAAATATCCATCTATTTTCAACGGTATCCAATTATACTCCACAAATGCTTTTAAGTCTATAGCTACATGATCTGTTGCTCCTAATTCTACAATCCACATAGGATGTAACTTAGCAAGCATCACGGTCTGCTAGAGCCAAAAGCATTACTTAAAGCAATTGAATAATATTGCTACTTCTTTTAGCTCAGTGCTTTCACAAGCAAAGTGACACATCTTGTTACAATTATACCATTTCATCTTAGTCTTCTCCTTCTTCCTACCACGCTTCTTGCATAAGATGGTTTTCACTCTCTTAGGTGCCTAACCAGTCTCTTTCCCGTTGTTCTTGAATTTATAGTTCCTCTTGCGTTTGAAGCCTGAAGCCTAGCACAAACTAAATTCAGCAACACAAGCATGTGTAAAGGATCTCACTTGCCTTTAGGTGCTCATCCTCTAATTCCAAATGATGTGCTATATCATCAAAAGTTATGATATTCTCATTATGTGTCATGTTGATCTTCATATGCTTCTAACTTTTAGGAAGAGACTTGGCAATATCCGAAACTTATTATTGATCGGTTAGGGTATGGCACGATATTTTGGGCTCTTGTATCATGTTTGATACAAGGCTTCCTCAATTTAGGAGCATATGTACCCCCAAACTTTTCTTTCGGGATCGACCAAATTTCTTGAGCGTTATTGAATCTTTCAAATTCACACAAGAGATCATCCTACATACGGCTTAGCAACGTGATGTGAGCCATGCTATATATATAAGCTTGATAAGCTTCATGATCTCCTCTGTCTTTGAGAAAAAGTGCCTTGCTCAAATACATTTATGGCGGAGTTGAGAATTTTCAAAACTCCTTGCTCTTCAAGGATGTCTTGAACCTTTCGGTACCAAATATTATAATTGTCAGCATTTAGTTTTTCACCTCTGTTGAGGTCAACCACTATGATATTAAATGCCATAATCGTAGTCAATTACAACTATATATATTGATAGAATAAGCGCAGAATTAATACTAACACATTTTTCATACTAACACATAATTATTTTGCAGCAAAGAACAACCTAAATAAATTATAACTCGACAAAAGACATCGAAACGAAAGTTCACTAAGTTCCCAATTAGCTTCTATTTTACAATTATCTCACCACCATGCATTTAGTTCAACTCGCGCAAAATTTAAGATCTAGGTGAGAATTCCATTGAATTCTACCAATCCACGAACTCCCACTTAAAAAAAAATCAAGACACATGATCAATTGATTACGTTCTCTCTTAATCATATAGGCATAGCATGATACAAATAATTTATGCATCGATCATAATCAAATGTGGAATACAAGATAAAATAATATCCTACCATGGTTCGAGTTTGCATTGAGCTGAAATTGCAAGCATCTTATATATACTAACTATGAACCATGCAATACATTATCTATATGTGGTCATTTACATGCAAGTAAGGATATTTATTTCCAAAGCCATAGGAAAATACAGGTGAAAAATGGAAAAATATGCCAAAATATACACATATTTAGTGATCCATATGTATTTTTATACCTTTAAAAACTTCAAACATGTACAAAAAATATACCACAATGTAAAACATTTCAATACAAACACGCATGTACCAAGAACACCTCAATTGGACTTCACACGCATATTTAATTTCATATATAAAGAAAATATATAAACAAAATTGCATGGAAGAGCAAAACCGAAAATATGTATATCTACAAGGGCAAAATTGTAAAATAATCACTAAGGGTAAAACTGAAAAATCACGTGGTCGGGGGCATAAAGGGAAAAAAATCACGCGCGGGGCAAAAATAAAATAAAATAAATGCCCACTGCTGCGCGTGCAATGCATGCGCCTCGCGAGGCTCGCTCGAGCGCTTGCCGTGCAAGCACGCTTATGCGTGGCATGCATGCACCAGTCTCCTTCGCATGCCTCTTCCTTCGCGGCTGTTCATCAATTTTTATTTTTTTATTATTAATTTTTTTAACGGAACCAACGCCTAAAAGGTCACGAGATAAAGGTTACACGAGGGAGCGCGTACGACATTCCCCGTTGGCCGCAACCCGACATTTGTCTTTCTTGACGAGATCATCACATTATGTGATAAAAAGGAAATTTTCGCCGGATAGAAAATCTGCGAAACACACCGAACAAATTAGGTTTCAATATCGAGACTCCATTCTTGTACCTGGTTTTATTCAATGATTCATTCAAAATTCAGCATAGTAGTCACGCCAAACTCGGCGGAAACAAGACAGAGATTTTAACCAAGGCTCGATACCAATGTTGGAATTTAACATCGAAAAATTCTACTAACCTTTATCGATGTTCGATTGTGGAACTTTCCGGGAATGTGTGTTGAATCATCGACGCATCCTCCATAAATCTTCAAACCCACGACGGTCCGAATACAATGAAAAGCGGAAAACATTCTTGTTTTGTAACAACCCTAGGACCTTTGCCCCGTTATTATACCTCTTTTCTAATTAATTTATTATTTTCTGCCAACCTTTATTTCTAACGGTGGGTGTCTTGAAGTAGCAAACATAGCAACCTCCATACATAAACTCACATAATCTTATATATATATATATATATATATATATCAATATATCTTACAATCATCATATAACCTCCTATTTATTACTCTATAAATAAAATACGAAGGAGGTTAACTACTCACTCTCATACTCTATCTCTCTTAGCTGCTATCACCTACATCTCAAAACTCCACGTCTACAACGTCACTCTGGTACATATACATATGGGTGGACTAGCCAAACAGAGGAGCTCCCGATGGGTCCACCAATATTTTGAAAAAATAAAGAGATGAGCGAGCAACCCAATAAATGAAATTGCAATGTCTAAAGCGGGAATGTCGACTTTATACTCAACAAAGCAATCATGTGATCTATTATAAATATGAGCATGAATCTTCATTTGTAAATCATCAAATGCGTGAAGTCCACCATATAAATTTTGTTCAAATGCCATGATCACATCTATTCATGCAAGTCACATCAAATGGCCATTCCTGGCTCGTCAATTTGTGCCTATCCTGGGCCATAAACATTTCCCTATCCTATCCATAAATAATTGCCTATCGGGGCCATAATAGTTGTCTATCCGGGCCATAATTATTAAGACGTATCCCGAAAATGCTCAATTGTGGATTTAACATTACTAAACGGTAAACATCTCGCAAAATCACCTTCATGGGAATGATGGCTCAATATACCCACAATACGAACCTTTGAGACTTTAAGGGAACGTTTGCCTATCCGGATCATAATTGTCTATCCGAGCCATAATAATTGCCTATCCGGGCCATACGCCATTCCTCGGATAATCTGCACAAACACATTCTTGCAAGCGCATGCATCAAATCATTTTAATGCAAGAAAATATCGTTGTGGCATGATTCAAATCATTTTAATGCAAGAAAATATCATCGTAACTTAATGCAATAACACTCTTATCACACATAAAATGCGCACAATTCGTGTCAATCTAATGTAATACTTTGTTTAAGTAACAAACGAGACATTACCGCATTAGATCTTTGCATAAAAATTAGAACTAATTTTAGTTATAAACAAAAATCATCTCACATATTTATTTTTAGAGTACATTGCATTGGCATATTAATTAGACCGGCGAGCATTTGAGCTTAAATTACCGGGCGCCTGGACTACACGGGGTGAAAAATGCACCAAGAAGATTTGGACTTGAAATAAATATTTTCTCGGGATGTATTGCAAATACTTAGAACCTCGTGGATCGTATTGCAAATATCATGAAAATGGAAGATGGTGAAGAGAAGATGGAGAAATGAAGATGGTGAAGAGAAGATGAAAATTGAAGATGGGGAAATGAAGATGAAGAATGGATGATGAAGAATTTTGTCTATAAAAGAGGGAGAGTTCTTGAAGAGAAGGGCTTTTTTTTTTAGAGAATTGGGAGAGTTTTTGAAAGGAATTTTTCAGAAAAAAAAAAAGAGTTTTGGAGAAAAACCGGAGGAGAAAATTTGAGAGTAAAGAAAAGAGCTTTCGTCGAGCACCATCTTCGACAAATCCCAACATATACTTTGCCTCTCGCCATCCAAAGAACGCCGCTTGTTTGCCATTTTCGACGACTAGCCACGATCTTCCACTTCGAACCTTAAAATGAAACTATAACGTGTACGTGAGTAAGATTTTGAGTAATAGAAGGTAGTCTTCTCCACCTCGATCTACAAAGATGTAATTATTTGGTTTGAACATTTGCTTGTTTATTTTGGGTATGTCACGTATCCCAAAATTTAGCACTTTGTAATAAATTACACGTTAATTTATCTTGTAAATATTCGGGATATGCTGCATTTTCTTTTTTAAAAAAAATCATCCATGGCGTATATTGCATGAAGTTCAATGCTTTACATTCCCATAAGAAAGAAGAAAACCAAAAAAAAACTACACCTTTGAATTTCAAGCAAAATCCATCAAAATTGTCAAATCGGGACATTTTTCATGAAAATGATACCGAAAGGGCGTTAGAGTAATCTAGCGTAACCAAGTCCCCGGACTCAAAACCTCCGGTTCGTAGAAATAAAATAGTTTTCTCCTGCTATTTTATTTAGGTTTCTAATCGACCTACCGAAAATGATTAGTGGAGACTTCAAATTCAAATTACATTACATGTTAATTATTCGAACCTTAAGTTACAATTTGGTATGGACTTGGGAGAGTCCGAGTTTGGTTAGTTAAATAATTAACTCGATAATCCATTAGCCTGGAATTTAACACTTTTGTTTAGGTCGCGACAGCGTGGCGACTCTATTTGGGACCGTACTTATATTTTTGAAATTTGAGGAGGATTTAGGCCGGATAATTTCATAAAAACAAAATTCACTTGGTTTGGCAATCTTGGTTGGATTTTAATCCATAGGTGTTAAATGATTTTACGGGAAGAGAGTTATAAGGGAAGGAGTCTGTGGCTAACCTCTGTTTTTGCGAGCTTGGTGATGAAATTTTTTATTGAACTATTGGAGCGTCGATTGATTTTTCAAAATGTCGTGCATGCCCCTAATATAATTGCACTACACCACATCAAATTTTGACCGAACCCGGCTTGCCCAATAGTTTTAGGATGGTATTTAAGTGGTTCTTTAACCTTGGCGGTAAGACTTCGCTAAAAGTTATCCCACTTGGATCCCGAATTCTTCAAAAAATGGCTCAAGGGTCGTTCTCATGCACGTGAGGCTATGATGCATGAGAGTTTCCCTTGTCGACCAAACCAAGCCGAAATGATTAGACCCAACTAGTCATGACTATGTATGCGAGGCAGCAACTAGTCATGATGAATGTGCGTGAGGCCGCAACTTGTCGTCCGTCCTTCATTTCACTTTGCTAAAAGAACTAAAATCGAATCGACAATTCATGTGCATGTCTTTGTGATTGACATTTTCTCCCTGTGGGCAGTAATTTTTATCCCTTATCTCCCGTCATCTTATTTTATTTTGGGTCGGTGCATGGTTTAGGTTGATTTATTTGGCACGTGCTCTATATACGAATGAGTCGCAATGATATCCGTTTCGTGCCTACTCCGAAGCTAGAACTCAAGAGGCTATAGGATCAACTGAAGCTGGATGGTCAACAGTACTTGCTCAAGCGTAATGGATTCATGTTGCCGATCCTTGACATTGATGTTCGAGTGGGATTGTGCGGGCACTTGCTCATTTTTGGTACCCCAAGACAACCACATTTGTGTTAGGAGGTAAGTTTGAGCTCACACTCACTTTAGAAGAATACGATATTGCCATCGGAAAATCAATTGAGTTGGATATAGTTAAATCACCCATTCGGATAGATCCTGTGGTAGTGCTCGCTGAGTTTTTGAGTTTGATCGGAAAAGATATTGAAAAAGCATTGAAAGGTAATTGCCAAGCATGCCTATTATCTTTTCTCATTGAACGTTTTGAAAATAGCTCGACCTCATGAGATCTAAAATTTTCATCTTAGCCTTTTTTGGGCTTATCATTTTTCCATTACGTTAGAATGCTATTGATCTGTGATAGCCTGGACGGTAAAACAAATTTATTGTGGGGTCAATTTTGTAAATACTATTCTTGCTGAAACTTTCATTTCGTTGACACGTTTCATACGTTCCAAGAAAGAAAAAAAGAAAGAAAATGATAAGACTTTTCGAATCCCAGTTGAGCCTTTACAAATCTGGTTTTTCTCACACCTTTCTCAATTTAGAGAAAACATGAATGTCTTTGAAATAGGCATGATCGATAACCCTATTTTAAGATTTAAATAAATACAAGATCAAACTAAAAATTTGCACTATACATAATGGGTCCATCTATTCGAAAATCCAAGCTCGAGATTTTCCTTTTGCAAGTTGTGTGGTTTCAAGTGGTTGAAGCTCGACTATGCCATGGCGATCGAAGCCCTGTACCTTTGATGGGCATCTATGGAGCGACCAGCTATCGGCCTCTTCGAGTTACACGGCAATTCCGAGTTCCGCAAGATGTCCCACCTCCATTGAGCCCAATGAATTCGAAGTCCGGTTTGAGAAGGACGAGAACTATAGAGTGGAGCTTAGGCCTCATTTTGAGGCTTTGCGGAATTTCGTTATCGTATTTTCAAACTTCAAGTCGTTTGTTGGATAGTTTTTACATTAATTACAATTTCCTTAGTTTACGGTTTACCTTGTTCTATTGCATGATTTTTATTGAATGCCATGATCAAGCTCGAGTAAGTGCCTTTAGCAAAAGTCATAAGAACACGTGATGGACTTCAACAAAAAAAAATCAAAAGCGAAGGACTTTATTTACTTGGGATGAAGCGAAGCAAGGTCATGTTTTTTCCGATACATAGAAATTGCAATGCGTTTTGATCATGTGACCTTTACGACTTTTGTGTTTTTTTTTTTTACCCTTTTCCCTTTACAATTGAAAAAACTTGTCTTCATGAAAAATGTTCGAAAGATCATGATCTGTCATGAAAAAAAAAATGTTCGCGGCAATCCGATGCATTTTCGATTTACTACGGAATTGATAACCGAGATGGAGCAGGCTGGAATTTCACATGTTTTTAGACTCCATATTCATTTTGCAATTTAGAACTAGCAAACGTGCCTTTTTGCGAAATTGCCAAACATGAAAGTTCTAGATCAATATTTCAACTAATAGCCTACAATATTTCATACTCTAATTCACATTTTTAAGAGTTCTTTTGTTCTTTTAATGGAAGCCGGACAAAGCAGTTTTATGGATGAATTTGTTTAAATAAGTATTAAATCGTATTGATCCGTGAGGAACCTGTCTTAGCGCAAAACACAAAAGTTTTTTAATCGTCATTTCAGCTATCGGTTCCTAAAGTTTGGCATTGTTTTGACCAATGTACGAAGTAAGATGAATTTTCTTGTAAAAATCGACAAAACTAAAAATTGCCCGATTCAGTCTTTTGGTCATGTCTAGCTCGTTCATTGAGTCTAGAAGGAAGTCATGGATTGGCCCTCTATCCTCGCTCATTGTATTTACTCTTGGCTTGTCACTTTTTAGGGAATTTATCATGGATCCTCCGCATATTGCTCGATCGGTGGCAAAGAGAATGGCCGACATTAACGCCACTTGTCCAGTGAGGCTTTGAATGAACAACTCGGCGCTCCGACAGAGCCATTTGAAGGGATGATGTCCCACAAGATGGAAGAGATGATGGATAACTTCATAACCAAGCTTTAGTCATCTAGCTCAAGCCCCCTCGCCAATTGTGCCCGCTCTATTTCCCTCGGCAGGCAATTTCGGCAAGACCCGGAAGGTGTTCCCTATCAAGCTATACCGCTAGAAGATAAGGTTATAACACGGCATAGGCTCAAGCGTACCACCCTTGATTCCACCCCCCTGCCAGCCATGGGCTACGGGACCTAATGATGAGACAGCCAAGCTATTGGCCCGAGATAGAGCAAAAGATAGAAAGTCAGAGAGAGAGAGAGCACATCAACCGGAGGAGAGAGATGAGGAAGTTCGATCCATGGCCGATATTCTTCTAGAGAGAATTTAACAAGACTTGGTCGTTCCTTGTAGGCTTCATTTGTGACCGGAGCTATCATCACCAAGTTCTCTCTCAACCTTACTAAGCAAGACGGCCTCGAAGTTCTTTTTGAGTGGAGAGAGTTTGTACAAGCGGACGTTTGATTCCGTCCCGCTAAGATGCATTGATTCAATCGAAGCGGTTCATCCGATGATGGAAGTGCATGAAAGGATTCGTGGTCCGCACATGAACGGCCACATGTTAGCTAAGAAGATCATAAGGATGGGTTATTCGGCTCACGTTAGAAAGCAATCGTATTCAGCATGTTCGAAGTTGTCATAAATGTCCGATTCATGGTGACAAGATCAATGTTCCTCCGAACGAACTGCATCAATTATCTAAACCATGGCCATTTTCTATGTGGGGCATTGAAGTTATTGGCCTTATCAACCCTAATGCGTCTAACGAGTATCGATTCATCTTGGTGGCAATTGACTATTTTTCCAAATAGATCGAAGCCGCATCCTATTAGCGATCATAGCACGAAATGTCGTGAAATTTATCCGTCGAGATGTCATCACTCGATATGGTTCACTTGAAGCAATAATCACTGACAATGGCTCCAACTTGAACAAAAATTTGGTAGATGAATTGTTTAAGGAATTTAAAATCAAGCATCGAACTCTTCTCCGTATCATCCTCGGATGAATGGAGCGGTAGAAGTAGCCAATAAGAATATTAAGAAGATCTTAGCCAAGACGGTTGAGAATTATCGTGATTGGCACGAGAGGTTGCCATTTGCACTCATGGCGTATCGGACCTTGATCTGGACATCTACTCGGGCAACCCCGTATTCTCTTGTATATGGAATGGAGGCGGTTTTACCAATTGAAGTGGAGATTCCTCCTTACGTATATTATCCCAAGTTAAGGCGATCGTGAAGTTGATTGGACCCAGCGGAAGATGGACCAATTGAACCCGATCGATGAAAAGAGACTTAAGGCTATATGTCATGGCCAGTGCTATCAACAGAGGGTTGCTAAATCTTTCAACAAAAATGTTCGACCTCGACATTTTCAAGGTTGATGACATTGTCTTGCATAAATTATTGCCAATAATTCCACTCCCAAAAAGGAAGCTCGCTCCGAACTACAGGTGGTCCATATGTCGTAAAGAAGGTGCTTCCTGGTGGTGCTCGATCCTAGCTGAGATGGATGGTCGTGTCTTCACCAATCCGGTCAATTCTAATATCGTAAAGAAATATTATACTTGATTTGCTCTATCAAATTATAATATTAGCTTAAGGCAATTCATGAGTTATTCACATTTGTGCATTCACTTGCTTTATTGAGAGATTATCTCAATTGGAAAATCTTTCGACCCAATTGAATTGATCATTTTGAATGAGGAACGTTAAGGCACGAGAGGCAAGCCATTTCCTATACACGTCCTATTCGCAATCCCCAAGTGAAAAATATAGGATTTCCATACTCACAAAGGTTATCTCACAAAAAAAAAAGCACGACGACCAAGATGAAAATAGAGGTGAAGAGCTTCTTCAACCTATCAGCACATAGAGGATGGAATAATGCAAATGCAAAACACAAACAAGCAAAAACTCTCATTCATTTCATCCAAAGCAAAGGACCTTACAAACGGATCATTGGGGTGGGAACATAAAACCAAAATGAGCCCTAATAAGCATCACAAATGAGTTCAATTGACTCTTCATACTATTGATGCTTTGCTTGCATCAAGCACTCCGAGGATCAAGGTCCGCAAGCTTAAAAAGGAAGAGATCACATTTCTCCTTAAGCCTAGTTACCTTAACCTCATGGTGTTCGGCGGCGAGTTTCGGGTCCTGTGCAGTGTTCTCCCACGGGCTATGTCCATGGTCGGATCGTTAAGCCTTTCTTCTAGCCACGCACATTGGATTTTCAGTATGGTATTACTCGAGTCGTGCTTAAAGACCGTCGGGGACAAGGCTAAACGTTCCACCAAGTTCCCCTCTCACGAACCAATAGTGAGACATGCTCGTTGGCATAGTCAACGGCCTTCTTGTAATTATCAGCCACAAAATTGGCCAACACCAAGCGATCGGGACCGATCCCGATAGCGAGCTCGCACGAGACAAGTTAAGGTAACCTCTTGATGAGCGCGATGGTAAGCCTCCAAGAAATTGTTGAAGATGGTCGGGAAGATCCTGTACTCTCCTCCTCTAACTTAGTGCCTTCAATGGAAGCGGTGTCCATATCAATAAGCATAATACGAATTTCAACTTCGGTCTCGGATGATCGGCTATATAAGAGTAGCCCCGGCCCAAGAGATTATAAAGTTTCTTCCATTTGCCCAACACTTTGGTCGAGAAAATGCGTACGAGGAAAGAGGCCATTTTTGTTTAAACAAAACAAAAGAATGAATGCGTAAGAATGATATGAAGGTTGAAGAAGAAAATACGAAAGCGTTAATCTTCCATGCATCAAGTCCTAATTTTATAACAATTCTTATGGAGTCACGTTAGTTACTCGGGTGAAAGCTGCGGGCGTTTCGTCCATTGGATCCTAGATCTACCGTCAATCCGTGATCTCTAGCCAAACAAATCAAAAAATTACCAAAAGATTTGAGGGCCCCACCATGTTGAAAAGCTGAGTAGGAGACAAGCATACTTCTCGAGAAAAAAAAAGCAATTCTTGTGGAGCCACGTTAGTTACTCCGGTGAAACTGCAGGGCGTTTTGTCCGTTGGATCCTAGATCTACCGTCAATCCATGATCTCGAACCAAACAAATCAAAAAGTCACGAAAAGATTTGAGGGCTCTACCATGTTGAAAAGCGAGTGAGAGACAAACATACTTCTCTAGAAAAAAAAACTGCAATTCTTGTAGAGCCACGGGTGAAATTACATGCGTTTCGTCCGTGAATCCTAGACCTACGAATAATCGGTGATCTCGAGCCCGATGAAATTCGAAAAATTACGAAAGGATTTGGGGTCCCACAATGTTGAAAACTCGAGTGGGATACAAGTATGGTTATCAAGAAAAGAAAATCGGTGCGAAAGGATTCGGGATCCCACCAAGTTTAAAAAAAAAAGAGCTGGAAATACAAAATCTTGATAAAGCGACCCACTCCGTGTTTCTCATCCAGGCTAAATGGAATGCTTCGATCATATATGACCACTCGGAAAAATTCAGAGAAAGTGAGTATATAAAGAAGAGTAAAGAACCTTGAGCAAACAAAAATCAATCGAAATATTTCAATCCAACATGTTTAAGAGCTACCGTCATTTGTTGGAAACGACTAGTTTGTACATCTCTAAAAGCAAAGCTGTTGGGAGATCTTGAAGATTTCGAGGCCAAATCCAAGCACCGAAACCATGGAACCCGACCCTTCCAAGCGACGATGTTCAAGATCTCAACAACAACAACAACAACGATGGTCAACGCCAAAAGGGAAATATTTCTTTCGCCACACTCGTAGTCAAATTCAAGAGCTTGATGCTTTCTTCAAGGAGTGCCCTTCCTTAGACAAGAAACGAAGAAATGAGCTAAGCCATAAGCTAGGATTGGAACCCTTGAAGGTCAAATTTTGGTTTCAAAACAAGCGAACCGATTGAGGGCTCAACATAGAAGCCATGAACTGGCGCTTCTAAAGGAGGAAAATGAAAAGCTCCGAGCAAAGAACAAAAGGTATAGGGATGTTCTTAATACTACGCTTGCCTTGATTGTGGCGGTCCCATCGCCCTTAATGAAATAATTCTTGATGAGGCACATATGAGCGTTGAAAATGCTCATTTATCACCATGCTTCCCAGAATAATTTCCAACACAATCGGGTGTTGTTGTAGATATGAACGAGGAAATCAACCTCGTGAAGTCGCACCGATGCCTTCCGAGGGATTGGGCATGTATCACCACGATTGGAGTGTCCTTGATGACAAGCTTGCTATCACGCTGACAAGTTCAATGCTGATGGAACTCCGAACCTATAACCCACATGAAGCTGGTGACTTTGAGCCCTCAAATACCGTTCATACGTACTGATCCAGGATGTAACCGGCCAATCATTAGATATCCTCAAGGGAAGTAGGCACAAGCGCAATCGATTGTATTGTTGATCTTTTTGTTATAAAGTCCCCATGCGGGACATCCTTTTGTAATGTCTAGAGTTAATCCAAGGGCAAAGACCAAGATCTATCTCTACGAGCATCATCGCGCTCAAATGTATGAATTCCTTGTTATTTTAGACTCGGGGCAAATCGATTGAACGCTATAATGAGAAATGCAAAAAGATTTGAGGGCCAACAAGCGCCCCATTCAAAGAGAAAGTGAAAAGATTTGAGGCCCCCATCATATCAAAAAAATAAAAATAAAGAGAAGGACAAGCTGAGTGGGAGACAAAGGTTACTATGAAATAGATGCAGGGCGTGAAATCTAGAAAGGAGAGAAAAAGCTATCCTTGTTCGTAGAGAAAGCAAGAATCCATCTGCGGGACTAAGCGATCGGAAGGGAAGAAAGAGAAGTTCTTAAATCTTCATCTTCAAAACACCTCTTCGATGCACCTAGCGATCTCTAGAATACGTTGTAAAAGGCCATCATCATTTCGTAATTTTGGGCAATTTATTTTGCAAGTCCAAGAACATCTCAAGGTGGTTCTTTCGCCGATCCTTTCGCCTTAAGCTTTGCGAATCGCTTAAACCGATTCTCATCCTTTGAGACCACCGCATACCACCACCTAGTCCCCCGGTCAAAATACCCATTTTCGATCTGTAAACATATGGAGAATTAGTAATAATAAAAAAGGTATGTGTTCGACTCGGGCAGGAATATACAAAGTTTCCTATCCCGAGGATTTGCGAGTCATGGCCATTGATGGCAACCCTGTTTCCCTCTCGGTCCTTGTTGTTATCTTTGAGAAGATGCATGTACAAGGTTTCAGCTTACGCAAAAGCAACGGAAGCCTTAAAAGTGCTAAGCGGAACAAATATGATTTTGACATCGTCGTTGTGGCCTTGGTAGGGATCAACATGGACGGTCTCGTCTCCTAAAGATCATTGATTCCGAGTTGGACATACCGGTCATCGTAGCATCAGCAAGTGATGATCAGCAATTCATAACAAGGGCCATATGCATGGGGCTCGAGACTTCCTAAAGAAGCCGATTTGCGTTCGGGTGCTACAAAACATTTAACAGCATGTTATAAGGAAGCATTTATTCGAACAAAAGAACGATGGTCGAGCTAACGACAACGATTTTGTCGGCGGAAAGCAAGGCCCCTTTGGACCACCGAGCTTCATTCTAAATTCATTGATGCAATTTGGCAGCTAGAAATCAATTCAACACGACCAGCGCCGATACTAGAAATAATGAAGGTAGACGGACTCACTACACGAAATGTCGCGAATCACCTACAAAAATTTAGAGAAAAATCGAGAAAGCACGATGCAACTTGGAACCAAGGCAACCAGAGCGAGAGCTAATTCGAGCATGAATACCGGGGAATGCTTACGGAGTAAGAAGTACTGGCTACTTCCCAACATCAATCAAGAATACAAAGCGGCATGCACAATTGGTACGACTTCTTAGCTTGAACACCAACCTTTCGCTGGTGCGTTTCTTGTGATCAATCAAGTTACCGTGCACGATCTTCGAGGATTAAGTTTCTCCACTACGCAACTTAAACACATGCAATCGGAGGATCGAGATAAGGAGCCACATTGGGTATTCCCATTTTTCTAGTCCCCGAATGGAAGACGTTTTTAGCGGCATACCGGTTGATCATCCTTAAACATTCCCTGGGCAATGATGAAAGCTCCGGCTCAATGAATCGATTGCTCATGGCTAAAACAGTGGGAAATCCGTCACCGGCATTAGCAAGCAATAATACCCAATTCAAATACCAATTGCTCAAAAAATCGGAAGATTACCTTGATGATGAGCATGCCATCCTGATCAACTAATTTAAAGTTGATGGACCCCCGGACTTGTGATTCGAAGCTTGCAATTATGGATTATCGCTATACGTACGATCCGGGATGTAATTAGCCAATCATTGGTGTAGCCCGCAAAAGAGACGAAACCAATCTTGCATGAATGCATCTTTAATTTCATGCACAGTTCCCTGCGTGGGATATTTTCTTGCTTTCGAGTGTTTAAAATCAATTTAGGGGCAATGACGTAAAGGCAAATCAATTACTTTTCCCCATCAAACGCGTGAGTTCCTTGTTGAACCAGACTTAAGGCAAATCAATTTGCGGATAGCTCCTCTAAATGCCGTAAAATGAAGTGTTGAACAAGACCAAGCAAGCTCAAAAATGGGTAATCTTGTATCGTTCGATTTGCTCTTAAACCATTTCAAATTGAGCTTATTCCATTCCGAACAGGGGATTGTCAACCACTTCAAGAATGATGCAAACCTCGCAGAGAGGCCAACAGCGCCATAGCCTGGTGGTTAGGGGAGTGTGATGAGTCTAAAGAGTCCCGGTTTCAATCCCGGGGTTTAGCATCAATGTTTATAATAATAAAAACTTTTTACCTGGTGATCCAACTCCCGATGAAGTTCAAAGAAGTTTAATCTAGATGGTTATAGAACCTCGAGCACTTTGATGACTACGAATTCATTCATTCCTTTTTGCCAAGCGGCAAAGCTCGGTAAAAGAAAAATGCAAAACACCCAAATGGAGAGTTCGAAGTGAAGGGTAACTCGGTATCGATTCCAATTTATCTTTTCCGATCTCACATTTAACTTGTTCTTCTCCTTTTGATAGGAGATGACGTAAAAGAAAACATAATGAAAGAAAACAAATTCACGGTAGCTGGGAAGAATCGATACTTGAAGTTCAAAATAAATTGAAGAATCACACAATAAGCATAGTCCAAGAATCTGGGCATAGTTAATCCTCGAGCGCCTTGCCCAATTTCGCATGAGGGACATAGGTAACTCGCTCTATCCAAAGCCGTAAGTCCAACTTCGACTCAAACCAAATCGAGGGCGCGTTTTAGATGTTGCCCACTCGACATACCCCATCCCGACTAAAAATGGGGCAAACTTGCAGCAAACCTCAACCTTAGAAAGGGAGTATATCTTCTTTAACCCATTCAGCTTTGAAGATAATACTCTATTTCTTCTTGCGAGGACATACAATCCGATCCGGATGAACCGACCTCTTCAATTCAAGTTCGCAAGAAATACATACAAGGGTAAAGCGGTATCGTTTCAATTCTTTTAGAACATGAGAACGTTCATTGACGCTTTCCCTTTTGATTTTTACGGGGGTCACCGCCTTTCCAAGCGGGGAAGTATCTCTTTTCCCTGAAACGCAATGAAATGAGAAATTCTTAGAACATCCGACAATGTTTTGTAGACAACAAAGATTCACAATTCATTCATAGGAACAAAGGCAACCCACGATCCTCTTTCCTAAGAATTTTCTTACAGGCTTGTGTAATTTGTTTGGCGAGTATTTTCATAAAACCTCACGAGTTATTAAAAGTTGCTGATTTATGCATGATTGTTCTTCATGTTCAATCTATCAACTCGAATAAAGAGCGTGAACTACATGAGATACGTCGAATGTACGGAATGGGGCACATAGGATCATGAAAGGTAAACCTTTTCCAAACACGTCCCAAGTACATTTTTCCAAGCGAGCTGAACGGTGGCTAAATTTTGCACTCCTCGAGATAAATGATTTTCTCGCGAAAGGCACGATAGCCGAAGTGACGGAGGCATTCATTTCTCTATCTTAAACACTACGGGTTATTCGTTGATTAACCCATTTGAGCGAAGGTTTCACTTCTATAACCCCGTCAAGAACCACCCCACATTGGGCAAAACAGAGGTAATTCCATTTGCATCACGAGACAAATGGTCGAAATTTTATTACTCGAACTAACATCAATCTTTGGGTATTTCTTTGCATTATACTCGCTTTAATTCAAGTACCTTAGGATGACGAAGAGCATTTCTTCTTCTATCCTACACATTTATATCCATTTGCACAACCCATTTGAGCCTGCAAATTCATTTCTAAAAGCCCTTATTGGTGATTATTGTTGTCCCAAAGCAAATATGGCCCATCTTTAAGTAGAAGGACCTAAAAATTCGGATCAACAGAAAATCTCCCAATGAACTCATCAAGATACTGAAAAATGCAATAGTAAAAGAGAGGCGGGAGTAAAAGAGAAAAAGAGAGCAAAGATTGATTCTACGGAAAATTCTTGGGCATTTAAAAAGCGAGTACCTACCAAAAGTAAGGCCAATGCCCATTTAATTCATTGTTCATTTGTAGAATACATCTGAATTTAAATGCACAATTCTCTTGTAAATCTCAAAAGGGGTTGAGAGAAAAATTCCCATTAAGTGTCAAATTGCAAAATGCAATCCTCAGCTCATACCATCTTCAAAGCAATGGTGGTATTCCAAAAGGCCAAGATCGATGACAAGATTGCAATGATCACCAACATCAAGCCGATTCTCATACATTTTCTAAGCCAAAACGAACCATTTCTTTTCTAAGTCCCCAAATCATAACCTACGTTACAACCCTTCAAAAGTCTTTTCCGACTAGAACACTTGAGTTAACGTGGAGTTCAATGATTTTAAGCATCGCTCGAAGAAGTTCGAGTAAAATTATTTCTCTCTCATTTTTTACGGGATTCTTGACTTGTAAACAGCATTGACTTAACTGGAGTCTCCTTTGTAAACCTCGGCCTAGTCCTCATTGCGGTCCTCATTAAGACCTCCGGATCGGATCGGTCGTACCAATTGCGAGATTAATTAGACCCTTGTCGAATGTGATGATGGTAAGATTGAGTGATCTATCTTGAATCCTCGATCGGGATAAATAACTTTTCTCCAAAGTGAGAGAAAACCCTTTCGGATGAAGTCCCACATTCAAGTTACATTCAAAGTATTCACATTGTGATAACCTCCTGAAAAGGCTTAGTAATGCAAACCTGATGCGAAGCAGTCATGCATGAACCACATCACATCATGCATTTTTTATTCATGCAAACTCAACAAATAGTTTCACATGAACTCGTTGATGAACTTTAGCACGTATCTTTGGCATATGTTACCTCCGACATCGTCGATAGGTAACGGTTCCAATATTCGAGTCACCTCCCGAGGTCTCGAAATTCATTCGATGGTCATTAAATAAACAAACCTTCCCGGCAAATGTCCATCCACCAGGTAATCCTCCAAATCCTCGGGTAAGTATATCTTCAACTCCGAACCTTTTCATGAGAATGAGTGAAAAGTCATGTCGACTCAAAATTTTCTCATTGAATTTGATTGGATTTATCAAAAGGATCAAACAGTTTTCCTCATTAATAAATTCTCTAGTAAAACTTGGTAACGTGAGCTAGTTCTTACTCACGGTATTGCATGAGCATGATTATTTGCAGCTCCATTTTAAGTAAATGAACAGGTATGATGCAATCAACCTAGCCATTACTTAACAATTGCTCGGAAAATCCAGGTAAGTTTTTCCGAACCCTTCCCAAAATCGACCTTGGTCGTCACTTTATAATCCTTTTGTGTACATACTAATAAGGTTTGTATCACACTCTTTTTGTGTCGCACCGGCAGCAAGTTTCGGGCGTCACATCATCTCTTGCATTCATGCTAATACGATGATGGCATATATACGGAGAGACATGCTAAAACGGGGAAGGTCGCAAGAGCATTTTACCGACTCATGATGACCCGCTAAAACGATGGTGATCTCTAGAGACATTTTCAGCTGACTTATGACTGCTAAAACGATGGAGGTCATGAGAAGCGTCTTACCGACTCATGGCGGCTCACTAAAACGATGGTGATCTCTAGAGACATTTTCAGGTGACTTATGACCTGCTAAAACGATGGAGGTCATGAGAAGCGTCTTACCGACTCATGGCAGCTCACTAAAACGATGACGGCCCCAAGAGACAAGAAAGTGCTACTTGAACCATAACTCAAGCACATTTCTTCATTTCGGATCTTGATTTGTCTTGCACTAGAAAGAAGTCTCTAGTAACGAGATAATGCACCAATACCTTAAAATCCTTGTATCTGCAAAAAGAAGCTTGGAAATTAAGGGAATCATTAGCTTATGAGATATCCGGTAAAAACGGTATTCTCGTATGCGATCCACGCATGTGCTTCTCTAATATGGAAAAAGAGAAGTGTTGGCACATGTTATTTGCGATCTTGCATATCATACATCATTTCATTACGTAAAAAAAAAAGGATTAAAACTCCCCCAAAAAAAGTTCATTCGTCATTTTATTGTCAAAATTTAGGGTTCAATTTTGTCTTTGAGTGAAATCTATACTAGCCTCCACTCAAAGAGGGGCAACTGTTAACACCTAAATTTTGACTAATCTTTTCACTTATCTTTGCATAAAAATTAGAACTAATTTTAGTTTTAAACAAAACTCATCTCGCATATTTATTTTTAGAGTACATTGCATTGGCATATTAATTAAACCGGCAGAAGCATTTGAGCTTAAATTAACATACATCTGGATTAGACACGTGGTGAAAAATGCACCAAGAAGATTTGGACTTCAAAGAAATATTTTCTCGGGGATTGTATTGCAAATACTTAGAACCTCATGGATCGTATTGCAAATACCATAGAAAATGGAAGATGGTGAAGAGAAGATGGAGAAGGGAAGATGATGAAGAGAAGATGATGAAGAGAAAATGGAGAAAGGAAGATGATGAAGAGAAGATAAAGAAGAGAATATGAAAATGGAAGATAGGGAAATGAAGATGAAGAATGGATGATGAAGAATTTTGTTTATAAAAGAGGGAGAGTTCTTGAAGAGAGAATGGCTTTTTTTGGAGAGAATTGGGAGAGTTTTTGAAAGGAATTTTTCAGGAAAAAAAAAAGAGTTCTTGAGAAAAATCAGAGGAGAAAATTCGAGAGTAAAGAAAAGAGCTTTAGTCAAGCACCATCTTTGACAAATCCCGGCATATACTTTGCCTCTTGCCATCCAAAGAACGCCGCTATTTTCCATTTCCGACAACTAGCCACGATCTTCTAGCTTCGGAACCTTAAAACGAAACTACAACGTGCACGTGAGTAAGATTTTGAGTAATAGAAGGTAGTCTTCTCCACCTCGGGTCGCAAAGATGTAATTGTTCGGTTTGAACATTTGCTTGTTTATTTTGGGTATGTCACGTATCCCAAAATTTAGCATTTTGTAATAAATTACACGTTAATTGATCTTGTAAATATTCAGGATAGGCTGCATTTTCTTTTTTAAAAAAAAAAATCCATGGCATATATTGCATGAAGTTCAATGCTTTACATTCCCATAAGAAAGAAGAAAACCAGAAAAAAAAAAAAACTACACATTTGAATTTCAAGTAGAATCCATCAAAATTGCCAAATCGCACATTTTTTTCATGAAAATGGTACCGAAATAACATTAGAGTAATCTAGCGTAACCAAGTCCCCGGACTCAAAACCTCCGATTCGTAGAAATAAAATAGTTTTCTCCCACTATTTTATTTAGGTTTCTAATCGACCTACCAAAAATGATTAGTGGCGACTCCAAATTCAAATTACATTGCATGTTAATTATTCGAACCTTAAGTTGCGATTTGGTATGAAAATGAGAGAGTCCGAGTTAGGTTAGTTAAATAATTAACCCGATAATTCATTAGCCGGAATTTAACATGTTTTTTTAGGTCGCAACAGAACCTAAGAACAATACAACAATTTCAAGTAACCTCGGCGGTCTTGTTGATGGCTTCGCTTGGACAGGTGAGAGTAGCGTTGACGGCTCGAGCGGAGGCAACAGACTTTGCTTGAAACCCTTGCGCACTTTGCAAACCGAAGAAGTGAGAAGCTTGAACTCCATTTGAGGTGCTCTAAATAACTGAACTATCGCCCCTGTGTTAGTGATTGATAGGTAATCGAAAGTAATCAAGATAGGATCCAAAACAAAATAATGATGGAAAAATAATTCAATTCATTTTTAATTTGGCCTTGCTCTAGCCTCTTTAGGTTGACTCAACTCAAGTGCCCCCGAACCGCGGAATGGTTGCCTAGTCCACCCAAGAGGCATCTTCCCCTCCAGGACTTCGAAAGGATACATTTGAAGTCACTTTGATCTGGAAAGTGCTCTTCCTAATAGTGCTCGGATCATTTAGGATGTCGATACTTCTATCATTGGAACACGGGACCTGTTAGCGAAGGAAGGCCTTACCAAGCAATTGACTCTCCTAGTCTCTTACTTCACTTTGGAATTTACTTTGCTTAGAAGCTTTTGTTTTTTGTTTTTTTTTTTTTTTTTCCGACAACTCAGAAGCTTTTGTTAGGTACTTTCAAACATTGCCTGAACAAATAAGAAGACATATTTTCTGAAAAAAAAAAAAGATACCCTTAAGACTATTGTGCAATTAACTCTCGTTCTAGTATTGCACTAGTCAAAAGCCTCCATAAATTAGGGTTGAGCATGGGTCTCGAGTAAAACTGAAAACCGGACCAGGCCGACCCCAGAAATTGCTCCGGTAAAAACTGGTCTGGCTCCCAATTTCTAGACTCCTTGGTCCAATTGCAGGTTCTAACGATATTGTGCAGCATGGATCCCGATAGGAACCAAATCGAACCGAGAACTAGAGAACGCAGACCAAACCGAGGTAACCCGAAACCTAGTAATATCTATGAATCTTTTCACCAATTTTCATACTAGCAGTATCAAAATTTCGTAGTTTCATTACTACTGTTGTTCAGTGTGTCCTTCCATTGCTAGGATTAGTTCTAAACTTGCTTTGGTGCAAGTGGAAGAATATTCACCAATTAGAATGCACCGGCAACATATATGTATATTTATTGAAGGAGAAGCCCATTATACTATGCACTTTGAAAATCTCAAATTAACTAACCAGTATGTATATTTATTGAAGCAGAAGCCCATTATACTATGCACTTTGAAAATCTCAAATTAACTAACCACTAATCTTTTACACGTGTTTCGTTGGTAGGAGCTATAAACCGTGTTTTCCGGAATAAAGATGGAGAATTGGTGGACGGGTTCGCGAGAATGGTGAGATCGAGCTCTGCCGGGCAGACGAAGACAATGGCAACGGTCGAAACCCTAAAGTACCTTCACGCGCAAACTGAACAGAAGATGGAATTGGAGTTAGACTGTGTCCTTTTGATTAAGACACTTCAGGGAGAGATAAGTTGCTCATGAGAACTGGAGGCAATTATCAACAAGGCCAAAACCTTGCTTCTGGGCTTTAAAGACTTAAAAGATGGCCCACTGTAGTAGAAATTCCAATAGGGCTGCAATCGGCTTGCAAAGGCCTGTAGTAACGGTCTCTTCCTTTTAATTGGGTGCCCAATCCTCTAGAAATTTTATGGGCTTTATTTTGTTGGGATTCTAATCTTTTGTTCTCAACCTTTTGAGTTTATTAATGAATTTACTTTTCTGACAAAAAGAAATCTTCTAGTCCACTCTTCAATTAAGCCCTTTCATGACAACATAATACGACTTCTCTTATTAGGTTTGATAGATTACTTCATTTATAAATGGTTCTATTTGGGATAGGTAGTTTTGTTTGATAGATCAAAATTTGATCTAGTTTGATCTCTTCCCAATAAAGAAAGTAAATCTCTTGGCGGCATTATCTAATGCTAGAGTGTCACTTATATTACAGGATTGAAGGACCCAATTTTCTAATCAATCTGCACATGAGTTTGCTTCCCTGAAAATATGTACAAGCTTCACATGTTGGAAATATTATAACACTTTCCCAATATGAGAACGAAAATTATCAACGAGATTGAAAGAGAGAGTTCAATTCAGAAGAAGGAAAATAGTCCCCTCCGAGTCCTACTTCACAATAAGGTTGGGAATGCCATAAGAAATGATCATTGAGACCCAAAAAATACCTGCTCTTTGGGATAATAAAATTAGGGAAAATTATCTAATATGTCCTAAATTTATTATGCAATTAATTCAATCATAAGCATTTTAATTATTTCAATTTAGACCTAACCTTTGTGTGAAATTTCAGCATAGTCTTTCCGATCAATTTTCTTCGAAAACGCTAACGTGAGTGTGTACGATGTAGAAAGGTCGGCAATGACCTGGACCGAAATGTCGGTGATTTCCATCGAAAATTGACATAAATGACTACAATGAAATTTCGCGTAAAGGTTTTGGATTAAATTGAAAATATTGTAAGGTTTAGGACTAAAATTGACGGAATTGAAAAGTTTAGGACTCAATCAATATTTGTACAATAGCTATAGGATTAATTAGGTAATTGTCCCCAAAAAAAAAAAGATGGACCACACTTTGATGTCGCTAGGCAAAGTCCTTTTCGTGGCAACTCTGCAAGTGCAAAATTTCAAGTGGTGATAATTTTCAATGCACTGTGTCACGTCAGACCCACCAAATTTTCTCTCTGTCAATCAACCAAAAAAAAAAAAAATTCATCTCCTCCTTTTCCTAGTTCATAGAAATTCACTTACTAATTAGAAAGTGGAACTCCCAATGACTTGTTACACAGGATGTAGAATGGCACGTTATGACGTCACACGCGTTCATTAGTAGAATTATTATTTAGGTATTCCATTGTGCTACTGCAATTAATTTCCAAGATTAGCTTGTTCTCCCGGTGGGACTGGCCCGCCGTTCCCGGTAGCCCAAATGACAAGCTACGGCAACTCGTTCGCGTTCTTTGCCCCGTTACGGAGAATACCGGAGACAAATCCGGTCTCCGTTAGTCTCGGCGAGGAGATCTCTGCCTCCAACGAATTCCCTCATTTCCGGGGCAGCTTTCAGCTACAAGTGCAAACAGCAAGACGAGTTCATCTTGTTGCTTGGGGAAGCCCCGAGCCTGGTGAGCAGGTTCAACTAGCCGAGCTTTTCCCTTCCGTACGGTTTCTAATTTACATTAATGGGTTGCCATTTCATTTAAAGGTGCCTTTGATTCATGGAAAGCTCGAGATTTGAAAAATATTTCTCAAAAAATGATTAATTATACTCTTAGAAAAATTTGTTAACAAAAAATATTTTCATTATCGATAATAATTTTTTTTTTGTTCCTCATTATCAATAACAATTTATACCGACCTATTCTCATGGGCGAAGAAAGTAGTTTGCATTTATTGACCTCCTCTCCGAAATATAGTATGAATGTGCTACAGTGTCTCCCCTAATCGGACATCATCGGTTTCTCATAATGGCTTCTTGTAATCAAATCACTGGTTCTCTGTGAAAATTTGCAAAAGCAGATTCTCTTTCATCTGGTTATGTTGCTATTTTAACGAAGAAATGATTCTGTGAATGAAAATGCCGACATCAAGTTTTGAGTCATTATTTTGTTTGTATATATCCCTTTTGAGAAAATTATCCAAAAAGCCCTAAATCTATTACCCTTTTCACCAATCAAGTCATAAATATTTTAATTATATCTTTTGAATTTTAAATATTTTCACTTTACCAATTAAGTCCATTCGGACAATTTTTATCATAAATCACCGAATTGATGCTAACCGTTTTAAGTGACACGGTCGTCTTGCCGACATAAATATTTATAATAAAATTTAATATTTTTTCAACTACTTTTTATTTTATTTTTTTTATGACTGCGGCCACACAAGGTCCCCAACAAACCATTGCCGGCCACAAGTGAGGGGCTGACACCTTTGCCTGGTCCGGGCAAGGGCCACGATTTGTATGCATAATCCAAGGGCATAAATAGAGACTCCGGCAATCAAGGCTCACGACAACTAGGAAAATTTTCAAATCAAAGTTCAAAGTGCTCTTATTTTCTCAATGGACCGTGTTTCAAAGAAGGCTAAAGTGCCCTCTTTATTTCAAAGAGGAGCCTAGTCGAAGGGCATTTTCATCTTTTATTATTTTAATTTTTTCCTTTTGTTCTTTTTGGTTTTCCTTTTCTTTCATTTTTTTTTCTTTTCTTTCCCCTCCTTGGCCATTGCCAACCTCAACGAGAACTCCCCACGCCACCGTCGGGCGGGGTCGCCCTCTTCCAAAAGCGAAAAGAAAATGAAAAAAATGAAAATGAAAAAAGAAATAAAAACAAATGAAAAAATTTTAAAATGATTAAATACAAAAATACCCTTCGCCTAGACCTTTCTTTTTAAAATAAATAAGGCACTTAATGCCATTCTTTAAAATAATGTCCACTTCGCACTCGAAAAATATGCAAACCCTTGGATTGTGGCAGTACCATGACCTATATGATAATCCGACAAAAGAAAATTCAAACTTATTTCTCATGAGTTATTGATATGCCAAACTTTCGAGGTAAGTACACATGGAATGCCATCACTTTTGTACGGTGTTCACTTGAATACTATAACTTTTTTTCGCCCAATTAAGTGTTACAACTTTTAAAAATTGATCACTTGAGTGCCATCGACAATTTGGCTTGTCGGAAATCCTACGTGGACGCCAAAAAGTTTGATCTAGCATTGCTTTGGCACAATTTTTTGAAGTTTTTAATATTTTTTGGAATATCTTTATTTTTTTATATATTTTGAAATTTTTTTATTTTTCTTTGTATTTTTTCTGGTTTTTGACATTGGCTAGAGAGGGTCATTGGTGACCCTCGCCACCAATGTCAAAAAATTTAAAAAAATAAATAAAAAATAATATAATATAAAATGATGTTTAAAAAAATTCACGTTTAACAAAAAATTAAAAAATAATAATAAAAAATCCACATCCTCGAGTGATCGATTTTGCTCTCATTTGGTATTTCAAGAGCGAAAAAAATTATGGCACTCAAATAAGCCACACATAAATTGTTGTACTTGCGGTGTACTTACTTCCCAAACTTTCTTTTCGTTTCATTAATCCATCGGATTTGCACTAATGGCCTAGAAATACTTTTCTTCGATTTCGGTTCCTATGGCCATTAGAACTTCGACTCAACAACGTTGCGGCATTGCTCATCCGACATGCCTACGCTCTTGGTCAACCTAGCGGCGGGTATCCGTTGTCGGTTCATCCGTTTCCTTAGCGGCGTCCACGGAATAGTGCAACGTCGGATCTTGACCCGGCTATTATGGGCGTAAGTCTAGTGGAAGTTTTTTTTTTTCTTGTCATTAATAAAAATTTAGTTAATTGAATCGGAAGGAATTTATGATGGCACGTAAAATGCGTCGATAAACGGCTTTTTTTTAAATTTGATTTTAAAAAAAAATATTTATGAATTTATTTTTTTTAAAAAATATTTCCCGATTTGGGTCTCGCTCGCGAGTTGGCCATACGCCTTCGGCGGCCCGGCCCGCCGAGCGGGTCGAATTTTAATTTTTTTTAATTTCGTTTTCTTAATTATTGATACAATAATTATTTTATTTATATTTTTTTTGTGAAACATATATCTTTATAACATAATTAGCAAAAATTAATGTAAAAATATAGTAAGAGCTATAAATACTAAAGAATATTATGATAATGTAATTAATTAAAAATATTCATAAAATAAAATTGATAACATATATGAAAAAAAGAAATTGTCATAATATATAACAATTGGCAACTACAATTACATCTACTAATGATGTCTTCCTCCTATATGACCTCCCGTTCCGCATCCAGGTTGTCTCTCCGTTCTTGCATGTCTAGTATTGTAGCGACGAGGAGGACGAGGATCCGAATGAGTAGGATTCGTATATGACGAAGGCATATCTTGTGAAAATATGCCGTGTCCAAACGCTACATTAGGAGGATACTGAAAGAAAGAAGAGAAATCCAATCCATATGTATGAGTAGAACCGACCGGAGTATGAAATAATGGATTATCGGGAAATTCAAAAGCGGATCCCCCGTGAGATGGGCCGGCAAACCGTGTGTGAAATCGGCTGGTCAAACCCCGTAGAAAACCCCGGAGTGAAATCCGTCGTATGATACTCTAAAGGGTAGGGGACGACATCACCATCCTGGATGAGCTCGAGTAGCCCTCTTGGTCGGGTGAACAATCTCCGGTGGGTCATCATCCTACGGCCCAACAGTGCTGCCAGAGCTGTCTTGGTTGGGGCGGTGGCATCATTGTTAACCTTCTCTCCTCATTTCGAGCGTATAGCATTGCCCTAGCTATATTCCCAACTGCCCGAGATCGACGAGATAGATTGAAGTTATCTATGATATGCAAAATCTACTCGACCCCATCACCCTGGTAATGATATGAAAATCAAAAAAAGTTATAAAATGACAATAAGTTATGTTACTAAAAAATAATGAATGAATTAAATTGAAAGTGTTTGCACTAACCGTTACACCCATTGCGGCCCCCGGAATAGAAATTCACATCCGGGTATGTCTACGATACCACTCCATATATCCCGAATGATAATGAAGTACCTCCGTTGCGGGATCACCATCGATCGTATAATCGATACGACGGTCCCACATATCAATCTACCGTCCGTGCTTACCTACCCAATCCTTCCTAACTCGGCCTTAATTCAATATCATGCAAGGCCGTATGATCACGCGGACGAGCAGGTATGGGCCGCCGGACCAAACCGACGAAGTACTCGGTCCGGATAATGCCACTCAACTATCCAATAACAGACGAGTGGGACACGAGCCCTCCAACTGTCTTGTCCCCTGTCGGCGTAATATGGTAGAGCCTCTAGAATGTCATCGAGATATGGCTCCCAAATAATCTCGGTATAATAATAAAACATATCAAATACCTTCAAGAATTAAATTATAAGCTAACATTATATTAAACTCGTTGGTTGCTATCATTACTTATGTCTTCCGATCCCATTCTATCGAGTTGATAACGTAAATGGGGCAACGTATGTATAGGGACCTCTGTTGTTAGTAGACCTAAACTCCAGTGCATAAAAAAAAGATTTTCATATATTATACGCACTTCAAAGAATCAATGACTTACGAACTAAAAAAGCAATAAATCACATACCGAGTACCGAGGAGTGCATCTTCTAAAGGATCACGGTCTGCTAGGGATGGGGAGATACATCTAAAGCGCTCATGCCCAAATCTGTAATACATGCGGGGCACCCCCGATTTGATGCTTTGATGGATCGGTCGCACCGCATAACTCCCTATACAACCACGCAGCAAGCGCCGCCGAACCCCAACTGTCTTGTGTAGGGTTGTTGAAGTTCGCCAAGCAGTGGAAGAAATAGCAAACTAACTTTGTGCTCCTGATTTATCCGCAAAAATACTTCCTCCAATCAGGCGGAGAATGAATGCTCTAGCATCTTTGTACTATAGTGACATCATCAAGCATCCGGAGGAAGATCGTCAAAATGTTCTCTCCGATGCCTAAATTTATTTGCGTGCCACGCAAATTGGGTGGGTGAGCACCAAGTAAATCATCGCAAAGAGTGCTCCAATTGAAATCGGTGGGCCCAAGAATCGCACGTCCATCGATAGGAAGCCCCGTGAGCACTGCTATATCCTGAAGCGTGATCGTGTATTCACCTTCCGGCATATGGAATGTGTGGGTCTCGTGTCTCCATCGCTCGACCAGCCGCAGTAATCAAGTGCCAATCTAGCTGAAAAAAATCCTATCATATAAATTCCGTAAAATCCACGAAGCTTGAAGATACGGAAGTATACGCCGATCAAGCTCATCTACGTGCACCATCGATCGTTGGCATCTAAGGAGTGCATTTTGATCAGGCTGCTAAATATTATATGAACTGTTATTA
This sequence comes from Rhodamnia rubescens, assembly GCA_021437795.1. Classification (NCBI taxonomy): domain Eukaryota; kingdom Viridiplantae; phylum Streptophyta; class Magnoliopsida; order Myrtales; family Myrtaceae; genus Rhodamnia; species Rhodamnia rubescens. The sequence goes on from JAILYA010000035.1 coordinate 91,545, forward strand.
GCAATTTTGATATTCTTTGTTACGAATGATATATAAACCGCTAAATTTCTCAATTACCCGAGCATTCCATACGGTCTCTCGATCTATGTCGGGCTCCGCGTAAGTAGTGAATCATCCCGAGGTCTCGGCTGAATATGAGTCCGATGTGCCATATCTACGATTGTGATATTATCTCCATCATTAAATTGACATATCGAATGTAGATATGGAACGGATAAACGGAATAAATATATTGCAACTATGATATTATAACATCACAACAAAGTAATATATAAAAAAAAGGTATACATTACTCGGAGGAACTTAATAAATATCGAACAATTTTGCATTATTCACAAAATAAAATATTACATCTAATTTACATAATTCATACAAGTTTGCCGATATGTGATCTATTCTTGGGTCGATCTGTGTGCACAAGTACTCCTATTGTGCCCCGATTTTCCACATATCGCGCAATGGATACTAGAAGTGCACTTGCCGGCGTCCTCCGGTCCATCTCATTACGTATCCGTGATGCACGGGGCCTTCCTTTCGCCCTAATGGCAGGCGCGTCGGGTTCGGACCGATTACTAATATGTCCCAACGGATAAAACCTATATTGATAGCATTGAAGGGTTTTATCCAGCGTGTACCACTCATCTACGTACGGCTCGTAATCAATTCCATATGTTTGACATGCCGCAATTACGTGGGAACATGGAATTTTAATCTCATCGAATTTTTCACATGTGCACGTTCGCAGGTCTAGGCGCACTATTTGTTTTTGACCCCCGATCCTCGGATCTGTCGTGTCCGATTTTAACTTCGAATATCCCTCTATCGTAGTCGAAACACGTCACTTCGTGCCTATTTGCACGCTGATCAGTTTCTCCCGAGCGTCGACCTGCAAAATGTGTAAATGCATGTCCTTGGTCCTTTTGCATCATGTACATCGTTCTTCTCGTGTCAAAATAGTGGACCAACCGATAGAATATCTTCTCCACCATAGCTGTTATAGGCGGACCACGGTAACCCTTCAGCATGTCATTAACCGATTCAACTAAATTTGTTGTCATCGATCCATATCTCCTCCCTCCATCATAGGCCTTCGTCCATTTATCCCTTGGAATCTCGTCACACCATGCGGTGTGCGTGCATCCATACCCCTAATTTCGTTCATGATGTGATCAAACTTTCATTGTTGATTAGCGTAAGTCGTACATTACAAAAATAATTAGTACTTTGTTATCAAAATTATGAAAATATATTTTTCTGAAATTTTAAAATTTCAAAATTTACTGCCGCCTCAATAAGATTTTTGCCTTCGGCATTTTTGAAATGTTTATTGTAGTTGCTTACAAGATGCCGAACGCAATATCTATGGTGGCCATATGGAGGACGCCACCCTCGTTTGTCTCCATTGCTCTTTTAATCCCAATATGCCTGTCCGATATTACGCAAATATTGTCCCTATTAATGACATATCTCCGCAACGGAGTCATAAACTAAGTCCAATTATCAATATCTTCACGATCGATCACAGCAAATGCCAACGGGAATATATGATTGTCGCCATCAAGTGAAGCCGCTACAAGGAGCGTTCCTCGGTGTTTCCCGTATAAATGGGTACCATCAACAAATATCACAGGTCGACAACTTGCGAAACCTTCGATCGTCCGCTTGAAAGTCCAAAACATCCGGTTGAAAACGGTGCGGTTCGATCTACGTTCATGTGATCATCGATCACAAAATGAGAACCTGGATTCCTTACCGTCATTTCGTTCATTAACTTTCGTAACATACCGTATCGACTCATCCCATCCTCCAAAAGTTTCGGCAATTGCCATTTGTTTAGCAGCCCGGGTTTTACGGTAAGTAGGTTCGAAGTGCGACTTGTCTTGAATTCTCCGCCATCGGTGCCTTGATTTTAATATCTCGGTTGGGCGGTCACCATTGCTTTTATATGGCTGCATATATATCTCGATCAAGTTGTCGATGATCCCGTGACATTTGAGGATTGATACATGTATGTGGCCCATTGTACTTAATTATTTTCCAAAATAGGGTATCCGCTTTATTAGACGCGCGGAGCCTCCAATCATAGGGTCCATTCCGATTACCACACTTTATCCGATATTGTGACTTATTTGTGACATCGCGCGAAAGTGACGATTTCTTATTAGAGAGTACTCTTTTTGCAGCCAACCGTAACGCGTCCCGTGATGGAAACAACATGCCAACATCAAATTCTTTTGATGTATCAAATAACATACGCCCCGGCTTGGCTCTTGTATCGACTTGCATCATATCAAAGTCGATCTCCGAATAAAGCGGCGGATGTACCAATGGTAAGATGGGATTCTTTGCAATGGGTGTTGTAATAAGCCTCCGTATTATCACCTCCGACATCTTCATCATCACCGTCATCGGTGTTTATCCAATCATCGTCTTCTTCATCGCTATCATCTCCATCATGATCATCATTATGATAGGGATCCACGTGCCGATTATGCACATCAACGTCATCTTCACCAATATTAGAACCTTCCTCAACTAAATCCCGTATCACTTGGTGCTCGCCTATGGTTGCATAAAAGCGTAAAAATCCCGTAGCATCGGTCCGAAGTACAAATTGCTTAATCATCCTCACGGTACCATCATCATGCATCTCCGTAATGTCATACATTACACAATCCGGTGTTAAAATCGGGAATCTATATATCCCTTATCAATATCTTGGTTGGATGCTATATTTAACGCGCTCTATCGTACCACGTAACTCATCAAATGTCGATATGTTTCCAAACTCGAACATGATAGATTGTCCGCCTTCGTAATCATGTCCATATTCTTTTTGCACTATTCTACCTCCCCAAGTATATAACCGCAAACAATGTAGATGACATTCCGCTAAAAAAATAAATTACAAATTATTTAGTAAACATTATCTCGTTTATTAACAAATTAATATTATAACAATCAATATATCATGAAAATGTATAGTATAGCCTAAGATCTTGGATAATGTATGATTAAAGTGCATGGGCAAATCGAAAAAAATTTTGAAGCTAATTTGTCGAAGGGGAAAATCATCATTTTCGAAAGTCAAATTACCATAATTAGAATTTGGCCAGTTGATTGTGGTTATTTCCTTTATTTCTAAATTTTTTGAAAATGGTAAATTTTTTTAAAAAATTCGAGGGCCATTTACCCACAATAGTCCATGGCCGGTTGATTGTCGCCATTTACTATTTTTTCGATTTTTTTCTAAATTTATATAATTTTAAAATATTTTTAATGAATTTTCTATTTTTTATTATTTGAATTTTGAAATTATTTCAAAATAATATTTTTCGTGCCAGGTCAAATTTGTTACGTGATTCGGGCCATCTCGAGTACCTAGAAATTAATACGGACATAATTGCAAAATAATATTATTTGATTCTCGTGCTTCCTCGCGCCATGCCATTCGATAATTTTTTTTCCCAAAAATTTCTTTGAAAATCCTAAAGCGAGTATATTTTTTTAAACAATATCTAAATTCGAAAACATTATACGCGAGACCACCAGTAGGAGGCACGGCCTTTTCAATTCTAGGATTTATACTTCTTTTAAAAGATATACAAAGTAAGTTAAAATCACGGTATTGTGTGACAAAGACAATCACTGCGAAATTAATCAAGCAGTGGAGAGGGGCCCGCCGGACTCTACACTTGTCTATGCACAATACTTGAGATCGACTATGCTTTGAATATTCTTTAAAAGATATGCAATATGGAGTACGAAATAACATGCGAGAATATAGAACAAAGCCATAAACGCCACAAGTAGGAGGCGGAGCCTTTCCGCGATCGTGGGTATTCGGCTTATATAAAGATTGCAAGAAAAGATTCGTAGATCCGTGCATAAAAACTTCAAAAATAACAAAATATACGAGTAGATCCGATAAGACAATGAGATAAAGCAAGTAAATATTTTTAAATAATATATAACTTCGTAAACATTATAACCATTATTCAAACATTCGCAAAAATTTAACATAAATTATTAACAACTTATAAGTAATATACATGATTCATGTATAAATAATAACCATATAAATAAATCTATATTTACGAAACCGTAAAAAATAGTTACAACGAAATTTACCTCAAATTATCGAAAAAGCGTGCGAGATCGAATGAGGAGCTAAATCATCAAGAGAAAGTATCGAATTAATTTCAATATTACGAAAATATTAACATAAAACTTGCTTGCGTAGGATTGCAGTATAGAGAAAGAACTTGCTTGCGTAGGGCTGCGAGTATAGAGAAAGAACTTGCTCGCACAAAGACTGGAAAAACTAAAGGCGGCGCTCTTTGCTCTCTTCAAAACGAAATACGAATCTTGCTCTCTTGAAAACGAAATACGAATCTTGCTCTCTTGAAAACGAAATAGAGGCGGAAGAAGTGTTAAGCGAAGTGTATGCGGAAGAAGTGCCGAGCAGAAGTGTATGTGAAAGAAGCGAAAGAAATCTCGAGCGAAGCGGAAGAAGTGCGGAGGCGAAACAAAAACGGAGTAGAAGCGGAACAAAAACGGAGTAGAAGCGGAAGAAGGGGAAGGAGCGAAGTGTATGCGAAAGTCGAAAGTCGAACGAAATGCGGAATGCGGAGCAGAAGGAGAAGGGGCGGGGGTTTTGGGTGCCCCCGCTCAGCGGTTCTCTTTGCCGAGCGGGGCGCGAACCCTCCACGCCGCGTCCTCCCTTCGCTCGGCGGTCTTATTGCCGAGCGAAGGGAGGGGCCCCGGCCCCTCCCTCCCCCCGCTCAACATCCGTTGAGCGGGGAGCAGGGGAGGGACGGGTGGGGCCCGCTCCCCGGTCGCTCGGCGGTTGAACTGCCGAGCGACAGAGGAGGTGGGCCCCACCCCATTCGCTCGGCACTCGAGTGCCGAGCGGGTGTCGCTCGGCACCTCGAGTGCCGAGCTAGACCCAAATCGGAAAATACTTTTTAAAAAAAATAAATTCGTAAATTTTTTTTTTTTAAATTAAATTAAAAAAAACCCTCGATAAACCGACCCGTTAAAAAATGCGTCGATTTCCTGTTGACCCGGTCCGGTCCAGAACGACCCGGCCCGTTACGCTCACCTCACCGCCATCACGACGGGTCGCCATAGAAACCTAGCTCTTCCCTCTCCCTCCCATTTTCACGAACACCTGCCAGAAAGAAAGACCTTCGAGCCAGAGAGAGAGAGATGGCGCAGTACGAGGAGGAGAATGGCGAGTTCTACGTGCGGTACTACGTGGGTCACAAGGGGAAGTTCGGGCACGAGTTCTTGGAGTTCGAGTTCAGGCCCGACGGGAAGCTGAGGTACGCCAACAACTCGAACTACAAGAACGACATCATGATCCGCAAGGAGGTCTGGCTCACTCCCGCCGTCCTCCGCGAGTGTCGCCGCATCATCGCCGAGAGCGAGGTTTCTTCCTTTTCTCTGTCTCGCTCTGGTTTGTGTTTCCATGGTTTTTTTGTCTGGCTCCGTTGATTTTGCTTCGTTCTCGCGTGATTTTTGTTCGGATGTGCTGCGCGATTGGGCGTGGAGGTTGTGTTCATTTGCATTGTTGGTTCTATTCCGTCCCTTTTTGGCGTCTAGGGTTTTCCTATGGTGTAGGGCTTGGACTTAACGGGGGAAAAATGGAGTTCTCATTTATGATTGGGACAAGCTGCTTTTTGGGATTTCTCTTTTCTTCTTTCTGGTTACTGATTAGCCTGCCAATGCTAGAGGTTCACTGTATAGCTCACTGGATTGACCTTTTTTTCCTTTTAGTCTTGCTTATTGGAACTGGTTTTATCAGTTCTTTAGCTGAGCATTTTTGGGAGGAAACAGCTTCGACCTGTTCTTGCTAGGAACTGTCCTTTGCACATTCTGTGATACTTGGATGGTTCCTCATGTTTAGGACATTGTTGGGCAAGGATCTTGGTGTTCAGAGTGTTGGATTATCCATGCATTTTTTGTGGTGTAGATTTGATTTTTCCTTTTTAAGTTCTGGGTGCATGAAACGCAAGAGATAAGGAGGGCCTTTGTGATGATGAAACACAAATGGTATGTCGCTTTCTGGGATTGTCTGAGGATTTTAATTTTTTCCTTCAACCAAGGTCCTGGTCAGTGGTAAATCTGAGGCCTGGCAGCTGGACACTGACCGGTGATGATTTTGGTTTGATTGCGGTCAGCAGCTATAAATTTCTATTAGCTTCAGGGTAGTACTCATTGCTAGGTCACTGCTAACTTTCAAATTTCGTTTCTTATGGATCTGATGAGATCCATTGAAAACTTCTGTATCCTTAAATTTGGAGATTTGGCAATCGGAATCATATGTTTGATGTTGCTAAATGCCAATTGATGATTGAAGCATTTGCCCTCTGTAAATGTGATGCACGCTGTGTGTGACAGACAGACAGACAGACACACAAAAACACACACACGGGGGTTAAAAATCATTGATATGGTTGGCCTTGTATTTATTCAAGAAGGAAATTTGTCTTTTAAGCAGAAAGTTATCTCCTTTATTCTAACTAACTTATCCCTTCCAAGCATATGAACATATTAGGAAAACAATTATTTAACGAAAGAAATATATGGCTTTGTCGCCGTTCTCCTTTTTGTCTCCAAAGTTCTGCGTTCCACAGTCCAAATACAAATGGAGGGGAGATGCTTAGAAGCTCAATAAGTTGGGACAATTCTGCCTATGTTCTCAGCTCCTCATCTGAAACTGGTAGTAGAGAATGGCACGAAAAAAATATGCAGAAAGCTGGCAATAGTGTCTTCAAGACATTGGCAATGATTGTTCTTGTCTGAGATGATCTTTGCGCCATGGTGAAGTTTTCATTTGTGATACCAATCCTCTAACTACTTGCCATATGTTCAGTGGGAAGGAAATGCTTTTTTTAAGCATATGTTCTTGGCATTCTCCATGGACTTTTCCCACTTCTTTATGAATTTATCATGTATGCTTATTATACCTGTCCATGCATATGCTGGTTTTTGCTGTCATAGATCATCTTTGTGCCATAGTAGCACTTCATTGGTAATACCAATCATTTAAGGGCTTCACATACTTCAAACCAATTTTGCTTTGGTGTTTTATCTTGCTACTGAGATATATTTGTTAGCCCATTGGTGCTCCTTGAGGTTAAGTTTTGGGATTTATTTATACTACTGCATGTGTTGTCCTGCTTTCAGAATGGATCAGTTACCTGTATATATATTTTATCTTTTAATGATTAGTTGTATCTGATCGTTTCTTTCTTGAGCTTATTTATAACACATTTCTTTTCGGTGTATAATTTGGGTAAAATTGACTGTCTTTTAGATTATGAAGGAAGATGATAGTAACTGGCCAGAACCTGACCGTGTGGGACGGCAAGAACTTGAGATAGTGATGGGGAATGAGCACATTTCCTTCACTACCTCGAAGATTGGTTCCCTTGTTGATGTGCAGACTAGCAAGGACCCTGACGGGCTTCGGATATTCTACTATCTTGTTCAGGTTTCTCTTCTTCTGCTTTCATTTGTTTGGCACTCCTTTCTATTGTTATGGTTGGTATGTAACGCTTTGATATGTGTCTCCTGTGATGAATATGTAGTTTCATTGCCTTTGCGATGATTTCGTTGCATTGCTATTCTAGTTTTACGGTGGAATTCACGTGTTTTCCTTGCCTGCCTTATTTTTATTTGTGTGTCCTTAGGAGTTCTTGGTCACGTACAACTAACATATTCACATGATATTGTTTCGTGTTAAAATGCTATTTATTTTATCAAGGATATTAACACAAATGGTCTTCGAACTTTGGCTCAATGTATATTGTAGTACCTAAACTTTTAATTTGTGACATATTATCCATGAACTTTGGTCTAATGTACAATGCTGTCCCTAGATTTTAATTTGTTCATGTGGTCCCTGATCTACTGAAAATTTCTAATGTAGTCCCTAAACTATATGAAAATGATCAAAAGTTCAGTAACTATATTTAACAAGTTAAAAGTTTAGGGACGACATTACACATTAGACCAAAGTTCGGGGACCACATTGAATAAGTTAAAAGTTTAGAGACGACATTGCATATTGGACTAAAGTTCATGGACCATTTTTGTCATTTTCCCTTTTATCAGAGACCTGATTACCCAGAACATTTTCTTTTCCATTTCTTTGGTGTTTCTGTTGCTCGTCTTACTTGAGACCTAACTGACTGTTCTAACATGTTTAATGCTTATACTGGGTTTACGCCACTTGGCTTTTTAAGCCTTTTCCAGCTATATGCAGATATTCTGCCGCATTTGGTTTCATTTTCAGGTTTTAAAGGCTGGTTTTCTTTGATTGGCTGTTTCTAAGAAATCAGTGAAGCTGTCCTCTGTCAGCTTATGCTCAGTCAAAAATTACCTTTCTTTAAATCTGCAATATAGGCTCTTGGATTGCCATAACTAATGTGAAAATAGAATCCACTAAATTTCCTATTTTAAGTTCATGTATTAGCAAAGTGCGGAGTCAGATAATGAATTCAAATACTGTCACCAGCATATATAATTCACGTGGAATGTCAAATGTTTCGTGTCTGTCTGTATCGAAAGCTTTTATCTGAAAGGTTTATTGAGTTTGTCCTGTGTGAAAAGGATGAGGAGGAGGAACTGGCCACATCAAGAACCCTTCGCCCTCTCCAATAATTTGATGCTGCTTAAACCTCGAGTAACTGTGGTTGGTTAAGGTTTACTTTAACAATCTTCCCATATCTTTCTTTCTATGAGCAGTATACACGAGGGTCTCGGGACTGTTTGAACTAGAGAAAAAACAGATGAAGCCAGGGGCTTCGCCTCTTGAATTTATTTATATATGTTGATGTTTCTTTTTAAATTCATGTATTCTATGATCCCGTCAACTATGTTTTAGGCAACAGGAGAATTACGCTAGGTCAACTCTGTCAAACAACTCACATTTATGAGTTCGTGATAATAATTGAAATACTTACGGTGCAGGACTTGAAATGCTTTGTGTTCTCTCTCATATCTCTCCACTTCAAGATCAAGCCAATATAAAGAGACGTCTTCAAAGCATGTGGCTTCCAATTGTTTGGTCCTTTTGGCGGTAGCCTCGTGGTCTGTCTTCATTTGATTGAGCAGCATGCATAGTTGGGTATTTTGCACTTTGAGTATGATTGGTGGAATCTCCTTGTTGAGGTTTGGGTATGTAACTGAAAGATGCTTTAACTCGAAATGCCAGACCTCTTTGATGCTCTCTCTCTCTCTCTCCCACACGCCCTCATGCCCTCGTGTGCGCACCGTGCTGGCTTCTCTTTAACTCGGAGGAGGAAAATGGTTGTCCTCTCGTCAATTCGGCTTCCATTAGATTTGAGTTCTCGGGTGATCAGTAAGGGGCTAGTCTAGCTAATTTTTGTTTCTTTGGCATTTAGTGTTGGGGCAAATCGCATATATGCCGTCCAATTTGCACAGCTAGTCAAGAAAGGATTGCTCTTGCGTAAGCTGCGGATAGTGTCTAATCTGTTTTGAAGATTAGTGACAGCTGCTCCTAGTTTCTTTTTTTTTTTTGGTCAGAAACAGCTGCTCCTAGTTTAAGTTGGGGCAAATCGTATATAGTGACAGCTGCTCCTAGTTTAAGTTGGGGCAAATCGTATATAAACAGAGCCTTAGATTCTATTTGTTTCAAGAAAAATTAATAATTTGAAAAATAATTTTTTAAAAGTGGTTCTTTATATCGCTTAAAAAGTGAATAAACAAAAAATATAATTTTTTTGGTCTAGTTTTATCTTATCATATTTTATACAAGCCACATTGTGTGTCTTTTGCAAAATTATTTTCGCTCACTCGTTTGTCTCGGCTTCTAACCCTCCTTCGAGAATGTGGGGAATTGAACTCCCCATCTCCTTTTTCTCAAGTAAAAAGAGTGATTACCGGTGCAACCCCTTTAATACAAAAAACATCTTTAGATATAAATTATTATTGATAATGTAAATATTTTTCATCAACTAATTATTTTACTATACAAACGATCATTTTCAGAAAATACTTTTTAAATTAGTCATTTTTCGTGACCTTTTGACATTCCATTAAATTCAGAGGAAACAAAATAAGAATACAAAAATGTAAAAAAAAAAAATAAGAGAACCAAATATCAAAGTTAAAAGCTTGTAACGCCAAATGTGGGCGTCATCTGTACTTTTTTTTTTTTTTTTGGGGGACAGAATTTTTACTTAGAATGGTGTGAGGGCAAATTGAAAAGGATTTCAAAAAATGCACTTAAAAAAATAGCAAGCCGAAGCACCGACCTCTATTCAACATGTGACGAAACGTGGTAGACGCGTGGATCTTCCCTTTGGTGCATCACTTTGATATTTTCAATATCAACGCACTGCGCCATTTGTTTTTCCTCCTTTTTCCTTTAATTCCATGTCGAAGTTTGTGCTACTTGCTTCCTCTCAAAAATTGCAAACTGGCTCAAGAAAAGTTATGAAAAAGTGGAACGAGAGGTCCCATGATTGAACTGTTCATCATTACAAAGTTGCAATTGTACCTACAGCATTTGGGCAAATATTAAAGAAAAGAAGAAAGAACATGAGTGTCCCATGACTAAATTTATTATTTTCTCTTCTTTCAATTGAAGTTCATAAGCGAATAAAAAGCAAATTGTTGATCTGCTCACGCAAAAAGAGAGAGAGAGAGAGAGAATAATTTCTTAGATCTTAGAATTAAGCTTATAAAATCATTTTTATCTCATGTACAAATCTAAAATAAATCTCATTAGAATGCAAAAATAAATGTGTAGGAGTGCTCCAAAGCACCTCAAATGAGTGGCTAGGCAAGGCGCACTCCATGAGCAACATCTATGTTAATTTTATTCAGTTCTTGATTTCTTTTGAAAATTTTTTCTATTATCTTTCCATTTTAATTGAACCAAATTTGTTCCCTTTTAGCTCAAGGGGCATGTAATTCCCTTCAATACAACCAAAATCTCTTATTCTCATGATGACCAAGTATTCTTCTGGAGATTTGAGAAGCAGATATTCAGGACCTGGCTTTCGTTGGTGTAAAGTGGTAAAGGAGAGGTCAAAATTAGTTAATTGGAGGGAGAAACTCAATCAAATAAAAGGGAGTTGCCAGCCGAATGACGATCGTCCAGATAAATTTTATGCCGATTTTTGCATATAGAATGAAAAAGCGGCCCTCACCTGAGACCGGTGGAGGTTGAGGCCGGGTGAGGAGAGGAAAAAGAAAAAGGGCAAAAGAAAAACAGAAAAGATAAAAATAAAATAAGAAAAAATATTTGAGAAAATATTTAAATAGTAATAAAAAAATTATCCACATAAGCTCCAAGCGATGCCATGAAGGACGGCCGGTATCCACGTCAACGATTTAGGATTGAATTGGCAAAAGATGAAAAGGTTTAAGATTGAATTGACAAAAATGCTAAAATTTAGGACTTAACAATTTTCCCGGCTTTCGTTGGTGTAAGGTAGTAAAGGAGAGGTAAAAATGAAGTCAATGGAGGGAGAAACTCAATCGAATGAAAGGAAGCTGCAAGCCGAATGACAATACTGTGCTGATTTATGCATATTCGAGTTCCTAATGGCTGTTGTACGACGATTTCTCAAAGCCAAATCCTGATGCCAAGTGCGTATCACGATCAATGTCATCAGCAACCAAAGAAGTCGGCCAAAAAAGAACAAACCCCAGCCACACCATTAATGCAGGGAGGATAGTTTTGCAGTGATGCTCTTTGATTGAAAGTTGCATAGTACTTAGTCAAGTGACGATGATATGGCGTGTGATCCTCGCCGTTTCTCTCGGTTTATCATGCATGGGACTAGTGGTCATGGTGGCCAAGCCATGGATGACGTGAAGACGGTTCCGAAATGAATGCTGCAACTTTTTTCAGAGCCGGAAGCCAAGAAAAGAAGCAATGGAGTATGGAGAAACATGTACTTCCAGGCACCTGAACTCACTCGACATATATTCAGAGAAAGAGAGATTTTGTCAATGCTCACATTAAGTGCCCAAAAGCTTATTTTGTTACCTAAGACTACATTTTCGGCTGCCTATTGGGTGTGAACTCCGAAGAACATGACGAACACCGCCATTTTCAATATGCTGAAAACACTCTATGTAGAAAGGAACAAGGCAAAAGAAAAATGCCCGGTCCATATCTACATTGGATTAGACCACCTTCTCTTCACCTCAGATTTCCACCGTACTTCCTTCAACTTCCCATCCAGACCGTAGTCTCTCTCCATGACAAGATTAATGCCTTCGTCGGAGTACCAGCCAACACCAATGCAAAGAATCCCATCCTTATTAATGTCAACATAACTGGTAACGCCTCCAGGCAACCAAAGAATGGTCGCATCTTGCATGTCGAGCATCTCTTCCTCCCCAAAGTATACTGAGTTCTCAGGCACGGTCCTTTTCTTTAAGGTCTCAGTGCAGAGGTAGACATATGGGGTCCCATTGCTTTCTTCTGCAACCGTCTCTTCCACATATACCGGTGTGGCGCACACCTCAAATACTTTCCATGAACCAGTGAGATCTGATGGCTGGGTTCTTTTCCGCAATGAAAATGGCTTCACATCAAAGTCCATATCGCTGTCACATGACAACAGACAAAACTTAGGTTTATTCTGCAGGAAAGATTGAAACCACAAGCATAATTTTGTAACTCGAGAAAAACCAAAGACCCTCGACTCATCTCAGTTAGCCAAGCAAGGATTTGGAAAGAAAGCACTACAAGAATCAACAGAATGTAGGCTCTTGACGGAACTTTCCTCTGCAGTATAATTGGTTCATAAGCATGTAATCCAACCAAGAAGTAGCCAATCCGGGGAACAGAATTTAGAAATGCAAACAGTCCAACTGCTGTGGCATAATCTTTAAGGAGGGACGGTTTAGTCTATCACATATCTGATAAAACTCCCAAGTTACGAAAAGATTAAGACCTTCATTTGTCTAGGACCAGCATCACCGCTATGGGTATCGCGGCATCTAGTTCATTAGGAATCCTGCGTAACCCTCCAATCTTTTCTTGTACTTTCAGGAACCACAATGGAGGCAGCACTATGAGGGGGAATAACACCATAAACACACTATCCATTAAGCGGCGCCACTTACTGCAAAATGTAGGACATGAAGTACAGCAAAGTTGTTGCATGAATTATTCACACTTGTCATCTCAAAATTCATTCAGATGATTTTTTGCTGCCTAACACTGTAGGCCTGCAGATAGAGTAGAATCTATACGATCCTCCTTGTCCTCTCAACTGGTAGAAGTAACAAGTTACAATTACTTTCAACATCATCAACATCAACATCACCTTTAACCCAAACTAGTTGGGATCGGCGGTCGATGAACCCAAAAAAGCAAGACCGAAAGAGCTATAAAATAAAACAAAATAAAATAACATAACTATAACAATATACAGAAAACAAAGGGTTAGGACTCGAAAAGGCAGTCGGGAACATAGGAACAACTTACAATTACTTTAATAAATAAAAAAAAACAATTGACCATAAAAACCTTAGTCACATCTTAACAGGTCACGACTTTACTCTTCTTTAATTACACATTTGTCCGACCCAAAAAATAACTCACATATCACCATTGTTATCGTCGACTTATAAATACTCCAAAAAGAATAAAAAGATCTCAATTCTCAAGTATAGTTGTTCTACCCTTTCATCAAATTTCTTTATCAACGAAAAAGTTCGTAAAGTAAGCAGGGGACTTATTCAGGACTCCATCCTCTTCTTACACATAATATTGGATGTCTACCAGACCAACAGAGTTAAATTTTCATTTTGACTACCGAGCAGTCTGCCTGAGAGACAACTTGAGAGTCAAACATCTCCAATAGGGTTCTCCAGTTCCATTCTAGGAGTTAAACATCTAAATTTTTCCATATGCAGAGTGAATCGCTACAACTCCACTTTCATTTTAGTCTAGTCAGGAACCTACTTGCGATTGGGAAGGTGCTTGAAGGATCAAATCATAAGATCCTGGAAAATCTGAAACTCATGTACAAATTCATGTACCTGTACCAAATAAAGTTTCAAAATATTGCTTCAAAGACCTATATCATGGTCATTACTTGAATTTACGTAAAACTAGTTTTAGAAAACCTAAAATGTCGTGATATAGAACATGCTAGTCTGAATATAAATATTATTTAACGTTAAGTCAGTAAAATTGCACCTATCTCTAGGATTAGGACGAGTCTATAATGATCCTACCACCTTAAGATCCTACTTAATATCCGAATTGTTTCTTCGGTTATGAATAATAGGATCAGTTCATATTATTTGGACCAGGATTCTCAATAAAATGGAAACACAATGGGTCTAAGGATCAAAGCATGTCCACTATTAATGCAAAGTGAGTTACGTTACCTTTCATCACGAATATTTGCTGGACTGACCCACTCTTCTTCATAAACGGCAACTCTCATTATCTGAATGTGCGCACCCCCATTGTTGAATTCTATTGTGTGGACTAACCGGAGTCTTTTGTGACAACCTTTAACCAGACACTGAGACAAGGAAAGGGCAGATTAAGAGTGCAACAAAGAAAATTGACGTGACTATGTTTTTTTCATTTCAGGGAACAAAACAAGACATCTAGATTAAGCACTAAACAAAACAAATCCTCTTCGTTTTCGTGAGCTCTGAAGGAGAAGCTTAATCTGATCTGCCTGTGAAAGTTTTGATAGAAGCATTCTTAAAGCACCAATGATGTACGATAATACAAAATTCTCAATGAAAAAGAAAATTACCCGAGAAAGAATACCACTGTCATCATAAGTCACAAATTATCCACAACCACCATCATCTCCACGCATTCTTAGAAAATAAAACAAGTCCAAAGGGTCCCTTTATATGTAAGATTTTACTGTAGCATTGCGGATGATACGCCCTCATTAAAAGAAATTACTAGATCATTTTCTTTTAGCCTTGTAGTACCTATTATAAAGTAAAGAGAATTCCGACAGAGCAGCACTTATTAGAAGCACTTTTAGGGGCAGAGTCAAAGAATGTTCAGACCTAATAAAGATAACGTCACAACACCACAATCACATGAAAATGGAAACTAGTGACAATGATCAGAAGATCATGAGTCCAGCAGTGAGCATTAACCACTCTGTTTTCTATCATATTAAGTTTCAAAGAAAGCTGATGCTGAACAGTATCATCAAGACAATAAATACTCTTTGACCAACAAACGCAATAGCCTTTTCTTCCCTGATTTTATCTTTCTCTTTGATCCATGTATAAAGATGTGCTCCAAGTGCAGGATAACCAACCAATGATTACATATCTCCCATTTTATCTGAAAATAAGAGCTGGCTCCAATAACTCTGACAAAACACAAATCTCACACAAGAGCTGCCTAGGTTATGTACCAACACTTCATATGGTCTCAAAAGCGAAAAAGAGAAACCCATTAACAATGACAAAGAAATAATGTACCACAATGAGACCGAGATCAACCTGGTTCATGGAGAGTAATTTAAATAGCTGCAAATTCGTTGTTTTCATAACGACACTGGGAATAGATTTTTCTATGCCTGCCTTAAATTTATTCTCCACCAAAGTCTGCCTTAGTGGATGAAAGCTAAAAAATGCTCCCGACATATGCTCTCTACCCGCTGAAAACAAACACTGATGCCTATGTCTATGGATTGGAATATGGTCAAAGAAGTTGTAGGTGGTGATTAAACTCTTTAGTTGTGGCCGTACAGTAGGAAGAGGGATTATGATAGTAAAGGAGAACCAAATATAATAGTCAGGCAAGTGCTTATCCAATTTCCTAGCTGGAATATTTACATATATGATGCATTAAAGTCTCTTAGATAACTGCAGCATGAGGGGCAGATAGTCTTACAATCGGGAGGGAATTGTCAGATTAAGGGGAAAAAGACACTACAATATCTTCTATTTGCACACATTGAATACTGATCCATTGTCACCCTTTGCAGGCCAAACAGTAAATCTTTGCTGCTTCTTGTTCAGGGATCCTTTCTGACCTTCTGGTCACAAGAGAAGTACAGACACATTGTTTTATTGCCCCAAAGAACAACTGATATTGGAGGATGTCCTCCAGTCTGAATTTCCAGATAAAAACTACACATTATGCTGCATTCTACTTAACTCAAAAGAAGAATAAGAATTTGCAAATAATCAATATGAACTTACCAAGTTGCATGTAACAGAAAATCCACACCAATGTTTAAAATGTTCCAATTTATTGAAATCTGGACTATTTACCTGCTCAAACTTGAGAGTGGGGCTCAAGTAATAGTTAGAATCATCAACTTCGCTGACAGGAATGTCAATTGGGCCCCTGGAATAAGATCCATCCTGCAAAGAATCCATTCAAATCAGTAAAAATATGAGAACGTCTGATATATTCCAAGATGTTTTCTGCTACTTCCAAATGCCACTTAGTACAGCTAGATCGTAAGCACCTTTTTTTACCATAAATAACATGAAAATAGCTTTAAAGACCTAATCATACAAATTTAATCAAGGACACTATCCATGATTATGTAGATATATTTTAGACAATTATATTCAACGGAATATCCCATATGTTCCCACTATAGGCTTTCCAGCTTCCATGAATCAATGACTCATTGAACGTCAACTTGGACAGCTTAGTTAAGCATGTATTAGCCAGACAATTTTCCAGTCTCGTGATCTGAAAGTAACTGAAAAAGAGAGAACGAAGCGGTTCATACCTCAAAGAAAACAAGACCAGGTTCATAGCCCATGACATCCTCTTCCATCAAATCACTGGCCCCAAAGTTGAAAGAATCAAATTTTGGCAGCATACGATCTGCTGCACTTTCATCTGTTCGGTCCTTACATGAATCTCCATCTTTAGTCCCTTCTTTGCTTTCGGCATTGCCGCCATTGTTCAATGATATTTCACCATAGGGATTCAGAGTTACCCAGTTTATCTTTCTCTGAATTTGAGATGTTAATTCTCCATGTGATGCTGGAATTGCCTGAACACAGGAAAGTGTATAGCAGTCATAGAGGTTTTCATTCTTTTTACCAATCTCTATGGGTTCCATTTCAGCAGTAATAGGTGAAAATACAGCTCCCACTCCCTTCCATATCCCGCTCACACTACTAGCAAATGTATTCCATACTGGTCTTATTACTGGTTCCTGAAAGGAGAAAAATGCCATGAGTTAATTAAGTTCAAGAAGACCAAAAAAATAATCAATTCACATCAAGCCGTCTGAGCATAGCATTTTTCTTTATTGTGTTTAGATCATATATAATTTTATACTCATTTAGATTAAAAATTAATTCTTTCAACAATTTTAGACTTGAGTCAGCAGAAAAGTGCCCAACCCATCTCTAATCATTTTGGCCCCACAAACGTTTACCAAGGCTTTACTGAGTAATACTTGCAAATGAGATATTCATCTTCCTTCAATTATAAACTTGGAGATCATGCAGGATATCAAAAGAAGCTTTAGCAACAAAATTATGAACAACAACAACCAATACCAATTCTTCTTCAGGACTTCCAAAATCATTTTTTCTTTCATCAAGATGAGCAAATATAAAGCTCTTTCCCCTTCTAGAGAAAGATGAAATCAAGTCTTAATATTATATCACTGCATCAATCTCAAATGCGTCGGAGATCTATAGAATATAGCTCCTTACAGACAGATAGAGAGCTGAATAATGTTTGAATCCGTTCATCAACAAGTATTTCCTGGGAAAACTGCACCGATTTCATCGCAAGCTATGACTAACTATAAAAAATGTATAACTGAACTATACATATACATTGCAAAAATCAGGCGATTTCTATCCTTTTTCTTTTTCATTAAATGTTAAGGAGAAGTTCACTATGAGCACCAAGGGATGGCTACCCATTTACAAAAGAAGCTCATGACTGCATACAGAACCTACAGATCGTACAGCAATCCTCACGAAACATGCTTGGCGTCTGCTCAAATTAAATCATTATCTTTCCAGCAGCTGCATTAGTGCATGATCGATCACAAGAAACTACGGATTCCATCGATCTCAGAAACTTTTCGTATCAATTTGGGAAGTCCGTCAATGGTGCAGAACCCCAAATAAGCTGGGAATTCAACAACTTTGACGGAGAAGAAAGCATTGCCAGAAATTATAATTTGCTTAAGAATATTACACCAAACATATGCCAATACTCAAGACCAATAACAAGAGTTAAAATCAACCTTTAAAGGGCAGAAAGGTGCTAAGAAATTTCATGGACCATGCCGTAGCTTCCTGATAAATACTATTTGGTTCTAGTGAAACAGATTCAAAGAACCCAGAAAATTCAGGCAAGAATACAAACCTGCAAGTACAAAAGCTTGAACTACTCTGACTCTGCTAAACAACATTGGAACACTTCTATGCAGCACAAAGCCGTAAACTTCATGAAGGTGGCATAACATTAGAGTAATTCCTCCTATAATCAAATTACTCTTGCTTTTATGGGACCCTTTTTGAATTATGCTTTCAACCTTTCTCAGAGCAGCTGCTCTCTAGGTACTGGATTGAGGTCATTTCCACTGAACTCCCCAGGAACGATAATTAAAAGCCAAAAAAAAAAAAAAGGTCCCACACACAAACAAACAAACAAACCAAAAAGCAATCAATACAGGAAGGTAATGAAACGAACCAAACCTGAGTCTGAAGAACCGTTTCGACCTCCATCAACATGGTGCCCGACACCATGACCTTCCCGTCCCTCCCTCGCTTCCCTCTCACCACTCTCCTCCCCCTCTTCCTACTCGCCCTCGGCCTCGTCCTTTCCCTTTCCGAAGCGGCCCTTGCGACGTCGTTGTCGATGCTCCAAACATTGTCCTTCTTGCCCCTGACGCTCACCCGCTGCTTGCTCCGGCCGCCGCCACCTCCGCGGCGCCCCTGGCCACTCCGGGGACGGACGGGGCCGGGTCTCGAGGAACCGAGAGGGAGAGAAGGCGGAGGGGGAAGGAGGCTGCGATTGTGAGCGGACAAAGAGTGGCGAAACCCTAGCGGCGGAGGAGGAGGGGGATTGAGGAGGGTCCGAGTGGAGGTGAAGGTCCGGCAGAGGTGGAGAGAAGGAGACTGCATTGTTGCTCTCTACCAGCTTGGAGAAGATTTGAGTAAGTTTGCAGGAGGTTTTTGGTTGTGGACGGAGAGTGGTGGGTCGAGGTTGAGGTTGACCGTTGACTCTTCCAGGGTTATTTTTCTGATTTTATCTGTATTATACATATATAAATATAAACATACATATTCAAATGGAAAATTTTTAAATAAAAACCTAAAATGACTTTATTTCGCTAAAACGCAGATCTTTCCATCCTCTTCATCTTCACCTTTTCTCCCCGAAGCTCCCATCTCCTCTTTCCAGCTCCATGAAGATGAAAACCTTCCTCCACGCTCTCCTCCGTCACCTCGCAAGGCTCCCCCAATCTCGACGCTTACGCTTCCCATCTTCTCGAGAAAATAGCTTTATTTGGACATGATGATGAGGATGCAAAGCTTCGCTCCCAAAGCCTTGATCAACATCGACACCCTGATTTGCACTCTCATCTTCTCATACTTGATAAGAGTCGTTCGCAATCTCATACAAGCAGCCAAATCCTTGGCGGTTAACATTGTGAGGGCCAAGAGACACCTTGTGGTTTATTTCTCTTGGCTTCGCCAGCTTAGGGGAGGTCGAGGGTTGGTCGACCTCCCCTGGGTTGGGGAAGCAAGGTTATCCTTGCCAGATTCGGCGGGGGTCGGCCCTTGCCTGACGTCGACAATGGTCAAGGGAAGGGAGGGGAAAAAGGCAAAAATAAATTAGAAAAAGAAAAAAATAAATGTCAAAAATGCCTTCCGATCATGCCATTTTTTTAAAATAATGAGAAGACTTCATATTATTATTTGAAATAAAAGTCCACTCAGGCCTTTATAAGAGAAAATGAGAGTACTTCAAGCCCTGAATTATATGGATTGTGATTCTTCTATGTCCAATAAGATATGTAGACGCTTTAATGATAATTCATTAAGTTTAAGCCTCTTCCCCTTCCTTTTTCCCCCCAAATTTGATTGTAATTTGTATTTGATAATTTATTATTTCATAATTCATTATTTTCGTTTATTTCATAATTCATTATTTAAAATTTAAATTCAAAAACCATAACTAGGAACCGGGCCTAAAACCGGCTCGAACCGCTAGTTCAAAATCGAAACCAAAACTACCCCTTAAGGGCTAGGTTCCGGTTCCCCCATGGCCACGACCGGAACTAGCACGTTCGGCCCATGGCCATGCCTAGTAGCGACCCTCAACCCGACCTAGGCAAGAGTTGTCGACCCTCGCCCACATCCGGGAGAGGGTCGCGGCCCTCTCTCGGCTCACGCGAGGGCCAACGGGCCTTCGCCTCTAGTCGGCGGGGTTGTCGGCCCTCGCCGAGGCTCCGTCAACCCCGACCGACCATAGCCACCGCCCCACCAATTGCCTCTGTTGTTTCTTTTTTTTCTTTTAACTTTTTTTAAAATATCTTTAAAAAGAGAAAATGAAAAAAAAATAGTAAATGACTAAAATGCCTCTAACTAAAGTGACCCAACCCTTTTTTGAGACTAATATAGTCACTTCGACTCTTATTTAAAATAATATGCACTTCAAGCCCTTCTTTGATATAATGAGAGCATTTTAGATCCTTATTTAAAATAAGGTCCACTCCAAACTCTTATTTGAGAAAATGAAGGCACTTGAGGTTCTTCTTTTTAGAATTTTCCCTAAAAATAAACTAAAGCATGAAGCATGAGATTAAACCAATGTCGTTTTGGTTGAAATACTAAATTTAGTTAAAAATTGAAAAATGCTACAATTTTTTATTCCGAAAACAAATATTAAAAAGGAGAACAAAAGTCAACAAAATGAACCAAAACATAAATAAATAATTAAATGAATAAAGTCAAATTGATAAGTTTTCAAACTTGATTGCACATTTTAAAAGTTTTTAGAATTCGGTTGCACTATCGAGACAAGTATTAATCATTCCAATACACTTATTTCTAAAGAAATCAATTAGTCGATACCAAGCTAATCGGTTTTCAGTTACCTTTCAAGCCTCGGGTTAGACTTGAGCATCCCTACTAGGCATCAAAATGACTTTTCTAACAATCGCGGAATAAAATACAAATATCCTTTGTAACTTTTGAGTGTGCCTTGAATTTCAGATTTTCCTAATTCGACTCGAAAGATAATTATTCTTTCAATTTGACCCTACATTGATACTCAACGAAATCCTTAACGCAGTAACCTGTATCACAAAGGTCAATGCAATGTATTGACTATGAGAACACCCAAATACTTTTGGTGGGACAATGTCCGGTCTCAAGATTTCAAAATGATAGAAGACAAACCCCATTTAATTGAAATATGCTGAAGTACAGGGACTTTTATGAAATTACTGTTCTTTTCTTTTGAAAGGTCAAATGCTCCCATGGTCCAAAATCCTTACCTTCTTTCTGGGATTCGAGCCCTAATCTTTCTTGTCAAAACGACAAAGTCAACTGCACATGCGAATATTGTTTTAAAAAAAACAAAAAACAGGTCCCAAAAAAGACAAAAATCTCATTCCCTCAAAGCCCCGCCGTTAATTTCCGAGCAATCAAATAAGTGTAACCTTTTCACAAGTGAAAATCAACGGTCAGATACCAACGATGTTTTCGATTGTGTTGGATCCTTTTGACTTTTTTTTACATGGCTTGGGTCCGGACTAAATCCAAGCGCATATAAAAAAGAAAGATTAATATTACGAAAAACTTCAAATTGATATATTTATGATAAATTTATTTCAAATTATTTTTTTGATTACTAAAAATTAAGATCGGTACACTTGTGACAAATTTAAATAAACTATTTTTTAACCATAAAAATTTCTAAGCTGATACATTTATGATAAATTTACCATAAACTAATTTTTTTATCACGAAAATGACAAATTGGTATACTTGTGACAAATTTATCCTTTGTTAAATTGAATTAATGCCATAAAAAATTTCAAATTGATACACGGGTAAAAACCCAAATTGGTACACCCATCACGTCATCGCGTGTTGTCCAACTCATCTATTTAACGGTTAGATTTAAGGAAAATAACGGAGGGTGAATTTGTCACAAGTGTATCGATTTGGATTTTTCGTGGTAAAAAAATAGTTTATGGTAAATTTATCATAGATATATCAATTTAGAATTTTTCGTGATATTAATCCAAAAAACTTTGTCCATCTGATGACATCTTTTTTTTTTTTTTTTCTGGACAGAGACATCTTCTGAAAAGGGCCGTTTTTCTTCTGGCTTTATTATTGTAATGTCATATTAGGTTTAGGCTGACTTATTGTTAAGGTAAATCTTGACCGCATGAATTTCAAAACTACAGTGATAAGAAATCCATGACATGCTCGCCATTTTCAACACAAAAAATGCATACCGTGCTGTTTTTGCAAGACTAAGTACAGCTTGTAAGAAATGAAATTTAAATTGTTTCCGTTTGCTGATCAGGGTTCCGCTGACTTGACGACGCTTTTAGTCTAAGAGATTAGGGTTGTTGCTCGTTTTACATGTTTATCTAACGGCCCACATATGAACGACTCTTTTCGCAGCGAGGAACACAATAATTATCTTGGCCAAAAATCTCGCAAAGAGGAAAAGGTATTAAAAGATTAAAAAGTGCTTAAACTAAATAAGAACTCGAAGTGTCGTCATTTTTTTCAAATAAGGGTTTAAAGTGAATCTTGTTTCAAATAAAGATCGAAGTGACCATTCTTGTTTCAAATAAGAGCCTCGCCTCGTCAGCGGCTATATTTTCCGGCCGATCAAGAAAATTCATGTTTAAAAAAAATTAACCTAATTTTTAATTAATTTAAATTAAAAACGTGGGCCTAAAGTGCCCTTGCACAATAGGGAACATTGAGGCCTTACCTACCTGGACAGATCCATTTTAAGAAAAGAGATGACAAATGATGCATGAAGTAGAAGTAGGGCTCTCGATCCTTCGATCGACGATCAACAGCTTGCATGCTTATGCAAGCAGTCTCTCGACCACCATTTTCGATTCTTATCTGAAACTAAGCAATAAATGATTGAATTTAATGCACCTGCGGGATGAGATGCACATGACTTTTTGTGGTAGGATTTCCAAGTACGGCGAAATTGGAAGACAAGATACGACTTTAGTGTTTTTTGACCCCTCAAAGACTGTCCGAGTACTCCTTTGACCTTTCACCCTCGTGCTTTGCGTACGTAGTTACGTGAAACCTAATATGACATTACAATGATAAGCCAGCTGACTGCCCATGCTTACGTAGGTACGTGAAAGATCAATTGAGATGCATTTTTCTCTTAATCAAGGAGCAAACAAGGAAGTTTCCATATTTTTCAATCCTACGGGATTTCATGTCGAACTGGTTCGGGTGATGGTTAAAATGGCCAATCGGTTGAGTTGGCATGGGTGGCTTTTGTAGTTTTTGTTCACTTCACTTGGAAAATGAGGATTGCGGAAACTCCATTAACACGAGTCTTTTGATAAAAGTTCAAATTGATGAGGATTGAGAATAGCAAAGGTTGACATACGAAATTTTTACGCACAAATTTGCAGAAAATGGAAAATCATGGACTAGTTTATTTTTCCTGTAGTTTTTTATGTAGTTGGATTGATCAAAGTTCTGAGTGATGTTAGGATAAAAACAGCAATAGTAAATGGTGCTGCCATGTAGAAACAAGGATGTCCTTGTAAAATAAATGCGGCCCATATGATTTTATAATAAGGGTTTAATAATTATTTCATGTTATAATTAATTTATATTGGTTATGAAAGAATACAATTGAAAATGTGCGATTATGATGTGCTTTGATGGAAGGCACCTCTTGAAGATGCATGTTTTGGATAATGTTTCAAGTTTAAAAGAAGTCTGGTCCTCTCTCCACCCTATCAACGAATAGATGTAATGGCGTTAATAACATAACGATCTATGGTTGTCTTTTTCTATCGAAATAACGTAAAAGAGCAGAGGGTTAAGGGAGAGATATCAAGTCTTCCTCGTTTTTGGTGTTTCGACGAAACGATCGACGTTTGAAGAATCGCTATGTACAAAGGTACGTCTCCATCCTCATTACTTATTGATCGTGAAAATCATGAAGATTCACGATTTCGTATATGATGAATTTCCTCATGAAGTTTATGTTTAAGGCTCACGGTTGGTATCGGAGCGATGATTTAGGATCTCATGATTTTCTTATTAAGTGTAAAGTTTATATGTGTGTGACGAAGGCTTGATGAACTTACGTTGATGTTTATGAATGCATTTTTGTGGGGTTTTCAACGAATTACAAATTGGGCAATTTTCTGGATCTTGAAAGAAAACACTAATTTCGGCCAAATTACGGCCACCCACCACCCGAAACACATATACTAGAGTCACACCATCATAGGTAACAAAAGCCCTCAATCAATTCGGCATTATGGTGATCGTGGGAGGCGAATTAAGTGGGGAAAATTTCGGTGGTTAGGGTTTATGTCCTATTGGGTTTTGCTTGTTTAAAGTCCAATTTCTTGGTCGTTTTTGCCGATCCAAGGCCCCGTGTGGTTGTGCCGATGAGATCTTCAAAACCCATGATTTAATTTTTGTCGACATGGGTTTTCGAAGAAGACTCGGCAACGAAAGTCGCGGT
The DNA here is from genome assembly GCA_021437795.1 of Rhodamnia rubescens. Lineage (NCBI taxonomy): Eukaryota > Viridiplantae > Streptophyta > Magnoliopsida > Myrtales > Myrtaceae > Rhodamnia > Rhodamnia rubescens. The sequence continues at coordinate 116,254 of JAILYA010000035.1, forward strand.
GGAATCCGGCGGGGGAAAAGACGAGCAGTAGTGAGATAGATGGAGAAAAATCGCACAAGGAAAAAGACCACGCTATGGTTGCGGGGCTCAAAATTACAGTTTGCCTCCGCACATGTATTTACGGTTTTGTCTCTTTTGTCTTTTTTTCCTTCGCTAAAAGAAAAAGAATAACAGAATTTGCCCTATAATTACAATTCCGTCCGTGTTTCGTCTTTTGCGCAATATTACGTTTTGCCCATGTTTGGTCTTTATGCTCAAAATTACTATTTTGGCCTTATGGTATAATTCTTGTTTTTGCCTCTAATGCTTTTGGGAATTTATGATAAATTACCATTTTACCCTTAGGCACTTGAATTTAATAAAACTTGAGAAATTAAGGGTTTGTTAGTCACCAAAGTGACCGAACCTTAAGTTTCTTGAGTTTTTGAAATTCATAGTATTTTGTTCAATTATCCATGATTATCGATACTTTGATTGAAACTAATATGTTAAATATCTTTATGGGTATCATGGATATATTGAAGTTCATTTATTATAAAAACTTTGGGATTAACTCAAAGGTTAATTGTGAAAACAAAAACCCAAAGGTTAATTAATTTCTTATAATTCATGAACGTAATATTTGGTAATTCAAATGTCTTATTAGATTTATTTGTATATCCAAAGATAGAAAATAAATTTTAATGAGATATATTTGTAATTGCCAAATAAAAGTTAATAGCATCATTATGGTTAGTATGTTTGTGTATAATAGGATCTTCCAAAGGAGAACTATGATATACATGTAATGTTTAATTTGAATCCGATTATGATATTCCCAAAGCGTTAATGTATGAGTATTTTCTTGCATACCTGTAGTATACGTACTGTTTCTCTTCATTCGCATGCTTACGTCTGTTCCATTATTCAATGGAATGAATTTCTCTAATTGGAGTGAGCAAGTCCGGTTCAATTAGGTGTCCGGAATCTTGATTTAGCATTTCAAGTTGAGAAACCGGTTGCTATTGCGACGAGAGTGGCGATAATAAAATGTCTTTCCATAAAGCTTGGGAAAAATCAAACAAACTAAGCTTAATCTTCATGCGAATGACGGTAGCAAACAACTTAAAGATCTCTCTTCCCAAACCCGACAATGCTAGGGAATTTATGAAATTTGTGGAAGAGCTTTCTCAAGCTCACGACAAGTCACTTGTTGGTACATTGATGAGCACTTTGACCACCATGAAATATGATGGTTTACGTACCATGCATGAACATGTACTTGAGACAACGAACTTAGCAAAGCAAAGTTAAGGACTTTGGGAATGAACATGGATGAGTACTTTTTAGTATAGTTCATTCTTAATTCCTTGCCTCATGAGCAATATGGGCCATTTCAAATGAATTACAACACTATAAAAGATAAGTGGAATGTAAATGAATTGGCCGGTATGCTTGTTCAAGAGGAAACAAGGATAAAGAATCAAAAGGCTCATTCTGTTTTTCTTTTAAGTCATCAAGAGCTTGAAAAGAATTCCAAGTGGAAAGGTGGAAAAGGTAGAAAGAGCAATAAAAAGGATTACACATCCCGAGTGACTTTTCTAAGGCTTCTCAAATCCACAAGAAGGAATTCAATCTTATTAAGTGTCATTTTTGTAATAAACTTAGACACTTGACGAAAGATTATCCGAAGCGTAAAGTTTGGAAAGAAGGGTAAGCCTTGTGCTTTGGTATGTTTTGAATCAAATTTTATTGAAACTCCTCATAATACTTGGTGGATTGATTCGGATGCTACTACCCATGTTTCCCATACGATGTAGGGATTCCTTACGACCCAAGCCTTAAAGCCAAATTAGAACTACGTGTACACGGGAAATAGAAATAAAGCTCCATTTGAAGGCATTGACACTTATCATTTAGTCTTAGATGCTTGGACATTATTTGGATTTGTTTCGAACCATTTATATACCTATGTTCTCCCGCAATTTAGTTGTTTTTTCCAAAAATTGATGTAGTGGGTTTTTCTTTTAAGTTTGGTTGTATATCTTTCGGTTTGTTTAAGAATGAGAATCTTATTGGAACTGGAATCTTATGTGATGATCTCTACAAGTTTAAACTTGATAATGTGTTCGTTAAGACCATAATGGCGTTGCATCATAATGTCGGTACTAAACATAGTTTAGTGGATGAGAATTCTCGCTTACTTGTGGCATAAAATTTTGGGTCACATATCCAAATAAAGGATGCAAAGATTAGTGAAGAATGAAATTATTCCAAAATTGGATTTTACTAACCTTGGAGTGTGTATTGATTGTATTAAAGGTAAACAAGCAAGACACACTAAAAAAAGGCGCTATAAAAAGCACAACCTTCTTGAAATTATACACATTGATATATGTGGTCCTTTTGATATTCCATCTTTTGGTGGAGAAAGTTATTTCATCACCTTTATTGGTGATTTTTCACGTTATTGTTATGTTTATCTATTGCATGATAAATCTCAATCGGTGAATACACTTGAAGTGTATATTAAAGAGGTTAAGAGACAATTAGATAAAAAGGTGAAAATAGTAAGGTCGGATAGATGTGGTGAATATTATTGAAAGTATGATGAATCAAGACAATGTCCGGTCCATTTGCTAAATTCCTTAAAATACATAGTATTTGTGCTTAATACACAATGCCGGGTACACCACAATAAAATGGAGTAAGCGAAAGGCGTAATCGTACTCTAATGAAAATAGTTAGGAGTATGATAAGTTATTCATCTTTACCCTTATCTATGTGGATGTATGCATTAAAGACTTCTATGTACTTATTAAATATGGTTCCTAATAAAGCGGTCCAAAGACTCCCTTTGAACTATAGATAGGTAGGAAACCTAGTTTTCGACACCTATATGTTTGGGATTGTCCAGAAGTACGTATTTATAATCCACATGAAAAATAAAATTAGATTTTAGAACGACTAGTGGTTATTTCATTGATTATGCGAGAAAAATTCAAGGGATATAGATTTTACTTGTCATAATCATAGTACGAGAATTGTTGAATCTAAAGACGCTAGGTTCATTGAGAATGGTGACTCGGTGGCGGTGAAAGAATGCGTGATGCTTGTATCAAGAAGTTAGGGTGGAGGTTCTTTTACCTAAGGCGTCCAAAGTTGTTGTTCTTGATATTATTGTTTAACCAAACAATAATCAAGAACAACAAATAAATGATCGATCACTTCATACTTGAATATGTCAACAATGAACTCTAGATGTAGTTAAGCCACCGGAAAAGCATTAAGAAGATCTCAAAAAAACAAAAAGCCGGTTATTTCTAATGACTATGAGATTTATCTACAAGAGTCGAAATTGACTTAGGAATTGGTAATGATCCAGGTTCATTTTCTTTGGGCATGGAATGTAGTGATTCTACAAATTGGTTTGATGCCATGAAAGAAGAGTTAAAATCTATGAATCGGATTCAAGTATGGGATATTGTTGAATTGCCTAAATGATGTAAAAAGGTCGGGTGTAAATGGGTCTTTAAGACCAAGCACGACTCACAAAGTGATATTGAACGGTATAAGACTAGATTTGTTGCTAAAGGTTTTACTTGAAAGAAGGCATTGATTATAAGGAGACTTTTTCACGAGTCTCTAAGAAAGACTCTCTTAGAATTATTTAGGCTTTGGTGGCTTATTACAATTTAGAGTTACACCAAATGGATGTGAAAACTATATTTCTTAATGGAAATTTAGAGGAAGGGGTTTATATAGATAAACCCGAAGGCTTTTCGATTAAAGGAAAGGAACACATGGTGTGTAAATTAAAGAAGTCCATATATAGCCTTAAACAAGCTTCCCGACAATAGTATCTCAAGTTCAATAATACCATAACCTCTTTTTGGTTTAAGGAAAACACCGTTAATCGGTATATATATATGAAGGTCGGTGGGAGCAAGTTTATCTTTCTAGTTTTGTATGTTGATGACATTTTGCTTCTTTGGTAATGATCTTGGTTTGTTACATGAAATCAAGAAATTTTTTTTTAATAATTTTGAAATGAAAGATATGGGTGAGCAAGCATATGTGATAGGAATAGAAATATTCCGTGATAGATCATAAGGATTGTTAGGGTTGTCTCAAAAAACCTATATTAATAAAATTCTAGAGAGATTTAATATGGATAAATATTCAGCGGGAATAGTTTCAATTCACAAAGGGGACAAATTTGGCCTTTTGTAATGTCCGAAAAGTGAATTAGAACGAGAGTAAATGAAAAGAATTCATCATGCATCTGTTGTTAGGAGTTTAATGTATGCTCGGACTTGCACCGGACTAGACATTAGTTTTGCCGTTGGAATGTTGGGTAGGTATCAAAGTAATCTAGGATTAAATCACTTGGAAAGCTGCAAAGAAAATTCTTAGATACTTGCAAGGAACGAAGGATTACATGCTCACTTATAGAATATCCAAGCATTTTGAAGTGATTGGATATTCATATTCAAACTTAGCTTGATACGCTAACACAAGGAAATCAACCTTTATTTATTTGTTTCTTTTGGTTGGAGGTGCAGTTTCATGGAAAAATGCGAAATAGTCAATCATTCTTGCATCCACTATGGAGGCTGAGTTTGTGGCATGCTTTGAGGCCACTATTCATGGATTATGGCTAGGGAACTTTATTTAGGGACTTGTGATTATCGACAATATTGCTAGGCTGCTGAAAATTTCTTGTGATAATTCCGTAGCGTTTTGTTCTCTAAAAATGACAAGTATTCTAAGGGTGCTAAGCATATGAAAATCAAATACTTGTTGTCAAAGAAGAAGTTCATAAACAAAGAGTGTCAATTGAGTATCTTAGCACCAATCTTATGACTGCAAATCCATTAACAAAAGGATGGTGCTCAAAACATTTAATGAACATGTTGAAAGGATGGGCATTATTAGACGTCACCAATGATATTGTATTATGACTATATTAGTTTATGTATTTGACACTCGAGCTCATTTTTGTGTATTTCTGATTTATCCTATTTTTTACGTAGTATATATGATGGAAGTAGATGAATGTTTGATAGGATAGTCTCTAACATTGATATATTTCTTATTTATGAATCATGATGAGTAGAAAGCTATAGTCATAGTACATAGAAGGGCTGTATCGATTAATGACGCACAACGGCTATGACTCGCATTAGTCTTCTTTACTTTATTGTAGTTATTATGCGATAACCAATTAAAGAAAAATTTTAGCATGATGTTATTGTGCTATTTATTAAACCATGAAAGGAAACTTATATTGGCCAAGTGGGAGAATGTAAAATAAATGTGGCCCATATGATTTTATAATAAGAGTTTAATAATTATTTCATGTTATAATTAATTTATATTGATTATGAAAGAATATAATTGAAAATGTGCGATTCGATGTGCTTTGATGGAAGGCACCTCTTGAAGAGGCACCTTTTGGATAACGTTTCAAGTTTAAAAGAAGTCTCGCTCCTCTCTCCACCCTATCAATGAATAGACATAACGACGTTAATAACATAACGATGTAAGATTGTCTCTTTCCATCGAAACAACGTAAAAGAACATAGGATTAAGGGAGAGAAATCAAGTTTTCATCGTTTCCGGTTTTTTCGACGAAACAATCAACGTTTGAAGAATCTCTATGGACAAAGGTACGACTTCATCCTTATTACTTATTGATCGTGAAAATCATGAAGATCCATGATTCCGTATACGATGAATTTTCGCATGAAGTTTATGTTTACGCTTTGATCCTAGCCTCTCTTTACCTAGAAAAAAAATGACGGTAAAAATTTAATACCAATTGCATTGGATGATTCACGTAGCTTCATTGATTAGTCTGTTGCAAATCCCGAAGGTCAATTCAATAAAGCACAAAAATTACCTAAGCGAAAAGCAAGGATGAGCTTATAGTGCCTTAATTAGGTTGGTTTCTACAAATCTTTGAAACATATGATATGTGCAATTGAATATGTATTGTCATTACATGGGATAACAAATTTGCATATCCTGAATTTGTTTCGATACAATAACTTAGGCTCCATTCGTTTTGTAAAAAATGATTTTTATAAAAATATTGTTGAGATTTTCCGACGTTCGTTGAGAGAACATAAATGAATCAAGAAAAATACTTTCCACCTATGAAAAAAACACTTCCAAAAGTGAGGAAAATGATTTTTTAAGAATGATTTCATCATTTGAGAAGATGAAAACATTTCCCATTAATTTTGACCAAGTCAAAGAGAAAAGCAACAAAGAAAAAAAAAAGGAAAAGAAAAGAAAAGGGACTCATATTATAAAAGAAAGGAGGAGGGGCAGCAATGGGGATAGAGAAAACACTCGGCAGAGAAGGACAAGAAGAAGAAGAAGAGGAAGAAAGAGATGGCGTACACGAATGGGATGCCTTGTCAAGATTATTCAACTTCAATTCGCAAGGCTCGGTAAGTGCTCGCACTCCTTGTTCGTATAATGATAATGATTTTCGTTTTTAGGGCTTAAATTCGAATTTATGGGAAAATTGAGCTGTAAAGTTAGATTTCGGAGTCGTTAAGCTGAGATTCTTTAGGGGAACGATAGTTTAGGGTTTTGTGGAGCTGTGGGACTTTACAAAACTCGATTTAGACTTATGGTTTGTCCAAAACAAAATTTGGAAGTTTGTTGAAAAGTTTGACGCCGAACATGTTGCTCCCATTCTTGCCGATTTTCGGATAGATTCTGGACAAGTTGTGTTGGGGGTTTTGTTGTTCATTAAAATAGCTTTCTTTGGACTGTACGTTCGTTTAAATCGAAGTTCGGAGGAGGGAGTTATGGTCCGTTTAAGTTCATTGCGCAAGCCGCGTCTGACAGAGACAAAATGCATGTTCGTCGTGAGCTGAGCATTTTATTGGTGCGTAGGTATCGCCTTAGTGACAAATAGGCCATTTTTAGTTAATTCATGCTTTGGAGTAGCATATTACCCGAGTTTTTGATATTGCTTTTCATATATCCGATAGGAACACAAGTGTGTCGGCTCAAGCAACAATCCTAAATTAGTCTTAGTTTTTGGCTTTTCCAAGTGAGTGGTGCTATCTCTTCTTTGAATTTGTAAATGCATTTTTCGAAAAATAAAAGGTATGAGATGTATTATGTGAAAAGTGTGGTTTCGCTAAAAGGTAAAAGTGATGTTTATAGCATATTTGATGCATAACTTCGAATTGGGCATTTGCTGCCCTATTTGTTATTTGAAATGGTTTAAGAAGTTTATTTGAAAGCCATTACAAAAGGTTATTTGCACTAATTTGTGAATGATTTTACAAATGTGCTATGAAAGGTACGGTGAAAGTTGTTTTTATTATATACTTGTATATATTCATATGAATTAAGTTATGAACTAGCTTATGTAATGAGTTTCGGAAATGATTTGAGAAGTCTTTTACAAAAGTATTTCTAGCGATGAGTTTTTGTGAAAAGGCTATAGTTTTTGTTTGAGAAACCAACTTGTGATATTGATTCTAAATTGTTTTGTGAATTGTGAATATACTACTCGTGAGTTGTGTTAATGGTCAATATCATTTGTAAGCGCATTGAGGGGCTTGTGGGTATGCGCATACTAGTGTTAGGATATCCTTGTAGGTGAGCCACGAACATTATAGGTAGAGACCTTGCCAATGGGGGAATCTTGGTCGCCTTGTCACGAGGCGTTATACGTGACCATGGCTAGATATTTGAGTACGAGTTTGGTCAATGGAATGTACCATTGACATGTGACTTGAGATTAGTCGATGGAATAGACCATCGTCATTGATTATGTATGAGATTAATCAATGGAATAGACCTTTGATGTTTAATTTGAAGTTTGTTGATTTAGAGGAAGTTTTTTTATATTTATAAAGTTATTGTGGAAAGGTATAACTCACTTTCGGTTTTGTATATATATAAGCGTGATAATTAAAAGTAACGTCTATTTTAATATTTTGTTATTCACGTGACCACGTATTTTATTGTGCATTTTGACCGATGAAAGGAAATAATTTATATTTGAAGTTGTGCTTATATTATCAAGCGAATTTGGGAATATTGAGTTCGGATATGAATTTGTAAATATGCATAGTGGGTGTTTAATCTACTTAGAAGAGATACACACTACTCACTGAGCTGTGGTTGCTCATCTCTTTCTTTCCTAATCTTTTCTGGTTGCCAATAGAGCGAGAGCGTTATCAATAGGGACTTTTGGGGGTTATGTTTTGGGTGGCTTAAGGCTACGTCCTTAGGAAGGGAGGACGGCCGTGTCATTCCCTTTTGCTGGTAGGAATTGGGGTGTGACATTTGTTGGTATCGAGCCTATGATTTGATGTTTAGGTGTAGATTTCATGGGACGTTGTGAGATTGTGTGTTAATTTATGCCGCGTTAGTCTTTGGTTAGGTATTACGACGTATGTTTCCTTTTAAGTTCAAATGATCTTGGTTTTGACTCAGAGAGTTTGAGAGCCATAGTGATTCAGAAGATTTTGAGTTTGGTGTCATCTCTTATGGAATGTGAAGAGGAAACTCTGAAATTCTTCCTTTATCCGACGTTTGGGCTGGTTTCCGCTTCACTCATGGGATTATGCCATGCTGGTCTATTTCATTAAAAGTTCTCACAAAGATGACGGTTTTCTTTGCAGTACCATGATCAAAATCCGCGTTGGTCTATGCCAGTTTGATGAAGCACGTGTTCTTTACCAAGATCTCCAGAGGAACACCGACTTTTCACCCGATAACTTTATGTTCATGGCATAGGCGAAGTGCTACTCGTTCACTGCATTCTGTTGGGAAGAGTTACTGGTGTAGAACCATGTTGTTAAAATGGGGTTCTGTTCGGACTTATGTGTGTCCACTGTATTCGTCGATGGGTACTCTAAATGGGAGAAACGTGGTAGCTGCATGGATGTTGTTTGACGACATGAGTGTGAGGAGTCTAGTGTCGTGGATAACTCTTATAGGTGGTCATGTAGAGAGTGGGGATATGGGATATGTGAGGAAGTTGTTCAAGGATATGCTTGAGGACTCTGCATCGTTTAACATTAATGAGTGATAGCTGTGTTAAGTTAGGAGATATGGACCCAGCCAACAATTAGTCTAAAGAGATGCCGGAGTTGAAATGTGGTTTCTTGGACTACGATGATTAATGGTATTGCCAAATAAACAACCCCATGAAGCTTTGAGATTATTTTTCGTTAGATGCAATCAACTGAATTGGTTCAGCCTAATGAAGCCACTTAGTGTATGCGTTCTTCTAGCTATAGTTGATATAGGTGCCCTAGATTTAGGCAATCAAGTTTACATGTTTGCGCAAAAAAAAAAAAAGTAGTTTGACCAAACAAGCAACATGGGCACAGTACTTGTGGATATGTTTGCTATGCGATTGTTAAGCCAAAAGAGTGCTTAATATGTTGCATGAAAGACAGATAAATTCTTTGAATGCTATGATAAATGGGCTTGCAGTCAATGGGTATAGCAAAGAAATATAGGAATTATTCCTGGAGATGCAACAGCATGGGTTTCCACTAAATGATATAGCCATGATTGGTGTTCTATTTTCATGCAATCACTTTGGTTTGGTGAAGGAAGGGAATAAGTGGTTCAAAGCAATGGATGAGTTCAAGCTTGTCTCTATGATAAAACGCTATGGTTGTATGGTAGATCTTTTAGGTAGAGCAAGATATTTAGAAGAGGCTAAAAGATAACCGAGAGTATGCAATATAAGCCTATGCAATAATATTGAGCTCTTTCTTATTTGCTTATGGATACTTGAAGGATGCGATAAGAGCAGAGAGAATTGTAAGCAGAGTAGTAAATATGGAGCCCTAGAATGATGAGAACTACAATATGTAGCGGAGAGGAGATGGACTGATGTAGATGAAATTAAGAGGTTAATGAGTACAAATGGAGCAAATAAGGAAACTGGTTGCACTGTTATTGAATTAATAGGAGAATGAGTTAGTTTTTGGCTGGAAATAGATTGCGCCCACATTACAAGATTATCTACTCAACATTGGGTCAATTACTTATGCATAGGAGCAGACAAGTCATTGATCAAACACTATGGATAGCAATGCTATGTGCAGGTTGATTAATGAGTTTACACATGGCACTTCATTGCAAAGTTGACAGTGGAAAGAATTTTCACTCCTCTTGGTTTAGTCTATGTTGGCTTTAGTAATAATCTCTATGTTTGTCGGTCCGTCAACATTCATTGTCAAAGTCTTTAATCCACTTTCACTGGATTACTGGAACACCATGAAAATCTTGTACTTTGGATAAAGGCCATAAGTCATGGGTAACGCCATGGACAGTGGTTTCAACTTGGTCAAAGCTATAAGCGTAAAGTTGTGGGACGAATGTGTAGGGTCCTTCTCAGTTATAAGCTAGAAGTTTGCTTGTGGTTTATAGGTCGAAGTGATAGGTATGATCTTCGTAATCATAACTTGTGAATTTTTTAGTAAAAGATTAAAGAGCTTTGTGGAACTAGTAGGCTTGGTCAATGTCAGTTATAGTATTGATTTAAATTTTGATGCAAGCCGAGTGCTTACATCATTGATATTAGAAGTGGTAAGTGATGAATTTTTATGTTTGAGAATTGGAGATTCGTTGAATTTAATGGAAAAATAGATAAGTTCCTACCTTGATTATATAGGAAGTTACATGCATTCGATATTAAGTGGTGATCTCTTAAGTTGTGATTTTCTTTTATAAGATTTATGCCAAGTAAGTTCTTATTTTTGGAAACCCAGATTTGAGAGAGAACTATGGTTAATTGCCTCTGGTGATTCGTTGAGATTGGGATTTGAAGAAATGGATCTTCATCTTAGCGCAATGATTATAAGTACATGATAGTCCTTTTTGTGGTGATTTTATAGATCTTGTCTTAGGTGTATTAAGAGTTAATTATCTAGTTATACTATATAGGCAAGTTTTGAAATATCAATAATCTCTTCTCGTGGTATTAGTAAGGACATGAAAAGTATTTGCAAGTTTCTGTGCACTAAGAGTGATTTGCACAAAGGGTGAATGATGTGGTATTCTTAAGCTAGGTATGTAATTGAAATGAATGGAATGTTGAAAGGAGAATTGATGACTTGTGAAAATTCATGTTGTGATATATTTAGAATTGATGGATATTTTGCAAGTTGTATTTCAAGTGTTGATGAATGACAGTGAACTTTATGGTATTGGAGAAAATTATCGTATGAGTATTCTTAGGTTAAGTGATGATCTTGAGGGATATCAAAGACTATATAGGAACTATATATATAAAGAGGGTGATTGGATGATGCTAGACTACTTTGTTGTGTGTACTTTTAGGCATGTAAACGTGTAAGTAATAAATTTTGGTGGATTGGTTCGAGAATAGTGATGTGAAATGGAGGACCAAGCAATAACTATGAAATTAGAAACGTCTAGAGGAGTGGATGTGAAAAGGGATTTCAGGATTCCGGTGATGCAAAAAAAATAAAAAATGGAGTAGTTTTCATGGTCAATGAAATGTGTTCTCATTCATTCAGAGTGAAAAAGGAGATATTTGCAGGAAATTCATAGATTTGATATTTAAACTCAGGTGAGACACTAAAATGCAAAAGGAATTTAAGAGTGCATTTATCATAGGATCAAATAAGTAACGATATTGGACAATTTGTTGATTAATGTTTGATTTGTAGACAAGTGAAATTGAGTATTAACAAACGGATGGGCAGTTACAACCTTCTTGAGGTACCTAAATAGAAGTGGGTCTACCGAGAACGCCAAGTGATAAGGACAACTTATTGGGTGATTGTTAATAGATTGACTAAAGTCACGTGAGAACTTGAGGAAGAGATAAAGCGCAAATATCTTTACTTATCATTGAAGTATGCCTTAATTTTGAGGACGAAATTTCTTTTTAAGAAGTGGAGAATGTAAATATGATTTTGACCAAGTCAAAGAGAAAAGAAAAAAGGAAAAAAAAAGAAAAGAAAAAGGAAATGATTGAACAGTCAAAGAAGAAAAGGGACTCATATTATAAAAGAAAGGAGGAGGGGCAGCAATAGGGAGAGGGAAAACACTCGGCGAGAGAAGGAGAAGAAGAAGAGGAAGAAAGAGATAGCATACACGAATCGGATGCCTCGTCAAGACTATTCAACTTCGATTCGCAAGGCTCGGTAAATGCTCGCGCTCCTCGTTCGTATAATCGGAATGGTTTCCGTTGTTAGGGCTCAAATTCAGATTTATGGAAAAATTAAGCCTCGAAGTCAGATTTTGGAGTCGTGAAGTTAAGACTCTTTAGGGGAACGATAGTATAGGGTGTTGTGGAGCGGTGGGACTTTATAAAACTCGATTTGGACTTACGGTTTGTCCGAAACGAAATTTGGAAATTTGAGCGCGCAGTGAACTGTGCGCAACTAGAACATGTTGTGCCCATTCTTGCCGATTTTTGGATAGATTCTGAACAAGATGTGTTGGGGGTTTTGTTGTTCATTAAAAGAGCTTTCTTTGGACTGTACATTTGTTTAAATCAAAGCTCGGAGGAGGGAGTTATGGTCCGTTTAAGTTTATTGTGCAAGCTGCGTGTAAACGAGACAACATGCATGTCTGTCATGAGCGAGTGTTTTATTGGTTCGTAGGTGTTGCCTTAGTGACAAATAGGCCTTTTTTTCAGTCAATTCATGCTTTAGAGTAGGATATTACTCATTTTTTGATACTATTTTTTATATATCCGATAGGAATACAAGTGTGTCGACTCGAGTAACAATCCTAAGTTAGCCTTAGTTTTTGGCTTTTCCAGGTGAGTGGTGCTATCTCTTCTTTGAATTTGTAAATGGCATATTTTGAAAAATAAAAAGTATGAGATGTATTATGTGAAAAGTGTGGTTTCGCTAAAAGGTAAAAGTGATGTTTATAGCATATTTGATGCATAACTTCAGATCGGGTATTTGCTACCGTATTTGTTATTTGAAATGGTTTAAGAAATCTATTTGAAAGCCATTACGAAAGGTTATTTGCACTAATTTGTGAATGGTTTTAAAAAAAGTGCTATGAAAGGTATGGTGAAAGTTATTTTTATTATATACTTGTATATAAACATGTGAATTAAGTTGTGAACTAGCTTATGGAATGAGTTTCGAAAATGATTTGAGATGTGGTTTACAAAAGTATTTCTAGCGGTGAGTTTTTGCGAAAAGGCTATCGGTTTTGGTTTGAGAAACCAACTTGTGATATTGATTCTGAATTGTTTTGTGAATTGTGAAGATACTACTATGAGTTGTGTTGATGCTCAATATCGTTGTGAGCTCATTGAGGGACTTGTGGGTATGCGCATACTAGTGTTAGGATATTCTTGTGGGCCGAGCCACCGGCATTATAGGTGGAGACTTTGCCAATGAGGGAATCTTGGTCGCCTTATCACGAGGCGTTATATGTGACCATGGCTAGATATTTGAGCACAAGTTTAGTCAATGGAATGGACCATTGACATGTGATTTGAGATTAGTCGATGGAATGGACCATCGTCGTTGATTATGTATGAGATTAATCAATGGAATAGACCATTGACATTTAATTTGAAGTTTGTTGATTTAGATGAAGATTTTTGATATTTATAAAGTTATTGTGGAAATGTATAACTCACTTTTGGTTTTGTATATATATGAATTGTGATAATTAAAAGTAACGTGTATTTTAATATTTTGTTATTCACGTGACCGCGCACTTTACTATGCATTTTGACCGATGAAAGGAAAAAATTTATATTTGAAGTTGTGCTTATATTATCAAGCGAATTTAGGATTATTGAGTCCGGATATGAATTTGTAAATATGCATAGTGGATGCTTGATCTGTTTAGACGAGGTACGCACTACTCACTGAGTTGTAGTTGCTCATCTCTTTCTTTCCCAATCTTTTCGGGTTGCCAATAGAGCGAGAGCGTTATCATTGGGGACTTCGAGAATTCAGTTTTGGGTGGCTTAAGGCTGCGTCCTTAGGAAGGGAGAACGGCCGTGTCATCCCCTTTTTCTGCTAGGAATTGGGGCGTGACAACATGGGGTTTGTCTTTAGTGTTTGATCCTTTTCATATTAATCTAAAGCATTCAGTGTTCATAGGAACAAGATCATACTCGGTTTGAGGAAAAGATCTCTGAAATTTGCCGAGGAGGAACTCTTCATTCGAATCCTAAAATTTAAAGTCTTAGCACTGTGCTATCGAAACTCAGAGAATTTAAACAACTGGGTAATGTTCTGAAATTATCATATTTTACTACGAAAACAATCATGCTTGTATATTATTTATTCTAGAGAAATAAAAGTGATTCTTATTTTCAGTCCACTGAAACAAAAACGGTCTTCTTAACATCAGAGTCATAAATTCCTTAAAGAATGGAACAGAGAAGGAAATGGCATTGAGCAATTTAACAATTTACAATTCGGTAGCTGATGAAGAAAAGAAAAAAGCAGAACCAATCCCTGCAACGGAATGTCTCCAATTGCTTCTGATGATGAGAACGAGAAAAATGAAGCTTTGACTTTGAAGCTTCTTATTCTTTTCCCCTTTCTTTCCATCTTTTTGGCTAATAGGAAAATGTAAAATCTTTTTTTTGGAGCGCCATTGAGATGAGAGGAGGTTATCTTCATTTCCAGATAATTGATTAATTGAAACCAAGGCTTGAACCTTTGTAAGATTTAATTAAGAGGAATAAGAGAGGGCTAAAATTTCCTCGAGGAGAGGCAACAAAGAGAATTAAGAAGGAGGAGGAAGGTGGAATCCGCAAGAAAAGAAAACGAAAGAAACTAAATAATTGAGGATGCTGAAAAGTGAGACCCACGGAGGATAATATGATCAAAATGCAATTATAGGGAGTGTATTAGCTAAAGAATTAGGCTGGTTTCTAAAAATCTTTGCAACATATGATACTTGTAATTGAATATGTGTTGTCATTACATGGGATTACGACATGGGATAACAAATTTGCATATCCTGAATTTGTTTCGATACAATAATAACTAAGGCTCCATTCGTTTCGCAAAAAATAATTTTTAGGAAAATATTGTTCGGATTTTCCGACATTTAGTTGAGAGAACATAAATGAGTCAAGAAAAATACTTTTCACCTATGAAAAGAAACACTTTCAAAAGTGGAGAAAATGATTTTTTTCAGAATGATTTCATCATTTGAGAAGAGGAAAACATTTTCCCTCATCTTTCATAGCTCCACTCCTTTGCATTACTTTTATTTTTTTTTATTTTCTATATTCTTTCTTCCTCTGCCAAGCTGAAGAAGAAGGGGAAAAAAGAAAAGGAATAAAATAAAAAATAAAGATTAGAATTAAAGAAAAGGAAATTAAAATAAAGTGAAAAACTTTTTAAAGGATTACACGCTCGAAGGAAAATTCGATTTTCTATACCGAACGGGGTGGAAAATATTTTTCAGTTTACTTTTAAGTTTCAGCCAAATATCGGAAAATATTAACATTTTTCCTGAAAAACGACCTACCAAAAAACATTTTTCAGAAACATCACATTTTTCATTGCATTGTTTGTCGAGCAATACAATGAACTAATTGCTTATTGGGTATTTAAATTTGACACTGGTTTTATGCCCAGAGAAAAGGTACCTATCTAGCAATCCATCCCTTAAAACCAACACTATCCGTGCTCTAATATCAAATCGAAATGATATCATTGTCCGGCACAACAATGAGATCGATGGGCTCTCGCTCCAGATGAGTGATCAACATCCGACCGCATGTGTGAGAATACAACACTAACATCTGGAGACAGTCGCGACGTTGGTCTTACTTTATAACCCTTTTAATTCATAAAACAAAAAGGCGACAGTGTTCTTTTCTCACATGTGCTAAGGTAAGGTGAAAAAGAAGAGCAATGACGGGCATCAGGGTGGGGGACAATCTGAGAAATCAAACCAGACATTAGACATGGCTCGTCTGGAGTCCTCGATCGGTGACTAGGGGTAAAAACCTAAAGAAAAACAACCACCCACCCCCAAAAAAAAAAAAAAAAAAACAGAACAAGAACACTAGAAGGTCAAATTACATGATCAATAATTCAAAATCACAGACCAGAATGGACTGAGAGAACGTGAATGTCATACGTACAACACATTTGGGAAGGGAAGGCAATGATGATGAAGAAGAAGTGGAGGAGATTCGAGGAAAGTGCATAATTTTCTATCAAGTACCTTAGATCATGTTCTCATTTATTTCGGGAAATAAGAAAAAATTAACAAGTGGGATTGCTAAAATACACTATGTTTGGCATAACATACATTTTCATTGGAAGCGTCTGTGCAGTGTGATGTGCCATCTAAAGTGCCTCCATTTTTGTTTCCTCGTTGAATGTAGTGACATGTCGTGTGGCAAATCAAAGTAAAATTTGTAGAACTAGCTTTGGAAGGAGAAACATGAATGACAAGCTAATGCACCAAACCGTACTGAAGTCCTTTCTTTGGATGAATGGGGTTGGAAGCAACCTATCCTTTTAGAGGGATATGTGTTCAGGCTTTTAAGTGTAGATTGCTTTTGGTTGTGCTTCTTAGATTGATCTGTGCGAGCGTCTTTCTTGGAAGTGTCCGTGCAGTGTATGAATTGCATGCCCTATCCCAAGTCACTAGTCTCTGACAGTATTGTTTCTTTACTCAGTTTGGGCGGCCTTTGTACGGTGATGTCTTTGGTGTTCAACAGCAAGAGCAACCTAATTATGAGGTATGTCCCTTGAATTTATTTCACCCATCTGAAGCTGGTGATTGATTGAATCGATGGAATTCTTGTTACCCGTTGCCCTTTGGTTTTCAAAAGTTTGCGTTCGCTTATTGTGTGATCCATTCTGTAACTAGAATTGTTTTAACCATTTTGTGGGATGCTTAATTACTGTAGGAAGAGCCTAGGATAAGACCAAGCAGGGGGGTGATTCGGAGGAAGTGGAAGAAGAGAGAGGAGGAGGAAATGGAAGAAGAGATCGAGGAAGAGGAGTTGGAAGCAGGCATAGAATCTGTAGATAGTCTTTCAAGGTGACATGTCGTTTCATCTGTTCTTTATATGTGGGCAATTGTGCAAAACTAGGAACTCTTTACATCTCAATATTCCAAGTAAGAGTGAAAAACATGTTGCTATCACATAGGTTCTAGTTTTTCTATTCTTGTGATTAATAATGATTGTTCACAGCACTCCGACTGGTGTGGAGACGCCTGATGTAATCGACCTTCTCAAGCGGCAGAGGAAGGAGGCTGATAGGCCTCTTTACACTGTGAGCAAATTTCAGGTACAAAGAGGCGAGGGAGGAGGAGAAGCTGCGGAGCCAGCGGGGGGGTTTCAGCGACATGCTTGCAGAGGTTAGTTTTGCTTCCAGTTTTTTGAGCTGGTTCTGCATGGCTGAGTGTCTTGAACCAATGTGTTCTTTGCCTGTGAATTACATTCCTCGTGCAATCAAGTCTTCGGTCCATGATTAGGAAAGTTGAAGTCCATCCTTCTATCAGCTCTAGTGGCAATATGCTTCAGATTGTTTGAGCTGAGATTCGACTCTTCTGTCTCCTCTAGGAAGGTCTTCAGACGACTTGCGAAAACAGTCTTGACGTCTACAGAGCTTTCATGATTATCACTTCCTATCATTATATATTTTCTCAGCCTATGTAGATCTTTGCTTATATGAAGTTAAGTTAGATGTTTTTTTTTTTTTAACAGTGCTTTCTCTTCTGATTGCCTTTAGTTTTATCCGAGTTGTTGAAATCTTTATACACATTCGTATTTCTCAATTCCACTTTTGTTTCTATGGTCGTTTTGCTTGCTTATGCATAAAGTGGCCGAGTTGGAAAATCATCAGAGTGCTTCTCTCCTTTTGGGCCAATTGAAAATTATTCAGTTGTTTTTTGTTTGACAGTAGAACACACTCCATCCCTGAGCATACCTTAACTAGGGTGTTGATGTAATGAGAGTTCAGAATCCATTTCTTTAGTCTTTGGGGAGCTTGACTTTTACTAAAAAAATCAGGCGCCCGCCGGGGCCCTTTTTTGGTTGAGCTATATCTTGCAAGGTGGGACCGAGAGAAAGAAAGGACGGGGGCAACTCATGCATGGTACTTCTCCACCGTGTCGCCGAGGGACAGTTGAACGAACGACTCATGAATGCTGCTTGCACGATTAGCAAGTGTTGATCGTGCATGTGTGCACACGATCAACAACCGTTGCTGTGCATGATCAACAACTGTTGCTGACCCACCAACTTTCTTGACCTTCTGATACTAGGTGGATGTGAATCCCATACATGGTCTTACAGCACGATTAGCAAGTGTTGATCGTGCATGTGTGCACACGATCAACAACCGTTGCTGTGCATGATCAACAACTGTTGCTGACCCACCAACTTTCTTGACCTTCTGATACTAGGTGGATGTGAATCCCATACATGGTCTTACAACTTTGCAGAGACCTCTGTTTTTGGTAAATAGTTGCTCGAGCATGATTACTATGACCCTCTAGTGAGGAGGCATCCCTTCTTCCGAAGTTACGATGCTATTTTCCCGAGTTCCTTATAGAGAGAGTTGTTTCGCGCACCTAGGTATTTTGTACCTACCCACCTATGTCGGTTTTGGATATAGGTACCCTTTTATTGAAGGTCGTTTAAGCCTTTTCTAGGAGTATGGCAGGGGTTACAGCACAAGTTTAGGAACTATTTTGTTGACCGTGTGTGCGCACTCCTTTTTCTTAATTAAAATTAAAGCAAAAGAGTACACGACCAACATGTGCGTGACAAAAAAATAGAATTAAATTAAATGCCATTTAATTTTTCAGCCCGAGTCAATTCAATTGTCGTGATTGCAAAAATATTTGCATTATTATTTCTTCCATTCAACGTCATCATAAATTGGTTTAGATGGGTGATATGTTTAGGTTCATCATTGAGCTGGTAATAAGGATTGCACTAGCACATTAGTGCTCCCAAGAGAATTAATTATCCCGATCAACCTATAGGTCCTACAAGCGATGAGTGACATCTAGAAATATGCCAGCTACCCAGACGAGTAAATGCTTTAAAGACATAATGAACTTCTCAATTTTAGCTACAACATAATTTCGTCCCTCTGTCTTTCTATGTCTCGCTCGAACAAAGACCATGAAATATTTGTTAAGCTACCAATTCGATTATATGCACAAACCTAAGTGGCATGCATTGTATACGAGACATAAACGGTTTATTCCTGGTTACAACCCGAACCGAGGATTAGATCATATAGGACATCATTATTGCACCTTGCACATAACAAGGACGCGAATTTCATTTTGCGCACACATTTAGCTTCATATTTAAACGAACTATAACCATTAGATATAGAGGCGAATCAACGAACCGACATATGCATCTGTGAACCATAGTCATCTAACACACAATTCAATATTGTGAGTCTAGTCTAAGGACTATTTACACAAGACCAGATCATAGTCGCTAGTTTTCTTTATAAAGATATATTATTTTGAATATTTTAATCTTCGACACGTGCAACGTAAGCACATCTTCAAATATAAAATAATTGTTTGTAATTTTCTGTGTTAATATAATCTTATGTTGGATCAAATGGATGCTTTTAGTAGTACGGGTTTATAGCAATACACCTATCAATAAACTATTTTTCATTAAAATATTAAGTAAATTAATTAAAATTATTAAATATGTAGAATTTCAGTCTCATATATAGGTAGAGGACACTGAAATCCCTTAATACGATTTACATGGAGAAGATCCGACTCGATGGGGTTGGGCCACTGTGAACGACGAGGCTTTGTGCGCCATGCCCATACCCGATTTTTCTCGTATAATTAATTAAGGACGATAAATATATTAAAATTAAATTACGTGACTTAAATTTGACTAATATCATGTAATTTTCGATAATAAGCAATATAAGCTCAATTTCTCGGACGAGAAATTATGGGCAATTATCTTACGAAGAGGACACCCTAAAAATGTTATATTGCTATTCGAGTACGGTTATGGTATGAATTGAATTTTTTATTTTACTAAATCAATTGTATTAAGGAAATCAATTAAAATGACTATAGTATGTACTAACCTTTTAGATAAATTATTAAGAGCATAACATATGATATTAGAGTCAATTGAGTATTCTAATAATTCGAATTTGTCACGTGACTAATTATTCGATATAAATTTATTAACATTATGCTAATCGAATTACCAATTAAATTATAGCGAAAACTATGGTCTAAACTAAGGTTTAATGTACATAATGTACATAACTAAGCTTATGGGGGCAAAATGGGCATTTCACACCCATAATTATGGCTGGCCAACCTGGGGGAATTGTGCCAAAATTTTTAACTCATTTCCCTCAATTTTTACCATGCATTAGTCATTTCACCTCCCATGACCCCCCAATAGAAATTCATGACAAAATATTTCTTACACTCAAACTCACTCTTTCACTCTTTATGCCCCCATGGCCGAAACACTCTCTCATTTCGCTCTGAATTTCAAAAAATTCACCTCACAAAGTGTTCTCAAAGAAGATCAAGGAAGATCCAAGGTGAATTTTCTCAAAAGTTGAGGTGTTCTTAACATTCAAAGGCAAGTGTAACATCTTTTTATTGTATTTTCTAATTTAATGTTGCTAGACCTGGTTTATATGGAGCATGTTATGTAAATGGATGTATGAATGATAAATTTCATGCTCATGTGGAAATAAAATGACTACATGGGTGAATCCAAAGTAAGTTGCCTTGACAAGAGTCTATTTTACCCTCTGTCTTTACTATTTTTGTACGGATTTTTGTGGACTTCAAATATTCTGAAACCAAATACAAAAGTTGAATACAACACCCTAAACTATAACATATATTAATTTGAGAATTTTTGAAGTTTATATAGTCGGCCAAAAGCCCTCATTTTTTCATGATTTTAAAGCGTGCCCGAACTAGGACCACGTTGACCTCTCGAATTTACTATTTTTGTATTGTCCTTTGTGCACTTCAAACGACTTTAGATTAAATATTGACATCCTAAAATGTGGTATATATTAAATGGAGAATTTTGGAACACATGAGACCCGACTTTTTATTTTAATTTCTCTTGGGTCCGCATGTCCTATTTTGAGTCCGATCGACCCCCGAGGCTAATTATTTTTGTATCTCTTCTTGTGTACTTGTACGACTTCCAAACAAAACACAAAAGTTTGAGCTAACACATATTAAATTGAAAATTTTTTGCACTCTAAGTTGAGGTTAAGACCATGACTCTAACTAAATAAGTTCTGTTTTTTGGGTCCGAAAGTTGGGGCCAATTCCATGAATTTTCATGAAAAATGTAATGAGATATAGCTTGGAAGCTGGCCACGAAAGTTATAGATCTAGGTCTTGACTACATTATACTAAAATTTAGTGATTTTTGGAACTGAATTACTTGGGCTAAAGTATAAAATTCTTTCTTTGTATAAGACTAGCCTTAGAGGAGTAGTTCACAAAAATTTGGCAAAACATCTTAATCTATGGGTCTAATGTATAACGGCTTTAAACGAAAGTTGATCCATATTGAATGAGCTACTGTCCTGTTGAGAATTTTACGAATTTGTGTAGTAAATTAATCATGGTGGTCAATTAGGGCCTAAATTTGCCATGATTTCAACTTTGGGATGAGTATTGTTAAATGGGATTATGTTATTATTAATGGCGATGGTGATAAATTGAATAAATTTGCATATGGCATGATCATGTGACATATCATTTAAACACATGTGTGCATTGATTATTGAGTAATAAATTGCAAAGAAATTTACATCGGATTGAGTTCGGATGGAGCCCTAGGTGTTTAGGAAGCCCTTCTTTGTGTGATCCGAGTTGCCCTTCTTGTGTGATCGGAGAAGCCTCCGGAGTTAGAGATGCCCAAGTGCGGTAAGCTTTGTAGTGTCATGCACGAACGTCGGGGAGGAGTCCGTGAGTTCTTGGCAAGAAATACTGTGAAATGTGAATTAAAAAATGGTTAAAGTTGAGATAAATGCATACTTGCATATCCGTGAATGCATTCCATAATCATCTCGTATGAAATTCATTCCCATTGTGATCGCCCGTTTGACTGAATAAATTATCATGTGTTGGATATTAAATAAAAAGAAAATTGTAATTTTTAACACCACCAACGCCTTGGCGTGGTGGTATGAGAATGAAAAAGGGTCCGAAGACGACCGGGGATCGAATCCCGAAAGTCATTATTGTAATATTAATAAATAAAAACTTTTTGGTAAAAAAAGGCAAGTTTATTTTACTAAATTACAAATTTTGCTTTTTTTTATAACTTACTAAAATGCATGGCTTTGGATAAATTGGTGTCGTGCGATATTTGAATAATGATTTGTAATGTTTAGATGTTTTTCTTGCTTGACAATAGCTCACTCTTGCTATATTTTCATACCATTAGCCATGGATCTCCCACCACATCACCGCTACGGAGCTCCCGTTAGTTTCGAATCCGGGATTGAGGACGTGACGTCGTGTTTCCCTAGTCCGATTCCATGTTTGTTAAGCGAACATCAGTGGTTTGGGTTCACACGGGAGGTGACACTAGTCCCATATGGATTCACTGCCTGGTACATTAGACAAGGGGACCGTGTGCTTGGGACCGTTATATATTCCGAACCTTGGGGATAATGGTGGTGATGATGGTAGAGCCGACGTAGACGACGAAGGTGGCAAGCCTGAGGAGGAAAGTGATTTGGACATAGTGGAGATTAGGCTGTGGCTAGGGTCGTAGCTATCCGTGGGAGGTTATCTGTTTGTATTGTTTTATAATGTTTCGTTGTCTGTCGTATCGTGATTGTCTGTTGTCTCATGCTAGTTGTGACGACCTGATATGGACCTACGATGTGTCAGTTGTTTTTAATTAATGAAGTCCTTATATTTCATATGAGATTATCTTCCGTTTGCGTTAATTAACTAATTAATTATATATAATAATAATAAAAGGGTCGGGTTGTCACACCATCCCTATCGCCGCTCCGCCTGAGTGTGGGCGGTTGCCGGACAGATATCTATCCCGCGAGGCAAGGACAAGAATTGGTGGGAATATGATCCTCATCCCTGCCCCGGCTGCTGCCCCTCACCCAGGGCAACTCAAAGAATCACCTGGCATATTATCAGGCGGAAGATTTAGCACACAAAATTTTCAGAAGTGTTTTTTTTCCTGTCGGAATTTTCAGAAGTATTTTCTTTTCTTTTTTTGGTCGGGAAATTTTCAGAAGTATTTGAAATGCGTATTTCTCTAACAAAAAACTGTATCCGAACTTCTATTTGTTCGTAACATGGTTTTGGATGCAATTAACAAAGAAACATGTTGAAAGACATACTTTACAAAGCGGTAAAAAAAAACAAAAACAAGGACTAATAGTTACTCTTAGATCATCATAGCAAAGTATGTATTTTCACTAACGTCAGAAAAAATAAAGCATTTTTCCAGGCAAGAGAAATCAGTTTTATACCGACCGTACTTCACTATCATTGCAACAAAGTTATACAGCGAATTAATAATTTTGTCACTTTTCGACATAATTTGAGAAATAAATTTTCTTTATTTGTCATTTATTTCTACGAACTACATCATCGAGTTGATATGGAGAACTAAGCCCACTTCATCTTAGGGCTGGTCTGATGTTAGGAGGCCCACAAGATAATTGGTCTTGGAGCAGTAAATTTCCAAAATCCGTAAGTTGTCCGGCCCAATCCGCCCAATCATCGGGAAGATACCAAGTTAGATCTCTCAACCGAGCGACCCAACCACACGTGTGGGCTGACCATGACATATCGTACATTCAGATCAACCAGAGGTAAGGCCACATCCTATTATCCAAATGTATCATCTTCGGTCCAGCCGGTTCGGGGTGAACCGAGTATATATGCGCTCGGATTCCGGTGAACTGGCACCATCCTTTTTCGCAATGAATAGTAGATTTGTCAAATGTGTGGGCGGGTCGGGTCATAAATATCATACCCAAATTGACCCACGCAATCCGTTTATGAATGCAAATTTCTTTTCTTTTAAGAAGAGACAAACATTTTCAACATCCATTCTTCCTCCTCTCTTTCACATTTCCTTTCTTTTTAATTGCTTTTTGACTTTCTTTTCAATTTATAGTTAATTCTTTGAAAATTTGAAAATATGTGTTTTAATTTTTCTCTTTTTCTTTTTTACTTTTTTTCTACTCCCTTCTTCTTTGGCTGGTTGCCCATCACGGCCCACGCCAGCGACTAGCAATAGGCGAGGTATTGCGGCCTCAAGCACGAGCAGGCCTTGCTAGATTCGGCGAGACGAGGCATCGTTGACCTCGAGCTAGGCCAAGCCTCGTTAGATTTGGCAATGCAAGGCTTTGCCGGCGAGCTCGAGCCTTCACAAGGCTAGAGCTCGCTTGCCACTCGTGCCGTGGCCAACGACGGCGAAAATGTGAATAAGAAAAATAAAAACTTAAAAAGTTTTTAAAAAATAAAAGATAATATAAAAAGGAATTATTAAAATGAGTGCATGGAGGAAAATGAAATCGGATTTTCCATAGCAAACAAAGGAAAATATGTTCCAATTCATTTTTAGGTTACATCCAAATACCGAAAAATATCGTCACTTTCCTGGAAAACGGCTTCCTGAAAAACATTTCCAAAAACGCCACATTTTGTACGAAACAAATGGAGCCTAAAATTAGAGCTGGCATTGCCCATACAGAGAAGCCTTTAACCTGCAACAAAGATGGTTCAAGACAAAAATGGTCGATAACACATGAAAAGTCAGGCAATAAAAGAGCTAACACGGCACGATCAGCCACCGAATCAGCATGTGGGTACTTGGCTTTATCTCCGTCCCCAGTCTAATCATCCAAAATGAACGCGTTCTCTTAGCCAACATGTTTCTGTTAGTACACACCAAGGTACTTGGTTGAAATGATACGACTCTTGCTGCACGGATCTGCAGCCGACATTGTTTCTCACTCAAATTCCAAGCTTGGACCAACCTTGAAGATAGCCTCTATAAACCAACAACTGCATTTGGTAGCCAAAAATATGCAGAACCGTTAACCGGCTATCCATGTTAGTCTCAGCTTGTTGTCCTTTTCATGGATATATAGCTTGCAGAACTGTTGATGGCCGTGATCAAAACGACTGTCGCAGCGAGCGGTTTCAAGAGCCACAAGAATAGAACTTCTCTAAGCTTTTACAGAACAAAGCGCGACATTTAGCATAGTAGTTACAGAACTAGACATGTGTGACATAACCATTCCAGATACATCAGTTTCCAAGCGTTCGCGAGTGACAAACATATAGCGGTGAATGTCTCTCTCTTTTCCAAAGCGTGCGACCTTTTTTATCACAAGATGACTAAGAGAGGCATACAGTTAACTCCGATAAGCGAAAGCCTAGTTCATACTATTGTTAGGGCTTTAACTTGATCATAACAAAGCTAGTGACTCAACCTTACCGGCGCAAGCCGAGCGCATTGCTGGGCCATGCGGGAACTGGAAGGCACGTGTCTAGCGAGCCGCTGAGTTGTTTCAAGGCCTTGTGAGCCTAGACCATTCCAAGAACCAAATTTCGCGGTCTAGCTCACCAATTTCGATTTTCGGTTTTTATCATTTTGTAAGTGCATTGCACCAGTAGTAACATGTTTTGACGCATTCCAGTTTTTGTGTACAAAAGGCCTCTCCCCCTCTCATTTTGGAGCAAGGTAAGTGGATTCCTTCTCTTGTCAATTTGAATTTTGCTCTCTACTTGTATATCGGTTGCTTGGTTGTCCATCATGATTAGCTTCTGCTTCTTTTACAGCCAAAAAGCATGCATTTTAGAAGACCCTTCGATCAGGATTCACCTACTCTCTTTTCATAACAAATCAAATAAATGGGTCGGGTCGATCCAACGGGGGTGGATTAAACCCGTTTAAAATCTAATAGAAAATAAAATAACCTTTAAATGGACATTAGAAACGCATTGGAGGTAAAGATAATTGTGAAAACTGGAGCATTAACTACTTATATTTCACTTAATTAACTTTTTATTTATTCACATGAAACCAACTTTTTTATCTGATTTTTAGCGAACTTCCAATGTAATAAATCATAATCTTCCTACTGTAAATATTGCTCCCTAGAATAGATATGTCCAAGCATATCAATCAATAATTATTTGGCATCGTTTGTTCCATGGAAAAAATGACACAAATGGTCCCCGAATTTGGATCCGATGTGCTATATCATCCTTGAACTTTTTATTTGTTCAATATGGTTTCTCAATTTTTGGTATGTGTTCAATTTAGTTCATGGATTATATAAAAATGTTCAATGTTAGACCTAAACTTGAATCAATGCAAGGATAGCATTAGATATTTTCATATAGTTTAGGGAATAATTGAACATGTATCAAAAGTTCGGGACCACATTGAACAAATTAAAACTTTAGGAACGACATTGCACATTAGGCCAAAGTTCATCCCTTATTCAATCAACCCTCCAAGATTGATGGAATTTTTTTACCATTCATAATGAATTTTCCTATTCGACCAAAAATAATAATAATAATGAATTTTCCTACAGCTTACTGCCAAGTATTATGAAGAGTTATAATTATTTTGAAAATATTTTCTGAACTTTCTTATATTGACATCAAAAGGCCAAGCCTCTCTTTTCTACTTCCATAAGGGCTAAAAAAAGAGGCGATCTATGAAAAAAAAAAAAAAGATGGACCTTAACTCGACTCTCCCTTTCTTTGTTATATGGAGGAACAAAAGGTTTTCACTACTTATAATTATTGTTTTTTAGGCATAGAGAAAAAGGGGAAAGCGGGCATAATAAGAAAAAAAATTAGACTAAACAAACATATCCAAAGCACAAATTCGACAGCTCATGAGGACAAGAGCAATCTAATATGGGTGACATTGGCCTCTCAATCTAGAAAAAGACCTTTTGTGGTCTAGAAAGCTGTTTGGTCACTTGCCTAACAAGTCCATCTACCCAACTTGAAATCGAGTGGAACAGAAGAACGAAGGGAAAGCAAAAGGAAGAAAGAGAGAGAAATGGTTGGCAAAGAGATGCTAGCCCCACCATTTTTCTGTGTATTCTCTCATGAATTATGGATCGATGCCTCTGGTGTCCGAACGACGTCCTTGTAGAACCGATCATACGATCCACCTCGCATGATCATGGGGGACAAAGGGACGTAGGGCAGCTACAGAATTATGAGGAAGATTCTGTCGTGTTCACACGACATGGCTGATTCACGATCGTCCTTTTACTTAGTTCTGTGCGCAGGCTTAGAGTACAATCACGAAACGGGCTACACCCATATCCCACTTGTGAAGATGCGTACGTGAGTCGTGCTAAAGAAGTGCCGCATCGGAAGTTCAACTTCCGTGAGAGTTAACTGCGACAATTTCTAATTCGAAGCAGTTTGTGTTTTGTAGGATCATTTCCCAAGATGCTCCTCAGAATTTCAAATGAGATCCCAAAATTTTATGGATGCAGTTTAATCCAAGAATCCGGAACGGCGATTATGATTATCTATATAACCCAGTCTTGGGTTTTAGTGAGAGAAAAGGACACTTTTAGTATCAAAAGTTTTGTACGGAGATCATTTTGGTGCCAAAAATTTTCGCGGGATCACTTAAGTGCCAAGTCGAAAATTTCAGCCATTCTCAATACGTGGCATTTTTAATTAATTTTTGAATTTTAATTGGTATTTTTTTAAAGAACATGAAGTCCACGTGGACTTCAAAATTCAGAAAATATAATTAGATTTTTAAAAAATAAAAATTAACAGAAATTTTTTAAAAGTATTAACAATAAATTAAAATAAACTAAAAAATTAGAAAAAAAATTTTAAAAAAAAAAAAGTAGCTTAGGCGACAAGGGCTTGTTGTAACCTTCACCTTCACGGTCGCGCCCCACGGTGGCCGGCGCAGGTCGCCGAGCCGGCCGGGGCCGATGAACCCCACCGGTTGCAAGCAAGGGCCTATAGGCCCTCGCCCGGATCTAGACGAGGGTTGCGGCCCTCCCCCCGATCGGCGACTGTCACCGGCCCTTGTCCAGGTCGGCCGAGGGTGGCCACCAGTGGCACTTCTTTAGCACGACCCCCATGGGCATGACCGCCACTAGCCATGCCCCCACCATCACCGGCCATTGTTGGTGGTGGTGGGTCGGTGATAGCGGGCTACTGACCCTCGTTGCCCCCCCCCTCCCACTTTAAATTTTTGTAGCTTTTTTTTGTATTTTTCAGCTAATTTGTCAAATTATCTTAAATACAAATTTTAAATTTTTAAAAAAATTGCCATGGTGGACCTCCAATGAGCCACGTCATCGTTATATATTAATAACAAAGTGCCACATCGGATTTTCAGTGAAGAATATCGAAGTTGGCACTTAAGTGATCTTTTCTCAAAAAAAATGTGGCACTAAAGTAATCCAACGGAAACTTTTGACACCATAATGATTTCTATATGCAACTTTTGGCACCAAAAGTGTCATTTTGCCGTTTAAGTGACTTGAGTTAGATCAAGTTTATCCATTATGGGCGCCCCGCAAATAGTATTCAAGTCCAACATCAAATACACACACTTTTAATTGGGCCCAATACCCAAAAAAAACTTCAAACTTTAGCAGATGTCTTAATTATATCCAAAACTTTTTTAAGTCATAAAAACCCCTCAATTTTTACTTTTATCCAAATTCTATCGGCCTAATACAAAAAAAAAACCCTCAATTTTAGAATCTATCCAATTATTTTCATAATTTTTTTGTCTCGAAAAAAATCCCTAACTTTTAATTTTGTCCTAATTGTACCACCATTAGCCTTCCTTTCACAAACATCGTTAATTAATTATACATGGCATTTCCATTACATCTCAAAGCAAACCGCATGAAAAAACCTCGGAACTTCTCTTCTATTGTTTGCTTTCCCTACACATTGCCATGAGATACAAACTCAATACGACGCGTTTCGAATTCTTCCTAGCACTTAACAGCCCAAAAAATGGCTAGACATGGAGATTTGATTATTTGGACGAATGATCTCAAATCTCGTCATTCTTAAAACCCGTTGTTTTCGAATTTTGAAGATTCATTGATAAGTTCGGCGAGAAAATTAGAGCCATGTGAGATTAACAAATGGTGATTATGGACGGAGGCTAACGATAGTAGACTATGGACTAAAAGTTGGGCTTTTTATGAGGCAAAAAGAAGTTTTTCATATAATTGGGACATATGCTAAATTTGAGGGTTTTTTTAGTATTATGCCGGTAGAATTATGACAAAAGTAAACGTTTGGAATTTTTTATGAGATAAAAAAACTTGGTATAGTTGGACGGATGCTAAAGTTGTGTTTTTTTTTTGGGGGGGGATATTAGGCCCTTTTTATTGGTTCATGTATCATTGATTTAAAATTTAGGATAAAAATAGGTTCAATCGAACATGTTTATTAGTTTAGTCTTATGCTCCGTTTGTTTGGCAAAAAATGAATGATCTGGAAAATATTCTCCTAAAATGATCCGTTCTATCGCTTAAAATAATTAGTCAATTAAAAAATTATTATTAATAGAAATTTATATTTAAACATTTTCGTGAATGATGAAAATATTTTTCATTCGTTCATTTTTATAAGCGATGCAAGTAATTATTTCCAAAATAAATATTTTTTAAATTTGTAATTGTTTATGAAACAAACGAAGCCCTTAAACTTTCTTTGGATGAGCTCCGCATGAAGAGGAATCATATTGCTTTTGCGCAATCCCAAAAGCTAGTAGCGAAGTTGATGATTAATTTATCCCTATTACACATGTGATGACATTTGGTGTAGGAATCTCATTCATCGTCCAAGTTCTCAAGCGACGCTTGTAATCATGGTTTAGTCTGTGGTGGGAGAGAGACCATGTATGAGACGGGTGTTGCGATATTAGTAACATAGTCGGAAGTGCTACTAAGGGTCGAAGCGTGAATATAGATGCCGCGGATGCAAATGATGAATGTTCCGGTTCATAGCAATGACTTGGAAATTTGAGTTGACATATAGGCGGTACGGAAGGATAACACCTAGATTATTATTTGGATTAATATCACGGAAAATCCCAAATTGATAATTTATCCTAGACTATTTTTTTACCACAAAAAAACCCTCTTTGGTATACCTACAACAAATTTACCACAAACTATTTTTTTTACCACCAAAAATTTCGAACCGATACATCTATGACAAATTTACTCCGAACTAATTATTTTGATTAGCAAAAATCCCAAACTGGTACATATGTGACAAATTTATCCTTTATTAATGTTCGTTAAATAGGATTAATATCATAAAAAAAAACCCCAAATTGATACACCTAGAGATTAAAAACCCCAAATGTGTACATCCGACGATTGCCACGTGTCATCCAACTCAAGCAATTTGATGATAAAATTTAACGAAAATTAACATAGGGTAAATTTTTCATAGACATACCAGTTTGGGGTAAATTTATCAAATGTGTATCGGTTTAGGGTTTTTGGTGATGAAAAATAATTTGGGGTAAATTTATTACCCATATACTAATTTGAAGTTTTTCGTGGTGTTAACCCTTACTATTTTTTGGTGCATCGATGTCGATTTGATTCAACTTCTTCAAACTTATCTCCCGATAGAATAATATGTACTCTTTAGCCGATCTCTAAATTACCTTTTTTCTCCATATATATAAATATAACCTTACTTAACTTAAAATCTAAGGTTAATGCCACGAAAAACCTCAAACTAAACTAATTTCTTATAGATTTCTAAGCATATCCGAGTAGACTTTTTCGCTGGTGGTGGAGTTTGGTTCATGGAGCTTAATGATCGGAAGACTATTGTCGATCCTTCGTCAAATGTACAAGTGAACATATAAGTTTACCCTTCTACTTGCCAGGCCAATTGAGTTATTGCCATGGCTATGTAGCCTGTGATGACCCGAACTTTCACCTGTTTAAAATAAAAGCGGGTCGGTGCTTGACAGGTTTAGGATTATTTGGCACGAAAATTGGAATTCGGCCAATGTAAGCATACCAAAGCCAGTATGACAAAGCGATCAAGCATGACAAAATATCAAGCAAAACAAAGCGAAGCACAACAAACCGTTAAACACGACACGTCACAAACCGACTTTATTGCAAGCGGTTGACAAGCACGACACGTCACAAGCCGACTCTATTACAAACCGCTACAAGCCGCTGATCGCAAGCTGATTGGATTAAGTTAATCGAGCTACTATAAATAGAAATCGACGTCGGTTCATTCGGCACTCGTCGGAAACCTTTGTCGTTACTATACTTCTCTGGGAATCGCCAACCGCCCCTTGGACGTTCGTTCGTGCCACCGTTCGACCGTTGTCGCTATCCGTCGCTTTAGCCGACCGGCAATTGTCGTGATCCGCGCCGTTCGTGTACCGCCCTAGCGACTTGAGCCCTTGGCCGACTACTTTTGGCCGTTCAACGTCCCGCTCCGTGTGTTTGTTTTTTTGCTGATAGTCCGTTTGATTTCTCGCTTAGTTGAGGCAAGTAAATCTCTATTCTTATTACTATGCTTTCTATGATTACAAGTGCGAGTGTTGGATTCTAATGATTGATGAGTTGTGATAGAGGATTTGAATATCATTATGAGATCTATTGTTTGTGAATATCGTGGTTGCTTTGGTAGGATTCCGATGTCTCCCGTTGATATGAGATATGTTGGTTGTTTTGGATGATCCTCAATTCTATGATGTTATAGTTAGTTTAATCATTTGGAATAGAAATCCGCTCTTTGGGTGTAATCCACTCGCTCTATTGTTGAAACCACTTTTCGGTTTAGTAAGGTGTCTATGGATCCAACGCCCTTATCTCAACAAATGTATGGCTATCCGATAAAGATTAGCCATACATCTAAAGAGTTTACCGATCTACATCCGAAGATACCATATTATCCTCTCTACAAGTTGGTTCGCTCCAAGATTTACTTAGATGAAGGACCCCCTAAAGGGATTGTAAAGCATGAGTATAAGGCAATATACTATCGCGGAATAGGAAGATGGATAGGACCTATAGCTCTCGAGAAGCTCGATCGGTTTGCCTATCGTCTCTATGTAATGGAGGATCCGACCGAGAAATCGGATGAGGATATGAGTGACAATTTGGATTCTCACTCGAGAAATCGATAGATAGGCAGTAGTGTTTCGAAGTAGATTACTCCTCTCGTAGTACTCCTCCCATGTAAATGTTGTAAATAAAGTGCGTAGTTACATAAACATATAATAAGAAGCGGATGAAAAGTTTGAATATATGAGTTCTAAATAAAAGACTATTGTTGTTTGACATGTGTGTTATCGGTTAGTGAACCATGAAAGGCCATACCCTTTGGATTAAGCATTCCCGCCGTTTGATTTTTTTTTATGCACTTGTTCCCGTATGGCCACTTGATTGTTTTTACTTAGAGCTTCCGTATGCGCCAATTACTCGATTAAGAAACAATTAATTAAAGAAGTGAGTGAGGTATTTTGAAGCTTTCCCATCGTGTGTCAACGGTATGGGATACTACATTGCGATTATGGTGCTAAAGTGGTTCATGGAGTGATAAGGTGCGCTAGTGGATGAAGTGTTTGGTAGGCACGTACGCATTTAAAATTACAAGTGCATGTGATTGTGATTGTCGGGGAAAGCAACTTATACTACTTATGAGATTATATTGATCACCGCCTAAGCTCGATGATTGTTATGACTATTTGTGGATATAGCAAAGTGATCGAGAAAATGGAATTGGACGATAGGTTTTGATGGCAATGGTTTGTTTTTAGTGAAGTTATTGAAATTTACTTCTAGGTATGAATTCTTGAAGTTGATGAGAAGTTCTGGATATGTGATTGAGAAGTTGGAATAAGGCGATTGATTTTGTGAATTATAGGCTTGAATCTATGTTGGATATCCGATGAAATTTAGACATTGATCTTGAGTGACATGAAACATTGTCGATATGAAAGTGATCAAGTGATATAGATGAATCTAAGCTATTGATCTTTGAGAGATGATCACTCGATGGATATAGATGAATCTAAGTTGTGGATTTATGACGTATCTAGTCTAAAACTAAATAACATGCATTGCATGTACTTATTGCATAAAAAACTATTGAGTTTGAAAACGTGCATGCATGATCATATCATTATTTTTATATCGGACTTGAATAACCATCAGCTTGGTATGGGACAAGCTGGCCGGATACTTAAAAATCGTGGAAACATAATATAGGACGTGTGGAAATAGGATTCACTTCATAGGTGTATAATTTGGGGATGAACTGAAGCAACCCGATCTCGTGTTAAGTTGGTTGAGGAGTGTTCATCAGGGGCGGAGATAAGTCCTGTGCAAGGTATAGCTACCTAGTAGCTTCTTGGCATAGATAGCGATAAGGCAAGGAATGAACTAAGTTACGCATTAAAAGTGTGGGTCTAGGTATCGTGCTAGGTCCGATGTTGTTCTCGATTATGTATCAAAACGATTTCGAAAATCTGAGTTGATTTTAAGCTTTCGAAATCCAAATTGTTTCTAGATATCGAAACGTTTTCGATTTTGGATCAAAACGATTTCGAATCTAAAGTGTTTTGTACTTACGAAATGAAATAGTTTTCAAAAGCTAAGTTGCATCATTTTTTATGTTTTGAATTGATTTTGAAATACATTTCGAAAGTCTAAAAGTGAAACTCGTAAACATGACATTGCAATTCGAATATTGACAATGAAAATGAAAGTGGTGATGAATGAGTTGAGATGTCATTGGCAAGAAATGCATGGTGGTAATTAGTGAAAGTCTATTGTGATACCTCCAAGGATAATGTTGGAAAAGATCTCATTTGTGTGATGGATGTATTGTTTGTATTTGCTGCAAAGTAGTGCACCATGCGAGAGGTCTAGATTGCGTTACGGAATGCCTAAAGGTTGATTCCCAAAGATCCGGGGATTGCGTCAAACTTGTTTGATTTTGTGATGTGAAATGATTGTGTGAAATATTTTTTATCGTAACCAATAGAATCATAGGTTAGCATATGGAACCGGCATCATGAGTGGCAAAAGATTATATCCTGAGTGATGGACAGCCTACCTGGATGTTTTGAAATATGATGCGATAATAGGCCCATTGATGAATATTGACGCCATTTGAATTGGCGAGTTATGAAAATGAAAATGGAATTGAGAAATATGATTTAAATGTGTGAAAGAGTGGTTGTGGTATTGTAAGATTGAAAAATACAAGAGAAAGGCACGATGATGTTGCTAGATTATTGAGGTCGATGATGACCCTGTTCATAAGATAAGATTGTGAGATGTGGCAATTGAGGTTAGAATATGCAATGAGGAGTAATGAGCCACATGATTGAGTGAAAGAAAATTCACGCTAAGAACCTCCCGATTTGGAGGGAGTGAGATTGAAATTTGGATGACGAAATTTTCTAAGGTTGGGAGGATTATGATGACTTGAACTTTTACTTGCTTAAAATAGGAATAGGTTAGTACTTGATAGTTTAGGATCATTTGGCAAGAAAATTGGAATTTGACCAATGTAAGCACGATAAAGCGATCAAGTATGACAAAGTAGAAGCACAACAAATCGTTAAGCACGACACATTACAAGCTAACTCCATTGCAAACAGTGACAAGAATAACACGTCACAAGCTGAATCTATCAGAGCTGCCGCAAACCGATCGGACTAAGTCGACTAAGCTATTATAAATAGAAATCGACGTTAGTTCATTCAGCAGCTATTGTCGGAAACCTCTGTCATTACTTTGCTTCTCTAGAACCCTACCGACCCTTAGCTGTCCATCCATGCCTCTCTACTCGATCGCCATTGCCGTGTATCGCTTTAGCCGACCGGCTGTGTCGTCGTGACCCGCACCGAACACATCGTCCGTGCGCTACTCTAATTGAACCACCCTAACCGTTCGAGCCCTTGGCCAACCGCCTTTGGCTGTTCGACGTTCCGCTCCATCCGTTCATTTGTCTATTCGTCCGTATGATCGTCTGTTTGATTTCTCGCTTAGTCGAGGGAAGTAGATCTATATCCTTATTACAATGCTTTATATCATTACGGATGTGAGTGTTGGATTCGATAATTGATGAGTTGTGATAGAGGATTTGAATATCATTTTGAGATCTTCCGTCGCAGTGAGGATCGTGATTGTTTTGGTAGGATTGTGATATCTCACGTTGACATGAAATGTATTAGATTGTTTTGGACGAGCCTCAATTCCGTAATGTTATAATTGGTTTAGTTGTTTGGAATATAAATCTACTGCTTGTGTATAATCCACTCACTCTGTTGCTAAACCCACTTTTCATTCGAGAAGGTGTTTATGGATCCGATGCCCTTATCTCATCATATGTATGGTTATCCAATAAAGATTAGCTATATATCTAAATAGTTTCTCGATCTACATCCAAAGATACCATATTATCTTATTTATAAGTTGGTTCACTCCAAGATTTACGTAGATGAAGGACCCCATAAAGGGATTGTGAAGCATGAGTACGAAGGCGATATACTATTGCGGAATAGGAAGATGGATAGGTCCTATAGCTCTCAAGAAGCTCAATCGGTTTACCTCTCGTCTCTATGTAATGGAGGATCCAATTGAGGATTCGGGATGAGGATATGAGTGATAGTTTGGATTCTCACTCCGAGGAATTGGTGGGTAGTTGCAATGTTCTCAAGTAGATTATTCCTTTGCAGTGCTCCTCCCATGTAAATGTTGTGAATAAAGTGAGTAGTTACATAAACATGTAATAAGGAGTGGATTGTGAGTTTGTGCATACGAGTTTTGAATAAAATATTGTTGTTGTTTGACATATGTGTGTTATCTTGTTAGTGAACCATGAAAGGCCATGCTCTTTGGATTAGGCGTGCGTACCATTTGATGTTTTGTTTTTCCATGCACTTGTGCCCGTATGGCCGCTTGATTGTTTTTACTTAGAGCTTCCGCATGCCCTAGTTACTCCGATTAAGGAACAATTAATTAAAGAAGTAAGCAAGGTTTTGGAAAGTCTTCCCATCATGTGTCCGGTATGAGATGCTACATAGCCCAACAATTTCATGATTCCATTGTTGTGAATAAAGTATCAAAGCCACTTCATTGGCATGGTAAAATTTGACGAAAGCTAACGGAGGGCAAACGGGCCACACATGTATTAGTTTGGTTTTTTCTTAATCTAAAAATTATTTTGGGGGTAAATTTTTCACTAACCTATCGGTTTTGATTTTTTGATTATTCAAAATTAGTGTGAGATAAATTTGTCACCAAGTGTATCAATTAGAGTTTTTCGTAGTATTAATTCTATAGTTTATGAGGCACAACTTTAAATATTCTATCCTTAAGTTTCACTCATTTCGGGAGAAAAAATGACTTTTCATTTTGACCGTGAGGGACTACCATGAAGTGAATTAGTAATATAAATATAAGCAATAATTAATAAGAAGAGCCAATTTTTTTCATGATAATAGAAATTTCGAACATGTATTAGTAAAACTCCATCCACATAAAGACGGGCTTGATCTTTAAGATTATTCCCAAATGATAGGATTTGGTGCACAATCAAATCGAAATAAAATTTAAAGCTATAAAGAGAAATCGAGACACGGAGTTTTCTTGTGGTTCACTCCTTAAATTAGGGTTACGTCCAAAGATCGGATTCCTCCATAATTAGCATCCCGCTCATCTCGTTGCATCACTCAATTACAAGCGAAAAAGAGTATATATAGCAATAGTTATTCCTAAGCGCAAGCCCAAATTATCAATAAAAAAAAATATGGGTTTAAATTATAAAACACGTGCTTTACCGTTGTTGAGGAGTATGAATCCCAAGACACTATATCAATTTGAACACCCAAACTTTCATGTCCAAATAATGCGCTATGCAAGAAGTATAACTCTATGAATTTGATGTGGCAAAAAGAAACTCTTTCTTCCTTAATTCAAAACTTCAATATTTGCGATCGATTACCGTCAAACAGCAACATCCCAATGCAAACACGTAAGATTAGCTCTTCGAAGCATTAATCAAGTAATTATTTTTATTTTCAATAAAGAAGAATCAATTAATAACAATAGATCATCATTGACCTTCGCAAACCCACGTTGACGTGCAAATCCATGTTTTTGACTGAAATCACGAGCTTAGAGAAAGGGTAATTAGAGAATAATATAATGTATCAACATGTAATTTAAATTCAGTGTCTACTGGACCAAGTTCCGAGGAGAATGGAATAACTTTCGTGCCAACCTGGGTTCATTGAAATTCCATGGATCGATGAGAGATTTCATATGCTCATTCAATTCAATAATGGATAGAGATCCGACCGTATTTAGCAATGCCGGTTTGACTAGATCCTGTCTAAATTTGATGGGGTCTTTTCAGGTCAAAACCCACTTGATTGGTACCGGTGCGTCCATGTCAATTTTCAACGACGACGACAAAATAATAATAATAATAATAATAATAGTAATAATTAGTAATAGTAATAATAATTGAGTACTCGAAGTTTTTTATACACGCAGTGTGCATCATGGATTGAATACTCCTTTTTCACGGGATGATTTATATAAGTAATTATTTCTCTTTCATGCTAGATGAAGTTTTGTCTCTTCAACTGCTTCAAGTAATTACATCGCGGCTAATCATATGAGATGAGCCTGTAATTATATCAAGTAGACAAAAAAATTACATTAATAAGAGAGAATGCCATAATGTATGTTCTTTACTCATTATTTTTGTATGAATCTTGTTAACAGGTCCACTTTTTAACTACACCGACTCAAGAAATATGTGTTTTCATTTTCAATACACTGATTCTACGAAATACGAGAAAGACAATTCTTTGAAAATGACATGTTTTTTCTTTTTTATTTGAATATATAACAAGTGCTCCAAAAACACTCGCCGATACAATCCTTCTTTCATAGAACTATTGAACGTGACATTAGTTAGCATCAATAACAACGAGACCTCATCATGGACTCAATGACCCGACGAACCCTCGCTAGCCGGCCCCCAAATGGCGGGTGAGGCTTCCCAAATCTTTTACCACAAGTGGATGGTCCCGGACATATTACGAGTTGGAACTTCGGGCCTCGTCATGACGTGCCCTAAAACACCCGCCGTCATCGTAAAACAGAATTTGGTCTTTCGAAAATAAAGTTCTCAATTCTATTCTTTTATGATGTCGAATTTCATATTTATTTGTCGTATTGAGCTCTTTTTGGTTTAATATACGAGTATTTTACCTTTTTCTTGTTACTTCCAAGCGCTTACTTCTTGTTTATCTTTCATTAAATCGTATGGGCTAAGATTTATAAATCATATTGTACGGGCTAGGAAAAAGGGCTTAGCTTCACATGCATAGTGTTATTTGGCTCTACCATCTAAGCATGACACAAAAATTTTTCCCGCCTCATGTTATGAAAATATTCCATTATAAAAGTACTCTCTCCATGTTACCCTTGTTATCACTTGGGAAGTAGCTAGAAATCTTGATTTCAACGCTTGGACGTGGAAACTCTCCATTGCTTAGCTGCTTTGTGGCCTTCGATATACACATTTGTATAATTACATCATGTGTTGACCAGTTTATTAGACTGATGTGATCTGATGCAGGTAGAGTTTCACTAGATATTAAATGCGAACCCTGGTTCATTTGGCTCATGAAAAATCGTTGACGTGAAAAAAAAAATTCCCAAAAATGTTGTTTTTATTGATTAGAAAAATAAGCGAACAGAAAATAGTTTTAAAACAAACTCATCAATGCTCAAACACGACAACAACAACAAAAATGCTCAAACACGTGATTTGTGACACTTTTGGATTAACTCATTTGAGGTATTGTCCGTTTTGACCCGTTTCATATCGAGTGTCATAATTTTCTTAGGTAGACACGTTCTCGAGAAGTTGCTCGTCATGGTAGTAATCTCACCTAAGCAAGCTTAATATTTGAGTTTCAAATCTAATTGTTATGTTAAAAGGAGCCTCTTATGAGTTAATTTCACTTTTACTTAAGAACGCTTTCTCCTTATTTAATGCGCAATTTGATTCAATCATGCTCCATTCATCATCCCAAAAGTCTGTTCGGAGCCGTTATTTGTCCGGGCCATTTGACTCTGCGAACACTCTCCACTCTCGTTGACCCGGGTTGTTACAAGCCCATCAACTTCGGCATGGCTCGTCCCCTAATCACATACTTACCTTGGAGCTTGGAGGGGGACTCATCTCGCTCTTCCTCGTAAAGAGTGTTTTGAGTTGCTTTCTCGGGGACTCATTGAACATCCTGACTCACAGTGGGCTTGTGAAGCCTTTTATGTTAACAAAAGAGCATAGCAATGTAGAGGCAAGCTTTGATTAGTCATAAACTACCGGCCTCGAATCAATTCCTTCATGATGATAAATTTCCATTGCCACACAAAAATCCTCTGTTTTCCAAGCTTTGTTCAAGCATCATGACAACCTTGGATTAATTCACTTGAGGTATTGTATTCTTTGATCATCTCATATCGAGCCTCACAATTTTGTTATTTGGCACACATTTGGGCATTTTCTAGTAGTATTCTCTCCCGAGCACTTTTATATTGAAGTTCCTTATATTAAAAGTCTATTGAGAGTTGCTCTTTATTTGGGATCCCTTTCTCTGCTACCGATCTACATTTCCTATCCTCGTCGAGAGCAGGTCATCACATAATGGGTATGTGTGTATATGTAGATAAATTAGGGTTGGGTTAATGTCACGAAAAATTTTAAATTGGTACATATGTAATATATTAATCGCAAACTAACTTTTTGACCACCAAAAATTTAAATTGGTAAACTTGTGACAAATTTATTATTCGTTAGTTTTTGTAAATTTTACCTTCAAATTATTGAGTTTGATGATGCGTGGCGACCGACAGTTGATGGATGTGCTAATTTGAAATTTTTACTATCTATTTATCATAAATGTTCTGATTTAATATTTTTTTATAGTATTAACCAAATTTAATGAAAATTAACCGATGTTAAATTTATCACGGACGTACTAATTTGAGCTTTTTGGTGGTAAAAAAATAGTTTGGGTAAATTTATCATGTATTAGTTTAAAATTTTTTGTTGTCAAAAAATTAATATGGAATAAATTTATCATATATGTATATATTTAAAATTGTTCGTAATTTTAACTCATTAAGGTTAATATATCCAGAGTATTTTTTTTAATTATTTTCGGTGACGTCGTTATACTTGCTTGAAATATAAATAATGTCGTGCCACGTGGGTTCAACCTGTACGTTAGCACAGAAACCTAAAAGAAAGAACCCCCGCTTGAAAGGATTGATAGAACAGAAAAAGAAACAGGAAAACATATATATGCCACGTGGCTGTTGCTGATTGGATAAATGTGCAACAAATCTTGAGTTGTCCAATCTTTGACACATGTTCAGCGACCGATTAATTACAGAACAATGACTAATTAATTACACCTTACCATAGTCTATAAAAACAGCACGAATATCGACCCACATGGTTGGTTCTTGTACCATGAGGATTTCAGAGCTTCCTTGAATGAAGTCATAGGGTCCACCACAGTTAGATAAAGTGCTGGAAAGTTTCATCATTGCTTTGTGTCTAAATCACAAAATTTTTAAGTTGTTCATTGCCATCTAAAACAGCTTTAGTTGGGATGAAAAGTACTAGAGAAAGAAAATAATTACGAAATGAAAAAAAAAAAGAAAAAGTCAAATTACCTTTTTTATGGTTCCTTTAAATGTGAGATTGAATTAGTTCGAAGAAATGCTACAAGAGTTTGTTGGACTTGGTCCGAAATTAGGCCTGGTTGATCGTAACATTATTATCATTTTTTATGAGAAGATATTTACTGCATGCTGGATTAACGCACTTCTTTTTTTTAAAGATAAAAGGTGAGAGGGGGAGGCTGCTATAATGATGTGTCGTCTTTGATGTTACTCCGGGGTGCAAGTCTTAGTTGAACACTACATCGGCCCCACCGGAGCACCATACACCCAAAGCCATAGATTGGCCTCTGAAGACGTCTTCCTATAGCATCTTAGTCTACTCACCATGAGCTCACGAAGCAATAGCCGAACATGAGCCTCCTCAAGTATGGGTTAGCTCAAAACCCGCAATATACAAGCTCCCCCACCACTCGTGAAGAAACCACAAAGAAAGTGAACCCTCTGAAGTGCGCATTAGTGTGGCATCCTTGCGGTCCTCCCATTTAATCACCCTTTAAGCTCATTCGGCTCAAATTGAAATTAGGCCACCTAATTAACCCCACTAGATCTTCTCCTATTGAGAAGCCATGGACATATGAGGCTTCTTTTCGCACTTTCTAATGTGGTGCTTAACAAAGCGCCGACATTCTCGAGCCGATCGACCTCTCCGAGGGCGAGGGAGAAAGAGAGAAAGTAAAGAAAAGAAAGGAGGAAGAGGAAGACGGGGGGACTTTACAAAAGGCACGGGTGGGGGTTCTTGATGGAATCGGGACGCATGCTTTGGCGGGGGTGCAGGCCTAAAGCGCTTTTTGCCCCTTTCCAAAAGCGAGAGCGAGCGAGCGAGGCGCGTGCGCAATGGCACGAAAGAGCGACCCCAAAACATGGGGGGCTGTTCGTCCATCCGAGGTGGACCATCGGACGGCTCCTGTTGGCCGGATATTAACATCACACGGAGCCAAAGTGCGTACAAGATGATGGCTCATGTGTTGTGGGGCCCCCGGAAAATTTAAATGAACTCAATCACCCCGGTCGCTGGTTCGGGCCCCACCCCCTCGGCAAACACCCCATGTGATCGTGACCCTATTTTCCCCGCTTTCCCCTTTCCAAATGAGGGTAATCCCGTCATTTCAGTTTCCTCCGCCCCCCACCCCAAAGAAAATCCACGGGGAGAGGAATTTCGAAATTGATTTTTCCTCCTTTCTTTGTCTGCTTCGCTTCGATTACGTCTTTTACTATGTAAAGCAAGGGATCGACGATGTGGATTTTCGATTTCGACATTCGATTTAGAGCGATCATAGCTAATGGAATGACCACATTATGTAGCAGTTATAATTAAATAATAAATTACACCAAAAGATCCAAATTCATCAATGAGACAGATTTTACAAAATATGGTTCGAACAAGTTCGTAATAAAACCGACCAACACTATTTACATTAAGACAAGTTGAAAAGTAAAGTATTGAAAGAGAAAGCAAGAAGAAATATTTTCAAAAAATTATTCAAAAAATCTTAAACTTATTACACTTTTACAAATTCAATGCTAAACCTTTTTTCTTTGCCAATTGAATCTTAGACTTTTTCATATTTTACCAATTAAGTCGATCCGATCAATTTTAGGCGATAACCACTGCACTCACCTTCTTACATGGCACTTAGACAATGATGTGGATAATTTCATTATTATGTTTTGAATTTTTTCAATTGTTTAAATTTATTTCCGTTTTTGTTTTTCTCGCTTCTCTTTTCCATGAGGGCGAGGGTCCCGACGATCCTCACCGGTTGTTGGCGAAGTTGCTTTTATGGCCTTGTCGCCGTGACGGCTTCGCAGCTCTGTCCCGCAAGCTGGGGAAGGGTTTTCATTCCTACGGGCAAGGCCTTTGCAGCTAGCAACCCTCTTTGGCACAAAAAAAAATAGTAAAAAAAAAAGGAAAAATGAAATAAAAATTAAAAAAGGAAAAATGAAAAATTCAAAAAATATCAAAAAATATTAATAAAAATTGTTCACATCGCATTGTTGTGCCACGTAGAAAGGCCCACGTCCACGTTCGAATCAAAATTCCCCAAATATACTCAACCGCCAAAATGTGAAAATATTTAGGACCTAATTGGTAAAATTGAAAAGTTTTACGACTTAATTGTTAAAAAGTGCAATAAATTTAAATTTTTTAGACAATTTGTTTTTGAATATTTCACCTGACGGATACACCAAGTGATCATGTGGTGTATTTGACGATTGATTAGATATATTTACACATCTCACTTTTTTTTTTATCAAGTGGGTGCACCTCGTGTTACAACCACACGATTTATCTCATCACAATGAATACCTTCTCCTAATATACAGACATGGAAGCCAACTTCACAATCACTAAACCACAGCTCTTGAATTTGATCCTCGAGCATCGACTAAGTTTCGGCGGTGGAGATTGTATATCGCGATCTTGAATTTCGCAAAGAATTTTTTTTTATAGGGAAATTTGTAGTGACTTCATTAATTAGTCAAGTAGGGAAACCGCAGTTCTTGTTGCCAATACACCGATTGTTCTCGTACTATGTGTAATGTGTTCATTGTATAGTCGAATTGTTCCTAGCTAAACATCAACTAATGTCTTGGAGACACTCGAGAGATCGAGAATGCGTGCGCATCCTTATTCATGCCGGGTTTAGAAAAGTTCCTCCCCCACGCCTTTCGGTTTCGGTTAGGAAAACAACTCACCGGCTTCTTCATCTTCCCAATTTCCGTTATCGTTGCCCTTCACTCCTCGCGGTCCACTTCATTTCAAATTCAATGCTAATTAGACCAATTTAATTTAATTTAATTTAATCACTTTCCGCCCTTTAATTAATATTAATTAATTAATTAATTAATTAATAGTGTTTGTAATCTCCCCTCTCTCTCTCAAAATTCGCCACTCGCCTCTCTCTCTCTCTCTCTCCAAAAAAAAAAAAAACACACGCACAACCGGAATTACAAAAGCACCCCAACCTCCAAAACAAGGATGCGGACTCGAGAGAGGGGGGCGCATCCAAAAGCCATTTCTAGAGCGAGAAAAATCGTGGCTTAGAGAGAGATATCGACCCTTTTCTCTCTCTCTCTCTCTCTCTCTCTCCCTGCAACTGCTCAATGGAGCTTCCATGGCAGATCTCGAAACCCTAGCTTCTCGTGTTCTTGGATAGGTATCCGCCATTCCTCGCGGGAGAATACTGCCTGGCTCGAATCGGAATCAGTTCGCCGTCAATCGGAGCTCCGTCTCGGCCTGTCTCTGGTGTTGAGCTTCTGGCTTCGTTTTCGTTCGATTCTGGAGATCTCTGGATAATTGGAGCCAGCTTCGTGGAAGGTTCTCTGCTCTAGCTGCGGGCATTGGCGTTTCCAGATCGTT
The DNA here is from genome assembly GCA_021437795.1 of Rhodamnia rubescens. NCBI lineage: Eukaryota > Viridiplantae > Streptophyta > Magnoliopsida > Myrtales > Myrtaceae > Rhodamnia > Rhodamnia rubescens. Next base: position 160,390 of record JAILYA010000035.1, read on the forward strand.
CGGGGACGAGGACGTGTTAGTTTCCGCGATTCATTGCGTTTCTGAGCGAGCTTCAAGAGGAGGAGATATCCTATAGCGTCGGTTCGATTGGCTCTCTTCTAGGTCTGTAGGCGTGCTCGTTGTTTAGCATTGTGGAGGTGGAGCTGCATCACGAGGGTTCGCGATTCCGTGGTGGTTCCCGAGGGGTATGGTCATGGTGTGGTAGTCGCTTCGCTGTTCAAAGGAGATAATAAATATGGACGATAGGGGAGGGTCTTTTGTCGCCGTCAGAAGGATTTCTCAAGGCATCGAGAGGGGCAATCAATGCCATTCAACTTCAGGTATTCACTGTTGCATGATACATTCCTCTCTCTCTCTCGCTCTCTCTCGGAAATAAATATCCTAACAGTTTACTTCAGCGAGAAGTATGCTTCTAGCGAAGTCTCCTTCTAGTTTTTCTCTGGAAATAATCACTGTTAGCAGTGAGCATATTGGAGTTGGATGTTGGATTTGAATCGAGACGTGTCTGCAGCTCTACCTATTGTTATAACTATCTTCTGTTTGGATTGTCTTGATCAGGCAGGTGAGCTGCTTTGAGATGGGATGGCGATCTCTAATTTTTTTTTTTTTTGGGGTCAAAGATCTCTAATTAAGCTTACAAGTTTTTGTGCGAATAGTTGTTTCAACTGTAATACTTTTTCTGATATCACAATGCGAGGAAAATACCGTGCCAGTCTAATGTTGTCTTTTTATCTCTCACTTTCTTTTTACTGTGTGATTAATGGTCCTCTGCAGATCTCCAATGGCATGCCGATTTGACTGCAGAGCTACCTTAAAGTTTCTAAACTATGTGCACTGTTCAAATTTTGCATTATACTACTTTGAATGTATAATTTTTTCGTTCTGAACAAAATAACGTGTTAGATTTTGCTCCACATCTGAATGGTCTGGGCTTCATTTTGATAATCATCCATTTTCTCTTGGCTTATGCATATATGTATTTGAATTCAAGTTCAAATAATCCACAGGTAGATAGTGTAGTCCTTAGTTTGATGATTGGTGCTAGATGGACTGCTCTAACATCGGGCCAGTCAACAGAATGTGGAATATTTACTTTCATCAGGAAACTGTTTATTCATCGCTCTTTGTTTTGCTGGAACTTAACAGTGGATGCTTGTGCAGATTATTCTGACATGATCATATGTCAAGTCTTTGGATAAAAAAACTGTTGTCAGAATGTGTGAGCCTACTTATAACTTGAGCCCTTTGATAAATGGCAAATGATTTGAACACAAAGAGCTTTTATTGATGGGCATGTAAGCATTTTCAGTTTGAAGATACAAATTTCAATTGTTAGGTCTTAGGTGGTTTCATTTTGTTACAGCTGAAGTTGTGGCAGGCTCGGCAGCATGGATTGGTCGAGGTCTTTCTTGCGTTTGTGCACAGAGACGAGAGAGCGATGCCCGTCCCTCGTTTGATTTAACTCCTGCCCAGGTAATAATTTGCTAACTTCGTGACTAATTCATATCATATTGCATTTTATTGTTTAACCTGATAAGTATTGCTTCTATCAGTATCTTCTTTATCTCCATGAACCTGGCATATTAAATGCACAGTCCAATGACCCATATTATCCAGAATTTACTGAGGTTAAAGGATAGCTGTTCATGCATTTTTTTTAATTTTTTTATTTTTGCAGTTCTCCTTGCACCTTTTTTATCACTCTATTTAGTTTCTATGATGCTCTTTGGACCTATCAACTGCATCAGTGTTTATATCTTCATTTTGTCCTATAATGCCCTTTGATGGTAACTCCATCGAAATTGAGCTGATTGTTCAATCAATTTATTCGATTTATATGCCATCAGGAGGAAAGCTTGCAGAGGCTTCAAAGCCGCATAGATGTTGCCTATGATAGTTCTATTCTGGAACACCAGGTAAATTTTCTACGGGCTACTCTTTTTCTTTAAAATATATATTCAGTACAGGAAATAAATCAAATTATGCTTCTAACTAGCTAATCTTTTTTAGCATTGCCTTGTTGCACTGTCTTAGGAAGCTCTAAGGGCACTGTGGCATGCTGCCTTTCCAGAAGAGGAACTTTGCGGTTTAATATCTGAACAATGGAAGGAAATGGGTTGGCAAGGGAAGGACCCATCCACTGATTTTAGGTAATCTTTTGTTCTACCTGTGGTTGCTAAGATGCACAATGTATTGCTAACGGTTAATGTTGGATGTGTTTTCAGGGGTGGTGGTTTTATATCATTGGAAAACTTGCTGTTCTTTGCTAGGAATTTTCCGGTATCTCTTTATTTCAACTACTCGTCTTAATAAATTGAATTCTGTCAAATTCGATAATGAGTTGGCACTGGAAGATGTTATTTCTGTTTGCATATTGTAGAACATGTTGCTTTCAGGTTTTCCTTTGAGGATAGGACCTTCTGTGCTGAGGTAGCATGTCTCATGGTTGACGATGTGAGTTTGTGGTTTCAGTGTTTTCCTTTGAGGATAGGACCTTCTTGCTGAGGTACATTCTCATGGTTGACGATGTGAGTTTGTGCCGTCGAAAAAAAAAATATTTATAAAAAAAATTTAATAATAAAAAAAAATTTAAAAAAAAAAAAAAAAAAAAAAAAAAAAAAAAAAAAAAAGTATTAAAAATTATAAAAATTTAAAAGTAATAGAAAATTCAGAAAAAAATTTATAAAATCTTAAAAAAAAAAAAAAATAAAAATATTTATTATTTAAAATTTGGACAATTTTGGAAATTCAAAGAATCTTGATCCTTTTAAAATTGAAGATTTTTCCTTTTTGACAAATTGTCCCAATTTCTCCCAAAACTCTAATCACATATTCTATAAACCCTTAGGGCTATATTAGGGATTTAAAATTCTGTTGATTGGGCATATTTTATTAATTGTTATGATTATTTTAATAAAAAAAAAAAATATTTAATTAACTGATGATCAAAGGGTATGAGATGAGTGAAAAGAGTTTCAGATGTCATCTGTGGTGATTGTTGATTTACATCTAGAAAATTTTCATTGAGACATGTGCTGGCAGTCTACAAGCATAGTAGGCCTTTCCTTAATGGATTCCAGTAAAGTCATCTAGTGGTGTTTACTTGGCTTGAATTCCTCTGCCCTTGAATGTGATACTAGAAAGCATTGTGAGTAATGAAATCGTTTCCTATTTTTGTTGAAAGGCTAAAGCTGATAAATTAAAAAGATGATTGTGTGAGTATACATATAGAGAGTATCATAAGAAAAAAAAAAAAAAAGAGTTGGGTTTCCATTCTTTTTAGTTTATATGATCATGATGCTATTGCCTTCTCAGTTGTTAAAAGTTCTTGCCTTTCTATTATATCTTGTTCTCCTGTTGGCCCAGATATTGGTCTCGCTAGAGCTCACCTGTGCCATAGACAGATGTTGGGAGTGCTTTAGCATCATATTGTTAGCATTACTTTGTCTGAACGCATGAATGGGCTTCTCTCCTTATCATATCTCTGCGGCTATTTCCTTTTATGAGGGGAGGGGGAGACTGAGTATGCAAATCTGTGTGAAGCATAGACGAGCAGTTTATTCTGGTTCTATATACGCTGCCATGTTGTTCATTTTTCAGGATGGAGCACGATTCTCCATAGGAATTAATGTGGTTATATGTGGGATTAAATTATTCTGTAATCTGTGTTTGTTTGGTAAAACTTTTTTCAAGCACTTTCTTTTTCTTCAAATCTCGTGTCCCATGCAATTTAACTTTGATATTATGGGAAGACATTAAACCTTTACGAATGTAAATCATTTATGTACTTTCATAACTTTTTATTCAAAATAATTTTTTTCGGGCTTTCATTTGATGGAAGAATGGATTAGTGATTTTTCTAAGTGAAAGCCAACCAGCTTGAATTTCAGGGATTTGTCTTTCACAACAAGTGTGCTTGAAGGACATTTCTTTTGACCACCTTTGCATCAGAGGGAAGTACTACTTAACACAATGACCATTGCCTTTTTGTAACTTATGAGCCTTTTAACCAGTTAAGAATCAATTGGTGCTCACACTTTTACATGATGTACCTTATCTGACAGCTATTAACCAAAGATGAATCAGGACTGAAATAGTTAAATTTAGGGGGGCATAATAGGAAAGATGCTCATTTATATAACATATTAGCTTCTTATTTAGTGTCCACGATCCTGTGATGATGAGATTAATCCTCTTTATAAAGATAGTGCTGTTATTTTTCAGCCCAGCAGATTATGAACCGAAAGCTAAAACCTCTCTTTCCCTTTTGTTTGGATTTACCAAAACACAAGAGAGTTGGCTCTAAGTTTTATATTTCGTGCTATTGTGATTGTAGATGAGTAATCAAATCTAGTTGATACATATTGGCATTTTCTGATGGCATTCACATGTTCTCAATGTTTTACCTTTCTTCTTAGAAGGTTTTTGCTCGATCAATCTGTTTCCTCTCTGAGCCATCCGTTTATTTCCTTTGGCTTTAGTTCTTTGTCTCTTTTGGTTTCTCATCTTTACTTGTTTCCACTTGTTATAGTTGGTTTCTAGCAAAAGTTTCTCGTTTATATCGATCCTCTTAAGAAGTGCATCATTATCTGCCAATAGTTATAACATAGAGAGAGATCTGTGAACAAGCCTGTGATGTTCTCTTCCCCTAGCTGATGCATTGAGTTTTTTGAACCAGAAATCCTTTCAAGATCTTCTGAGGAAACGGGAAGGTGATCGGTCATTGTGGGAATACCCTTTTGCTGTAGCTGGTGTGAACATCACATTCATGCTTATCCAAATGCTTGATCTTGAAGCAGGTAAGATACAACCATAGTTTCAGTGTGAAATTTTATATGCATGATCATTTGCATGTAATGAACGGGACAAGGATGGAACCATTGTAGCGACATCAATAAACATGGAGCCTTTTAACCTACAGATGTTAGCTCCTGTAACATCTTTACATCTTTTTAGAGTCTGGAACCATGTCAGATGAATGGAGTCTAAGGGTGTGTTTGTTTCTCTAAAATATTTATCTGGAAACTATTTTGAGTGATTTGTGGTGTTTGCCATACTTAAATTCAATTGTCAACCCAGAGCCATTTTCAGTTAAAGGAAATCCAATAGCATAAAAGTTGGAAAATGACTTCCCTGGTCCTGTTTAAAAACGAGGAAAGCATTGTCCAAATGACGGAGCTCATCCTTGAGAGCTAACTGACTTCTCTTTGTGCTAATCTTTTAACTAAGGACTACTACTGCTTTCTAAAACTGAGTTCTCTCTCTCTCTCTCTCATTTATCACAAAGTTTTCTGAAAAAAGAGAATGCAACCTAAGGAGATTGTTCTTAACATTACCAAAAAAAAAAATAAGGAGATTGTTTACATTGTTTTTTGGACTATTGCTATTAATAAACCAAGTATCTGGGTGACAGAACTTTGGCAAAGTAAATGCTTTTCATAATGACGTATTCGATCATGCAGTTAAGCCACGGACGTTTGTTGGAGCTACTTTCTTGAAGTTCCTTTCCGGTAATGTTGGCTATCTATTGCTGCATTCAGCTCTGTTTAATGTAGTCTTATGTTGAAGTAGGTCCAGGAGAAGCATGAAGCTGACAAAAGGAGTCTTTGTGCTTGTAGTTAGAAATATTTATTCTATAGAGTCTAGTTAATTTCCATCTCAATCTAGTATATACCTGTCTTCTCCTATTGGCAGTCTATTTCCTTTTTTTTTTCTTTTAACAAAAATAGTTCACTTGACAGAAAATGAATCAGCGTTTGATCTTCTATACTGCATCACGTTCAAGCTGATGGACAATCAGTGGCTTGCCATGCGTGCATCATATATGGATTTTAATGTGAGTTTTTCGTCCAGAAACTATCTTGACAGTTCTTTTCAGTCTTCGAGAGTTGTGGATGTGGTTATGAAGCAAATTAGTGACGTTGCTTGAACCTTTTACCTTCCACTTCTTGCAATTGAAAGGCCCTTTTCATAATTGAACGTCGGGTTGCTTATGGCCTATTTGGTGGCCAAAAGCATTGCTTCATGTCAGTTATTTGAAGGTCCTGCTCAAGGAAGATATCTGACGTGTCAGTAGTAGTTTGGTGATAAAAACAATTAAGTTTAGGATTGTCTCTGCTGCTCTTCAATACAATTTTTCCTTTATAGTTAGGTAACTTATAGGAGAAGGTATTCAAGGGGTTAAACTGTATACAAGCAGAATTTTCGTGCCGCTTACAAGACCATTCGAAGCCTCCTGTCAACTCTGTATACAGAACCAAAATAACAAAGTGAATTGCCCTCTTAACTTCTCCGACTCTCTTCTCATATAGAGAGAAACAAAAAACGACACAGAATCATCTATTGACTGTTATACTTTGCAGTTATTCGAACAAACTTTGAGGAACTCCTTAGTACACAACAATTTTCTCTTAGCCTCTGTCAGGGATGCATGCTATAGTTGCCAGGAATGGTGCTCTTCAAATTCATTAAGTTCAGGATAAAATATTAACTTATTGTTACTTGCTTGCTTTCCCTCCATAGGCTGTGATGAAATCTACCCGCCGTCAAATGGAAAGAGAGCTGCTGCTTGAAGATGTAACGCGTCTTGAGGACTTGCCCTCGTATGGTCTTCTTGCTCGCTAGTGCGGCTCTGTAAGTCCAAAGAGTGGTCGATGTAGAAGCAGGTTTCGTAGAGTGAACAAGGAGGTTACCTTTTTTAGTCTCTCTCTCTCTCTCTAGATCATGTTTGTACGTCACGCTACTCATAAAATGGCTTTGCATTTACAGTTGTGAGTGTTATCCTTGATTCTTTTGGAGAATTCGAACATGGTTTCCCAAGTCTGTAACTTAGAGTGGCCCTTAATGTGTGATTCCGAATGCTGCTGGAAGTACCAGAACTATGGCCCAGAAAATGAGAAGCAAAAAAAAAAAGAAAAAGAAAAAGAAAAAATAAGTATGAAGAAACGATTCATCTCCTCTGCTGCTGAATGACATTCAGTAGTTCTGCCTGAAGTGAAAATGAAAATGGTTCCTCATGCTGAAAATACATCGTCATGTTATGTCTCCACATCGGATTTCAACAGGAGGGAATAAAGCATGAGAAAGTCCCTCAATTACACTTGGGAGGCACGTTAGGCTTTTGATTAGATTTTTTAATTTTTTTGTCGATTGGCTTTTAATTAGATTGGAGGTCTGATTTTCAGTTGGTGAATTTAAATATCACTGCTAGGGATGCAGTTAAGAGTGATTGATGCCGTTCAGCGCAAACCCACTCACATTTTGACTTTGCTTGTTCTCTCTTTCTCGTGCCTTAATGCCGCAATTCGCTTTCTAGCTTGAAGCAAGATTTATTGTTCTCAATATGAACAACACCAAAAAGAAAAAAAGAAAATGGGCGTGCTCTCCTTGTTACGGATGCACAGTGATTAGAGTCAATTTAAGTACAATTATCAGCAATCGGTTCAACCTAACAACCACGTACTTTTTTGTTTGGGGTGGCAACCAAACAGACGGCAGCGCGTTCATTTCACCATCTCTATTTGTATAGAGAACCAAGTTGTCCAACATTTCACGAGGCCTATAGTAATAAAACTTTTGAGGTTCGAGGTATGCAATGGTTGGGAAGAGAAGAATGGGCCAATGGTCGGAAGAGGATCAATCAGACCTTGGAACTCATTTGTCTTTGCAGAACAGGGGAAAAACAAGCACAGGCGAACTTTGACGCCGAAGAAATTCCTCACGACTCCTCGATACTCTTTTTCATGCAACCATCAGACCTCAAGCTTCAATCCGCCGCGCACCTCCTAGGCTCCTCCACAGTCCGAGGACAAAAGATTTCTGGAAGAGCGAGGCTTGGGTAATCTGACTTCTTATCCATCCGTTTTGGAAATTAAAAGACTGCCCCTCGACCTCTCTCAATTTAGAATGTGTAGTAAGTGGAAAATCGATGCATCTGTAGCCTAATGCATGTCTTGGATAGTGGGGAAAAACCCAAAAAGAGCAGATAATCAAGTGTCTAGTGAACTAGTTTTTCTCTCATCCAAACTCCGCAGAACACACTCGATGATGTCAACATCACAGAGAGGTGTTACTCTGGATGAGTTTGCAATGACGGATAATGAGTTGGCCCCGCCGGAAGATGGCTGCTGCTAGTAACATCCCGATAAGGACAGCCTTACTATGAGATTCTCAACGAGAAAAGGGTCGGAGTAAAACAAAGCAGAGCGAAAACAGACATCTAGGTCTCTCCCCAAGAAAAACATGTCTCCTAGTCTTCATTAGATCTTTACTAGGAAAATCACGAGACTCGACTAGAATTACCACCAGACATCTACCAAAAATTATATATTGTTCTAAGTGCATCTGCAGTCATAAACACAGGCAAGGAGGACAACCAGACCAGACACTCATCAAATCAAAAGTTCAACAGTTGATAATACATTAAACTAGATTAGCTGAGCAGAAAACAGAATCGCAGCCCATGAAAATCTACTCATAGATCCAGGGGTGAACGCTGCTTTGCCAGCTCACAATGCCTTCAGGAAACCACAGTGCAATTTCCTTCCTTGCGCTCTCAACCGAGTCGCTTCCATGAATGACATTCCTGCAAGACAACAGTCAATTTTGATCACTAACTATATCAATCCTTCTATGCATAGATCATTTTCTACGGCACTCTAATCTCAAGGGTGAATCAAAATGTCATGCAATCAAATGTAACCAAGACAGGACATCATGCAATAATGTATCCAAAATTTAATGTATCCCTCAGATGTGCTGCAAAAGAACTTGCAAATGCACGTCTGTTTTTTCTCTCTTTACTATCATTTGAAAGAGTTTACAAGCAATACTCCATATTCTTGCATTAGAGAAACTAGTGGGTCTAAATAACTAAAACAAACACGGTTGAAGAATCTCTAAACATAACCATTACTTGATGCTGCTCTTAGTTCCATGTTGAATTGGTTTGGTACACCATGTTACACCACTTTATAGATCTATCTTTCCTAGTTCAGTGGCAAATCTGGAAGGGTTATCATGGGAAGAATATGGTGATTCAACTATGGGACGCTCAGTGTTTGGCTGCTTTGAACTATACATAAATGACTGATATGAGACTTTTTCTGACTAAGAAGCAGAAGTAACGCAACTTCAGTCAATCTGACAATCACCAGCAAACCATCGACTAATTCCACTGCATCTATTCAATAACTTCAGCCGCATGCAAAAGGAAATCACCTGCCAATGTCAATGGCAAAATCACCACGGATGGTTCCAGGAGCAGACTCAGCAGGGTTGGTGGCTCCAATAATCTTCCTCCCGGTGGTCACAACACCTTTGCCCTCCCAAACCATAGCAACGACAGGGCCAGAAATGATGTAATCGACCAGGCCACTGAAGAAGGGCTTCGCAGAGAGGTCTGCGTAATGCTTCTCGGCAAAAGGACGGTCCACACTGACAAGCTTCAGACCTGATTTAAATCACACATACATGCTCTCATCAGAAAAATATTCATCTCAAGCTTAATCGAGTGTGCAAGTCGATAAAATGATTAGATCAAAATGCCATAACAATTTCTAGATGATGCCTGCTCAATTGAGAATGGAAAATCTCCATATGGTCACTGAGAAAATTAAGCAGTAACAGCAACGACAATCTTTTTCCTCCCTTAAACGGATTGATCGCTGCATTCAACAATTGTCAGCTGATAAAAAAGGATTTACCTTTCAAGGAGAATCCTTTCTTCTCAAACCTGCCAATGATTTCACCAACCTGAAAACAAGAATAGCATTCAACGTCAGATCCAACCCAAGTGTTCCCACCAGTTGACTAAAACAACCCACATAAACTCAAGCGGGAGAACATCTCCTAATCCTCCGAAATAACCATCCATCTCCACATAGCAATCTCATATATTCATGCCTAACCGACGATCAATTGGACTTGGAGAGATCCCAAATAATGAAAAATAAAATCTTAAATTTGATCTATCTTGCATCAAATTTGATTTCTCCCGAATGCCAGAGCCTATCTTCTAAATGCCCACAAAACAAAAAGGGTATCTCACGATCTAGAACCAAAATCCATATCTATCCTACATGATTTTTCCGTCAAGAAACACCACATCAAACATGTAAAGAAACGAAATTAGGCTATACGTAAGGAAGATGAGGTTACACGGGTACTTACAAGGCCTCTCTGGACCCCATCAGGCTTGATCATGATGAACGTTTGCTCCATCTTTCTGGGTGTGTTCAAGCGAGAAGAGACGCGAAGAGAGAGAGAGAGAGAGAGAGCTGGGATAGTGGAACGGAGGACCCGGACTTGGTATTTATAGGTCGGACGCGACACAAACCCTAGCCATGTCATAATCTCCGAGTTATATTCGCTTGGATCCGGCCCCTAAGGAAATCTCCGCTTGCCAGTTCAGAAGGGCCATCATTACACATTTTAATTCCAGCTTTGATGTCAAGTCACGTCACTTAGTTACTGAACTAAAGACCAACTTGGCATGGGGTTTGTGCAAATTTGACTATGCATGCTTTAACCATACATGCGAATCAACGAGTATAGGAATAAAACGAAAATAACGATGAGATGACATCAAAAATAACATCTTTATATATTGAGTCGGGTCAATGACTCCGCTCAGATTATAACTCATATATCAAATACGTACAAGTTTTTTTGTGAGGATCGTTTCCGCTAAAAATTTCAGAACTTATGTACAATTTTTTATTGATTATGAAAAAAATGACAAAAAGGAAAATTTCAATATATTACTTAATCTAACTTTTTGTGGGATCTTGGCTTTGACATATGGCACACTTCATTTTCAAGGGAGTAAAGTAATGTATATTGCCTCCCTTTTATCCACAAGGAGTTCTCTAGTGTAGAGCTTAACAAAATTGAGAGGTAGCTCAATACTTAGTTGTTGACATATAAATTTTGATTTTCAAGTAAATCATTTATGTTGCATAAAATGAGAATTAGCTTTAGTTCTCATCAAAAATTAATTTCTCGTGCATTGCATATTTATTTTCTGTCGGTCATGCATATCATTGCATTCAAGGCCAAAGGCAACGCAATTGAGCTTAAATTTGACAAAAGGTCGACTAGACTTAGCTCTGAGATTTTTTTACTAAAGTCACAAGAGGGTGTGCTAAAATTATTAAGCCATTTGAACCCATTTTCAAGCTCAATTTTATTCATTCAAGCTCATTTTATTTATCAAAGCTTTCAATTAAATGTCTAATATTTGAAAAAAGCCTTGATTGAGCTCGAAAATGCGAAACAAGCCCATAATTAAGACCAGAAAATTCGGCCAAGGTGTATCCATGTGAGTGCCAAATTCCTATATGGTTTTGGACTTAATTCAAATCCAAATTCAACCCATTTTGGTTATTTAATTAAGCGAGACCCTTAATTAATTACCCGTTTGTTTAACCAAGATTGCACCATGGGCCCACAAGAGAGGAGAATTTTGGCTATTATCACAATCATCCTCTCTTGTCCGAAAATTCATAGTGTCCTAGGAGATTAGGACTCTTCAAGTTTCAAAATAATTTAAGAGTTTAATCGATTTGGGGTTTTATCCTAATTCAAGAGTTTAATCGGTTTCGGGGTCTTATCTTATCTAGCTAGGTTTTTATTTGATTAAGACTCTAATGATCTAATGGCTTATATTAAGTCCCATCTTAGTTAGGGCTTTTAATCCGACGGCTCGAGACAACTCCTACTCCTACTAGGAATGAGTGAGTTACGCTTTATAGAAGCAAGGCATCACATTCGTTCATTTCATTCGGCTACACAATGAAATTTTTGGCACACTTAGAGCTAGAAATTCAGAGAACACTCAAGGAAATTCAAGGAGCTTGATTGTCTCCCCCGAGGTTGAGATAATCCTTCTCTGGTTCAAGTGAAGCCGAACCCTTCATCGAGCGGCATTCTCCATCATGGGTCTTGCCGTTCGCCTCAGCTCCATTGTTTAGCTCATCATCGAAGCTCAGCCACTATCCTAGTAGCTCGATCATGTTCCGATGTCCTAGCTCAGCCCCGCACAGCCGCCATATGCCGATCAACCCGAATCATCCATCGAGCGGCTAAAAAAATCTAGCTATTGTTCACCCTTTTTGGCATTACTGATCAGCCCCAATTTGAGGTTGATCAACCTCTATTTTGTCATTATTTGAAGCGTTAGTCTCTCTATTGGTTGTGTTGGATCATTCGGGGTTTGATTTGATAGCCAATTGAGGGTTCTTTTGGGCGAAAAAACCCAAGCTGCACTCGCTAGAATTTTGCTTGGAAAAAGGTAAATTTTCTTGACGTTTGATCGCTAATCTATGCTTGTTTGATTGGTAATATGTGTGTGTGTGTGTGTGTGTGTGTCTATATATATATTCATGTGTCTTGGTGAATTATATCGATTTGTGATCAATGTTGGAAAATTTAAGCCTTTTCTATCAATCTTGTGCAAGAACCGAAATTGAGCCATAAGTGAGACCAAAATTCTTATTTTTTTCATCAAATTTAATTTGTTCATGAAATTGGTTGGATTTTGATACTCTTAGGAAATTGATGAAATTTAATTGGAACAATGTCTTTTCTCGAAAGGAAATTTGTTCAACCATTCTTTCAAGATCGAATAAAACTGATTGGAAAAGATAAGAATTTTGGTGAATAAAATCTTGATTTTCAGCATATACTTATCTCTCTTGGCCAAATTGCATATTGTGGATGAGTCATGCTTGGAATTTTGCACTTGAGTTGGTTGGATTGCATCTATCCGTTGGTTATTTGACTATATCTCATGTTATGGATAAGGTTTGATCAAATTGGATTTTATCTAATTAACTGAATTGGATAATATCCGACTTATGGATATACTTTTGAACTCGACGATTATCTCTAGCATATGAATTGATTGAATTGCTCTATCTCATGATTATTTGATGCTATCTAGTATTGTGGATAGGGGTTTTGTGCTTAATTGGATAATATTTAACTTGTGGATAATCTTTTGGCCTTGGATAATTATCTCATGCTTATCCCATTGGTTGAATTGTCTTATCTTTTATGAATATTCATCTTATGGATGAGATTTGGTTCGAATTGGATGATTAACCGAAAGTTTTTGAGTATTATCTAAATTAATTTCAAATCTTAAAGATAATTTTTTCGGACTAAAATTGAACTTTAGATGAGGAAAGGTGGACCCCACTCTCACAATTTCGGCCACCCCTTGTTTATTTTCGAAAATTCAAATAAGGTTGGTCCATATTACTTTTGTCTGGTTATGTTTGTTTGATTATTTTATTTTTATATAGTATGCACCTTTATAAACAAACATGCCTATAATATATGCTCCCTTGTGCCTAGTCCTTCACAAAATAAATTATATTTCTCCAGCCATGATCTTATGGAATGGGACTTATGATTTGTATAGAATTTGGTAATCCCCCCTTTGTATTAATGGATGATGTTATTCTATATTTTTATCCGCACACCGACTCGAATCTATGAGTATGTAGCGGATAATTCTACTCTAGCCCTAATATTTGGGAATGAGTGAATTAATCGGAAAAATTAGAATCAAAGGTATACTATGGGCTTTTTTGTTTATTTTTTTTAATCTTTGTTTTTTTTATTTTGAAGAAAAAAAATCATTTTTTGCGAGCATATATAATAGGGTCCCTCATGTCACATTTTTCTAAGTCAAAGTCATTCGATTTACATCAATCAATCAAAAGGGATATTTTCATGAAGTTTGGTACCGAAAGGACATTAATTTTTTCAAATTAATGTAATCAAGTTACCGAACTCATTTTCTCGAGTTCGTAGAATAAAATAGTTCTCCCACTATTTTATTTAGGTTTCGAATCGACCTACCAAGAGCGATTAGTGACGACTACGATTTAACAATTTTTTATGAAATAAACTTAAGTTGCGATTTTGTATGGGCTTGGGAGAGTCCGAGTTAAGTTAATCCGAGTTAAGTTAATTAAATAATTAATCCGATAATCCATTAACCTAAGGTTTTCGAATTTTATGTCGCGATAGCTTGGTGACTCCATTTGGGGACTCATTTTTTTTAAATTTTAGAAAAAATAAAGGGTTGATCGAATTTTCAAGCTTAATTTTTAGAAAAAATAAAAGTTAATTTTTTGGAAAAATCTCTTAAGTTAATCCCTTAAATTTTCGAAAATAAAGAAAATTCCTTGTGGACTTAGGCCATTCATTTTCATGATTTATCTCTTGGTTGATTGATTATGATTGATTTTTGGATTGACTAATTGTAATGATTCTTCATTTCTGAATTGAGTTTCCTAGATTATATCTTGAAGGTCGTGGATTATCGACTATGAATTGCTTGATTGTACCTGTTATGCATAAGTTCATACATAGCAGCAGACCTTAAAATGTTAGATGAGCCGAGGATGGTGTTTGGGCAAGGCTCTTCCTGGTCTTAGGATGGAAAAGTGGATGACCTTGCTTTCGACCTCAATCATATTAAGAATTCCCTACACTAGCCTAAATTTACGGGCACGAGAGGAGTTCTTAACATCCTCAAGCTTAAGAGGTGCGAAATAAGGACCGGAATCCATTGGTATGATTTTCCCTCTAAAGTTGTTAAAACTCAGCTAATAATGCATGCATGAATATCATTCCGCTTGTCTCTAAACTCATGATTTTCGTTCTTGTACATGTACATGTACGTGTCATATACTTATTTTTGAGCTGGCCCATAGCAAATTAGGTTTGTCCTTATGGTTGTTGCGACCCGCCTTAGGCCTCCCACGAGGGTCCGGTGGGTTTAGAGGTATTGCCATAGGTTAATGACACGGACTCTCTCAAGTCTTACCTCGCGTGATGTTGGATTTTTTTTAATGATTAGCACACTAAAATGCTATTAAGAGTCGCCACTAGCCTATTGGGGTCGGCTAGAAATCAATCGAGACACGTGAGTGTTATCCGAGAATCCTACACAACCCAGAGCTTCTAGGTTCGGGGGATTTGTTTACGCTAACTAGATAATTAACGCCCTCTTGGTACCTAACTAGTTGCTATTCCCTAAGGTGACCACACATTCGCATATCATTTTAAGCTTATCGGGTATCTAACCAAGTACTAAATGATCATGCATAATGTTTCTTTATCATTTCGTGCAATTACCTATTTATCCTTAGCCTAACGAGATAGGAAAAACGATTAACGAGATAATTTTTCAAAAGATAGTGTTGTAAATACTCAATCAAGTAAATATGCCAAACAAAATACTTGGAATAAGCACATGCAGATCAAATCTATAATGGCAATATTTAAACAAACAACTTCAACTCGAAGGTCGAATTATTGTAGTATCAAACCGGATTGGACATCGGTCTTCAATCAACGCCAATTTGAGGCTTAAAAATTCACATTAGGGGTAAAAAGGTCATGAAAATCATTTTTCTAATTTTTTGAAATTTTTTTGATTTTTATTTTTTTATTAATTTATTATTATTATTTTAATAATATTTTTTTTTATTAAAAGAGACCGGGTCCAGGTCGGGTTCTTAGACCCAGGCCACGATCAGGTAGTTGGACTTGATCCGGCCCTGGAGGGAGAATCGGAACCGGGCCTGGTTGTCCCCAAAGCCAAGCCCACTCTTCTTGCAATAAAACGATCCAGGCCCGGCACCTTTCTTCCTTCCACACCAGCCCATTCTCCCCTTCTCTATTTTGCCGGCCCGTCCAATTCAGCCCAAAACAAGCTAGAGAAAAGAAATGCTACCTGCACATCATCTTCTTCGTGCGTCACGCAACATGCACCGCGACCTCGGTTTTGCCTACGGCCGAGGTATTGGTCGGCGAAGGAGACTTGCCTATCTCTCGGTCTTTCCTCACTTTGCTTTCTCAAGCTTCTCCCATATCCTCCCTCTTTCTCGGAATCGAACCCCACCTGCCTTCCTCTCCTTCTTTTTATGCTCGTTTCGCCTCCTTCCGCAAGCTTGCTTGTGTGGACGAGCGTAAAAACTGGTTGATGTGGACATGGGTTGGTAACCAGCCATGTAAAGTGTATGGCAAAATTGAAAGTCACGTGAGTGTGTACAAGGAAGAGTGACGTGAGTGGTGATGGTGCGGAGAATTAGTGAGTGGATAGAAGGGCAGTGGGCGGATGATAACATATAAGAGATGGGTGAGGAGAAAAAAGAAGAGAAGATGGGCTGTCCAGTAGGGCCCAAGCGGTATAAAAAAATAGAGAATAAAAGAAATGGGCTGGCTTGCTTGAAACGAAAATAGCCCATTTGGGCTACGCGGGTTCATTCGCGGAAAGGGAAGGAAGGCGAGCCAAGTCTTGCTCCTGTAAGTGCGGTTTGACCAGGCTTAACTCGACTTTTTTTCTTTCTTTTCTTTCTCTCTTTTATTTTTATTTTTATTTATTTTTTTCCAAATTTTGTTATATATATATTTTTTACTTTTCTGTTTTCCAATAAGACAAGAATAAATTAGATGTATTCTTATTTAAGTAATAATAATAATAATAATAATAATAATAATAATAATAATAATAATAATAATAATAATAATAATAATAATATGGGATCACCAAAATTATGTGTCAACATTGCCCCTCTTAGAATGGGAGCTCGAAAAGGTTCCATTTCAAGACGAAAGGACACTTAATTTTGTCAAGAGGCTAACCTAATCGTGCTTGAGAAAATCGCCAAAGCAACTATCGAGACCAAAATTGAGGAGACTCACTCGAGAGACCGATTCCGAGGCTCCACGCCTCTTAGTACTGCGCATGCAAGGTTAACTAAAACAAACAAAACCTTTGGGACGACCGTATAAACGATACGGGCTTGGCTCTCGAGAGGAACAGTCATAGTTCACGGTATTTAACCCATGAAAAGGCTATTGAAAAGTCACAATCCACGGTCTTTGACCCATGAAAAGGCTATGGAAATGGCTCAGTTCACGGTCTTTGACCCATGAAAAGGTTATTAAAAAGTCACGAGTTCACGATCTTTGACCCATGAAAAGGCTATTGAAAAGTCACGGTTTACGGTCTTTGACCCATGAAAAGGTTATGGAAAAATCGCAGTTTACGGTCTTTGACCCATGAAAAGGCTATGGAAAAATCGCAGCTCACGGTCTTTGACCCATGAAAAAGCTATAGAAAGGTCACAGTTCACGGTTTTTTGACCCATGAAAAGGTCATTTTGAAAAATCACAATTCACGGTTTTTGACTCATGAAAATGCGATTTTGAAAAGTTACTGATTCACGATTTTTGACCCATGAAAAAGCTATGGAAAAATCACAGTTCACGATCTTTGACCCATGAAAAGGCTATGAAAAATTCACGAGTTCACGGTCTTTAACCCATGAAAAGGCTATAAAAAAATCACGAGTTCACGGTTTTTGACCCATGAAAATGCTATGAAAAAGTGGGAGTTCCATTTTGACATGGTATCTACTCACTAGAATGAGGAAACCTATTTATGGGTGGGCCTCGGGAAGCTAAAGTTCACCTTTCATTTCAGCCTCCAGTACATTCTTTGAGTTACACGGGACGAGTTCTCGACCTTAGCGCTTGCACTTCGATCGGAACTCATTGAATGAAGTGAAAATATTGTTAATGAACTGTACCACCGCGACTTACATTTGCTTGACTTGGCTCTTGATAAGCACTCGACTTTATATCTATTCTGGGGTGTGAGGCTTGCTAGGGCGAGGAAGCTTATTGCGGGACCGGTCCAGGAGCACTAAAGTTTGCTTTACCTGTCCAAATAAGGTTAGCTCAAACAAATATTAATGCCAATGAACATCTATGATATGTTTGTTTACAACTGGAATTTGTCATGAGATGATCGAGCTACTCATACTAGTTCCCTACACAACTTCGGACTCATGGAAAGAATTCGAACATATGGGGAAGTAGCGTTAAATGCATGGGTAGATAAAGTTAAATTGACTCACTTGGGGAGGCTACTTGGTGTAATGCGACACTGAAAACTTCACACTCGGTTAGATGATATCGTTGACCATTAGACTCCATAGGGAAAATCAATTGACAAGAGAATTGTACCTACCAAAAGTGGTTTTTGGATGAAAACCTTGGTTCACGAAAGACAACAATATATATATATATATATATATATATATATATATATATATATATTTTATGAAAAGGGTTTATTGAGCATGCCAAGCTAAGATCCTTAATTTGAAAGGACTTCTCGCAACTCTCTTTGGGGAATATTTGTTGATCCCAATCACTCACTTGGGGATTTTGGGATAAAATTTCTCGATACCTCGCACTCTCTTCGTGTCCAAGGTTTCGGACATATTCGCAATATATACATTCTCGATCAATCCGAAAGGTCTTTGAGGGACCATAATGTTGGCTTGGTTATGGGTTTACACAAAGGGTTTCTCCTATTTTGAGGCCATACTAAGGAAACATTTGAAGCTATTACCTTTGCCGGATTTACAAGTCAAGAACCCGAAAGATAAGACAAGAAATTATTGGCTCCACTCCTTTGAGTGGTAGCTTCTTTGTAAAGTCTTCATGTCAAGTCGAAATATCCCAATCGAAGAGTTTTCGGATGGTTTGTAATGTTGGCTTGGGAAGAATTACAAGGATCTGATTTTTTTCTTCAATTGGGGTTTATGAGTTGTTGACCACTTTGGTGTCTTTAACAATCTCGCTCCATTTGGGGAAAATATTTGACTCTAGGGATCGGAATCCGCCTCGAGAGTCCAACGAGCTGTCTATTTTTCTTGGCAAGAAAAGAGTTTTTCTCTATTTTTCGCATTTGTTTTCGTTCGAGGTAAGCTCAATGCTTTTACGCATTTGGCTTTTTCCTCTATGGGCTTTGGCCTTGCTTTTATTAGGCACTTTGCTTTTTTAGCCCTTTGTTTTTCATTTTCTTTTTGTTCCTTTATCATAAGTTCTCTGGACTCTCGAGACATTTCACATCAACACCGACTTTTTGGTAAGTCACACATCTTGCCCCCAGTGTGGAGAGATGATTATTACTCGGGTTCTAGAAATGAATGATTCCAGGCTTAACTTGGCTAGCAAAGGGTATTCGGTGTTTAGGTAGAGAAAGAAATGCTCTTCTTCATCTAGGGATATTTCGAGCTTCCATAAAAATTCACCTGAAGTTACCACACAAAGGTTAATGCAAGTGAAGGCAATTAAATCTTTCTTACCTTTTTCTTTGCTGATTTTCATTTGTAATCTCCCGTATCCGCCCCGATGTAGGGTGGTTCTTTGAGGGGTATTTTCAATGTTCTTCTTATTCGAGCTCAACAAGGTTAGCAAGGAATGTATTGTGTGTATGGGAAAAGAAGGAATGCCTTTCGTCACTTCGACCCTTGTACGGATCGCGAATGGATCATCCGTCCTAAGACACGGATCTTGTTCTTTTTGTCCACTCAACTCTCGAGTGTATTCGGGACGTGTTTAGACAAGGCTCATCTTTCACCCTAAACACCTTCGCTTGGCACACTCAATACCTTCGTTTCATTCTGCAAAATCGTCCAACCAAATGAACTGCGGGGAGACTTCGGTGCAAGATGCATATGTGCATGAATAGATGCACCCAGTTTAGTGAACATGGATGCTTTTTGAAATGAGTGAAGCATGAACTCCAACCTGTACTAAGGATGAGAGATTTTTTTTTTAATGCTTGATGGACTGAATATTTGTTATGACCCAACTAGGGATGAAATATTTGAACAATCATGCGCTCTACTGAAGTTGCGGGACATGGATACTTACTTGGGCTATAGCGGCCGGTTGACATTTTATGTCCAATCTTACGGGGATTCATGCTAACGGAGCATCTTAATGCCTTATCTAGTTTTTCACCAAGGTGAAGTATTCTCCTTTTCGCAAAAAATGATATGAGTGCAAAACGTTTACAATATATATATATATATATATATATATATATTATTTACAAGGGAGTCCCCCATTTTTACAATAGGGCTCACTAGGGTGCCATCCTCGGGGTTCGAACCCCGGGCGCATTCGAACCACCTTCATCCTCCAACCACTAGGCTACGGTCTTTGTTGGCGTCATGTGGGGATTTTGCTTTTACTTAAGCAATCCCACCGAGGCGGGGCATGACTTTTCATGCGGCCTCGAGCGTTGATTCTTTGCAAGTTTCCCTCACCTAAGGAACTCCATATTGATTTAATTCTGTCACTTGGCTTAGGTTCGTGAATATCACACCTAATCTGCAATACAAATATGATACACATGTGCGTATGATATGCATGATCCTAACAGATTAGGGTGACTCGAATCTATACAGAAACGGCTGTCGAGCCTTTGATTTTATTCATGGGAAATACTTCTTCACCATATCGACATTTATAGGATTCGACCCGGACACGGCCGTCTATCTCGGCTAAAATCAACGTGCTTTACCAGGGAAGACTTTCTTGATCACATATGGCCTTTCATAGTTCGGTGTGAACTTGCCTCCATGGTGCGGCACAAATGCCAATCTCTTCTTCAGCACCAAGTCACCGACCTCAAAACGAGGGGATGAGCTTTACGGTTGAATGACTTCGCCATACGCTTCGATAACATTGATCGTGAGAAATGGCTCGTAGTCTTTTCTCATCTATCATATTCAACTATTCATATTTACGTTGAATCCACTCTGCTTTTGATAGCTTCAATCGTGATAGAATCCTCAATGATGGAATCTCTGTCTCGATTGGTAGCATCGCTTCCATACCATATACCAATGAGAAAGGAGTTGCTCCGGTTGAAGTATGGATCGACGTCCGGTATGCCATCGGTGCATAGGAGAGCCTATCATGCAAATCACGATAATTCTCTGCTTTGTCTTTGATAGGATCATCTTGATATTCTTATTCATTTGCTTCTATTGCACCGTTCATCTACGGGCGGTAAAGCAAAGAATTTAAGTCTTGAACACGAAACTCACCAAGAACCTCATCAACGATCTTGTTGTTGAGGTTTGAGCCATTATCGGTGATTATAGCCTTTGGCGCCCCATATCTAGCAAAAATATCTCGACGCAAAAACCTAGCCACATTCTTGGTTGTGACATTGGCATATGAACCGGCCTCAATCCACTTTGAGAAGTAGTCAATAGCCACGAGTATAAAACGATGTTCGTTCTAAACTTTTGAATTAATTGGCCCTATGACGTCGATGCCCCACATTGAGAAAGGCCAAGCCTCGGACATTGCGTGCAACTCATTGGGAGGAGCATCAATTCTATCTCCATAGACTTGACAACGATGGCGAGGAACGAACATCTTGAATACAATCGACTTCCGGGGTAAGCCAATAATATCCCAACCTCATGATCTTCTTACCAGGCGGTGGCCATTCATATGGGGGCCACATTCACCTTCATAGATCTCACTCATCAATTGATTGGCTTCCTTGGCGTCGACGCACCTCGGGAGGACGGAATCATATGACCTCTTGTATAACGTGTCTCCGCCGAGGAAGAACTTTGAAAACAGTTTCATCGAGATACTTCCGGTCGGTCGGCTTCACTCCTTTTGCGAACTCTCTCTGCTCTGTAGGCGGACCTTAATGTCATGGTACCATGGCTTTTCATCCGCTTCCTCCTCTATTAGCATGGAGTAGGCTGAACGTTTCAAGATTTCAATTCTTAACGGCTTGATGTACGAACCTGCAGCCCCTGGAACATTGAGGATAGGGTGGCCAATGCGTCCGCAAATTGGTTTTGAGCTCTAGTAAGGTACTCGAACGCTATCTCATCAAACTCTTCAATTATGTCCTCAAGAAACTCATGATATGGGATCGGCTCCAGGTAATGAGTTTTCCATTTGCCTTCTCTCGAAGGATGATGAAGGTAGAATCACCATAAACTTGTAGTCTCCGAATATCCATCTCCACTGCAGCATGAAGCCGGAGAATGCAAGCCTCATATTCGGCAATGTTGTTGGTGCATAGAAATAATAGCTTAGCAGCTATTGGATAGTGTTGGCCATACGGGGAAATAAGGACTGCTCCTGTACCAAATCCTGACAAGTTCACGGCCCGTCGAAGTACATGACCCACTTTTACGTAGTTATTAGTAAAACATGATCATCAAGAGGGTCTATCTCATCCTCCGCTTGCGGTCCTACAAAGCATTCTCTCGCTAACATGTCTGCTATGGCTCGACCTTTCACTAACTTCTATGTCATAATCTCGCACATCAAACTCGAAAATAAGGATTTCCTATTTAGTCAACTTGCCGACCAACGCCGGCTTCTCTAATAGATACTTGATGGGATCACATTCGGTGGTTAACATGATCGATGGTGAAGGGTATAATGTCGCAATCTGCACAACACCCAAACCAGGGCTACGCAAATCTTCTCGACCTCCGAGTAGTTGGCTTCGAAATTTGAGAATTTCTTGCTTTGAGATAGTATATCGCGCATTCTTTCCCATATGATGGTCTCTTCGCACCAATACTGACTCCCAAGGACTCCTTGTGGATGGTCGAGATAAAGGATCGAGGCACACCGGAACGGGTAGAACCAGGACTTGGAAATGGGTCGGGTAATGCTGAATCTTCAGGAAAGCGGCCTTACATTCGATATCCCACACAATCTTCGCATTTTTCTTGAGAAGCTTGAAAAATGGCTTAGCGGTCTCCGACAATTGGGATATGAACCTTGCTACATAATTCAATCTTCCTAGTAAACCGTGAACCTCTTTTACGGAAGATGGAGGTCGCGAGCTCACATATAGCTTTCACCTTGGACAGATCAATCTCGATGCCTCTACTACCGACCATGAAGCCCAATAATTTCCCGAGACTTTGCCCCAAATACGCACTTTGCGGGATTGAGACGTAAGCTGGTATTTACGTAGGCGCTCGAAGAGCTTGCGAAGAATCGCAACGTGGTCCTCATTGGGTTTTGACTTCGTGATCATGTTATCGGCGTATACTTCTATTTCATTGTATATCATATCATGGAACAAGGCCACCATAGCTCTTTGATACGTTGCACCCGCATTTTTAGGCCGAAAGGCATAACCCTATAGCAAAAGGTTCCCCATGCGGTTATACGGAAAGTTTTGCTTTTGTCTTCTTCTTTCATTCAAATCCGGTTATAGCCGGAAAAACCATCCATAAAGGAAAATAGCTCGAACCCGGTTATGCGTTAACTAAAACATCAATATGCGGGAGCGAGAAGTCATCTTTCGGGTTGGCCTTATTTAGATCACGGTAGTCAAAACACACTCGATTCTCCTGTCTTTCTTCATCACTAGGACGATATTGATATTCGCTATCCAATCCAGGGTAATGAGCGACTTCAATAAAGTCAACTTTCAAAAGTTTCATTACATCCTCCTCAATCTTCTTAGACAACTCAAGCTTCGTCCTTCTCAACCATTGTTTCTTCGGCGGTATAACCGGGTTAGTCGGTAGAGCATATTACACGATATTTGGATCTAATCCTGGCATGTCGGTTTATGACCAAGCGAATACGTCCCGAAATTCTCGAAAAAGGCTGATCAATCGGTGGCCCTCTGCTCCCGTAACCTTGCCCCAATTTGGACCTCTCGATATTGTGCGGAGTACCCAAATTTTCTATCACAATCGATTCAGGTGGCAACGGCTTTGATTCCTCATGGCTACTCCAGTGGAGCTCAATCCCTTTCGGATCATCACTATCTTGCCCGAGTCTAAAGAATCGTAGCTCGACGAGTCCGAGTCATATATATTCTTATCATGAATGTGAAGAATGCTATGCTTGAGACACGATGTAGAAAGGTCGGTTTACTTCAACGATAAACAAACAAAGTGCGAGAAAGGTGTGTTTTTTTAAAATAATTTTGCAACAACACATTTTTTTCTAAATGAGTAAATTCCGAGAAATACCCTCATATCATCGGGTTATTCAGATTTTTTGAAAAAGCCAAAATTAGGAAGCGTGTGAAAGTCCGGTCCTCGGGGTTCACACTTTGGCTCATAATCGTACTCGCATCGTCATCGGGCCGACATTGTACTTTTACACGTCCTAAATAAACATGTGCTGATTTTAACTAGGAGCCGCGTTACAATATGTACTCCCCCAAGCCAACGGTTCGAGACTTGGGGGTATGCAAAAAAGGTTAGCACAGCATTAAAAAATTTCCCGATAGAGGCGAGAAAATCATATGTATATGACAAAAAATAGAAAAATCCACGATCCTACTGCGGAGAGTTGGGGGAACTAGGCGACGATTCCGCCTCCTCGAATGCGATAGCACATGCGAGACGATTCTTTGGGAATGATATTCGAGAGTCGATTGGCTCACCCTCGAGAGTTCGTTCCTTAAAGAAGGCATTGATATCGGCAGAGTGTGATGACGGTATCAACAACAAGCTCTTGGAACAGCTACGCTATCCCTTCTAAGTTGGAGAGGCTTGGCTCGTCTAGCATCCTCGACGGACGAGGAAAAAACAGCTTGAGGGGATTTTCAATGGGCTAGCTACGGGAACTCTTACCTACTACAAGATCGACGACATTATCTATATGACCTCCCCGACCACTCGACCTCCCCGGCCCGGGGAGACCACTCCTCGAGAGAGGAGAAGGGTATGGACCGGGCTGCATTACGGCGCTTACGTTGAAAACAGACGGACGGTGGGGCGGTCGGATCGGTTACGACTTTCGAATATCCAAGTCCAAAGGGACCGTTATCCGGTTACGCACGGATGGGCTCGGTGAAGCCCCGACCATATAATCCCAAACCCTCTCCGGGGATATGGCCATGTTGGAGCAACACTTTGCTAGAATGAAGGGCGGGGCCGGATAGTGACGGGGGTTGAGTGACAATATTCTCGGGGACATGTATTGTTGATACCAATTCGAAGGTACGATAACTCGCTTCTTCTTCAGCTCTGGGATTCTTCGAGAAAGCTCGGAGGTATATAAGAACCACCGATCCGGGTGGACTGGATCATTTGTCTCGGTCCCATAGTCCCAAGGGACTTCTTTGGTGTCAAGGATAACTAGCATGCCCTCATTCGCAACCGTCGATGGTGTATCAATAGTAATTGGGTAGAACTTGCTTCCCACGATTTCCAAACTAGCATCCAGCCGAGCCCTCATACGGATAAACTCTTCGAAAGTGACATCAATAATCGGGTGGCCTTCGTCTTCAAACCGATAATAATTTATATTTTTCTCGGCGAGTTAAGTCTATTGCAACTTGCCCCGCCATAGCAACGAATGTTTCATTCAAGTTTGGAACTATTTCGGGGACAATTGCATCATCGGAGCGAGCTTCTTCGGTGTTAACAGGCTGTTCCGCTTCAATCAGCGTGATTGCTCCGTTAGTGGGTTCCAGGGCATCGAACTCATCCCCCACTCATTCCAATAAGCTCATGTCTCGAGGAGGGGCTCCTCGAGAAAACCGGGGCGGGGGTGAGTATCTCACCATAAAATCATATCTGCATTTGGGCTGGCCAAAGTATCCACTATTTCGCCTGCAAACATACGCATTTCGTAGGAACTCCTAATCCCAAGTAGTGCCGAGTTAAGTAGGGAATCGATTTCCGGGTTATGACTTTCATCAAGCCGAGTTGGCGCCATCTCGGGTATGATTACGTCCTCCGACTTGGCTAGTAGGTTGTCGGGCTCAACCGCGAATGTCTCCATATGTGCCGTTATGGACCTAGTGCTCGATGGGTGAGGGCATAAAGCCTAGAATATCAATCGACGGGAGGGGAAATCCATCGGTGGTTTCAAACAGAAATGTATGCGGTTTCCTTTAACAATATAGACTTTTGCAACGAACTCGGGATATGCCAATTCTCCAACAAATCTAAGGCGAGAGAATAGGCTCTATCACGGTCGTTTAGAAAAGAATACATGGTCAAACGAAAAAACACGTAATAATTATATTAACAACAATGTCGGTAAAGAAAAGAAGGCTTCGTATAATAAGCTCAAAGAGAGTTTCAACCACGAGTACAAAAGATCATTACGGAAAACACTAAAATATGATATAAACTCGATGGGTAATAGGTAGTGGCCTTGGTGAATCCCAACAAGGGCATGGGATCGGCGTTGGTGGCAGCGAGGTGGATGCCTTGGAATTAGGAACCTGAATTTCTATCGGGTTTAGTCCGGAGTCAAACTTCCCAAAAAATAAAATCAGCCACGGCACGCTCGTGTATGAGGTTGCATCGGCAAGTGTATAAGCTTTTCAAATAGATGAGTACGATACTAAAGATCGGAATATGTCATGTGAAAGGATGTTTCATGAATATGAGAGATGAACCAAGTATATAAAAGTCCCACGTGCGCATGAAACACTTTCTTCCCATCAATATTAGCTTTAAAGTTGTTGAGAGACAAGAAAGATTCAGTGAGGATCATATGGATTAAGTCCCATTTGATGCAAACTTGTCTCACAACATGGGCAAGAAGAGGGTTCATGGCGGTGTGGATATAGGAAAAATTATGAAACCAAAAAGGTAAGAAGAAATGTTCGGGCAGATTTGGTGCCATCCTTCTTTGGCGGCTTCGAGAATCTCCCCAAATAGAAAGGTCAACGGGCAGCGACTAGCATTGCTTTTGAGTGCTTTGGCGATCTCGACTTTGGGTGTATCGATGAATTCAACAAGGGTGTTTGCGGGATCGCAATCCAAAGGTGGCTCAATCAGTTTTTTTCTCCGGGTGGACACCAGTAATGAGATAGTATTCTTCGAGGGTAGGGGTTAACTCATGACCGTTGAAGATAAAGGTGGACGTGATCGGATTCCAAAAATATGCCATGGCTTGGATGAAATGGGCCTGACCGGGAACCTAGAGTAGATGTATGAGGTGGACAACCCGTTCTTTGACATATTGCCGATTGTGACGATCCATATCCTCCCACCATGTCAAAAAAAGTCTTTCGGGAATAGGGATAAAGGTGATGTCACACTTTCCCATCAAGTCTATATCACATACAAGTATTTCAAGTAAAATAATGAATATAGCAAAATCATTACCAAAAAAAAAAGTTTGGGAAAAATCTGGATAAAGTAGAAGCTATACTCATAGTGGTTGGTGAATGGTAACTGTTAATGGCATAAATAAACGCATGCTAACAAAGTGAGGTTTGATACGTAAGGGCGGGATAGGCTAAAGGTTAAAGGCTCCCACCATAACAAAATTATGTACCCCCCCAAAAATGCCGACAGAATAATAAGGTATGGGCACATATTTTGAGATGATGAGCGGGATCGAAAATGATAGTGCCATTTGCGGACTTGCGTATGGCCCAATCTATTTTCGATACCTCCTAAGGGTTTCCTGGGATCGCGATGCGGGTTTGACATTTGGATGTATGTGTAATAAATGTAGTGTATGAGGGGCATGCATAGCGGGATATATCAATTACCGCTTCAATATACATCTAGAAAACATACATTCCAACAATTCTCTGTAAAATGGCAAGTCAACAATGACTCGACCCCTTATAACTCCTAACTCTGCAAAAACATCTAACACGAGGTTAGCGGATTAACCTAATTTTCCTTGCAGCATTGCAAAATGTGGATCAAATTAGGGAACAATCAATCTGGTTATTACGACCTAAGTCTACACTGATTTCTAATCTACCTTCCCCAGTGGAGTCGTCGCTGCTATCGCGACCCGCCTTAAGCCTCCCACGAGGGTCCGGCGGGTTTAGAGGTATTGTCATAGGTCAATGGCGCGGACTCTCCCAAGTCCTACCTCGCGTGACGTTGGATTTTTTTAATGATTAGCACACTAAAATGCTATTAAGAGTTGCTACTAGCCTATTGGGGTCGGCTAGAAACCAATTGAGACACCGGAGTGTTATCTTGAATCCTACGCAACTAGAGCTTCTAGGTTCGGGGACTTGTTTAAGCTAACTAGATAATTAGCGCCCTCTCGGTACCTAACCGGTTGATATTCCCTACGGTGACCACACATTTCGCATATCATTTTAAGCTTATTAGGTATCTAACCAAGTACTAAATGATCATGCATAATGTTTCTCTGTCATTTTGTGCGATTACTTATTTATCCTTAGCCTAATAGATAGGAAAAGCGATTAATGGACAATTTTTCAAAAGACGATGATTGTAAACACTCAATCAAGTAAATGTGACAAACAAAAGACTGGAATAAGCACTTGCAGATCAAATCTATGATGGCAATATTTAAACAAATAACTTCGACTCGAAAGTCGAATTATCGTAATATTAGACCGGATTGGACATCGGTCTTCAATCAAAGCCAATTTGAGGCTTAAAAATTCACATTAGGGTAAAATGGTCATGAAAATCATTTTTCTAATTTTCTGAAATTTTTCTGATTTTTTGAATTTTTTTTATTTTTTTATTAATTTATTATTATTATTTTAATAATAAATTTTTATTAAAAGGGATCGGGTCCAAGTCGGGTTCTCGGACCCGGGCCTCGATCGGATAGTTGGACTTGATCCGGCTCGAGAGGGAGAATCGGAACCGGGCCCGGTCATCCCCAAAGCCAAGTCCACTCTTCTTGCAATAAAACGGCCCAGGCCCAGCGGCCTTTCTTCCTTCCACGCCAGGCCATTCTCCCCTTCTCTATTCTCGCCGGCCTGTCCAATTCATCCCAAAACAAGCCGTAGAAAAGAAACGCTACTGCACATCATGTTCTTCGTGCGTTTGCAAACATGCACCTGTGACCCCGGTTTCGCCTACGGCCGAGGTATTGGTCGGTGAAGGAGACGCTGCCTATCTCTCGGTCTTTCCTCACTTTGCTCTCTCAAGCTTCTCCCGTATCCTTCCTCTTCCTCGAAACCGAATCCCCGGCTTGCCTTCCTCTCCTTCTTTTTATGCTCGTTTTGCCT
This sequence comes from Rhodamnia rubescens, assembly GCA_021437795.1. Taxonomy (NCBI): domain Eukaryota; kingdom Viridiplantae; phylum Streptophyta; class Magnoliopsida; order Myrtales; family Myrtaceae; genus Rhodamnia; species Rhodamnia rubescens. The sequence continues at coordinate 189,221 of JAILYA010000035.1, forward strand.
CCTTCCGCAAGCTTGCTTGTGTGGACGAGCGTAAAAATTGGTTGATGTGGACGTGGGTTGGTAACCAGCCATGTAAAGTGTATGGCGGAATTGAAAGTCACGTGAGTATGTGCAAGGAAGAGTGACGTGAGCGGTGATGGTGCGAGAATTAGTGAGTGGATAAAGGGGCTAAGTGGGCGAGATAATAACATATGATAGATGGGTTGAGGAGAAAAAAGAAGAGAAGATGGGTTGTCAGTAGGGCCCAGCGGTATAAAAAAAATAGAGAATAAAAGAAATGGGCTGGCTTGCTTGAAACGAAAATAGCCCATTTAGGCTATGTGGGTTCATCTCGTGCAGGGAAGGAAGGAAGGCGGGCGAGTCTTGCTCATGTGAGTGCGGTTTGATCGGGCTTAACTCGACTTTTTTTTTCTTTCTTTTCTTTCTCTCTTTTTTATTCTTTTTTTTGTGTGTAAATTTTGTTATATATATATTTTTTACTTTTCTATTTTGCAATAAGACAAGAATAAATTAGATGTATTCTTATTTAAGTAATAATAATAATGATAATAATAATAATAATAATATGGGATCGCCAAAATTAGGTGTCAACAATGGTCTTGTCAAATCATGTCTTTTTACTTATGTCTTTACATTCCTAGATCTCTTGCTTAGAATTTTTTGGGATTTCATGGTTGTAATACCTTTATTAATTTTTTAGTCAATAAATCGGTTCTGTTTTATCCCGACCTCGTTTCTTTGCTTGATTTTTTAGACTATTTTCGAGTTGGATCTAACTACTAGGTATGAAATGAAAAATGTTTGTAGGGTCTTAAAATTTCATGTGAAAAATTTTGAGATCGATGAGGCACATTTTCTATTTACTATGATGGAATGTGCCTCGTCGATCTGGAATTTCAAAAATCTTTTCCGACTTCGGGCACACTTCGTCGTTCATTACTAGTAAATGAATTTTCTAATTAAATCGATAAACATGAAAGTGATAGAATGGGCTTTAAACTAATGGCTTGCAAATTTTTGGACCTTATTTCACGTTTTTAATGGTCTGTTCACCCTTCAAACCAAAATCGACGAAGCAATTTTTTGGACGGAATTTTTCTAAAGAACTATTAAAGCTGTATTGATCCGTCCATCTCTGAATTTGGTTCAAAACATGAAAGTTTTTCATCATTCTCGGCCACGTGTCCATAAATTTTGGTGTCATTTCGACTACTCTATGATTTTGGACCAATTTTTTGCCAAAATCCGACGAAACTGGAATTTCTTAGAGCGTAGTCGTGAATCGAGTCAGGTTGTCTTCATGTGTCCAGTCTAGAGCCATGGATCAACTCGAAATTCTCACTCGTTATACTCATCAAATGATAGCTTTTTGCGGGTATGTTATCACGAGCTCCCCACGAATTACCCACTCTCTAGCTAAAAAGATAGCCGATAAGGCCAATATCAACACAAAGAGTCCATGAAGCTATGAATGAGCAATTCGATGCTATGAACGAGCAATTCAAAAAATGATGTCACGAGATAATGGAATGAATGGTGGCTAGTGTCGCAACCATGTAATAGCCGTCTAGTTGGGCCCTCCACCGGTCATTCCTCCTCCACCTCCTTTGATGGACAATCTTGACAAAGTCCCAAAGCGTGTTCCCTTTCGATTATATCGCTAAAAGATGTTATTATAACGAGGCACGAGCTCGGCACGCCAGCCTTGATTCCGACTCCCCAAGCTAACCCCGTGGCTACGAGACCGAATGATGAAATGGCCAAGTTGTTGGCCTAGATGGATTAGAGGTTATGGGAGGTGGAAGGGACACACAACATAGCCCCGATCGACTTATCCATCTACTAAAAAGTCAACGTGCCAAAAAAGTTCAAAATGCCCTGTGGCTAAAATTCCCAAACTAACCATGTGGCTACGAGATCGAATGATGAAACGGCCAAGTTGTTGGCCTAGATGGATGGTGGAAGGGACACACAATATAGCCCTAGTTGACTTATCCATCTACTCGAAAGTCAACGTGCCATAAAAGTTCAAAATGCATGATTTTGAGAAGTATGATAGCACCTCCAATCCATCCCAAGCATGTCCCGGATGTACCAAGCCAGGATGAATAAGTATGTAGCTAATGGCCCTCCGATAGTTCAAACTTTCTAAGCTATTTCGAAAGATACAGCCATGAGATGGTACACGGACCACGAAATTTTGTCGCATGGAAAACTAGGTGAAGGTGGCCAATGCCTTTGTTAAGCATTTCGGTTTTAACCTGGATATCGTCACCTTTAGAGAGGATCTGGAATAGTAAAAAAATGAAGAAAGGCGAGACGATTAAGTAGTATGCTACAAGGTGGAGAAACATCGCATCTCAATCGAAGCCGGTGCCACCTAAGCGGGGACTCATGAGAATATTTGTCTCTACCCTTCCTCGGGTAATGCGGTTACGCATCCTTAGGACATCGGCCACTTCATGTAGCTATCTTATTGCAATGGGTGAAGAATTAGAGATCGGCTTAAAGAAAGGATGGTATAGAGATACCGGCTCTAGCAAAGGATGATACGAGAGATACCGGCTCTAGCACTAAGCGAGTTCATAACAAAAAGGACAAGGAACCAATCGCCGATGTGAATATGGCCTACGTATATAAGGTGTTAACTCAAGCTCCTAAAATGCCGACGACTACTCAAGACTCGGCCAGCAGAACCAACGCTAACCTTACCAAAGACATTAATCGGTAGTTCACGCTTCTCCCTAGAACTCCATCTTAGGTATGGGCTCTTTAAAAAATGAAGAATCTATTGTCTTCGGTCCTACAACGACCCCACTACGCAAAATTTGCTAGGTATGATCCATCCAAGAAGTGCGATTACCATTCGGGCGAACTAAGTCATTCGGCGATAAGTGCATGGTGCTCAAACATCGAATCCAAGACTTCTTGGAAGCTGGAGCATTTTCATTTCCTACCCCCGGTTAGCTGAAGGTGCAAAGCAACCCGCTACCAAATCACGCGGGCAATGTTTGAAGAATCATTAGTGGGAAGGTGCGAGGCTTTCAAGAGTGATCATTTATTTTTATGCAATCCCCGCATGGAATATTTTTTTTGTTTTCTAGGAGTTTAGGTTGCATTGTTAGGATTTAGTTTTGGAGTCAAGTTTCTCCCTTTGGGGGGACCTTTGGATTTCTTTTCCAAGTAAGATGTAATTTTTCGATACACGCTCAATGAACTTGAGGATGTTTTTCATTTTATTTTGTAATCTTGTCGAGGCTTACCAAATGAACCCTATGACAATAACCAACGACTGAAAATTTATCACCTATGGTAAACATTGAGGGTTGGGCTTCTCAATAATTCTCATCTCGAGATTTTTTTAAAACAATAGGTTTTTCAAGAAAAATCTTTGAAATGGTTGGTATGCGATTTAACCCTGGTTGTCTTACTAATCTGCCTACTATATGTTTCAAAAATAATTTAGGGGCAAGGGGCGATTCATAACTTGAACCACGCATCATCCCGATCGATCCTCGGACAACTCATTTGTATGGGTGTAGAGTCCTGAAGCTCATGATCGAGCCTAAAGTCCTTGGCCGATCCCCGTGTCATCAACCGATTAAAGCGGATCCATGCTTTGCCCTTGATCATCTCCCATGCCAATCGATGGAGCGACCGGTCAATCTAAACCTGCTTCACATTGGTCAAATCAAGTTGAAGTTCGAGAATCACACCAACCGCGAGCCAAAACTATCTCCGAACGGATGTTGGTGCTCGCAATAGTTCCATGACTAGTATTCTATCAAGGATAAGCAGACCCATCAAATGTACAACAATACCCGACAATCCTTACATCAAGTTTTAACACCGGTCCTCAACAATCCCCTGCATCAATCAATGCTTGCTTTAGGCTATCCTTTGATCGGTCCAATGATGATCCTCGAGGTAATTCTCAATCGGTCCCTTGATTGACTCATTAGTTGAATCACATTAGCCAATGGACAAATCAAGCCGGTCTAATACTTTTAAGAATGATCTAGGCCGGTAGAGAATCGTCTATGAAGTTTCCATTCCCTATATGTTTTAGGACCATAATTCAACCTAACACCAAATAAGGGCATCTACGGTCGTGAGATGGTGTATCCCTTAACGGAAAGATATCTACCATGGCTGTGATTTAGCTTGGGGCGAGTTCGACTTTATAAAGTGTATCGGCCAACTCGTACACCAATCTATCGGCCGGTCGAGGTTAATCCATGCTTCGCCCTCGTCCGATCCTTTGATTGTTTCGTGTCAATCGACCAAAGAGAAGGATCAAGAATGGAAATAAGCTATTTGCCATATCTCGAAACTAAATTTCTAGCGGTGGCTATATCCGGGAAAATTCCGGATCTTGGCAAAGCTGTATCATCCGACATAACCTATCTTGATGAAAAATGGGGTAAACCGACAGCGAACCCCGTTTTAGAAAAAGGAGTTTGTCTTCTTTAACTCATTTGATTTTGGGGATAACTTTCTACTCTCTCTCTTATAGGAGCATATGACCAACCTGATGGTCATTGCCATGGAACAACCAGAGCATCTTGAGTCTTCGTTCGATCATTTCTAAGGTCCTATTCATGCACGATTCTCTTAGTACATGGGTAAAGTAAAAAACAAGCCACTCATCGACTCAAGGATTAGTTCCTAAATTTGTTTGATCTACTCACTTGTTCAAGCGCAATCCATGATCTCATGTTCCTAAGTGTTTTTATAGGATTCAATATGCTTGCATAATTTTTCATGAAACACCGTAAGTTATTGCTGCACTTGCATGTTTTGAAATACTCTCACATTCCATGGTTTATGCATGGTTACTTTGCAAGTTTTATTTACCAACTCTAAATAGGGAGTATAAACTGCATATAATGCATTGAATGTACAAAATAGGGCATGATAGGATGATGAAAAGCAAGCTATTCCCACACATGTCCCCTATTTTAATCCCTAGTGAGTTGAGCGGTAGTTAGGTTCCGCGTTCTTCGAGATAAATGATTTTCTCGCAAAAGGTATAATAGAATTTGAGGTAAATGAGGCATTTATTTCTCCATCCCAAACAATATAGGTAACCATTGCTAACCCCTTTGAAAGGAGGATTCATTTTTTTCTTCCCCTCTCAAGAACCACCCCAAATCGGGCCCGAACGAAAGTAATTCCAAGTAGCAGACACAAGGTAAATAGTTACAAATTTTCATACTTAGCCTAAAATCAATCTTCGGGTATTTCTTTGCATTATACTTGAACTTTAATTCAAGTGCTTTAGGATGATGAAGAGCATTCATTTCGCTATCCTACACACTCATATCCTTTGCATCACCCATTTGAGCCTGCAAATTTATTTCTTAAAGCCTTATTGGTGATCATTTGTTCATTCCAAGGCGAAGATGGTGTTTTTCCCAAGAAGAAAAATTGAAGGAAATCGAGATCAGCATAGAATTCCAAAGTGAACTCATATTGTATTATAGATTTTTCATGTCGTGATGTTTGGCATATTTGTTTTTTTGTAAATTATGTTGTTGTAATTCCCGATCACGGGATTGTCAAAATCATGGATTATGAAAAACAAATTTAGCCTAAAAGAAAAGGGTCCACTTTAAAAAAAAAATATCGAAAAGAGAGAGATATCTCTTCTAAAAAAAAAAAAAAAAAAAGAAAAATCTCTTCTCGAAAAATCAAGAAGACAAAACAAAAGAGGAAGAAAAAATGGGAGTCGGGAGTTAAAAAAGTAAAGGCTGATCCCATAGAAAATCCCGGGTATTAAAAAAGCAAAGCGCTTACTAAAAGAAAGGCCAATGCCCATTCAAATCCCTATTTATTTTGTAAAGTACTTCTGAATTTTCAATGTACATTTTTGTATGTTAACTTGTAAATTCCATGTACATGTTTACATGTTCTTATTGTGAACTCCCAACGGGATTTGGTTGTAAAGAAGATTTCCTAGAGAAGACATTTTGCATGATGGCTATCATCCCTCAAGCAATGATGGTTTCCTTTGAAGGCCAAGATTGGTGATAAGTCTATGATGATCACTAACATCAAGCTCTTCTCATACACTTCTTGAGCCAAAACAAGCCTTTTTATTCCTCAGTCCCTTTTCCAAACATACATTACAACCCTTAAAAGTCTCTTCTAATTATGACACTTGAGTTAACTTGAAGTTGAATGATTTTAAGTATCGCTTGAAGAAGTTCGGGCAAGACTATTTCTTTCTCATTTTGTAGGGTTCTTAACTTGTAAACCCAAGTATATGATGAAGATTCTCTTTAAAAAAAAGCCTTTACTCCACAAGAGAGTCCCCTTTGATAAACCTTTGAACTAGCCCTCATTATGGTCCTAATCAACACCTCTAGATTGGCTTCGTCGTACCAATTGCGAAATTAATCAAACCCTTGTCGTATGTGATAATGGTGAGATTGAGTGAGCTCCCTTAAATCTTGCGGTCATGATAAACGGCTTTTCTCGAGAGCGAGTGAAAGCTCTTTCAGATTGTAGTTCCCTATTCAGGGTTGCGATCGTGGTGCTCATAATGTGATAACCTCCCCGAACAGAATTGGTAATGCAAACTTGATAAAATAGTCGTACATGAACCGCATCATGATTATAGCATGAGAGCAAATTGCACATTTTTTTTCTAATTATGTTTAGAAAAATTGATAACTAAGCTCAGTTGAATAGTGATTAATTTTAGGATATATACTTGCACATGTTACCTTTGACACTATGAAAGGTAACGCATTCCCGATATTCGAGTTATCTCTTAAGGTCTTGAAATTTAACAAAGAATTGTCGAAAGAACAAGCCCTGCCGGCAAAAACCCACTAGATAGTCTACCAAATCCTCGGGTGCAATGCGGTTAGCCTGATTGTTGTGATAGTTTGAGAGATTTTAGGTATGTTTCTTGATTGCGTGGCAAAATCTTACTTTACACTTACACTTGATCGGCTCAAGTTTACACATTTCTACACAAATGCTTCACCCGCTCGGCTTAGGTGGCATTTGTCGAGAAAAACCCCGATTAATTTTGAAGTTGACAAAACATCTATAATCTCTTTATTTGAGTTAATGCAATGAAATAATTATTTTGTAGATTATCCGCAGGAGTGGGATACGTGTGATTTAATCAGCGTAAAAGGTTCGGATGTTGCTATGATGGACTCGGACGTCGTATTGAGCTCGCACCCCGAGTATGGAGCTCGGGTTTTGGAATGATGCTCAAGCTCCGAGTGAAATATTTCACTCGCAATGATCAAATTATAAAGAGATGTATTCAAGATGTTTTAATTGCTATATTATATCATCACAATGGCTAGCAATCATGCTTTGGATTCGTACTTGGAGTTTCTCAATCATGAAAATCAATCAAGGACGCGGATTAAAGGAGACGAGGATGACTCACCTAATGGAGTAATCTATTTATGGAAACTCGGGATCGCAATTTGTAGACAATTTGATCCAAAGGGAGACATTTTTCTTTATCGACTTCAATAGCTATGAAATCCTTTGTATACAGTCTTGTCCATACGCGGAAGTTTTGGAAAGCGATCCTCTAGAGATCTTGCAATGGATAGTTGGAGATGGAGGAGTATAAAAGAACACTTCAAGGCTGAAGAACTTATGAGCAAGGGAACAGAATTGAAAATTCTAAGATCAAGAGAGCTTTACGTCCTTCACGTACCTTTAATTTTACATTGTAATACTTAGAAGATAACATATAAGTGTAAGAGTGTTTGATGAGAAGTCTATGCACCGAATTGTAACATCCGAGTTATTCACTAGTGAAATATAGGCGATCGGTTGCCGGCGTAAAGAAGTGGGCTTGAATAAAGCCGAACCACTATAAATCCTATGTGAACATTCTCTTACTCTTACTCTCTTCGATTGCTTATTGTGATAGTTAAATTGTGCAAAACGTTGCATTTGAGAATATCTCTAAACTCACTTGCTATCATCATTTGAATGAAGCTCCGAGCATATTCTTTTACATTCCGCATTAATTTTCTTAAAATCCTTAAAAATTACCTATTCACCCCTCTAGGCAATAACGCTAGCTATAATAATTGGTATTAGAGCCCGATGCTCATATTTTTATTGAAGTGTTATTACTTCTAAGCTAATGATTCCACTTATCTCTTACATGGATTGAAAGAGGCAAGAACAATAGACCACCTTACTTTGAAGGAAAAGTGTATAGTGATTGACGGAATAAATTCAAAGCATATCTAAGATGCCAAGACCCACAAATCTGGTTCGTTGTTCAAAGAGGTATCGATCCATGTGCAAGCACTTTAGGTGGCTCAAATGCATGGGATAATACCAACACTACTCCCACTGTTGCTCTAACTTCCACTCGAATTAGCAAATAGAGATGCTCTAATGCTAAAGCAATTTATTCATTTTATAGTGCATTATCTCCTACCGAATACAAACGTATTACATGATTGTTCCTCTACATAACCTATGAAGGAACATATAGAGTTAAGGAGACCAAAGTTAAAACTCCTTGTCCAAGTATGAAGCTTTCAAAATGAAGCATAAGGAAACAATGAAGGAAATATTTAATAGATTCACCGAAATATTGAATGGACTCTAGGCAACTTGTGTCTGGGTGATCTAAATGAACAAACTCCTAAGGGCCCTCACAAAAGAATGGGAAAACATCAAAATTTCCATTCGATAGACTCGAGATGATCTCACCCCTCTCCATGGATGAACTCATTGAAATTCTTCAATTCTACAAGGATGAAAGAATCAATGAGGAAACTCATTCAAAAGAAAATAAGTCTATTGTTTTGAAATCCAATGCCGATTATGATGCTTCGATTCTAAAGATGAAGACAATGAGGAACTAGCACTCATAGTCAAGAAGAGCAGAAATCACAAAAACAAAAGAGATTTCAAATAATATGATCAAAGAAGATCATCCAGGTTGTAGAGATGACAGCAAAGATGTCACTTGTTATGAATGCAAAAAGAGAGGACATATCAAACCTAATCGCCCTCTTCTAAGGATGAAAGGAAGGGACAAAAAAATCCAAGAAAGCTCTAAAGGTAGAGACTTGAAGAGACACGAGAATGTGAAAGTGATGAGGAATATGCTAAATCTATTTAATGGCCAACTCGGACTTTGAGAATGAATATGCATTAATTCATTCTAGAATCCCTCCCGAGGTATTTGAACATATAGATGAACTGTGTTTATACTATAAAACTGCTCTTAAAAGGCTCTTTAAATTAAAAAGGAAATAGTCGGTTTAAAACATAAAGATATTTCTCAAAAGGATAAAATAAGTTTTCATGAAAGATAATTTTCTCAAATAAAAAAAAATATGACTTGATATCTAAGGAAAATGAAGATTTGAAAATTAGGAATGATTTTTGAAAAAGGAAAATGATTCTTTGAAAAAGGAAAAATGTTTCCTTGAAATAGGAAATTTCGGATATCAATAAAAAATTTCCTCCGATTTAAAAACGTTACTACATATTCATTCTATACAAGTTCCTCACTATAGTAAATTCGGACTTGGTTTTCGAAGGAAAGTGAATTGAAAAATAATTTTTCTAAAGTCAAGAAAAGGCTAAGAAAAAGACCCCGTAAACATGCAAATAAGCAGTTCGTAAGATCCGAGGGACAAAATTTCTCTAAATACTCAAAATGTGGTGATACGAAACTTTCCAGGGTTCTTGTCCTAAGATTTGTGGACTTACCCGAGATATCTTGAGATTTATAAACTCCTCTAACCCAAAAGGACCCAAACAGATTTGGGTACCAAAGAAAATTTGAATTCTTTTGATGCTTGCAGTACCAATGACAAGAAGAAATAAGTGGTACCTTGATAGTGGATGTTCTAGACACATGATTAGAGACTCCAAGATATTTATCAATCTCATTAAGTTTGATGGAGTAAGTGTTTCCTTTGACGGTAACAATAAAGGAACAATTATTGGCAAATGAATCGTGAAGATTGGCAATCTCATCATCAATGACGTCTCATTGGTTAAGGGTTTGGATTTCAATCTTATATGTATAAGCCAACTATGTGACATTGGATATAAAATATCTTTTGTGGAGGATAAATGCTCAAGTATTAGCTGGGACTGTAGTATCCTGAGGAACCAGCTCTCCAAGAAATAGTTGCCAGAGATTTAGTTCTTAATGGACCCCGTGTGATATAAAGAAGGTACATTTGAAATAGCCTAGCTAATGAATATTAGGCTACGTTATCTTAATTTTATGAATTTCCTCTCCATAAGTTGATTAAGACAATCCAAGGTAGGACTTTCCATATAGCCAATGTGCTCATGGAAATTTGCTATTTTTCCTATGAGCTACGATAAGTGAAGGGATTCCTTGAGGATTCCATGACCTCGGATACTCAATCTACGGTGAAGAGAAGAGGAACAAGAGGCAACACTTGGGAACAAAGCCAATGCAAGGCTTAACCCAATTTGGAGGAATGGGTAATAATGAGAAAGAGTACTACTACACCTACAAGATCTGCCACAGGACAAAAAAAAAAAATTCTTGGAACTTCAAGGATATATGCGGCACGAACAAGGAAGGAGGTATACGGGTTACCTTGCCATTCGACAAGGGACGTAGACCACCAAAGATTTATTATGGTCTCGAAACTGAAGTAAGGACAAGTGGTGGAATCTATTTTTAAGCACAAGAGAGCATGTGGAACCTAAAAGGGCCGGTTGTCACAACGTAGGGTGGGAACCCTCAAAACAAAACAAGTGGCAATGAGAATCATAAAAATGGACAAATGGCAAGAGCCTCTTGACATATCACCAAGACATGCGGACAAGGACCAAGGGATTAAGAGGCGGGCAATCGGTCACAATGAGAGGGGGTTCATATATCTTCATACAAGCAAGGCAAAAAGATAAGTGGCCGTCCCCTTTAAACAAATGGTAGCCCTACCATACCCTTATGCCAAATGGAAAAACATAGGGAGTAGAAGCTGAAGAAAAACCATTGAGTCATGAACATCCACAATATAATAGCCTTGCGGATCCATGTACGACCTCTATATCTAAAGGTTAGACTAAGCTTGACACAAAGGTACGATTGATTAATTAATTAAGAAAATCTTGAAGGTATCTAATGAAGTAGCGATACATATGGCCCTAGGATTAGGGAAGGGACTGAAGAACTTCTGTCTCCCACCACCCTTCGAGTAAACCAAAGTGTCAGTCCATTTAAGAACAAAGGTTCGCCCTACCTCCAGTGAGCATGGCAACCGCCCCAGGACAACATGAAGTTGACATCTCGATTATTAACCTCTAGTGGTGAACATAAAGAGAATGTGAACTCTATGGACTACGTGGCAAGAGGTCTCGAGATAGACAAAGGACTTGTGATCATCTCTCATGCAAGATGGGACGTATGAGGAATAAGGGACACCAAGGAGCAAGGATCACTGGTCTCACAATCAACTAGGGAGGGACAGATATCACATGGAAGGGAATTAACAAAATAAGGATTTGACAAATGGCATCTTCCTCTTGCAACACAGCCGTAGAACCTTAGGAAAACGCCAACCAATCGCTTTGGGATGCACCACATGAGAAATAGACAACTCAAAGGAAGGTTAAAGACTAAATGTAGGGAAAACTTATTCCCATTCTAATTCAATCTAATTTGCGGAAAGCATGCCCTATTGAATCACTAGAATCACCGATCGTGCAAAGTACATCACGAGAACGTACCTTATTTGTCACCGGTTAAAGGCCCCTTTATGCGATGTCGGAGTTTTGTCGTCGGCGTCAATCGACGGATGATTTGGGAGGAGGGTTTTCTTTCTTGAATGAATATTATCACGTAACGGTAGGGAGGAGGAAAAAGGTTTTGTATCGTTTGAAACAACGTGACTTTTCACGTTGGTTTCAAATGATAATTGTTGCCCGCATGGGCGCACACCGTAACCCCGTGGACCCTATTCACAATTATCCAATATCTCCCACTCGCCCATGTAGGGCAAATAACTCCGATCCATTGTTGACACCCGATTTTTGATCGAGTGTTTCTTAGTTTTATTTCATAAAATTCACGAAATTTCATAAAAAGTCAAAAAAATCGAAAAATCAAGTTTGGTGGCCTTGGCCAAGCATAAGGAACCATTTTTGAACAAAAAATAATTTTTCATATTTTTTAATATTTTTGGAAAATAGAAAAATACAAGAAAATTCACGAAAAATAATTCCCGAGGTCACAAAAATATAGCAAAATATTCTATATTTTTATTTTTATTTTATTTTCATATTGACCTCAAGAAAAGTAAAAATTGAACTCAATTTTAGGTGTTTCTTCACAACACCAAGGGTTGAATTCGCCTAAAAAAATGCAATTTGAGTCTTTTTATTTGCAACTTTTGCATGTTTTGAGTCAAGACATTCAATCATAGTCCTCTCGCAACTTTAATTTGATCAATTTCGCCCTCAACCGCACGAATTGCATGGATTGGGCAAAATACCCAATTATTCTTTGCAATTTAATCCCCGAGATTTTTAATTTTTGAAATTACTTTTAATCTAAGGACTTTCATGGCAAAATTGGACTACCTCTCAAAGTATTCATATGTCCTGAATCGATTGGCAAGGGTAATTTGATCCAATTTGATAGTTTGGACGCTCAATTAAACTTTTCCCCGATTTGCATTTTTAGAAAAATTTAGGGTTTTTTTTTTTATAGATTTTGATAGAAATGTTTGGGCAAAATCACATTTCTAGATGGTTTCGAGTCCCCGAATTCAATTTTGAGGTTTAATTGTAAAAATTCCCCACGTATTGAGATTAATTTCGAAAATTACAAGTCCGAACCGGTTCGGATGTGTCCGACCGTCGGTTGAATCGGTCGAATCGGTCTAGAACAGTGTTGTCTTCTCCAAACTCGTTGCCATTTTGCGAGGTTTAAAGACCGAGATTTGATGACCAAATTGGACGATCAATTGACGATAATTGGGTGAATATGGAGAGGCGTTTTGTTCGTTGGAGCAGCCCGCGTCGATTGACACCGACGGCGCAACCAATGGCCTCCGGAGGAGGTCGGAATCGGCAATCAAAGCTACGGTAGCTCGAGAAAGTCAACTTTCACGAAATACTAAATTCGTGCCCATTTTTGTGTTCGCCGGAGTGCTAAACGGAGTTGAACGGAATTGTCTTCCGTCCTCGACGCCTTTTAGAGCTCTTCGGACGCACGCAGGTACGTGCGAAGTGAGTCGGCGAAGCTTGGCCCGTGCGCACCAATTTTCAAAAGCGGTATAAAAGGGCTTGGGAAGCTTCGTGAAGAAGCGGGGGCTCATTCGTGCTCACGGAGAAACAGAATAGAGAGAGAAAGAGAGAAAAGGTAAAGAGAGAGACTCTTGCGACGACCATCGCCTCTCGCCGGAGTTCGAACCGTGAGCAGCTCGGCCGGCCAATCCAGCTGAATCGAAGCTCGCAATCACCACTAGAAGCTCGCCCGAGCTAAGAGGAAGCGATCGCACCAGCTCAAATGACTTGCAGCCTCTAAAATCGTGATTTTGCTCGATAAACCCGAGTCGAACCTTCAACAAACCACGGTCCGGTCAACGCCGGCCGGCTTTTCTAGCCATTGTGAGCTCAATCGGAGCTCGAGGTAAGTGTTTTGAACTCCTATGATGCTTGTGTGTGATGGAATTGATCTATTATGCTCTATGTTACACGATTGAACTCGAGATGTTGTTCGTGCGTGATCCGATACTCGTGATTAGCTGATAAAATTGCTTGATTAAGAGATATGTTAATCTAGAGGTTCGGACGAGTCGATTGGTATTGGTTTTGTGTCATTCCGTCGAGATCTCACCGTTAGATTTCGCCGAAGAAATGTCGACCTTTGGTTGCGTTGTCGTCGTAAGGAAGAAGATGAAGGTTCGAGCTGGCGGTCGCCGAGTCAACAAGCTGAGGTGTCGCGTCATGATTGGTCCAGGGTGTCTCCCGGTCAGCATGGCCGTTAGATCGTTTTAAATGACTAGGCAAATCGAACGGCTAAGATAAATCGAGTCTTTTAATTGTAGACCGTTCGATTAGATTTTTGAATTTTCGATTATTAGATAGAAAATAAAAAAAACTAGAAACGGTGCCGTTTAGACTAATGAACAAGCGGCGTCGTTTAGAGTATAGGCCCGATGTGTCGTCGTTTCATAACTTAGGTGAGCGAATGGTCCGGATCAAGTCCAAGTCTAATCGTGGCCGTTCGTTCATTATCGATGTAGCGTCGTTTTATACACAGGGCGGACGTGATTAGGTGTGGCTAGACGCACGTAGGCTTAAGTGAGTGAGCAGCTGAGATCAATTCCGGGTTTAATCTTGGCCGTCCGTTTAATTTTTGTATTTTCGGATATTAGGAAATAGTTTTGAAAAAACTCGCCTATGTATGTTTACATAGTCCGTCCCAAGCCAGGATAAAGGAGAAGGGTTGCGTCGGGAGTAGCGAGCCGGCTATAAAAAATTAGCCACCTTTTATGAGATGAACCCTATTGATATTTCATTGAAGCGTACCCTTCTTAGCGACGCGTTGCATCGGCGCCCGGATGTAGCGAAAAATGGGCAAGGGTCCTTGCACCAAGATAGGCGGGTGCGAGGGGTAAGGAAGCTAGTCTTGGGCCATCATTCCTAGAGTGATGCGCTACATCGGTGCTCGGGTGTGATGAGAAGTGAGCGAGGGTCCTCACACTTCTATGGGCGAGTGTGGGGGGCAAGTAAGGCCTAGGGGGTAAGGATTCGCCTAGTGAGTTGGAACATAGGAACCTTGACGGGTAAATTGAGGGAGTTAGCGAGATACTTTTGCTAGAAGAAGAGTGAATATTGCTTGCTTGCAAGAGACTAAATGGGTTGGAGAAAAGGCTAAGGAGGTGGAAGGCACCGGATTCAAGCCGTGGTACACAGGCACAAAAAGAGTGTAAATGGAGTTGGGATTTTGATCGATAAAAGTTTCGGAGATAAGGTGGTTGATGTCAAAAGATCGGGAGATAGAATTATTTTGGTTAAGCTAGTAGTGGGAGAGCTAATTGTGAATGTCCTTAGTGTGTATCCCTCGGGTTGGACTATCGGTATCCGATAAGAACAGATTTTGGGAAGAGTTGGAGGAGATTTTGAGGGCAATACCACGCGAGGAGAAGGTATTCATAGGAGGAGATTTAAATGGACATGTCGGACAAAGTAGCGGAGGTTTTGACAGAGTTCATGGAGGTTTTGGCTATGGGATTAGAAATGAGGCTGGTGCGGACATCTTGAGCGTCGCTTTAGCTTATGATTTGATGTTGGTAAATACCTTCTTCGGGAAAAGAGAGTCACATCCGATCACTTTTCGCAGCGGTCAAAATTATAGCCAGATTGACTTTTTTCTTGCCGGAAGAGATGATAGGGCATCGTATGTAGATTGCAAAGTCTACCCTGGAGAATGCGTAGCTACGCAACATAAGTTGATGATTTTGGAGGTTAGGTATAACAAAGCACGAAAAATGTAAAGAGGTGTCCAGAATCCGAGAATAAGATGGTAGAAGCTAAAAGAGGAAAAACAAATAGATTTCAAGGAAATAATGTTTCGGGAAGGACTGTGGCAACTGGAGGACGAAGTAAATGTGATGTGGAACGAGATGTCTAATTGCATCCAAAACGTGGCAAGAGGGGTACTAGGGGAAAGTAAAGGGAATGGACATCAAGCAAAGGAAACTTGGTGGTGAAATGACGAGGTGCGGGAGGCAATTAAAGCGGAAGAAGGAGTGTTTTCATCGTTTGCATATTTGTCCTAATGGAGAGAATTTGGCAAAGTTTAGATTAGCGAGGAAAAATGCCAAGAAAGGCATGCGAGAGGCTAGAGGCAAGGTTTTTTCGACATGTACAAAAAACTCGGAGAGCAAAAAGGGAGAAAAAGGTATCTATAGGCTTGCAAAGATAAGAGACAAGAAAAGTAAAGACTTGACACATGTTAGATGCATCAAGGATGAAAATAAAAAATTTGTAGTAAGAGATGCGGACGTCAAGGAAAGGTGGATGAGCTATTTTTGCAAGCTTTTTAATGGAGAGAGTGATATCATGGAGATGGATTTGGAGGACGTTTCGATGATTCAAATAGAAGGTTTGTGCGTAAAATTAGAACGCACGAAGTTAAGGAGGCATTAAAGAAGATGAAGATTGGTAAAGCCTTGGGACCCGATGGTGTCCCTATTGAAGTGTGGAGATGCTTATGAGTTGTGGCAATACGTTGGTTGACTAATCTTTTTAACAAGATTCTCCATACTAATAAGATGCCCGATGGATGGAGGAAAAGTATGCTTGTGCCTATCTATAAGAATAAAGGGAGATATTCGGAATTGTTCCAACTATAGAGGCATTAAGCTTATGAGCCATAGTATGAAGTTGTGGGAGAGAGTTATTGAGCATCGTTTGAGACTAGCGACTAAGATATCCGTAAATTAATTTGGATTTATGTCGGGAAGATATACCATAGAGGCTATTTTCTTGATACGACGGTGATGGAGAGGTATCAAGAAAAGAAGAAAGATCTACATATGATGTTTATTGATCTTGAGAAGGCGTATGATAGGGTTCCAAAACAGGTCTTATGGTAGGTGCTTGAGAAGAAAAAAATACCTTCAAAGTATGTAGAGGCGATCAAGGATATGTATGATGGAGTTACTACATATGTGAAGGTTTGTAATGGAACATCAAGCTATTTTCCAATTACAATGGGCTTATACCAAGGCTCGGCTTTGAGTCCTTATCTTTTGCCATGGTTATGGACGAGCTAACAAGAGATATCCAAGATGAGGTGCCGTGGTGTATGCTATTTGCGAGATGATATTGTGCTCATCGATGAGACAAGAACGGGGGTTAACGCTAAATTAGAATTATGGAGAAGTACGTTGGAGTCCAAAGGGTTTACGTTAAGTCGAAGTAAGTCCGAATACATGAAGTGTGAGTTCGACAAGGTAAGAGGGGGAGATGAATCCGTCAATTTGCTCGGACAGAGATACCCAAGAAAGATACTTTCGGATATTTAGCATCAATACTCGAAAAAGGGGGAGAGATTGATGAGGATGTAAGCCATAGAATCGGAGCGGGTTGGATGAAATGGTGCAGTGCATCGGGATTTTTGTGTGATCGCAAAATCCCTCTTAAGGCTAAAAGGAAAATTCTATAGAACAGTAGTAAGACTCCGCAATGATCTACGGAGGCGAGTGTTGGCCAAAGATAGAGGCAACATGAGCATAAGATGGAAGTAGCGAGAAATGAAAATGCTAAGGTGGATGTGTGGCCATACAAGAATGAATAAGATAAGAAATGAGGATATTCGACGAAAAGTTGGAGTAGTATCGGTGGCCGAAAAGATGAGAGAACATCGTTTGAGATAGTTTAGACATATTTTTCGAAGACCCTTAAATGCTCCGGTAAGAACGGAAGTGTGTTATGGGGAGCATGACATGAGGAAAAGGAGAGGTGGGTCGAAACTTACTTGGGGAAAAGTAGTAAGACAGGATTTGTTGGAGTGGGACATAGATTGACGTCTTGTTTGTCTTAGAACAGTGGAGGAAAGCGATTAACATTGTGGAGGGGCAAAAATTCCTACGTTCCCGATCGCCTTTTCGAGTCCTAGCCCTTTGTTTTCTTTATATTGTTATAGCTTTGTTATTGTATTTTGTTTTATTTTATAGCTCTTTCGATTTTGCTTTTTTGGGTTCATCGACCACCGACCCCAATTAGTTTGGGTTAAAGGTGATGTTGATGTTGATGTTGTAGGAAATAGTTTTGAAAAATAAAAAAATATATAGAAAAATAGAAACGGTGTCGTTTTAGGTCAAGCGGTGATCCGAGCCGGGTCAGGGTCGGGTTGACCAGGGTTGACCTTGTCCGAATATTAATAAAAATTAATAAAACAATTCGTAAAAATTTTCTAAAAATCTAAAAAAATCAATAAAATTCATAAAAATTCCCGGATTTTCCCAACAAAATTTACAAAAAAATGTCTAGATTGATTCGGGACTCTTATAGTCTGGATAAAAAAATTTTGAAGTTCTAAGGGTCGATTTACATCGATCCGAAAAATTATTGATTTTCAAAAAATAAATAAACAATTCCATAAAATTTTGAAAAATCACAAAAAATGGGAAATGGCCACATTCAATCGGCCCGACTCTATTTTGTGATTTTTGGGTCCCGAACCTTCCAAATGACCATTTTACCCTTCCGGGCACTTGGCCCCAAAATTGCTCGAACCATCCCGGAACTCGAATAGATCTTTTAGCGGGCCGATTCGACTATGCTAGACATACCATACTCGTTGGATTGCTTGATTTGGTTGAGATTACTCATGATTGTGCATTTAATTTTTTGATTGTGATTGATAGGATAAAAATTCTCGTCCGCATGACAACTCTAGATTGTTAGAGCCTACCTCACCTTGAATATCCCATCGCATGAATTCTTAGGTTAGAAAATCACTCAACTTCGATAACCGAAAGGGCGTCGATGTAAATCTCGGTGTAACCAAGTCCCCCGGACCCACTTCTCTAGTTTTCGTAGAATCGAACGGTTTCTCCCAACTGCTCGATAGGGTTCCCGATCATACCCTCCAAAAATTGATCGGTGGCGACTCCATATGCATGTACACCGCACACATGTCACCCTACCACACTAAGGTCGTTCTCGATATTTCTAAATTTTTCTTCACGCCGCGATTCGAGTAATGGGTCTCGAGAGGGACTCGCGTGCCAAGATCCACCGCTAACCGGATCGGAAGCGTGGCTCATTAACCCTCACCATCCGCGCGCCGAAGGGGAGCGGAGGAGGGTCGTGACAAACCGGTGACTCCACCGGGGATGCGAATGGTTGCGAAATCATTAAGAGGACTTAAGCCGATAAAAAAGTTGAGTGTTTTTATAACCTTGTTTTTCGAGATGCTCTTGAAGGTGAGGTACATTCGCTAACAAAACGTGTTAAATGTTGATGCGAGATGGGAGTTATAAGGGGTGACGTCTATGCTAATCTATTTTGTGCGGATATGGTGTTTCGAGTCTTGTGTGTTTATTTATGCACATATTGAAGCGGTGTTTGATATAAACCGCTATACATGCTTTGCATATTCCGAGGATCACAACACTGCACACACAAGCGCCTAAACCCGAGCCGCGAATCACCCTTTTAGGTCGCCTTAGATAGGAATTGGTATGCAAGGCTCCCGTGTTCGATTGCACCGGGGTTGACCATATTTAATCCCGCTCACTATGCGAGGTTGATGATCCTACCCACTTGTTGTTTGATTGCGCTTGTGGACGGCTCATCAATTCGTATAGCGGGAACCTCTTTAGGTCCACACCCGAGCCTTTTAATTTCTTTAGAGTCAAACCGCACTTGTCTCATGCGCATGTGAATGGAAGGTTGGTATACCTAAAACCAAAAATAAAAAAGAGAGTAACATTGGTTGGTAAGGCTCTTCCCCTTTTAATTTGAACTTGTAAATTTAAATTATGCATAGCATGCATTTTCACGAACATATCATGACAAATTGTAAGATCGTTTAAGTGATTGGGGTTGAAGGTCATTTTTTAGATTAGATGACGCCTCAAGGTCGACCAATGTCCCCGATGTGTTCATGTGGGAGCGAAGGAGCATTCGACGTAGCGATCGAGAGCCGGATTCATTCCAAGTCTTTGAATTTGTCCACGGGAGGGAACTCAATGGACGCAACCGCATCCGTGGTGAAAATTGTTACTATACGAGTTGTGCACGACATTTGGAGCTCAAACGCGGAAAAGAAAGGATCCGAGAGTTATACGCGAAATTGATAAGGCGACCTCGGACAATTAAGACGGCCCCGAATCATTCTCCAATCAAGAAAATGGAAGTTGTTGTCATATCCTTTGATGAAGAAGAAGGTGTTGATCCTCCCAAGTTGGTAAAGATATCATCGGATGAAGACATCGATCCGACTAGTTAGTTTTAGTTCGACTTTGGGGCATTTTTAGGGTTTATTGCATTTCTTCGGGGTTGTTTGTGTATTTTATTTTAACGTGTATGGCTCGAACACCTTTAGATGTCTTTATATCCTACTTCTTTGGAATTTACTGTATTAAGATTGTGAGTTTTATGAGTTGTCAAACTTAAAGTTGTAATAATAGCTTTCTCCCCCGATTACGCTTAAACAATCCTAATCAATCACATGCCATCTTTAGGTGGGATTTGATCCATAACTACCTCATTTTACTAAAGGATGACATGGAATTTGATTAGTGCATTTGCATCACATTTCACGCATATCCGTTATAATCCGTGGTAATTGACATTAGAATCATCATTTTGCATATTTTAGATTATGGGGAATGGAGATATCAAGGTCATTTCGGTGCCGCGCAAGGAGTTTTCTCAATGGTAGGACCGTCTCAACCCGATCAATAAGACGTACGTTAAAGAACGACTAGGTCGACTAGTGGATTTGATTACAGGTGGAGTACCAACCGGCCCTTATTCAAGCTTTAGCCAAGACATGGGATGCGCACACGATGACTTTCAACTTCCAAAGCCTCGAATTGACCCCTACACTCGAAGACTATTCCGCCATCATCGGAGCCAAATTCGATGACCATATAGCTCAACCTCCTCTAGATATGGACCCTACCCTTTCTTTATCGAGTTTCCTTCGCCTCAAAATTTCGGAGATAGAAAGAGTGTACAAATCCAACTATGGTAGATTTACTTTCTCATTCCTCTTTGACAATTACCCTTCTTTGCCCGCCGATACCGATCATAAATCGGGAAAGGTGTTCGTCCTAACTTTCTTTGCCTTCGTCCTATTCTCTACTTCTAGGACTACCTTCGACCCCTCCATAGTTCACATAGCCCGACAAGCATGTTGCCGATGGAACTACTCTTACATGATCCTAGCCGAAACCTTCCTTTCTCTAAACCGTTTTAAAACCTCCAAAAAGGCCACTTTCCAAGCATCCAACGGACTACTTCATATGTTGTTCGTTTCTCATATAAAAACTTTCCAACTTCGGGTAGGATGCTATGAGATCAATGAGCATGTGCATCCTCTTAAATCCTTCGTCAAGTGCCAATCCCTCGTGTCTAACCATTCTTTCAAGAAATGGATTGAGCTTTTGAGAGATTTAGAGCATGAGCATATCCGATAGCGTCCGACTTGGCCCAAGATTCCGGAGGCTCAGATATCGCGGCGTTGATGATAGCTCTATTCCTTTCTTGGGATATACCGGTGCGGTGGCCTACTACCCTATTCGCGTGGTGAGACAGTTTGGTATTTTGCAACAAGTGCCACTCAGATATTTGTCTTGGGATCTTCTCATTTGATATGGCACATGGAAAGCTCACGGAGAAGCAAATAAGCTTTATTGGGCTTGAATCAAGCTTATCCTTCATGCCTTAAAGAATTCCCCATTGTAACAAGTTGAATAGCCTCGATTATTTGGATGATAATATGAACATCCACGAGGCTTCCGAGGATTATATTCGAAGTTCAAAGAGTACCGTAGATCATTGGTCGAGCCGCACGTACCGAATGCGTATCTTCCCGTATTGAAGAAGTGGAATCATATGTACCCGAATACATTGTACCATACGTCCCAAGAGTGGAGCCGTATGTCCCCGAAGATCCGAGCTTTGGATTTCTGAAGAAGGAGAAGATCCTTATTTGTGGGATTCAGATAGATTAGAGGAACAAGAAGAATCCAAGCGTCCGCGGCTCGGATAGATCCATCCCCCCCATTTAGTTTTGCATATTGTTATATTTTTTGAATACTTTTGAACAATTCAAGTTGTAATAAATGCATCTTATTTCCTTTATGTTTCACGCACACACATCATTATATAGGAAACGCAATTACCACAGATTAGTCTTTTCGGATTTTGAATGCTCTCGGTCTTGACTAGTATCATGAAAAATAGGTAACTCATAAACACGAGGACCCGTAGTAAGGGCACGCCTAATAAGGATGGAGTAGGAAGAACTCGCGCGGGAAATCTGGAGAATCAAATGAACATGACAGCCACGATGGTGGCGAGAGATGAAGGCAATACGTTGCCGGTCAAGGAAAGTATCCTGTCGATCCGAATTCTCAAGCTCCTCCGAGCGTATCGGATGGTACGATTACTAATCGGCCCCCCGTCTGTAAACACCTCTCCAAATTTGGAGCGGCCACCTAAGGATCCTTCGGTTGTAATAGACATGGAAAAGAAAGAAAAACAAGCCCTCAAGATGGAGGAAGAAATCAAGAGGCTCACCAAGATTTAGGAATGCTTGGCTAGTCGGGGATATAAGCTTTCACGCTTTGATAAGGTGAAACCGTTTGAGAAGATTGAGGTTCCTTTTGATTACAAGGAGCCTGATTTTGTAAGGAAATACAACGGGATTTGTATGTCCCAAGGCGCATCTGAAGTACTACTTGCACCGTATGTCTCGGTTCTCGAACAACATCCCACTATTGATCAATACTTTTCAAGAAAGTCTATTTGGGGCAGCCTTAGCATGGTTCATTGAATTGGAACCCGAGAGACTTGCTGACCGGGACAAGTTAGCTGATGAGTTTCTTGGGTAGTACAAATTTAACACTCGACGATCCTTACTAGGGAAGACCTTTTGAGGACCGCCAAAGGGAAGAACGAGGCCGTTCGCGCCTACGCTCAAAGGTGGAGAGCTCTAGCCGTACAAGTGAAACCACCTGTCGCTAAAGAAGAGTTGATGGATATCTTCCTCAAGCCATTACCCTTTGAGTACTTTGACAAGTTGAACACCTCCGGGTGTCGGACATTCGCACACTTAATTAAGGTGGCAGAGCGACATGAATGGGAGTTGCGGGAAAAGAAGATACCCGACTCGTCTTTTAGACGCCAATACCCCGTAAGGGAGCAAACTAGTGATGTGGCATTTGTCCCTAACCCACCTAAACCGAAAAAGTTTTCACCTCCTATCCCTATAGAAGGATCTTCTTCTTGGACCATCCCTAAATCATCGGAGTCAAGAAAGAGAAACCAACTTGTTTTTACCCCACCGCTCGACCTTTGTCTAAACTACTACCCATGCTGCTTGAGAACCGATTGGTTGCGAAGGAGCCTCCTAGAGCGAATCCTCCTAGGTTCTCCTGGGTTCGACGAAACTTAGTCATGCGTTTATCACATAGGAGAAAGGGGGCATAATGTTGACAATTGTCTCTCTCTTAAATATAAGGTGCAAGCCTTAATTGATGGTAAGGTTCGGAGTTCGATAAGACCGAACCAAACGTGCAACGAGAACCCTTTATCGGAGCATTGCGAGGTGAACGCGATATTTGAGAGTGACCACGAAGAAACTCGGAGTTCATAATAGACGTGAGCAAAATGTAGGATATCTTGACCCTGGCTTCGCAATACCCCGATGGAGCGACTATTTTCAATGAAGAAAAGAAGGCATGACTAGAACAGACTAATCAATTTAGGCATTATTGGGAGAATGAAAGACGCTACTTTCAAGGGAACCTATGTAACCATCGATATGGTGGCAGAGGAGTTCGTGATGAGAGCTACGAGAGGGAAGACTTGGAGAGTTCCTTCAGGATACTTAATGAATGTCCAAGATGACAAAGAAACCGAATAGCTAGATGATTATGAAATCCGCCTGGAAAAAGCTCGCCGGGGTGATAGAAGGTTCATGCGAAAGCTCTTGAGAGGGGGGAGATAGTTGACAATCTCGGAAAAGATAGCGGAGGATACAACTTTAAAGTCTTGTATTCGGCACCACCAAGCTTTTCGTTGATTCGGGAGATATAGTTCCTAATGGTTGGGGTGGCATGGACGACCCCGAGAGCGAAGAGTTTGTAGGAATGGTTGATGAAACCAAGAATCGGGAGACCTCTCGTAATGAATGACGGAATCAAGAGTCTAATATGCGACTTTCAATTTAGAGACCCACATACGTCATCCGACGAGTATGGTGGCGGAGTTATCCCAGTTAGTGGTCAAGAATAATACCACAACAGTGGAAGAAAGTATGAAAATCCTAGAGATACGGCGGACCATTGAGATTCAGAATAGACGGATCGCGTTGTTGTAAGAACAAGGCGATGATATTTCGAAGAAGGTGGATGAACTAAAAGAGTTGATCCCGCCGATCACCCAAATTAGAAATATTCCGCCACAAGGCGTGAATCTAAGGGTAATTTTCCGCTCGAAATATGATGGCATCGGGTGTCCTTTGGCACATATCTCGTATTACCTACGCCGAATGGTTGGTCATCATAAAGATGACGAGGTGTTAATTTAGGGTTTTAAGCATAGTCCGACTAGTCTCGCATTGGCTTGGTTCCAATCAATTGATCTGGATTGGGTCCCAAGTCGGGAGGAATTATCGAGCACTTTGTGCGACACTTTGAAGCTTAGATTAGAGGATACTTCACCAAAGCCAACTTGTTGAATATCGGAAAAGGAGAAGATGAGAGTTTTGAACTTTTCGCCGGAAGATGGAAAGAGCATGCTATGATGGTGCAACCACCGCTATCAAAAAGGGAAATGTTGGAATTTATGCTCAAGTCGTTGCCGGCAGAATATTTTGACCATATGTATGCATATACATATTCCTCCTTCCAACACATGGTAGATGTTGGTATGAGAATAGAAAGTATAATCATGAGAGTTAGGAGGGAAAGACAGAGGCATTTTGACGAAGGAAACGTCATCGATGGAACGCCCACGAGGCCCCGTCATGAACATAATTCCCAAAGCATTCATGAGGATGAAATGATAGGGATGGTGGACATCCCAATCCGTTTTGTGATTGATCCGAATAAGGTGGATAATTGGGAAGCTTCCCGTTCGTAAAAGCCGTCGACGCCTGGATTCATCCTGCGACGAAGTGGTGGAAACCTCAAAAGGTCAAGATGACGAGAATCGGACCGGTGAAAATTAAACTTCCACCCGTAGAAGAATATAACTTGAAGGCGGTACATTGGGATTGCGGTATCGGTGAAATTGATGCTATGACGAGATCCGAGAGATGTTATGCTCCAAGGGAGATGGACCCCGAAAAGAAAGCGCCGACGTCGGAAGAAGTCGAAAAGCTCCAATCTGTGGTGAGAACTAGTGAATATGAAGTTGTCGACCAACTCCAAAAAATGCCGGCATAAACCTCTTTGCTTGACCTCTTTAAAAATTCGAGAGAACCATAATAACGCTATGCTAAAGGTGCTGAATGAAGTACACGTTCCTGAGACCATTAATGAAGTCCACTGGGAGATTTCGTGGGGACCATTCTATTGAAATATCGATTTCCTTCTCGGATGAGGATTTCCCGAGGGAAGGGCGCATTCACAACAAGGCTCTCTACATCGCCGTAAGATGCCATGGAAAAGAGGTACCTCATGTTTTAATTGATAACGGCTCAGCTTTTAATCTGTGTCTTTTAAGCACTATGAGAAGCTTGGGGATAAGTGAAGGCTTCATCAAGACATCCAAGGCGACTATTCGTTCATTCGACGGAATTTCCAAAAACGTGGTGGGTGAGATTGAACTGGATGTCTCCATTAGGCCGATAACTTTCTCCATACCATTTCAAGTGCTGGATATCTCTAGTGCTTTCACTATGCTGTTGGGAAGACCGTGGATCCATGTATTCGGAGTAATACCTTCTTCTCTACATCGAAGGTTAAATTTATGGTCCAGGGCCGTTTGGTCACTATCCATGGAGAAACGGGACATCGTACTTCCTTGAAAGGAATGGTTCCCTACATCGAGCCCCTAAAGGAGGATGAGCTTAGCTATCACACCTTTGACGTCATATCCATCATGCACGTATCATCGATGCAAAGATACCTACTCCGGAGCTATCAAAACCTCGCAACTATGGGTGGGAAGGTACTCCTTACAAATGGTTTCATTCCCGGCCTTGGATTGGGGAAGTATGGCCAAGGAATTCGTAATCCCTTAAGTCTCAATTCAAATGATCACAAGGATGGTCTAGGATACAAGGGAATGACTTGACATGATGCGAGTCGAGGCCGAGGTCGAAACAAGTCTTATAGAGACCAAGGACGTCGTAGACACCGGGATGATCGCTTCATTGGCACCAATGTATGGAAAGCTAAAGGGAAGATGTTGAAAAATCCCTTATTTGAAGTATTCTCCAAAGGAGGTAATTGGCTTGAGGATGAAGATATTTCGATCTTTGCAGAGCGATTTATTCAACCCATTTCTGAATAATCGGGTAAATGTGATCATTGAATGGCTCGACGACGACTTTTCCACCCTTGAGTAAAAGGCTCTTTCTGAACTTTATCTTTCACTCGCATTTCGATCATCGCATTTGTTTCCTACAGCTAAAGCTTTCGATGTTTCTTCTTTTAAAGTACCTTTAGATCTCGTTTCGTGATTCAAGAAGTGCGAGTATTGTATTGCCATTAGTTGCATCTATCAATGAAAATCATCTTTAGTTTTATTAAGGACATATGGAGCAACGGATTGGTCCGATGTTGACAAATTCCTATCATGAAACTTCGCGATTCGCCATATGATTTTTGGTTTTCGAAATGGCTATTAAGAACCAAGATGTCTAGAAAGTCAAGGACTAGTTCTCTTTTCTTTTTCTTCAAAAAGGAATTTGAAAATGTTTTCTATCAAAATAGGGCATGCATTCTATAATTTTTGTCATTTTAATGTACTAACCCTTCCCGAGGCATTTCGGGCATATCATCCCTTCAATGCATAACAGGTTAATATGTGACTCGAGATCAGCTCGATGACTACTCATATGAGATTGACGAAGAAGAAATAGATGTGAGTGATATCAAGAGAGAATGAGAATGTTTTGAAGAGTCCAAACCTCCTATTTCGAAGAACCTATCATTATCAATCCGGGAGATTCAGTTTGTGTTAAAGAAGTGAAAATAGGGGGACATTTGTCTACAACCGACATCTTGAGAATGACGGCATTGCTTAAAAAATATCAGGATATCTTCGCCTCGGTCATATGCTTTGACATGCCTGGATTGGACCGAGACATAGTAGAACATGCTTTGCCTACGAATCCCGCTTGCAAACCAGTTAATCAGCCATGGAGAAGAATGAACCATGAATTATCCGATAAGATCAAAGAAGAAGTAATGAAGCTCCTCAAAGTTAGGTTCATCGAAGCCGTCCCATATGCTGATTGGGTTGCCAACATTGTACCGCTTAAGAAGAAGGATGGGAGAATCCGAATATGTGTAGATTATCGAGATTTAAACAAAGCCACCCAAAAGATTGACTTCCCATTACCGCATATTGACGTACTTGTTGATAGCACCGTGGGCTTTGAACTATTCTCCTTCATGGATGGCTTCTTAGGATATAATCAAATCATGCTAAGAGAAGAAAACAAGATCAAGACCTCGTTTGTCATCCAAGTGGGGGTTTTTCGCTATAAAGTCATGCCCTTTGGATTAAAAATTGCAGGGGCTACCTATCAAAGAGCTATGGTGACTTTGTTTCATGATATGATACACAAAGAAGTGGAGGTATATGTCGATGATATGATCGCCAAATCCAAGCTCGGAGAAGATCACGTTCAAGTACCGAGAAAATTATTTGATCGACCTGGAAGTACAAGCTCAAGCCGAATCCCACAAAATGCGTATACGGCGCCGGATCCGGAAAGTTGCTTGGATTTGTCATAAGCAGTCGTGGTATCGAGATTGACCCTTCCAAGATCAAGGCCATATAGGAAATAGGGACTCCTTCTACTTGTTAAAAAAGTAAGAGGTTTACTTGGAAGGCTGAATTACATATCCAGATTCATATCGCAATTGTCGAAACAGGAAAGCCCTTCTTCAAGCTCCTAAAAAAGGGCGCGAAAGTAAAGTGGGATTCTGAATGTCAACAAGCATTTGAGAAGATCAAGGAGTTTTTGGTGCAACCTCCAATACCGGTACCTCCTATCCCTAACGCTCCTTTAACCTTATACCCGACAGGTTCATGATGAGTCCTTGGGAGTATTACTCGCCCAAACTAACCCCGAAGATCGAATGGAACGGGCTATTTACTATCCGAGTAAGAAGTTCACGGCGTCGGAAGCCAAGTACTCACCTGTGGAAAGAACTTGTGTAGGATTAGTTTGGGTCCTCCATAGACTAAGGCAAGATACCCTACATTATCATATCCAATTGGTCACCGAAAATGACCCTATCAAATGACAAGTGCTCCTTTCAAAGTTTGACATCGTAACTTCGCCCAAAAATCCGTCAAGGGAAGAGTAATCGCCGACATGTTGGCCGAAAATCCCCCTAAAGACATTCCAGAGCAAAATGGCGGAGGCCAAATCTTGAACATATCCGAAGATAAATGGACAATGTACTTTGATGGTGCTGTAATTCTCGCTGGATTAGGTACCGGCGCAAAGTGTTAATATCTCCTAGAGATCAACATTATCCGATCTCGGCCACGTTGGTATTCCCGTGCACCAACAACATTTCCGAATATGAAGCTTGCATCCTTGGGTTACAACTGGCCATTTCATTAAAAGCGTGGAAACTACTAGTGTACGGAGATTCCATGCTCATTATCCTATAAACCCGTAAAGCGTGGAAAACGAAGGATCCCAAGCTTATCCCTTATCACAAATTTCTCGTAGGATTGATCTAATACTTTGATGAGATCATATTCGAGTACCTCCCAAGAACTCGTAATCATTTTGTTGATGCTTTGGCCACATTATCGGCTATGTTGCAAGCACAAGATGGCCTTGAGATAGAGCCATTGAGGATTGACATCCTTAATCAATCAA
Organism: Rhodamnia rubescens; assembly: GCA_021437795.1. NCBI lineage: Eukaryota > Viridiplantae > Streptophyta > Magnoliopsida > Myrtales > Myrtaceae > Rhodamnia > Rhodamnia rubescens. Next base: position 218,001 of record JAILYA010000035.1, read on the forward strand.
GCATACCGCATGGTCATCGAAGGAGAACCCGATGAAGAACCATGGTATCATGATATCAAGAATTACCTACTTGAAAAGTGAATTCGCACAAGACGATCAGCCGTAAGATAAGAAATACATCAGCCTATATGTCTTCTAAGTTTTTCCTCAATGGACAAATCTTATACAAGAGGTCCTTTGATTCGGTCTTATCGAGGTGCGTAAACGCCAAAAAAGCAAATCTCATCATGAAAGAGATTTATGAAGGAGAATGCGAGCCGCACATGAATGGTCATCTCCTCGCTAAGAAGATCATGAGGCTCGGATATTACTAGATGACTATTGAATCGATTGCAATCAACATGTTAGGTTTTGTCATCAGTCCTAGGTGTATAGAGACAGGGATAAATGCGTCACCAAATGAATCGCATTAGATGTCGAACCTTGGCCGTTCTCTATGTGGGGGATTGACATGATTGGCCCGATCAACCCGAAGGCTTCTAACCGTCATCGTTTCATTCTGGTAGCCATTGATTACTTCACTAAGTAGATTGAAGCCAGCTCATATGCCAACGTCACCGCAAATAGTGTGGCTAAATTCATTAAGCGAGATATTATCTCAAGATATGGAGTTCCACGAGCAATCATTACATACAATGGCTCCAACCTAAACAACAAAGTTGTGGATCATCTATTGGATCAGCTTTAAGATACGACACCTCAATTCCTCACCTTACCGCCCACAAATGAATGGAGCGTGGAAGCGGCAAATAAGAACATCAAGAAAATATTGGCCAAGACCGCCGAGAAATATCGAGATTGGCACGAAATATTACCATGTGTTCTCATGGCCTATCAAACTTCGATTCGTACTTCAACCGGGGCAACTCCCTACTCATTGGTATATGGTATGGAAGCGATCTTGCCAATAGAAGTTGAAATTCCCTCTTTAAGGATCCTTTCACGGATCAAATTCTTAGAGGATGAGTGGAACTAGCAGAGACATGAGCGATTAAATCGATTGATGAAAAACGACTAAAGGCCATTTGCCATGGCCGAGCTATCAAAAGAAAGTGGCCGAGCTTTTAAGAAAAAGGTCAAGCCTAGGAATTTTGAAGGAGGGATGCTATTTGTAAGAAAGATATTCCCAAATGCCCAATACCCAAGAGGCAAATTTACACCAAACTATGAAGGCCCCTATGTAATCCACAAAGTTTTATCGGGGAGCTCTTATCCTTGTAAACATGGATGGAGAAGAGTTAGCAAGTCGGGTAAATGCAGATGCCGTGAAGAAATACTATACCCGAAATAAAATCAAGCTTCGAATTGGTTGATGGGCGAATTTGAATCACATAAAATTTTGCATTTACATGCCATGTGCATACCTGCATTTGCATGCGTTTATATTTTGTAGGAGGGCTCGAGTCATGAAGAATCCTGCAAAACGATTGATCAAACAGAAATCAACTTTAATTTGAGATTTTGAATGTCCGTAATCGATTGGTTTCTTTAGGAAATGGGAATCAGCGTTTGAAGGAGATGGGTTTAAGTTTCTCTTCCTTTATAAAAAGATATTCATCTTCATTAAAAGATGTTATCATGCTTGACACCGAGAAAAATATTTTGGATCTACAAAGCCGCAAGGCCTTTTAAAGAAACATCCCCGTGAAATTTAACAAACATCTTTTGAGTATATTTTTGGTGTTAAAAATTCCCACAAATGGTGAGTTTTGATGAAAACTCCCCGAGGTTTTTACAAAAAGGTATGTTCTAAAAAGCCTTTTCAAAAGAATGATACTTCGGATGAAAAGAAGCAAACCTTATCCTTAAACACATCCCCGATACACTTGAGAGATGAGCGATTATTATAGAGAGAAAAAACTTAATCTTTGGACGTAGGGGTCATTCGCGGTGATTACATGGATTGAAAGGATGAAAGGCATTTTCATTTCAAAATTTTCCATACACACTTATATCCCTTGACAACCATTCCGGACCAAAAAGGGAGAAATTTTCCTGAATAAAACCCCGTCAAGAACCACCCCACACCGGGGCATATTTGGAGGTTCGTTGGTTGATTCCTTGGAGAAAAGATCATGGTAAGACTTTATTGTGCTAACCTGCATCAATCTTTCTATGATAGCTTCGGGTGATTTCTTGCGGAGGTTTGGAACACCTCGAAGTGAAGAAAAGCACTTCATTTCTATATCCCTAAACACTCTATCCTTTGATTAGCCAATTTGAGCCTTTAATCTTTATTTCTAAACCATTGTTGGTGATCACCTCCTTATACTTGGGGCAAGACAAAGGAATTACCAGCAATGAATCAAAAGCATAATTGGAGGAATTTCTAATCCTGGCTTCCAAAAGAGCCGGTCAATACGTAAAATGACAAGAGACAGAAAGTGCTAGAAAAAGTAAAGTGCCTAGTAAAAACAAAGGCCAAGGCCCATTTGAAATTCTCTCACAGAAAAAAGAGAAAAAGAAAAAGAAAAGTTTGAGAATCACAAGTAAAAAGAGGAAAATCCTCGAAGTCGCCTAAAGAAAGATGTTCATAAATCTCCCTCAAAGCAAACAACAGCTGGTAAGGATATCAAGGTGATCACCTACATTCACCCCTCCTTTTGAAAATATGTCCTTTCCCAAAGAGCCCACCTTAAGCCAAGATACAACCTATCCCCAAAACTTTTCTCGATCTAAGAGATGTCTCAGCCGATGTGAGAGATCACGCAGAAGCTACCGCTTAAAGAGGTAAAGTACAATCATGTCTTATCATATCTTTAGGGTTCTTGACTTGTAGACCCGAAGAAGTTATTCTTGATGAATATTCCCTTCTTAGCCTTAAGATGAATATCCTTTGATAAACCTTTGACCTAGCCTAAATTACGGTCCCTTTTAAATGTATTCTCCGATCAATCGATTGTATGCATCTCGAATGATCCCGAAACCTTAAGGTTAGGTCTTCGTGAGCAGATTCAAGTTTTGAGTAAAGCCTTTCCAAATGGTGAGAAGCCCTTTTGGATAAAGGAAATCCTTTTGAAATCTTTTAAAACAACCTTTTTGAAGAATACCCGGATCGTGGTATTCAAAATCCATCCCTAGAGGAGATTTGAACATGAATGCCTTTCAATAGTGTGTTTGGACAAGTTTTCCCTACAAATACAAATTGAAAACTTTTTTAATTAGGATTTCTAAGTTTTTCCCCGAAACCTAGGATCACCTTTTCTTTGCATATTTCATGGGCCTTAAACCCACTAGATTGCTTTGAAAGCAGCTCTAATGATATTTAGTTGAATTTCTGCAGGTTCTCTAGTGTCCCCAAACCCTCGGAATGACTACGTTTTAAAGATCCGACTAACTTAGATTTTTTGCAGGTCTTCGGTCTTCTCGAGTCCTCAAAACTCAACTTTTAAAATCTGAAAATCGGGTTTGAGCTTACGTAGGTTCTCTAGTAATCTTAGGTCCTCAAATGGCACCCTCAACTTTTAAAAATTGAAAATCGAGTTTGAGCTCCCGTAGGTACTCTAGTAATCCTAGGTCCTCGGATGGCACCCTCAACTTTTAAAATCTGAAAATCGAGTTTGAGCTTACGTAGGTTCTCTAGTAATCCTAGGTCCTCGGATGGCACCCTCAACTTTTAAAATCGAAAATCGGGTTTGAGCTTCGTAGGTACGATAGTAATCCTTGATCCTCGGATGACACCCTTTTTCCTTTTAAATTTGAAGTTTAGTTTAAGTTTCCGAAGGATTCCTAGTAATCATAGGTCTTTGGAACAAGTATCCTTGTTACTCGCTTTTGTCGATTTTGAAGGAAGACATTAAGGTAGCCTTTTAAATGGTGAACCCCTTTATACGGGATAGCTAATTCTTTTTTAATAGGTGAATTCCTTTCTACGGGATAGCCAATTCTCTTTTAAACGATGAATTCCTTTCTACAGGATAGCCAATTCTCTTTTAATAGGTGAATTCCTTTCTACATGATGGCCAATTCTCTTTTAAACGGTGAATTCCTTTCTACAGGATATCCAATTCTCTTTTAAACGGTGAATTCCTTTCTACAGGGATAGCCAATTCTCTTTTTAATAGGTGAATTCCTTTATATAGGATAGCCAATTCTCTTTTAAATGGTGAATTCCTTTTTACAGGATAGCCGATCTCCTTTTAATAGGTGAACTCCTTTCTACGGGATAGCCAATTCTCTTTTTAATAGGTGAATTCCTTTCTACAGGATAGCCGATCTCCTTTTAAATAGGTGAATTCCTTTCCACAGGATAGCCAATTCTCCTTTAAATGGATAATCAAATATCTTTTTTTTAGGTAAATCCCTTGTTACAGGGTAAACCCTTCTTTCTACCTTCAAACTGCCGCGAAAAGACACTACCATCGAACGGGCGTCGCTCCCCCAAAAGGACCTCACGAGCTATTTAGAGGTAATCCTATACACTCGTCATATCAACCTTCGGCCAACAATTTCTAGACCACCGATAGGTGAGCCACGGGTAAATCTCTTTCTCACTCTCTCCTCATTTCTCTCTCACATTAGGAATGAGTCAAAGTGATTTCTCCATAAAATTTTGAACTTCAACGGCAAAGGTAAGATGATAAATGTCAAGACTCGTTTTTCTTAATTTTTTCCCAGTTGAGTCGATTAAAGATTCAGGTGTCACCTTGTCTTTGAAAGCAACCTCGATCGAGATTATTTTCAAAGAAGGGCATTTGTTGACACCTAATTTTTGATAAAGTGTTTCTTAGTTTTATTTCATAAAATTCACAAAAATTCATAAAAAGTCAAAAAAATTGAAAAATCCAGTTTGGTGGCCTTGGCCAAGCATAAGGAGCCATTTTTGAACAAAAATATTTTTTCATATTTTTCGCATTTTTTAATATTTTTGGAAAATAGAAAAATACAAGCAAATTCACGAAAAATACCTCTTGAGGTCACAAAAATATAAAAAAAATTATTTATTTTTATTTTAATTCCCTTTTCATATTGACCTCAAGAAATATTAAAAATTGGACTCAATTTTAGGTGTTTCTTCACAACACCAAGGGTTGAATTCTCCTAAAAATGCAATTTGAGTCTTTTTATTTGCAACTTTTCAATGTTTTGAGTCAAGACATTCAATCGTGGTCCTCTGCAACTTCAATTTGATCAATTTCACCCTCAATTGCATGAATTGCACGAATTGGGCAAAATACCCAATCATTATTTGCAATTTAGTCCCTCGAGATTTTTAATTTTTGAAATTACTTTTAATCCAAGGAATTTCATGGCAAAATTGGACTACCTCTCGGGGTTTTCATATGTCCCTGAATCGATTGGCAAGGGTAATTTGATCCAATTTGATAGTTTGGGCGCTTAATTAAACTTTTTCCCGATTTGCATTTTTAGAAAAATTTGGGGTTTTTATAGAAATTGATAGAAATTTTTGGGCAAAATTACATTTCTAGATGGTATCTCGAGTCCCCGAATTCAATTTTGAGGTTTAATTGTAAAAATTCCCCACAGATTGGGATTAGTTTCGAAAATTACAAGTCCGAATCGGTTCGCACGGTCGACCGTCGGTTGAACCGGTCGAACCGGTCCGTAACGGTGTCGTCTTCTCCAAACTCGGCGCCATTTTGCAGGTTTAAAGACCGAGATTCGATGACCAAATTGGACGATCAATTGACGATAATTGGGTGAATATGGGGAGGCGTTTTGTTCGTTGGAGCGGCCGCGTCGGTTGACACGAACGGCACAACCAATGGCCGCGAGGTGGCCGGAATCGGCAATCAAAGCTACGGTAGCTCGAGAATGTCAACTTTCACGTAAATGCTAAATTCGTGCCCATTTTTGTGATCGCCGGAGTGCCAAACGGAGTTGAACGGAATTGTCTTCCGGCCTCGATGCTTTGTTTAGACCTCTTCGCACGCATGGGCACGTGCGAAGTGAGTCGGCGAAGCTTGGCCCGTGCGCGCCAATTTTCAAAACCGGTATAAAAGGGCTTGGGAAGCTTCGCGATGAAGCAGGGGCTCATTCGTGCTCACAGAGAAACAGAATAGAGAGAGAAAGAGAGAAAATGTAGAGAGAGAGATTCTCGCGACGACCATCGCCACTCGCCGGAGTCCGAATCGTGAACAGCTCGGCCGGCCAATCCAAGGTTGAATCGAAGCTCGCAATCACCACTAGAAACTCGCCCGAGCTAAGAGGAAGCGATCGCACCAGCTCAATTGACTTGCAGCCTCCAAAATCGTGATTTCGCTCGATAAACCCGAGTCGAACCTTCAACATACCACGGTCCGGTCAAGCGCCGGCGAGGCTTTTCTAGCCATTGCGAGCTCAATCGGAGCTCGAGGTAAGTGTTCGAACTTCCTATGATGCTTGTGTGTGACGGAATTGATCTATTATGCTCTATGTTACAAGATTGAACTCGAGATGTTGTTTTGTGAGTGATCCGATACTCGTGATTTAGCCGATAAAATTGCTTGCTTAAGAGATATGTTAATCTAGAGGTTTAGACGGAGTCGATTGGTACCGGGTTTTGTGTCATTCCGTCGAGATCTTACCGTTAGATTTATTTGGAGAAATGTAGGCCTTTGGTTGCGTCGTCGTCGTGAGAAAGAAGACGAGGCCGAGCTGGCGGTCGCCGAGTCAACAGCCGAGGTGTCGCATCATGATTTGTCTAGGGTGTCGCCCAATTAGCATGGCCGTTAAATTGTGTTAAACGACTAGGCAAATCGAATGGCTAAGATAAATCGAGTCTTTTAATTGTAGACCGTCCGATTAGATTTTTGAATTTTCGATTATTAGATAGAAAATAAAAAAAAATTTAGAAACGGTGCGGTTTAGACTAATGAGTAAGCGGCGTCGTTTAGAGTATAGGCTTGATGCGTCGTCGTTTCATAACTTAGGTGAGCGAACGGTCTGGATCAAGTCCAAGTCTAATCGTGGCCGTTCGTTCATTATCGGATGTGGGGTCGTTTTATACACAGGGCGAGACGTGATCGGGTGTGGCGAGACCCACATAGGCTTAAGTGAGTGAGTAGCCGAGATCAATTCGGGTTTAATCTTGGCCGTCCGTTTAATTTTTGTATTTTCGGATATTAGGAAATAGTTTTGAAAAATAAAAAAAATGTATAGAAAAATAGAAACGGTGTCGTTTTAGGTCGAACGGGTCCGAGCCGGGTCGGGGTTGGGTTGACCAGGCGTTGACCGGGTTGACCCGGTCCGAATATTAATAAAAAATAATAAAACAATTTGTAAAAAGTTTCTAAAAATCTAAAAAAATCAATACAATTCATAAAAATTCCCGGATTTTCCCAACAAAATTTGTAAAAAATGTCTAGATTGATTCGGGACTCTTATAGTCCGGATCGAAAAATTTTGAAGTTCTCGTGGTCGATTTACATCGATACAAAAAATTATTGATTTTCAAAAAATAAATAAAAAATCCAAAAAGGTTAGAAAACTTCCATAAAATTCTGAAAAATCACAAAAAATGGGAAATGGTCACATTCAACGGGCCCGACCCTATTTTTTGGTTTTTGGGTACCAAACCTTCCAAATGACCATTTTACCCTTTAGGGCACTTGGCCCCAAAAATTTCCCGAACCATCCCGGAACTCGAATAGATCTTTTTGTGGGCCGATAGGACCATGCTAGACATGCCATGCTCGTTGGATTGCTTGATTTGATTGAGATTACTCATGATTGTGCATTTAATTTTCTGATTGTGATTGATAGGATAAAAATTCCCGTCCGCATGACAACTCTAGATTGTTAGAGCCTACTTCACCTTGAATATCGTTTGCATGAATTCTTAGGTTAGAAAACCACTTAACTTCGGTAACCGAAAAGGCGTCGATGTAAATCTCGGCGTAACCAAGTCCCCGGACCCACTTCTCCGGTTTTCGTATATTCGAACGGTTTTCTCCCGATTGCTCGATAGGGTTCCCGATCATACCCTCCAAAAATTGATCGGTGGCGACTCCATATCCATGTACACTGCGCACATGTCACCCGACCACACTAAGGTTGTTCTCGATATTTCTCAATTTTTCTTCAAGCCGCGATTCGAGTAATGGGTCTCGGGAGGGACCCGCGTGCCAAGATCCACCGCCAACTGGATCGGAAGCGCGGCTCGTTAACCCTCACCATCCACGCGCCGAAGGGAGCGAGAGGAGAGGTCGCGACATCCGCCCCACCGAGGGCCAAATATAAAACTCCTTTTATTTTCGCATAGTTCATATTGGCAAATAACTCCGTGCGACTAGCATACTTTAAGAGCTCGTTGTCACATATCCGTTAGGAGTATATAATGCTCAAAAATGGGCATGACCATTGATAGATTTCGATTAGATTTGTACCCTAGATCGATCGATCACATACATATCTATCTCTAGATCTCATTCTAAAGTATGACACGTTATATTCACAGTTATGATCATACTAAATAATCATAACCGATCGGTCTGTGAATATAATCCATGACGTGACACAAATCTCTAAATCGATCTTCCTCATCCATTAGGCCTCTTAATCTCATTTCAGCTCACTTTTCTAGAAATGTCCCTTTAGATCGTATTAATTTCTTGACCATAGGTAACACTCTAAATAGCGAACACTAAATAGAGATCTCGAGAATAACGAAGAGTCATGAGGGTACAAAAAATGAGGAATTTTATCCTCGAGAGTTTCACGCGGCATAAAAAAAAAAGTTGAGATCTAAACTTTTGCCAACTCTCATTGGTCAACTATGCATACGTAATATGAAATACGTATTACGATATTTTTCTCCTTCCCCATGGAGCGTGTGTCTTTTCATTTTAATACCGTACAAATGATTACTTTTGACACACTCAGCACCTTACTTGAGTTCACGTAACAACTTCAGCTAAAAAGTTTTCATCGAACTCTCATCCGGCATTGAAGACAAATAAAGTGAAATATGTAGGTTATTTCACTTTCGGACATTATAATATGATAAGTCCTCATCTTAACATTCTGTTAATATATATATATATATATATATATATATATATATATATATATATATTTTAAGCTTGAGCTCTCAATTATCACCTAGATAATAAGCTTAAAATTACCTCATCTCTATTCAACACATAATAAATAGAGGCGATTACCCGTATGAGTGAGCTAATCTCATATATGTATGACATACCTTTTAAATACAATGCACCAAGCATTAACATGCATAAATATCAAATAGACTTTCATATTGACAAACAATATCATTAATAACTAATATTCGGGGAAAATACAAATATTTAATACATCAATCTCTACGCAGTCCTAGAGTTTTTATATGACTTAAGAAAATATCTCTAGGAATTGGCTTAGTCATAGAATCTCGCTAACATATTATGCGTAGATACATATTGTAGGTTCACTTCCTTTCGTGCTACCATGTTCTTGACATAGTTATACTTAATGTCTATGTGTTTGGTCTTGCCATGAAACTTAGGATCGTTAGTGTAGGCCATTCTGCCCGACTATCACAATAAACCTTCACAAATTTTGCAGCATTTTTAGTAATATTCAAATGATCCAAAAATCTCTTAAGCCAAACACCCTCCCGTGTCTTGCCTCCGATAATGCCACGAACTCGGCTTCCATGGTGGATAAGGCTATCTATCGTTGTTTCTTACTGTTCCACGATATAGTGCCATTATTCAAGTAAGAACACATTTCCGAAGTGGACTTCTTCTCATCCAAATCTCCTCCCGATCAACATTAGTATAGCCTTCAAGGTGCAAATCACTTCCTTGATATGTCGAGAGTAATTAACGGTTGCTTTCGGGATACCTCGGGATTCTCTTAACGGTCAGTAAATGTGCTTGACCTGGATTGGATTGGTATCTACCGACCGGTCCAACCGCATAGCAAATATCGTGTCCGGTACACATCATAGCATACATGAAGCTTCCTACAAAGACTAGCATATGGAACGTTTTTCATACGTTCTTGTTCTTGTGGAGTCTTAGGACACATCCTTAGGCTCAATCCTTCACCTTTTGCAATAGGAGTATTAATGGGATTGCAATCTTGCATACGAAATCGTTCAAGAACTTTATTGATATATGTCTCTTGCGAAAGAGACAAGAACTTTTTCGAACGATCTTTCGAAATCTTGACTCCGAGAATATACATAGCTTCACTTATATCTTTCATTTCAAAATTGGAAGATAGCCATCTTTGATCTGTCTTGACAAACTCCATATTACTTCCAAAGAATCAAGTATATCATCAACATATAATGATAAAATTACAAAATGACTTTTGGACCTTTTGATATATACGCAATTATCTTCATTAATCATATCAAAATCATATGCTACAATGGTATTATGAAAGCGTATATGCCATTGTCTTGAAGACCGCTTAAGACCATATATCGATCTCGTAAGTCGACATAACTTTTGTTCTTGACCTTCTTTGACAAAACCCAACAAGGTTGTTCCATGTAGATCTCTTCTTTTAATTCTCCATTAAGAAAAGCAGTCTTTATATCCATCCGACGTAACTCAAGATCCAAGCTAGCCATTATTGCTAGAATAAGGCGAATTGAGGTAAATCTAACCACAGGAGAAAAAGTATCTTCATAATCAATTCCTTCCTATTAGTTATATCCCTTCGCTACAAGGCGAACCTTATATCTTTCAACCGAGCCATCGACTTACGTTTTATTTTGAGAACCCATTTGTTCCCAATGGCATTGCGTCCTTTAGGAAGATCAACCAATTCCCAAACATGATTTGATTTCATTGACTTTATTTCTTCCTCCATTGCTTTCATCCATTTTTCCTTATCGTGGCAAGATAGAGCTTCATTTACATTTCTTGGCTCATCTTCTTCTAGTGGAGCTATCATGAAAGCTTCTCCTTCGATTTCAAAGCGTCGACAAGGAACGCTTTTGTGACTAGTTCGTAGTGGAGAATATTGTACCCTAGGTACTTCACTTTCTCGTTACGCTCTTACTCGGATCGGATGATGGAATCGATTCATCAAGTGGTTGCAATTGAGACCGATTGGTACTTAACCCCCCACTTCTCACATTGCTCCCACTTGGATCATTATATCCAGCCAGTTCCATTATCCCGATCTAATGTCTCAAATAGGGAACGGTCTTCACCTATTTCTCCCTTTCTTGGAAAATCATTTTCTCGTAATGTAACATCTCTAGATTCAAATTTAGTCATACTTCCGCTTTCTTGTTCACCTATGAACACATATCCTTTAGAGTGTTCTCGAGTATCTTATGAAGATACTCTTTTTGCCTCTTGGTCCTAATTTTTCATATTTATGTGAGGACTCATGAGTATAGGCAAAGATAACCCCAAGGTTTGAGAAAGCTTAAATCAGGTTTTCGACTCGTCCACAATTCATATGGGGTAGAAGTGATCGATTTAGAAGGCACTTGGTTAAGTACATAGGAAGCAGTTAATAAAGCATCGCCCCAAAAGACAATCGGTAAATTAGCTTGTGCCATTATGGACATAACCATTTCAAGTAGGGTTCTGTTTCGTCTTTCGGCAACACCATTTTGTTGCGGAGTGTATGGAATAGATAACTGTCTATCTATTCCCTTTTCATCACATAGATTTCGAACTCATCAAATAAATATTCTCGAACTCGATCGGATCTCAAAGCTTTTATTTTCTTATCTAACCGATTTTCTACTAAAGTTATAAATTTCTTGAAGCAACTTAAAGCTTCGATTTATGAGAAATCGGATAGACATATCCATACCGAGTATAATAATCAATAAATGTGATGAAGTATACAGCCCCATACCTTGCCCTTACATTTATTGGGCCACGAGATGTTAGCATGGATTAGTTGCAAAGGAAATTCAGCTCTCATACCCTTTCCAAATGGCTTTCGTGTTGTTTTCCCAGCTAGGCAATATTCACGGACATGCAATTCGACTTTTTCAATATTGCCTAATAAGCCGTCTTTAGCTAATCTATTCATTCTTTGTTGGCCAATATGACCAAGTCTACCATGCCAAATATTCACTTCATTTTCACTAGAATTGGAAGATGTAAATAGGGAATAACACACATTCACACTAATATTTTCAACATCTAATACAATAAAGCCATTCATAAAGTAACTTGAACCATAAAATGTTGTACCTAACAACAAATCCATACCACTACTATGGAAATTCATATTGAAATCAAGTATGATTAATACCAATACAGAGACTAGATTTCGACGAATTTCTGGAGCATATAAGACATCGTGTAGGAATAAAGTGCGTCCACCACGCATGTTAAGTTGGCGAGTGCCAATCCCTTTCACTTCCACTTTGGAATTATTTCCTACATAGATCCATCTCACTCCACTTGAAATTGGTCGAAATTCCACAAATGTACTTCTATCTCTAGCTACATGGTTTGTGGCGCTTGAGTCTAGATCCACAAAGGAAGATATTCGATCAAATATACGTAACTAGATACAAAACCGACACTTTTAAGTGTGTCCGGGGTTTCTACCTTCTTCGGCTCATCACGATCGCGAGTGAAGTGACCCTTCTTGCCACGCTTATAACATTTCATCCTTGAAATATTTTTCTTCACGAGACGCTTCCCTTTGCCATTCTTCACAAACCTTGGTTTCTTACTAGATGGTTTCGCTCTTTTACCTACCCTTTTTGTGAATTTGCCAAGATCTTTGCGTTTGAAGCCCGAAGCTCCATGTGAGCTAGTTGCAGCCACATAAACATCGAATGTACTTTGGCTGCCAAAAGACGATCTTCTTCCAGCTCTAAGTGATGTATAGCATCTTCGAAGGTTTTCACATTCTCATTGTGGGTCAGGTTGACTTTCATATGCTCCCAATTATGGGGCAAAGAGCGGATAATCGCTCGCACCTGCTGTTCATCGATAATATATGACCAACATCTTTTAGTTCACTAATCATATTTTACATCTTCCTCGGATGTAGCCTTATATTATGACCATGTGGCATCTTATATGTGTCAAACCCGATCGTGAGCTATCTCAGCTTAGTGACAGAGGTCTGTCCAAATCTTGCCTTCAATGCATCCCACATATCCTTAGTATTCTCATGCTTGTCCGAACTCTCTCATAATATCATTATCCATACTGTTCAAGAACGTAATGCGAGCAATCGAGTTCTTTTTCTTCCCAGGCAGCGAAGGCTTCCTTGTCCCTTCTATGTTGTGCAGTGTTACCATCTTCCGGTTCGGTCATGATGAGGTTTAGGGCTTCTAGTGCCTCAAGCTCTTCCAAAGACATACTCGGATTTTCATATTCCAAATTTCATAATTCTCTCCATTCAATTTCTCACCTTTGTTGAGCTCAAGAACAATGTTCTTTGATGTCATTGCCATAGTATCCGAATATTAGACATTTTGCACGATTTTAAGTCTATTTATGCAACAAATGCAATGGAATTTATGCATCTTGATTATATTGATATATGGTTTCAAAAAAAAAATCCAAAATCAACGGTTCACTAAGTTCCCCATCATCTTCTAGATATTCTAATCTAAAAATCCTATATCAATATAATCATCCATATATGCTCATCATATAGTTAAAAAAAAATTATGAGCACTCCCACTCGGATATATACAATGCCATTGTATTAAACATATGACATGTTCTTAACAGAATATATAAAAAAAATATCCACAATGAACATTGAATCAACAACAACAAGTTCAAAAATAAATCCTAACAGAACATAGAAATTAAAAATATATATATAAAGGTAATCGCGCGTCGTGACCCTTATATAAGTTTGACGATTGAGCCAAGTAACTTCCCTTACCCAAGGAAAGGAATCTACAAGTTCTCTTGGAGGATTTTCAACTATATTAGGAGCCAATATTGGCACCTTAGGAAAAACTCTCGAGAACCTATGGTCTTATGCCAAGGGGCATTGTGCCCACGCCAAGGCGCATTCATCCCAAGTGATGACGTCTTCGTTGCTCCGACCTTTATGAACTCTCGTAAGAAATATAGCACAAACAACTTATAAGAAGTAATGGAATCTATCTAATACACTTGAGTCATGATCCATGCCATTCCTTAGGTATGGAATCCCTTAGAGCATAAAAGGCATCTATATAGGTTATAACACGTCCAACCCAAATAATCTCTTGGATCTTGTTGTTGACCGTTATTACATGGATTATAATGTCACATACATTATCCCATCCGTAATGAGTCAATTGTTGAATCTACTCATTAAGAGCTTGTATTTGCTCGGGTTCCCTTGGTATTCTTGGCATTTTTGAACTTCCCCTCACCCAAATTTCCTTAGGTCCAGGTCTTGATGGCATTATTCCCGCAACGAATGCAGAACAAAGTGGATTACAAAAATCCATCAATCAAGCAATAATTACGAACATATCGTAACTAATAATACCAAAATTATACATCATATAAGACTTAATAGATTTACCGAGGTTTTTTTTTTTTTGGGTCAACAAATAACGGTCAAAGTCGGTGGTCAACCGGGTCAAGGTCGACCGGGTAGGGTCTATAATGGGGCTCGGGACGCAGCGGGATCTCGGTGAAACCGAAATGGGCCGGCCCAATATTTTTTATTTTAAAGGGTTGGATTTCGTATTGGGCCGGCTCGGCCCAATACAACGTGGACCACACGGCCACATGCGTGACACGCGGGCCGAGCCCCCACATGCGTCGCACGTGCGATGCCGACGTGTGGCCGGCCGTCCGGCGTCCTCCAACGACCAAACTTCCGTCATAATTTTAGTAGCGACTTTGCCGACGCGTGTCGACGTGTGGCCGGCCGTCCGGCATCCTCCAACGACCAAACTTCCGTCAAAATTTTCGTCTTTTTGAGATGAACATAATGGTATATTTAAAAATCAAATTTGACAAACAAAATAGACATAAAAAGGATGAAATGCTACGGCCTCGAGGGACTCCGCCTCGTCGCCGCGCGTGGCGAGCGTGCGGCGGCTTCCCGGCGGACCCTCGGGGCCGGAGACCACTCAAAATGATCGTCTCGATGAGCCCGTTCTAATGGTATGTTCAATTTACTATTTTGATGAACGAATCATAACCAAAATGCTGTGAACAAGAACTACGCGATTAGGGTTAAAGAAAATCTTAAAACACACCAAATCAACACAAAACGATTAGGAATCAAGTAACACATGCTCGATACCAATGTAGGGAAAACTTATTCCCGTTCTAATTCAATCTAATTTGCGGAAAGCATGCCCTATTGAATCACTTGAATCACCGATCGTGCCAAGTACATCACGAGAACGTACCTTATTTGTCACCGGTTAAAAGCCCCTTTATGCGATGTCGGAGTTTCGTCGTCGAGCGTCAATCGACGATGATTTGGGAGGAGGGTTTTCTTTCTTGAATGAATATTATCATGGAACGGTAGGGAGGAGGAAAAAGGTTTTGTATCGTTTGAAACAACGTGACTTTTCACGTTGGTTTCAAACGATAATCAGCTAGGGGGTGTTGTTGCTGTAACCCCGTGGACCCTATTCACAATTATCAATACTAACCATTTCTCCACGTGCTTGTAAGACAAGAATAAACAAGAGGAAGAAGGCCAATTAAGGCCGCCTAGGCAGGAGGTGGTGTTTACATAAGAAAGAAATCAACCAAGTGGTAGCCACTTCTCACCGCTCGATTTTGATCACGGGTGAAAGGCACTTCACAAATTCACCTAGCATGAGCGACCACCAGCTAGTATAAATAAAAGGAAAAAGAGAAACTTGTGATTTTTACTTGAAAGCTTCAAAATCACAGCAAGTAAGGAGGAGTTTCGACCACCATCAAGAGGAGTATCAACAATCGGATGATGATTTGGGAGGAGGGTTTTCTTTCTTGAATGAATATTATCATGGAACGGTAGGGAGGAGGAAAAAGGTTTTGTATCGTTTGAAACAACGTGACTTTTCACGTTGGTTTCAAACGATAATCGTAAAGGGGGTGTTGTTGCCTCGCATGGGCGCACACCGTAACCCCGTGGACCCTATTCACAATTATCCAATACTAACCATTTCTCCACGTGCTTGTATGACAAGAATAAACAAGAGGAAGAAGGCCAAATTAAGGCCGCCTAGACAAGGAGGTGGTGTTTACATAAGAAAGAAATCAACCAAGTGGTAGGCCACTTCTCACCGCTCGATTTTGATCACGGGTGAAAGGACACTTCACAAATTCACCTAGCATGAGCGACCACCAGCTAGCATAAATAAAAGGAAAAAGAGAAACTTATGATTTTTACTTGCAAAAGCTTCAAAATCACAGCAAGTAAGGAGGGAGTCTTCGACCACCATCAAGAGGAGTATCAACAATCGACGGATGATTTGGGAGGAGGGTTTTCTTTCTTGAATGAATATTATCATGGAACGGTAGGGAGGAGGAAAAAGGTTTTGTATCGTTTGAAACAACGTGACTTTTCACGTTGGTTTCCAAACGATAATCGTAAAGGGGGTGTTGTTGCCGCATGGGCGCATACCGTAACCCCGTGGACCCTATTCACAATTATCCAATACTAACCATTTCTCCACGTGCTTGTATGACAAGAATAAACAAGAGGAAGAAGGCCAAATTAAGGCCGCCTAGACAAGGAGGTGGTGTTTACATAAGAAAGAAATCAACCAAGTGGTAGGCCACTTCTCACCGCTCGATTTTGATCACGGGTGAAAGGACACTTCACAAATTCACCTAGCATGAGCGACCACCAGCTAGCATAAATAAAAGGAAAAAGAGAAACTTATGATTTTTACTTGCAAAAGCTTCAAAATCACAGCAAGTAAGGAGGGAGTCTTTGACCACCATCAAGAGGAGTATCAACAATCGACGGATGATTTGGGAGGAGGGTTTTCTTTCTTGAATGAATATTATCATGGAACGGTAGGGAGGAGGAAAAAGGTTTTGTATCGTTTGAAACAACGTGACTTTTCACGTTGGTTTCAAACGATAACCGTAAAGGGGGGTGTTGTTGCTCGCATGGGCGCACACCGTAACCCCGTGGACCCTATTCACAATTATCCAATACTAACCATTTCTCCACGTGCTTGTATGACAAGAATAAACAAGAGGAAGAAGGCCAAATTAAGGCCGCCTAGACAAGGAGGTGGTGTTTACATAAGAAAGAAATCAACCAAGTGGTAGGCCACTTCTCACCACTCGATTTTGATCACGGGTGAAAGGACACTTCACAAATTCACCTAGCATGAGCGACCACCAGCTAGCATAAATAAAAGGAAAAAGAGAAACTTATGATTTTTACTTGCAAAAGCTTCAAAATCACAGCAAGTAAGGAGGGAGTCTTCGACCACCATCAAGAGGAGTATCAACAATCTTGATAGGCTAGTAAACTCTTCCCTCTCACCCTTTCTTGATCCATAATTTGGATACTATACTTGGATGATAACTCATCAATTTATACAAGACGTAACTATGATCGTTTCACTCTGATGTACCTAATCGTGGAAGTTCTGTGGGACCAAAGAATCCTTAAGGGCATAGTATGTTCTTTGTCCTAGGACATATTAACCTTATCTCTTGTGTTGCAAGATTCGTCAAAGGCGGTGGGGATAGCGCCACAAATAGTGTAACTTGCGTTGATCACAAAATGTTGATGTCATTCCAAAAAGGCCACATAAGAATATGACAATAAAGGAGGACCATTATTTTAAGAAATTTTGTTTTCAAACTTTAACAAGATAGTGCTCTAGCCATACGTTGGCAATGATCACCGCACACCCCGCACAAATAGGAGTTTAATTGTTAAAGAATTACAATCACAAGTGTGGGTATGATAAACTGGATTGGGAAGGAAATATATGCCATCTATTATAAGTTGATATTGCATACACATCTCGTCATGCTTTGCATATGCATCACGACTTCACCTCAGCTCAAGAAAAACCAGGAGTGGAGATGGCCACAACTTGAATGCAATTACCTTGAGGGAGACGGGATCCTTGGTAGGTGGCACAAAGAGGACCGCGCAAGAATTTGTGAAGCCTCGGAGTGAGGATTCCATAATGGGGAGTTATTATGAGGTTCGATAATGAAAAGCTCGGACGAAATTATCTAATCTACGGGATGAAAGGTCTCGGTACAAGCTGGTGTACAACTCAATTGGGAGGACCCTTTCATATATATTACCTCTCTCACGTGCATGGCATGATCGATTATTGCATGCATGAGTAACCTGTCCGCTTTATCAACCTAAGATTGAATGGTATTATGAATCAAGTGAGTGTCAAAGCGAATAATTTACTCGCTGCAGATACTTACACTTGCGTGTGCATTGTTTTCTTTAGATTGACAAGAGAGGCTCTATTCCAATTCCTCTTGGTGCTCGTTACGGCATTCCTACCTCTGTGGAGTGGAAAAACCGAGATTTTGAATCGCATCACACACCGGGAATTCTCCTGACTCGTGTCATTACAACCATCACTGTTGAAGTCGCCATGGGAGTGGCACAGAGGAAGTTTAAATTTGTGGCCATATTCGTGAACATGGATGGACAACGGGAGAGTCCGATTCCACCAACTCTGTTTAGTAACACCCCCAACAGCAACGACGACGGAGGACGGAACCCTGATGCACCTAGCGATGTTGCTGCTAGAACCACCGCTTAAGGATGACCCGAAACCAAGGAGGTGTTGGAGGAGCCCAAGATTAGGACGAGAGTATCGTAGTAGTACGGATAAGGGAGATTAATGTTTTGATTATATATAGTGGGATCTAGGTACTCCCAGTAAAATCGTCCCTAGTGTTTTGAAAAATAGTTCTCGTCGAGCCTACATTACTGTAATTGTAAGGCTCTAACAAAAATTTAAATAAACGTGGAGGTGTGATTGTAGTATGAATCCCCAAAGCCTAATATAGACCGACGAAGTCTCCAAATTTTCTGAACTAAATTAAATCACCAAGATTTTTAACATATTACTAGATACACATGATGGCCTAGGCGTCATGGCGGCATCACGGCTCTACGGGTTGTACCTAAAGCGAGGGTACGACGGGGATAACAAGTGCTAATTTATAGGAAATGCACATGACAATATGTACCTTCTAGACACGTCTTCTGAGGATGTGAAATACCTAGTATCCTTCAAAGGTGACTTAGAACTTTGGCATAAGAAGCTGGGACACATAAGCTTCAAACAAATCTCAAAGCTCTCCTAAAAAAGGCTTGTGAGAGGACTTCCAATAGCAAAATTTGAGCAAGCAAAGCTTTGTGATGCTTGCACTATTGGGAAACAAGTAAGAAACTCTTATAAATCAATTAATCAAGTTTCCACTAAGTGTGCTCTACAACTTTTACACATGGATGTGTTTGGAGCTACTTGAACCCAAAGCATTGGAGAAAAAAGTATTGTCCGATAATAGTAGACGATTATACCATATTTACTTGGGTTTTCTTTCTTGCACATAAGAATGATGTATTTCTACCTTTTGAAAATTTCTCAAAGAAAGTTCAAAACAAAACAGGTTTTTCAATTTTTAGCATCAAAACCGATCATGGGGGAATTTGAAAAATAAATCTTCGTAGATTTCTCGATCGAAATGGTTTTCAGCATAATTTCTGTTCTCTTTATACTCCTCAACAAAACAGAGTAGTTAAAAGGAAAAATCGATCTTTATAAGAAATAGCACGAACTCTTTTGATAGAAAGCAAAGCTCCTTATCATTTTTTTGCGAAGCCGTTTCTACTATATGTTATGTCATAAATCGTATTTTCCTAAGACCATTGCTTGAGAAAATCCCCTATGAGCTTTACAAAAACAAGAAACCAAAAATATCATACTTTCATGTATTTGGCTGTAAATATTTTATCCTCAAGAACTCAAGTGATCGTATAGGAAAGGTTGATGAAAGATTAGATGAAAGCGTATTTCTTGGTTAATCCACCTCAAGCAAGGTATACGTAGTCTTCAACAAGAATTCAAGAATAGTTGAAGAATCAATGAACATGAGATTTGAAGATGAAAATGACACTCGGAAGATAGACACTTGAAATCACCATATCGTCTAAGAGGAATACATCATATGAGCAAACTCCAACGTCCGAATAAACAAGACCATGTGAGGTCACTCGGAACATGGAAGATACTTAGACAATCACATCTTCGAAGACGAAAATGCAGAAAAATCTCTAGAAGATGAAAATGACAAATTCATAAATATTGGAAATACAAATCCAATCATCCTACGGATCTTGTCATTGGAGATACGGAAGAAGGGATAGAACCAGATCTAAACCGAAGAACACCATAAACGCATTCGCACTTGCTTGAAGTTGAACCCAAAGAAATTGAGGAGCTCTTGTAGACGAAAGCTGGATAGAAGCGATACAACAAGAGCTACATCGCTTCAAATCGGTGAGGTTTGGAAATTTATACCTAGACCTAAGGATCATCCAATTATTGAAACCAAATAGGTATTTAGAAATAAGTTAGATTACAAGGGCAAAGTTACAAGAAATAAGGCAAAACTTGTAGCAAATGGATATTCTCAAGAAGAGGAAATTGACTACGATCTAAACATATAATCCAAAGAGCACGACCATAATATATCGATTACTACTCTCCTATGCTTGCTACAACGACTTCAGGCTATATCAAATGAATGTCAAGATCGCATTCTTGAATGTCTACATTAAAGAAAAAGTATACTTAGAACAACCTCCAGGCTTTGAAGATCCAAAGAGCTTAGATCATGTGTACAAATAAAGAAAGCTCTTTATGGACTCAAGTAAGTGCCGCAAGCCTGGTATGAAAGGTTAAGTAATTTCCTTATTGAAAAAGGTTTCAAGAAAGGTAAAGTAGATGCAACTTTATTTATCAAGAAGGAACGTAAAGATATCTTACTTATTTAAATATATGTTGATGACATCATATTTGGTACTTCTTATGAAAAACTTTGCAAGAATTTCTCTCGGATCTTGCAGAGCGAATTTGAAATGTGCATGATGGGCGATTCACCTTCTTCCTTAGCTACAAGTGAATCAAGTGAACAAGGAAACTTCACATATCAAGGAAAGTATGCGAAGGAAATTGTGAAGAAATTTGATCGAGGAAAACCGTAAGAAAACTAAATCACCAATGTCTTTTTATCCAAGCCGGATAAGGATGAACATGGCAAGTGGGCTGATTAGAAGGTATATAAAAGCATGATTAGTTCCTTATTATGTCCTATTGGCTCTAGACCTAATATCATTTTTAGTGTGTGTATGTGCGCGATTTCAATCGGATCCTAAGGATTCACACCTCTCTCAAAGAAAGAGGATAATAAGATATATTAGAACCACTCCTAATTTGGGAATGTGGTATTCAAAGAGACCTCGGACTTTACATTATATGACTATTCAGATTTTGACATTGCAGGTTGCAAATTGACAGGAAAAGCACCTTAGAAACATGTTAAATTCTGGGATCGATGCTAGTATCTTGATTTTCAAAAAAACAAAACATTGTGGCACTATCAACCCCAACGTTTGAGTATGTAGCACCGGGGAGTTGCTATGCTCGGATTTTATGGATGCAAAGAAGAATCGAGAGACTTTGATGTTGAAGCATCAAATGTGAAAATCAAGTGTGACGACACCAATCAATCTCACAAAGAATCTTATTATGCTTTCTCGAGCTAAGCATATTAAAATTAAGCATCACTTTATTCGTGATCACGTGCATAATGGTGACTTTAATATTTAATTTGTTGATTCGAAACATCAATTAGCTGATATATTCACGAAGTCCCTTGAAAATAATTCCTTTGAATATATTAGATAAGAATTCGGTATCACTTCTATACCTATTTGAGTTATCATCTAGACAAGTAAATACTACTCGAGCAAAATACATCATCCGAAGAGGTACGATGATTAAAAGGAACCTTTGGACTAACGCATCACCCGAGGCGATTATCTCCGAACAGCTACAACATCAGGTTTGATCATTCAAATTTTTGTTCATAAATAGTTATTTTTGGCAAAAATAAGGTACGTACGATCTCAATCTTTTTAATACTATGTGCAATATTGTGATTGATGTGATTATCACGATTGATATGAGTGAATATTTCTTTGTCAAAATTGTTTTATTCTATATTCTTTTCAAATCTTTATTTTTGAAATCGTACCTTAAACCTTCTAAATATGTTTAGAATATTTCTAAGTAACTTATCACAATCTTTATTTAGAAATGAAATCTCAAATCTTTCTTCTATCAAAGAATGATTTCCAAATTTATATTACTTCATTTCTCTTTAAATTGCTATGTTGAAGAGTCCTTTTTCACTTAGTTGTTATTCGTCTTTTTCAAGATCTTTCTTAAAAAATCCCATTTTCTCCCAAATTTATTTTGTAATTCAACCTTTGTTTGTTTTAAAATCCCTCAATTTTCTCATTCGAATTTGTTCATGGCACCCAAAAACCTTCCTACAAAGAAACCTTCAACCTATACTCGTCGTTCAAACCAAACTGGAGTTTGGAAATCCTAAAGCTCTAATTGGTGTGAGAGATCTAAACAATCTCTCGATCATTCAAAGCATACTATGAATGACTCAAAAGATGAAGATAATCTCACCCTTGAGTAATTCGGATTGAAAATTCAAAAGGAAAGAGAAGTCGCAACAAAAGCAAAGTGTGAAAGAACAAATATGATATCGTGGAATTTTGGAGTCTCGTAAGAAAAATAAATTCGATAGATTTTAGCCACGAATTTCGATTTGGTGAATAAAATGAAATTTTTGAGGGCTTAAGAGACAATATTTGGATTGTTTCGAGAGGTTGGTCGAGAGAAAGTTAAACTAGGTAGTCGAGTCGTAGTATCGAGACCCTTTGTGCTTGAGTTAGCCCCGACCAAACCCTAGTTGCGAAATTAATAAATTTTCCCTCAATTTTAACATCGGTAGATTAATTTACCCCGATTAGCGAAATTACCGAAATGCCCCAAGATACTCGAAATGCCCCAAGATATTATACATTACGGAATGAATTCGCCAATAGTGTGACTTGACCTTGGTGGGCCCCCTCACATCACTCTTCCACCCATCACTTCTAGTCTCTCTCTCTCTCTCTCTCTCTCTCTCTCTTGTGGACCATGCAACGCCCCTTCCTCTTCATGCTTCATCTTCTTCGTTCATATTCTTCTTCTTCTTCTTCTTCGCCGGTCAACCCCCTTCGCCCGACCACCACTTCCCCGGCCACCCACACCACCCATCGTCACTACCTCCACCGCCGCCGAGCTAGACTTGCTCGTCCGCGCCCGTCACCATCTTGAAGCCTTACTCATGTACCCGGCGGATCCGCGACCTCCCTCTCCATCACTACCCTCCGCTCGCCGCCCGACTTCCGCATCTTCTTCCTTTGTTGAACCGACGCCGCCAACCACCGTCTCGCCACACCTTGGTTAATCACCGCTAGTCCCGAGTTGTTCTTGCGGCTTGACTTGACTCGACTCTCGCCGAGATCCATGCTAGCCCAAGCTTAGCCAAGGACCCGCGGACCGTCGGCCGCGGTCGCTTAGCTCGGCTCACCGCGGCTAAGTCCTTCCCGCACCCGTGCCCAAGAACTCCAGATCCGGAACCTGCGACCCCCGCCCTAGCTCCATCTTTCATAGCCACACGGCCCTTCCTCGTCGTGCCACCACTACCCCAAGCCGATTGTCCCGATAGCTCATCGAGCTACTACCGCCGCCTACCCACCCTCTTATTGGCCTTTGACCCAAGCACCCCCATGACCTACCACCTCGGCCTCCTCTATTTACAGCAGCCATCTCCAACCGAACCCCCAACCCCTCCAAGGCTCGAACCCACCAGCCACGCGTGGACCCATGGACACCGCCGCCCCTCCGGATTGAACGCCACCTCTACCAATCCGTAACCCGAGTGCCCCTAGCCAAAGCCCCACCGCAAGCTTTCGAGATTGCCGCGAATCGTCGCTTGCCCGAGCCAAGAACCACCATTTGTAGATCACCGTAGACCCAAGTCCGAAAATTGATCGCCGATTGACCGAGGACCCCCAAACTAGTGCATCGCCCTTTGCCGTCGTTTTTGTGGTCGTGAACTACCGAACTTGATCTAAGTCCAAAAGCCATTGTCGGCTATTGTCGTTGTTGCCCCGAGTTTCCCTTATCACTCGACGCTTGTAAATCCTCATCATTATCATGGTCATTATTGAAGCATTCGAATCGTTACCGAACGTCGGTTAAACCCCTAAACCCCGATTACGGCGCTAATGGCTCTTAGTGGTAGCTAGTTAGCGTAATTAGTCTAATAGGGTGTTTAGGTAGCTTAATCATGGTCGATTTAGATAGAAATTTGATTTAGGTTAAATGGAGGCGAATAATTAAGTTAGTTTGATTAGCTAGGTCATCTATGGCTAATTGATGATTAGACTAGATTGTTTGACCGAGTAGTTGATTACCGTTGTTTGATCGCGAGTGAGCGATAGGGTAGAGCCGAGTGGATGATTGATTGTTTGTTGGATTGGACTTATGCTAGTTCGATTTTATGAATCTAAATCATTTTTTATCGTCGGTTTGATGGAACCCATTTGGCCATTTGTCTTGATCGATTGCTTGTCCGAATGCCTTAGTTTGGTTGTTGAGTGGTATGGGTGAAAGTTGTGGATGTTAGCCCCTGTTTATAGCTGCAAATTCTGGTGGATAATTTATGCATTCATACAACCTGTGTGGATCAAATTGCATGATTTAGCATGAAAATGGCCCGGTGCAGAGTTTTTGAGCACGTCCATATAACCATTCGCCTAAGTATAAAGATGAAAATTTGACTGGTTATTGTCGGATGTATTTGAGTGGTCATGTAATGTTTGTCCCCGACAAGATCGTGTCGTGTCGATGGGGAATATACGACTTGTCGGATGTACGTCAATTCATGTCGTTGGGTTGATCGAATGCCGGTCGTAGCTTGTGAGGAACCGATGCTCCTTTCTCGGAACACCTACTATATCATATCGTATCGATCGAAATTACACTAGCATAGTATTCGCTGTTGCCGAAGTAATGGGACGATGCCTAGTCCCATTAGTAGAGCACCAACTATCTAGTATGCCGAGTCAAGTGGCCTTATCTATTAATAATTGGACTTCATGTGGTGTCTTATGCATACATATTTATGTGATGCCTTGCCGGTTGTCGTCGGTTATGGATGTTGAGTTGGGTTGAGCATTGCATTATGCATGGTCAAGACCGGTAAGTTTATATGTGGTTGAATTATATACTTGATGCTTTTGTGGTTGTTTGGTAGAATGCTCGAGCAAATCCACATCCTAGCCAGGTTTAGGCATTGACTCACTAAGATTATTTTCAACCCGTCGTTGCTAACTCTTTTTAGGCCCTTAGTTGTGAAGAACTGAAAGTGGCATGGAACTTTTGGAGTAGTTTGGGAGTCATGTTAATTCCGACCCGGTATCTATGAGAGTTGTAGAAAGTGGCCCGAAGAATGGGCTTGTAGATATTTCACTTTCTTGGGTTAACAAAGATAATTAAATACAATGTGGTTTTTGCTAAATTGTCGAGATTTAATTGATGTGACCATCTGTTTAACTATCCATATTATCGTGACCTAAAAAAAACGTGTTAAATTCCAGGCTAATGGATTATCGGGTTAATTATTTAACTAACCTAACTCGAACTCTCCCAAGTCCATACCAAATCGCAACTTAAGGTTCGAATAATTAACATGCAATGTAATTTGAATTTGGAGTCGCTACTAATCATTTCCCGTAGGTCAATTAGAAACCTAAATAAAATAGCGGGAGAAAAATATTTTATTTCTACGAACCGGATATTTTGAGTCCAGGGGACTTGGTTACGCTAGATTATTCTAACGCCCTTTCGGTACCATTTTCATGAAAAATGTTTGATTTGACAATTTTTATGGATTCCGCTTGAAATTCAAAAGTGTAGTTTTTTTTTTGGGTTTTCTTCTTTCTTATAAGAATGTAAAGCATTGAACTTCATGCAATATACACCATGGATGATGTTTTTTTTAAAAAGAAAATGCAGCCTATCCTGAATATTTACAAGATAAATTAACGTGTAATTTATTACAAAATGCTAAATTTTGGGATACGTGACATACCCAAAATAAACAAGCAAATGTTCAAACCGAACGATTACATCTTTGCAGATCGAGGTGGAGAAGACTACATTCTATTACTCAAAATCTTACTCACGTGCACATTGTAGTTTCGTTTTAAGGTTCAAGTTTGGAAGATCGTGGCTAGTTGTCGGAAATGGCAAACAGCGGCATTCTTTGGATAGCGAGAGGCAAAATATATATCGGGATTTGTTGAAGATGGTGCTCGACTAAAGTTCTTTTCTTTACTCTCAATTTTCTCCTCTGGTTTTTCTCAAGAATTCTCTTTTTTTTTTTCTGAAAAATTCCTTTCAAAAACTCTCCCAATTCTCTCCACAAAAAAAAAAACTCTCATCTCTTCAAGAACTCTCCCTCTTTTATAGATAAAATTCTTCATCATCCATTCTTCATCTTCTCTTCTTTATCTTCTCTTCACCATCTTTCTTTCTCCATCTTCTCTTCATCATCTCCTCTTCATCATCTTCCTTTCTCCATCTTCTCTTCACCATCTTCCATTTTCATGGTATTTGCAATCTGATCCCCGAGGTTATAAGTATTTTCAATACGGTCTCCGAGGTTCTAAGTATTTGCAATACAGTCCCCGAGAAAATATTTCTTTCAAGTCCAAATATTCTTGGTACATTTTTCAGCCCGTGTCTAGTCTAGGCGCCTATCAATTTAAGCTCAAATGCTCTGCCGGTCTAATTAATATGCCAATGCAATGTACTATAAAAATAAATATGCGAGATGATTTTTGTTTAGAACTAAAATTAGTTCTAATTTTTATGCAAAGATAAGTGAAAAAGATTAATCAAAATTTAGGTGTCAATGTTTGCCCCTCTTTGAGTGGAGGCTAGTATAGGTTTCGCTTAAAGACAAAATTGAACCCTAAATTTTGATAATGCAAATGATGAATGAACTTTTTTTTTGCGGGAGTTTTAATCCATTTTTTTAGCATAATGAAATGATGTATGATATGCGATAGACTGCAAATAACATGTGCCAACACTTCTCTTTTTTCATGTTAGAGAAGCTCGTACATGGATCGCATACGAGAATACCTGTTTTACTAGATACCTCATAAGCTAATGATTCCCTTAATTTCCAAACTTCTTTTGCGAGATGCAAGGATTTTAAGGTATTGGTGCCTTATTTGTTACCGGAGACTTCTTTCTGGTGCGAGACAACGCAGGATCTAAAATGAAGAAATGTGCTTGAGTTGTGGTTCAAGTTGCACTATCTTGTCTCTTGGGGTTGTCATCGTTTTGGTGAGCCACCATGAGTCAAGTAAGATGCTTCTTGTGACCTTCATCGTTTTAGCGGGTCATGAGTCGGCTAAAAATGTCTCTTGAGACCACCATCGTTTTAGCGGGTCATCATGAGTCGGTAAAATGTCTCCGGCGACCTTCCCCGTTTTAGCAGGTCTCTCTCGTATATATGCTATCATCGTATTAGCATGAATGCAAGAGATGATGTAATGCCCGAAACTTGCCAAGGTGTAGACACAAAAAGAGTGTGATACAAACCTTATTAGTATGTACATAAAAGGATTATGTCACGCGAAACCTTATCAGCGTGATCGTAAAACAAATATATTGCATGAACCTTATCGGTGCGAGCACATATAGAGGTTGTGTCGTACAAATCTTATCGGTACGGATACGAAGAAGGATTTAAAGTGACGACCACGGTCGATTTTGGGAAGGGTTCGGAAAAATTACCTGGATTTTCTCGAGCAATTGTTAAGTAATAGCTAGGTTGATTGCATCATACCTATTCATTTACTTAAAATGGAGCTACAAAAAATCATGCTCATGCAATATCGTGAGTAAGAACCAATTCACGTTACCAAGTTTTCACTAGAGAATTTATTAATGAGGAAAACTGTTTGATCCTTTCAATAAATCCGATCAAATTGAATGGAAAAATTTTGAGTCGACAGGGACTTTTCACTCACTCTCATGAAAAGGTTCGGGTTGAAGATATACTTACCCGAGGACTTGGAGGATTACCTGGTGGATGGACATTTGTCGGGAAGGTTCGTTTATTTAATGACCATCGGATGAATTTCGAGACCTCGGGAGGTGACTCGAACAATGGAAGCTGCGTTACCTATCGACGATGTCGGAGGTAACATACACCAGCATACGTGCTAAAGTTGATCAACGAGTTCATGCGAAACTATCGTTGAGTTTGCATGACTAAAAATGCATAATGTAATGTGGTTTATGCATGATGCGTTACGTCGGGTTTGCACTACCAAGTCTTTTCAAGGAGGTTATCACAATGTGAATACTTTGAATGTAATCTGAATGGGGGACTTCAGTCCAAAAGGGCTTTCTCTCACTCTCGAGAAAAGCTATTTATCCCGATCGTAGGATTCAAAATAGATCACTCAATCCTACCATCATCGCATTCGACAAGGGGTCGATTAATCTCGTAATTGGTACGACCGATCCGATCCGGGAGGTCTTAATGAGGATCGCAATGAGGGCTAGGCCATAGGTTTACAAAGGAGACTCCAATTAAGTCAAGGCTGTTTAAATGAATTCCTTCATCATCTACTCCGGGTTTACAAGTCAAAACCCTACAAAAATGAGAGAGAAATAATTTTGCTCAAACTTTTTTCGAGCGATGCTTAAAATCATTGAACTCCACGTTAACTCAAATGCCCTAGTCATAAAAGACTTTTGAAGGGTTGTAATGTAGGTTATGATTTAGGGACTTAGAAAAGAACGGGTTTGTTTTGGCTTAGAAAATGTATGAGAAGCGGCTTGATGTTGGTGATCATTGCAATCTTGTCATCGATCTTGGCCTTTTAGAATACCATCATTGCTTTGAGGATGGTATGAGTTGAGGATTGCATTTTGCAATTTGACACTAAATGCAAATTTTTCTCTCAACCCCTTTTGAGATTTACAAGAGAATTGTGCATTTAAATTCGGATGTATTCTACAAATGAACAATGAATTGAATGGGCATTGACCTTACTTTTAGTAGGCACTTTTCTTTTTAAATGCCTAAGAATTTTCTGTAGAATCAACCTTTGCTCTCTTTTCTTCTTTTATGCCGCCTCTCTTTTACTATTGCATTTTTCAATATCTTGATGAGTTCATTGGGAGATTTTCTGTTGATCCGACTTTTCGTGTCCTTCTACTCAAAGATGTGTCATATTTTCTTTGGGACAACAATGATCACCAATAAGGGCTTTTAGAAATGAATTTACGGGCTCAAATGGATTGTGCAAATGGATATAAATGTGTAGGATAGAGGAAGAAATGTTCTTCGTCATCCTAAGACACTTGAATTAAAGCGCGACTACAATGCAAAGAAACACCCGAAGATTGATGTTAATCCGAGCAAGAAAATTTCTGACCATGTGCCTCGTGATGCAAATGGAATTACCTCTGTTTTACCCAAATGTTGGGTGGTTCTTGACAGGGTTGTAGAAGTGAAACCTCCGCTCAAATAGGTTAATCAAGGGATAACTTTGTAGTGTTTAGGATAGAGAAATGAATGCATCTGTCACTTCGGCTATCGTGCCTTTCGCGAGAAAAACATTTACCTCGAGGAGTGCAAAATTTAGCCACCGTTTAGCTCGCTTGGAAAAATGTACTTGGGACATGTTTGGAAGAGGATTGCCTTTCATTATCCTATCGTGCCCCATTCCGTACATTCGACGTATCTCATGTAGTTCACGCTCTTTGTTCAAAGTTAAAAATTGAACATGAAGAACAATCATGCATAAATCAACAACTTTCAATAACTTGTGAGGTTTCATGAAAATACCGCCAAACAAATTACGCAAGCCTCGTAAGAAAATTCTTAGGAAAGAGGATCGTTGGTTGCCTTTATTCATATGAATAAATTGTGAATCTTTATTGTCTACATGACATTATCGGATGTTCCAAGAATTTCTCATTTCATTGCGTTTCAAGGAGAAGAGATACTTCCCTGTGCGAAAAGGCGGTGACACCTATAAAAATCAAAAGGGAAAGCATCAATGTACGTTCTCATGTTCTAAAAGAATTGAAACGATACCGCTTTACCCTTGTATGTGTTTCTTGCGAACTTGAATTGAAGAGGTCGGCTCATCCGGATCGGATTGTATGTCCCTACAAGAAGAAATAGAATATTATCTTCAAAGTTGAATGGGTTAAAGAAGATATACTCCCTTTCTAAGGTCGGGGTTTGCCGTAGGTTTGCCCATTTTCGGTCGGGATGGAGTATTTTGAGTGGGTAACATCCGGAACCGCCCCTCAAATTTGGCTTGAGTTGAAGTTGGACTTTTGGCTTTAGATAGGCTAGTTACCTATGTCCCTCATGCAGAAATTAGGCAAAGCCGGTCGAGGATTAACTATGTCTAGATTCCTCATCTAAACTTATTGAGTGATTCTTCAACTTGTTTTGAACTTCAAGTATCGATTCTTTCCGGTACCCGCAAATTTGTTTTCTTTCATTCTGTTTCCTTTTACGTCATCTCCTGTCAAAAGGAGAAGAACATGTTAAATGTGAGATCGGAAAAGATAAATTGGAATCGATACCGAGTTACCCTTCACTTCGAACTCTCCATTTGGGTGTTTTGCATTTTTCTTTTACCAACTTTGCCGCTTGGCAAAAAGGAATGAATGAATTCATAGTCATCAAAGTGCTCGAGGTTCTATAACCATCTAGATTAAACTTCTTTGAACCTCATCGGGAGTTGGATCACTAGGTAAAAAGTTTTTATTATTATAAACATTGATGCTAAACCCCGGGATCGAAATCGGGACTCTACGGACCACTTGTCACTCCCCTAACCACCAGGCTATGGCCTTTGTTGGCGTCTGTGAGGTTCGCATCATTCTTGAAGCGGTTGACAATCCCTTGTTCGGAATGGAATAAGCTCAATTTGAAACGGTTTAAGAGCAAATAAGAACGATACAAGTATTACCCATTTTTGAGCTTGCTTGATCTTGTTGAACACTTCATTTTACGGCATTCGGAGGAGCTATCCGCAAATTGATTTGCCTTAAGTCTGGTTCAACAAGGAACTCACGCGTTTGATGGTGGAAAAGTAAATTGCATCATTGCCCCTAAATTGATTTTAAACACTTAGAAAGCAAGAAAATATCCCACGCAGGAGAATTGTGCATGGAATTAAAAATGCATTCATGCAAGAGTGGTTTTGCCTCCTTCACGAGCCACTCTAATAATCGACTAGTTACGTCTTGGATCGGGTATGGATAGCGACAATCCATAATTGCAAGCTTCGAAGGCCCATCGGCTTTAAACTGGTTGATCGGGACGACAAACTCATCATCAAGGTAATCTTCGATTCTTCGAGCAATTGGTATTTGAATTGGGTACTTTTGCTTGCTAACCCTGGTGACGGATTTCCCACTCTGTTTTTGCCATAAGTAATCGATTCCTTGAGCTGGAGCTTTCATCATTGCCCAAGAACGCATAGGGATGATCAACGGTGTGCGCCGCTAGAAACATTTTCCATTAGGGGACTAGAAAAATGGGAATACCCGGTGTGGCTTCTTATCCGATCCTCCGGTTGCATGTGTTCAAGTTGCGTAGCGAGAAAATTGATCCGCGAAGATCGACACGGTAACTTGATTGATCATAGGGAAAACACTAGCGAAAGGTTGGTGTTCAAGCCAAGGAGTCTATATCCATTGTGCACGCGGTCCGTACTCTTGAATGGTGTTGGGAGGTAGCCGGGTATTTCTTACTTAGTAGGCATTCCTGGTGTTTAGGCTCGAATCATCTCGCTTCGATTGTCTTGGTTCCGAGCTACATCGCGATTTCTCAGCTTTGCTTTAAATTTTTAAAGGTGATTTGCGACACTGTCGACTAGTGAGTCCATCTACCTTTATTATTTCTAGTATCGACGTTGGTCGTCTTTGAATTGATTGTTAGCTGCCGAATTGCATCAACGAATTTAAAATGAAGCTCGGTGGTCTAAACGGGCCCCGCTCTAGTGCTGAAAAAACTATTGTTGTTAGCTCGGCTATTGTTCATTTGTTCGAATAAATGCTCCCTCATAACATGTTGCCAAATATTTTGGAGCACACGAACGCAAACCAGCTTCTTCAAGAAGTCTCGAGCCCCATGCAATATGGCCTTTGTTATGAACTGCGATCATCGCTGGCTGATACTATGATGACCGGCATGCCCAACTCGGAATTAACTATCTTCAAGAGACCGAGGCCGTCCATGTTGATCCCTACCATGGCGGTGACGACGATATCAAATTCGTATTTGTTCGTCTTAGCATTCCTAAGGCTTCCGTTGCTTTTGCATAAGCTGAAATCTTGTACAAGTGTCTTTTCAAGCATAACAACAAAGACCGAGAGGGAAACAAGGTTGCTTGTCGATGGCTATAACTCGTAGACGATCGGGAAAGAAAACTCCATCCATTCCTGCCTGGATCGAACGCATACCTTTTTTTTTACTAATACTCCATATGTTTCTGGACGAGAAAATGAGTATTTTGACCAAGGCTCAGGCGGTGGTATGCGGTAGTATCAAAGGATGAGAATCGGTTTAAGCTATTCGCAAAGCTTAAGGCGAAAGGCTCGGCGAAAGAACCACCTTGAGATGTTCTTGGACTTGCAAAATAAATTGTGCAAAATCACAAAAATAATTATGGCCTTTTGCAACAAACTCTCGAGATCGCTAGGTGCATCGGAGAGGTGTTTTGAAGATGAAGATTCAAGAACTTCTCTTTCTTCCCTTCCGATCCGTTAGTCCTATAGATGGATTCTTGCTTTCTCTACGAACAAGAACAACTTTTTCTCTCCTTTCCGGATTTCACTGCCCCATATTTATTTCACGGTAATCTTTGTCTCCCACTTAGCTTGTCCTTCTCTTTTTATTTTTTTTATATGATGGGGCCCTCAAATCTTTTCACTTTCTTTTCGAACGAGGCGGTTGTTGGCCCCCAAATCTTTTTGCATTTCTCTATGTGATGCCATTCAATGCTTCTCATTATGGTGTTCAATCGATTTGCCCGAGTCTAAAATAACAAGGAATTCATACATTTGAGCGCGATGATGCTCGTAGATAGTCTTGGTCTTTGCCATTGGATTAACTCTAGACATTACAAAAGGATGTCCTGCATGGGGACTTTATAACAAAAAGATCAACAGTACAATTGATCATGCTTGTGCCTACTTTCCTTGAGGATTCCCAATGATTGGCCGGTTGCATCCTGGATTAGGTACGTATGAATGGTGTTTGAGGGCTCAAAGTCACCAGCTTCATGTGGGTTACATGTTCGGAGTTCCATCAGTATTGAACTTGTTAAGCGTGATAGTAAGCTCATCATCAAGGATACTCCAATCGTGGTGATACATGCCCAATCCCTCGGAAGGCATCGGTGCGACTTCGCGAGGTTGATTTCCTCGTTCATATGTCCAACAACACTCGATTGTGTTGGAAATTGTTCTGGAAAGCATGGTGATAAATGAGCATTTTCAACGCTTAAATGTGCCTCATCAAGAATCATTTCATTAAGAGCGATGAGACCGCCACAATCAAGGCAAGCGGCGGTATTAAGAACATCCCTATACCTTTTGTTCTCTCGCTCGGAGCTTTTATTTTCCTCCTTTAGAAGCGCCAGTTCATGGCTTTTTATGTTGAGCCCTCAATCGAGTTCGTTTGTTTTGAAACCAAAATTTGACGTTCAAGGGTTCCAATCCTAGCTTCCGGCTTAGCTCATTTCTTCGTTTCTTGTCTAGGGAAGGGCACTCCTTGAAGAAAGCTTCAAGCTCTTGAATTGGACTCGAGTGTGGCGAAAGGAATGTTTCCCTTTCTGGTGTTGACCATCGTTCTTGTTGTTGTTGTTGTTGAGATCTTGAACATCGTCATTTGGAAGGATCGGGTTCCATGGTTTCGGTGTCGAATTTGGTCTTGAAATCTTCAAGATCTCCCAACGATTTACTTTCGAGAGATGTGCAAACTTGATCGTTTCCAGTAAATGACGGTATTCCTTAAACATGTTGGATTGAAATACTCTCGATCGATTTTTGTTTGCTCAAGGTTCTCTACTTGTTCTTTGTATACTCACTTTCTCTGAATTTTTCTAAGTGGTCATATTTGATCGAAGCATTTCTTTTAGCTTGGATGAGAAACATGGAGTAAGGTCGCTTTATCAAGATTTCGTATTTCCCGCTCTGTTTTTTTTTTTAAAACATGGTGGGACCCCGAATCCTTTCGTACCGATTTTCTTTTCTTGATAACCATACTTGTCTCCCACTCGGTTTTCAATATGGTGGGACCCCAAATCCTTTCACAACTTTTCGAATTTTATCGGGCTCGAGATCACGAATTGACGATAGATCCAGGATTCACCGACGAAACGACCGTAGTTTCACCCGTAGCTCTACAAGAACTGCGATTTCTTTTCTCGAGAAGTATGCATGTCTCCCACTCGGTTTTCAACATGGTGGGGCCCTCAAATCTTTTCGTAACTTTTTAATTTATTTGGCTCGAGATCACGAATTGACGGTAGATCCAGGATCCAACGAACGAAATGCCTGCAGTTTCACCAGTAGTAACTAACGTGGCTCCACAAGAATTGTTGTTTCTTTTCTCGAGAAGTATGCTTGTCTCCCACTCGGTTTTCAACATGGTGGAGTCCTCAAATCTTTTCGTAACTTTTTTATTTGTTTGATTCGAGATCATGGATTGACGGTAGATCCAAGATCCTATGGATGAAATGCCCGCAGTTTCACCCGAGTAATTAACGTGGCTCCACAAGAATTGCTATAAAATTAGGACTTGATGCATGGAAGATTAACACTTTCGTATCTTCTTCTTCAACCTTCATATCATTCTTCCGCATTCATTCTTTTCTTCTGTTTCAACAAAAATGGCATCTTTCCCCGTACGCATCTTCTCGATGAAGTGTTGGCTAAATGGGAGAAACTTTATAATCTCTTGGGCGGGGCTACTCTTATATAGCTGATTATCCAGATATCGAAGCTGAAATTCGTATTATGCTTACGGATATAGACATTGCTTCCATTGAAGGCACTAAGTTAAAGGATGAGTACAGGATCTTCCCGACCATCTTTAATAATTTCCTAGAGGCTTACCATCACGCTCATCAAGAGGTTACCTTAACTTATCTCATGTGAGCTCGCTATCAAGATCGGTCTCGATCGCTTCTTTGTTGGCCAATTTTGTAGCCGACAACCACAAGAAGGCCGTTAACTATGCCAACGAGCATGTCTCATTACTAGTTCGTGAGAGGGGGAACTTGGTGGAACGTTTAGCCCTGTCCCTAACGATCTTTGAGCATGACTCGGGTAATACCATGCTGAAACTCCGGTGTGCGTAGCTGAAAGAAAGGCTTGACTATCCGACCATGGACATAGCCCGTGGGAGAGCACTAGTGTGGGACCCGGAACTCGTTGCCGAATACCATGAGGTTGAGGTAACTAGGCTTAAGGAGAAATGTGATCTCCTCCTTTTTAAGCTTGCGGACCTTGATCCCTGGAGTGCTCGATGCAAGCAAAGCTTCAATAGTATAGAGACTCAATTGAACTCCTTTGTGATGCTTATTAGGGCTCATTTTGATTTTACGTTCCCATCCCAATGATCTATTTGTAAGGTCCTCTGCTAGATGAAATGAATGAGAGTTTTTGCTCGTTTGTGTTTTGCATTCGCATTATTCTATCCTCTATGTGCTTCGATAGGTTGAAGAACCTCTTCACCTCTATTTTCATCTTGATCGTCGTGTTTCTTTTTGCAAGATAACCTTGTTGAGTATGGAAATCCTATATTTTTCACTTGGGGATTGCGATATAGGACGTGTATAGGAAATGGATGCCTCTGTCTGCCTTAACGTTCCTCATTCAAAATGATTAATTCAATTAGGTCGGAAAGATTTCCCAATTGAGATGGTCTCTCAATAAAGCACGTAAATGCACAAATGTGAATAACTCGTGAATCTGTCTTAAGCTAATATTATAACTTGATAGAGCAAATCAAGTATAATATTTCTTTATAGCATTAGAATTGACTGGTGGTGAAGACACGACCATCCATCTTAGCTAGGATCGAAGCACCACCAAGAAACACCTTCTTTACGATATATGGACCACTATAGTTCGAGCGAACTTCCCTTTTGGGAGTGGAATTATTGGCAATAGTTTAGGCAAGATAAGGTCATCAACCTGAAAATGTCGAGGTCGAACCTTTTTGTTGAAAGATTTAGGAACCCTCTGTTGATAGCACTAGCCATGACATACGGCCTTAAGTCTTTTTTCATCGATCGGGTTCAATTGGTCCATCCTCTGTTGGGTCCAATTAGCTTGATCCGCCTTAACTTGGGATAGTACACGTAAGGAAGGAATCTCCACTTCAATTGGTAAAACCGCCTCCATTCCATATACAAGAGAATACGGGGTTGCCCCCAGTAGATGTTTGGATCGAGGTCCGATACGCCATGAGTGCAAATGGCAACCTCTTGTGTCAATCACGATAATTCTCAACTGTCTTGACTAAAATCTTCTTAATATTCTTATTGGTTGCGTCTACCACTCCATTCATCTAAGGATGATACGGAGAAGAGTTCGAGATGCTTGATTTTAAATTCCTTGAACAATTCATCTACCAGCTTGTTGTTCAAGTTCGAGCCATTGTTAGTGATTATTGCTTCAGGTGAACCATATTGAGCGATAACATCCCGGCGGATAAATTTCACGACATTTCATCTTGTGATTGCCAAATAGGATGCGGCTTCCATCCATTTGGAAAATAGTCAATTGCCACCAAGATGAATCGATGCCCGTTAGACGCATTAGGGTTGATAGGGCCAATAGCATCAATGCCCCACATAGAAAATGGTCATGGTTTAAATAATCGATGCGGCTCGCTCGGAGGAACATTGATCTTGTCCCCATGAATCGACATTTATGACAGCTCCGAAAATGCTCAATACAATCGCTTTCTAGCATAAGCCGGTAGTAACCCATCCTTATGATATTCTTAGCTAACATGTGGCCGTTCATAAGCGGACCACGAGATCCCTTCATGCACTTCCATCATCGGATGAACCGCTTGATTGAATCAATGCATCTTAGCGAGGACCAGAATCAAACGATTGCTTGTACAAACTCTCTCCACTTAGAAAGAACTTCGAGGCCGTCTTCCTCGGTAAGGTTGAGAGAGAACTTGGTGATGATAGCTCCGGTCACAATGTGGCCGACAAGGAACAGCCAAGTCCTATTAAATTCTCTCCGGAAGAAGACCGGCCATGGATTGAACTTCCTCATCTCTCTCCTCTGGTTGATGTGCTCTCTCTCTTTCTCTATAGCTTTCTATCCTTTGCTCTATCTAGGCCAATAGCTTGGCTGTCTCATCATTGGGTCCTATAGCCACGGGAGCTGGCTTGGAGGGCTGAAATTGAGGGTGGTACGCTCGAGCCTATGCCCGTTATAACAATATCTTCTAGCGGTATAGCCGATAGGGAACACCTTCCGAGGTCTTGCCGGAATTACCTACCGAGGGAAATAAAGCGGGCACATTTGGCGGAGGGCTTGAGCTAGATGACTGAAGCTTAGCTATGAAGTTATCCATCATCTTTTCCATCTTGTGGGACATCATCCCTTCAAATCGCTCGGTCGAGCATCAAGTTATTATTCAAAGCTTCACGGACAGCGGTGTTAATATCGGCCATTCTCTTCGCCACCGATGGAGTAATGTGCGGAGGATCCGTGATAAATTCCCTAAAAAGTGACAAGCCAAGAGTAAAAACAACGAGTGAGGATAGAGGGCCAGTCCATGACTTCCTTCTAAACTCAATGAACGAACTAGACATGACCAAAAGATCGAATTAGGCAATTTTCAGCTTCGTCGGTTTTTACAAGAAAATTAATCTTATATCGTACATTGGTCAAAACAATGCCAAAATTTAGGAGCTGATAGCTGAAATGACGAGGAACAACTTTTGTGTTTTGCGCTAAGGCAGTTTCCACACGGATTAATACAGTTTAATACTTCTTTAAACAAATTCATCTAGAAAACTGCTTTGTCCGGCTTCCATTAAAAGAACGAAAGAACTCTTAAAATTGTGAATTAGAGTCTGAAATGTTTTAGGCTATTAGTTGAACCATCGATCTAGAACTTTCATGTTTGGCAATTCCGCACAAAGGCATGTTTGCTAGTTCTAAATTGCAAAATGAATCTGGAGTCTAAAAACATGTGAAATTCTAGCCTGCTCCATCTTGGCTATCAATTCCGTAGTAATTGGAAAATGCATCGGATTTCCACGAACATTTTTTTTCATGACAGATCATGATCTTCCGAACATTTTTTATGAAGACAAGTTCTTTTAATTGTGAAGGGAAAAGGGTAAAAAAAAAACACCAAAACGGTAAAGGTCTCCGCTATCAAAACGCATTGCGGTTTCTATGTATTAGAAAAAACATGACTTTGCTTCGCTTCATCCCAAGTAAATAAAGTCCTTTAGTTTTGATTTTTTTTTTACGTTGAAGTCCATTACGTGTTCTTATGACTTTTGCTAAAGGCGTTTACTCGAGCTTGATCACGGCATTCAATAAAAATTATGCATGAGAACAAGGCAAACCACAACTAAGGAAATTGTAATTAATGTAAAAACTATCCAACAAACGACTTGAAGTTTTGAAAATACGATAACGAAATTTCCTAAACAACCAAACTATGAATGTAATCACTTTTCTTGACGAAACAAAACAAGAAATCAAACGGTCTTTCTTTTCTTAGAGGCCACATGCTCTAGAAACGAATGGGCCTTCAAGGTGCGCCGTAATCGTGCATTCTCCTTAGCCAAAACATCTCGCTTTTTCCTAGGCCTTCATCGCCTTTTCTTCGCTAATGTTGATTTGAGTCTAATGGGTATCCTGCATAGTCACGATTGGGATCTTTGGGAGTATCTCTGCGGGGATGGTATGACACCGAACATACCGGGCCGTGGCATAGTGATCCTTCATTTTTTCGATGGGCTCATCTGCGGGCCAAATCAGCTTATGATTGGAACACTTCGCAAAGCCTCAAAATAACGCCTAAGCTCCGCTCTATAGTTCTGGCCCTTCTCAAACCGAACTTCAAATTCATTGGGCCCGAGTGGAGGTGGGACATCTTGCGAGAACTCGAAATTGCCATGTAACTCGAAGAGGTTGATAGCTGGTCGCTCCATAGATGCCCATCAAAGGTACGAGCTTTCGATCGCTATGGCATAATCGAGCTTCAACCACTTGAAACCATACAGCTTGCCGGGAGGAAAATCCCAAAGCTTGGATTTTCGAATAGATGGACCCATTGTGTATAGTGCAAGTTTTTAGTTTGATCTTGTATTTATTTAAATCTTAAAATAGGGTTATCGATCATGCCCATTTAAAAAAAATTCATGTTTTCTCTAAATTGAGAAAGGTGTGAGAAAAATTAGATTTGTAAAGGCTCAAGTGGGGCTCGAAAAGTCTTATCATTTTCTTTCTTTTTTTCTTTCTTGGAACGTATGAAACATGTCAACGAAATAAAAGTTTCAGCAAGAATAGTATTTACAAAATTGACCCCACAACAAATTTGTTTTATTGTCTAGGCTATCACAGGATCAATAGCATTCGACGGAATGGAAAATTGATAAGTCCGAAAAAGGCTAAGATGAAAATTTTAGATCTTATGAGGTTAGACCTATTTTCAAAACGTTCAATGAGAAAATATAATGGGCATGCTTGGCAATTACCTTTCAATGCTTTTTCAATATCTTTTTTGGTCAAACTCAAAAACTCAGCAAGCGCTACTATAGGATCTATCCGAATGGGTGGTTTAACTATATCCAACTCAATTGATTTTTTTATGGCAATACTTGTATTCTTCCAAAGTGAGTGTGAGCTCAAACTTACCTCTTAACATAAATGTGGTCGTCTCGGGGTACAAAAATTGAGCAAGTGCTCGCACGATCCCACTCGAACATCAATGTCAAGGATCGGCAACATGAATCCAATACGCTTGAGCACGTACTGTTGACCATCCGGCTTCAGGTGATCCTATAGCCTCTTGAGTTCTAGCTTCGGAGTAGGCACGAAACGGATATCATTAGGACTCATTCGTATATAGAGCACGTGCCAAATAAAT
This sequence comes from Rhodamnia rubescens, assembly GCA_021437795.1. Lineage (NCBI taxonomy): Eukaryota > Viridiplantae > Streptophyta > Magnoliopsida > Myrtales > Myrtaceae > Rhodamnia > Rhodamnia rubescens. The sequence goes on from JAILYA010000035.1 coordinate 258,197, forward strand.
CAACCTAAATCATGGACCGACCCAAAATAAAATAAGATGACGGGAGATAAGGGATAAAAAATTACCGCCTATAAGGAGAAAATGTCAATCACAAAGACATGCACATGAATTGTGGATTCGGATTTTAGTTCTTTTAGCAAAGTGAAATGAAGGACGGAAGGACATGTCGCGGCCTCACGCGCGTTTATCATGACTAATTGCCGCGCCGCATACAAAGTCATGACTAGTTGGGTCCAATCATTTCGGCTTGGTTCGGTCGACAAGGGCAACTTTCATGCATCATAGCCTCACGTGCATAAAAACGACCCTCGAGCCATTTTTTGAAGAATTCGGGATTCAAGTGGGATAACCTTTAGCGAAGTTTTACCGTCAAGGTTAAAGAACCACTAAAATAACATCCTAAAACTATTGAGTAACCCGAGTTCGGTCAAAAGTCGATGTGCATACACGACATTTTGAAATCAATCGGCGCTCCAATAGTTCAATAAAAAATTTCATCGCCAAGCCAAGCAAAATAGAGGTTAGCCATGAGACTCCTTTCCTTATACCTCCCTTCCTACAAAACCATTTAACACCTATGGATAAAAATCCAACCAAGATTGCCAAACCAGGTGAATTTGTTTTTTATGAAATTATTTGGCCTAAGTTTCAAAAAATATAAGTACAATCTCCAAGTGAAGTCGCCACTGTGTCGCGACCTAAAAAAAATGTGTTAAATTCCAGGCTAATGGATTATCGGGTTAATTATTTAACTAAACTAACTCGGACTCTCCCAAGTCCATACCAAATCGCAAGTTAAGGTTCGAATAATTAACATGCAATGTAATTTGAATTTGGAGTCGCCACTAATCATTTCCCGTAGGTCGATTAGAAACCTAAATAAAATAGCAGGAGAAGACTATTTTATTTCTATGAACTAGAGGTTTTGAGACCGGGGACTTGGTTACGCTAGATTATTCTAACGCCTTTTCGGTACCATTTTCATGAAAAATGTCCGATTTGGCAATTTTGATGGATTCCGCTTGAAATTCAAAGGTGTAGTTTTTTTTTTTTTGGTTTTCTTCTTTCTTATGAGAATGTAAAGCATTGAACTTCATGCAATATACTCCATGGATGATTTTTATAATAAAAAAAAAAGAAAATGCAGCCTATCCTGAATATTTACAAGATAAATTAACGTGTAATTTATTACAAAATGCTAAATTTTGGGATACGTGACATACCCAAAATAAACAAGCAAATGTTCAAACCGAACAATTACATCTTCGCAGATCGAGGTGGAGAAGACTACCTTATATTACTCAAAATCTTACTCACGTGCACGTTGTAGTTTCGTTTTAAGGTTCCGAAACCGGAAGATCGTGGCTAGTCGTCGGAAATGGCAAACAGCGGCGTTCTTTGGATGGCGAGAGGCAAAGTATATGTCGCGATTTGTCGAAGATGGTGCTCGACTAAAGCTCTTTTCTTTACTCTCGAATTTTCTCCTCTAATTTTTCTCAAGAACTCTCTTTTTTTTTCTGAAAATTTTCTTTCAAAAACTCTCCCAATTCTCTCAAAAAAAAAGCCCTCCTCTCTTCAAGAACTTTCCCTCTTTTATAGACAAAATTCTTCATCATCCATTCTTCATCTTCATTTCCCCATCTTCCATTTTCATCTTCTCTTCTTTATCTTCTCTTCACCATCCTTCTTTCTCTATCTTCTCTTTATCATCTCCTCTTCATCATCTTCCTTTTTCCATCTTCTCTTCACCATCTTCTATTTTCATGGTATTTGCAATACGATCCCCGAGAAAATATTTCTTTCAAGTCCAACTCTTCTTGGTGCATTTTTCACCCCGTGTTTAGTCCAAACGCCTATCAATTTAAGCTCAAATGCTCTGCCGGTCTAATTAATATGCCAATACAATGTACTATAAAAATAAATATGTGAGATGATTTTTGTTTAGAACTAAACTTAGTTCTAATTTTTATGCAAAGATAAGTGAAAAAGATTAGTCAAAATTTAGGTATCAACACATGTTTGGAGTTGCTCGTTTCACATGCGTAATTAAATATTAAAAATTGGTGGGTCGATGACGTGCCCGGGACGTCGTCCTTTATGACCTGAGGCAATTTGGTAGGGTTGTCGCTTGCTTGGGGATCGGGGCATAACATCCCTACCCAAGGTGGTATCGAGCAAGGTTAGCACGATCCATCCGGTCATGGTTTGGAGTAATAAGGAGCTTTGGGATTTGAAATAGTTAGTATGATAAAAAATTCTATGTATGTATTTGCTACTTAAGTTTTAAGACTTGTATGCCTCGGTCATTAGTATTGCGTTAGGGTGAGTAGAGCCTCGTAAGGTACCTACTAGGAGTGTAGTCTATTAAAGTAGTTGATTTAAGTTTGGAACCGTTCGGAACGGTCTTTAGGATTTTGACGCCTCTAAAGAATAAGGTAATGCCCATTTGTAAGATGTTTTGGGTGTAAGTTGTTCATTACGGGTCATGAAGAAAAGATAGATTTGAATGCATTGGCAATGTTTGACTTCGATGTTATTATCGGTATGAACTGTCTTAGAGCAACGATGGATGTTGTCACAAAGCAATTTAGTTTTAACTCTGTTGGATGTGGTTAGTATTGAGTTTGATGGTAATCGAGGAGGAGCCTCGGATTTTTTTGGCCTCGTCGCTAGAGGAGACTTGTTTGTAGGAGAATGGTTGTCAAGGTTACATAGCGTCCATGGTTGATGCGTCCGCCGAGGAGTTTAGAATGGAGGATATTACTTGTTGTGTGTGAGTTCCCGGATGTCTTCCTTCGGGAGTTACCAAGTTATCGCTTGAAAGGGAAATAGGGTTCGTGGTAGCGCTAGCCCCCGGGACGGAGCCGATCTTTAAGGTGCCGTATAGGATGGCATTGTTGGAGGTTAGGGAACTTAAGGTGCGGGCGCAAGAATTGTTGGATAAAGGATTTATCCATCCCCAAGTGTGTCGCCTTGGTAAAGCATCTCGTGTTGTTTGTGAGAAAAGGAACGAATCGTTAAGGTTGTACATCGAGTATAGGTAGCTCAACCAAGTATCGATCAAGAACTAGTAATCATTGCTAAGAAAGGATGATGTGCTTGACCAATCGGGCGCTTCGATGTTTTCTAAAATTGATATACGGACGGGATACCATCAATTGAGAATTAAGAAGGAGGGCATTATGAATTCACTTGTGGTGTCGTTTAGTCCGACAAATACCCCTGTCGCTTTTGTGAAAATGATGAATAAGGTGTTTAAGGAGCATCTGGATCGATTAGTGATGGCGTTCATAAGTAATATCTTGGTGTACTCGAGGGATCATGAGGACTATGAGCAGCATTTAAGGACTATATCGAGGACCCTTAGGGGGTATAAGTACTTGCCGAGTTTAGTGGGTGCGAATTTTAGTTAACTCATATAATTCTCTTAGGTCATGTGGTTTCTAGTGGAGGAATTTCAATGGATTCGGCCAAGATAGAAGCGGTCATGGATTGGCCAAGGCTACCGATAATGACAAAGGTTTGAAGTTTCTTAGGATTGGCGGAGTATTACATGCATTTTGTGGAAAGGCACTCTGCAATAGCTATGCTCTTGGCCCGATTATTTAAAAAGGACGACGAGCCGAAATGGAGAAGACATATCGATAGGCTTGGCTTATGAAGATGGGTTACAAAGAGACGAATGATATTTGTGGATTATATAAGTTTGAACTTGTGTAGTATTCTCGATGGTTTTAGTTATTGACTTTCATTAATGGCCTTGAATAATGACATGATGAAGATTCAAAAAGAAGCGAACGAGAACTAGGAAGTATTATGCGTGGAGTTGAACTAGTGAACGCGTTCGAAGTCTAATGATTTACTTATGAACAAGTAAGTCGAGATGGAAATGACATATCGATAGCTTTGGAATGTGAAGTTGGGTGATTGGTTTTGGTGGGTTATAGGTTTGAAATTGTGTTAACTTTTGATGGTTGTGGAAGGCCCCAACTAATTGATGATGTGAGGTTCGGAAGCGAACAAGAAATGCTTGGACGAAGGGCTAGTTGGATTATATGATTGTACTCTTGAATTGTCAACGACCAAATTTGATGATTTAGTATAGTGGTCGATAGGTAGATTGGACGATAAGTTTGGAAGGTAGGTTTAAATCGTTAGAGTTTGATGTTTAGCCCGTTGGAATGATTGGGGTGATTGATAATTGTGGATTATAAGTTTGAATTTGTGCGGAACTTTAGTGGCGTAATTCATTGATTTTTAATGACCACGATGGATGAGAAAATGATTCATCCGAAAGTGAACAATGAACATTTAGACTAATGGCTGGTGTGATTGAATGCATGCGAGAATTGTCGGGATCGCGATCATATGTGAGATTATAGATCAATCCTAGGAAATTGATCTTTAAGATGTATTGGTCGCTTGTGGAGTCGAAAGTTCGAATTGATAAGGATCGATGTGAAAGCGAATGGTGTGTGATGAGTAGCAAGGACGATCATGCACTATTCATGTTCAAAGTTGGTTCTCAAGGTGAAAAATATGTTTAAAAGTGCATAGTATTATATTTCGATTAATAGATGAAAGATTGCGAGTGAACAGAGATATTGTGAATAAGTGATGATTCTATGCTTTGTGGCATTGGTAAATGTTAGTTTATACCTCTAATGTGGATCGAAGAGAGAACCCCATGTCGTGTGACAAGTATAGCCTTGGAATGAATTGAGACCCATGCGAGCTAGTTGATCGGCGACTCAACCATGTCATGGTGGAGTTTTTACTATTTGAGGATCTGTAACCGGTGGAACCATAGATAGGCAAGTGGGATGAAGAATTGTGAAAACAAACGAGAGAGGTTCGTAATGGCAAGTTATGAGTGGATAATATAGTGAGATTTACTAGATAAATTTATGAGCACCGAGGTCGGTAATGACCAAGAACAATATTAAGATTGTGTGATGTGGCAATTACGGGAAACTAGTGATTAAAGTGCGCATCGAAAGCATAGAAAAGTCACATAGTTTCTTGAGAGAATGACTATAAGGGTCTTGCTCCGATAAGGCGGAAAAACTTGTCGAAACCCATCACAATAGCTCCAAGTACTAGTCCAGTTAGCACGATGTAGTATCGGAATCGAGGCGGCTCTTTTAGTGGATTGGTTTGAAGGCCGACATAGCTAAGCATGTAATGAAGTGTCCGGCAAGTCAAGGTGCAGCATTGTAAGTCCGGTGGACTGTTGCAGCCACTAGGAACTCTAGAGTGAATATGGGAGCTTATTATAATGGAATTGTGATTGGATTGCTAAGAAGTCAAAGGGAAATTATTCGATTGGGTTGTAGTGGACGAATTAACAAAGTCTGCTCATCTTATAAGAGCACGAAAGGAGTTCGCTTTAGATAGATATGCGGGGTTATAGGTGCGGTATATTGTATGATTGCCACGTTTTGGAAAAGTTTGCGGATTGTCTTTGGGAGTGAAGTGAAGTTTAGTAAGCCTACCATTCGCAAGCGGATGGCCAACTGATAGGATAATTCAAACGCTAAGTGAGATGTTGTAGGACGTGTTTGTGTCGGTAAGGGAAATAGTGACAACTTTTGTCTTTATGTTAGTTAAGAGATTATCTATCGATAAGTATGGACGGCTAATTTCTATGGTCGATTGTGGTAATGGTGTGGCAATCTACGGCTAGAGGGGACAAGCAAGTTCGAGATAGTGACAATTTAGGTTGAATCTTTAGAGTTAAACAATTTAACATGTTTAGACGGATTGCGAGTACGGAATGGTGACAAGTTGGTAACTAAGGATCATATGCTTGAATCGACTTGTGTATTGAAGATCGCAGTGCGATTTTAGTGTCTTGAGCTGAGATAAGGATTACTATAAAGCGAGTATTGTATGAAGAGCGGTGAGGACGCCGTGAGGCGCCAAAGTATCTCTACCTTTCGAGGTTGTGTAATTGTGTAATTTTGAGGACGAAATTTCCTAAGGAGGAGAGAGTTGTGACGCCTTGAAATTTCGGAGTCTCTGTAAGAAAAATAAATTGGATGAATTTTAGCCACGAATTTCGATTTGGTGAATAAAATAGAATTTTCGAGGGTTTAAGAGACGAGTATTTGGATTGTTACGAAAGGTTGGTCGGAGAAAGTCCAGCTAGGTAGTCGAGTCGTTGAGTTGTAGTATTGAGACCCTTCGCGCTTGAGCTAGCCCCGATCGAACCCTAGTTGCAGATTATTAAATTTGTCCTCAATTTTAGCACTGGTAGATTAATTTACCCCGATTAAAGAAATTTCAAAAATGCTCTTAGATGTTATACACTACGGGACAAATTAACCAATAGTGTGACTTGACCCTAGTGGGGTCCCCTCTCACATCACTCTTCCACCCTTCACTTCTAGTAATCTCTCTCTCTTTCTCTTGTGGGCCGTGCGACACCTCTTCCCCCTCTTGATTCATCATCATCTTCTTCTTCTTCTTCTTCTTCTTCTTCTTCTTCGATTTTCGTTGGTCAACCTCCGTCGTGACCTTCTTTTTTTTTCGGAGCGGGCGGGGGTTAACGAGCCGCACCTTTTCGGACCCGGTTGGTGGCGGGATCTTCGGCACACGGGTCTCTCCCAAGACCCATTACTCGAAACACAATGTGAAGAAAATTTTTATCGAGATCGACCTTAGTATGGTCGGGTGGCATGTGCATAACGTATATGCATTTGGAGTCGCCACCGATCAATTATTAGAGGATATGATCGGAAACCCTATCGAGCGATCGGGGAAATCGTTCGATTCTACGAAAATCGAGATTTGGGTCCGGGGACTTGGTTACGCCGAGATTTACATCGACGCCCTTTCGGTTACCAAATTTGAGTGCTTTTCTAACCTAAGAATTCATGCGAGATGAAATTTCGGGTGAGGTAGGCCCTAATGATCTAAGGTATCATGCAGACGGGAATTTAATACCCTAATGATCACAATGAGAAATTTAATACGAAATCAAAATAATCATAGCCAAATCAAATAATCAATCAAGTAGACACGTCTAATATGGCCCTATCGGCCCAAAGAAAAATCAATTTTGAATTCGGGGTGGTTCGGGAAAATTTGGGGCGGAAGGCCCGAAAGGTAGAACGGTCATTTTTAGGGGTTCGGGACCCAAACAAATCACAAAATTGGGGTCGGGCCAGTTGAATGTGGCCATTTCCCATTTTTTGTGATTTTTCAGAATTTTTCTAATTTTTCTAAATTTTTTTGGAATTTTTATTTATTTTCTAAAAAAATTGGGAATTTTTCGGATCGATTGTAAATTGACCCTCGAAGCTTCAAAGATTATCGATCCAGACTATAAGAGTCCCGAATTGACCTAAGTATTTTTAGAAATTTTTTTTAAAAAAATTGGGAATTTTTATGAATTTTACATTTTTTTTGGATTTTTTAGAAAATTTTACTAATTTTTTATTAATATTTCCGACCAGGGTCAACTCGGTCAACGCCCGGTCAACCCGACCCTCGACCCAACTTGGACCCGCTCGACACTAAAACAACACCGTTTCCATTTTTTATATATTTTTTGATTTTTCAAAACTATTTCCTAATATCCGAAAATATAGAAAATAAACGGACGGCCACGATTGAGTCTAGAAATGATCTCGACCGTTCGCCCACTCGCGCCTACGTGCGCCTCGCCACATTCGATTGCATCTGCTCCCGTGCACGAAACGACGCCGCATCGCCCATTCTTCCTAAACGACGTCGCACACCATTTATGCAAAACGGCACCGTTTTTAATTTTTTTATTTTCTACGGAATATACGAAATTCTGGAAATAAAAAAAAATAATCTAACGGCCCAAAATCAAACTTATTTAATTATCACGACCGTCGGATCTAATCCGACTAAGCTCGTTCGCGCCAACGACTAAGATGACCGGACATTGACCTGGACCCGGTCATGACATGACACTCGCGATTGTTGACTCGCCGACCGCCGGCTCGGCTCGTCTTCAACCTCGCGACGACGACGCAACCAACGGCCGACATTTCTCCGGCGAGATCTAACGGTGAAATCTCGCCGAATGACGCGAAACTAGCACCGTTCGACTCAGTCCGAACCTCTAGATTAACATATCTCATAATCAAGCAATTTCATCCACGAAATCAACATGAATCAAGCTCGCATGGTCTCGGCCACGAAGAATCAAACGATCAATCCAGAGCATAACTATTCAATCGAGCTTGAAACACTCAAATCAAGTTCGGGATACCTACCTCGAGCTCCGATTGAGCTCGCAATGGCTAGAATTGCCTGGTTGAAGTTTGACCCGGACATTGACCGGTTGAAGGCTCGACTCGAGGTGTTCAAGCAAAATCGATGCAAAACGAAAATGCGAGCGTGGTTAGTGATGTTCAACGATCAAAACGCACACATCAATTGCAACGATTATGCTCGTGATCGAGCTATGCCATGAATGCACCGAGTTGAGTTCAACGGATCGACTAACCTATTATGGAGTTCACGGCTGATTGAGCTGGTGCGATCGGCTCCTGGAGTTGCTACGAAGCTTCTAGACTTGATCTAAGGCTTCGATTTGCTTTGGATTGCTCGGACGAAGTTCTCACGGTCGAACTCAAATCCTCGATCGCACGGGCGAGAGGATGAGCTCTCTCTCGCTTTCTCTCTCTCTCTCTCTCTCTCTCTCTAGCTCTCCGAATGCCTTGCGAACAGAATGAGCCTTCCCCTCGCTTCGCGAAGCTTCTCGGCCTTTTATACCAATTTTGAAATTTGGCGCGTCGGGGGAGCTTCGCCGACTCCAATTTCGTGCCGCACGCGTGCCATTAGGTCATCGGACGGCGACGGAATCGGTTGGGATTCTCGTCCGAGTCCGTTAGATCCTCCGTTGAGCACGAGCGAGCGCAAATTTCACACGGTTTAAAGAAAGTTGACTTTTTTGGGCCACCACAGCTTTGATCGCTTCGCCGGCGTTCCTCCGGCGACCATTGGCCTCGAGGTCGGGTTTAATCGACCCGTACCAACTCTCGAGGAACCAAGCGCCCACGATATCTTGTTCAATTATAGTCGATTGGTCCTCAATTTGATCGTCAAAATTCATCCTTCAACTCTACAAAATGGCGCGAGAGCTCTGGGAAGACGACACTATTCTGGACCGGTTCGACCGATCGGCCGACCGGGTCCGAACCGATTCGGACGTGCAATTTTCAAAATTAATCCAAATCTCTAGGGAATTTTTGCAATTAGTCCTTAAAATTGAACTCAAGGGGTCAAATACTATCTAGAAATGTAATTTTACCCAAAATTTCAGATCAATTTCTATGAAAACCCCAAATTTTTCTAAAATTGCAAATTGGAGAAAAGTTCAATTGAGTGGCCAAATGATCAAATTAGATCCAATTACCCTTGCCAATCGATTCGAGCATATGAAAACGTTGGGAGGCGGTCCAATTTTATTGTGAAAGTCCCTGGATTAAAAGTAATTTCAAAAATTAAAAATCCCGGGGACTAAATTGCAAAAAAAAATTGGGTATTTTGCCCAAATCCGTGCAATTTGCGCAATTGAGGGCGAAATTGATCAAATTGAAGTTGCAGAGGACCACGATTGAATGTCTTGACTCAAAACATGCAAAATTTGCAAATAAAAAGACTCAAATTGTATTTTTTATGCAAATTCAATCCTTAGTGTTATGAAGAAACACCTAAAATTGGATTCAATTTTTTATTTTTCTTGAGGTCAATATGAAAAGAGAATTAAAATAAAAATATTGGACATTTTTCTGTATTTTGTGACCTCGAAAAGTATTTTTTATGAATTTTCTAGTATTTTTCTATTTTTCGAAAATATAAAAAAAATGTGAAAAATTATTTTTTGTTCAAAATGGGTTCCTTATGCTTGGGCAAGGCTCCCAAACTTGAATTTTCAATTTTGTGATTTTGTTATGAATTTTTGAGAATTTGTTTAGAAAATAAAATTAAGGAAAAATGATTAAAAATCGGGTGTCAACAATCGCCTTCGCCCAACCATCACTTCCCTAGCCACCCACCCCGGCTCGTCATCACTACCTTTAGCCACCGCCAAGCTCGTCTTGCTCGTCCGTACCGTTACCATCATGAAGCCTTACCCATGAACTCAGCGAGACCCGCGACCTCCGCCTCCATCACTACCTCTTGCTTGCCGTCCGATGTCCCCATTTCTTCCTTTGCTAAATTGACGCCGCCAACCACCATCCTGTTGCGCCTTTGTCGATTAGCCGCCTCGCCAGCTATTGGACCCGAGTGGCTAATGTAGCCCGACCTAACTCCCACCGAGATCCACCCTAGCTCGAGTTTGGCCGAGGACCCACGGATCCTCAATCGCCGTTGTCGAGCTTGGCTCGCCCGCTAACCAAGTCTAGAACCCGTGACCCCCGCCTTAGCTCCATCTATCATAGCCACTATGGCCCTTCCTTGTCATGCCGCCACTACCTCTAGCAACCGGTTGTCCCGACAAGCCCATCGAGCCGCCGCCGCCATCTACCCACTGTCACCGACTTCTAACCCAAGCACCCCTAAGACCTACCACTTCGGCCTCCTTTATTTTCCCCGGGTAGCCCTATCCGAACCCTCAACCCCTTCAAGACACGAACCCAACTCGGCCACACGTGGACTCGTGGACAACCTACGCCCCCTTCGAACTCGACAGGCGCCTCCGCCGATCCATAACCCGAGTGCCCTTAGCTGAACCCCATCGCGAGCTTCCGAGAACGCCGCGCATCGCCGCTTCACGGAGCCAAGAACCACCATCTATGGATAGCCGTGGACCAAATCCAAAAATCGCAAGCTGCCGATTAACCGAGGACCCCCAAACTCATGCACCACCATTTGCCGTCGTTGTTGTGGCCATGAACCGCCAAGCTTAACTCCGAGTCCAAGAGCTATTGCCGGCCATTATCGGTGTTGCTCGCTTAGTTGCCGTGAGCTTCGCTTATCACCCGACGCTCGTAAATCCTCACCGTTATCATGGTCATCGTCGATGTGTCCAAATCGTCATCGAACATCGGTTAAATAGTGAGCTAAACCCCTAAACCCCGATTAGGGCGCTAATTACGCTTAGTGTTAGCTAGTTAGTGTAATTAGTCTAATAGGATATTTGGGTAGCTTAATCGTGGTTGATTTAGATAGAAATTGGGTTTAGGTTAAATGACCACGATTAATTAAGCCGGTCTCGATTAGTTAGGTCGTCGTGGCTAATTGGAGATTAGACTGGATTGTTTGACTAGGTAGTTGATTGTCGTTGTTTGATCGCGAGTGAGAGATAGGGTAGAGCATGAGTAGATGATTGATTGTCTGTTAGATTAGACTTATGTTAGTTCGATCTTATGAATCTGGATCGGTTTTTATTGTCGGTTTGATGGAACCCATTTGGCCATTTGTCCCGATTGATTGCTTGTCCGAATACCTTGGTTTGATTGTTGAATGGTATGGGTGAAAGTTATGGGTATCGACCCCTATTTATAGCCGCAAAGTCCGGTGGATAATTTGTGCATTCATATGACTTGTGTGGAACCAAATTGCATGATTTATCATGAAAATGGCTTGGTGTCAAGTCTTTGAGCACGTCTGTATGAGCATCCGGCTAAGTGTAAAGATGAAAATTTGGTGGTTGTCATCGGCCGTGCTTTGTTAACACCTCGAATTTTTTATCAAGTTTTTTTTAGTTTTATAAAAATTCATAGAAAATCCATAAAAAGTCAAAAAATTGAAAAACAATCAAGTTTAGAAGCCTTGGCCAAGCATAAGGGACCATTTTTGAACAAAAAATAATTTTTCATATTTTTCGCATTTTTTGATATTTTCGGAAAATAGAAAAATACAAGAAAATTCACAAAAAAATACTTCCCGAGGCCGCAAAAATATAGAAAAATGTCCCATATTTGTATTTTAATTCCTTTTTCATATTGACCTCAAGAAAAACTAAAAATTGAATTCAATTTTAAGTGTTTCTTTACAACACCAAGGGTTGAATTTGCCAAAAAATACAATTTGAGTCTTTTTATTTACAACTTTCGCATATTTTGAGTCAAGACATTCAATTTCAATCCTCTGCAGTTTCAATTTAACCAATTTCACCCTCAATTGCGCGAATTGCACGGATTGGGCAAAAATCCCCAAAATCTTTGCAATTTAGTCTTTGGAATTTTCAATTTTTGAAATTACTTTTAATCCAGGGACTTTCACAATAAAATTGGACTACCTCCCAAGGTTTTTATATGCTCTGAATCGATTGACAGGGGTAATTGGATCCAATTTGATCATTTGGGCACTCAATTGAACTTTTCCCCAATTTGCAATTTTAGAAAAATTTGGGGTTTTCATAGAAATTGATCGGAAATTTTTGGAAAAATTACATTTCTAGATAGTATTTGAGCCCCCGAGTTCAATTTTGAGAATTAATTGTAAAACTTCCCCATAAAATTTGATTAATTTCGAAAATTGCAAGTCTCGAATCGGTTGGGACGGTCTATCACGGTCGGACCGGTCGGACCGGTCCAAATAGTGTCGTCTTCCTCCTCGAGTGCGTGCCATTTTGCAGGTTTGAAGGCCGAAATTTGACGACCAAATTGGATGACCATTCGACTATTATTGAGCGAGCTTGGGGAGGTGTTTTGTTCGCCAAGTCCAAGCGTGTCGATCTCCACCCAGTATCATAGCCAATGACCGTCGGAGCATGGTAGAACGGCCGGTCAAAGCTTTGGCAATCCGTAAAGTCAACATTTGAACAAATGACCAAATTCGTGTTTAATTCGCGTACGCCGGAGTGCCAAACGGAGTTGGACGGAATCCCATTTCGTTCTAGACGCCGTCCGGCTCACTTCGCACGCATGGGCACGTGCAAAGTGAGTCGGTGAAGCTCCTCCCATGCACGCCAATTTTCAAAGTTGGTATAAAAGGGGGCGAGAAGCTTCGCGAAGAGGGGAGGCTCATTCGTACTCGCAAGAAGTAACAGAATAGAGAGAGAGTGAGCTAGAGAGAGGAAAAAGCTCTCATCGTCCGTCATTGATGAGAGCTTGAACGAAAACCGTGAGCTGCTCGCCTAGCCAATCCAGGCTGAATCAAGGCGTCGGATCATCACCGGAAGCTCGCTTGAACCGAGAAGAAGCGATCGCACCAATCCAATCGGTTCGAAATCTCCGAAACGGTAAGTCGAGCTTCGAATCTCCTCTCTCGTGCATTGATGGCAACTTGCTCGGATGATCATCATTTTCAAAATTAACGTGTGCGTTTTGATCCCCAAACATCATCGACCACATCTGCACCTTCGTTTCGCATCGATTTTGTATGAAACCGCATAATCGAGTCTCACGAGCTCCTCCGCCAAAGCTTGAACCGTCGAAGCCTACCTAGGCAATTCTAGGCCACGCGAGCTCAATCTCGAGCTCGAGGTAAGTTTCTAGAACTCCTATTTGTGTGATTGTACAAAGGAATTAGCCTGTTGTACTCTATATTGCTCGATTGAATTCTCGCAATGTCATTACGTGCGTAGCTTAATACTCGCGATCTAGAGGATGAAATAGCTTGATTCTTCGATATGTTGATTGGGAGGTCTAGGTGAGTCGTTTGGTTCTGGTTTGGAGTCGATCGGCCAAGATTTCACCGTCGGATCTAGCCGGGAAGTCTCGGCCGTCCGTTTAGTGGTCGTCAAGAGGTTGAAGACGAGCGACATGGCTTGGTCGGCCGAGTCAACAGGCTAAGGTGTCACCACCTCGATTGGTCCAAGTCAATGTCCGGTCGACTTAGTCGTTGGCGCGAATGAGCTGAGTCGGATTAGATCCAACGGTCATGATAAATAGGTTATTTTGATTTTGAGCCATTAGATTAGAATTTATAATTTTAGATAATTCGCATATTCGGTAGAAAATCAAAAAATTAAAAACGGTGCCATTTTGCATAAATGGTGTACGACGTCGTTTAGGAAGAAAGGCGATGCGGCGTCGTTTTAACTCGGGGATAACTAACGGTCGAGATTAGATCTAGGTTTAAATCGTGGCCGTCCATTTAGTGGTGATGCGGCGTCGTTTCGTGCACGGGCCGGATGTGATTCGGTGTAGCAAGACGTACATGGGTTTGATTGAGCGAACGGCCGAGATCGGTTCTAGGTTCAATCGTGGTTTGTCCGTTTAATTTACGTATTTTCGGATATTAGGAAAATAGTTTTAAAAAATCAAAAAATATTAGGTAAATAGGATACAGCGTTGTTTTAGTGTCGAGCGGGTCCGAGCTGGGTTAGGGTCGGGTTGACCGGGCATTGACCAGGTGTACCCTGTCCAAAAAATTAATAAACAATTCATAAAAATTCTCTAAAAATCCAAAAAAATCAATAATATTCATAACAAATTCATAAAAATTCCCAGATTTTTTCAAAAAATTTATAAAAAATGTCTAGATCGATTCGGGACTCTTATAGTCTAGATCGAAAAATTTTGAAGTTCTAAGGGTCGATTTACATAGATCCGAAAAATTATTGATTTTCGAAAAATAAATAAAAAAATCCAAAAAAATTAGAAAAATTCCAAAATTTCTGAAAAATCACAAAAAAAATGGGAAATGGCCACATTCAACTGGCACGACCCTATTTTTTGATTTTTGGGTCCCGAACCTTCCAAATGACCATTTTACCCTTCTAAGTACTTGGCCCCAAAAATTCCCGAACCATCCCGGAACTTGAATAGATCTTTCTATGGGACGATAGGGCCATGCTAGACATGCCATGCTCATTTGATTGCTTGATTTGATGGTGATTATTCATGATTGCGCACTTAATTTTCTAATTGTAATTAGTAGGATAGAAATTCTCGTCTACATGACAACTCTAGATCGTTAGAGCCTACCTCACCTTGAATATCATCTCGCATGAATTCTTAGGTTAGAAAATCACTCAACCTCGAGAACCGGACCCACTTCTCCGATTTTCGTAGAATCGAGCGGTTTCTCCCGACCGCTAGATAGGGTTCCCGATCATACCCTCCAAAAAATTGATCGATGGCGACTCCATATACATGTACACTATGCACATGTCACCCCACCACACCGAGATCGATTTCGACATTTCTATATCTTCTTCACGTCGTGATTCGAGTAATGAGTCTTGGGAGGGACCCGCGCGCCGGGATCCACCGTCAACTAGGTCGGAAGCGTGGCTCGTCAACCTGGATATCTCCCTCTATCGAAAAAGGCGGAGGAGGGTCGCGACATGCTTGAGTGGTCACGTAATGTTTATCCCCGACAAGATCGTGCCGTGTCGATCGGGAATACACGACTTATCATATGCACGTCAATCCATGTCGTCGGGTTGATCGGATGCCGGTCGCAGCTTGTAAGGAACCAAAGCTCCTTTTGGAATGCCTGTTATGTCATGCCGTGTCGATCGGAATTACATTAGCATAGCAATCGCTGTCGCCGAAGTAATAGGACAATGCTTGGTCCCGCTCGAGAGAACACCATCCGCCTAGTGCGCTAGGCACCAACTATCTAGTATGTCGGGCCAGTGGCCTTATCGTTAATAATTGGACTTCGTGTGGTGTCTTGTGCATGCAAGTTGATGTGATGCCTATCAATTATCTATTGGTTATGGTTGTTGAGTTGGGTCAAGTGTTGTATTTGCAAAGGCTGAAAACTAGTAAGTTAAAATTTGGTGGTTGTTATCATTGTGCTTGAGTGGTCACGTAGTGTTTGTCCCTCACAAGATCTTGTCGTGTCGATCGGGGAATACACTACTTATCGGATGTACGTTAATCCCTGTCATCGGGTTGATCGGATGTCGGTCGCAGCTTGTAACGGACCAACGCTCCTTTTTGGAATGCCTGCTATGTCATGCCATGTCAATCGAAATTATACTAGTATAGTAGTCACTATCGTCGAAGTAATGGGGACGCCTTGGTCCCGCCAGTAGAGCACCAACTATCTAGTGCGCTAGGCACAACTATTTAGTGTGCCGGATCAAGTGGCCTTATCTATTAATAATTGGACTTCGTGTGGTGTCCTGTGCATGCAAGTTGATTTGATGCCTTGCCGGTTGTCTCCCGATTGTGGTTGTTGAGTTGGGTCAAGCATTGAATTATGCATAGCTGAAAACCGGTAAGTTTGCATGTGGTTAAATTATATACTTGATACTTTTGTGGTTGCCTAGTAGAATACTCTAAGTGAATCAATGCCGTAGCCGGGCTTAGGCGTTGACTTACCGAGATTATTTTTACCTTGTCATTGCTAACCCTTTTTAGGCCCTTAGTCGTGAAGAGCTGGAAGTAGCATGGAACTTACTAGAGTAGTTTGGGAGTCGTGTTAATTTCGACCTGGTATCTCCGAGAGTTGTTGAAAGTGGCCCGAAGAATAGACTTGTAGATATTTCACTTTCTTGGGTTAACAAAGATAATTAAATACAAGGTGATTTTTCTTGAATCGTCGAGATTTGATTGATGCGATTTGTCTGTTTAACTATCCCTATTATTCGATTTGATATTTGGGAGTTGCTCGTTCCACATGTGTAATTAAAGATTAAAAATTGGTGGGTTGATGACGTGCCTGGGACATCGTCCTTTATGATTTGAGGCGATTTGGTAGGGTTATCACGTGCTCGGGGATCGGGCGTGACAAAGCAAAGTTGGAAGAAGAAGAAGAAATATAAGACAAAGATATGGTGCACGAATACGGTGCCTTCCTTAATGAGAATAGGGAAGATGATACGGGATATGAAGTAAAACTTGATGAAGTGAAAGAAGCACAACCCGATAGGGAGTCAACTAATACTACGTAAACTTAGACTCAAGAAGAAGAGGAGATAAGTGAGAATATCGACTCTAAACTACTCAAGGACATTCTCGTACTTTCATAATGAATTGAAACTATAGGTTCAAGACTTGTACAAGACCATGTTCCAAGAAGTTGATGAAGTAAAAGACAAAATGGCTAATGAATTTATGAAGCTATGGGAAAACATGTTCGAAAAGACAGGCTTGCCTTTTTTAAGGTAAAACACATGGGCAAGAAGACAGATAATTTTAGAGTAGCCATCGATCTAAAATTGGAATAGTTTTTCAAGCTCGTTCGCTCAAACTTCTTGCAGATTTTGTGACTCCTATATCTACCACAACACTTGCTCTAACTCTTGTGCACCGGATGAAACATGAGATCAAATAGCTTGTAAGTCTAGCTCATTCCTTTGTTCTTGAACAAGTTGCTTTTTATCTAGAAGGGAAAATTAGATTGCTAGAGCTGTCATGAAAGTTGTTCGTAGCACAAGATTGAGAGGAGGACATGAAAAATTTATAAAAGCTTTGATAAAAAAAAATAATGGATTTATCTTTGAGGAGGAAGCCCTAGAATTTGCATCCAAACCAACCGAAAAGGAATTGAAGATTGCCTCGATGAAAGGGAAGGATGCTCATGCAATAAAAGTTTTGTAGTCTAAGGATTTCGATTTAGAAGATTTCTATGTTCAAGACCTTTTGAAATTCTATTCGGGAGAATGAGCAAGCTATAGCGCGAGCGCAGTATGTAAGGATGGTAGTGGAGGAGCACAAGCCGGATCCCAGCTACATCCTAATAAGGATAAAAGTTTTGGAAATCTATCTCGCTCAAATGAACAAGGAGATGGATGAAGAAATTGAATACAAGAGGAGAGTCGGTCTCGGGGGGAGTCATCTTATGGAGATAAGAGCGAGGAGAATCAAGAAGAGAATTCGGATTCGGAGAAGCTATTGGACATTCTGTTCGAGTAAGGAGAGTGCAAAGACAATCCGAGAAAACTAAGAATCGAGCTATGTGTTCAAATGCTTTAGATGAAAAATCAGTTGACCCCATTAAGTCTCGAGTCTAAAGGCTGATATGATCAAGAAATTCCATCTAACATGCCTTGAGATGGAATAGACAGAAAGGAAGATGAACATATTGGAGGAATGGATCAATTTAAAGTTGGCTCGGCTATCCAAGTTTGCTTTGATTCACTACCTTGGGAACATGTGCCAGCCCACAACTACTCAAGTCCCATCCTCATCTAGTCTAGCCCCAAATTTGCTAAAATAGAATTGTTTTCACTCCCTTATTTCATCAAGTCTTGATTCTATTTTGGATGTGTTTGTATCTTGATCGTTCTTTCTAGTTCGAGCTCCGCTTTTGGATCTGCTTTTTAAACTATAGATGTCTCTCGAGTTTAGTTATTTTGCACAAGTAATTTGTTATTTAGATTGAACCTACCTCAGTACCTTTTATTGATTTTAATTTATATATATATATATATATATATATATCTATTGGTTTGATCTATCCTTTTGTGTTGATGACAAAAAGGGGAGAGATTTACCCTTTAATTATTTTTCTGTTGAGAAAAGATGTGAGATAATGATATGTAGAGAAGTAAAAGAATAGGTTCTCATATCTATGAAAAGATGTAAATGATGTTTTATAGGAACAAGTATCAAATTTGAAATTATATTCTAAGCATGATGATGCAGTATCAAGCAAAATATGTTTTGAATAGGTTTCAAGCTCGAGATATAAAGAACAAGTTCTCATAGGAACAAGTTCTGAAAAAGATAACAAAACAAGATGTTATGTGTATTCTAGCGCGAGAAATAGATAAACTTAAAGTTTTGTGCTTTGAAACCATAAATTGGCATGATCTGAATCTTTTGAGCTTATTATTCTTATACGGGTTGATATGAATGAATCATATACTCTGTTCATAAGAAACCTATTCTTACATTAAAATACTACGATACAAGTCTCACTTGCTTTGACACATACTTTGTGATTTCTAAAATCAATACTCCGAACCTATGTATGCTCTACTTGCAAAATGCTCAGCTACAAGTTCTACAAGTCTTGGAAGCAAAGCTAAATCATTCTAGCACGAATTCAAATATTGAATTCATCTTTAACACAAAACTTATCTTTTGCTAAAATAATGATACATCCTTATCTAGCAAAACATTTCATTAAGTAACTAAATCATTATGTTACTCGCTTTTTTTACATAATAATCGGTATATCTATAGGGATAGTTTTGTCATCATAAAAAAGGAAGAGATTGTTAAGAAAAACCCTTAATTGATTTTGAAGTTGACAAAACAATCCATTATCTCTTTATCGAGTTAATGCAATGAAATATTTATTTTACGGATTATCCATATGTGTGGGATACACAATATTGAATCCGATAGAAAAGGCTCGGACATTGTTTTGAGTGACTCGAGACATTGGAATGATGCTCAAGCTCCGAGAGAAGTATTTCACTTGCAATGACCATATTATAAAGAGATGTATTCAAGATGATTTAATTGATATATTACATCATCACAATAGCTAGCAATCAAGCTGGATTCGTACTTGAAGATTCTCAATCATGAAGATCAATCAAGGATGCGGATTAAAGAAGATGAGGATGACTTACCTAATGGAGTAATATATCTATGGAAACTCAAAATCACGATCGTATTGGCGATTTGATCTAAAGGGGGGACTCTTTCCTTTTTCAACTTCAACGGCAACGAAATCCTTTATATACTTGTCCGGTCCAAATGGGGAGGTTTTGGAGAGCGATCCTCTAGAGATCTTGCAGCTTGACTCACTATGATTGAAATTCGATTTCCTTGTGACCGGTGACTTCCGTTACTACCACAAGAGAGCTAACGGTAAGAAGTGGATTCGTTCCGCAATTTGAGATAAAGGAGCATAAAGAGACACTACAAGGCTGAAGAACATACGAGCAAGGGAAAAGAATTCAAAATTTCAAGATCAAGAGAGCTTCACATCCTTCATGTACCTTTGATCATACACTTGTGATACTTAGAGGAGAATATACAAGTGTAAGAGTGTTAAACAAGAAGTTTATTCACCGAATGGTAACCTCTAAGCTATTCACTAGTGAAATCCAGGTGATCATTCCAACCAAAAGAAGTAGAAGTAAGCTTAAATAAAGCCAAACCACTATACATCATATGTACACATTCTCTTACTCTCTCGATTGCTTACTATTATAGTTAAATTATGCAAAGCGTTGCATCCGAGAATATCTCTAAACTCACTAGCTATCATCATTTGAAAGAAGTTTTGAGCATATTCGTTTACATGCCGCATTAATTTTCTTAAAATCCTTAAAATCACCTATTCATTCCCTTTTAGGTGATAATGCTAGCTACAATAGCACCGATTACGCATTTTTGCACAAATACTTTACCTCGATTAGCTCAAGTAGCATTGACTACACCTTCTTACATAAATGCTTTACTTGATCAACTCGGGTGGCATTGAATATAGCCTTTTACACAAATGTTTCCCCTCATCGGCTCGGGTGATATTAACAGCACCTCCTACACATATACAGCCTTTATGTTTGTTTTGATTCATACCCCTTTTGTGTTCATACTAATTCGACTCGGTTGATACATCCCTTTCATGTTCGTATCGATTTGGCTCGATCGATACATAAAAATTTTGAAAACAATTATTAACATATCTTGTCTTTGTCTCGCATTGGAGGAAAATCTCTGGTAACAGATAGGCACTTAGTACCCTAAGGTCCTCGCATCCACAAAAGAGGCTTGGAGATTAATGAAGTCATCGGCATTATGAGGTATTTGGTAAAATAGGTATTTTCATATGCGATCCATGTGCAAATTTCTCTAGTCTATTTCATAGAGGAAGGAAGCTCTAGCACACGTTATTTGCTGTTTTCATGTATCATTTTCCCTTGCATAGAAAAATGGGATTAAAACTCCTGCAAAAGATATTATTCATCGTTAGCATTTCCAAAATTTACGCTCAATTTTATCTTTGCGTGAAACCTCGTGGACCTCTACTTAAAGACGGACAGCTATTGATACTTAAATTTTGATTTTCGAGTAAATCATTTATGTTGCATAAAATGAGAATTAGCCTTAGTTCTCACCAAAATCAATTTCTCATGCATTGCATATTTATTTTCTATCAGTCATACATATCATTGCATTCAAGCCAAAGACAAAGCAATTGAGCTTAAATTTGACGGGCGGTCGGACCCGGACTTAGTATGAGATTTTTCAACTAAAGTCACGGGAGGGTGTGCTAAAATCACTAAGCCATTTGAATCCATTTTCGAGCTCAATTTAACTCATTCAAGCTCATTTTATTTATCAAGGCTTTCGATTAAATGTCCAATATTTAAAGGAAGCCTTAATTGAGCTCGAAAATGTGAAACAAACCCATAATTAAGACCAGAAAATTCAGCCATGGTGTGTCCCTATGAGTGCCAAAATTCTATATGGTTTTAGACTTAATTCAAATTCAAATTCAGCCCATTTTGGTTATTTAATTAAGCGAGGCCTTAATTAATTACCCATTTATTTAATTAGAGTCCAAGATTGCAACATGAGCCCACAAGAGAGGAGAATTTAGGCCATTATCACAATCATCCTCTCTTGGCCGAACATTCATAGTATCCTAAAGGATTAGGACTCTTCAAGTTTCAAAATAATTCAAGAGTTTAATCGGTTTGGGGGTCTTATCTCAATTCAAGAGTTTAATCGGTTTCGGAGTCTTATCCTATCTAGCTAGAGTTTTAATTGATTAAGACTCTAATGATCTCTGATGGCTCATATTAAGTCCCATCTTAGGTAGGGCTTTTAATCTAACAGCCCAAGACAACTCCTACTCCTATTAGGAATGGATAAATTAAGCTCTATATAAGCAAGGCATCACATTCAGTCATTTCCTTCGGCTGCACACTCAAATTTTCGGCACACTTAGAGCTGGAAATTCAAAGAACACTCAAGGAAACTCAAGGAGTTTGATTGTCTCCCTCGAGGTTGAGACAATCCTCCTTTGGTTCAAGTTCGGCCGAGCCCCTTACCGAGCGGCATTCTCCTTCGTGTGTGCCGCCGTTCGCCTCAGCTCCGCTGTTCAACTCATCACCGAAGGTCAGCTACCATCTTAGCAGCTTGGTCGTGTTTTGGTGTCCTAGCTCAGCCCCGCTCAGCCGCTATATGCCCATCAACCCGAATCATCCACCGAATAGCTCAAAAATCCAGCTGCTGTCAACCCCTTTTGGCGTTACTGATTGGCCCCAATTTGAGGTTGATCAGCCTCTATTTTGTCATTATTTGAAGCTTTAATCTCTCTACTGTTTGTGTTAGATCATTCGGGGTTGATTTGATGGCAAATTGAGCTAAACAATGGGATGTTTTGGGCCAAAAAACCCAGGCTGCACTCGCTGGAATTTTCCTTGGAAAAAGGTAAATTTTCTCGATGTTTCATTGCTAATCTATGCTTGTTTGATTGGGAACATGCATATATATATATATATATATTCATGTGTCTTAGTGAATTATATTGATGATCAAAGTTGGAAAATTTAAGCCTTTTCTATCAATCTTGTGCAAGAACTGAAATTGAGCCATATGTGAGAAAAAATTCTGATTTTTTTCATCAAATTTAATTTGTTCATGAAATTGGTCAGATTTTGATGCTCTTCGGAAATTGATGAAATTTAATTGGAACCATGTTTCTTCTCAAAAGTAGATTAGTTCAACCATTCTTTCAAGATTGAGTAAAATTGATTGAAAAAGATAAGAATTTTGGTGAATAAAATCTTGATTTTCGGCATATACTTATCTCTCTTTGCCGAATTGCATATTGTGGATGAGTCTTGCTTGGAATTTTGCACTTGAGTTGGTTGGATTGCATCTATCCATTGGTTATTTGACTATATCTCATGTTATAGATAAAGTTTGATCAAATTGGATTTTATCTAATTAACTGAATTGGATAATATTTGACTTATGGATAAACTTTTGAACTCGACGATTATCTCTAGCATGTGAGTTGGTTGAATTGCATTATGCTATCTAGTATTTTGTATAAACTTTTGAACTTGATGCTATCTAGTATTTTGTATAGGGATTTTGTGCTTAACAGGATAATATTTAACTTGTGATAATCTTTTTGCCTTGGATAATTATCTCATGCTTATCCCATTGGTTGAATTGTCTTATCTTTTATGGATATTCATGTTATGGATGAGATTCGGTTCGAATTGGATGATTATCCAAAAGTTTTTGAGAATTATCTGAATTAATTTCAAATCTTAAAGATAATTTTCTCGGACTAAAATTGAACTTTGGATGAGGAAAGGTGGACCGCACTCTCACAATTTTGGCCAACCCTTGTTTGTTTTGGAAAATTCAAATAAGGTTGGTCCATCTTGCTTTTGTCTGGTCATGTTTGTTTGATTATTTTATTTTTATATAGTATGCACATTTATAAAAAAAAACATGCTCATAATATATGCCTAGACCATTCGGAAAATAAATTATATTTCCATAGCCTTGATCTTATGGAATCATACTTATAATTTGTGTAGAATTTGGTAATCCTCCCTTTGATGTTAAATACCTTTATCCGCATACCGACTCGAATCTACGAGTTTGTCTTAGATAAATTCTACTATAGCCCTAATCTTTGGGAATAAATGAATTAATCGGAAAAATTAGAATTAAAGGTATATTATGGGCATTTTTGTTTATTTTTCTTCAATATTTATTTTTTTATTTTGCTGAAAAACACAAAATAAAAAAATCACTCTTTTCGTGCATATATAATATGGTCCCTCACGTGACATTTTTCTAAGTCAATTTCATTCGATTCACATCATTCAATCAAAAGGAATTTTTTTTATGAAATTTGATACCGAAAGGGCATTAATCTTTCCAAATTATTGTAACCAAGTCCCCGAACTCATTTTTTCTGGTTCGCAAAAATAAATTAATTCTTCCGCTATTTTATTTAGGTTTTTAATCAACCTACCAAGAGCGATTAGTGACGGCTTCAATTTGATACATTTTTCATGAGATAAACCTAAGTTGCAATTCAATAGGACATGAGAGAGTCCAAGTTAGGTTAGTTAATTTAATTAACTTGATAATTCGTTAACTTGAGGTTTCCGAACTTTAGGACATGACAGTTTGGCAACTCCATTTGAGATTTACATAAAGGGTGTATATGTTTATTAATCTTGCAGTGCGTTCGGAAACAATCGGATACTAAGTAGGTAACCTCTTATTGCCCTATGGTGCAACTAAGATCAATCGGGTACTAAACAGCTACTTTTATTTATCCTGTGGTGCGTTCGAGTTAAGACTCAGATACTAAGCGGACAATTTATCAACTCATGGTTGATAATTCACGATGGTATTATATAGTCAGCCTAGCCATTCCTAAATCACTTGTTTAGAAAATCCAAGTACGTTTTCTAAACCCTTTTCAAATTGGCAGCTTTGCTCACTTTAGTTATCATTTTGACCTCTTGTGTTTGTACTTGATGAGTTTCTAGTGACACACTTCTTTCATATTAACACAGATTTAGTTCGGGTAATACACCTCTTATACTTATGTTTTTCGGTTCACGATCGACCTACTTTTGTGATACCTTTATCTATCTCATGATTGACCTACTCTCTTGAGATATTTACCGACCCATGATCGACTTGCTCTCGTGGTCTCGATAAATCTTTATCAAGTCATGATCGACCTGCTCTTGTGACTTTGATACCTTTCAGTTCACGATCGACCTGCTCTCGTGTTCTTGATCTTTATCTTCCAATTCATGATCGACCAGCTCTTGTGATCCGGATATTTACCCTAACTCATAATTGACCTGCTCTCATGAGATATTTATCTACCCAGGATCAACCTACTCTCGTGATCTCGATAAACTTAATCAAAGTCATGATCGACATGCTCTTGTTATTTTGATATCTTCCGATTCATGACCGCGCTCGAAAATCATGAGATTTTTTAACCTAAGGTTTCCGAATTTTAGGTTGCGACATGAGTGTCCTCAAAATATGCTCTAAGTTTGAGTTTTCCAAGTAAGAAGGCTGCGTTTAGTCGCTTGAACTTTTAACAATAATAGGATTGAATATGATAGAATATAAAATCCATAAATTTTGTTATATCCTGTTTATTATTTGGTGCAAGATAATAATAAAGTTGGATATTTTCATAACCTATCATGTCTATTGTGTGTTATGAACGACATATCAATGTAAATAAACTTGAAAACACACAAACGAGAGATAGTTTGAATCTCGTCACATTCAACTCGCTAAAGAAATCACATGTACTCAAGTGGAGGTAATATCTATTAATAGATCTATAGTTATTGAATGATCTAAATCTTAAATAACAAAATGGCTCATTGTAGCATTCTAGAGCTACATGTTCGACTATAACAAGAAAGTTAAATGGGTCACAGCAACATTCATGAGGTGGATAAGCTAGCGAATGCAAAATCTAGTAAGAAGAGAAAACATAATTGTTCACCTTCATGATTTCGAAAAGTATGATGCTTTGCTTTTCTCGCCGGTTTCAATTTTTTTTTTTTTTTTTGCTTATTAGTTTAAATTTTCCCTCTTTTTTATTTTTATATTTTATTTTTATTGTTTTATTCCCTTCCATCATTGCAAAATAAAGTTTTGTCAAATAATAAACCATATGTATATATCTCAAATACATAAGAAATATTGATACTATATACATTTCTATAGAATATATATTATAGAATAGAACTAAATTCAAATATATGAAAATGGGAAAAAGTTGTTTTTATTTTTAAATTTCTATTTTATATTAGAAATTCAAATATTACTTATATTTAATTAATAATTTCTTTTTTTATTTAAGAAGTCTGTTATACTAGGAAAATTACTTTTATATCATGAATATAAGAAATCTTATGTACGTTTTATCCTACCTTCTCAATGTGATATTTTTATCCATGCTATATCTTTTTCATATCTAACTTTATCACGTCTTGGGTAAGAACCAAACATATTTTATCATATCCTGAGTTTTATCTTGACTACCAAACGCAGCTTAAGGGCTGCTTCGGTGATAAGTATGTTCGTCTTCTTAACTCGAGATTTGTGCTTGCATCACCACGCTTGGGAGATTTGGGAACTGTCGTAACTAATGAGGAATCGGCCAATGTGCAAAGAGTCATGGATGCTCCAATGTTAGAAAAAGAAACTCTGTGTTTTATACCAAAGCGATTAATGGGGATTAGATTGACAACATGTTCATCCCTTGATGTTTGCTTGTAAAGTGTGGATGCCCTGCCCATTGTTTTGCGAGGGTTGTGGGAATATCATTTTAGGCGATGAAAATTGCAAAAATTTTCGTCCGCCTATAATCTTATGTTTATCGAGAAATACGTATTCGACACCATGCATAATCAGGCACTGATGAAACGCTTCCTAAATTTGAAATCCTTCTTAAACCATCGCAAGAAATAAATATTATTATGTGTTCTATTTATATTTTTGCTTTTCCGTGCTTTAAACTGTCTATTTGATCTATAGATTTGTCCCATACTAATATCATACACGATCTTTACAGTAGTTGGGTGGATGGCGCCGTGCACAAAGGCCTTTGCCGTGGACTTGGAATTCTAGGTTGTATTTGGTGGTTCGGATAAAAGTCAGAATATGATATGTTTTATTCTATCATGTATATGGTAGCCGTCCACGATAGGATAAAGTCGGATATAGTGGGAATATAGTCCGGATAAAAAATTCTTAAGGAAGGGGATGGAATAGACTCGGATATGATTTCTCTTATCCGGCTATTTTTCAGAAAATCCTTTGCTCTCTTTTTCCTTCTCCTTCCTTCACACGCCTCCTCTCACATCAAAATTTCTCGCCTACAAGAATCTTCTCTCCCTCGCTCAACGATTGCCCTCGGTCTGTCATTGGACTCCTCCGATTGCTATAAGCTCGATCATCGAAGGGTCTTTCCTCCTTAACTGACTTGTTGGCACGCATTACGGTCAGGTCGCATCGTCTTGAGGTTTGTTTTTGTCCCTGATTGGTCGCAAAGAAGGACCGTGCTTGATAATATCTACGATCGCTTGTGTCTCCTTGCATGTTTGTGAGCAATCTCTTGCTTGTTTGCTGTTGGTTCAAAATTTTTATAGGTTATTGGGTTTGTATTGCTATTGGGGACAATGACTGAGTATGGTTATAGATACGACCATTTGAGTGAAAAACAATATGGTATTACAATCCTCAAAGATCGTCGCCGGTTCTTGTGATGACATACCCGCTTCAAGTCGTGGCTACACATAGTATTCATTCTGCTTTGGTTGTGCATTAGGCTAGATACAGCACAAAATTTCTATTCATATCCCTTTCTGCTTCATACACGTGTGCTTGTCCGCAGTGAATCCAGAAAAAGAAAAGAAAAGATTATACTTTACAAGAATCATCGGAAATTACCTATGCTTAGACAAAATATTGGGTATTCAGCCGGCCAATCTTGAGTCAGTTGATGCTTAATGACAGAATGAATCGGAGAAAGAATGGTGCATAAAAACATTACTTCATTTGAACCGCCCTCTTGTCCAGGTATTACAAATCATTTACTAATGAAATATTTGATGATTTATCTGTTGTGTTGTATGTCTGAATCCCATCTTTTGGCATATGTTTCGTGATTCCCATCGTTGACTTCTTGGCACAGAAATGAAACAGAAAAAATGTTCCAAACTCAAAGAAGATATGGGTCAGAAGCTAGATAAGCTAACTCAGAAGGTCAATAATGAAAACATCATCAAATGAGTTTCGAACTATGTGGTTGCATTATTATATCTAGCATGCATGAATCCTGCGTACGTTTATAATATGTTGTCTGTGACTTAAATTTACTAGATTCATGTTCATGCTTGCCGTCCATATTTATTCGTTATTCAAACAGCAAACATCAACGCGTGTCTATGTTTAGGAATGGTTGGTAGCGATTTCAGTCAAACTCAAGGAAGGGGAACAAAGAGAGACTGACGTGTATGGACTATACATGAAGAAAATGCGCTTCTAGATGGTCTTGAAGAATAGGTTGCGCGAGGAATGAAAGCTGATAACGGCTTCAAGTGTTAGGCTTTTTGGAGTTTGATTTATAGTTTTCGTGATATTTAGTGAGTTAGGTAGGGTTAGAGCGATAAGTCACACTACATTTGTGTGAGTTTGAAAGGGAAAGTTGTCCCTAATTTTGTCTATAATTAATTGGTATGTTGCCTTTGTTGTTTCAAGAAAATGAACAATATTGAACAATGTTCTTTTCACTATTTCTTGGAAGGGTGGCGCTATTTCCACCTCCATTTTGACTAAGCCACTCCTTCTCTAAATTAATAGACCAAAATACCCTTCTCTCTTCTGTTTATTGTTTTCTCTTTTATCATCTTAACCAACTTATCTGCCTTTATTTCTATTTTCTCTCTTAAATTATCAATTTCAAAAAATAACTCTAAAATGTTACACCTAATAAAATATCACTTTACCTAGAGAATGTCATCATTTTTAATTTATGATTTTCAATTACAAAAGTTATAGAAAATATTAGAAATTTTTAGTTATAACGGCTTATGACACAATTGACTACCTATTTTACATGATACTTTGAGGAAAGATTTATTTCAAAATTGAAAATTATAACTCATGATTTTGACATTATGATTGAATTTCTAGAATAAATTTGTAGGTTTCTAAAATTAAGTATCGCTAATTTGTGCTTTCTTTTGAGCTTTTCACATTTTACTATGAATGCAAAATGAGGTTGAAAAATTATTTACACAAACCGCACTTTCAAACTCACATAAGATTTTTTTAGGGCAAAGTTTTAAATATATTTTAAAGTTTTGATTCACTTACTATGAGATTGAATTTACAATCGATATTAATTACTTTCTTCATAGCAAGAGTTGAATAGCAAGAAGTTTCATGTTTTTTACTTTATGCATTTTTTCTTTTGTTAATAATTAGATATGGTCTAAATGTAAATATGTGTGGCATTTGATCACGCTTTTGACAAATTAACATTTTACATATGTCGATCAATTTTCTTTCCCCATTTTATAAAGATCAGCCAAATTATATTTTAATTTCGACTTTGAAATATAGTTCCAATCAAACTATTTGGAAAAAAAAAGGCACTTAATTATGTGTTCACAAGCTATCATAAAAAGAAATTCTTGTGAATGAGAATATGAGACCAAAAATTAAATTTGACAATATTCTATAGACAAAATGACAATGAGATATGGTAAATATGGTAAATTGATATCGTGATAGGTGTAATGGAGCATTAGTATTGTGAAATTAATGAAAGAAGTGATAGAAATAAAGGCAGTTTTGTGGATTAGCCTAATTAAAAAAAAGGAATAATAAATTGAAGAGAGAGAGAGCGGATGGTATTTTGGTAAATTAACTAAAAAAGGTAGTTTTTTAGCCAAAATATGAGTGGAAATAGCATCGCCCTTCTTGGAATCATATGTTTTCTATTCTATTTCTTATGAAGTCTAGGGCATTGTTCATAATTGATGTGGTATTTGAAGAATTAAGCATGATTGCTATTTCTTGGAACCATAAGATCAATATTTCTTCATGGGTAATACATAGGGGCATATATGTCATTTATATTGATATCCAATTTCTATCAAATAATAAATATGATATGATATAAAATATTCGACTTTAAATTCGTAGTTCACCAAAAAGTAGATACGATATGATAATATCTAAAGATCTCATATCCTATTATATCCCAACTCGGAAGACTAGAGTTTTTGCAAAAACTCGAGCCTTAGAAGGATTTTAGAAAAATTCCAAATAAGAGCCTAAAGTATCATTATTTTCTTAAATAAGGGCTTGTAATTGACATAATTTCCATTAAGGGCCTGAAGTGGCCATGGCTATTTCGATGAAGGGCTTAACTTCCCCGATCGACTAAATATTCCAACCAATCAAGAGCATTTTCGTCAAAAGACAATTTTAATCTAAATTATATGAAAAATTAAAATATAAAGCTATTAAAAAAAAGATACAAGATGGAGGGCCGGTTGTTGTCCCAACACCGGGTTACTCGGCGGTGGCACGTCGCCGTAACTAGGAGGGTCGCGACCTTCGTCCGGACCTAGCCGAGGGGCTGCAGCAGTCCCCCCCGACCCGGGCAAGGGTTATTGGCGATCCTGTTGGCCATCGTCGACGCTCCGGTGGCTATGGGGCGACGAACAACGGTAGAGGACCTAAGGGGGCTTTTCATAGAAAAAATAGGAAAAGGAAAAAAGGAAGAGAAAATTAAAAAAATTAAAGGACGAAAATTCCCTTGACTAGCACGTGAGGTCGGCTTTTTTTTAGATTGACATTGTCACTTCAAGCCATTATTTAAAATAATGTCTACTTCATGCCATTATTTAAAATAATGTCTACTTCATGCCATTATTTGAGAAAATAAAGGCACTTGAAACCTTTATTTGAAATAATGTCCACTTACTTCAAGCCTTTATTTAAAATTTTATAAGGATTTTATTTTCTCTTTTTACGTGGTGACTACGGTTGATCTGTGAGTTCTGAGCAAGATGAAGGGGGAAAAAACTGTGAAGTCATCATAGCCTTTTCAAAGTGGTCAATGGTCAACTAGTTCTCTTTGTACAATCAAGTCATTTTGCCCTATTTATTATCTAAGCACACCAATAAATTGCTAACATATATGTCACCAATATTGAAAGCGAAATTCATTTGTGATGCTAACGTGATGTTACAATAAAAAAAAGTGAAAATGAAATAGAGCGACAAATTTCTCCATTTATGTGCGGTTTCCATCCTAAATGTCCTGAGAAAATAGAATGTACCATCATCAAAGTCTTTTTGTTTTTGGGTCAAAATACCATCATCTACGTTGACCCCATTAATTCGACCAAAAAAAGAAGTTGACCCCATTAAGAGAACCCTTTTTCCCTCAATAGAATTACTTTACACATCTGTGTTCGCAATCATGCAAGAGAAATAATCTGGAAATTGGAATGAAATTGAGACAGCCCAGATTGAGAAATCGGGCTAGGCCCACCCAGGCCGAATTAGGCTTTCAAGCTTCATGCTGCTACTGAACTCATAGCACTACTCTTAAGGTATTTAACTTAGGGAAGAAAATTTTCTCCCCTCATGCTCACAAAAATTTCAAAAATTTCTCGAATTTCCATCCGAATTTTTACTCCCTCTCTTTTCCAAATTGAGCAGGGATGGACGACAGAATAATTTTTTCTTTCATATTAGTTTAGCGACAATCTACAACAGCCTGACAACATTTTATGACTACTTTCCTGGCATTTCCTAAAAGCTTTTTGTGCGCGTTTGAAATACGGGAAAGATGAATGAGTGAAAATTCGGGTAAAAAACATGAGGACAAAAGTTCAGAACTCGCAGAAATTACAGAAAACTCCCGTAAATTTTGTTGGTAGTACACGGTCGCCACTAAACTTTATTAAGTGTTACATATAACCTTCCTGAACTTCCATTTTGTTACAGCTGTTTACCTGCTTTATACTTTCCCTTAGCATGCGCAATGCATAATATTTTCCATAGGGTAAAAATGAATATTTTTATGAATTTTTTTTTTAAGGAGATCTCTCCTTGAACATTGATTTCTATAAATTGAAAAGAAAACAGCGGCTTTGCTCTGCACTTTTCTGCTCTCTCTTTTGCTCTGTTTGTCCGTTTGTTTTCTTGAGCGGATAGGCCCAACCACTTCATTGGGCTTTGGAGATACTCAATTTCCTAACTAGTACGCATGTTTGCCGCCCAAAATGAAATCAATATGTATTTTTCACCACAGAAAAGATAGATCTCAATACTTAAGCTTTGTTAAATTGAGGTAACTGAGATTTTATATCCCAATCTCCTCTATATTGGCCCAAGTTCCCAAGGAAAGGCACAATGAGAAGAATTATTTTTGGAGTAGATCAAACAAGGGGAAGAATCAAGAAAGTTAAAATCTTGAAAATGTTTTTCCTTTCAACATGTATTTGTCCAACTTATTTATACCGTGTCAATGGTTTTTTGTATTTTTAGTAATACAAATACTTAATAAGAAAGCAATTATCGCAAAATTTGTTAAAAATAAATTTTTAGCATGCAATTTTGCTAGTTAGTAAACAAATACAAAACGCATTCAATTATATAAAACAATAATAGTTGAACCAAGAAAGGTTTGTTAAATTTTACAAAAAAATATACCAAAAAGGTTATAAACCTATTGCAATTGTGCCAATAAAGTGATAAACTCTTTTTTTTGTTAATTCAGTCCTAAATCTTTTACAATTATGTCAATTCAGTTTAATTGGCCGGCCGGTGCTGATATGACAATTTTTAATGATATCTTAATATTTTCTGAAATTTTTAATACCTTTTTCTGTTTTTTTTTTTTTTTTTTTTGGGTTGGGCCGGCTGGAGGCTACTGGTCATTGGCCAAGGCCCTGCAAGTAATAAATGGCAGCGTGAATTACCACTTACAAAGTGCCACATTACTTACTTTACTAATTCATTAGACGAATCTTGGTATTTTTAATATTGCTTTTCATAGTATAACTTCGGACAAAAGAGTAATAACTAACTTCAAAATACGTAAAGCAATTAAAGTTTCTATCTTATTTTGTCTGCCCGATAAATGCATGTTTTATTTCCCTAGTTTGGCCCAAGGGGCCAGGATAAGTTGCCATGTTCGAGCTGGATTTTGATTCGTGTTTGCCTGTTGATCACTCCCAATTAGCGAGGACGTACTAATGATTGACTGATGATTTAAGGCAGCCCCTCCTGGGCAAGCGAGCATGATATTGTCCACTCTAGTCGCGATTTGCCTATGCCCGCACAGTCTTAAAACGTATGGCAATAGTTTAAGGTTGTGCCAAACTTACCGGATAAAGCAACAGTCTCTGTATCAAGGCGAAACCCTAACATAAATAGAGTAACTAATGCATGCATGTTGGTGATCTTAAAACTCGGCCGGTGCTCGAATGTTTGTTCAAGAAGTCCTAATTGTCGGATAATCACTTGATTCTCAGCACATGAACTAAGCGTGTGCGGGATCACGAGTTTGAATCACATAAAATCCGAGGCAGGTGAAAGAATAAGTAGAAACTCATTGAAAAGAAGGTAGACCCATAAAAGTGTAAAAGGAGGAGGAGAGGAAAGCAAAGTCCCAATGTCAGACTTTAATAAATAAATAAAAAACGTGCATGATGCCACAGTGCCACTAACAACTCACTTTAGACGTGTTAAGTTAGGGCCCGGCCTAAAACAGAACATGAAAAATCCAAATTGGTTGCAAAACGAGGAATTTTTACGGATTTGAACGAAGTGGGTTTTATTCAAAATCATCTACTGTAATACTAAATGCAAGGCTAATGCCGACTTTCTGAATATGTGTTCATTTTGTACTTAAAGATCTTGAAGTGTTGTCGCTAACGTGTAGAGAACGGGCATGCCCCGGCATCTCTTCTTTCAAACAGAATGCACAATCATTTGCTCTATATGAACAAGTTGGAAACCCTAGCTTTCTTGCTTTTTCTACTCCGAGACACTTTCTTTAACTCCATAATTGGCTAATCATGGTAGATAGAACCCGGTTCGATTTTTCCTCATTGATCTTTACAAGTGATGAGTACTTTGAACATCCTCCTGATTTCTCTGTTGGCAAGTTTGTTGGGGATGGCTAAGTTTCACCTCACCCAGCAACACACCCGCCACATCCCCCTCCCCTTCCAGATTTCGAACCCGGTTCGATTGTTAGGAAGAAGGCGATAAAAAAGAGGGTAGAGAGAAGCCAACCGGATCGAGACAAACCGGGCCCGCCAAATATCCGATGCCTCACTCCATCATCATGAGACATTAGAAGGCTTTAGACCTTGATTGAAAAGCCATGATTGCTGCATGGAATTCAGCATACACTGCTGCTCTTTCCTCTCTCTCTCTCTTCTTCGAATTGCAATTTTTTTTTCTTTGTTGGCTGTTTCTTTTTCTTGTGGGAAGAGAATAATGCATTGCACTTTTGAACTCTTATCTTCGAAATCATGAAGATGTCGGATCCGTAGGTGAACTTCTTCTTTCTTTCTTCCCTCTCCTTGCCAATTGCTTAGGGCAATTGTTGGGTGGGTTGGTTCAATTGTTGTTTCTTTGGTTTGGGGAAATTATTGATCATGTAATTATTCTTGCCTCCCTGCGGCTAGAAATAAATGGGGCCACTGTTTTGCCCCCCTCTTTCTGACACCACTCTTTTTGTTTTAGAAATATTGTTTTTTTCATTTCATTGGCGAGTGATTCACGACTTCGGACAAAAAATGTTTGATTTTCAAAGCATCGATTAATCTATTTTACGCATAATCAAAGTCTTGAAAATTTGATCGTTCCAAATGAAATATGATCAGCAAATACTATGAAGACAATCTTTATAATCACCCTCTCTGTTAGAAAATGATTGATGGACTAGATTCCCGCAATTTCCGGTAATATTGGAGAAATTGTGTCGTGCGTGCTCGGAAATTATTCGTATGATGGGAGCTGATTTTTCATAAATCTGATGATGAATGTATCGCTTTTGAAAACACAGTTTTCGAAAGTCATGTACAAAATAGAATTAGTGTTCCACGATGAAACGTGTAAAATACAGTACCATATGCATCACGCTATTTCTGCCTTTGTGGAATATTTTCAGACTTTTGTCATTTGCCTGCCGTGCTCTTGGACATGGCCTTTTGTTGTTCTTCTCTAACATCAATGGTGAAAAAGCAAAAAAAAGAACCGCTAGTAAGCATTTTTCTTTTTAAATTTTAGTGTAGTTGGTCAAGTGGTGTTTGGTCAGCTTTCGCGCATCTCGACTAGTGCACTTCCTCGGATAATCTTAAGGGCTCACTTCTCATATTGGCTTAGTGTATTTTGAATTTTACTCCTGAAGTGTTTTTCAGCAAAACTTGAACCCAAGAACACAAGGAAATGATCAAACTCTCTTGCTACATAAGTTAAGACCTCCAACTTGAACTAAAATGTGCATAAGTCAAAATCTACAATATCTCGATGCCACATTTGGAGAGCTGTGTTGTTTTGCGAAGATGACCAGTTGATTTCCGTATAAGTAGTCCGTTTGAGGAGACAAAGTAAACCTCTACTTATACCTTCAACCGCTGAATTTCCCTCGAGAACTGGAAAAGGAAAAAAAGATTTTCTGTTATTAAGTTATAGAAAAAAAGGTGAGGAAGTATTCTGCACAAGTCATGTTCCATGTAACCCTAATTTCTTGTTCGTGAAAGCTGTCTAGGGTTGTGACCAAAAATAAATAAATAGAAAGAAAGCTGTCTAGGGTTGTGACCAAAAATAAATAAATAGAAAGAAAGCTGTCTAGGGTTTTTGCTGAAGACATGTGGGGCTCTAGATATGGTTTTGTCCTCTTTCCTCTCTCTTGTGTTAATTTTGCTTATGAAAAGAGAGGGAACAACCATCGGGGGCATTGACATTAGGAATTGCGAACAAGTCAAATGCCAATATTGCCATATGACCTTTAGCAAGGTTAGTAAAACATTTAGAATTTTAGGCCCTAACTTCATTTATGAAATAAACATAACTAGTTAGAGTCGAAATAATATCAAGCAGTCCAATAATTTACACGCAGAGGCATCACAATGTTGCACAAGTAAATTGATGGTGGCCGTGAATGGCAAGTCTACGAACGTCGTGCATCATTTTGATACACTAGACTCGCATTGTATCTTATGTTAAATACTAAGATTTATTTTGATGAGAACTCGCTCCAACCAATTTGGGAGCGATGAGCATAAGTAGAACTATATTCAAATAACTTTAGCCACAATTGAAATAACTACTCTCAAATTCAAAGTAATCCCTAGTAGCCCATTAAACGGTAGTGACTCCTTACAAACGCTATCTCAACTTGGACTATCTTATTTTGTTGGACCTAAACCGTCGGTTTAATTGTGAAAAAAACCCTCGTCTATTGTCACAATCTATTAGGTGCACATGCAATTCTTATAAAAGAGAATTGAAGTAGTTTGGAGTAGTCAATATTTCGGATATGCATAATTTTTTTGTTTAAACTTATAAGTGAAGGTAGATCCAATTATATAAATGTTCTCTTTGTGATTTTCCTATAATGAAGACATCGCACTCTATTACAAATCCACAACAAGTGGTATTTGAGTCAATAGTTGACTAAATGGGTTGTGCCTCCTTTACGGATGTATCGATACTTGATTGAATATCTCAACGAAAGTTTGATGTTGGCGATGATTGAGGTTTGGTGAGGGGCATAACCGTAGTGCATAACACTGATATGGAAATTTAAGCTGATATGTTGGTGGAGAAAGATACTTTGATGAACTAAGGTGAAAAAAGTATAACACAACAGACTTTAAAGGGGGGATTTGTTCAAAAGGGTATTTGGAAAATTCAGTATTGAGTTAGGAATAATTAATGTTATTTTAGTTGTACATAACGACTCATTGAGTTCATTTTTTGAGTAAATGTAAATCTAAGTGACTTTATTGAGAGGATTTAATAATTAATGCATCTTAATTGTCTCTTGCTCAGTATCAAACCCATAATTATGGTGCTTCCATTCTAGAAAGAAATTGGAAAAGAAAGACAACTTTTCAAACTTCTTCAGCAAGATTTTCTAGAACAATTCGTGGAAAATTCCAGGATTAGCGTAGTAGGCTGGACCTTTTTTGGGAGATTTCCAGTTTATAAATTGGTTATCCATTCGAATCCCATTAATCGTGTGCAAACTACTTTGGATCAAGGTCACCTATATCTGTCAAAAGTCCGAACGTTTTGGGTTCATGGTGCTTATTAGACAATTCGTGAAAGGTGCCTCCGGATCATAAGGTTTTCAACAACAAGATTCGTGGACTTTTAGCGAGGGAACTAGGTTAGGCCTTCCGCTCGGGGGAGATTGCGCTTCTGTACAAAGTTAAGCCCACAACGTTATGTCAAACGAATCTGAATATTCTCACATAACGCCACCGTCAGAGCTTGTTCATCTGTGTGCTTGTGTATGTGCGGTAAGATTGTTAATACAGCAGGATTACTTATGAACTACTCTTTGCTCTTCTTCGTCTTCTTCTTCTTCTTCTTTTCCCTTTATGATAGTGGCACTGTATGAAGTTTTTGTAGAGAGAGAGAGTGAGGGGATTTGTTGTGACAGTGGGTGATGTGGAGGGAGCTGGGAGGGTCTTTTCGAGAGGGAGGGGGACTGTAGGTGAAGTAACAGGTGCGAAATGAGTGGATGGCTCCGAGAAATGGTAAGGAGGTGGAGGTTATTATGAGACTAGTCTCCACTTTTGCAGGGAAGAATGAAAGTGGATATTCCATAAATATAATTTAATAAATTATTGTTCCCCCTTGCCTACTTTCCTTTCCTTTATTAGAGATAAACTAACTTAAATACAAAATTTAAAAGTATCACGAGTATGACACAAAGACATGATTTTAGAACGCATATCATAATAAATTTTTTTCTCTATTTCTATTTATGGCAAGAAATTTATTTTTCTATTTTTTATTCCATGGACGAGTTTCTAAGAAGAGACACACGCATGATAACGACATAAAATTTCTACGGTCATCGGCCGCTGGATCTTGATCGGTGATCTACGGGCAGCGGATGGCAACCTCGCTTCGGGGATGCGAGAGAGATGGAGATAGCACGGGAAGAGAAGGAATGAGCAATGAAAAGAATTCTTATTTTTATTTTAAAAAAGTAAAAAGTTTTTACTCCTCATTTTTGTTCCAAATATATTTTTAGTTGAAAAATTTATCTCGAAAATAAAAAAATAAAAAATATTTTATGAAACCGATTTCTATTCTAAACCTGTTCTCAAAAACATAAAAATAAAAAATAGAAAATAGAGAAACAGAGTGGTTATAGCTCGCGTCCTTGAATACTCAACACTGGCCAAAAGTGGGAGGTCTCCATGGCCTCACCTACGGCCAAATATACATGGGGCATCACTTGTCACGCTTAAGCGAAGTAGGAATAAGTCCTTGCCCAGAGGCGTCTAATTTTGCTTAATGATATTACCGTATATTGACATAATTCATTTCGTTTATAGATGATTGTTTATATTTCATGACTACTTTATATAAGTATATTTTACACCGATGGCGTTTTAAGTTATTGATAATTCATTTTCTTAGTTTCACTTTTAAGTACATGTTTCTATTCATGACTACTTATATATATGTTGCTATCAAATAAAGTTCTCATTGATTTATCTAAAATTCTTGGATCAACTCATCTCTATAGACACATGCAAACCGTCTCGTTTACATGGATTGGGTAATGTTTCGTCCACATAGTAGTGAGGCGTGGTTTCCTAGGTTACCGTGAGCAGATACCATGTTTCGAATGCAAATTTTGCTCAACACTCTATCAGTTTTCGTTTTTGTTTTGGGTCGGAACACTCTATCAGTTGACCAAACACTTAAAATATAAATAAAGGGTAATTAAAGCATACATTTCCGGTGTAAAACGTTTTCCACAAGTGGTCCTAACTCAAACTTTCCTCAATTTGATGGACAATGAATAAATGGATAGTTAAAACCCCTAAACCAATGGTGGATATTGTTGCTTGTGCAGAGTTTTTTTTTATTATACTGACAATGTGTGCTCTAATTTTTATGCATAAAATAAATAGCAAATCTTAATCTCTCCAAACATGAAAAAAGATTGACAGGAATTTGATTTGGCAGGATTTGAGAGGCCTATCGTTTCTTTCCCCACCTTTAAGCAGCCATAGGAGCACATATTTGACATTGATGGAAGTTTTGATGTACCCACCACTCATTGTCCTTGCGACTTTTATTCTCCTACATGCCCGTCCACACGTCTTAATTTGCACTGTTTTTCGATAATTTGCCTTACATACTTTTTTACTTTCCAATAGATATACAATGTTGTCTCTTCTGAATATTTAAATGATTATACCAGATTGGATGGAATTTTGGCCAAAAATCTCAATGGTTATCAGCTTGGTGAAAGGAAATGGTAACCTAAATGAGGTACACGTTGGCACGTCACATTAAACTTATGCTACATATCCCCATTTTGTTAATTATACACCAAAAATCTTGCAAAAATACGGAAAATAATTGGTTCACTTGTCACCTCGTCAATATTTACTAAACCATGACATCATGTATTGTCTAAGTGGGTAGGCATCTATTAATATGAACTCCGGATAAGCCCATAACTGTGTATGATGATAACATTTCATTCACCACTTAAATTGAAACTCCAGTCCTAATGTCACAATTATGAGTGTCACTCATGTTGGATTCGAATCCAATGTTCTACAATTCAACTTCCACAGAATATGGGGAGTTACATTATATTCACTAATTGAAAAACACACTCGGTGTACCAAGTAAACTCTCGTATGTCAAAATGATCTTTTTCACATATACGAAATAAAATTCCTTGATTATTCATTCGAAAATGGAGATAATGGCAAATTCGTTTGTTGGAAAAATGTTAGATAACATGAAAATAACAATTGTAGGAAATATATTGAAAAAGATGAGAAAAGCAAGATCAATTATCCGAGGTGTGCAAGCTCGTCCTTAAAGATAATTTCACCTCTGGGAGTATGAAACTCGGTGCGTAAGGCTTCTAGCAGCTATCCTCCCAAAATACAATAGACCTTCTTCTATATTCCGCACTGAATATTAAAAAGAACATGAACAACATTATATGTATAACTCAGCAAAGAAGAAAAAAGAAGAAGGGGAAAACTCTCTATGTCCTCGGTAGATTGTTTCTTAAAATTAGATATACATATTCAATTAAAATAGAACCGTTGAAAAACCGTTATAAAGCCGTTGTTAGAACAATAGAGAGTTTGTGAAGAAATAAATCAGCCTTTACATCGTCGTTATAAAGCGGTTAGAAAATCGTTACACGACCGTTGCATACCCATTATAGAACCGTTTTATAAATTAATGGAGGATAGAGAACGTTGCTTCGAGACTCTCCTTAAAGACTAAGCTCGTCGCCTTCGAGCTCGCTAACATTTGAGCTCTTCTCGGGAGATTGAGCTTGTCATTAGAAAATCAATCATTGTGGCCAATATTCTATCAATACCATTATAAAAGAATATTTCAAAACTATTGAAATATCCAACAATCCCCACATATTTCAAAAAAATTTGAAAAGATAAAATTGGAATAAAACTGGGTTATTAGAGCATAATCCATCGAATTGGTACGATTAGGCTATGAACTAGTCCTAGAAAGAACGAAATATAATTCACAAAATCATTGGTGAAGTTTGAAGCTTCTAGAAATCAATCATTCCGTTTTGTGAATTATGATTTTCACCAATCACATTACACTACAACAAGGTTTGTTGTTCAACGCGATTTTGCTAATATACCATGTGTGTGCTTCGTTTATTCATAAGTGCTCTAGAGATTTTCGCCAAAAACTCTCATAGGAGCGGCCTCACTCCACGATTATATAGGTGATTCCATCAAGTGTATTCTGCAGCTTAATATACTCGCTAACAATAGCCATGGAATTCATTAAGAGCTTAGCTCAATCTTTTTTTCCTTGCGGTCTTGCACGATTCTCACCTTAGAAGAAGGGCAGTAACTTTAATGGTGCATCACTATATCGACTCGTGACTTGTTATTATCCATATTAACCTAATTCATGGGATCGTCAATCACATAGATTAGGTTACTATCCATTGTTGATTTTCTTCAACTGGCTTGTCCCATTCCCCTCTATTTATAGTCGGAGGATTGGCCAAATCTATTTCGACTTCATATAATCAATGGACATAATTTTATCTTTAAGAAATTGCTATTACATCACATCTCAACCGAGATGTGTCTCTTTTAACCATTATAAGTTTCATTTTTAACAATGGCTAGTGCTTCTTGGCAATCACAATGCCTATGACACGTAACGCGTCGGTTTCATTTGCTTTTCGAAGAATTTGAGTAGTTCTCGAATTTTCAAGATGAATGTGTCTTTCTCCTTCTTCTCCTATTAGAGTGTAGAAGGATAAAGCATTATGTTTTTACATATATTTTTGGTAGCACCTTAGTCTACCACTCATTGTTTCACATTGGCCACAATATTGGCTTGGGAAATGAATATAGTAATTACGTCATCAAAATCATATGCTTAAACCAAGTTGACTATTAGTTCAGCGGGATCGTCGTTTCTCCCACAATTTTCTCCAAGTTACAACATCTCTACCAAACACACAACTTACAGCGGATTTTGTCTCATTTGAATCCGAGATCCAGTTAACATCATTGTATCATTCTAATGTAATGGGAAATTCACTGTGTAAAATTTCATACTTTTACATTCACATGTGTCGCGACCTAAAAAATAAACAAGTTAAATTCCAGGCTAATGGATTATCGGGTTAATTAATTAACTAACCTAACTCGGACTCTCCCGAATCCATACCAAATCGCCACTTAAGGTTCGAATGATTAACATGCAATGTGATTTGAATTTGGAGTCGCCACTAATCATTTTCGGTAGGTTGACTAGAAACCCAAATAAAATAGCGGGAGAAAACTATCTTATTTTGCGTACCGGAGATTAAGAGTCCGGGGACTTAATTACGCTAAATTATTCTAACGCCCTTTCGGTACCATTTTCATGAAAAATATTTGATTTGGTAATTTACTCGAATTTCAAAGGTGCAGTTTTTTTATTCTTTTTTTTGTTTTTCTTCTTTTTTCTGAAAATGTAAAACATTGAGTTTTATGCGATATACACCATGGACGATTTAGAAAGAAAGAAAACGCGGCCAATCACAAGTATTCACAAAAATAAATTAACATATAATAATACTAAACTTCAAACACGTGGCACGTCTAAAATAAACAATCAAATATTCAAATCAAATGATTACATCTTTGTAGATCAAGATGGAGACAATTACCTTCTATTACACAAAATCTTACTCACGTACACGTTATAGTTTCTTTCAAGATCTCGAAGCTTGAAGAGCGTGGCTGTCGTCGAAAATGGCAAGCGATAACGTTGTTGGGTGGCGAGAGGCGAAGTATGTAACGGGACTCGTCGAAGATGATGCTCGACCAAAGCTCTTTTTCTCTCACTCTCCAATTTTCTTTTCTGGTTTCTTCTCAAGGACTATCTCAATTCTTTTCTCCTCAAAAACTCTCTCAATTCTCTCCTACTCCCCAAAAAAACTCCTCTTCTCTTCAAGAACTCTTCTTCTTTTATAGGCAAAGTTCTTCATCCTTCATTCTTCATTTTCATCTTCTCTTCTTCACCTTCATTTCTCCATCTTCCATCTTCATCTTCTTTTCTTCATCTTCATCTTCCCTTCTTCATCTTCATCTTTCTTCTTCATCTTCATTTCTCCATCTTCCATTTTCTCTTATCTTCTTCATCTTATCATCTTCTTACTTCATTTTTCATCTTCATTTTCATCTTCTCTTCTTCACCTTCATTTCTCCATCTTCCATTTTCATCTTCTTTTCTTCACATTCTCTTCATTATCTTCTCTTCATCATCTTCCTTTCTCCATCTTCTCTTCATCCTCTTCTCTTGGTATCTGCAATGCAGTCCCGAGGGTTCTAGTATTTGCAATACGAGTCCTTGAAGTTCTAGTATTTGCAATACGGCCCCTGAAAAAAATATTTCTTTCAAGCCCAAATATTCTTGGTACGTTTTCACCCCATGCCTAGTCCAGGCCTTTGTTGAATTAAGTTTGAATTATATGCCAATGCTATGTGGGATGATTTTTGTTTAGAACTAAAATTAGTTCTAATTTTTATGCAAGAAATAGATTAGTCAAAATTTTAGGTGTCAGCAATTTGCCCCTCTTTGAGTGGAGGCTCGTAGAGGTTCCGCTCAAAGATAAAATTGAACCCTAAATTTTGATAGTGCAAATGATGGATGAATTTTTTTTTTTTTTTTTTTTTGCGGGAGTTTTAATCCCATTTTTTGTAATGAAGTGATGCATGATATGCGAGATCAGTAAATAACATGTGTCATAATTTCTCTTTTCCATGTTAGAGAAACCTGCATATGGATCGCATACGAGAATACCTGTTTTACCAAATACCTCATAAGCTAGTGATTCCCTTAATTTCCAAGTTTCTTGCAAACACGAGGACCTTAAGGTATTCGGCCTATCGGTTATCGGAGACTTCTCCCTAATGCGAGACGGCGCAAGATATGTGTATCCTTCCGGATCACAAGAGCTACGTCGTTGTGAGTCGAAAGAAGTAGAATCAAGTTCACAAGAGCTACGTCGTTGTGAGTCAAAAGAAGTAGAATCAAGTTCACAAGAGCTACGTCGTTGTGGTTGATTAAATGTCGAAATCGCCGGTGCATATGTCTTCACGATTCGACAAAGGGGAACCAAAATCTTAAGAGCTACGTCGTTATGATTTGGTTTGGATCAAAATCACGGGTGCTTATGTCTTCGTGATTTGATAAAGGAGCCGAGAATCATAAGAGCTATGTCATTATGAGCCGACTAAAGGTCAAGATCACCGGTGCATATGTCTTCGTGATCTCGGAGGCCCGAAATCATAAGAGCTACGTCGTCGTCATGATAAGATGTCAAGATCGCCAGTGCATATGTCTACACGACTGACGGGAGAGGCATATTGCCGAATTGAATCGTAACAACTATCATCGGAGGAGTTGTTGATTTGAAAATGGGTTGAGAAAACTTACCTGGGTTCTCCGAACGATTAATCAAAGAACGAAACGGATCGCTCGTATCATACATGGTAGGCATTTGCCAGGAGAACTTGCTCATTCAATAATCCTTGGATGAATTTCGAGACCTTGGGAGGGACATCGAACATCGGGAATGTATTACCCATCATAGAATGTACGAGGTAACATGCGCAAACATATTCAACAATGAGTTCATGCAAAACTTTCCTACCGGAGCTTGCAATGATTAGAAATAACATGTGTATAATGCAATCACTCATACTATGGTTTATGCATAACCATGCTATCAAGTTTGCATTACCAATCCTGTCCGGGGATATTCTCACATTATGAATACCTCGAATGTGAGATGAATGGGGGACTTCGATCCAGAAAGGGTTTTCTCTCACTCTCAAGAAAAGTTATTTATCCTGTCTGCGGGATTCAAAAGAAATCACTCAATCTTTTCATCATCGCATTCGATAAGGATCCGAGTAATCTCGCAATTGATACGACCGGAGCCGATCCGGAGGTCTTGATTAGGACCGTAATGAGGGCTAGGTCAAAGGTTTACAAAGGGGACTCTAGTTGAGTCGAAATTTCTTGAAATGAATTCCTTCGTCATCTCTGCGGGTTTATAAGTCAAGAACCCCGCAAAAATGAGAGAGAAGTAATCTTGCTCGAACTTTTTCGAGTGATGCTTAAAATCATTGAACTCCACATTAATTCAAGTGCCCTAGTCGGAAAAGGCTTTTAAAGGGTTGTAATGGAGGTAATGATTTGGGGGCGAGAAACGAAAGGGTTCGTTTTGGCTCGGAAGATGTTTGAGAAGGGGCTTGATGTTGGTGATCATTACAATCTTGTCACCGATCGTGGCCTTCTAGGATACCATCATTGCTCGAGGATGGTATGAACTGAAGATTGCATTTGCAATTTGATACTTCATGGAGATTTTTCTCTCAACCCTTTTAGGATATACGGAAAAATTGTGCATTTAAGTTCGGAAATATTCTACAAATGAAC
The DNA here is from genome assembly GCA_021437795.1 of Rhodamnia rubescens. Lineage (NCBI taxonomy): Eukaryota > Viridiplantae > Streptophyta > Magnoliopsida > Myrtales > Myrtaceae > Rhodamnia > Rhodamnia rubescens. Next base: position 302,782 of record JAILYA010000035.1, read on the forward strand.
AATGAATTGAAAGGGCATTGACTTTGCTTTTGGTAGGCACTTTGCTTTTTAAATGCCTATGAATTTTTTGTGGAATCAGCCTTTCCTCTTTCTTCTCCTTTTTTTTTTACTCCCAACTCTCTTTTACGATTGTATCTTGATGAGTTCATTGGGAGATTTTCTATGGATCCAGCTTTTCGGGTCCTTCTACTCAAAGATGGGCCATATTTGCTTTGGAACAACAATGATCACCAATGAGGGCTTTTAAAAACGAATTTGCGGGCTCAAATGGGTTGTGCAAATGGATATAGATGTGTGGAATAGAAAAAGAAATGCTCTTCGTCACCCTAAGGCACTTGAATTAAAGCGCAAGTACAATGCAAAGAACCACCCGAAAATTGATGTTAGTCCAAGCAAGAAGATTTCTAACCATTTGTCTCGTGATGCTTGATGGAATTACCTCTGTTTTGCCCCAATGTGGGATGGTTCTTGACGGGGTTGTGGAAGTGAAATCTCCGCTCAAATGGGTTGATCAACGGATAACTTGCAGTGTTTAGGGTAGAGAAATGAATGCCTCCATCACTTCGGTTATCGTACCTTTCGCGAGAAAACTTTTTTACCTTGGGGAGTGCGGAATTTAGCCATCGTTCATCTCGCTTTGAAAAAAGTGGACGTGTTTGGGAAAGTATTGCCTTTCATCATCCTGTCATGCCCTCTTTGTACATTCGATGTACCTTATGTAGTTCATGTTCCTTATTCGAGTTGGTAAATTAAACATGAGGAACAATCATGTGCAAACCATGCGGTGTATGAGTGTTTTTCGAGCATATAAAATGCAGCAACTTTTTAGCTTGGCGGACAAAGTTCGCAAGTACATAAAAAATTTCTTAGGGGCGTGGATCGTGAGTTGCCCCTGTTCATGCAAATGCGTTGCAAAACTTCATTTTACGCTTCGAGACATGAGATTGTCAAAGGCTCCGGGAATTTCTCATTTCATTAATTTTTTCGGGGAAAGGGGATACTTCTCTATTTGGACGGCGGTGACCCTGTAAAAATCAAAAGGGAAAGCATCAATGTATGTCCTCATGTTCTAAAAGAATTGAAACGATACCACTTTACTCATGCACATATTCCTTGCGAACTTTGAATTGAAAAGATCGATTCATGCTGGATCGGATTGTATGTCGGGACGTTATCTCTCCTGGTTCTATAATCGTCTAGGGGTGAGCTTCGATCTCTGCGAAGCAAAAAATGTTTTTATTAATCTTTGTACATTGATGCCAAATCCCAAGATCGACCCGGGATGCCTCGGACCCTTTGTCATTCCCCCAACCACTATCTTTGCGGTGTTGTTGGCGTCCACGGGTGGTTCGCTTTTGTTATATTGTTCTCAAAGCGGTTGGCAATCCCGTCGAGAATAAAATAAGCTTAACTTAGAGTTTGAAACGGTGAGAATCAATCGGGACGATACTGAGTTACCCATCTTTGAGCCTGTTTGGTCTTTTACTTGCATTCTCCCAAGTAAGGCTATTCGGAATCTCTCTTTACGGGCGTTCGGGAGCGTCGTCCATAAATTGATTTGCTACGAGGCCTAGCTTAATAAGGAACTTACGCATTTGATAAGAGAGGAGAAAATTCGCCCTTTAACTCTAGGCAAATTCTAGACAACTAGAAAGTAAAAGTATCCCACGCGGGGAACTATACATGGAATTAAAGGAGTATTCATGCGAGATTGGTTCCACCTCTTTTTTTGGCTATTCCAATGATTGGCTGATTTTGTCTTGGATCATACACCAACGATCGTTGTTTGAGGATCCATGATCACTTGCTTCGGATCACAACTCGGGAGGTCTTTCGGCTCCGAACCGGCCGACCAAGGCGGTGAGCTCATCATCAAAGTAACCTTTTGATTTTTCGGGCAATTGATACTCGAATTGGGCATTGCTACTTGCTAACACGCGCGACGGATTTTCCACTTTGTTTTTACCGTGAACGGTCGACTCCTTGAGCTTGAGCCTCCGCCGTCGCTCCCGGGAACTCGTAGGGATGATCGGCCCGGTCCTTTGCTAGAACCACCAGCGGAAGGTCGGTATGGCCGGTATTCTTGATTGGGAAGTGGTCGGGTACTTTTTTGCTCCGTAGGTTTTCCTGGGATTGATCTTCCGATCCAACTTTGCTCCGGTCGCCTTGGTTCCAAGCTACATCGTGCTTCTTCGACTTATCTCTAAATCTGTGAAGGTGATTTGTGACACTTTGTAGGGTGAGTCCGTCCATATTCATCATTTTGAGTACAGCCATTGGTCGTGCCGAATTGATTCCTAGTTGTCGAATCGCCTCGATGAATATAGAATGAAGCTCGGCGGACCAAAGGGGCCTTTTCTTTCCGACAAAATCGTCGTAGGCGGCTTGGCCATAGTTCTTTTGTTCGAGTAATTGCTTCCTTACAGCATGCTGCCAAATGTTTTGGAGCACTCGAACGCTGGACCGGCTTCTTTAGGATGCCCGAGCACCATGCAATATGGCCCTCGTTATGAAGCTGGCGATCATCACTTGCGATGTGACGATGACCGGTATATTCAACTCGAGAATCAATGATCTTTAAGAGGCGAGACCGTCCATATCGATCCCTACCATGGCTGTGACGACAATGTCAAAATCATATTTGTCTTGTCTCGGCTCCTCTAAGGCTTCCGTTGCTTTCACATAAGCTGAAATCCTATACATGCACTTTCTCGGCATGGCAACGAGGATTGAGAGGGAAACGGGGTTACCATCAATGGCCATGACTCGAGATCCTCGGGATAGGAAACTTCCCATACTTCCGCACTGGGTGAACGCATACTTATTTTCCTTTCAAAACCTTCCATATGTAGACCAAAAAATGGGTGTTTCGACTAGAGACCGGGCTTTAGATGTTCTTTGGACTTGCAAAAATAAATTGCCGGAAAATCACAAAAGCGACGATGGCCTTTCGTGACGAGTTACGGAGGTGCATGGAGACTTCAAGTCCTTTATAAACTTTTTTCGATCCGTTAGTCTCGCATGACGACTTTTCTCTCCTTTTTTCGGTCCTAGTGCCTTGGATCCATTTCGTAATAACTCTTACCTCTCGCTCAATCTGTCGTTCTTTTTTTACTTTTCGGAAATGGAGGAGCTCTCAAATCTTTTCACTTTCTCTACGAACAGGCGGTTATTTCCTTCCTCAAATCTTTTCGCTTCCTCCTACGAACGAGGCGGTTATTTGCCCTCCTCAAATCTTTTCGCTTTCTCCTACGAACGAGGCGATTATTTGCCCTCCTCAAATCTTTTTGCTTTCTCCACTAATGGGGCAGTTATTTTCCTCCTCAAATCTTTTCGCATTTACTTACGTGAAGGTTTTCAATGCTTAGTCAAATCGGCGAGGAATTCACGCATTTAAACATGATGATGTTCGTGGATAATCTTGTTCTTTGCCCCTGGATTAAAAGAAGAATGTCTCACATGGGGATTTTGTAACAAACAGTACATTCATTCATACATGTCACTACTTCTCTTGAGGATTCGTAAGGGCTGGCTAGTAATGCTCAAAGAAGCGGTGTTTTGAGAGCCCATAATAAAAAACTAAAATTTCATGTAGGCTACACATTCGGAGTTCCATCATCGTTGAATTGGCTGTTTGTGACATCAAGGAAACTCCAATTGTAGTGATGCATGTCTCTTCCCTCGAAGGGCATCGGTTCGCCTCTGCAAGACCGACTTTGCGGGATGTATCTCCAACGAAATCGGATTGTACGAGAACTTGCTCGGGGGATGAGCTGAGTGAATGAGCATTTTCAATGCTTAGATGTGGCTCATCGAGGGACATGTCACCAAAGGAGATGGGGCCGCTACGGACATGGCAAACAGGCGGTGTTGATAGCATCCCTATACCTCTTGTTCTCTGCTCGAAGCTTTTCACTTTCTTCCCTCGAAACGTAAGTTCATGACTTTCATTTTTAACCTTCAATCGGGTCCGCTTGTTTTGAAACCAAAACTTGACCTTCAAGGGCTCCATTCCTATCATCCGGCTCAATTCATTTTTGCGTCTCCTATTCACGTAAGAGCACTCCTTGAAGGCAGCTTGAGCACTTTGATTTGATATTTTCTTTTAAGGGGGTTATTTGTTTGCCTTTGCCATTGTTATTCTTTGTTGAGATCTTGAATTTCACTGCCAAGAGAGTTGGGTTTTACGGCTTCGGCGTTGGATCGATCTCGAAATCCAGCGGTTCGCTTTCGGGGATGTCTAGGTTGGTTGCCTCCGGTAAGTGCGATGGCCTCTAAACATGTTGGATTGAAATACCTCTTACCGCCTTTTGTTCACTCTATTCTCCGATGTATGCTTACTCTCTCCAAATTCTTTCGAGTAATCGGGTATGTTCCAAAGCCTCCCTTTTAATGCGGATGAAAATCACTAAGCCGACGTTTTTCCCAAGATTTCGTGTTTCCCGCTTTGTCTTATTTTTTCAACGTGATGGGACCCCGAATCCACTCGCACCGATTTTCTTTTCTTGATAATCATGCTTGTCTCCCACTCGGTTTTCAATCATGGTGGGACTTCAACTCTTTTCGTAACTTTTCGGATTTGTGAGGCTCGAGATCACGGATTGACGATAGATCCAGGATCCAATGAACGAAACGCATGTAGTTTTACCCGAGTAACTAACGTGGCTCTGTAAGAATTGCCGTTTTTTCTCTCGAAAAGTATCCTTGTCTCCCACTCGGTTTTCAACATGGTGGGGTCCTCAAATCTTTTCGTAGCTTTGTCGGATTTGTGAGGCTTGAGATGGTAGATCCGTGATTCACGGACGAAACGTCTGTAGTTTTACCTAGATAATTAACTCGGCCTCCACAATAATTATTTCTATAACTTTTTCCTGCCCTTTAAATTAGGATTTAACGCCGAGACAACTATCGTCTTCATATCTTCATCTCCAACCTTCTAAGCACTCTTTTGCATCCACTCTTTTTTAGCCGCTTCAACAACAATGGCTTCCCTTCATGCACACGCCTTCTCGGCTGAAGTTTTGGCCAAATGGGAGAAACTTTATAATCTCCTAGGCCAAGGCTACTCTTATATAGCCAACCATCCGGAGGCCGAAACCGAAATTCGCCTTATGTTTAGGGATATGGACACCGCTTCTATTGAAGGTACCAAGTTAGAAGAGGAATACGGGATCTTCCCCACCATCTTTACTAACTTCCCCGGAGGCTTACCATGTTGCTTATCAAGATGTTACTTTGGCCCACCTTGTGAAGGCACGCTATCGGGATCGGTCGGACTGACTTGGTGTTGGCCGGTCTTGTAGCGACAATTATAAGAAGGCCCTTGACTACGGTAACGAACAAGTCTCCCTGTTGATTCGTGAGAGGGAAACCTGGTGGGATGTTTGGCCATGTCCCGGACCATCTTCGAGCGCGATTCGCTCAATATTGTTTTAAAATTTCAATGCGCATGGATGGAAGAAAGGTTGGACGATTTGACCCTGGACATAGCCGCGGGAGAATGCTGATCCATGACCTGGAATTTCTTCTTTGAGCATCACGAGGAGAAGGTAGCCAACCTCAAAGAGAAATGTGAGCTCCTCCTCTTTAAGTTGGCGGATCTCGATTCTCGGAGCGATCGGTGTAGGCGGAGCATCAATTTGTATGGAGAGTCGGTTAAACTCCTTTGTGATGCTCATTAGGGCTCGGTTTGGCTTTACGTTCCCACCCCGTTGATCTATTTGTAAAGCTTTCCGATGAATGAAATGAATGCAAGTTTTTACTCATTTCATCTTGGTCGTCATATTTTTTCGCAAGATAACCCCTTTTACTCTGCGAATAAGTAAATCTCACGCTCCCGATGGTCAATCCAATTGGGCCAGGAGAGGTCCCCCATTCGAAACAATCTCTCAGCAAAGATTAGTAGCGAGAAAACAAACGAATGCTCAAATGTGAACAACTCGTGAATCCGTATTAATATTATAACTCGATTATGAAAAATCGAGTGAATCAAGCATAATATTTCTTTACGGCGTCGAATTGGTTGGATTGGTAAAGACACGACCATCCATCTCGGCCGGAATCAAAGCACCACCGGGGAGCACCTTCTTTACTATATATGGACCACCATAGTTTGGAGCGAATTTCCCTTCGGGAGTGGGACTATTGGCAATAATTTTCTCAAGACCAGGTCATTGATCCGAAAATATCGAGGCCGAACTTTTTTGTTGAATGATTTAGCAACTCTCTGCTGATAACAACGGCCATGACATACGGCCTTAAGTCTTTTTTCGTCGATCGGATTTAATTGGCTTGCTCTCTTTGGATCCATTCGGCTTCCGTCGCCTTAGCTTGAGACGGTATACGTAAGGAAGGAATTTCCACTTCAAGCTGGTAGAACGGCCTCCATTCCATATACAAGAGAATACGGGGTTGCCCCGGTAGATGTCCGGATTGAGGTCCGATATGCCATAAGTGCGAATGGCAACCTCTCATGCCAATCGCGATAATTTTCAGCCGTCTTCGCTAAAATTTTCTTAATATTCTTATTGGCGGCTTCTCTTGCTCCATTCATCCGAGGGCGATATGGGAAGAGTTCGGATGCTTGATCTTGAATTCCTTAAACAATTCGCCCATTAGTTTGTTGTTTAAGTTCGAGCCATTGTCGGTGATTATGGCTTCGGGTGAACCGTATCGAGCAATGATATCTCGGCGGATAAATTTTGCGATATTTCGTGCCGTAACCGCTAAATAGGATGCGGCCTCGATCCATTTGGAGAAATAGTCAATCGCCACCAAGATGAATCGATGCCCATTAGATGCTTTAGGGTTGATAGGACCGATAACATCAATGCCCCACATAGAAAACGGCCATGGTTCGGATAAGCGATGCAACTCATTTGGAGGGACATTAATCTTGTCACCATGAATTTGACATTTGTGATGACTCCGGACATCTTGAATACAATCTCTTTCGAGCGTGAGCCAATAATAACCCAACCTCATAATCTTCTTAGCTAACAAGTGGCCGTTCATGTGTGGACCACGGGATCCCTTCATGTACTTCCATTATTAGACGAACGCTTCGGTCGAGTCAACGCATCTTAGTAGGACAGAATCGAATGACCGCTTGTACAAATTCTCTCCATTCAAGAAGAACTTGAGGCCATTTTCCTTATGTACTTTTGGTCGAGATACGGTACTTTTTTGGGAACTCCCCTTCGAATATAAGTCTTGATGTCATGGTACCATGGTTTACCATCGGGTTCATTGATCACGGCCATACAATATGCCGGGTTTTTTAATACCTCGATCTTCGGTGGGTCAACCTCAAGTCCATTGGCGACTTGTAACATTGAAGACAAGGTAGCCAATGCATCGGCGAATCGATTATGAGTCCTGGGCGGATACTCAAATGAGATATCCTCAAATTCTTCTACCAATTCATCCAGATACTCATGGTAGGGTAGCAATTTGGCATCTCTCGTCTTCCACTTTCCAACGATCGAAGGATAATCAAAGCGGAATCTCCGAACACCTTGAGTCGGGCTATCCCCATTTCAATTGCAGCCTGAGACCGAGGATGCATGCCTCATATTCTGCTATGTTATTTGTGCAAGGGAATACCAATTTATTTGCTACAGGATAATCTTGACCACTTGGAGATATAAGAACCGCGCCCGTGCACGATCCCGATAAATTGACAGCTCCGTCAAAATACATAGTCCGAGATGTAATCCTCCACCGACATGATTCGATCCTCGGAATGATAGGCATCATCATCTTGCCCCGGATTTTCAGCTAGGACATCTGCTATAGCTCGTCCCTTGATTGACTTTTGGGACATATATTGAACGTCAAACTCGGAGATGAGGATTTGCCATTTAGCAAGTCTACCAATCAAGGCGGGTTGATTAAGCAAATATTTGATGGGATTGCATTCTGTCACCGAAGCACTTGGTAATGCAAGGTATATTGCCGAAGCCTGTGCAGTACCCGCACTAACGCCGCACATGTTTTCTCTACTTGGAGTACCTCATTTCCGAAGTTGTGAATTTCTTGCTCGAGATAATAAATGGCTCGTTCTCTTCCGTCCTCCTGCTTCTTTTGGGCTAGCATAGCACCCAAGGATTCACTAAGGATTGTGAGGTAGAGGATTAAAGGTTGCTCCGGTGTTGGAGGAACAAGCACGGGTGGATTCATGAGATCTTGCTTCAGTCTTCCAAAAGCTTCTTCACATTCGCTATCCCATTGGACTAGCGCATTCTTCTTTAATAGCTTGAGGAATGGCTTAGCGGTTTCGATAAGCGAGAGATGAATCGAGCAATATAGTTTAGCCTACCCATCAAACTTCGAACTTCTTTAAGCGTCGTCGGTGGCTTAAGCTCACGAATAGCCTTAACTTTCGAAGGGTCGACTTCAATGCCCTTACCGCTTACCACGAATCCGAGTAGCTTGCCCGAGCTGGTCCCAAAGACACACTTGGCGGGGTTGAGGCGTAACTTATACTTTCGAGTCCGTCGAACAATTTTTTCAGCGTTTCGACGTGATCTTCTCCATGCCTTGTTTTTGCTATCATGTCATCGACGTAAACCTCAATCTCATTATGCATCATGTCATGGAAAAGGGCAACCATGGCTCGTTGGTAAGTGGCTCCAGCGTTTCGAGACCGAACGGCATTACCCGGTAATGGAACATTCCCCATGGTGTGGTGAAAGTGATTTTCAACTTGTCATTGACATTCATCGAGGATCCCGATTGTACCCGGAGAAACCATCCATGAATGAAAATAATTCAAACCCTGCAAGATCGTCAACAAGTACGTCGATATGTGGGAGGGGGAAATCATCTTTAGGATCGGCCTTGTTCAAGTCTCGATAGTCGACACAAACCCGAATGCGGCCGTCTTTCTTCATGACGGGGACTATGTTAGCGACCCAATCGGAATATTACGTAGTCTCAATGAATCCTACATCGAGAAGCTTTATGACCTCCTCTTTGATCTTCGCACTAATTCTGGTCCGGCCCTCCTTGACTTTTGCACCACTGGCTTAGCCAAAGGATCGATCGGCAAACAATGTTCGACAATGGAACGGTCAAGACCAGGCATATCTGCATAGGACCAAGCGAAAATGTCCTGGTAATCCTTTAGGAGCTTAATCAAATGCTCGGACATCTCTTTGGAAAGGTTTGCCCCGATCTTAACTTCTTTAGAGTTTTCCGCATCGCCTAGGTTGATCGAGATAGCTTGTTCACCGGTCAAGGGCTTGATCTCCTCATGTCGTTCGAAATCTTGACGAACTTCCTCATAATCTGATTGAATTCATCTAGGTCGTATACTTGAATCCACTAGATTTCCCTCCTCATGTGTCCCCCTGAAACATAAAGTAACAAAATCGGAAGAACAAACGGGGCTTAATCGCGTTGTGATTTTGAAGAACTTTATTTATTTATATATATTTTTATTTTTCAAAATCGTGGGACATGAATTCTTGAAGAAGCCCAACCTTCGGTTCTTACCATGATGACAAACTTGTTGGTCGTTGGTTATCGTCATCGGGTTGGTTTGGGATACTTCAACAAGATTCGAAAATAGCGTAATTTTATTGATATGAAATTACATCTTACGGGAAAGGAAATCCAAGAGTGCAAGACAGAATAGAAATCCAAATGTAATTCAAAATATAAAGGAAACCGAAAATGTCCCACGTAGGGGATTGCATGAACATAAAGATGTTACTCGAATCTAAACCCTCTAGTGGATCATCACATATGGCATTAATGGATGATTTGGAAGGTTTAGGCGTCGGATAAGGCTCCTCATCATGCGCTCCGTCTTCGGATAAAGCAGCAATGGTTACATCATCAAAACAACCGGCGATATCGAAGACCCCTTCATCCTCTTCAGACCCTATTAGCTCAAGCTGCAGTACCTTTGATCCTTCGGTATGTCGGGGAACACAATCCCCAAGTCATCTTCAAGTCGGGTCGATTATCGTAGCCTCCGACTACTCCAAGTGATCGGAAAGTGATATATAGAGGTGGGGGTAAAGGACTGCATGCCTGCCTACTGCGACCCATTACGCCTCTTTTATGCCCACGCCCTTGACATTCTAGACCGGTTGTGTGAGATTGGCCTTTAGGTTCAATTGGGGTGCGAATCCCTTGGCCATGTCGACCTAAACCCATACCGGGCTTAAAGCCATTGCCCACCATTATCTTAGCTACCATAAGAGACGTGGTTGAGATTTCGGGAACAGGCAAAGGACTTTCCGGTGATGCATGGATAGTGTGTACTATCTCAAAAGCGTGGTAGGAGTCTTCTTCATCATGAGATGGCTCGATGTAAGGGATGGCCGTTTCATGGAAAATCCGGTGATCTTCCTCTCCATGGACAATCACCAACTACGTTCGACCACGAATTTAATTTTTCGATGAAGGCTCGATGGGACAGCTCCTGCATTATGAATCCAAGGTCGGCCTAGGAGAAGGTTAAAGGCCGAAGGAATATCCAAGTACACTGGAAGAGAATGTCAAACAAAGAAGGCCCGATCTGAATCTCCAAGTTGATGCGCTTGCCTCAAGACATCCTTCTTCACGCCATCGAATGAGCGGACGGAAGTCTTGGCCGTCCGCAACCTGGCGTGTCAATTCCCAAACGATTTAATGTGGCTAATGGGCAGATATTCAATCTCGACCCGTTGTCAATAAGTACCCGAGCTACATGAGTTTGCTTGTGTTTGATTGTTATATGCAAAGCTTTGTTATGACCCCGTCCTTCGAGCGGAATTTCATCATCGGCGAATGCGACCCTGATCCTTTAAAAGGATCGTCCCTACAAAGTTCTCTAGTTTGTCCTGTTCAACATTCTCGGGTACGTGAATTTCACCGAGTATCTTCATTAAGGACTCTCGATGCTTCTCGAATGACTGCAGAAGTTCAAGTAGGGACACTCGAGCCGGTGACTTCCGTGAGTGGTCGACAACGCTATACTCACTCGCCTTGATTACGGCTAAGAATTCCTTAGCATCTTTCTCGATGACTTGCTTAGTAGGTTGGTCATCGTTATAAGCACGTCCCGATCTTGTTACCAGGGCAAGATCGTAGGACCAAGGAACTTCCTTGTCACTTGTCATACGGAAAAGGCCGGGGCGAGGCAATGATGATTCCAAGTTCATCGTCCTCTGCATCTTCCAAGGCGGGCATATCTCGCCAGCTGCGGGTCATTCTTGATCAACTCGGCCACATGAGCATCTTTCGCCCGAGACTCTTGAAAGGTCCCGGGTTGGGTCAATGCCGCAAGCTCGATCCCGGCCAATGACAACTGGGATATAGTGGCCCTTGTCCCGGTTTGACTTGCCCAAACTATGAATCCGTTCTTCATGAGACCGGAAACTTTTTCCTTCAACCGATTGAGTGGTATCAATTCACCAGTCTTATAATATCCCCGCCACGATCGGAGCGTCGAGGACATCGGCTACTCCAACCTTAACAAAGACCAACATGTTTGATTCCTTGCCCGAATACAGCATTAACTTTACTTGAATGATCGGCAAAGGATTATTTTGGACATTCGGCTGTTTGTTGCCCTGGAACGAGAATGCCTTAGAATCGAGTAGATCTTGGATCCGATGCTTCAATACGAAACAACCATCGAGTGTCATGTCCAAGCTCCCCACAATGGTAATCACATTTCTTCGACGGATCATATCTCGGTGAGCTCGTATTACTAGGTCGCAGAGGCTCGGAGGTCGAGAAGCCTCTCTTACGTAGAACCAGTGAGTACTTGTGACGGGGTTCCTGGTAGAGGGGTAAACCGCCGAGGGGACCGTAGATTCCCTCTTTGTCGTTGTGCGCCGAAATTAGCCTGCTCTTGATTAGGAGTGCGTACGATCGGGCGTTTGTGTCATGGATTTTTGGCCGTAGGTCATGTTGACTGTGGGACCGGTTCTTTGTCTTTCCTTATCGCAAACCTCTTGGTTGTCGTGGCGGCATCACCATACCAACCTTTCTTTATGCCGTTCTCGACTTCTTCGGCCATTGCGATGAGATGGCTGAATGACGTGGCGACGGATCCCAAAACTCGAGTTCTCACAACTTGCGGCGGGGTGGAAACGAACAATTTCATGAGCTCCCTTTCGGGTGGGACCGGTTTCGGTTGAGATGCTACGTTCCTCCACCTGGTGGCATACCGCTTGATCGTTTCTCCTTTCTTCATCTCAAGCCGCTCAAGATCCTCTCTCTGGTCGTGAGCACGTCCAAGTTAAAGCTAAAATGTTTGACGAAAGCATTAGCTGCCTTCTCCCAATCATCCATCCGATAGATCTCGTAGTCCGTATACCATCTCATGGCGGCTTCCTTTAGACTAGCCTGGAAAGTTTGAACCATTAGGGGGCCGTTGGTCGCATGCTTGTTCATTCTTGCCTCGATACATCCGGACGTCTTTGGACCGGGTTGGAAGTCCCATCATACTTCTCAAAATCGGGCATCTTGAACTTCTCCGGTACCGTGACCTTTGAAAAGACAGACAAGTCAATCGGGGTATCTTTGTGCGTTCCTTCCACCTCACGGATTATTTGCTCCATTTGGGCCAACAACTTGGCCATTTCATCGGACGGTCCCATAGTCACGGGGCTGGCTTGGGAGATGAGAAGCTGGTGATGGGGCGCTCGAGCTAGCGCCGTAATGACAACATCCTCTAGCGGCATGGTGTAACCAAGTATATGCTCGGGAGCCTTCTCGGGATTGCTTGCGGGAAGGGTCGGAGAGACGATGTTACGAGGTGTCGGACCGGTCGGATGCTTAGCAGAAGCAAAGTAGCAGCCATCATACGTTCCATCATCGGCTCATCATACCCTCAAACCTCCGGTTCATGGCCTCGAATTGCTCTCGTAGAGCTTCCACGGACTGCGTTGTTGATTTCGGCCTTGTCCGCCATTTTCTTAGCCACCGACCGGGTAATGTGCGGAGGATCCGTGATAAATTACCTTCAAAAGTAACTAGCCAAAATAAGTACAATGAACAAGAATAGCGAGCCGGCCCATGGCATTCCTCTAGACTCAAACGAACAAAGTGATTATGACTAAAGGATTGAAACAGGTAATTTTCAGTTTGTCCGCTTTTATGAAAAAAATCCGTATTAATTCGCACGTTGGTCAAAATACGTCCAAATTTTACGAGCTTATAGTTGAGAAGATGATGAACAACTTTTATGTTGGCCAATCGGACCAGAAATGAGCAGATCAAAATAGTTTAATGTGTCTTTACGAAAAAGCGCATTCAGAAAACTGTTATAACCGCAAGTAGTTGAGAAAAACGAAAGGCCATCTTAAATCATGAATTTAATTCTGAAATTTTGCAGGATATTAGTTGAAACATAGGTATACAACTTTCATGTTTGGCACTTACTCAAAAATCGATCGTAGAATTTAGTGAAAATCGTACAACAGGGACAAGCCGATTAGAATTGAGAACAAGCGATGAAATTGTAAAAACTACGAAGCAAAGTGTGAAACAATACGGTGAGATTCCTAAACAATCAACCTATGAAAGTAAATACATGACTCAATTCAAACGGTCTTTCTTTTTTTAGAGGTCACGTGATCTATAGACGAATGGGCCTTCAAGGCACGCCGTAATCGTGCATTCTCCTTCGCCAAAGCATCTCGCCTTTTCTTGGGCCTTCATCCCCTTCTCTTCGCCGGGCTTTGAGTTGGGCTAGACGGGTATCTTTGTATTGTCATGATCGGAATCTTCGGGAGTATCTCACGGGGATGGCATGAGACTGAATATACTGAGTTGTGGCAAAGTGACTCTTTATTTTTCCGGTGAGTTGCTCTATGGGCCAAATCGGTTTCGATTAGAACACTCCCGCCAAGCTTCGGAATGACGTCTCGGTTACGCTCCGTAGTTCTCGTCCTTCTCAAACTGAACTTGAAATTTGTTGGGCCCAAATGATGGCGGGATATCCTGCAGAACCCGAAATTGTCGTGTAACTCGAAGAGGTTGATAGCTGGTTGCTCCATAAATGCCCATCAAAGGCACGGGCTTCGATCGCCATGGCATAGTCGAGCCTCCGCCACTCGGAACCATACGGCTTGCCAAAGGAAAATCTTAGGATTTGGATTTTCGAATAAATGGACCCACCGCGTGTAGTGCAAGTTTTTAGTTCGATCTTGTATTTGTTTAAATCTTAAAATAGGGTTGTCGGTCATACCCATTTCAAATACGATCATGTTTTCCCCGAATTGAGAAAGATGCGATAAAAACCAGATTTGTAAAAGCTCGATTGGGGCTCGAAAAGTCTTATCTTTTTCTTTCTTGCTTTCTTTTTTGGAATGAGCGAAATGTGTTAATGAAATGACAGTTTCAAGCAAGAATGGCATTTACAAAATTGACCCCACCACAAACTTGTTTTACCGTCCATGCTATCACGGGATCTATAGCATTTCGACGGAATGGAAAAATGATAAGTCCGAAAAAGGTTAAGATAAAAATCTTAGATTTCATGAGGTCGGAGTTATTTTCAAAACATTCAACGAGGAAAGATAAAGGGTATGCCCGGCAGTTTACCCTTCGATTACTTTTTCAATTTCTTTTTTAGTCAAACCCAAAAATTCAGCAAGCACTACTACCGGATCTACTCGAATAGGTGGTTCAACCATATCCAACTCAATTGATTTTCCGATGGCAATACCTGTATTCTTCCAAGGTGGGTGTAAGCTCAAACTTACCTCCGAACACAAACGTGGTCGTCTCGGGGCACCAAAAATGAGCAAGTGCTTGCATGATCCCGCTTTGAATATCGATCTCAAGAATCGGCAACATGAACCCGATACGCTTGAGCACGTCTTCGCGGCCATCCGGCTTCAACTTACCCCATAGCTTTTTGAGCTCTAGTTTCGGAGTAGGCACGAAACGGATATCATTGCGACCCATTCGTATATAGATCACGTGCCAATTAAATCAACCTAAACCATGGACCAGCCCAAAAAATGAAAATGAGATAATATGGCATAAGAGACAAGAAATTACCGCTCATAGGAAGAAAATGTCAATCACAAAGACATGCGCATGAATCGTGAATTCAGATTTTAGTTCTTTTAGCAAAATGAAATGAAAGACAAAACGACATGTCGCGGCCTCGCGCACGTTCATCGTGACTAGTTGCAGCCTCGCATACATAGTCATGACTAGTCGGGTCCTTTCATCTCGGCTTGGTTCGGTCGACAAGGGCAACTCTCATGCATCATAGCCTCACGTGCATGAGAACAACCCTTGAGCCATTTTTTTGAAGAACTCGGGATTCAAGTGGGATAACCTTTAGCGAAGCCTTACCGCCAAGGTTAAAGAACCACATAAATACCATCCCGAAACTATCGGGTGACCCGGGTTCGGTCACAAGTCAAGGTGGTGTAGTGCAATTATATTAGGGGCATGCATGACATTTTAAAGGCAATCAACACTCCGATAGTTCAAAATTAAAACTCTCATCACCAAGCCTCGCAAAACAAAGGTTAGCCACGAGACTCCTCCCCTTATAACTCCCTTTCCCGCAAAACCATTTAACATCTAGGGATTAAAATTCAACAAAAATTGCCAAACCAAGTGATTTTCTTTTTCATGAAATTATCGGCCTAAGTCCTCTTTACCGATCCCCAGTGAGTCGCTAAGTCGTCGCGACCTAAAAAATAAACAAGTTAAATTCCAGGCTAATGGATTATCGGGTTAATTAATTAACTAACCTAACTCGGACTCTCCCGAATCCATACCAAATCGCCACTTAAGGTTCGAATGATTAACATGCAATGTGATTTGAATTTGGAGTCGCCACTAATCATTTTCGGTAGGTTGACTAGAAACCCAAATAAAATAGCGGGAGAAAACTATCTTATTTCTGCGTACCGGAGATTAAGAGTCCGGGGACTTGATTACGCTAAATTATTCTAACGCCCTTTCGGTACCATTTTCATGAAAAATATTTGATTTGGTAATTTACTCGAATTTCAAAGGTGCAGTTTTTTTATTCTTTTTTTTGTTTTTCTTCTTTTTTCTGAAAATGTAAAACATTGAGTTTTATGCGATATACACCATGGACGATTTAGAAAGAAAGAAAACGCGGCCAATCACAAGTATTCACAAAAATAAATTAACATATAATAATACTAAACTTCGAACACGGGGCACGTCTAAAATAAACAATCAAATATTCAAATCAAATGATTACATCTTTGTAGATCAAGATGGAGACGATTACCTTCTATTACACAAAATCTTACTCACGTACACGTTATAGTTTCTTTCAAGATCTCGAAGCTTGAAGAGCGTGGCTGTCGTCGAAAATGGCAAGCGATAACGTTGTTGGGTGGCGAGAGGCGAAGTATGTAACGGGACTCGTCGAAGATGATGCTCGACCAAAGCTCTTTTTCTCTCACTCTCCAATTTTCTTTTCTGGTTTTTTCTCAAGGACTATCTCAATTCTTTTCTCCTCAAAAACTCTCTCAATTCTCTCCTACTCCCCAAAAAAACTCCTCTTCTCTTCAAGAACTCTTCTTCTTTTATAGGCAAAGTTCTTCATCCTTCATTCTTCATCTTCATCTTCTCTTCTTCACCTTCATTTCTCCATCTTCCATCTTCATCTTCTTTTCTTCATCTTCATCTTCCCTTCTTCATCTTCATCTTCTCTTCTTCACCTTCATTTCTCCATCTTCCATTTTCATCTTCTCTTCTTCATCTTCATCTTCTCTTCTTCACCTTCATTTCTCCATCTTCCATTTTCATCTTCTCTTCTTCATCTTCATCTTCTCTTCTTCACCTTCATTTCTCCATCTTCCATTTTCATCTTCTTTTCTTCACATTCTCTTCATTATCTTCTCTTCATCATCTTCCTTTCTCCATCTTCT
Organism: Rhodamnia rubescens; assembly: GCA_021437795.1. Lineage (NCBI taxonomy): Eukaryota > Viridiplantae > Streptophyta > Magnoliopsida > Myrtales > Myrtaceae > Rhodamnia > Rhodamnia rubescens. The sequence goes on from JAILYA010000035.1 coordinate 319,662, forward strand.
CTTCATCCTCTTCTCTTGGTATCTCGCAATGCAGTCCCCGAGGTTCTAGTATTTGCAATACTGTCCTTGAAGTTCTAGTATTTGCAATACGAGTCCCTGAAAAAAATATTTCTTTCAAGCCCAAATATTCTTGGTACGTTTTCACCCCATGCCTAGTCCAGGCGCTTGTTGAATTAAGTTTGAATTATATGCCAATGCTATGTGGGATGATTTTTGTTTAGAACTAAAATTAGTTCTAATTTTTATGCAAGAAATAGATTAGTCAAAATTTTAGGTGTCAACAACATGGCTGCAAAATTACAATTTTGAAGTCCATATTTTACAAGTAGCCTCTCCAAGTGATGCTCTTGAGTAAGCATTAGGCCACTATAACTTCATATGGATTTAACACATTAAATACATACTTGTAATGAATGCACTAGCAGTGTTCGTGAGATGCACCTGCAACTCAGTATATTTACAAATCTACACAAACACAAATTGTTGAATGGGTCCACCTCATTGTGGGCCCCACTAACTTAGAAAAAGAAAACAAAAGAAATAAAAGTCAAAGAAAATAGAAAAAAAGACAAAAAAAGGAACAAAAGGAAAGAGTGGGCCTCTTCGTGGGGTCCGTAGCCACGAGAAAAGAAAAATAGGAGAGAGAGAGAGCTCACCGAGAGAGTGCGCGAGGGAGGAGAAGAAAAGGGGCGCAATTTTGTGGTCCCGTTTCGTAGGTCAAATGTTGACAGAATTTGCTCAAATTTGAGTATGTTGTTCGCAAGGCCGAGGTCTACGAGTTGATAGGTTTCGTTTGTTGAAATTCATCTCCCAATTCTCCAATCCCGAGTTAAGGTTTTCTTGCCCTCTTTTGTATTGTTCCTCCTTTGTGGTGAGGAAATGCCCTTGTAATGTTGATGTTGAGCCTCTAGTGTGTGATTAGAGAGAAAAACTTTGTATACCTACTATTCATAGTGATTAATAGAATTTTTTGGGTCGTCCGTAGTTTTTCCCGTTTTAGGTTTCCCACGTAAATCTTGGTATGTTGTCTCTTTATCATTATGCTATCATATTTACATGTTGCGAGATTACTTTTGTTGAATATATATTTATGGTTTTTGCTGGATAATATCGGTGTATTTTCGAGGGGAGAGTTCGATCCTAGATTGGTTTAGTTTGTGCCGAAGTGCTGCCCATTTTTCCCCAACAAAGTGGTTTTAGAGCTAGTGTTGAGATTCTAGTGTTAAATGGAGGATATGAGTGGCACTCTATTCAAGTTAAATGCCTCGAATTACTCCATATGAAAGCCTCGAGATGAAAGACATGTTATATTGCAAAGATTTGTTTGATCCCCGTCAATGATGATGAAGCTCACGAGAGATAAGGAAGACAAAGAGTGAGAGCAAATGAATTAGAAAACGGTCGGGTTTATTCGACAATGGATTGACGATAGTGTGTTTCACCATGTTGCTCAAGAAACAAAGGCGGATACTTTGTGGAAGAACTACAAGATCTCTATGAGAGAAGAACTTCACAAAATAAAGCTCTTCTAGTTAAACGACTTGTGAATTTGAGATACAAGGAACGAAATAGCATATCGGAGCACTTGAAGATCTTGTAAATCAATTGACCAATCTTGAGATTGACCTTGGTGATGAATTGCAGTTATATTTGTTGCTTGGTACTCTTCCCGATAGTTAGGACACCTTGGTTGTGGCGATAAATAATTCGGCTCCTTACGAGTGTACTTTCTATGAGCATGGTTAAATAAAGATTATTAAATGAAGAAACGAGGAAAGGCTTGAATTATTCTTTTAGATCGGAGGCACTTGTCGTAGAAAATAGAGCGAGAAGTCAATCAAGAAAGTTTCAAAATAATGACGGGGGAAAGTCAAGAGGAAGGTTGAAGTCAAGGCCGAGGAGGAGTATGAAGTGTTACAATTGTAGGAAGATGAGACATTATGCTAAAGAGTATTGGCGGCTAAAGAGAGATAAACCCCATGATAGAAATGAAGATATAAAGAAAGAAGAGAATCAGGCTACCGCAATAATTGCATCCGATGGTGATATTGTGTTCATCGTGACGACGGTTGTGTAAATCTCACATGCCAAGACTTTAGCTAGGTTGTTGATTCCGCAGCTTCTTTTCATGTCACCTCACGGCGTGACTTCTTTACATCGTATCGTGATGAGGTACTTCGGTTATGTTAGGATGGGAAACAATGTTGTTTCTAAGGTTATCGGCATGGGAAATGTTTATTTGGAGATCGATATGGGATGTACTTTGCTTCTAAAAAATGTGAAACATGTTCTAGATATTTGACTTCACTTGATCTCCACGGGTGCCTTAGATGACGATGGTTATTGCAATTCCTTCTACGATGGCAAATGGAAATTGACTAAAGGCTCCACAAGTAGTGGTAAAATGCAAGAAGACATGCACTCTCTACACTATGCAAGCAAATTTGATGCGAGAAGAGGTAAATGCAGTGGAGTACTCCTCAATTGACCTATAGCATATGAGGCTTGGCTATCTTAGGGTGAAGGGGCATGAAACTCTTGCTAGAAAACCATTGAAGGAGAGAAATCGACGGAATGTATTCATTGCCTATTAGGTAAGCAACATAGATTCTCATTTCATAGTTCATCATCACACACAAAGTCAAATGTACTTGATTTAATTCACACTAATATTTGTTGCATGGATGCTAAAATACTTAATGGTGCATTGTACTTTGTGACATTTATCGATGATTGCTTTAGAAAAGTTTGGGCTATTGCTTTGAAATCTAAAGACAAGGTGCTTGCAGCTTTCAAATAATTTCATATTAGTGTTGAAAGAGAAACCGGGAAGAAGTTGAGATGTGTTCGAGGCGACAACGTTGGAAAATATAGAGGCCCGTTTTAGTATTATTGCGGGGATTATAGTATTAAGCTTGAGAAGATTGTTCCGAAAACACCACAGCAGAATGGGGTAGCGGAGAGAATGAACCGGACGATTAATGATCGGATTCGATGTACGTTATCTCATACGAAGTTACTTAAGTCATTCCGAGGTGAAGTCATGAGAACGGCGATTGACTTGATAAATCTTTCTCCATCGGTTTCTCTTAAGGGGGATGTTTCGCAAAGAGTATGAAGTGGGAAAGATGTCTCCTATAGTTATCCGAAGGTATTCGTTTGTCGGGCATTTGTGCTTGTTCCAAGAGATAAGAGGTCCAAGCTTGATGACAAATCTAAATAGTGTATCTTCTTGGGTTATGGACATGAAGAGTTTGGCTACAGGTTATAGGATCCAGTTACAAAGAAATTCATTAGAAGCCAAGATGTGGTGTTCTTTGAGCATCAAACTATTGAAACATCGACGAGCTAGGGAATCCAAAAAATATAACTCAACATGTTGTTAGTTTCAGCCAAAATCCTCCTACCGTATTGGGTGAAAATTACGGGGGAGAAGTGCATGAAAATCATGAATAAGGTGAGTACTCACGGAATGTTGATTCTTCAACCGAGACAGGTGAAACAGTTGAGCCAAAACAACCCGATCGAGCAAGAGCAACCAGTTGAACAAGAACAAGCGGTCCTACCTCAAGTTAAAAGATCGGAAAGAGAACGTAAACCCTCACAAATATATCAACCGCATGAGTATGTGTTACTCACTGATGTAGGAGAGCCAAAAACTTATGAAGAAGCTATGGCATGTAATCAAAAGAATGAATGGCATGAAGCAATGCAAGATGAGCTCAAATCTTTGCATGAGAACCATACATTTGAGTTGGTGAAGTTGCCTAAGGGCAAGAGAACACTCACAAATAAGTGGGTGTATAAGTTAAAGACGGAAGAGAGTAGTTTGAAATCACGATACAAGGCTAGGCTTCTTGTGAAGGGCTTTCGTCAAAAGAAGGGAATCGACTTTGAAGAGATTTTTTCAAGGGTTGTAAAAATGCCTTCTATTCGAGTTGCTTTTGGGTTGGCCGCTAGTTTGGATTTAGAAATCGAACAACTTGATATAAAAATAGCTTTTCTTCATGGAGACTTAGAAGAAGAAATATACATGGAGCAACCGGAGAGTTTTAAAGTTGAAGGCAAAGAGCATCTTGTATGTAAGTTGAGAAAAAGCCTATATGGTCTCAAGCAAGCGTCAAGACAGTGGTACATGAAGTTTGATTCATTCATAGAAGCTCATGGTTACGGTAAGACCAACTCGATTCTTATGTCTTTATGAAAAGATTCTCAAACAATAATTTTATTATCCTTCTACTCTTTGTGGATGACATGTTGATAGTTGGGCATAATGTTAACAAAATCAAGAGTTTGAAAAATGAGTTGAGTAAAGCCTTTGCAATGAAGGATTTAGGGCCGACTAAGCAAATCCTTGGCATGAGGATCACTCGTGATAGAAAGAATATGAAACTTTAGCTATCTCGGGAGAAGTATGTTGAAAAGGTGCTTGAAAGATTCAACATGAGCATATCTAAGCCGATAAGTACTCCACTTGCTGGTCACTTCAAGTTGAGTAGTAATGAGTGTCCTATGAGTGGGAAAGAGAAGGAAGAGATGATGAAAATTTCTTATGCATCCGCCGTAGGTATTTTGATATATGCCATGGTTTGTACAAGACTGAATATTGCTCATGCAGTTGGTGTTGTGAGTAGATTTCTCTCAAATCCAAGTAAAGAGCATTGGAGTGTCGTGAAATGGATTTTGCGGTATCTTAGAGGAACTTTCGGATTCTGCTTGTGTTATGGAAATGGAAAGCCCGAGTTGAGTGGCTATTCGGATTCCTATTATGCCGGTGACAATGATTTTCGAAAGTTCACATCGGCTTATATGATGACCTTTGCGGGGGAGCAATTTCATAGCAATCAAGATTGTAAAAATGTGTTGCTTTTTCTAAGAGCGAGGCGAGTATATCGCTATCCCCGAAGGAGGCAAGAAACTCTTGTGGATGCAGAAATTCCTACAAGAGTTGGACTTGAAGCAAAGAGAAGTTTGTTCTATATTGTGATAACATTAGTGCTATTTATCTTAGCAAGAATTTAGTGTTGCATTCAAGATTGAAACACATTGATGTGAAGTATCATTGGGTCCGAGAAAAGTTAGAAGAAAAGCTCTTTTTACTTGAGAAAGTTCATACCAACGACAACGGATCCGATATTGATGACCAAAATCTTGCCCATGGTGAAACTTGATTCTTGTAGAATTGAAGTGGGCATGATGGAACTCTCCCACATGAGGTGGAGGGGTAGGTCTGTTGGATGGGTATACCTCATTGTGTGCCTCATTATGGGGCCCAGCTAACTTAGTAAAAGAAAACAAAAGAAACAAAAGTTAAAGAAAATAGAAAAAAAAGACAAAAAAAGGAACAAAAAGAAAGAGTGGGCTTCTTCGTTAGGTCTGTAGCCGAGAGAAAAGAAAAACAGGGGAGAGAGAGAGTTCACCAAAAGGGTGGGCGAGGGAGGAGAAGAAAAGGAGCGCAACTTTGCGGTCCCCTTTCGTAGGCCAAACATTGACAGAATTTGCTCAAATTTGAGTATGTTGTTCGCGAGGCCGAGGTCTACGAGTTGATTGGTTTTGTTCATTGAAATTTGACTCCAAATTCTCCAATCGCGATCAGGGTTTTCTTGCCCTCTTTTTGTATTGTTTCACCTTTATGGTGAGGAAATGCTCTTGTAATGTTGATGTTGAGCCTCTAATGTGTGACTAGAGAGAAATACTTTGTGTGCCTACTATTCTTAGAGATTAATGGAAGTTTTTGGGTGGTCCGTGGTTTTTCCCATTTTGGGTTTTCCACGTAAATCTTGGTACGTAGTCTCTTTATCATTCTACTATCATATTTACATGTTACGAGATTATTTTTTCTGGATATGTATTGTTGGTTGTTGTTGGATAATATCAGTGTAGTTTCGAGAGGAAGGTTTGATCCTGAATTGATTTAGTTTTTGCCGAAGTGCTGCCCGTTTTTCCTAGCACATATGCAATGAACACATAAGCACTGCTCAAGATATGCTTGTAAGTCACAAATCAAATAAAACAAGATGCAATATCTCTTATCTATAGATGAACCGAAGCAACCGGCAAGTCCAATCTCCGGTCCAACGAATTCAAGCATGTCATCAACATATAGGCTAACAGTTAAAGATTCACCAAACAAGAAAAAAGCTATTTGAGCAATTTTCAATTTGTCAGGCTCACATAACTACACCTTTGGATTGCATCGCAGAGGACAACATCCATGAGATAAAGACACAAATAATTAACACAAATCTCAGGACAACTGGATGTAATCAGAGAGCAATGTCTGCCTTGCCTTAGCAGAAAAAAAACACAAAAGAAAATAGACCGAAATGAAGTTGTTCATGTCTAAGTCTACATATAATGTAGCCCCTCAATTATTTTACATGGAAGCGATATTAACTGGGACACTAGAAAACGCACACTTAGACTCACTAGCTCTGGGAGATCACCCACTAACACGTGTTCTACAAGTTGAGCAATGGAATGCACATATGCCTTAGCGACGAACTCGATGTACCCGCCTTATGCAGAGAATAACCTTATATGCCATTTATGTCCTCATCCACTACCTTCAACCACCACGGAAACCACACTCTAGAATTATAAATTTCAAACACCAAAGCTATATTGACCATTTCTACAAAGACCAATCGCTAGGCTAAATCAAATTCAAATGTAAAAATCTTTTTCCCCCAAATTCACTACTTCGTTAGCAACAATTAAAATGGCCGCATAAGTCATCACTAACCTTGATCAGATGGCAGAACACCACTAGCATTGATTACAGAGACGATGTCGACATGCTCGCGATTAGCAAGTAAGCCTGATCCTCATGACCGACTTCAATAGACAAGCCGCCTCATAGAGCCTCTTCCTAGTACCCGTGTCATCGCTGAGGATGATAGGTATGAACTATAAATATGCACACAAAAGGTTAAAATAATTAAAAAAGCGAAATGTTGGACTTAGCTTCTTTGTTGGAGATAAAATCCTTTAAACGAGATGAGCACATTCCTACAATCCCCACTTGAGTCCGAGCTCGCCAGCTTCCGAGCTCGCCAACATGTGAGCTCCCCAACGACCGAGCTCATCAACGTATGAGCTCATCATTAGAAAACTGACCTTTTGAAATAATGATGTTTAATAATTGCGATCAAGATTCTGTCAAAACCATTGTAAAAGAATATTTCAAAACTACTGAAATATCCAATATCGTTCAATCAAAATAAAACCGTTGAGAAACCGTTATAAAGCCGTTGTAAAATAATAGAGGGCTAAAGAACACTAGAAGTGCCAAAATTTGTGTACGGCGCTCACTTTAGTGCCAAAACTTTCAAATCGATCACTTAAGTGCCAACTTTTTTAAAAAACGATCACTTAAGTGCCAACTTCTCTTTTAAATTGATCACTTCGGTGCCAACTCCAATTTGAGCTGACGTAACTTGCTAGAAATCGACATGTGCTATTTTTTTATTAATATTTGGTGACGTGGCTCGGTGGCGTTGACACTTGAAGTGATCGTTGTTTTTTTAAAATTGGCACTTAAATGATCGTTTTTAAAAAAAGTTAGCACTTAAGTGATCATTTTGAAAGTTTTGGCACTTAAGTGATCGTTTTGAAAGTTTTGACACTAAAGTGAGCGCCGTACATAAGTTTTGGCATTTGTGGTGTACTTAAGCCAATAATAGAGAGTTTATGAAGAAATAAATCAGCCTTTAAATCGTCGTTATAAAGCCGATACATGACCGTTGCAAACCCATTATAGAATCGTTATATAAATTAATGGAGGACAAAGAACATTGCTTCTAAGGCTCTCCTTAGAGACCGAGCTCATCGGCTTGTGAGCTCACTAACATTTGAGCTCGCCAACGTTTGAACTCACCAACGTTTGAGCTCTTTTTAGAGTCCGAGCTCGTAAGCTTTTGAGCTCGCCAACATGTGAGCTCTCCAACGACCGAGCTCATCAATGTCCGAGCTTATCATTAGAAAACCGACCTTTTGAAAAAATGATGTTTAATCATTGTGATCAAGATTCTGTCAAAACCATTGTAAAAGAATATTTCAAAACTATTGAAATATCCAATATAGTTTGGCATAAAAGCATGATGGTCATATAAAGAGTGAATTACCTAATCGGTCCTGAATGTATTGTATGGATGTCAATTCAATGATAAAATTTTTAATTTTGTTAATTTAACCCTACACCTCTCGAGAAAAATTTCAATGTAGTTCTTGAGGTCAACTTTGTAGGAAATCATTGATGTGATGATTTAGTCATCGCCGACCATCTTATGTGGTACATTGTAATATCAACATTTTTTGACGAAAATTGGCTGGAATGACTACGTTAGAGATTCCGTAAGGTAAATTGACAAAATTAAAAAAATTTAGGGCTAATTGGGCATTTGTACATTAAGTTTAAGATTGATTAGACAAGTTTTTCATGTACAACCATCAAAACTTGAAACTTTCAAAATTCATATACAGTGAGGGTTTCCTCCATAATATAGACAATCATGAATTGACTTGTTTCTCTATGGCATCCGTGAAAGAGACTCCAAAAATATTTCCTCTGGTTTGACCGGTCAGCTATGTCTTATCTTATTTATGTTCAATTTCTTCTTCTTCTTGAAAGAAAAAAAAACATAATTTGGCAAAAAATCACAAAGGTGAGTTGGGTGGAGAGAGAGTTTAGGGTTTTCTACACACATCCAAGCTAGTTTCTTTGTATTCAAATCGAAGTACAAGAATTAATTCTCTTCACTGTTCACGTACAAGTTTGTAACAAGCTTACAAGTAAGTTAAATGTTGGCTCCTAGATATGGTGTTAGAACACGCTTTGAATTTAGAGTTATTAGTAGTATAGTGGCGTGCAGAAGGGGAGCTTGTGTAGTAGTTATTGCCGTGTCTAGACCTCTTGTACTCTTAATTGAATTTGATTAGTGAATTCTCCGCGTTTTTTTTCCGCTTTTACATGGAATATCCTTTCCATGTAGATTTTGATGCAGTTGCATTGTGTTATTATGGTTATTGTTGGTTGGTTTGATTAGTTGATTTCATACCTCACTTAGGAACGGAAGCATCTTTCTTATTGACCGTAGATTCCATGTTCGAATCATAATGTATCCATGCTCATGTTGAAAGTGGAACTTTACTCGATACGAATGGACCGACTATTCATACATTTGTAGAGATACGTTGAGCAGAAAGTATTTATATTTCATTTCATCCAAAAATAAAAATTATTAATCATCGAAAATCTAGTAAAGCGCTGAGGGATTGAATGTTTAAATTGCATCGTGGTATCTTGAAGTCACAGATCGAGGACAAGCTTTGCCTCTTGCCGAGGGAAGCTCTAAGAGTCTAACTCATGATAATGATGCCTTCTTAGGCAGAGAATGACATGCACAGTGCGTCCTAACTGCTGAAAATATTACCTTTTCTTTCCTGGTCTTAAGCAAGCATCATGATTGCTTGATTTTGCAATAATTGCAGCTAGTTTTGCCTAATTACTTAAAAATCTCACTTTGTCCCGCTAACAATTCATTAACACGATATAGATGTACAATTTTTGTCCTTTCATTTATGGAAAAGAAAAATTAGATTTTTATATAATTTGTTAAATGTCATAATCAGGGATTTGTTGCAGGTTTATTTGACGTGAGCATCGCATAAGGCAATGATAACTTGGGATAGGTGGTGGGATTGTAGGTTATTGTGGTTTCTTTGGAATGCTTTAAAGAGTTTTGATTTGGTAGGCTTGGATCGGGGTTTGTTGGGGATGGTTCGACTTATTTTCTTAATCCTTTCTAGTGGGCTTGGTGCCTGTCGTGCCCTCCTGACACGTGACAACCTAATGAGTCGCTCATGTTCCTCTGCCACGTGGCAATCTATTTACCGTTGGTTTCCTACGCCAGAATTCCCCTCACGGCATAATCCTGTAAATCAATCTTTTTTATCTTCTCGTACATATCCCATAATTTCCCTCAGTGAAGGCATTTTTTGGTCTTTCGAATGTCTGGACTTCAACACTTCTATTGGTATCGAAAGTGAACCACCGAGGAAATTGTCCACAACAAGTAACTCGACACGTATCGCCTGCACTCAATATTCGGCTTCATTAGAAATTGTCCGCTCTTTCTCTGACGCTCTCTCTACTTCATCCTATTTTTGATTTTATCGATGCGGGACGTTAACCCTTTTCCAAGACTCAAGGATCTCGAGAGAAACCCTAATCAAAATATGGATATGTAAAACATCAGAATACCTGTAGTGAACAGATAGCTAAAATGCGCAACAATCTAGATTGGAGAGAACTTCTTTCCACCAAACAGATGGCAGAGCTTTCATTAAAAGATTAATCACACGCTTGTCACTCCTCACCCATATAAGACCACTTTACTTAGTGTCCTATTATATCTCTGGACGATTTCATTTCAGGCAGCAATTTCAAACACGATCTTGGGCGAAACGAAGGACACACCAAACGAAAGATGACTCAATAATATATTCAAAGCAGGTACACTTATTTTCCACTTCCTTTTGTTTGTTTTCTCTTGCTTTATTCACATATTCACCACTGTGCAAGAGTGATACACTAAATTTATATCTTTGTATTATAGTGTGTACAAGTTTGTATCTTGAGTTCACTTCATCTCTCAGAGGTGGTTCATTTAACCATATTACCTGAGTTAGTGATATCTTTATTGGGAAAAAAATGTGGTCAGTTGTTTTTTTTTTTTTGGCCATTTATTTCAACTTCATTGTATGTGATTTGTTGTTCGGATATGCATTGCTTCAGAGATGTTTAAGACTTTTCGAACCTGGATTTTATTTGGTGCGCAACAATTTATTATAGACAAAAGACGTGTATTCCCTAGCTGGATTGTTTTCGATAAATGCGAGGTGATTCTGCAAAAAAAAAAAAAAATGTCGACTGAGCACCCAACTTATGACAACAACGTCGCAGAGGTTTGCATTGTGAAAACATCTTGACATTTGATAGAATATTTAGATTGATTCTGTTAGATATATTACGATTACTATTATTAGAATAATTAGATTGATTCTATTAGATATATTACGATTACGATTATGTAAATCGAAATCAGGTTCGATCGTAATTGATATTGTAATATTACGCTACTATAGATAGTTGCTCTGTAAAGCCTATAAATAGGCTCCTGTATAGTCAATGAAAGATGTACAAAAATTTCACAATTGCATTTTTCGCTTCACTTTATCTATTCGTTTTGTCTTGGTATCGAGCCAATTGTCTTTGAGCATTTGTTCCTAACAAACCCCTACCGAATAGGCCGCGTTTGTTCACGGCGACCGCAGCCACACAATGCCGTAAGCGGTCTCGTGCGCCTCCATGAGCCGCAGTCTCGGACTCATCGAAACTCGTCGTGGTCTATAAGTTCTTGTGCGACACCTTAGTCTGGTTATTTTCAACATAAAATACCACCACCAGGTTCTTCATCTCTCGTACGACTCCAACGAGCTAAACGCCATCGCCGTTCAACCGGCCACGCGCTCTCACACGCTGGAAATAGCCATGCGAGTGAGATTCACTCGCCGGTGTGCCCGGCCACGTCCGCAAGTGACGTTCGCGCCATCTGCCACCACGTGTTTGCCACGCCATTTTTCTCGCTACGTATCCGCCAACCGTCCGCCATGTCATCATTCATTGACCTTTGTTGACCTGCATTGACCTCGTGTTGACTAGTGCCGACCAAGCATTGATCGCCAATTGATTGGTGTTGACTTTCGTTGACCGTGTTGACCGGACCGGTCACTCACTTTTTTGACCGGTTCGACCCATTCTAGACTAGTTCTTGGTGTTTTTAGATTGGTTCTTGAGGTGTCTTGATGTTCGAATCCATTTGTGGCATTATTTTCTCCATATCATCTCCGTAAGTATCAATTTTCTTAGAATTTCGTATAGATCTACCGGTTTTTCATCTTGGAAAAATTAGAAGTTTCAATTCCTACCCATACCATTTTGAACGGATCTAATTACATTTTAAGGGCTCAAGAAATATCCAGTTTTTTTAGAGGACGCCGACTCTAGCATTATATCACTAGTAATATTCGTGAGCCTAAAAAGAATGCTGATGAAACATATGAGAAATTTAATGAATGCCTAGAATTTTGGGATAGCAAGAATCATCGATTCTTAGGTGGTTTCGAAACACTTTGATTCCCTCTATCGGACTTCGTTTGGCCGTCTTAATACAACGAAAGAAATATGGGATCTACTTGGTAGCCGATATTCTACTTCGGATATTGCTCATCACTATCACTGTTAGGAAATCTATATCCCATGTGCTAGGAGACAGCTCAGTCAATTAATGATTTTTTATCCTCCATGCATGCTATCCGGGATCAATTAGCATTATCTCGAACCGCAAAGGGATGCGAAAATTTATGGTCACGATATGTGTGTCATGCCATAAAAAAATTGCATAACACACAAATTGTGATCGCATGGGTGTTATGCAATTTTTGATGGCACTTAATGTTGAAATTAAGCTCTGTGTGAGCTTCCCTTCTACATCGAGACCCATTACCCCATCTTGAGGCGGTTGTACCGAGTTGCTATCTCGAGGAGACTAGACTTACCACCATGAAGGTGCAACGTTCTTCACCCATAGATACAATTCTTGCCACCTTAGGTTCTTCCTCTTTGCGCAGACATTATTGTACGCATTGTCATCCATCCGGCCATCTTGCATCCAACTGTTATCGACAACAGCCTAAGCAACCTATAGTAACAAACAACCGATCCCGGTATAGAGGTCCATCTCAACCCGCACGTCAATCCCATTGTTGCTATCATTGACGGTTCCAACAAAGAATCATCTATTACTCTATCGTTGGAGGATCTTCGTTCTATTCTTCAAGAATCGGGTACTTCTCGCTCCCGTGTTCCTAGCATTTCGCTATGTCGGTTACTCTAGGTACTCCCGATTCTTGGTTCTTTGATTTTGCCTATTGTAATCATATGACTTCAAATTCAAATGTCTTCAAATAAAAAACATTCACTTTACAAGTACCTGCTATTCATACAATTGATAACTCATAAATGATAGTTAGTCATACAAGGAACATTTTGACATCCAAATTATCCTTACTTGACACGTTCTTGGTTCCCAAACTCTCCTTAAACTTGATATCGGTGGGATAACTATGTGAACTTGGTTTTGAGATTCATTTCTCTTCAAATTGTTGTCATGTACAGGATCCACGGACGAGACAGATAATTGGGACATGCCGTTAAGTGGGACGTCTGTTTGAGCTTGTTTCCTTACAATTTGCGAACTCTTCTGTTACTTATTATGCCGATACGTTTCATTTGAAACTTAGCATTCTTGTTTCGGTCATGCTTCCTTTTCCGGATTGAGTCCTTTAATTTCTAGTGGTCGTTTAGGTTCCGTTGACAATAAAAATTTCGATTGGTTATCTTGCAAGTTGGGAAAACATCATGCTTTGCCATTTGATCTTAGTGATTCTGTTTCTCATGCTCCATTTGATCTTATTCACTCGATATTTGGGGGCCATCTCCTACTCCAACTATGGGAGGATCTCGTTGTTTTGTGATTTTTGTTGATGATCACTCTCGTTACACATGGCTTTACCTCATGAAAGATCGCTCCGAACTTACTCATATCTATCGTAATTTTGTTACCATGATCAAAACACGGTTTTCACAAGAAATCAAGGTTTTTCGTGATCGATAATGCCATAGAGTATAAAGATGCTAAATTTCTTCGTATTGTTTCACGTAACGATACTATCATTCATTATTCTTGTCCAGGAACTTCCCAATAAAATGGATGAGCGGAGCGTAAGCATAGGCATAACTTAGATATTGTGCACACTTTGCTTATCTCGGCTTCTTGTCCAAAACAATTTTGGGGAGAAGTTTGTCATAGTGCTATATACACTATCAATCGTATTCCGTCACCTACTATAGGTAACTTATCTCCTTACGAATGCTTGTATGGAAGTACTCCTAATTATAATCTTCGAGTTTTTGGCAGTGCTTGTCTTGTGCATTTACTTCCCAAGGAATGTACGAAGTTAGAACCTCATGCTCGCTTATGTTGCTTTCTTGGGTATTGTATTGAGCATAAAGGGTATAGATGTTGGGATCCAGTCTCTAATCATCATTTCCTATCATGTTACTTTTTGGAACACAAAATGTTCTCATCTCTTCGTTCCTTTGAGTTATCTCGCAACCCTTCACTTTTTCACTAATCCTTCAATGGAACTATTTCCCAAAGATGACACACTTGCATCTTCCTCTTCGGAATTGTCTTCTTCTAATCATAATGCAGGTACATCAGGCGATCCCATTTCGGTAGCTCCCGACATGTCTCGCACTATCTCAGGATTCTTCGTCCTTAGTGCTACCTTCTTCTCCCCGTTTGTCGTTCTACATGTGTAAGTCAACCTTCCGTTCGACTTCGTGATTTTCATTATTATTCCACTATTACCTCATTTCACGTGCCTTGCACATATAGAGAAGCTCATACTAATCCTCTTTAGCAGCAAGCAATGGTGGATGAGTTGCAAGCGTTAGATAAATCTCATACTTGGGATCGGTTGATTTGCCTCCTGGAGTGTTCGCTATAGGTTGTAAATAGGTGTATAAGATCAAAACTAAGGCAGATGGTATAGTGGAACGCTACAAAGCTTCGATTAGTAGCAAAAGGATTTACCGAGGAGTATGGGAATGCTTATGATGAGACTTTTGCTCCAGGTTGTACGTCTTACTTCGTTCGAAGTTTTATTGTTGTCGCTTCTTTCAAGCAATGGTCTATGTTTTAGATGTATGTTAAAAATGCATTTCTCGGTGGCGATCTTTTTGAGGAAGTGTATATGGAATCTCCTCCTTGATATACTACTTCGACTAAGTATGTTGATTACGTCGAGCATTACATGGACTAAAGGAGGCTCCTCGTGCATGGTATTCTAAGTTCGGTTCCACCATGGAACGCCTTGGATTTAAATCTAGCCCTTATGATAAAGTTCTCTTTGTTCAACGAACATCTCGCGAGTATATTCTGCTCCTTTTATATGTATATGACATGGTCTTCACTCGGCAATGATCATATTGGCATTATGAAGCTTCAACGGTATTTCGATCAAGCAATTAAAATGAAAGATCTTCGTAAACTTAGTTATTTTATTGGCTTGGAGGTTACTTCGATTCCTCAAGGTATTATCTTTCTCAAGCTAAATATGCCATTGATCTTCTTTCTCGAGCGAGACTTCTTGATAACAAGATTGTTAATACTTCCATTGAAACTAATGCCAAATTTAATGACAAAGATGGGACTTTTCTTCCCAATCCTACTCTTTATCGGCAGCTAGTTGGCGGTCTTGTATATCTCACTATCACTTGTCCCGACACCGCTTATACCGTTTATATTGTCGGTCGGTTTATGATTGCGCCTCGAACCACTCATTTTGCCGTTGTTCTTCGAGTTCTTCGCTATGTCAAGGGCACCTTATTTCATGGTCTTCACTTTTATGCTCAATCTGCCTTGGAGTTGAAGGCTTATTTTGATGCTTGTGGGCAGGAGACCCTCTTGATTGTCGCTCCATTACCGGGTATCGCTTCTTTCTAGGTAACTCATTTATCTCATGGCGTAGCAAGAAACAGACCGTTGTTGCTCGATTTAGTACGGAAGCGGAATATCGTGCTCTTGCTGATACAACAACACAGTTGTTATGGTTACGGTGGGTACTAGAAGACATGGGTGTTTGTCATACCGGTGGAACAGTGTTTTATTGCGACAATCGGAGTGCTATCCAAATAGCTCATAATGACGTTACTATAGATAGCTGCTCTGTAAAGCCTATAAATTGGCTCATGTATAGTCAATAAAAGATGTACAGAAATTTCACAATTACATTCTTCGCTTCATTTTATCTGTTCGCTTTATCTACATTGACGGCACATTTGACGGGAAACAAGTGCATAAGTTAATGCCACCGAGGTGGTCGGAGGGAAATAAACATGGCCCTTTCCGAACCCAAATGAACCGAAACCTTTTTAGCAAAAAGTTGCCAAATACAGTTGCAAAATCGACCACTACAAACCTGACTTGTGGCGAGAAAATGACTAGTCAAACCCAGAGAAAGGCAACCAACCTGGTGCGAAGCAGGACCTACAATCTCCAAAGCTCGGTTCAAACTCTGTCTGAGGAAGTTGCTGGAGACAGCAAGCCAATGCCCACCAATCTTCATCTACTGGCAAGATGGGTCATCACCACTGAGTTCAGGACCACCAACAAGCACAATTATGCACCCAAAAGGAAGAATTAGGGCAAATCATAACCAAATCAAAGTTCCAAATGAAGCCTCCCAATCCCACTAGAGGCTAACTCTGCAAATTCTCAACCTGAATACCATTTTGTAATCCCACCCATCTAAGACATTGCCCTTTATGCCATTTTCTTTTTGGGATGGAGCAAAAGCATGATACATTGATCAATGGAGATTGTTGAGAAAACCAAGCCTACACTCATCAATGTGTCCATTTAAGCTCAGATTCACTCAAAATATTCGAGCCATCTATTGAATTGTGAGCCAACTAGATATATTAGCTACTCTATCCTTATCAATCATCAAAAACGAAATTTCCTTCTGTCAACGATATGCTTGCGTTTTAGATAGTCAATATGGACCAAACAAACATATATTTTCCGAGGTAGGGAAACAATAAATGAACTTCATTTTGTTAATGTTTTTTTTTTGTATCCGAGATTTCCCACGTGCAATGAACTTCATTTTGTTATAAGTTGATATCCAATTTATCCGGAAAGGGCAATTGATTAATAAACAACCAGGCGGGCTTATGCGCATGAATACATTAGCACTCTCTTGATCATGTCTGTAATCTACCATACACTAGTCACTCAAAATGTGCAAATTGATCATGGATCGGATGCAAAGAGATTGAAATCTACGGAACTCCATACTCCGCATGTTCAGGAATTCATTGCTCGCATTCCACACTAGGCGCCGGTGCCCACTATAGACCCGTTCTCGTGCGTCGAGCGAGACTTCCACTTTAATAAGACGATAAACATGGGCTCCAATGCGGCTCTATAAATACAGAAAACCCTTCAATTCAAAAGCAAAATCGGTCCCATTTAGATGAGCGAGGCATATTTCCTTGGTGGTAATTTAGGGTTTAGGGCTCTTTTCAGTACTACTCAATGCCGACGAATAAGGACTTCCACAGTCACTCCCCCTCTTTTTCGTTGAGTTATTTATACAATTTCTGGTTTGGCAATAAAGGCAAAAAGGATAGATAGATATCTCTGGCTCTTAAGAAATTAAAGTGTGCGATAAAAAAAGAAAAGAAGAAACATCATTCCCTAGTTTCTGTCTTGTATTTTACATCAAACGACATACACGCATATCTTCTCAATGAATTGCCAAATTATTCCCCCCCTCTCTCTCTGCTACATATATGGGGTTAAGCACAGAGGGGGAGAGAGAGAGTGCAGAGCATAGTATTACCAAATACTACACAGTCCTCTTTTAGACTGGACTGGAGATACAGGCGCAACCCTAGTAAGAGAAGAAGGAGGAGGAGGAGAAGAAGATGCGAAGGGAATGATTTTTCTCCAGAAAAACATTCCCGCGTAGCGTTTACCAGTTGACCATAGGAGTGCACTTTACTTGCGCTCGCGTGTGAACGCAAGAAAGTTGCCTTCCACAACCCTCGAACAGGTCGTACAGGCGCGCACCGAACGGAATTGGTCAGCTGAAGCTTCTCTCATCGAGGCCCGGATAATTTAAAGAGAGAGGGGAGGATTCGATCCCGGATGGAAGGCGAAAGAGGCTCGTCGTCGTCCTCGGTCCCGAACTACGACCTTCAAGTCACCTTCTCTGGCGCCAGCCATGGCATTCACGAGATCGGGTTTGTCCCGTTTGAGGACCAGAACCCGGTGCTCGGGTTCTTGACGCCCGTGCCTTCTCTTGTCGCCGCTGGGGAAGGCGCCGCAACCGCTGCGACCCCCACCACTAGCAGGGTTGGGCTGGGCCACCACAACGGCCTCGTCGGCAGATCGTCGTGGAATAATGACCAGGTTGCTGAAAGATGAATTCTCTGATTATTAAATCTTTGACCATATGATATGTTTCACGAGATGTTGTGCATTATAAAGAATTTAAATCCTCGTTTTGGTTCATGTTATGATTGTTGAAATGCTTGTGCACGTGTGGCTCTAGCTAACAACCGTTGCTTATGGGGGCGAATTTAGGTTGGCGCAAAGGCTGTTAACGACGAGAATTGCAGCGCGAATCCTAGCGAAGGCAACAATTCATGGTACTTCCCGGGTTTTGATTTACCACTTTCGAAACGAATCGAGCATGTCCCGAATGTTCACTACCTAATCATGCCATACATGGGTCATATGTAAATCTTAATTGAAGAATATTCAGTACGAGAAGGGTACACATCGCGGTGATAATGAAAGAAGGCGAATCTTTAACATGAAATCTTTCCTCGCAGGTGGCGGAGCTCCACGGCGGTGGCGGAGAAAGGGAAGATGAAGGTGAGGAGGAAGCTGAGAGAGCCAAGGTTCTGCTTCCAGACGCGGAGCGAGGTGGATGTGTTAGACGATGGCTACAAATGGAGGAAGTACGGCCAGAAAGTGGTCAAGAACAGCCTCCACCCCAGGTTTGGCATCATTAAAATCATAAAAAATCAAATTTTCTCCTTCTTCTTTTTCTTTCGCTCGGCATCAGATGATTATTGCTTTTCATGGGCATTTCTGACATCACCAGTGAGAAAAGCATTCGAGCACAGATCTGGGTGGTTCACATCTGGAAGATTTTCTGAGCCCTCCCTCCCTCTCTCTACTCTATGCCCCAAGCTCTCACCATATGGATCTGATTAAAACTCGTGCATGATATGATTTCCTCATCTGTTTCCTTTTTTATTTTTTTTGGTTGATCTTCTATGGATGGCGTCACAAGAGTATGTCGGAAAAGAAGTTGAGGTGTGTGTTTGTGACTAATGCCTGCAATGTGATGAAATTTAAAGAGGGTTGCAATGAGAATTAGAGTCCACATTTTGTGATAAATTGAGCTTAATGAAATTGATTACAGACTAATTGTTTGCCTGGGCGAGTCTAATGATCTTACAAGAGGTATAATTGGTTATAGGCGGATAAATGTGTCTAGGGATATGCGAAAAGAAATATGTCTTAGGGCAATGTTTTTCTCCAACGATGCCTTTGATTGTATGGTGGGTATTCGCTATGGGCATCGCATGCATCTAATTTTGGTTAAATTTGTAGACGAGCAATGTCAGAAACTCGAAACCCATTAATTAAATGTATGGTTGGAGGAAAATATTGACCCTCTCCTATTGTTGTTAGAAGGAATATATATATTTTATCATGCATGCATGCATGTATGTAGGTCTACATGTATGTATGGATGGATACTGAGGTTTAAAGGAATTTCAAAGACAAGCTCCATACTCTCATTGTAGCGAATTCTAATTTTGAGAACCCAAGAATTTTGCTTCTCTCACTCCTTGTGTGTTTATATATAAAAGCTCCATTACATATTCTCGAGTATAAATACCAGTGCCTGAATCTTGTAAAGAAATTACCTGTGTAATGGTTAAGTTAGATCAAACAAGTGATGTTGAAGCAATGACATTCTAAACGACACTTTCATCAATGAGCGTAAGCCGATATGGGAATCTCTAGGATCACATATGTATGTGAGCATACCACATGATGGGAAAGATCTAAGTTGTTTAACAAAGAATTTGTATGAAAATCAGTAATCGCGTGACATTTACACATTATCAAAATTCATTAGTTACTAATGAATTTGGACATACTGATAGAAAATATCTACAAGGTAAAGAAGAAACTCTAAGGTGTTGACAACGTACAGCACGTCCCCGATTGCGTGAAGCCGATTGTCGCATGTCAAGTGCCATGAATTTCCTTATTCCTTTCAAATGACAATACTTCTAATTTGATGATCGATCTAGGTTAATCAAAAGATTGTGCTCTGAGAATATCTAAAAATCTTTTAGGGTAAGAGAATGACAGGGAAATTTCGCGTTGTCCTCAATAAGTGAGGGCAAATGAGCATCATCTTGAATGGAAGAATCCTCTGATGTTTGTTTGGAAGGCTTATTCTACTAGGGAAGAGTCATTAATGCTTAGGATCGAATTTGGAGTATTAAAACATGGTTGCTTCCTAGTATATCGACAACAAGACTGAGAAGAAGTTATACTGAAGATGATATAACCCAGGCTTCTTCCTATGTGTCAATGTTGCAAATCATTTTATGAAGAAATTCATCTGGAAAATGCTCAATGTACGCATAATGTAAGATTCAAGTATATTTTGGCCAATGCTCTTGGGAGAAAATTATCTTCTGAATATAGTTTGACGGATGAAGTCGTATAAATGGCCAGCCATTTGCGTGAGAAATGTCTGAAAATGTGTATTCTTTTGGTGGGATGCAATGTATTCGGAATGGCCTTCGATGTGTGAGTTTGGAGTGAATCTATGTAAGATCTTCTCAAGCTTTAAAGGGATTAGAGTGTCTCATGTACTTGAATTTAGGGCGTACGATCATTTGCTAGTTAAATTACAGTGTCATCCAGGTAAATGCCTATTCGAGGGAGAGAGCATCGAGGCTGGTGGGGAGCGTCGCTATGAAATTTCACAATAAATTTTTATATCTCATCTATTGATTAGAGTATTGCGAGCTGTTCTATCTCTCCTTGAGCTAGATTTCTGGATGCATCGTTGCATTATTGTAGCAAAACTCTCGCATATACTGACTGAAAATTTGAAATTGGGGGTTCGATTGGCAAAATACGATAGCTTCTTACTATGGTAATGAGTAATTCTTCTTTGTGAAAACGGCAAGCGGGATTCTCATATGATGCGAACTTTGAGACAATTAATCTGTACACATGTATAGTTGACGTTATAAATGGTCCGATATAGGTGAGCAAACGGGATCAAGATTGTTTCACTCCCTTTTAGCGAGGAACTTTAATTTAATGTGCGTACCAAAAGTAGGGTATCGGAGTAGTTTCTGTACAACATTGATACCTCGGTGTTTCTCCTTTTCTCTATTCTGTTGTTTCATCATTGAAATCTGGCTTATAATTGCTATTTAGTTGCCACAGACTACTTAATTGACTTGATTTTATTTATATGCTTTCGGATCTAACTGCAGTGATAAATAGTGACTACTCTGTCATATGAGCTTCAAGGGAATGCATGTTAGGTTTCCAGCAAAGGCTGGATAATTGCAAGTGTGTTTTTATGTATTCAACTCTATGACCAATTAAAACCTGAAAGCTGCGAGCTTGGTTTCGACGTATATTATCTGATAACAATGACAAAAATGAAGTGATTATTTATTTGGTGTTCTTGCCATCCTGATGTCAGGAGTCAAAATAACATCCTTATGAGCTTCATGCATGGTAGTTCAGACATTTTTCTTTCTATTTAACTTCTCTCTAGTTTTCTTGTGGCACACCATTTTTCCTTATTATTGTTAGCTGAACTGATAAAATTTTGTAGACCCTCGCGGAATTGAAAATGCATACTCGTTCTTCCATTCACTTCATTTTAGTTAGGCCTTGGTCTCTTTTCGACAGGACATGCAATATTTATCTGCATTCATACAAAGTGCAAATCTCATGTCCATGACAAGGAAAGCATGGTGACATTGTTTGTACAGTTAGGGTTCCAACTTCCAATTCTTTCAGTATTCAAAAAAGGGAAAAAAGTACAAAAAGGGAGACTAAAGGTAGACTTATGCTGATCTTATGTATCCAGAACTCAACCAAATCGCAAGACTTACACATGAACCAAATCATAAGACTTACACATGCATGGGTTTCATAACTCGAAGAGTTCATGGGTTTTCTTTATCTTTTTTCCCCCCTTTTTGGAGTTTAAGTGATCAGCTCCAAATGAATGTAAGCTTGAAGATGATGGTCAAGCAGAGAGAAAATCTTTGCACCAAATAAAAGCCGTTCTTTTCTGGATCTATTACAAGACGTTCCTGGATAATTCTGAGTGTGTTTCGGAGAGTAAAGCAGATCTACCCTTAGCTGCGTGCATAGACAATTACTAGGTCTCAGATGCTCATGTTTTTGTGGATTGTTTCTGCAGAAGTTATTACCGTTGCACTCACAGTAACTGCCGAGTGAAGAAGAGGGTCGAGCGGTTGTCGGAAGATTGTCGGATGGTGATAACGACCTATGAAGGCAGACATAACCATTCCCCATGCGACGACTCGAATTCATCTGAACATGAAGGGTTCAACTCGTTCTAGTGTTGCCCCAGGAGAAAACTACAAAAGGCATTTTCCTGGTGAATGTTGGAGAAGGTTAGCATGTGACGATGCTCTGTAATATCGTTGCAAACGGACTCCGACTTCCCTGGTCGTGTAATCTATGTCTAGAAGTAGAGCTACGTTATTTTACTTGAACTTAATTGCGGCTTCTTGTGTATATTGTGGCCGCTACATTAATTTCCTGTTAAATATACAGGCTATGTGTTCGCTTGTGCAATGTGTCTTGTCTTCCATTGCTTGTGAATGCACTCGCATTAGGAGTTTAAGTCGAGGATGTATAAAAAGACTGTTCTTTTGGTTTGGTTTAACTGTTCATAACCAGATCTCTGCAAGTTCTGCAGAGCTAGTTCTGTTTGTGTAAAGGCGAAAGCTCTGTGGAGACAGATCGGGAAGTGATGCTGATGGTTTTTATGGGCTATATAGGTGGGCAGCCCATGGTGAACTAACCCAGCCCAAACTCGTGGGCTGCACAAGTTTTTTTGAACGTGAAAAAGAACGTTCTCAAGTTCTTCAGTCGTTCAATAAACGACGGTTCTTTCTAAAGAGAAGTAAAGAAGAGCGAAAAACGGACGACTTTTTCTACTTCTCTCTCGAACGCAAAAGAGGTAGATGAACGTTCTTTCAGGGCTGCATCAAAAGCATGTAATCTGTGAAAATCAAGGTATGTTCTGTTATGTGATATGCCCATTTTGATTGGTGATTCAAGATGTTCTTGGGCATGTTTTTCATATTTCTCGTGTGTTACTTTTGGAATCCATTTCCTACGGATGCAATACCAGTAAGCCCAAGCGAGCCCTTGACAACCCCAATTTGGCCGACGAACCCTTGCCTAGTAATAGTGACCATTGCTCGCCCCGGCAAGGCCTCACCACTAGGGCGGCAAGGCTCGCCCGGATCCGAATGACACCGGCCCTCACTCGAGTTTGGCTTCTCTAGCCCGAGGCTGGCCACCCTCACCCCGTTCGCTAGCCCCTCGGGCAATGGGCAGCAGTAGGGGCACACAATCGGCGAGGCCCTTCCATTCTCTCTTTTTTTAAAGCTTTTTTTTAAATAAAATAAAATACTAAACTTTTTTAGTTTTTGATCCGATTTTAAATAAAATTTGGAGAAGAAAATTATTAAAAAATGTCTCATAGAAAAGAAAAATAAGTAAATATGCAACGTAATCATTTTCTATTAAACAAATTGACGATGTTAATGAAGGGCTTGATTGCATTAATTTCACAAATTTTAGGATTTGATTGTACTTTTAAAAATTTTTAAAACCCGATTATATTTTTTTCTCAACAAGTTTTAGAACTCCTACTACACTTAGCCCGATTGCATTTCTATATTCACTCGGTCACAATTTCTTTTTTTAATCTTTGTCCATGCAAATATGAATTAAAATATTGGGAATGTATAATTACTATATTTTTTCTTCATAATCATACTAATTATGCCACTTTAAAGTTGGTTGTATTACACAAGTTTCGTAAGCTTGTTATATTCTTGTATTAGATTGTTCATAATATTTTTAGTATGTTTACTTTTTTTTGTTAATTTAACTTTAATTTAAGTTAAATTTCATCATAATATGTATTTGAATATAGTGCATGCAATTAAGACATATACATCATTGATAAAACATATATATGTGTAAAAAATATATAAAGGGAACATATTAATAGGGTTGGGCAAAGCAATGGGTGAGTGGTTCCAAATTCCTTTTAGGTTCCAACCCGATCGGAACCGGTTCTCCATTTTTTGAAACCTTGAATTTGTCCCGCATACTCGGATCTTGGAACCTACTTCGTCATAAATTCTAGGGTCTACCAAAGTTTTACCCGTATTCTTAATTAAACGATTCTGATGAATTATTTCCTCTATTGACCACAATTTTCTACTACAATTCATTGATCATAATTTATATTTGACCTGCAAAAAATATGAAACACTAACAAAGTAAAAGTTTCGAGTTATGGATATCCATTGAAATGAAAGCTCGGACTAATGGCTCCAGATTAAACGCATCATCGGATGCCATGAAATACTTGCAGGTTGCGCGAAGATATAGAACAAGAAAAACACAAGGTTCCAAGTTCCAAGTCTTTGTCCTGGTCTTGGGACCTCGAACATGCCCATTGAAATATGGAATCTACCCGTCGGAATCGGTTATCCAATTTTTGGCACCTAAAATTTATCATGCATGCCTTGAAACTTGAAACCTTCCCTGTTTTTACCGATTTGGTTCTTCGGTTCCCCATTTACCTTAGAATCATGCCCACCCCTAGGGGGAGCTAATACCATGCTTACCTGGCCCTATAGCCAAATGCACCGCGGGGCACTCTTTTGCGGGAAATTCTCTCCAATTGAGGCACGGTCTTGTGGGGGCAGAGATTTACTTTGCCGCGTGTCCCAACATATTTGTATAGCTTTTTTAATTTATCTCACTTTTGTTATTTTTAATTGTCCACCATTATTTCAGCTAGAACTTCTTGTAGGCGTAGAGATCCCTCGGGCACACATAGTGAGTTATCTCGAGAAAGCTCGAAGAGCTTCCCTTCATTCTCTTCGCGAGAGTCACACAACACATAGCTGGAAGTCGGAGGGCCTGTCGCGACCTAAAAAATAAACAAGTTAAATTCCAGTGCTAATGGATTATCGGGTTAATTAATTAACTAACCTAACTCGGACTCTCCCGAATCCATACCAAATCACCACTTAAGGTTCGAATGATTAACATGCAATGTGATTTGAATTTGGAGTCGCCACTAATCATTTTCGGTAGGTTGACTAGAAACCCAAATAAAATAGCGGGAGAAAACTATCTTATTTCCGCGTACTGGAGATTAAGAGTCCAGGGGACTTGATTACGCTAAATTATTCTAACGCCCTTTCGGTACTATTTTCATGAAAAATATTTGATTTGGTAATTTACTCGAATTTCAAAGGTGCAGTTTTTTTATTCTTTTTTTGTTTTTCTTCTTTTTTCTGAAAATGTAAAACATTGAGTTTTATGCGATATACACCATGGACGATTTAGAAAGAAAGAAAACGCGGCCAATCACAAGTATTCACAAAAATAAATTAACATATACTAAACTTCGGAACACGTGGCACGTCTAAAATAAACAATCAAATATTCAAATCAAATGATTACATCTTTGTAGATCAAGATGGAGACGATTACCTTCTATTACACAAAATCTTACTCACGTACACGTTATAGTTTCTTTCAAGATCTCGAAGCTTGAAGAGCGTGGTGTCGTCGAAAATGGCAAGCAATAACGTTGTTGGGTGGCGAGAGGCGAAGTATGTAACGGGACTCGTCGAAGATGATGCTCGACCAAAGCTCTTTTTCTCACTTTCCAATTTTCTTTTCTGGTTTCTTCTCAAGGACTATCTCAATTCTTTTCTCCTCAAAAACTCTCTCAATTCTCTCCTACTCAAAAAAAAAAACTCCTCTTCTCTTCAAGAACTCTTCTTCTTTTATAGGCAAAGTTCTTCATCCTTCATTCTTCATCTTCATCTTCTCTTCTTCACCTTCATTTCTCCATCTTCCATCTTCATCTTCTTTTCTTCATCTTCATCTTCCCTTCTTCATCTTCATCTTCTCTTCTTCACCTTCATTTCTCCATCTTCCATTTTCATCTTCTCTTCTTCATCTTCATCTTCTCTTCTTCACCTTCATTTCTCCATCTTCCATTTTCATCTTCTTTTCTTCACATTCTCTTCATTATCTTCTCTTCATCATCTTCCTTTCTCCATCTTCTCTTCATCCTCTTCTCTTGGTATCTCGCAATGCAGTCCCCCGAGGTTCTAGTATTTGCATACTGTCCTTGAAGTTCTAGTATTTGCAATACAGTCCCCGAAAAAAATATTTCTTTCAAGCCCAAATATTCTTGGTACGTTTTCACCCCATGCCTAGTCCAGACGCCTGTTGAATTAAGTTTGAATTATATGCCAATGCTATGTGGGATGATTTTTGTTTAGAACTAAAATTAGTTCTAATTTTTATGCAAGAAATAGATTAGTCAAAATTTTAGGTGTCAACAATTTGCCCCTCTTTGAGTGGAGGCTCGTAGAGGTTCCGCTCAAAGATAAAATTGAACCCTAAATTTTGATAGTGCAAATGATGGATGAATTTTTTTTTTTTTTTTTTTGCGGGAGTTTTAATCCCATTTTTTGTAATGAAGTGATGCATGATATGCGAGATCAGTAAATAACATGTGTCATAATTTCTCTTTTCCATGTTAGAGAAACTCGCATATGGATCGCATACGAGAATACCTGTTTTACCAAATACCTCATAAGCTAGTGATTCCCTTAATTTCCAAGTTTCTTGCAAACACGAGGACCTTAAGGTATTCGGCCTATATGTTATCGTAGACTTCTCCCTAATGCGAGACAGCGCAAGATATGTGTATCCTTCCGCATCACAAGAGCTACGTCGTTGTGAGTCGAAAGAAGTAGAATCAAGTTCACAAGAGCTACGTCGTTGTGAGTCAAAAGAAGTAGAATCAAGTTCACAAGAGCTACGTCGTTGTGGTTGATTAAATGTCGAAATCGCCAGGTGCATATGTCTTCACGATTCGACAAAGGGGAACCAAAATCTTAAGAGCTACGTCGTTATGATTTGGTTTGGATCAAAATCACGGGTGCTTATGTCTTCGTGATTTGATAAAGGAGCCGAGAATCATAAGAGCTATGTCATTATGAGCCGACTAAAGGTCAAGATCACCAGGTGCATATGTCTTCGTGATTCGAGATCGAAATCATAAGAGCTACGTCGTCATGATAAGATGTCAAGATCGCCAGGTGCATATGTCTACACGACTCGACGGGAGAGGCATATTGCCTGAATTGAATCGTAACAACTATCATCGGAGGAGTTGTTGATTTGAAAATGGGTTCGGAAAACTTACCCGGGTTCTCCGAACGATTAATCAAAGAACGAAACGGATCGCTCGTATCATACATGGTAGGCATTTGCCAGGAGAACTTGCTCATTCAATAATCCTTGGATGAATTTCGAGACCTTAGGAGGGACATCGAACATCGGGAATGTATTACCCATCATAGAATGTCCGAGGTAACATGCGCAAACATATTCAACAATGAGTTCATGCAAAACTTTCCTACCGAGCTTGCAATGATTAGAAATAACATGTGTATAATGCAATCACTCATACTATGGTTTATGCATAACCATTCTATCAAGTTTGCATTACCAATCCCGTCCGGGGATATTCTCACATTATGAATACCTCGAATGTGAGCTGAATGGGGGGACTTCAGTCCGAAAGGATTTTCTCTCACTCTCAAGAAAAGTTATTTATCCTGTCTACAGGATTCAAAAGAAATCACTCAATTTTTCCATCATCGCATTCGATAAGGATCCGAGTAATCTCGTAATTGATACGACCGAGCCGATCCGGGAGGTCTTGATTAGGACCGTAATGAGGGCTAGGTCAAAGGTTTACAAAGGGGACTCTAGTTGAGTCAAGGCTCTTGAAATGAATTTCTTCGTCATCTCTCCGGGTTTACAAGTCAAGAACTCGCAAAAATGAGAGAGAAGTAATCTTGCTCGAACTTCTTCGAGTGATGCTTAAAATCATGGAACTCCACATTAATTCAAGTGCCCTAGTTAGAAAAGGCTTTTAAAGGGTTGTAATGGAGGTAATGATTTGGGGAGTGAGAAACGAAAGGGTTCGTTTTGGCTCGAAGATATTTGAGAAGGGGCTTGATGTTGGTGATCATTACAATCTTGTCACCGATCGTGGCCTTCTATGATACCATCATTGCTCGAGGATGGTATGAACTCGAAGATTGCATTTGCAATTTGATACTTCATGGAGATTTTTCTCTCAACCCTTTTAGGATATACAGGAAAATTGTGTATTCAAGTTCGGAAATATTCTACAAATGAACAATGAATTGAAAGGGCATTGGCCTTGCTTTTGGTAGGCACTTTGCTTTTTAAATGCCCAGGAGTTTTTTTTGTGGAATCAGCTTTTCCTCTTTCTTCTCCTTTTTTTTTTTTTACTCCCAACTCTCTTTTACGATTGTATCTTGATGAGTTCATTGGGAGATTTTCTATGGATCCAGCTTTTCGTGTCCTTCTACTCAAAGATGGGCCATATTTGTTTTGGGACAACAATGATCACCAATAAGGGCTTTTAGAAACGAATTTGCAGGCTCAAATGGATTGTGCAAATGGATATAGATGTGTGGGATAGAAAAAGAAATGCTCTTCGTCACCCTAAGGCACTTGAATTAAAGCGCAAGTACAATGCAAAGAACCACCCGAAGATTGATGTTAGTCCAAGCAAGAAGATTTCTAACCATTTGTCTCGTGATGTTGATGGAATTACCTCTGTTTTGCCCCAATGTGGGGTGGTTCTTGACAGGGTTGTGGAAGTGAAATCTCCGCTCAAATGGGTTGATCAACGGATAACTTGCAGTGTTTAGGGTAGAGAAATGAATGCCTCCATCACTTCGGTTATCGTACCTTTCGCGAGAAAACTTTTTACCTCGGGAATGCGGAATTTGCCACCGTTCATCTCGCCTGAAAAAATTGGACGTGTTTGGGAAAGGATTGCCTTTCATCATCCCGTCATGCCCCCTTCTATACATTCGATGTATCTTATGTAGTTCATGTTCCTTATTCAAAGTTGGTAAATTAAACATGAGGAACAATCATGCGCAAACTATGCAAAGCAACTTTTCATTATGGCGGACAAAATTCGCAAGTACATAAAAAATTTCTTAGAGGCGTGGATCGTGAGTTGCCCCCTGTTCATGCAAATGCGTTGCAAAACTTCATTGTCTCGCTTCGAGACATGAGATTGTCAAAGGCTCCAAGAATTTCTCATTTCATTAATTTTTCAGGGAGAAGGGATACTTCTGTTTGGACATGTAGTGACCCCCGTAAAAATCAAAAGGGAAAGCATCAATGTATATCCTCATGTTCTAAAAGAGTTGAAACGATACCACTTTACCCATGTACGTATTCCTCGCGAACTTTGAATTGAAAAGATCGATTCATCTTGATCGGATTGTATGTCCAGGATGTTATCTCTCCAGGTTCAGAACCGCCTGGGCTGAGTTTCGATCCGCGAAGCAAAAAGTTTTTATTAATCTTTGTACATTGATGCCAAATCCCGGATCGACCCTGGGACGCCTCGGACCATCGTCATTCCCCCAACCACTATGTTGCGGTGTTGTTGGCGCCCACGGGTGGTTTGCTTTTGTTATATTGTTCTCAAAGCAGGTTGGCAATCTCCCGTGGAGAATAAAATAAGCTTAACTTAGAGTTTGAAACGACCGAGAGCCAATTGGGACGATACGGAGTTACCGATCTTTGAGCCCGCTTGGTGTTTTACTTGCATTCTCCCAAGTAAGGCTATTCGAATCTCTCTTTACGGGCGTTCAGGGCGTCGTCCACAAATTGATTTGCTACAGGCCTAGCTTAATAAGGAACTTACGCATTTGATAAGAGAGGAGAAAAATTCGCCCTTTAACTCCGTGCAAATTCTAGACAACTAGAAAGTAAAAGTATCCCACGCAGGGGAACTATACATGGAATTAAAGGAGTATTCATGCGAGATTGGTTCCACCTCTTTTGCTTTGGCTATTCCAATGATTGGCTGATTTTGTCTTGGATCATACACCAACGATCGTTGTTTGAGGATCCATAATCACTTGCTTCGGATCACAACTCGGGAGGTCTTTCGACTCCGAACCGGGCCGACCAAGGCGGTGAGCTCATCATCAAAGTAACCTTTTGATTTTTCGGGCAATTGATACTCGAATTGGGCATTGTTACTTGCTAACACCGGCGACGGATTTTCCACTTTGTTTTTGCCGTGAGCGGCTCCGACTCCTTGAGCTTGAGCCTCCGCCGTCGCTCGGGAACTCGTAGGGATGATCAACCGGTCCGGTCGCTAGAACCACCAACGGAAGGCTCGGTATGGCCGGTATTCTTGATTGGGAAATGGCCGGGTACTTTTTGCTCCGTAGGTTTTCCCGGGATTAATCTTCCAACTAACTTTGCTCCGGTCGCCTTGGTTCCAAGCTACATCGTGCTTCTTCACTTATCTCTAAATCGTGAAGGTGATTTGTGACACTTCGTAGAGTGAGCCCGTTTATATTCATCATTTTGAGTACGGCCATTGGTCGTCTTGAATTGATTCCTAGTCGTCGAACCGCCTCGATGAATATAGAGTGAAGCTCGGCGGACCAAAGGGGCCTTTTCTTTCCGACAAAATCGTCGTAGTAAGTTTGGCCATAGTTCTTTTGTTCGAGTAATTGCTTCCTTACAAAGATGTCGCCAAATATTTTGGAGCACTCGAACGTTGCACCGGCTTCTTTAGGGATGTCCCGAGCACCATGCAATATGGGCCTTCGTTATTTAACGCTGGCGATCATCACTTGCCGATGTTATGATCACCGGTATATCCAACTCGGAATCAATGATCTTTAAGAGACTAAGACCGTCCATGTCGATCCCTACCATGGCTGTGACGACGACGTCAAAATCATATTTGTACCGCCTCGCCTCCTCTAAGGCTTCCGTTGCTTTCACATAAGCTGAAATCCCGTACATGCACTTTCTCAAAGCATGGCAACAAGGATCGAGAGGGAAACGGGGTTGCCATCAATGGCCATGACTCGCAGATCCTCGGGATATGAGGCTTCCCATACTTCCGCCCTGGAATGTACGCATACTTATTTTCCTTTCAAAACCTTCCATATGTAGATCGAAAAATGGGTGTTTCGACTAGAGACTCGGGCTTTAGATGTTCTTTGGACTTGCAAAGATAAATTGCCGTAAAATCATAAAAGCGATGATGGCCTTTCGTGACGAGTTCGGGAGGTGCATGGAGACTTCAAGTTCTTTATAAACTTTTTCGGATCGTTGGTCTCGCAGATGCCTTTTTTCTCCTTTTCGCCTTAGTGCCTTGGATCCATTTCGTAATAACTCTTACCTCTCGCTCAATCCGCCGTTCTTTTTACTTTTTTGACATGGAGGAGCCCTCAAATCTTTTCACTTTCTCTACGAACGAGACAGCTTATTTCCCTCCTCAAATCTTTTCGGTTCCTCCTACGAACGAGGCGCTTATTTCCTTCCTCAAATCTTTTCGCATTTACTTACGTGAAGGCTTTCAATGCTTAGTCAAATGGCGAGGAATTCACGCATTTAAGCATGATGATGTTCGTGGATAGTAATCTTGTTCTTTGCCCCTGGATTAACTCTAGGCATTAAAAGAAGAATGTCTCACATGGGGATTTCAAGACATTCATTCATACATGTCACTACTTCTCTTGAGGATTCGTAAGAGTTGGCTAGTAATGCTCAAAAAAGAGATATTTTGAGAGCCCATAATAAAAAACTAAAGCTTCATGTAGGCTACACATTCGGAGTTCCATCAGCATTGAATTGGCTGGTTGTGACATCAAGGAAACTCCAATTGTAGTGATGCATGTCTCTTCCTCGAAGGGTATCGGTTCGCCTCCGCAAGACCGACTTTCTCGGGATGTATCTCTAACGAGATCGGATTGTACGAGAACTTGCCTGGGGGATGAATGGTGAATAAGCATTTTCAATGCTCGGATGTGGCTCATCGAGGGACATGTCACCAAAGGAGATGGGGCCGCTACGTACATGGCAAACAGCGGTGTTAATAGCATCCCTATACCTCTTGTTCTCTCGCTCGAAGCTTTTCGCTTTCTTCCCTCGTAAACGTAAGTTCATGACTTTCATTTTTAACCTTCAATCGGGTCCGCTTGTTTTGAAACCAAAACTTGACCTTCAAGGGCTCCATTCCTATCATCCGGCTCAATTCATTTTTGCGTCTCTTATTCACGTAAGAGCACTCCTTGAAAGGCAGCTTCAAGCACTTTGATTTGATATTTTCTTTTCGGGGTGACTGCGGGGCTGCCGTTGCCATTGTTGTTGCTTTGTCGAGATCTTGAATTTCACCGCCAAGAGAGTTGGGTTTTACGGCGGCCCCGGCGTTGGATCCGGTCTCGAAATCCAGCAGTTCGCTTTCGGGGATGTCTAGGTTGGTTGCCTCCAAGTAAGTGCGATGGCCTCTAAACATGTTGGATTGAAATACCTCTTACCGCCTTTTGTTCACTCTATTCTCCATCGTATGCTTACTCTCTCCAAATTCTTTCGAGTAATCGGGTATGTTCCAAAGCCTCCCTTTAAACGCGGATGAAAATCACTAAGCCGACGTTTTTTTCAAGATTTCGTGTTTCCCGTTTTGTCTTATTTTTTCAACGTGATGGGACCCCGAATCCACTCCCACCGATTTTCTTTTCTTGATAACCATGCTTGTCTCCCACTCCGTTTTCAATCATGGTGGGACTTCAACTCTTTTCGTAACTTTTCGGATTTGTGAGGCTCGAGATCACGGATTGACGACGCATCCAGGATCCAACGAACGAAACGCCCGTAGTTTCACCCGAGTAACTAACGTGGCTCGTGAGAATTGCCGTTTTTTCTCTCGAAAAGTCGCTTGTCTCCCACTCGGTTTCAACATGGTGGGGTCCTCAAATCTTTTTGTAACTTTTTCGGATTTGTGAGACTTGATATGGTAGATTCGTGATTCACGGATGAAACGTCTAGCATTTTACCCGGATAATTAACTCGGCATCCACAATAATTATTGCTATAGCTTTTCCCGCCTTTAAATTAGGATTTAACGCCGAGACAATTATCGCTTTCATATCTTCATCTCCAACCTTCTAAGCACTCTTTTGCATCCACTCTTTTTAGCCCATTCAACAACAATGGCTTCCCTTCCAAAGACATGCCTTCTCGGCTGAAGTTTTGGCCAAGTGGGAGAAACTTTATAATCTCCCTAGGCCAGGGCTACTCTTATATAGCCAACCATCCGGAGGCCGAAACCGAGATTCGTCTTATGTTTAGGGATATGGACACCGCTTCTATTGAGGGTACCAAGTTAGAGGAGGAATACGGGATCTTCCCCACCCTCTTCACTAACTTCCTGGAGGCTTACCATGTTGCTCATCAACATGTTACTTTGGCCCACCTTGTGAAGGCACGCTATCGGGATCGATCGACTGACTTGGTGTTGGCCGGTCTTGTAGCCGACAATTATAAGAAGGCCCTTGACTACGGTAACGAACAAGTCTCCCCGCCGATTCGTGAGAGGGGAAACCTGGTGGGATGTTTGGCCATGTCCCGAGACCATCTTCGAGCGCGATCCGCTCAATATTGTTTTAAAATTTCAATGCACATGGATGGAAGAAAGGCTGGACGATTTGACCCTGGACATAGCCCGCGGGAGAATGCCGATCCATGACCTGGAATTTGTTCTGCCGAGCATCACGAGGAGAAGGTAGCCAACCTCAAAGAGAAATGTGAGCTCCTCCTCTTTAAGTTGGCGGATCTCGATTCTCGGAGCGATCGGTGTAGGCGGAGCATCAACTATATGGAGAGTCGTTAAACTCCTTTGTGATGCTCATTAGGGCTCGTTTGGCTTTACGTTCCCACCCCGTTGATCTATTTGTAAAGCTTTCCGATGAATGAAATGAATGCAAGTTTTTACTCATTTCATCTTGGTCGTCATATTTTTTCGCAAGATAACCCCTTTTACTCGCGAATAAGTAAATCTCACGCTCCCGATGGTCAATCCAATTGGGCCGTAGAGGCTCCCCCATTCGAAACAATCTCTCAAAGAAAGATTAGTAGCGAGAAAACAAACGAATGCTCAAATGTGAACAACTCGTGAATCAGATAATATTATAACTCGATTATGAAAAATCGAGTGAATCAAGCATAATATTTCTTTACAAATCGTCGAATTGACTGGATTGGTAAAGACACGACCATCCATCTCGGCCGTAATCAAAGCACCACCAGGGAGCACCTTCTTTACTATATATGGACCACCATAGTTTGGAGCGAATTTCCCTTCCGGGAGTGGGACTATTGGCAATAATTTTCTCAAGACCAGGTCATTGATCCGAAAATATCGAGGCCGAACTTTTTTGTTGAATGATTTAGCAACTCTCTGCTGATAACACTAGCCATGACATACAGCCTTAAGTCTTTTTTCGTCGATCGATTCAATTGGCTTGCTCTCTGCTGGATCCATTCAGCTTCCGTCGCCTTAGCTTGAGACAAGATACGTAAGGAAGGAATTTCCACTTCAACTGGTAGAAATGACCTCCATTCCATATACAAGAGAATACGGGGTTGCCCCAAGTAGATGTCCGGATTGAGGTCCGATATGCCATAAGTGCGAATGGCAACCTTTCATGCCAATCGCGATAATTTTCAGCCGTCTTCGCTAAAATTTTCTTAATATTCTTATTGGCGGCTTCTACTTGCTCCATTCATCTCGAGGGCGATATGGGGAAGAGTTCGGATGCTTGATCTTGAATTCCTTAAACAATTCGCCCATTAGTTTGTTGTTTAAGTTCGAGCCATTGTCGGTGATTATGGCTTCGGTGTGAACCGTATCGAGCAATGATATCTCGGCGGATAAATTTTGCGATATTTCGTGCCGTAACCGCTAAATAGGATGCGGCCTCGATCCATTTGGAGAAATAGTCAATCGCCACCAAGATGAATCGATGCCCATTAGATGCTTTAGGGTTGATAGGACCGATAACATCAATGCCCCACATAGAAAACGGCCATGGTTCGGATAATCGATGCAACTCATTTGGAGGGACATTAATCTTGTCACCATGAATTTGACATTTGTGCATGACTCCGGACATGCCGAATACAATCTCTTTCGAGCGTGAGCCAATAATAACCCAACCTCATAATCTTCTTAGCTAACAAGTGGCCGTTCATGTGTGGACCATGATCCCTTCATGTACTTCCATTATTAGACTAACCGCTCTTGGCCGAGTCAACGCATCTTAGTAGGACAGTAATCGAATGACCGCTTGTACAAATTCTCTCCATTCAAGAAGAACTTCGAGGCCATTTTCCTTATGTACTTTTGGTCGATACGGTACTTTTTTCAGGGAACTCCCGCTTCGAATATAAGTCTTGATGTCATGGTACCATGGTTTACCATCGGGTTCATTGATCACGGCCATACAATATGCCGGGTTTTTTAATACCTCGATCTTCAGGTGGGTCAACCTCAAGTCCATTGGCGACTTGTAACATTGAAGACAAGGTAGCCAATGCATCGCCGAATCGATTATGAGTCCTGGGCAGATACTCAAATGAGATATCCTCAAATTCTTCTACCAATTCATCCAGATACTCATGGTAGGGTAGCAATTTGGCATCTCTCGTCTTCCACTTTCCAACGGTCGAAGGATAATCAAAGCGGAATCTCCGAACACCTTGAGTCGGGCTATCCCCATTTCAATTGCAGCCTGCAGACCGAGGATGCATGCCTCATATTTTGCTATGTTATTTGTGCAAGGGAATACCAATTTCGCTGCTACAGGATAATGCCGACCACCTGGAGATATAAGAACCGCGCCCGTGCTCGATCCCGATAAATTGACAGTTCCGTCAAAATACATAGTCCAGATGTAATCCTCCACCGACATGATTCGATCCTCGAATGATAGGCATCATCATCTTGCCCCGGATTTTCAGCTAGGACATCTCGCTATAGCTCGTCCCTTGATTGACTTTTGGGACATATATTGAACGTCAAACTCGGAGATGAGGATTTGCCATTTAGCAAGTCTACCAATCAAGGCGGGTTGATTAAGCAAATATTTGATGGGATTGCATTCTGTCACCGAAGCACTTGGTAATGCAAGGTATATTGCCGAAGCCTGTGCAGCACCTGCACTAACGCCGCACATGTTTTCTCTACTTCGGAGTACCTCATTTCCGAAGTTGTGAATTTCTTGCTCGATAATAAATGGCTCGTTCTCTTCCGTCCTCCCTGCTTCTCTTGGGCTAGCATAGCACCCAAGGATTCACTAAGGATTGTGAGGTAGAGGATTAAAGGTTGCTCCGGTGTTGGAGGAACAAGCACGGGTGGATTCATGAGATGCTGTCTTGATCTTCCAAAAGCTTCTTCACATTCGCTATCCCATTGGACTAGCGCATTCTTCTTTAATAGCTTGAGGAATGGCTTAGCGGTTTCGATAACCGAGAGATGAATCGAGCAATATAGTTTAGCCTACCCATCAAACTTCGAACTTCTTTAATCGTCGTCGGTGGCTTAAGCTCACGAATAGCCTTAACTTTCGAAGGGTCGACTTCAATGCCCTTACCGCTACCACGAATCCGAGTAGCTTGCCCGAGCTGGTCCCAAAGACACACTTGGCGGGGTTGAGGCGTAACTTATACTTTCGGAGTCCTGTCGAACAATTTTTTTCAGCGTTTCGACGTGATCTTCTCCATGCCTTGTTTTTGCTATCATGTCATCGACGTAAACCTCAATCTCATTATGCATCATGTCATGGAAAAGGGCAACCATGGCTCGTTGGTAAGTGGCTCCAGCGTTTCGAGACCGAACGGCATTACCCGGTAATGGAACATTCCCCATGGTGTGGTGAAAGTGGTTTTCAACTTGTCATTGACATTCATCGGGATCTCGATTGTACCCGGAGAAACCATCCATGAATGAAAACAATTCAAACCCCGCAAGATCTGTCAACAAGTACGTCGATATGCGGGAGGGGGAAATCATCTTTAGGATCGGCCTTGTTCAAGTCTCGATAGTCGACACAAACCCGAATGCGGCCGTCTTTCTTCATGACAGGGACTATGTTAGCGACCCAATCGGAATATTCTCGTAGTCTCAATGAATCCTACATCGAGAAGCTTTATGACCTCCTCTTTGATCTTTTGCACTAATTCGGTCCGGCCCTCCTTGACTTTTGCACCACCGGCTTAGCCAAAGGATCGATCGGCAAACAATGTTCGACAATGGAACGGTCAAGACCAGGCATATCCGCATAGGACCAAGCGAAAATGTCCTGGTAATCCTTTAGGAGCTTAATCAAGCGCTCGGACATCTCTTTGGAAAGGTTTGCCCCGATCTTAACTTCTTTAGAGTTTTCCGCATCGCCTAGGTTGATCGAGATAGCTTGTTCACCGGCCAAGGGCTTGATCTCCTCATGTCGTTCGAAATCTTGACGAACTTCCTCATAATCTGGACTGAATTCATCTAGGTCGTATACTTCGAATCCACTAGATTTCCCTCCTCATGTGTCCCCCTGAAACATAAAGTAACAAAATCGGAAGAACAAACGGGGCTTAATCGCGGTGTGATTTTGAAGAACTTTATTTATTTATATATATTTTTATTTTTCAAAACCGTGGGACATGAATTCTTGAAGAAGCCCAACCCTCGTTCTTACCATGATGACAAACTTGTTGGTCGTT
Organism: Rhodamnia rubescens; assembly: GCA_021437795.1. Taxonomy (NCBI): domain Eukaryota; kingdom Viridiplantae; phylum Streptophyta; class Magnoliopsida; order Myrtales; family Myrtaceae; genus Rhodamnia; species Rhodamnia rubescens. The sequence goes on from JAILYA010000035.1 coordinate 357,380, forward strand.
GGTTATCGTCATCGGGTTGGTTTGGGATACTTCAACAAGATTCGAAAATAGCGTAATTTTATTGATATGAAATTACATCTTCCTGGGAAAGGAAATCCAAGAGTGCAAGACATGTAATAGAAATCCAAATGTAATTCAAAATATAAAGGAAACCGAAAATGTCCCACGTAGGGGATTGCATGAACATAAAGATGTTACTCGAATCTAAACCCTCTAGTGGATCATCACATATGGCATTAATGGATGATTTGGAAGGTTTAGGCGTCGATAAGGCTCCTCATCATGCGCTCCGTCTTCGGATAAAGCAAGAATGGTTACATCATCAAAACAACCGGCGATATCGAAGACCCCTTCATCCTCTTGAGACCCTATTAGCTCAACTGCAAGTACCTTGATCCTTCGGTATGTCGGGGAACACAATCCCCAAGTCATCTTCAAGTCGGGTCGATTATCGTAGCCTCCGACTACTCCACCTGATCGGAAAGTGATATATAGAGGTGGGGGTAAAAGATCGCATGCCCGCCATCTGCGACCCATTACGCCTCTTTTATGCCCACGCCCTTGACATCCTAGACCGGTTGTGTGAGATTGGCCTTTAGGTTCAATTGGGGTGCGAATCCCTTGGCCATGTCGACCTAAACCCATACCGGGCTTAAAGCCATTGCCCACCATTATCTTAGCTACCATAAGAGACGTGGTTGAGATTTCGGGAACAGGCAAAGGACTTTCCAAGTGATGCATGGATAGTGTGTACTATCTCAAAAGCGTGGTAGGAGTCTTCTTCATCATGAGCTGGCTCGATGTAAGGGATGGCCGTTTCATGGAAAATCGGTGATCTTCCTCTCCATGGACAATCACCAACTTCTCGTTCGACCACGAATTTAATTTTCCGATGAAGGCTCGATGGGACAGCTCCGGCATTATGAATCCAAGGTCGGCCTAGGAGAAGGTTAAAGGCCGAAGGAATATCCAAGCACTGGAAGAGAATGTCAAACAAAGAAGGCCCGATCTGAATCTCCAAGTTGATCTCGCCCCAAAGACATCCTTCTTCACGCCATCGAATGAGCGGACGGAAGTCTTGGCCGTCGCAACCCGGCCAGTGTCAATTCCCAAACGATTTAATGTGGCTAATGGGCAGATATTTAATGCTGACCCGTTGTCAATAAGTACCCGAGCTACATGAGTTTGCTTGTGTTTGATCGTTATATGCAAAGCTTTGTTATGACCCCCGTCCTTCGAGCGGAATTTCATCATCGCGAATGCGACCCGATCCTTTAAAAGGATCGCCCCTACAAAGTTCTCTAGTTTGTCCTGTTCAACATTCTCGGGTACGTGAATTTCACCGAGTATCTTCATTAAGGACTCTCGATGCTTCTCGGATGATTGCAAGTTCAAGTAGGGACACCTGAGCCGGTGACTTCCGCACTGGGTCGACAACGCTATACTCACTCGCCTTGATTACGCCTAAGAATTCCTTAGCATCTTTCTCGATGACTTGCTTAGTAGGTTGGTCATCGTTATAAGCACGTCCCGATCTTGTTACCGTGGCAAGATCGTAGGACCAAGGAACCGCCTTGTCACCGTCATACGGAAAAGGCTGGGGCGAGGCAATGATGATTCCAAGTTCATCGTCCTTCTGCATCTTCCAAGGCGGGCATATCTCGCCGGCCTCTCGGGTCATTCTTGATCAACTCGGCCACATGAGCATCTTCCGCCCGAGACTCTTGAAAGGTCCCGGGTTGGGTCAATCTTTGCAAGCTCTCGATCCCGGCCAATGACAACTGGGATATAGTGGCCCACTATCCCGGTTTGACTTGCCCAAACTATGAATCCGTTCTTCATGAGACCGGAAACTTTTTCCTTCAACCGATTGAGTGGTATCAATTCACCGGTCTTATAATATCCTCGCCCCGATCGTAGCGTCGAGGACATCGGCTACTCCAACCTTAACAAAGCACTAACATGTTTGATTCCTTGCCCGAATACAGCATTAACTTTACTTGAATGATCCGGCAAAGGATTATTTTGGACATTCGGCCGTTTGTTGCCCTGGAACGAGAATGCCTTAGAATCGAGTAGATCTTGGATCCGATGCTTCAATACGAAACAACCATCAGTGTCATGTCCAAGCTCCCCACAATGGTAATCACATTTCTTCGACGGATCATATCTCGGGGGCCCCGAATTACTAGGTCGCAGAGCTCGGAGGCAAGCAGTCTCTCTTACGTAGAACCGTGAGTACTTGTGACGGGGTTCCTGGTAGAGGGGTAAGCCGCCGAGGGGACCGTAGATTCCTCTTTGTCGTTGTGCGCCGAAATTAGCCCATTACTCTTACGTAGCCGTGAGTACTTTTGTGATTGCGATGAGATGGCTGAATGACGTGGCGACGGATCCCAAAACTCGAGTTCTCACAACTTGCGGCGAGGTGGAAACGAACAATTTCATGAGCTCCCTTTCGGGTGGGACCGGTTTCGGTTGAGATGCTACGTTCCTCCACCCGGTGGCATACCGCTTGATCATTTCTCCTTTCTTCATCTCAAGCTGCTCAAGATCCTCTCCGGTCGTGAGCACGTCCAAGTTAAAGCTAAAATGTTTGACGAAAGCATTAGCCGCCTTCTCCCAATCATCCATCCGATAGATCTCGTAGTCCGTATACCATCTCATGGCAGCTTCCTTTAGACTAGCCTGGAAAGTTTGAACCATTAGGGGGCCGTTGGTCGCATGCTTGTTCATTCTTGCTCGATACATCCGGACGTGCTTTGGACCGGGTTGGAAGTCCCATCATACTTCTCGAAATCGGGCATCTTGAACTTCTCTCGTACCGTGACCTTTGAAAAGACAGACAGTGTCAACCGGGGTATGGTGTGCGTTCCTTCCACCTCACGGATTCGCTGCTCCATTTGGGCCAACAACTTGGCCATTTCATCGGACGGTCCCATAGTCACGGGGCTGGCTTGGGAGATGAGAACCGGTGATGGGGCGCTCGAGCTAGCGCCGCAATGACAACATCCTCTAGCGGCATGGTGTAACCAAGTATATGCTCGGGAGCCTTCTCGGGATTGCTTGCGGGAAGGGTCGGAGAGACGATGTTCGAGGTGTCGGACCGGTCGGATGCTTAGCGAAGCAACAGTAGCAGCCATCATACGTTCCATCATCCGGCTCATCATACCCTCAAACCCTCGGTTCATGGCCTCGAATTGCTCTCGTAGAGCTTCCCGGGCTGCGTTGTTGATTTCAGCCTTGTCCGCCATTTTCTTAGCTACCGACCGGGTAATGTGCGGAGGATCCGTGATAAATTACCTTCAAAAGTAACCAGCCAAAATAAGTACAATGAACAAGAATAGCGAGCCGGCCCATGGCATTCCTCTAGACTCAAACGAACAAAGTGATTATGACTAAAGGATTGAAACAGATAATTTTCAGTTTGTCCGCTTTTATGAAAAAATCCGTATTAATTCGCACGTTGGTCAAAATACGTCCAACTTTTACGAGCTTATAGTTGAGAAGATGATGAACAACTTTTATGTTGGCCAATCGGACCAGAAATGAGCAGATCAAAACAGTTTAATGTGTCTTTACGAAAAAGCGCATTCAGAAAACTGTTATAACCGCAAGTAGTTGAGAAAAACGAAAGGCCATCTTAAATCATGAATTTAATTCTGAAATTTTGTAGGATATCAGTTGAAACATAGGTCTACAACTTTCATGTTTGGCACTTACTCAAAAATCGATCGTAGAATTTAGTAAAAATCGTACAACAGGGACAAGCCAGATTAGAATTGAGAACAACCGATGAAATTGTAAAAACTACGAAGCAAAGCGTGAAACAATACAAGTGAGATTCCTAAACAATCAACCTATGAAAGTAAATACATGACTCAATTCAAACGGTCTTTCTTTTTTTAGAGGTCACGTGATCTATAGACGAATGGGCCTTCAAGGCACGCCGTAATCGCGCATTCTCCTTCGCCAAAGCATCTCGCCTTTTCTTGGGCCTTCATCCCCTTCTCTTCGCTGGCTTTGAGTTGGGCTAGACGGGTATCTTGTATTGTCATGATCGGAATCTTCGGGAGTATCTCACGGGGATGGCATGAGACTGAATATACCGAGTTGTGGCAAAGTGACTCTTCATTTTTCCGGTGAGTTGCTCTATGGGCCAAATCGGTTTCGATTAGAACACTCCCGCCAAGCTTCGTAATGACGTCTCGGTTCGCTCCGTAGTTCTCGTCCTTCTCAAATTGAACTTGAAATTCGTTGGGCCCAAATGATGGCGGGATATCCTGCGGAACCCGAAATTGTCGTGTAACTCGAAGAGGTTGATAGCTGGTTGCTCCATAAATGCCCATCAAAGGCACGGGCTTCGATCGCCATGGCATAGTCGAGCCTCCGCCACTCGGAACCATACAGCTTGCCAAAGGAAAATCTTAGGATTTGGATTTTCGAATAAATGGACCCACCGCGTGTAGTGCAAGTTTTTAGTTCGATCTTGTATTTGTTTAAATCTTAAAATAGGGTTGTCGGTCATACCCATTTCAAATACGATCATGTTTGCCCCGGATTGAGAAAGATGCGATAAAAACCAGATTTGTAAAAGCTCGATTGGGGCTCGAAAAGTCTTATCTTTTTCTTTCTTGCTTTCTTTTTTGGAATGAGCGAAATGTGTTAATGAAATGACAGGTTTCAGCAAGAATGGCATTTACAAAATTGACCCCACCACAAACTTGTTTTACCGTCCATGCTATCACGGGATCTATAGCATTTCGACGGAATGGAAAAATGATAAGTCCGAAAAAGGTTAAGATAAAAATCTTAGATTTCATGAGGTCGGAGTTATTTTCAAAACATTCAACGAGGAAAGATAAAGGGCATGCCCGTGATTTACCCTTCAAGATTACTTTTTCAATTTCTTTTTTAGTCAAACCCAAAAATTCAGCAAGCACTACTACCGGATCTACTCGAATAGGTGGTTCAACCGTATCCAACTCAATTGATTTTCCGATGGCAACATCGTATTCTTCCAAGGTGGGTGTAAGCTCAAACTTATCTCCGAACACAAACGTGGTCGTCTCGGGGCACCAAAAATGAGCAAGTGCTTGCATGATCCCGCTTTGAATATCGATCTCAAGAATCGGCAACATGAACCCGATACGCTTGAGCACGTACTGCTGGCCATCCGGCTTCAACTTACCCCATAGCTTTTTGAGCTCTAGTTTCGGAGTAGGCACGAAACGGATATCATTGCGACCCATTCGTATATAGATCACGTGCCAATTAAATCAACCTAAACCATGGACCAGCCCAAAAAATGAAAATGAGATAATATGGCATAAGAGACAAGAAATTACCGCTCATAGGAAGAAAATGTCAATCACAAAGACATGCGCATGAATCGTGAATTCAGATTTTAGTTCTTTTAGCAAAATGAAATGAAAGACAAAACGACATGTCGCGGCCTCGCGCACGTTCATCGTGACTAGTTGCAGCCTCGCATACATAGTCATGACTAGTCGAGTCCTTTCATCTCGGCTTGGTTCGGTCGACAAGGGCAACTCTCATGCATCATAGCCTCACGTGCATGAGAACAACCCTTGAGCCATTTTTTGAAGAACTCGGGATTCAAGTGGGATAACCTTTAGCGAAGCCTTACCGCCAAGGTTAAAGAACCACATAAATACCATCCCGAAACTATCGGGTGACCCGGGTTCGGTCACAAGTCAAGGTGGTGTAGTGCAATTATATTAGGGGCATGCATGACATTTTAAAGGCAATCAGCACTCCGATAGTTCAAAATTAAAACTCTCATCACCAAGCTCGCAAAACAGAGGTTAGCCACGTACTCCTCCCCTTATAACTCCCTTTCCCGCAAAACCATTTAACACCTAGGGATTAAAATTCAACAAAAATTGCCAAACCAAGTGATTTTCTTTTTCATGAAATTATCCGGCCTAAGTCCTCTTTACCGGTCCCCAGTGAGTCGCTAAGCTGTCGCGACCTAAAAAATAAACAAGTTAAATTCCAGGCTAATGGATTATCAGGTTAATTAATTAACTAACCTAACTCGGACTCTCCCGAATCCATACCAAATCACCACTTAAGGTTCGAATGATTAACATGCAATGTGATTTGAATTTGGAGTCGCCACTAATCATTTTCGGTAGGTTGACTAGAAACCCAAATAAAATAGCGGGAGAAAACTATCTTATTTCGCGTACCGGAGATTAAGAGTCCGGGGACTTGATTACGCTAAATTATTCTAACGCCCTTTCGGTACCATTTTCATGAAAAATATTTGATTTGGTAATTTACTCGAATTTCAAAGGTGCAGTTTTTTTATTCTTTTTTTTGTTTTTCTTCTTTTTTCTGAAAATGTAAAACATTGAGTTTTATGCGATATACACCATGGACGATTTAGAAAGAAAGAAAACGCGGCCAATCACAAGTATTCACAAAAATAAATTAACATATACTAAACTTCGGAACACGTGGCACGTCTAAAATAAACAATCAAATATTCAAATCAAATGATTACATCTTTGTAGATCAAGATGGAGACGATTACCTTCTATTACACAAAATCTTACTCACGTACACGTTATAGTTTCTTTCAAGATCTCGAAGCTTGAAGAGCGTGGCTGTCGTCGAAAATGGCAAGCGATAACGTTGTTGGGTGGCGAGAGGCGAAGTATGTAACGGGACTCGTCGAAGATGATGCTCGACCAAAGCTCTTTTTCTCACTTTCCAATTTTCTTTTCTGGTTTCTTCTCAAGGACTATCTCAATTCTTTTCTCCTCAAAAACTCTCTCAATTCTCTCCTACTCCCCAAAAAAAAACTCCTCTTCTCTTCAAGAACTCTTCTTCTTTTATAGGCAAAGTTCTTCATCCTTCATTCTTCATCTTCATCTTCTCTTCTTCACCTTCATTTCTCCATCTTCCATCTTCATCTTCTTTTCTTCATCTTCATCTTCCCTTCTTCATCTTCATCTTCTCTTCTTCACCTTCATTTCTCCATCTTCCATTTTCATCTTCTCTTCTTCATCTTCATCTTCTCTTCTTCACCTTCATTTCTCCATCTTCCATTTTCATCTTCTTTTCTTCACATTCTCTTCATTATCTTCTCTTCATCATCTTCCTTTCTCCATCTTCTCTTCATCCTCTTCTCTTGGTATCCGCAATGCAGTCCCCGAGGTTCTAGTATTTGCACATACGATCCTTGAAGTTCTAGTATTTGCAATCCGAGTCCCCCGAAAAAAATATTTCTTTCAAGCCCAAATATTCTTGGTACGTTTTCACCCCATGCCTAGTCCAGACGCCTTGTTGAATTAAGTTTGAATTATATGCCAATGCTATGTGGGATGATTTTTGTTTAGAACTAAAATTAGTTCTAATTTTTATGCAAGAAATAGATTAGTCAAAATTTTAGGTGTCAACAGGGCCCATACTACCCGCCTAACCCTTACTTTTGTTTGTTTTTCTCGCAAACACCGATGTGGATGTGGGAATAGCGAGAGATATTTGGAGTAATGTCGATTGGTAAATGAAAAATACAAGATAGATTACGACAAGACCCAAGCTAGGAAGCACGGTACACGTGGAGAAGGTAGTCGCGTTGGTGTTGGACACCAATACGCGTCGACATGCGTCCGACATGGGGTCTACGTGTTGGACATGCTTGTCGATACACATATCGGGTGTGCGGGGTTTTTTTTTATTGCAAACAAAAAAAGAAAAAGAAAATAAGTTGCATTTGCAACCCTAGAAACAACCATATCTCTAAATGCACTGGATCCTTCGGGAAGGTGGAGAGGAGGGTGTTGATCTTTGAGGGATACTATGGGGTTGCGGGGAGGGGGTCGAAGGAAAACATAAAGGAGGATGCAAATCGGAGAAGTAAGCCAACAAAAGCAACCGACGGACTCGCGTGACTCGACCGCTCATAGAGAGAGACTACCCCGATTGAGATCGAGGATGAGGTCGGGCGACTTTGAAGCCTCTTGGAGAGAGAGAGAGAGAGAGAGAGAGAGAGAGAGAGAGAGAGAGAGAGAGAGAGAGAGAGAGGAAGTGATGATAGATAGAAAAATTTAGAAAGAGAGAAAGGAGGAAGTCAGTTGTGTTGATTAGGGTTTGGCATTGGGGAAAAGTGTGCGGGGGGGGAGGGGTTGTGGCGGAGTTTAATGAAAAAAAAATCTCGAGAATAAAACAAAGTTTTGAGAGTTGTAACTTGTATGACTAGTTTGATGTTGCAAGACTCCATTGATATGACAAAATCTCTTTGAAGATAAAAAGATGGGGAGGAGAAATAAAGAATATTTTCATTTACAGATTTATAAAAATAAAATAATTTCTCAAAAAATGAAATTTTTTTATCACTATTCTAAAATTTTCGCATGCCTAAAAAAATAATTTTTCATTGACACATATATATAAAATTATATATATAATATACAACGTGACTCAACGTATCGAAATTCTTTATTTTTCGGAATTGACGTGTCGTGTCGCGTACTTGTGTCGATCTTGCTTAGGACTCAAGGCATACAAAATATCACCCATCAAGGTCACGATCGGGATTGATGAAGCTTGCCACCAAGGCCCGCAAAATATCACTAGTCAAGGAGATAGGACTTCGGATAGGAGAAGCTCACTACCAAGATTTATAGAATATCACCAATCGAGGATACAATGCTTCTTTAGCTCATTAACAAGGAAAAGATAGATATTTGCTCACACGGAGACAAATCTCATAAATTTTCATTTATCAAAATTGTCTACTTTACATTTCAGAATTTGCCTTTTTTATACGAGATGAATTAACACATAGGAAGTTGACAAAGCATTAAAGACATTGGAACTACCCAACACGAAGGACGTAGCAACTAGAAAACATAATAAAGACCTAGGAATTAGAAAATACATTAAATACCTAGAGACTTGAACTTTGACTCTAAATTCGTTTGTCATCCTTGGAAGTCTAGAAGAGCAACCATTGAAATTCCTGTCCATTCTTGATCGACAACTTATCCTCATAATCGACAGGCTTACATTGTTTATCTCAAAAAACTCAAAACATGAAAGTCATAGATCTAAGAGTCCTTAAACTTTTGATGTTGGAATCTAGTCAATCATTGTGTCGACAGAGTTGTGACCATTATCCTAAGCAAGCACAAAAATGAGATTTCTACTCATTATTGTGACGAGATCTCCATGTGCATAAGTCATTCTCTTAATATTCCACATCTTCAACATGAACTTGTTGACAAGATTCCGTGCTCCCGCATCAAGTGTTGAGAAGATTCAAATCTTCTCATGGTTTTAATTACAGGATGGCCTCTTTAACGAACTAGATATTATATTAGTTCACACAAAGAAATATATTCAAGGCAAGCTGAAAAGATGAAACTATATTAAACATTATTTGACAATTGATCATAACTTTGAGAGAGAATATTTCGGGGTTATCATGACCCTACCGATTGGCGGGATGCGAGGGGGTTTAAGAGGGTTAATGGGTAGTTGTGGTCCAACTCGTAATGGATGGATTTCGGACGTAAGCCCCTCCCAAGGTCCATTACCCAAATCGCGATGAAGAGGTATTAAGAAAATGAGGGTCAACCCCTTTCGTAGTGGAGAGTCGGACCCCTGGTAGTGATATGTGAATAGTGTACATGCCAATGGAGTCGCCACCAATTATTTTATCGAGGGTATCATCAAAAATCTTATCGAGCGGTTGGGAGAGTCCATTCGATTCCATGAAAACCAGAGAAATGGGTTCGAGACTTAGTTACGTTGGGATTGTCATTGACGCCCTTTCGGTATTTAAATTGAATAATTTCCTAAACTAAAAATTCATGCAAATATGTTGGGAGGTGAGGTAAATTTTAATGATCTAAAGGGTATCACATGGGAATTTTCAAACCTATCAATCACAATCAGTAAATGAAAGTGCGCAGATCAATGAATTAATAACGTACGATTAAAGCACATCAAATCATCAATTAATTGGTTATGTATCATACCTAGTGTAGCTATAAAGGCTTAGAAAATGATCCATTTAAGTTGAGGTCTTCAAAAATATAAAAATAAAATTTTGATCGAACGATTGAGAATCGGTCTCCTTGTTCAATCATGGCCGTCTGTATTGGTATGCAGATTAGACAGTCTAGGATTAGTCTCCGTTTCATCAAAGCTGCTCGTTTTAGTAATTAGATCTAAGGACGGAGGCTTGGCCATGTGGTTCAATAAGAACCATTAGATTAGAAATTAGATTTTAAAAAATTCTGAAAAATATGTAAAAAAGTGGAAAAATCAGAAAAAAAATAAATAAAAAAAGGGCTGAGAGACGTCGTTTTGATCTCAAGCAGGTCAAGAGCTGGGTCTAGATCGGGTATCCAGTCCTACTTGATCGGGTTGACCCTGTCCGATTAATAAAAAATATTAAAAATAAATTTTTTTAAAGAAATTCCAAAAAATTAGAAAAAATCAGGAAAATTCCCAAAAAAATCATAAAAAATGGGAAATGACAAAATTCAACTGATTTGATCCCAAATTATGATTTTTGGGTTTCGAACCTCCAAAATGACCGTTTTATCCTTTTGGGCATTTGGCCATCACATTTTCTAAACTAATCCCCAAGTTTTAATTGGCCATTCTCTAAGCCCATAGGGCTATACTAGACTTGCCATGTTGATTTGATTGATTGATTTGATGTTATTTATCATCACATGTCATTGATTCTTTGATATGCGCGCTTAATTTCATGACTATGATTGATAGGGTAGAAAATTCTCGATCCGCATGACACCTATAGGTCATTAGAGCCTACCTCACCTCATGAAGCTTATGCATGAAATCTTAGGTTACAAAAACACTCAACTAGGTACCGAAAGGGCGTCAATGACATTCACGACGTAACGAAATCCCTAAACCCATTTCTCGGTTTTCGCGAGAATCGATTGGTTTCTCCCGACTATTCGATAGGATTTTCCGATCATACCCTCCAAGAAATGACGGTGGCGACTTCGATGGCACGTACACTATACACATACCACCCGACCACACTAAACGTCGATCCCAATTTTAATTCATTTTGCCGTTACAACTTGGGTAATGGGCTTTGGGAGGGAATCGCATTCGGGAATCCACCCATTACGAGTTGGATGATGGACAACCCATTTACCCTCGAGGGCATCCCTCAACCGCCAAAGGGGGACCTTGGGAGAGGGTTGCGACAGCTATAAGAGCGATGTTGGCATATTCCTCATTACTTTCACATTCTGTATTGCTCCAAGTTTTTGTCTTCAAGGCTTTCTTGGATTTCTCATTCCTTCCTTTCTTCTTTAATAGAGGGCGGTTCGGTTTGATGTGTCCTCTCTTTTTACATTTATAGCAAGTGACATCTTTGCTATCATCTTCGCCTCTATATGATCTTCTTTGGTCACTTTGTTTGACATCTCTTTTGTCTTTGAAATTTCTTCCTTTTTTAGCCATTCTTTTGAATCTCTTGATCATGAGTGCTAGTTTCTTATCGTTTTCGCTTTAGAATCGACGCATCGGAATCGGTGTTAGATTTCAAAGCAATTGATTTTTTATCGTTTGAAATTGTTTCTTCATTGATTCTTTCATCCTCGTAGGACTAAAGAGTTCCAATGAGTTCGTCCATTGATAGAGGTGATATCCTTTGAGTTTCTCGAATGGAAGTTTTGACATTGTCCCATTGCTTCGTGAGTGCCTTTAGGAGTTTGTTAACTCACATCGGTCCAAAATCGGGTCACCCATGATAGGTGAGGCCATTTAGTATCTCGGTGAATCTATTAAATAAATCCTTCATTGTTTCACTAGGCTTCATTTTGAAAGTTTCGTCTTGTTGAGAAGGATATTGACTTTAGTTCCCTTGACTATGTCTGTTCCTTTGTAAGTAACGCATGACTTGTCCCAAATCGCTTTTCATGATGAACAATCTGCAATACATTTATATTCAAGTGGGAGATAATGCACTATAGAATGAGTAAATAGCTTTAGCATGCAGAGCATCGATGCCACAACGCAATGGAAATTGGCTAAACGGAAGAATTGAAATTGATAACGAGGAACAATTTATTCCCTTAGATACAAATATTAAATTCGAATAACGTCAAAGTCTATCAAAATCTCCTTCACTCGAAACTCTAAACACCCTTTTATACGGTGTTAACCCTAAATTACAATAGGAAATGCAAAATTATGAAAACACCATTAAAATTATAAACATTGTTTGAAAATAAAAAATGCTTGAAAACCCATCTAAACGACTCCGAAACGCGAAAAAATGTCGTCGATTATAGCATAGCAAGTAAGTTTCAATTAGCGGTCCATTTCCTTACAGCCGACCAAATTTCATCCCATTCCGACTTTGCCAACTCTAAGTGTATCATTCTCCCATGCTAAGAAAAAGATTCGCCCTCGAATCCGCTTCATCTTCATTGATATCAATCTCTTCGATTCTTCCTCATCTGCATGGTAAGGTGAGAAATCTACAACATTAAAAGTCTCGGATACATTGCACTCATCCGGTAACTCAATCTTATAAGCATTGTCATTAATCCGCTCAAGAACTCTCAATGGTTTATTAGCTCTAGGTTGCAACTTGCTAAACTTGCTAGCTAAAAAATACTTTTTCCCGAGGTGAATCCACACTAGATCACCCTCTTTGAAGACGACTCTTTTCCTGCGCCTATCCATCCGCAACTTATACTTCATGTTCCGCTTGTTGATCTAGTTATGAACCCGTGAATGTAGCTCTTTGATCCGCTTGGCATGCTCATTTGCGTTTGAATTAAACCGCTTGTGAATCGGCAATGGTGTGAGATCCGGATGAATAATTGGATTATGCCCATTATCTCGAAAGGACTCTTACCCGTAGTTTGGATCTCGTGACTGTTGTAGGCGAATTCGGCTTGAGGTAACACCAAGTCCCATTGCCAAGGCTATCTCCAATCAAACTTTGCAACAAGTTTCCCAAGCTTTGGTTGACAACTTCGGTTTGCCCATTAGTGCGGGGATGGGGAGAGGAACTAAATTGCAATTTGATTCCCATGTGCCTCTAAAGTGTGCGCCAAAAATAACTCACAAACTTTACATCACGATCTCGAGGTTATGGATTTGGAAACTCTATGTAACTTAACAATCTCCTATAAGAATAAATGAGCAACCTTGTGAAGCATCAAAGGTCTTGTTACGGGGAATAAAGTGAGCCATCTTCAAAAATCTGTCGACAACCACCATTATGGAATTTTTATTCCATTGTGTTCTTGGCAATCCCATGACGAAATCGAGGCCGACATCCTCCCATGGTGCAACCGAGATAGGTAAAGGCATATATAAACCAGCATTGGTACTTCTTGTTTTTGCCATATGACATACCCTACACCTCTCTACAAATCGAGTCATGTCACGCTCCATTCGGGACTAATAAAAGTGCTCACACAGCAAGGCCATCGTCTTATCCACTCCAAAATGCCCAGCTAGACCTCCTGTAAGACTCTCAATAATAATGGATTCCCTCAAAGAGCACTGGGGGATACATCGACCTATTTCCTTTGAAAAGAAAACCCTCCACAATTAGAAAGCGCCGAAAGTGCCCTATTTTTCACTTCCCCCAAATATCTCCAAAATAGGGATAATCAATATACAAATCCTTAAAAGAATCAAATCCCAAAACTTTCACCGCATCGAGACAAGAGAGAATGTTTTCGCTCAATGCATCTCGCCACCTTATTCAACACTCCGGCCTTATGCTTAATGGCAAAGCTGAAAGCTTGAAGAAACTCCACCCACTTTGCATGCCTAGCATTCGGTTTATGCTGCCCATTAATGTACTTCAAGGCCTCATGATCAAAATACGGAATAAACTCCTTCGAAATAAGGTAGTGCCTCCAATGCTTCAAGCTCCTCACTATGGCGTAGAATTCCTTGTCAAAAGTTGAATATCTTCTCTTCGCGTCGTTCAACCTCTTCTTGAAGAATGCCACGGGTTTATTTTTTTCGACTCGAGAATGCCCCTAATACTAATGTCACGTGGCATCATAATGCACCTAAAAAATCTCACCAAAATCTGGAAGCACTAAAATAGGGGCTTCGGTTACTTTCTTCTTCAACAACTAAAACGCAGCATTTATCTCTTTGGTCCACGAAAATCTGCCTCTTTTTAGACAATCCATAAGAGACGCAATAATGGTGCTAAAATCCTGAATAAACCTCCGATAAAAGGATGCTAACCCATGAAAGCTGCGTACCTCATGAATATTCTTCGGCATCTCCCAACTCATAATGGCCTCGATCTTAACTAGATCCATCCGAATGCCTTCCAACGACACAATATACCCTAAAAAGGTCACATGATCGGTTAAAAAGTGTTACTTCTTGGTGTTGGCATACAATTTCTTATCCCTCAAGGCCTCAATGCTTTCCTCAAGTTCTGCAAGTGTTGCTCAATCGATGCATTGTAAATCAAAATATCATCGAAATAAACGACAACAAATTGGCCAAGTAAAAGGACGAAAAACCTAGTTCATCGGTCTCATAAAAGTGCTTGACGCATTAGATAACCCGAAGGGCATTACCATCCACTCATACGTACTATCTCTAGTCTTAAACATCGTCTTCCACTCATCTCCAGGCCGCACCCTAATCTGATGATAACCACTCATCAAGTCTATCTTTGAAAAGATAATTGCCCCATGTAATCGATCAATCAAATCATCAAATCGTGGGATAGGAAAGCGATACTTGATTTTGTTGACAACTCGCTATCTATACACATTCTCCAAGACCCATCTTTCATAGGAACCAACAAGGCCGGCACTACGTAGGGACTCATGCTTTCTCGGATGCGCCTTTCTCTAACAGCTCTTGCACTTGTCTTTGCAGCTCCTTATATTCCTTGGGACTTATTTTGTAAGCTGTTTTATTGGGAATAACAGCTCCTGGAATTAGATTAACACAATAGTGAGTGTCTCTCATGGGCGGTAACCCAAGTGGCATCTCTTCCGGTACGACATCAGCAAACTCCTTAAACAATGGCAGAACTTGTGTAGGAATTTTGAAACTATCAAAATTCTGCTCCATCATCACAACCGCAAAAAGCTCGAGGCACGTTCACCGCCTCTTCCTAGAACTCGACCTGGATAGCAGATTATTCTTCACCCCCTTTCTCAAATCTAAAGGACCTAGGGTAATGGTTCGGCCATCCTTCTTGAAAGTGTAGGTATTTTTTAAGCTATCATGCTTGTGCTTTTCTGTCGAATTACCACGGCCTCTCCAACGAGAATATAACAAGCATCCATTGGGACCACATCCCCCTACACTTCATCAGCATATTTCTTTCCAATCGAAAACCGCACCCGGACACCTCTTGCTCACCTTCACCTCGTTCCCCTTCTTAAGCCACGACAGCTTATATGGTTGAGGATGATCTTCTATTTTCAGCCCCAACTTCTCCACCATAGTAGTGGACACCGTATTCTCGCAACTCCCTCAATCTATTATCATACTATACACTTTTCCTCCCCTAGTGCACTTTGTATGAAAAATATTATGCCTAAGTCAAGATTCATCTTCCACTTCAACAATATTTAAAATTCTTCTAATGACTAGGTACTCACCGGAATCATTATAGATAATGTCATCCCGATCTGGATCCGTATCCTCTTGTTCTCCATCGATTCATCATAGACTAGATATTTATCAAAAGTTGGATTATTAACAAGCGTCACAATCTGTCGGTTCGGACAATCAGCAGCGAAATGCCTAAGTCCCTCACACTTGAAACATCGCTTGGCTGCAGCTTCTCCCCGCTAGTTCCAACACTACTCTGTTCCTCCTTAGATACGGGTTTAGAACTCGCTCCCTTAATTGCGGTGGAGGTCAAATTGAATGAAGATAGCCTCGCTTTTCCTCGGGGTTCTTTGCCTCGCCCATCGATTTTGAAATTTGGAACCGATATCCTTCCTTTTACACCGACCTTCCACCTTCAAGGCCAACTTGCACACATCTTCATGGGTCCAATATTGCTGTAATTAGACAACATCGGAAATTTCACACTGCTGACCCTGCTAAATATCGAGCAATTATTTGCTCGTCTTCCTCAACCACATCACAACGCATCCGCAATTGATCAAACTCCTTGGTATATTGCTCGATTGTTAAATCTCGCTACTTAACATTATGATACTCAATAAATGCTCTTGCCTAAAATGAGTAGGTAAATTTTTTTTTTTGCAATAATTTCTTCATCTTATCCCAATGATTCACTTTTGATTTCTCTCTCTAGCATGCTGCTTTTTTCCATGCTCCCACTATATCGAGGCATGTTTTCGTAACCTAATAGCCACTAATTTAACTTTATGCTCTTGAGTTAGATCCTTAATATAAAAAATCCTCTCTACTATATGTAACAGTCAATAAACTCATCAAGATGAGCCTTACCTTGAAACTCATGAATCTCGATCTTCATCCCGAAATTGTGAGAAGAGGGCTGATTTTCGGGTCATACTCCTCGATTCTCGTCCCTGGTTTAGAATCCCGAAAGGATTGACATCCTCCTCTTCATGATCGGATGGATCCTCGATTCTCGCTCCTTCTTCGGATTGAATGTCTAATCTCGTTTCCACAAGTTGTCGTTCCAAATCCTGGATTCGTCTTATCTGTTCTTCAATTTCTACGTCTCTTAGACGCGGTTGTTTTGTCCGCTTTAGGAATGACTTCACGTCCCCGGCCACTGCGAGCCCGCCATCCATGACCACCACGATTCTGTTTAGCCATTGATTTAAGGCAACCCGTGCTCGATACCAATTGATACCGAAACGCAACAAAAATTGGCTAAACAGGAAGAATTGGAATTGATAACGAGGAATAATCTGTTCTCTCATATACGAATATCAAATTCGAATAATGTCAAAGTCTGTCAAAATCTCCTTAACTCGAAACCCTAAATACCCTTTTATATGGTGTTAACCCTAAATTACAATAGGAAATGCAAAATTATGAAAACGCCATTAAAATTATAAAAATTGCCTAAAAATAAAAAAATACCTGAAAACCCATCTAAATGACTCCGAAAAACGAAAAAACAATGTTGGCCATAGCTTAGCAGTGAGTTTCAATCAGCGAGCCGTTTCCTTGCATCCGACCAAATTTCATTCTATTTTGAGTTCGCCAACGCTAAGTGTATCAGCATCTTTCTTTGTTGTCTCGAGTAGTAGTTAGAGTGGCGGTGAGACTAATGTTGGTATTATCTCCTGCATTTGTTCCGCCGGAAGTGCATGCGGTTGGATTCACTCCTCTTTGAATAGTATCCTAAATTTAGGGATCCCGGCATTTAAGATATGCCTTGAATTAATTTTGCCAATCACTGTACTCGTTTCCTTCAAAGTATGGTGGTCTATTATTGCTTCCACCTTCAATCCATGTAGGAGAAAAATTGCTAGCCATAAAGGTCGTTAGCTCAAAAGTAATAACACTTCAATAAAATATGAGCACTCGGGCTTTGATATTAATTGTTGGGGTTAGCGTTATCACCTAAAAAGGGGTGAATAGGTGTTTACAAAGTATTTTAATAAAAAATTATGAAATTATAATCGAATAAGCTCAAGGTTTGATCTTCATATGATCGTACACGTAAGATTGCAGAATAAGCGGCGTACACAATTTTATTATCACAAGAAATAATCGAAATGTGTAAGGGATAGAAAAAATTGCACATAAGATTTATAGTGGTTCGGCTTTGTTCAAGCTTACGTCCACTTTTTCACGTTGGCAGCCAATCGATTGGATCCCCCTAGTTATTGCTCAAAGATTACAACTCAATAATCTCGCCTTGAGACGAAGGACTCCACACCTAATGCTCAATAATCATGTGCACAACTCTAAGTATTATAGTGAATAAATCAAGGAGAAGATGTAAAGTTGAAGTTCTTTCAATCTTGGAATTTAGAATCCTATTCCCCTATTCTCTTCGACTTTGAGACGTCTTTTATACTCCTCTACCTCCAACTATCCATTAAAAGGCCTCTAGAGGATCGCTCTCCAAAACTTCCCATTTAGACGAGATCGTATTCCAAAAGAAGATCTCATAGTTGTTGAGGGTTGCCAAAGGAAAATATTCCCGGTTGGATCAAATCGGCCATACAATTATGATCTCGGATTTCCATGGATGGTGTTCTTCATTAGAAAGGTCACGCTCATCTCCCTTAATCTGCATCCTTGATAGATCCTCAAGACAGAGAATCTTCAAGAATGATCTAGCTCGATTACTAGCCGTTGTGATGATCAATTCAATCATATGTCAATATCTCTCTTGATATTTTGGTCGTTGCGTATGAAATGCTTCTCTCATAGCTTGAGCATCATTTTAACGTCTAAGCTCCCTTGCTCAATGTCCGAGCTCCACATAGTGTCTCGAGTCCCTTATAATAACATTTGAGCTCCTTTTTGTTAGATTCAATCCCTGTGTATCCCCACACTTTTGGATAATCTATAAAATAAGTATTTCACCGCATTAACCCGGATCAAGAGCACATGGATTGTTTTGTCAATCACTAGGGGGTTTTTCTCAACACAAGACACTAAAGGAAGAAGAGGAAATAATAATAATAAAAAGAAGGATGAAGGATTCCCCCCTTTTTTCCCTTTATTCTTCTCCCTTTTCCTTCACACCATGGCTAAGCACTAAGAACTTCAGGTGGATTTGCACGAGGAGTTCGGCCGTCGAGTTTTCTTGCTCTCTCGGCTACCAAAATTTTATGTGTTGTCGAATGAGAAGGTTGACTGTGATGGCTTGCTTAAATAGAGTCTAGTTCACTAATCCTAGTAGAAGTAGGAGTAGTTGTGGACCCTTGGATTGACAATCCTGGCTAGAATAGGATTTAATAATGACCGTTAGATCTTAGGTGTCCTCATCCAAGTAAAACTCTAGCTAAGGTAGGTTCCCCAAATCAATTAAACTCTAGAATTAATTTTGAAAATGAAAGAGACCTATCTTACTAGGACTCCTAGCAAATTTTGGCCACAATGGGTGTGGAGGTGATATGGCAAAAAATTCTAGCTTGTGTAGACTTATGGTGACATCTCGGGCCTAATCCAGGCTCTAATTAATTAAATGGGCAATTAATTAAGTCCTTACATATTAAATAATCAACATGGGTTGATTTGAATTTGAAACTAAGTTTTTATCACCACATGAAATTCGACACACCCCATATCATGCCTTGGCTAAATTTTCAGTCTAATTTATGGGCTCGCCACATATTTTTGAGCTCAAATTAAGGCTTTTTTGAATAATAGACATTTAATTGAAAACATTAATTATATAATTAAGCTTGAATGAGCTAAATTGAGCTTGAAACTAGGTCCAATTAGCCCTAAAATTTTCGGTACTTACCTCATGGCCTTAGTAAAAAAAATTGAAACTAAGTCTCGGCCTAACCGCCTATCGCATTAAACTCAATTAATTCCTCCGGCCCGAATGTAATGATATGCATGAATCGATAGAAAATAAATATGCAATGCCTAAGAAATTAAATTTATTTTTGGTGAGAACTATGACTAATTCTCATTTTATCCTTAAATCAATGATTTAAAAAATTAAAAATTTAGGTGTCAACAGTTGGAGCTTAGGTAAGTTTCAAGTGATTTGGCGGCTTAATTTGCCTTGGATTGTCTTGGCGGAAGATCAACGGTCGAAGGTCAAGATCTTGTCAATGGTGGCCAACGAGAGCTCTTTTCTCTCTCTAGCTCTCTCTCTCTCTCTATACATATATATATTGTTTCAATTTTTGAATAGAATGATCCACACCTCGATCCAAAACGCATGAAGCTCCTCTTATCCCATTTGAATCAAGTTTGTGTGCCCGGGAGGTGTCCACCGCCTTACTTCGCATGTGATCACACGTGCCAAATGGCACTAACGACGCCATAGGAAGTTGGTAATTCCATCCAGCTTGTTTGCGTCTCCGTGAGTGCGAATGGATGGCCAATTTAGCCAAGTTGTGTAAAGGTTGACTTTGGTCACTACCACAATATTAATCGACTTGGCCGTCGCATCTCTAGTGGTCCTAGGTGGCGAGAGTGAAGACGTTTGAAGCGAAGGATGAGGGCTACAAAGCCGACCATCTAGCATCTCCGATCGTGGTTAATTAGCCGCCCAATTTCCATGGTCAATCTTGGACTTTAAACCTGTTTGAACTTGCATGGGAAGACCATTTGGGGAAGAAGGTGCACTCGGGTTGCGGGGTCGGCTCCGATCTAACTCGGCAGACTTGGTCAACATGAAAATGCCAAATTGACCACCAAAAACTCATAATTTGTCAAATGTAATCACATAATTGGATTCAAGGGAATGAATTCGATCATAAAAGATGACTTTTGTGAAAAATATGCATATAATTGCATAAAAACCGCAGCTTTTCAATTTGACCGGATAAAGTAAATTGAGCAATTTAGACCTTAAATAGCCGAATCAGTTCAAGCCACTCCCACCAATCGATTCACAAGATTGAAAACTATAGGGTAGAGGTCCTACTTTGCCATGGTGACCTCTAGATTTCGATTAATTTCATTTTAGATGAAACCCGGGGACTAAATTGAAAAATATTTATGTATTTAGGTCCTTATAGTCCAAGTGCAATTTTTTTAAATTTTTGGGCCAGAAATAAATGAGAGGGACTTGAGGCAAATGTCACAAGTTGCGAGAAGTGAAAAAGGAAATTTAAATGACTCAAAATGTATTTTTTCGGCTCGATTCGAATTATGTTCAATGAAATGCCCATAGTCTTGAATTGAATTTTTCAAATTTTAATAGGTCAAAATCAAAAATGGAATTGAAAGAAAAATATTGGATATTTTTGTGTATTTTTGCTACCTCAAATGTTATTTTTCCCAATTTTCCAAGTATTTTTCTATTTTCAAATATATTGAAAATACGAAACAATATGATAAATTATGTTTTGTTCAAAAATGGTTCCTTAGGCTTGGCCAAGGTTCCCAAAGTTGATTTTGTAATTTTTTTTTTGACCTTTTTATGAATTTTCTATGAATTTTCTAAAAATAAAATTGATGAAAAATCAAGTGTTTACTGACTACCCTTTTTTTAGCGGAATCTCATTAGAGGTTACTCTCAAAGACAAGTTGACACCTCGAGTTTCAATCGACTCGACTGGGAAAAATTGAAAAGATAAGTCATGACATTTGGCTCTTATACATTTCATGTGTAAATTTAAGTCCAGGAGAGATCACATTCTATTGTTTTTAATCCGAGAGAGAGTTAGAAAGAAAATTTACCTAAAGCTTACCTGTCAAGGACTCGATTGATGTTGATTTGTGAATGATGATTAGAAACCTAAGAATTCGTTATAAGAATACCAAAGGGGAATCAAGATTTGACCCGTATGGTTGGTTAGACCAGGATAGGATCCTAGTGAAAGGGTTCCATGGATTGAGAAGGAATCCATATAGCGGGTTTAGACCATACATGGATTTACTCTTAAGGATAAAGACAGCCTATGGAATATCTCTTAAGGACAGAAAACAGCCTATGGAAATATCTCTTAAGGACAGAGAAAGCTATGGATTAAGTCATCCTCTTCGGATTCACCGAGGGATTTTAAAAGATTGGGACTTCCTTTTCGGAATCACTAAGGGATTAAAAGATTGGTCATCCTTTTCGGAAGCACCAAGGGATTAAGAGATTGGATCATCCTTTCGGAATCACCAAGGGATTAAAGGATTAGATCATCCTTTTGGGAATCACCAATGGATTAAAAGAATGAAAAAGAGAGTATAATCCTATGATGGATTAAAAGATTGAACAAGAGACTATATTCCTACGACTTTGGGAAAGACTAGGAATCATGAGGGGATATTAGTTGAAGGAAACTTGTCCAAACACTTAGAATATAATATTCATATTCAAAACTCCGTTGGGAAAATTTTGAATCACACGATTTAAACATTTTTCAACAGGGTTGTTTCAAAAGATTCAAAGGGAACTCCTTCATTAAAATGGGCTTCTCACCATTTCAAGTAGGTTTTCAGCTCCATGATGGGAAAATATTATCGAGCAACACTCGAATTTCCTCATAAAATCAAAATCTAGGATTTCGAGATTATTCGCAGTGCATACAATCTCGATAAATCTGAAAAGGTCTTTCTAGGGACCGTAATTCGGGCTAGTTAAAGGCTTTGCAATGGATAGAAACGTTGAGGCTTAGAATAAAAGGTATCTCGAAATTACCTCCTCCGGATCTACAAGTTAAGATCCTTGAAGACAAGACAAGATAGGATTGTACTTACTTCTTTATGCAGTAGCTTCTTGTGTGAATCCCCATGTTAACCCAAAATTTCTTGATAAAAAAATTCTTCGGGAAGGGTTGTAATATTGGTTCGGGGCAAGCTCAATGAAAGGTCATTTTTTAGAATGAGGGGTTTAAAGTGCTGGTGATTACCTTTGCATCGTTACCCACTCTCGCATCTACTAGGAATATATTTGAAATCTTTCAAAATCATATATATGTTCATTTTCTTATACTAATGAGGCTTGATCTTTGCTCCTCTTATGTTGGACAATCTATGCCTTTCTCTTCTTGTGGCTCTTTCTAATGTTCACTAGATGCTCACAAACTTTGCTCTTCTTTGTCTAAGATTTTTCTCAACAATGGGCTTTGGCCTTGTTTTTACTAGGCACTTTGCTTTTGCTTGCCCCAAGATTTAGTGCTCAATGTTCTTTTTGACTCTTTTGCATTTCGAGCTTTAAGAACTCATTCAAAGATCCTAATATCGCTTGATCTTGTGGTAAATCATACGCATTACCACAATTTAGGGAGGTAATCACCAACATGGGTTTAGAAATGAGGATTTAAAGGCTCAAATTAGTTTAAACAAAGAATGAAGTGTTTGGGAAGGAAAATGAACTGCTTTTCTTCACTTTAGGATGTTTTGAGCTGTCATGAGATATCATCCTGGAGAAATTACAAAAAGATTGATGCAAGTTAGCATAATAAAGTCTTTGTTGCGAACCGATTCTTTTGAGGGCTAAACGATCGGGCCTTCGACCTCGTCGATGAAGAGGCCTTCGGGCCTTTCTCGGCGCGGGCCCTCCCAAGCCCATACCAAATCGCGGCGAAAGTTGATTGAATTTATTTCGACGATAAAAGTCGATTGGGTTCGACCTTGGTGTGGTCGTGGTGGCAGGTGTAATGTGTGCATGTATTTGGAGTCGCCACCATCCCTTCTTGGAAGGTGGACCGAGAACCCTCACCGAACGATTGGGAGGTCGGTCGGTGCTATGGAACTAGAGATTTTGAGTTCGGGGGACTTAGTTACGTCGGTGTCATTACCAATGTCCTTTCGGTACCTAATGCAAGTAATTATCCTAACTAAGATTTCATGCGGACGTAATTTTGGGTGAGGTGAGTTCGGATAGGGGTCTCATACAGATCGGAAGACTAATCCTATCAATCACAATCAATAAATTCAATCAAATACATAAATCACATCAATATACACCAAATTCAACTAGGGGCTTTCTAGTAGAGCTCTAATGGTTTAAAGAAAGTGATTAAGGGTGATGGATAGTTTGGGAAAATTTGGGGATGATTCGCTAGAAGGGCGAGATCATCATTTTTGAAGGCTAGGGATTACATTCTCCCTAAATATTCCATGGCGAGTTGATCGTAGCCATTTTCTATTTTTTGGAATGTTTTAGAAATTTTTCTGAATTGTTTTGGACATGATTCGCCATAAGGGAGAAACTGTCATTTTTAGAAAGATTGGGGGTTAAAATACCCAAAATAAGCCATGGCTAGTTGATTGTGGCCGTTTCCTATTTTTTGGAATTTTTTAGAATTGTTATGAATTTTTTTAGACACGATTCGTCATAGGGCTAAACCATCATTTTTGGAAAGATCGGGGTGAAAATACCCAAAATAAGCCATGGCCTGTTGATTGTGGCTTTTTCCTATTTTTTGGGATTTTTTTAGAATTTTTCTAAAATTTTCCATTTTTTTTGAACGTTTTTATGATTTTTCTCATCATTTTTTATTGAATTTTCTGATTTTTTTATTATTTAATCGGACATTATTAAAAATAATTTTCTGGACCGGGTCAACCTAGCCCGCGCCTCTCGGGCGCCCGGCCCCACCGTATGGGTCGAAAATCGATCTAAAACGACGTAGTTTTAGGGTTTTGTAACATTTTTCTATTTTTTTTTATGATTTTTCTAGTTATCTAAAAATTGGCTAGTCGGACGCTCCAGGATGTGCCACGTGGCTTTTCCCGCCGTGTCCGATTTTTTATTTAAATAAAACAAGAATAAAATTCCGATTGAACGATCTACAGAGTGCCACTTGGCACAATGATGATCGCCCGATCAACATTTTTTATATTATTCAAAAAATCATTTTAAAAGATTTGAAATTATTTTAATTCTGGAAAATGCCGGATTGCGACACGTGGCTAATTCACGGTCATTCGATCCAGCTCTCTTTTTTACGGGGGCAACCAAGCCGACGTAGCGCCCTGCGTGGCGCCACGTCGGCGTTGGCTGGTCAACAAATGTTGACCGACCAACATGGCCATGGGAGAAGACGAATCGCCGGAGCTAGGAATCGGACGTAAAAATTACCTCGGAACCGCGTGATTTTAGCACCATTCAACTCGTACCGTATACCACACCAACATATACCCATTTTTCAACCAAATAACGTCTAAGAGACAGCAAACCGAACACCCATAGCCCCCGTATTCCGACGAGCAAGAAAGAACTCCATCTTTTACGTTCGAACTTCTATCTAATCAAAGCAATAGCATCAAACAAGGATAAGAAGACTTACATGCTTCATCTCCGAGTTTGGTTTGACATGAAACGAGCTCTCAAGTTCGTAGGGGGTTTTTGGCTACGGAGAAGACTCAGTGTTTTTTAGGCAATAAAAATGCAAAACCAGCATATAGCGGGATCGGTGATAGCTTTAAGCCGGTTTGGACAAAAAATATCAAAGAAAAACAGCCGAGTTCGGGAGCTTGATCGTGGATTACCCTGTTTTAGCGACGAGGAGCGATCTCGACCGAGTTTAGGGTGTTCACCGGGCCGAGACGAAGCTTTTGAGATCGTCAAGCATAGCTTGGTGTGGTCGGAGTCGTCGGAAAGAGCCCACTAAGTTCTCGGGTCTCTCTCTCTTTTTGTTCAAAAGACCCTTGCGAAGCTCCTCTCTCCTTTGTCTCTCTCTCTAGCTCTCGTGTCTCTCCTCTTTGCTGCCTCCGTTCATGGCTGAGCCCCTCTTAAAAAAAAAAAAAAATGCCAGCCCTCACCCTCCCGCCTTCTCGACACCATACCTTGTCTCTCGTGTACCCGATCTCTCCTTTCTCCCGGCCGTTAGCCAGCTCACACTTTGTACTATCCTCGTGTAGCAGCAGTCGACAAAAGGAAGATTTTTGCGGTGACGTCATTCGGTTGTGGATCAAGAGGAAGGAGAGAAACGTGCGCATTTGGCTATTTTTTGGTTGAGTTGCAAACCCGAATTTGCCGGGCAAGGTCAAGTCCGACCCGTCCGATTTGGCTTCGACAAATACGCCGAATCGTAGCCCAATTCGTTGATTTTTTGTGAAATTGAAGCGAAAATTGGGTTGCCCAACACTTTTTACACATAATGTGGGTGTAAAAACCTCAAAATTGGATTAGGATGCGAAAATGATTTTTGATTAATTCAAAGCTCAAATGATCAAATCAATCCAAACCAAAACCACCAATGGGTTCGGAATGACGAAAACTATAGGGCAGAGGTGTGTGATTTTAATGGGTATGTTCGTATGAAATTTAATTTCAAGATTTGTGAAATCGGGGACTAAATTGTAAATAATTTCTGCGATTAAGCCCTTTTAGTTAAAATTGAAGAAATTGGAGGGTGAATCGACACAATGGCACTTCAAGGCTCTAGGTACCAATGTCATAGTTTATGAAAAGTGCAAATTGAAAATTAAAAAACTCGAAAAGGAATTTTTATGCTCGATTTGGATTTACATTTGTGAAGGAACATAGTGACCCATCTCGAATTTTCAACATTTAAAATGACCAAAGTGAAGAGGAAATTTAAAAAAAAATGGTTATTTTTGCATATTTTTATGACCATGAATGGTATTTTTATGATTTTTTGTATATTTTTATAATAAAATAAATTCTAGAAAATATGAAAAATTATGAAAAATATTTTTTTGTTCAAAATTGGTTCCTGATGTTAGGGCAAAGCCTCCAAAATTAATTTTACAAATTTTATGATTTTTAGCTATTTTTAAATAATAATTTTTCTTTTAAAAAAATGAAAATGATTAAAAATCGGTGTCAATACCGCCCTCTTTGAGAGTGAGCTCGTTAGAGGTTGCTCTCAAAGACAAAGTGACACCTGAATTTTAACCGACTCAACCGGGGAAAAGAGTGAATGCTTTGACATCGGATCTTGAAGACTTTTCGAAGTATACTCAAGTTCAAATTAATCCTCGATTTGCTCTAACCATAGGAGCATGAGCTAGGTAGAAAGAGGGGCTTACCTAAAGCTCACTTGTTGGAAGCCATGAATGATGCTTCGAGAGTGGTTCAAATGTGACATTTGAGGATTGATCCTCGTGCTCTTGGAGTGTCGAAATTGCGAGCTCGTGCCTTTTTTTTAGGATTCCATTGCAGTATCTTGTCAATCGTACTAGGTTCTTATCTCGATTCTCCCATCGTAGCTTCCATCGACTATACTAGGGTTCTTCTCTGATTTTTCTTTTCCAAGGCTACCAACTTATCTCTAGGCGGCAAGTCGTGAGCATTATTAGCTCCGAACTTGAACCGTGCTTTGAGACACCTCTAGATTTGGGAAAAGAAATCTTCTCAAGCCGAAGGTTAGTGATCCAGCCCGGCGATGACAGCTTCGCGGCTACTAACCCGTAAACACTTACATAAAGATTTATCAAAGTTAGCATGCTTTCGAAATGGCAAGTCGCGAGCTGTTTGGCTCGATCTTGGATTCGGTTTCTAGGTACCTATGTGTTTAAAAGGGGTCCCATGACGTTGTCTAGCAAGGTCGAGGGGATTTTTTTTCTTGATTATTTTTTTAAAAAGGAGTCCGATGACAATGGCTTTCACAGAGGCAAAGTAGATTTTTCTTAATTTTAACAAAAGGGGTTCGATGACAATGGCTTTCACGGAATCGAGGAGATTTTTCTGGATTTTAACAAAGGGGTCCGATAACAATGGCTTTCACAGAGTCAAAGGAGATTTATCTTGATTTTAAAAAGGGGTCCGATGACAATGGCTTTCACATAGTCAAAGGAGATTTTTCTTAATTTTGAAAAAGGGGTCCGATGACAATTGCTTTCATAGAGTCAAATGAGATTTATCTTGATTTTAACAAAGGAGTCCGATGACAATGGCTTTCACAAAGTCAAAGGAGATTTTTTTTAAATTTTAAAAAGCGGTCCGATGACAATGGCTTTTACAGAGTCAAAGGAGATTTTTCTTAATTTTAAAAAAAGGGTCGATGACAATGGCTTTCACAGAGTCAAAGGAGATTTATCTTGATTTTAACAAAACATTCCGATGACAATGGCTTTCACAAAGTCAAAGGAGAATTTTTTTTTGAAAGTATTTCTCATGACGATGGCTTTCATAAAATCGAGGGGATTTTTTTGAAAAGGTCGGAGTCTCGCTTTAATGTTGTCATAAATTCACTCGGTATGCTGATAATGCAAATGATTATTCCAAACATCTCGTAACACGATGATCTCAATTTTTTTTTGTGGGAATGATCTCAATCCAACCGGTATGAGGTTGTCAAAAGAGTTTGTGTAAACATCAGTGGGGTTTGCTCATCCAAGAGGGCTTCTCACAATTTTGCAAAGGGGTTTGAAAACACTCAAATTCTCTTTCGAACTTGCGCTCAAGGCTTTGAAACCATTCGCAACATATACCTTCGATTGATCGAAAAGGAACTTTTAAAGGACCATAATATTGGCCTTGGTGAACGGTTTTCAAAGGGAACCCATGATCGAGTCGAGACCAGTAAATGGAAAATCTTCATCATCTACTTCGGGTTTACAAGTCAAGAACCCCGCAAAAATGAGAGAGAAATAATTTTGCTTGTTCCTCTTCGAACGATGCTTAAAATCATTTTAACTCTACGTTAACTCAAGTGCCCCGGTCGAAAAAGACTTTCAAGGGTTGTAACGTAGGTGAAAATTAGGAATTGGAAAAGGCCTCGTTTTTAGCTCAAAACTTATAAGGGGTTTAACGTTGGTGATCGTTGCAATCTTGCCACCAAGATCGACCCATTCGAGTTAGTCTTCAAAGAACACATTCACATGTAGATCCTTGTCATGATCGACGAGGGATGATTTTCATGATCCGACTCCTTTGAGGATTTTTTTTTCGCAAGCGGATTTCACTGGGAATTATCATGTGGATATCAAAGCAATTTTTTGATATTTACAACAATGAACACATGATTTATAAGTGCACAAGAATTTGAATGGGCCTTGGCCTTGCTTTTACCGGGCGCTTTGCTTTTTGATGTCCGGGATTGGGCCCCTTTTTTTTATTTTAAATCCCGCCTTTTTTTCTCTTTTTTTGGAAAAAGAATTTTCAAAGATTATGCTAGACGTACATGCAAATGAAACCTAACACACTTGAAAATTTAATTTAGGAATTCTCTGTGGACCCAATTTTTTTGAGTTCTCCCGCTTGAGGTGGCGTTGTCTTTATTTTGGAATAGGCAATGATCATCAACGAGGTTTACGAAATGAATATGCATGCTCAATTGGGCTGTGGAAAAGACTAAAGTGTATGGGATAGAGAAATGAATGCTTTTCGTTGTCCTAAGGCACTTGAATCGCAGTACAAGTTTAAATGCAAAGAAATACTCAAAGATTGATGTTAGTCCGAGCAAGAAAATTCTAACCATTTACCTCATACCGTTGATGGAATCACTTCGTTCGGCTTCGATGTGGGGTGGTTCTTGACGGGGGTATATAAATGAAACAACCGCTCAAAGGGGTTAATAATGGATAACCTATAGTGTTTGGGATAGAGAAATGAATGCCTTTCGTCTTTCCAATCTAGGTAATTACCGCAAATGATTCATACATCCTCAAACACGGTTCTTTTCCTAAACCTTACTTCACTCATCGCTCAAGTGTGTGTAGGGACGTATTTGGGTATTGGCCGCCTTCTTTCATTCGAGATTTTCCTCATGGTCGATTTAAACAAAGGCCTTTTGAGAACTTCATTTTCAGCCTGAATCAAAGCCTTTCCCCCATGTTTCGAATGTCTCGATACACGTTCCAAGATGTTTGGATAACCAGGATGATGAATTTTTTTTTAAAAAACATGCATGCAGATGCTATTTTTTATTTTAATTCATGAAAAGATTTGAGATTTGGCAAGATATCCCGCTCCGATTGACGCTAGCTCCCACGATCTTGGGAGAAAATGCTTGTGAAAATTAAACAACATGGTCAATGAGTTTTCGAATCCGAAGGGGTCGAAGTTACCACCGATTCTCCCTCGTATGACTTCGTTCCTTCTCCTATTTTGATTAGACGTCCGTCCTCATGATTAATTGTCTTCCCGGGAGGTTTCTCGCAAAAGGCAACAAATGCGTATGGATATGCATGTGTGCGTGAAATGTATGTAAAGATCTTGTATGGATTGGGTTCTTCGAGGAAAAAGTGCCGTTTGGGGCTTCGATTCATTCATGAATAATCTTATTGATCGCATCGGCATTTACGGGATGTCCCAACTCTTCTCCGTCCATGTTTACAATGATTAAGGCTCCTCTTGGTAAAACTTTCTTAACCACATAGGGTCCTTCATAGTTTGGAGTAAACTTGCTCCCGGGGTGTGTAGCGTTTGGAAATACCTTCCCGATGACTAGATCATTGATCTCAAACGTTCTTGGCTTGACTTTTCGATTGAAAGATTTGGCAACCCTTTTCTGGTATGCTTGACCATGGCAGATTGCCCCTTGGACGCTTCTCGTCTATCAAATTCAGCTGTTCGTGCCTCTATCGCACCCACTCGGCTCGGTAAGCTCCACCTGAGATAAGATCCTCAATGATGGGATTTTGTTTTGACTGGTAGAAGCGCTTCTATGCCGCATACTAGAGAGTACAGAGTTGCCTTAGTGGAAGTCCCGATTGAAGTTCGGTACGCCATGAACCCGTATGGTAGCCTTTCATGCCAATCTTGATAATTCTCTACGTCTTGGCTAGGATCTTTTTTATGTTCTTATTTGCCGCCTCAACATATCCATTCATCCGGGGTCGGTAGGGTGATGAATTAAGGTGCCGAACATTGAAGCTATTTAGAAGATTATCCACGGCCTTATTATTCGATTCAAGCCATTATCGATTACTATGGCTTAGGGAGTCCCATATCTCGAGATGATGTCTCGCCCGATAAGCTTGGCCACTTTCTTTGTGGTCACATTAACATAGGAAGCGGCTTCAATCCATTTCGTAAAGTAGTCAATTGCTACCAATATGAATCGGTGTCCATTCGAAGCCTTAGGATTGATTGGCCCTATTATGTCTATTCCCCACATAGTGAATAGCCAAGCTTCGGATATTTGATGAAGCTCATTCGGAGGTGCATTGATTCTATCCCCATACACCCGACATCGGTAGCATGACCCGACATGTTGATTACATCCGATTCCATGGTCAACTAGTAATACCCCCATCGTATAATCTTCTTGGTGAGGAGGTGGCCGTTCATGTGTGGGCCACATTCTCCTTCGTGAATCTCCTTCATAAGTAATTTGGCTTCATCGACATCCACGCATCATAGTAGGACCGAATCGTAGGATCTCTTATAGAGGGTTTGATCGCCGAGGAAAAACTTGCTTGACATCTTTGTTAT
This sequence comes from Rhodamnia rubescens, assembly GCA_021437795.1. Lineage (NCBI taxonomy): Eukaryota > Viridiplantae > Streptophyta > Magnoliopsida > Myrtales > Myrtaceae > Rhodamnia > Rhodamnia rubescens. The sequence continues at coordinate 388,296 of JAILYA010000035.1, forward strand.
GTACTTCCTATTTCCCACTTGACTCCCTGGAGGAAATTCCCCTTTCGCTAGGTAATTCCTTATGTCATGATACTAAGGATGATCATCAAACCCTTCCTCGATCACCACGCAATGTGCAGGCTCCTGGGTAATGCCAATTCTCAACGACTCAATTTCCATGCCTTTTGCCACCCGAAGCATAGAGGACAAGGTAGCCAAAGCATCTCGCGAAGTGATTCTCGTCCTCGCGAGATACTCAAAATTAATCTCTTCAAATCCTTTGATAATTTCTTATAGGAATCGATGATATGGGATGAGCTTAGGGTCCTTCGTTTTCCATTCAACTAGGGTCCGTAAGATAATTAGCATCAAATCGCCATACACCCGTAGTTTTCGTACTTTCATGTTGAGGGCTAGTTGTAACCCAAGGACGCAGCTTCATATTCAGCTACGTTATTGGTGCACGTAAATGTCAACTTTGCAGCCATTGGATAGTATTGACCATATGGGGATATTAAGATCGCCCCAAGATTGCCCCCCCGCTAAATTAATCGCCCCATCAAAATACATAGTCCACTTATCGTCTAAAAGCGTTAGGACATGGTCTTCGACCTCTTCTTCCACGAAGCGCGACATGTTTCGTGAACTTTCAGCTATCATATCGGCGATAATACATCCCTTCACCGATTTCTAGTTCGAACTCCTTATATCGATTTCGAGAGGAGTACCCGCTACTTTGCTAATTTTCCAATTAACGACGGCTTCTCCAATAGGGTATTTTATTGGGTCATTTTCTATGACCAGCTGAATAGAGTAATGAAGGGTATATCGCCTTAGCCTATAGAGTACCCATACCAATGTAACGTATGTTTTCTCGACCGGTGGGTATTTTGCCTCCGATGCGCTAAACTTTTTGCTCAAGTAATAGACCACTCGCTCTTTCCCGTCCTCCGGGTTCATCTCGAGCCGAGTAGAGCTCCCAACGATTCCTCATGGATTGTAAGATAAAGGGTCAGTGAGATGCTAGGGATTGGTGGTACCAAGGCCGGAGGACTAATTACATATGTTTTGATTTCACAAAAAGCTCGCTGACATTCATGGTCCCACTTAATCTTGGCGTTCTTCTTGAGGAGCTTAAAGAAAGGTTTAGCTGTCTCTAAAAGATGGGATATAAAACGGGCGATATAATTCAGCTCGCCTAATAAACTCCTCACTTCCTTGACCGTGAAGGAGGTTCAAGCTTAAGGATAGCTTGGATTTTTGTGGGGTTGATTTCAATACCTCGACTACCGACCATGAACCCCAATAGTTTCCCGACTTTGCCCCAAATAAACACTTCGCAAGGTTCGGCCTCGGTTTATACTTCCTAAGTCGCTCGAACAATTTCCTCAACATTATAGTATGGTCTTCACCAGATCCGGACTTTGCTATTATGTCGTCCACGTACACCTCTATCTCCTTATGTATTATATCGTGGAACAGGATGACCATCGCCCTTTGATAGGTTGCCCCAGCGTTTTTCAAATTGAATGGCATAACTTTATAGCAAAAGGTGCCCCACGGTGTGATGAATGACGTCTTAGTTTTATCCTCTTCCCTCATGCAGATCTGGTTGTAATAGGAGAAGCCATCCATAAAAGAGAACTTTTCGAATCCGGCCGTACTATCAATCAGTACATCAATGTGTAGTAGCGAAAAGTCATCTTTTGGGCTCGCCCTATTCAAGTCTCGATAATTCACACAAATCCGAACTCTTCCGTCTTTCTTCATGACGGGAACTATGTTAGCGATCCATTCCAAATATGCAATCACCTCAATAAATCACAATATGAGGAGTTTCCTCACTTCTTCCTCGATTTTTCTGGACATCTCGGGCTTTGTCCGCTTGAGTCTTTGCTTTTTGGCGGGGACGCTGGGATCGATCGGCAATGTGTGCTCCACGATCTTTGGGGTCTAATCCTGGCATATCTGCGTATGACCAGGTGAAGACATCCTGGTACTCTTTGAGGAGTTCAATCACTGTAGATGCTTCCGTGGATGACAAACTCTTGTCATCTTTACTTCTCGACATTTTTCGAAGTCCCTAAGTTTCTTGGAATGGTTGCTTCTATGGTGAGCGATTTAGGCTCATTGTGATGATTCCAGTTATCCCCGATCTCACTCTCGATCCTGGTCCTCTTCTCGCTTTCTCGATTTGATGGGAGGACTCCTCTCGAGAACTCGGATCATATAACAACCTCGCTATACATGCTTGGAATGGTACGCTTGAAATGTCATGCATTGGTTAGTTGACATATTATAGAGAGCCCATGCATGACAAGAGTTTTCGGAAAATATTTTGGAAAATCGTTGTTTCAAATAAAGAAAAGGGGGCTAGCCCTCATATCATTAGACATCATAACTTTCCTAAAAGGTTTCTCAAAGACTAAGAGACATGTGGGAAATCGGGTCTCGATTTTTCTTTTTTTTTTTTTTTTGGGTCATCATCGATCGATTTGTGGTTCCCACATGTCTCCCTTTTTTATTTATATTTTTTGTTTTCTTTTTTTTAAAATCCACTCGACAACACAAGGCATCTAGTATGTTACAGTGTCTAAATGCATTGGAGAGAGGTAGGAATCTCTTTACTCAAGGACGGAGGCGTTGCCGTTGATCCATTCGATGATGACATTGACGTAATCCTCTAAGAACAGATTGGTCAAGTCCGGCTTCTCCACACGTGTACGAGACTTCATCGTTAAACCACTTGGATGCATTGTCGAAGAATCGGCTTAGAGGAGTTTCGAGCATTTTTTCTTTTCCTCTCTAGGCCCCGGACCCCGGAAATTGGCTCTTTTGGCCTCCCCGACTCTTGCGGCCGGCTCGCTATTTCGTTTGAGACTTTTCTCGAATTGATATCTATGACTTGACACTACTTTGTAGCCCAACCCATTGTGATTTTGTACAGCTGCTAGGTTAATCGGTGCGCAGATTCCTTGAGCTTGCTTTCCCAATCCACCACTAGGAATAAACCTATGCTCCAACAATACTCAAGTTGACATCATTGAGGATTTAGAGAGGTCGGGAACTCTCATTACAGTACCGGTCGGTACGTGCATAATAGACGTTCTCTCTATGGCGTGAAAACTCGGCTCTTCTCCGGATGATGGTTCTATACGAGGAATGACGTCTATTTGACACGCTAGGTAATCCGCTTCGGAATGAATCGTTACCAACTTATCGTCAATCACTATCCTAACCTTCTAATGCAAGCTGGATGGGACTGCTCCGGCCGTGTGAATCTAAGATTTTCCCAAGTAGTAGTCCGAATGACGTTGGGATATCCACGACTTAGAAACTAATCAAAAATTCAGTTGAGCCCATGGTGACCGATAACTCAATTTCTCATGTGACTTCACTTTTGGCTCCATCGAAAGCTCGAATGGTTGACTCGACATCCTGATTGAGTCCTCTTTCATCCCCAAGTTCTTGAGAGTATTCAATGGGCATATGTTGAAAGCGAACCCGTTATCAACTAGGACCCGAGATATTCTCTTCCCGCGGTAAATTGCCGATATGTAGAGTGAACCGTTATGTCCACGCTCTTTTGGTACAAAATCCTCGTCGAAAAGGATACTTGATCCTTCAATAAGATCGACCCCACAAAGTCTTCTAGCTAGACTTCATTGATTGTTTCAGTACATGAGCCTCGTTAAGCACTTTCATAAGGGCATTCCGATGCTTCTCGGAGGTCTTGAAAAATTCCGGAAGCGAAATCTACGCTGGCATTTTTCTTAACTGTTCCACAATTTCAAATTCGCTTGTTTTAACAATCGCCAAAACTTGTCCGGCGTCCTCTTCCGTTACTCCCTCCTTTTGGACTTGGCACCTCTCGGAACGGGTAATTGTGTCTATATCACTAGTGCCATAGTTCCAATGTACCGCCTTGAGGTCATAGGCTTCTAGAGGAGGAATTGTAAACATGAGTGGTTCGCTTTTGTGGCTTCGTCCTTGACGGATTTGCTAGATTTTTTGCTTACTTCAGGTTTATCTTCCTCATCCTTTTCACACGTAAATTCAAACTCAGCGAGTTTAATTACTAGCGGGGTTATACCTTCTACCATGCAGGTTGACCCATTTAGATGAATTTCTTCCGAATTGTACCCCTCCTTAGGACCGGATGGACATGTTCGTAGAAGTGGGATTGGGCTTGAGGGACTTGAATTCTTCGTTCGTCCTCTTTAGGAATTTGATCACATTCTCTGTTTTGGAGACTTTCGATCCTCGGATCCGATCTTGATGCCAGGCCCATTCTATCCTTTCCAACTCCTCCACCAAGTGAGCGAAGGATTGATACTTATAGGCACCTATAGATATAGCAGTTTCGTGGCATAGTTTTTGTGAAACATTCAACCAGCTTCTTCCTTTGTTAATGGGGGAATACTTGCATAGCTATTCTCCTCCATCGGTTTACATAGGATATGATGTCTTCCCCATCTTCCTTTTCCGTATAAACCAGGTCTTTTCGAGTGAATTGAAATGGCTTGTCAATGTCGTATTTTTCTAGAAACTAGGCGATGAATTTATCCCGTGTAACGGACCGGTAGTCGTTGAAGGTAAGGAACCACGTTAGAGCGGGGCCATCTAAACCGAGTCCAAAGTTCTGGATAAGCGCATCCTCGTCCTCAACGAGGCCAACCATTGCTCCCAAGTAGTGTAAGATATGCGCTCGTGGACATCCATCTCCATTATATGTCCGACGGAATGCAATATTACCAATGCATCTAGAGGAAACGGACTCGACTCGCGAGGTAGGGCGTTAATGAAGGACTTCATTTCGGAGAGACCATTGGTTAGGTCCCAGTATTGTTTTTCCAACTCAACAATTTTACGATTCTACCTTTCCAGGCTCCTTCCTCTGTTCCATTAGCATGAAGCCGTTCTCTATAGGCTCGTTAGTCCTTAACGGTCGGATTAAATCGGTTAAAATGTTTACTAGGCCCCGCCAATCGTATCTCCATGTTGGCTAGTTGTGTATGTATCCATTAGTCTCATTCTATCCTTTGGACTTGTATCGGGAGCATCTTGTCAACCGCTCCTATAACTTCCCACTCTTGAGGGTCATCCATACCTCCCTAGCCTTCGGGGACCACATCTTCCGGTCAATAAAGAAGCTTGGAGGGACGGAGTATGACACCTTAAAGTTGTAACCTCCACTATCTTACCCGAGGTTGTCGATTATCTCACCCCTCCGAAGGGCCTCTCGCACTAATTTTTTGTCACTTCGTCGTCCCTTCTCCAAACGTCGCTCATACTCATCTAGTTCTTCAGCCTCTGCGGTATCCTTAATACTCAGTAAATATGCCGAGGAGACCTTCCAGGTTGCTCCTCTAGAAATCCTCATCGTAAATTGTTTGGAATCCACATTGACTCTCACATAATATCTCTTAAAAGAAAGGTCATCGCTCCCGCCAATAACGCCCATGTTAATCAGCTTGGTTAGACATGACATCTTCTATTCCCTCGTGATTTCACCCTCCTCGGGATATTGAGAAGCTATGGTCGCACCGCCTCCAATTTAGACATGTTCACGAGGAATTCCAAATCGCCTTCCAAGTCAACATCTAATATTGCATTTACGGTATGTTCCGGTAAGGGGTTCTCATTGGACATTCGGGCCTCGCTCCGTTAAATTCTAGTAAATCATTATCCACAAGAGCTTGCGAGTCATACCGCAAAGTTCGGCGATTGTCTACATTATGTCCCTTTTCATCCATGTGGTACGCGCAGGTTTGGTTCTCGTTAAACCCCGGGAACCTTGGTGGCCTTGCCCTTGGTAGTTTCTTGGCTAGTAACCTTGTTTCGAGAAGCTTGGAGAGTAACTTGGACATCGAAAGAGGAAGTGGCGTAAAGGACAGAGGAAGACCTTTCTTTCTTGGTTCGAAAACTTTGTGGGCCGTGCAAGAAGTGTTCCCTTGAGTCGGGACCGAGTCTTCAAACTTCTTAGGTCTCGGCAGATTGGAAACAAAAGCTACCTCGGTACTTGGGTATCATTCTTTCTTTATCGGGAATGACCGTTTAAGAGCCGTTTCCTGTGTATGCCTTTCTCTTATTTCCCATTCGTGTCTTTCCGCCACTTTAATCGGATCATGAAAGGTCCGACATCCGGACGTGTTTAGCTTATCGAAATAGTCATAGGGCAATGCCTTCAAAATGATGTCCACCAGCTCTTCTTTGGGAATTGGTGTTTAACTTGAGTGGCCAAGGCTCTCCACCTTGGGGCGTACAAGCGAACACTTTCGTTCCTTTCTTTGGCGGTCCGAAGTAAGTCCTCTCTAGCAGAGAGCAATCATTGCATTGAACTTATACGGCATAAGAACTCTCTCGCGAACTCATTCGAATCGTCGTACTTGGATGTCTAACTCTACATACCAAGTCGAGCCGGCACTACTGTGCTCTCTTGGAATGTGTTGATGAGTAAGGGTATGTAGTCCGAATACTTGGCCATTTTGTACAAGTAATACTTCATGTGGGTTTTGGGACAACTCTGTCCCATTATATGTCCTCGAGAAATCCGATTCTTTGTAGTCCACAAGGACTTCGATCTTTATAAAGGGCATGATCTTATCAAATTTTGAAAGCTCGAACCCTTGATCGGTCAAACATTCCTCTATCTTGGTTATCCTTTTGACTCCGTCGTTAACCTTGATGACGGGTTTCTCTTTCGCCTCTCTTCAAGGTCAATCATGACGGTGAGGCCTTCGGTGGGATATCAACGTTAGGAGCCCGGCCAAGATTGGCCGCAGGATTCTCCCCGACGGGTCCATTAGTATCAAAGGTAGTGGGTATGTTTGGGTTCGCGGTCTAGGTAAGATCGATTGGTGGGGCGGGTCTAGTATTAGCCGCGGTGAATATAGCCTTCGGTTCGGCCATCATTTCAGCTATTTGCTCCATTCGTGTCTCTAGATTCCCTAGGCGAGGACCAACCTGTTCTTGCTCCATAAGGGCCTATAAACGAGCCTAAGCCTAAGTTCTCGTGATTAAGAATCACCTATTTGAATGAAGATCTATATTAGTGGTGTGAGAAACTGGTAAAACATGGAGTTCAAGGTTTGTTTTAACACAATATTTCCTCGCGTTGAAGAAGGAAGGAGGTAAGAGTGTTAACTCCTCATGCCGTGTACCCCCGTCATTCTACGCAAGTAGGTATGCCATTATGCAAAATGTAATCCGTGATAATTATCATGATGATTCCGAAAAGATGCCTTCATATGCATAGATGCAGTTAGAAAGAGTTCATTACAAATAAAACTCTTGAAAGAGTGCTTAAAAAGTGAAACTTAAAAGGTTCATGATATTCTGAACTCGATGGGAATCCTCTATCCAAGTCCTGGAGTGCTCCGGACTAGCGGTCTTCGGAATCCCACGGAAGCCTTATTTTCACGGATAATGCTCTTCATTTTCAAGGTAATCGGATGGTCCAATATCTTTCGGTACATACGATTCTATTCCAAGTATACTTGGGACAACATAATCTGGAACGTATGGCTCGCCCGGGAGTGTATCGGATCCTCTTGATGGCTGAATATACTCTCGAGAAGCGCGGTGAACATCCATCTCTTTATCCATGTCCCCCGGCCACTCCACCTCCTCGGAGGGGAGAATTCTTCAAATTCCGCTCTATGGCGTGGATCCCTGGCTTGAAAATGTACCCCGCTTTTGATGGTAAGAGGTCCATGAGGGAGATCAAAAGTATACTCATCGGGATAATGCGGAGGTGGAATCTCCTATAGAATACCGAATTGCTCGACAACCCGGATCGGATAATATGCAACTCCTCCCATGAATCCCATAAGTGGGATTGGTCCTCCATCGCTAGATGTAATCCGAGCCTCATACATCTTAGGCCATGGCAATAGCCATCGGAGTTGTTCAGTGCTATAGGTCCTTAAGGTGGTTGAACCAATCATTAAAAGAATGATTAGTAACGAGCGATTGGCATTTGAGGAAGGATTTAAGGGAGTAGACATGTTCGCTAATTTCGCAGCGAGCCAACGCGGAGTCCGAGACTCTTAAAATGGGAAGTGAACCACATGAAAAGAAAACCGTTGGAAGCTTGGAGATAATTTTTTGAGGGTGTTTGGAGCGACTCAAAGCGAACTTGTAATGATTTAAGGAAAGGAATGTTTCGGCGAGAATCATGTAAGAGTAGTTCTTTTGGTGGCAATCTTGTTGGGCTATGTCCGCGATAAGAGGGTTGAGGGTAGTCTTAGAGGTGGGGAATAGGACAAATCCGAAGAAAGGTAGAATGAAGACTTTACCCGCTCTATGCCCAAGTGTCAATGGGAAGGTTTGAATAGTTATCGAACAGATAGGAAAATGGGAACCTACTAGAGTTGGCTTTGAAGATCTTTTCTATTTCGGATGACTTGAGGCGGAGAAACTTGGAAAGTACTAGTGTAGGATCAAGTCCTAAGGGGGATAGGCTATCTCATCTTTGAACTCAACTCCGATGATGACGTAGTGTATTCCTCCAAGGTAGGCGTAATCTCTAGACCCTCGAAGCTAAAGGTCAAGGTGGTCGCATCCCAAAATCACATTAAGGCCCGAATAAGCACAAGTTGGTTTTCCACCTTAAGAAGATCTATGAGATGCCCTGGTCGCTCCTTGACGTAGTCCTGGTTAACCTTGTTGAGCCGGTCCAACCATATCAGCAACTCTCTCGCGCGTGACCGGAATGACTTGGATATCGTCTTTTCCCATCGAGTCAAGAATATGGAAATGATTTTCAAAATTAATTATCACGGATTACTATATGATGTAAACGTCGTGAAGAATGTTGGGGGGTTTATTTGACTTGTTATTTCTCATTGGTATGAGGAGGGTTAAGTTCCCTCATTTGATTCGTGAAGAAAATCGAATGAGAGTTCAAACCCATTTTGCCAAAAAGATATAAAAAGTTAAATTAGAACCCCTAATGTCAATGCAAATGATATGGTCATGCATGATATGCACCAGTTCAATTTCATGTTTCACGTGTGGTGAAATGAGAGTTAGATTCTCCTATTCATCCGAAATGTATCGAGTACGAGTTCTAATCTAAATTTCACTTAATTGAGACATGCAATTGAATGGGAACATCTAAATGGTTGAGAGAAATTCCAACGTCACGCTCTACCATCGATATACCTAAATACGATTCTAGCAAGATTTTTGATGTCTACATAAAAAAAAAAGGAAGATAGGAATGGGTTCCGAAGGTGGAGACTCGGTACGGACTCGATGATCCTAATTGATAAATAAAAAGAGATGATTGAAACGTGACCCTAAAGAACCTAAAGAGATGCCCCATCGGATGAAACTTCCACGATAAATAGGGAGAGCGATTGACTCACGAAGTGTCGTTTTCTTATGGCGATAACTCGACGACCTCCGGCATGCGTGTGACGAGGGTCCTTACATTGTGGAGTTGGCTCTTCAATTTCACCATCAAATCCAGCATTCTTTCCTTTTTGTGGTGCGCTCCAGTTTCTCGGCGGACCTGGTCTAGAAACAATTCTTGCTTCGGATGAAGTTCCGCCCGATATGTTGTCTTCCCTTGAACAAAACGGAGATATCTGAAACCTGTTGACCGTCTCGGGAATTGGATGTCGAATGGCACGTCGTTCGTAAGTGAACATCTTTGGAATCTTGGACTGATTCGGGGAAACCATCCATAATCCAGCCTACACTCTAAAAAATGAAATTTGACTCAACCATCGGACATTATGAATGACTTATGATATGCATGTCACAAGTAAAGTTAAGCAGAAAAATTACACACAAATCAAACTTAGGAGTGAAAAGGACCTTACCAAGCGTGCTATTCACAACTTTAGATTTTGGGTATACCAACCATCCACAAACATGCGTATGAGATAAGTGAGGTTCGACTCTAGAAATCGAAAAATGGGATAAGGTACGGACCTAAAAAGGCTCATACTATCCGGGTCGATAATTCGTCCACAAGCGAAATCAACAACAAGTGGATAAAATCATCGATTCGGATAGTAAGCGGGATCGAATATGGTCAACCCTAGCGCAAGCCGACGCTAGAGCCTCGCATATCGATTCCCTATCTATGGTTTCCTAAAAAAGGTGATTCGCGGTTTGGGTTTGGGCGCTTTGTGCAAAGTGTCGTGATCCTAAAATATGCAAGTGGACATGCACTACAATTTATATACAAATCGGGGCTTCAAATCCATCCAAATAACATACATTCCTATACGGAACCCGCAGAAAACAAGATTAGACATAGACTATACCCCTTATCACTCCAATCCGTAAAACCATTTAATAGCTATCGTGAGCGGACTTACCTCACCTTCAAGAGCCGCCTCGTAGAAAACTTGTTAGAAAAATCACTTAGCGTTTTAATTACGGCCTAAGTCCACTTGAGGTTTGGAAAATTCCCCAGCGGAGTCGCCGATCTGTCGCGACCCAATTCCTTTTGCGAGCTAATGGATTGCCAATCGGGCTTCCGGCCTCGTCGATGAAGAGGCCTTCGGGCCTTTCTCGCGCTAGCTCTCCCAAGCCCATATCAAATCGCGGCGGGAGTTGATTGAATTTATTTTGACGATGAGAGTCGATCGGATTCGACCTTGGTGTGGTCGTGGTGGCATGTGCAATGTGTGCATGTATTTGGAGTCTCCACCGGTCCTTCTTGGAAGGTGGACCGAAAACCTCACCGAACGATTGGGAGAGGTCGATTAGTGCAACAGAACCAAAGATTTTGAGTTCGAGGACTTGATTATATCGGTGTCATTACCAACGCCCTTTCGGTACCTAACGCGAGTAATTATCCTAACTAAGATTTCATGCGGGCGCAATTTTGGGTTAGGAGAGTTCGGATAGGGGGTCTCATACAGATCAAAAGACTAATCCTATCAATCACAATCAATAAATTCAATCAAATACATAAATCACATCAATACACATCAAATTCAATCAAGGGCTTTCTAGTAGAGCCCTAATGATTTAGAGAAAGTGATTAAGGATGATGGATAGTTTGGGAAAATTTGGGGATGATTCGCCCGGAAGGGCGAGATCGTTATTTTTGAAGGCTAGGGACTACATTCTTCCTAAATATTCCATGGCCAGTTGATCATAGCCATTTTTCTATTTTTGGGAATTTTTTAGAAATATTTCTGAATTTTTTTGGACACGACTTGCCATAAGGGCGTAACCATCATTTTTGGAAAGATCGGGGTCAAAATACCCAAAATAAGCCATGGCCAGTTGATTGTGGCCGTTTCCTACTTTTTTTAGAATTTTTCTAAGTTTTTCCATTTTTTTGAATGTTTTTATGATTTTTCTCATCATTTTTTATTGAATTTTCTAATTTTTCACTTTTTTTTTATTTAATCTAAGATTATTAAAAATAATTTTTTTGACCGGGTCAACCCGGCCTGCGCCTCTAGGGCGCCCGACCCGATCGTATGGGTCGAAAATCGGTCTAAAATAACGTAGTTTTAGGGTTTTGTAAACTTTTTCTATTTTTTCTTATTATTTTTCTAATTATCTTAAAATTAGCCAATCGGACGCTCCAGGATGTGTCACGTGGCTTTTCCCTGGTGCGTCCGATTTTTGATTTAAATAAAACAAGAATAAAAGTCCGATCGAACGGTCTATAGAGTGCCACTTAGCACAATGATAGTTGTCGATCAACATTTTTTATATTATTCGAAAAATCATTTTAAAAGATCTGAAAATTATTTTAATTTCTGGAAAATGCCGGATCGCGATACGTGGCTAATTCAAGGATGTCCGATCGAGTTCTCTTTTCTACGGGGGCAACCAAGGCGACGTGGCGCCACGTCAGCATTGATCGGTCAACAAATGTTGACCAGTCAACATGGCTACCGGAGAAGACGATAATCGCCGGCGCCTCGCCGAAGCTAGGAATCCGACGTAAAAACCACCTCGGAACCGCGTGATTTCAACACCATCCGACTCCTACCGTATACCACACCAACATATACCCATTTTTCAACCAAATAACGTCTAAGAGACAGCAAACCGAATACCAACAACGCTGGTATTTCGCGAACAAGAAAGAACTTCATCTTTTACGTTGAAACTTCGACCTAATCAAACCAATAGCACCAAACATGGATAAGATGATTTACCCGCTTCATCTCTCACTTTGGTTTGACATGAAATGAGCTCTCAAGCTTGTGGTGGGTTTTCGGCTTCGGAGAAGACTCAATATTTTTTAGGCAATAAAAATGCAAAACCAGCATATAGCCGGGATCGAGTGATATCTTTAAGCTAGTTTGGACAAAAAATATCGAAGAAAAACAGCGGAGAATGAGACTTGCCATTAAAAGCCGAGTTCGGGAGCTTCATTGTGGCTTACTTGTTTCGGCGACGAGGAGCGATCTTGCTAAGCTCAAGGTGTTCATTGGGCCGAGACGAAGCTTTTGAGATCGTCGGCGTAGCTTGGCATGGTCGGAGTCGTCGGAAAGAGCCCCACTAAGCTCTCGGGTCTCTCTCTCTTTTTTGTTCAAAAGACCCTCGCGAAGCTCCTCTCTCCTTCGTCTCTCTCTAGCTCTCGTGTCTCTCATCTTCTTATGCCTCCGTTCATAGCCGAGCCCCTCTTTCAAAAAAAAAAAAAATGCCAACCCTCGCCCTCCTACCTACTCGACACCGTACCCTCTCTCTCCTCTCTCTTGGCCATTAGCCAGCTCATGCTTCGTACTATCCTCGTGCAAATGTACAACAAAAGGAAGATTTTTGTGGCGATGTCGTTCGATTCTGGATCAATAGGAAGGAGAGAAAAATGTGCATTTAGCTATTTTTTGGCTAAGTTGCAACCCTAGATTTGCCTGGCGGGGTTAGGTTCGACCCGTCCGATCCGGCTTAGACAAATATATCGAATCGGAGACCAATTCATCTAGTTTTTGGGAAATTGACGCGAAAATTGGGCTGCCCAACACTTTTTACACATAATGTGGGTGTTTCCATATATTGATGACTTGAAATTTGATGAAAACCCCAAAATTGGATTAGGATCCGAAAACGATTTTTGATTAATTCGAAGCTCAAATGATCAAATCAGTCCAAACCAAAACCACCAATGGGTTCGGAATGATGAAAACTATAGGGCAGAGGTGTTTGATTTTAATGGGTTTGTCCGTATGAAATTTAATTTCAATATTTGTGAAACCGGGGACTAAATTGTAAATAATTTATGCGATTAAGCCCTTTTAGTTAAAATTGAAGAAATTGGAGGGTGAATTGATACAATTGCACTTCAAGGCTCTAAGTACCAATGTCACGACTTATGAAAAGTGGAAATTGAAAATTAAAAAACTTGAAAAAAAAAATTTATGCTCGATTCGGATTTACATTTGTGAAGGAACACAATGACCCATATCGAATTTTCAACATTTAAAATGACCAAAGTGAAGAGGAAATTAAAAAAAATTATTTTTTCATATTTTTATGACCATGGATGGTATTTTTCTATTTTTGTTTGTGTGTATTTTTATAATAAAATAAATTCGAGAAAATATGAAAAATTGCGAAAAATATTTTTTTGGTTCAAAATTGGTTCCGATGCTAGGCCAAAGCCTTGAAATTGATTTTTCAAAATTTATGATTTTTAGCTATTTTTAAATAATATGTTTTAATTACTTTTAAATGAGGGACTTTCGTGGTAAAATTGGACCGTCCCCTTAGGTTTTCATACATTCGAATCGATTGGCATAGGTGGTTTGGTCCAATTTGGTCAATTAAGTGTCCAATTGAACTTGTCCCTAATTTGGGAATTTAGAAAAATTTGGGCTTTTTGCAGAAATTGGTGAAAACCTTTGGGAAAAACCATATTTCTAGATAATATTCAAGCCCCTAAGTCCGATTTTGAAGTTTAATCGCAAAAATTCCCCACCAATTTTGATTAATTTTGAAATTTTCAAGTTTGAACCGGTTCGAACAAGTGCATCATCTTCCTCGGACTCGCGCCGTTTTGCAGGTTTGGGAGCTGAGATTCAATGATCAAATTGAGGACCAATTCGATACTAATTGGATCAACTAATGTGGGGGTTTTGTTGCGAGGCAAGGACGCATTGATTGCCACCAATGGTAGGGCCAATGGTCGCCGGAGGAGCTCCGGCGAGCCGATCAAAGTCACGGCGGCACGGAAAGTCAACATTTCCAAGTCCAAGTACAATTCGTGCTCGTTTGTGATCGACGGAGGGCCAAACGGACATAGACGGAATCCTAACCGATTTCGTCGCCGTCCGGTGACCAATTGGCACGTGCCAAGGCACGAGGGAGGCTCGGCAAGCTCTCACCCGTACACGCCAAATTTCAAAACCAAGTATAAAAGGGTGAGAAGCTTCGCGAATCAAGGAGAGGCTCATTCGGTTCACAACGGAGACTCAAAGAGCTAGAGAGAGAGAGAGAAAGCGAGAGAGAGCTCGTTCTCCCGCCCGTGTGGTCGAGGATTTGAGCTCATACCGTGAGCACTTCGTCCACTCAATCCGGATCAAATCGAGGCCTGCGATCAAGTTCGGAAGCTTGGCATCAACTCTAGGAAGTGATAGCACTAGCTCGGTCGATCCGCAATCTCGAAATCGGTGAGTCGACCTCACGATCTTCTCTCTGTGTGTTCATGGCACCATGCTATTACGAGTGTAATTGTCTCAATTAGTGTGTGCATTTTGATCCCCAAACATCACCGACCATGATCACATTGCACCTTTGCATTGATTTCGCTCGAGAAACCCGAGTCGAACCTTCAATATACCACGGTGCTAGTCAAGCGTTGGCCGGGCTTTTCTAGCCATTGCGAGCTTGAGGTAAGTGTTCGAACTTCCTATGATGCTTTTGTGTGACGGAATTGATCTATTATGCTCTATGTTACACGATTGAACTACGAGTTGTCGTTCGTGTTTAGCTTGATATTCGCGATTTAGCCGATAGAATTGCATGATTCGAGATATGTTAATCTAGAGGTTCGGACGAGTCGATTGGTAGTGGTTTCGCGTCATTCCGTTGAGATCTCGCCGTTAGTTCTCGCCGGAGAAATGTCATCTCGTTGGTTCTGTTGTCGTCGAGAGGTTGAAGACAAAGGCGAGTGGCGCGGTCAACGAGTCGGCGTCCAGGGTGGCGAGTGGTCATTGGTCCAGAGTGTCGCCCGGTCCAGCATGGTCGTTGGCGCGAATAAGTTGGGTCGGATTTGATCCGACGGTCGTGATAAATAGGTTAGTTTGATTACGGGCCGTTAGATTAGATTTTTTGTAATTTTTGATAATTTGTTTATTCGATCGAAAATAAAAAAATGGAAACGGCGCCGTTTAGGTAGGTTAATGAACGAGCGACGTCGTTTAGAGAATACAGCCATATCCGGCGTCGTTTCAATGCAGAGGTTAGGCGTGATTCGGTGTGGCGAGGTGCACGTAGGCACGAGTGAACCGACGGACGAGATCATTCCTAGGATTAATCGTGGCCGTCCATTTATTTTCGTATTTTCGGATATTAGGAAAATAGTTTTAAAAAAAATACAAAAAATACAAAAAAAATAGAAACGGCGTCATTTAGTGTCGAGGGGGTCGAGCCGGGTCGGGGTTGGGTTGACCAGGGTTGACCCCGTCCAGAAAAATTAATAAAACATTAGTATAAAATTTCTAAAAAATCCAAAAAAAATTGTAAAATTCATAGAAAATTCAAAAAATTCCCAGCTTTTTTTCAAAAAATTTCTAAAAGTACTTGGGTCGATTCGGGACTCTTATAATCTGGATCGATAATCTTTGAAGCTTCGAGGGTCAATTTACACCGATCCGGAAAATTTCCAATTTTTTTAGAAAATAAATAAAAATTCCCAAAAAACATTAGAAAAATTATAAAAATTCTGAAAAATCGTAAAAAATGGGAAATAGCCACATTCAACTGGTCTGACCCCAATTTTATGATTTTTTGGGTCCCGAACCCCAAAAATGACCGTTCTACCCTTCTAGGCCTTCCGCCCCAAATTTTCCCGAACCACCCCGAAATTCAAAATTGATATTTACGTAGGCCGATAGGGCCATATTAGACGTGTCTACTTGATGGATTGTTTGATTTGGTCTGTGAGTATTTTGATTTTGCATTAAATTTCTCATTGTGATGTTAGGGTAGTAAATTCCCGTCTACATGATACCTTAAATCATTAGGGCCTACCTCACCCGAAATTTCATCTGCATGAATTATTAGGTTAGAAAATCACTCAACTTCGGTAACCGAAAGGGCGTCGATGTAAATCTCGATGTAACCAAGTCCCCGGACCCAAATCTCCGGTTTTCGTAGAATCGAATGGTTTCTCCCGACCGCTCGATGGGGTATCCGATCATACCCTTCAATAATTGATCGGTAGCGACTCCAAATGCATGTACACTATGCACATGACATCCGACCACACTAAGGTCGATCTCGATAAAAATTTTCTTCACATCGCAATTCTAGTAACGGGGTCTTGGGAGAGACCCACGTGCCGAAGATCCCACTTGTCAACCGGGGTCCGAAAAGGCGCGGCTCGTTAACCCCTACTCGCTCCAAAAAAAAAAAAAATTGAGGGTCGCGACAAACCGGCGACTCCCTGGGAAGAGTTTAACTTGCGAAATCATTAAGAGGACTTAAGCCGATAAAATGTTGACTATTTTCTAACCCCATTTTTCTGAGATGCTCTTGAAGGTGAGGTACGTTTACTAATGAAAAGTGTTAAATGTTGGTGCGAGATAGGAGTTATAAGGGGTGACGTCTATGCTAATCAATTTTGTGCGGATATGGTATTTTGAGTTGTGTGTTTATTTACGACCATATTGAAGCGGTGTTTTGATATAAACTGTTGTGCATGTCTTGTATATTTTAAGGATTCACGACACCGCACACATAAGCGCCTAAACCCGAGCCTCGAATCACCTTCTTTAGGTCGCCATAGATACGGATTGGTATGCGAAGCTCCTGTATTTGATTATACTTGGGTTGACCATATTTAATCTCGCTCGCTATGCGAGATTGATGATCCTACCCACTTGTTGTTTGATTGCGTTTGTGGGCGGCTCATCGATTCATATAGCGGGAGCCTTTTTAGGTCCATACCCGAGCCCTTTTTGATTTCTTTAGAGTTGAACCTCACTTGTCTCATATGCGTGTGAATGGATGGTTGGTATACCTAAAACCAAAAAATTAAAAAAAGAGTAACATCGGTTGGTAAGGCTTTTTACCCTCTTTATTTTTGTAAATTTAATTCATGCATAACATGCATTTTCACGAGCATATCACGAAAATTATAAGATCGTTTAAGTGATTGGGGTTGATGGTCAATTTTCCTTTTTAGGATAGATGGCGCCCCAACGTCATGCGATATCCCCGATATGCTTCGCATGGGAGTGGAGGACTATTCGACGCAAGGACCGAGTGCCCGCCACCTTTCAAGTTTTTGGATTTGTCCATGGAAGGGAACTCAATGGACGTAACCGCATCCGTGGTGAAAGCTGTGATTATACGCATTGTGCACGCCATTTGGAGCTCAAGCGAGGAAAAGAGAGAATCCAAGAATTATATGCGAAATTAATGAGACAACCTCGCGCAATCAAAACGACCCCGAGTCATTTGCCAATCAAGAATAAGGAAATCATCGTCATATCCTCTAGTGATGAAGAAGATGTTGATCCTCCGGGTTGATTGAGATATCGTCCGACGAGGACATTGCTTCAACTACCTAGTTTTAGTTGGACTTTGGGGCATTTCCGAGTTTATTATGTTCCTTTCGAGCCGATTGTGTATTTTCATCTACATGTATTGGTCGAACATCTTTAGATGCTTTTTGGGCTTAATTGTATTAGACTTGCGAATTCCGTGGGTTTTTGAATTTAAATTTGTAATAGTGACTTTCTACCCCGATTGCACTTAAACGATCCTAATTGATTACATGCCATCTTTAGGTGAGATTTGGTTCATAACTACCCCGTTTGGTTTATTTGGGTTGAATGGGAGTAGTTGACCCTCATGTTACCAAAAGATGACATGAAATTTGATTAGTGCATTTGCATCACATTTCATGCATATTCATTTTAATTCGTGGTAATTGACTTTAGGATCATCATTTTACACTTTTAGATCATGGGGAATGGAGACATCAAAGTTATCCCGGTGCCTCGCAAAGAACTCTCTCTATGGTGGGATCGCCTCAACCTAGTCAACAAAGCATATGTTGAAGGACGATTAGGCCGGCTAGTGGACTTGATTAAAGTGGAGTATCAACCGGCTCTTATTCAAGCTTTGGCTAAGGCATGGGACATGCACATAATAACGTTCAACTTCCAAGGTCTTGAGTTGACTCCTACGCTCGAAGAATATTCCGCTATCATTGGGGTCAAGTTCGATGACCATATAGCTCAACCACCTTTGGACATGGATCCTACTCGTTCTCTATAAAGCTTTCTTCGTCTTAAAACCTCTAAAATAGAGAAGGTCTATAAGTCCAATTTTGGTAGATTCACCTTCTCTTTCCTTTTCGACAATTATTCTTCCTTATCCGCCGAAACCGGTCATAAATTGAGAAAAGTGTTCGTCCTAGCTTTCTTTGCATTCGTCCTATTTCATACCTCTAGGACTACTTTTGACCCCTCCATAGTCTATATAGCCAAACAAGCATGTTGGCGTTAGAATTATTCATATATGATTCTAGCTGAAACTTTCCTCTCTCTAAACCGTTCCAAAACTTTCAAAAAAGCCATTTTTCAAGCATCCAATGGACTACTCCACATGTGGTTCACTTCTCACATAAAAACTTTCCAACTCCGGGTAGGGTGTTATGAGATCAACGAACATGTTCACCCCCTTAGATCCTTCCTCAAGTGTCAATCTCTCGTACCCAAACATTCGTTTAAGAAATGGGTTGAGCTATTGAATGATTTGAAGCCCGAGCATATCCGATGGTGCCCGACTTGGCCTAAGATCTTGAAAGCTCACATTATTAGTGTTGATGATATCCATATTCCTCTATTGGGATGTCTTGGTGCAGTTGCATATTATCCCATTCGCGTGGTGAGACAGGTTTGGAGTTTTGCAACAAGTGCCACCAGATGCTTGTCTTGGGATTTTCTCGTTCGATATGGCGCAAGGGAAGCTCACCAAGGAGGCAAAGAAGCTGTATCGGGCTCGAGATCAAGCTCATTCTCCATGCTTTGAAGAATTCCCCATTGCAACAAGTTAAATGGGCCGATTACTTAGATGATGAGATGAACATTCATAGGGCCTCCAAGGAGTATATTCGAAATTCAAGGAGTATCGCAGATCATTGATTGAGTTGTATGTACACGAGTGCGTATCTCCTCGCATCGAAGAAGTGGAGTCCTACAAACCCGAGTACATGGTACCGTATGTCTCGGGAGTGGAACCGTACATTCTCGGAGATCCGGAGCTCTAGATATCGGAAGAGGGAGAAGACCCATACTTGTGGGATTCGATGGGTCGGAGGAGCGGGAAGAATGCAAGCATCCTCGGCTTGGATAGATCCATTCCCCATTTAGTTTGGCATATTTGTTGTCTTTTTAGAAACTTTTGAATAATTTGGTCTATAGTAAATGC
Source organism: Rhodamnia rubescens (assembly GCA_021437795.1). NCBI lineage: Eukaryota > Viridiplantae > Streptophyta > Magnoliopsida > Myrtales > Myrtaceae > Rhodamnia > Rhodamnia rubescens. The sequence continues at coordinate 407,868 of JAILYA010000035.1, forward strand.
ATAATATTCCTTTTATGAGCATTTCATGCATACATATAGAAAGCACAATTACCACGGATCAGCCCTCTCAAATTTTCGAATATTCCAGGTACGCTTTAATGTCTTGAAAAACAGGTGATTGATAAACACGAGGACTCGTAGCAAGACGCGCCAACTAAGAATAGAGCAAGAAGAGCTCGCACCGCGTGTGGGTAACTTGGAGAACCGGATGAATATGATAGCCACAATGGTGGTAGAGATGAAGGCGATGATGATTGCTATTCGGGGGAGATACCCTGCCGATCCAAACTCCCAAGTTCCTCCGAGCTCGCCGGATGGTACAGTGCTAACCCGGCTCCTATCGTAAATCCTTCTCCAAATCCGAAGAGACCGTCTAAAGAGCCACCAGTTGTGATTGACCTGGAAAAGAAAGAAAAACAAGCCAAGGATATGAGCTCTCAAGGTTTGATAAAGTAACACCTTTTGAGAAAATCGAGGTTCCTGCTAATTACAAGGAACTAGACTTCGTGAGAAAGTATAACGGGATCGGGTGTCCCAAGGCACATCTAAAGTACTATTTGCGCCTCATGTCTCAATTTTCGGACAATATCTCGCTGTTAGTCAACGCCTTCCAAGAAAGCCTATCTAGGGCATCCCTAGCATGGTTTATTGAGTTGGAGCCCGAAAGGTTCGTCGATTGGGACAAGCTAGCCGATGAGTTCCTTCAAGAATACAAGTTTAACACCTGATGACCCTTACTAGGGAAGATCTTTTGAGGACCGTAAAAGGCAAGAATGAGGCCGTTCGCGCCTACGTCCAAAGGTGGAGAGCTTTGGCCGTGCAAGTGAAACCACCTGTCCCCGAAGAAGAACCGATAGACCTCTTCCTCAAGGCATTGCCTTTTGAGTATTTAAACAAGTTGAACACCTGCGGGTGTCAAATGTTCGCGTACTTGATTAAGGTGGCGAGAATGCCATGAATGGGAGTTGCGGGAGAAGAAAATACCCGAGTCACCTTTCGGACGCCTTAATACCCCTTGAGAAGGGATAATAGGGAGTAAAGCGGCGATGTGGTGTTTGTCCCTAACCCATCTAAACCCAAAAATTTCTCACCTTCTACCCTTACCCAAGGAATTTCTTCCTGGACTGTTCCTAAACCACCGGAACCAAGAAGAAGAAACCAACCTATCTTCACCTCGCTACCTCGATCGTTATCCAAATTGTTACCCATGTTGCTTTGGAAAATCAATTGGTCGCAAAAGAGCCACCTAGAGCTAATCCTCCAAGGTTCCCGGGTTTGATGAGACTCAAACTTGTGTGTACCATATGAGAGAAAGGGGGCACAATGTGGACAACTGTCTCGCCTCAAGTATAAGATACAAGCCTTGATTGATGGTAAAGTCTTGGAGTTCGATAAGACCGAACAGGATGTGCAAGGAACCCTCTACCCGAACATTGCGAGGTGAACGCGATATTTGACGGTGAAGATAAAGAGATCCTGGAGTTCATAATGGATGTAGATCGAATGCGAGAAATCCCGACCCGGGCTGCACAATACCCCCGAAGGAGAAAATATTTCCTGGGAACAAAAGGAGGCATGTTTAGAACGGCTAATCAATTTGGGTGTCATCGGAAGAATAGAAGACGTCGCTTTTGAAGGGACTTATGTATTTGTAGACACAGTGGCGAGAGGAGTTCATATTGAGAGCTACGAGAGGAAAGACTTGGAAAGTTCCCTCAAGATACTTGATGAACATCGGGGATGTTGAAGAAGTTGAAAAGTTAAACGAATATGAAGTCCGTCTAGGAAAAGCCTACCAAGGCGATAGAAAATTCATGCAACGGGTTCTAGAAAGAGGCGAGATAGTTGATAATCTCGGAGAAGATAGCGGCGGTTATAACTTCAAAGTCCTATATTTAGCACCGCCGAGTTTTATCGTGAACGCTGGAGATATAGTTCCCGATGGTTGGGGTGGCATGGATGACCCCGAAAGTGAAGAATTCGTGGGGACAATCGATGAAACTAAGAATCAAGAAGTTCCTTAGGATGAACGGGAAAATCGGGAGGTCGATATGCGGCTTTCTAATTTGGAGACCCACATGTGTCATTTGATGAACATGGTGGCTGAATTGTCACAATCGGTGGTCAAAAACAATACCGCGGCAATAGAAGAAAACATACGGATCCGGGAAATACGACGGACCATGGAGACGCAAAATACAAGGATCGCTCTATTACAAGAACAAGGTGACGACATTTCAAAGAAAGTGGATGAATTGAAAGAGCTAATTGTGCCAATCACCCGGGCTAGAAATATTCCGCCCAAGGCGTAAATTTGAGGGTGACCTTCCGCATGAAGTATGACGGTACTAGGTGTCCTTTGGCGCATATTTCGTATTACCTCCGTCAAATGGTGGGCCATCATGAAGACGATGAAACGTTAATCCAGAATTTCAAGCATAGTTTGACGGGCCTAGCATTGGCCTGGTTCCAATCAACCGACCTAGATTGGGTCCTGAGCTAGGAGGAGCTTTCAAAGCACTTCATACGGCATTTTGAAGCCGGGATTAGAGGTTACTTCACCAAGGCCAATTTATTAAACATCGGAAAAGGTGAGGATGAGAGTTTCGAACTATTCGCTAGGAGGTAGAAGAAGCATGCTATGATGGTGCAACCGCCGCTATCGAAAAGGGAAATGCTAGAGTTCATACTCAAGTCACTACCGGCGGAGTATTTTGACCGCATGTATGCATACACATATTCCTCCTTCCAACATCTCGGTGGATATCGGCATGAGAATTGAGGGTATTATCCCGAGGGTCGAAGGGAAAGGCAAAGGCGCCTGGATGAAGAGAATGCCATACCGGTGAGGCCATGTCCCGAACATAAACTCGAAAACATCCATGAAGATGAGATGATCGGGATGGTAGATGTCCCGATTTGCTTTGTGATTGACTTGAACAAGGTGGATAACGGGAAGCTTCTAGTTCGGAAAAATCGTCAACATTGGAATCACCTCGGGAGGAAGTCAAGCCGGTGAAAATCAAATTGCCACATGTAGAAGAATATGACCCAAAGGCGTACATTGGGATTACGGAAACGGATGAGATTAACGCAGTCATGAGATCGGGAAAATGTTATCCCCCGAAAGAGGCTGAATTTGAGAAGAAAGCACCAATCGTATAGGAGGTTGAAAAGCTGCGATCCGTTGTGAGAACCAGTGAGTACGAAGTTGTAGACCAACTTCAAAAAATGCCCGCACAAATTTCTTTACTAGACCTCTTCAAGAATTCGGAGAAGCACAAGAATGCCCTTCTAAAAGTATTAGATGAAGTACACGTTCGGAGACCATCAATGAAGTTCAACCGGGAGACTTTATGGGAGCCATCCTTTTAAAGGATCGATTTCCTTCTACGATGAAGACTTCCCGAGGGAAGGGCGTGTTCACAACAAGGCCCGCTATATCGCCGTAAGGTGCCATGGAAAGGAGGTACCTCATGTCCTAATTGACAACGGCTCGGCTTTTTAATTTATGTCCTTTGAGCACTCTCGAAGCATGGGGATAAGCGAAGATTTCGTCAAGACGTCCAAAGCCACTATCCGGTCGTTTGACGGAGTTTCCAAGAATGTGGTGGAAGAGATTAAACTGGACGTCTCTATCGGACCGGTAACTTTCTCTATACCGTTCCAAGTTCTGAATATTCCTAGTGCCTTCACCTTGCTTCTTGGAAGACCGTTGATTCATGTGTTCGGAGCGGTACCTTCTTCCCTACATCGAAGGTGAAATTTGTGGTTAGAGGCCAACCGATCACTATCCACGGTGAAAGTGGGACATCGAGTTTCCCGAAAGGGATGGTCCCATACATTGAGCCTTCAAAGGAGGATGAGTTGAGCTATCACACCTTTGACATCGTATCTGTCATGCATGTACCATCCGATGCAAAGTTAGCTATCCCCGAGTTGTCAAGATCTGCGACTATGACGGGAAAAGTGCTACTCACAAATGGTTTCATTCCCGGTACCGAATTAGGGAAGTACGGCCAAGGTATCCGTAATCCCTTAACTCTTGATTCAAATGACCATAAGGTTGGTCCGGGCTATAAAGAGACAATAGAGCGCGGTATAAGTCGAGGCCAAGGTCGAAACAAATGTTAAGGAGACCATGGACGCCGTGGACACCGAGGTGGCCGTTTCATTAGCACTAATGCATGGAAAGGTAGAGGGAAGATGTTCGAAAATCCATTGTCTCAAGTATTCTCCAACGAAGGTAAATGTCCGGGAAGACAAGGATATTTCTCAAGATGCAGAGCCGGACTTGTTCAACCTATTCCCTGGACAATCGGGTGAATGTGATCATTGAGTGGCTCGATGACGACTTTCCCACCCCCCGAGTAAAAAAGCTCTTTTCGAACTTTACCTTTAATGCATTTCAATTACTGCATTTGTTTCTAAAGCTTTTTGCTTACTCTTTTAAGCACCCTATGGATCTCGCTTTGTGATTCAAGAAGTGCAGTATTGTATTGTCATTAGTTGCATCTATCAATAAAATCATCTCCAGTTTTATTAAAGACATATGGAACAACGGATTGGTCCGATGATGACAATTGCTTACACCATGAAATTGAGGCCCGATCCGCCATATGATCTTGGGTTTTAAAACGGCATTTTGAGACACCGGGACGTCCGAAAAATCAAGGACTAATTCTCCTTCCTATTCGCTTCTTTTCTTTCAAAAAGGAATTCAAAAATATTTTGTCAAAACAGATCATGCATTTTGTAATTCTATTTTCTCGCATACTAACCATTCTTGATGCATTTCGGGCATGTCATCCCACCCATGCATAAAACGGTTAATATGTGACTCGAGATCAGCTCGATGATTATGCATAAGAGATTGATATAGAAGAAGCGAGATGTGAGTGACATTAAGAGGGAATGGGATTGTTTTGAAGAATCTAAGCCTTTTATTTCGAAGAGCCCATTGTTGTCAATATGAGAGATCCAACTGTGTTAAGGAAGTAAAAATAGGGGGACATTTATCTGCGATCGATATCTCGAGAATGACAGCATTGCTTAAGGAATATCAAGACATCTTTGCTGGTCATATGCTTCGACATGCCGGGGTTGGATCGTGAAATAGTAGAACATACTTTGCCCACAAACCCCGCTCGCACACCGGTTAATCAGCCATGTAGGAGAATGAACCCCGAGCTATCCGATAAGATTAATGAAGAAGTGATGAAGTTGCTTAAAGTGGGGTTCATTGAGGCTGTCCCATATGCCGATTGGGTCGCCAATATCGTGCTAGTTAAGAAGAAAGATGGGAGGATCCGGATATGTGTGGACTATCGGGATTTAAATAAGGCCGATCCAAAAGATGATTTCCCCTTACCGCACATTGATATGCTCGTTGATAGCATCGCGGGCTTTGAATTATTCTCCTTCATGGATGGCTTCTCGGGATATAATCAAATCATGCTGAAAGAGGAAGATAAAATCAAGACCTCATTCGTCACCCAATGGGGAATCTTTCGCTATAAAGTCATGCATTTTGGATTAAGAAATGCAGGGGCAACATATCGAGAGCTATGGTGACCCTCTTCCACGACATGATACCCAAGAAAGTGGAATCTATGTGGATGATATGATTGCCAAGTCTAAACCTGGAGAAGATCACGTTCAAGTCTTGAGAAAATTATTTGATAGATTAAGGAATACAAGCTCAAACTAAATCCCGCGAAATGCGTATTCGGTGCCGGATCTAGAAAACTCGCTGGGATTTGTCGTAGCGATCGTGGTATTAAAATCGACCCCTCCAAGATCAAGGCTATATGGGAGATAGGAACTCCTTCTACCGTTAAGGAAGTACGGGGTCCACTTGGAAGGCTGAATTACATATCCGATTCATATCACAACTGTCGAAACAAGCAAAGCTCTTCTTCAAACTTCTAAAGAAAGGCGCAAAAGTAAAATGGGATTCCGAGTGTTAACAAGCATTCGAGAAGATCAAGAAATATTTGGTACAATCCCAGATCTTGGTACCTCCTATCCCTAATGTTCCTTTGACTTATATCGACGATTCATGACGAATCCTTGGGAGCTCTACTTGCCCAAACTAACCCCAAGGATCGAAAGGAACGGGCCATATATTATCCGAGCAAAAAATTGACCACATCGAAGCCAAGTACTCATCGGTAGAAAGAACTTGCGTAGCACCGGTTTGGGTCCTCCATAGATTGAGGTAGTATACCTTGCATTATCATATCCAATTGATCACCGAAAACGACCCTATCAACTATCTTTTGGAAAAACCAGCTTTATTGGGAAAAATGGCCAAGTGGCAAGTACTCCTTTCGGAGTTTGACATTAAAACCTCTCCCCAAAAATCTGTCAAGGGAAGAGTGATCGCAGACATGTTGGCTAAAAAATCCTCCCAAAGACGTTTTAGAGCAAAATAATGGAGGCCAAATTCTGAATATATCTCAAGACAAGTGGACAATGTACTTTGATGGTGCGGTAAATCTCATTTGGATTAGGTATTGGGGCAGTTTTAATATCCCCCGAAGATCAACATTATCCCGTCTCAGCCAAGTTGGTGTTCCGTGCACCAACAATATCTCGAAATATGAGGCCTGCATCCTCGGATTACAAGTGGCCATTTCATTAAAGGTGAAGAAGTGCTGGTATATGGAGATTCTATGCTCATCATTTTACAAATCCAGGGAGAGTGAAAAACAAAGGATCCTAAGCTTATCCCTTATCATAAATTTCTAGAAAAGCTGATCCAATATTTTGAGAAAATCACATTCGAGTATCTACCAAGAACTCAAAATCATTTTGCTGATGCTTTGGCCATACTATCGGCCATGTTACATGTGCAAGATGGCCTTGAGATAGAGCCGTTAAGGATTGACATCCTTGATCAACCTCGCATCTTGCATGGCCATTGAAGAAGAACCCGATGAAGAACCATGGTATCATGACATAAAAAATTACCACTGAAAGGCGAATTCAATGAAACGACCAACGGGAAGATAAGAAATACATGAGCAAGATATTCTCTAAGTTCTTCCTCGGTGAACAAGGTCCTGTACAAGAGGTCCTTCGATTCGATCTTGCTAAGGTGTGTAAATGCCAAAGAAGCAAATCTCATTATGAAAGAAATCCATGAAGGAGAATGTGGACCACACATAAATGGCCATCTCCTCGCCAAGAAGATCATGAGACTCGGGTACTCTTTGGATGACTATCGAGTCGATTGCAATCAATATGTTAGGTCATGCCATCAATGCCAAGTATATGGCGACAGAATAAACACGCCGCCCATTGAACTACATCAAATGTCGAACCTTGGCCATTCTCTATGTGAGGGATTGACATGATTGGGCCTATTAACCCAAAGGCCTCAAATAGACATCGTTTTATTCTCGGTGGCCATCGATTATTTCACCAAATGGATTGAAGCCAGCTCGTATGCCAATGTCACTCGCAAACATTGTAGCTAAATTCATCAAACGGGATATCATCTCGAGATATGGAGTCCCAAGAACAATCATCATAGACAATGACTCTAATCCGAACAACAAAGTTGTGGATCACTTGTTGGATCAATTTAAGGTACGACACCTCAATTCTTCACCTTACCACCCACAAATGAATGGAGTGTGGAGGTGGTAAACAAGAACATCAAGAAGATATTGGTCAAAATCGCTGAGAAATATCGACACTAGCATGAAAGATTACCATATGCTCTCATGGCCTATCGAACTTCGATTCGTACTTCAACTAGGGCAACTCCCTACTCATTGGTATATGGTATTGAGGCGAGTCCTACCAATAGAAGTGGAAATCCCCTCTTTAAGGGTCTTGTCTCGGTAGAACTCTCAAAAGGTGAGTGGAACCGGCGGTGGCACAAGCAATTAAATCGATTGATGAAAAGCGACTAAAGGCCATTTGCCATGGTCGAGCTACCGGAAGAAAGTGGCCGGGGCTTTTAACAAGAAGGTCAAGCCTAGAAATTTTGAAGCGGGGATGCTAGTTGTGAAGAAAATGCTCTCAAATACTCAACATCCAGGAGGCAAGTTTTCGCCAAATTATGAAGGCTCCTACGTAATTCGGAAGGTTTTATCCGGGGAGCTCTTATTCTTGTAAATATGGATGGAGAAGAATTGGCAAGTCCGATAAATGCAGATGCCGTGAAGAAGTATTATCCCGAAATGAAATCAAGTTTCGAAGTAATTAATGAGCGAATCGAGTCACATAAAATTTGCATTCGCATGACATTTGCATACATGCATTTGCATATGTTTGTTTTTGCGGGAAAGCTTGGAGTCATCAAGGATCTTGCGGAGCGATTGATCAAACGAGGGAGTCGTTTTTGATTTTAAATTTCGAACATCTCTAACTAATCGTTTCCTTTTTATGCGGGAAACATGAATCAACATCTGAAGGAGGCGGGTTTGGGCTCTCTTCCTGAAAAATGCTCACTTCCATTTGGAAATATTATTGTTCTTAACATCCAAAATTTTAATTTGCAAAGCCGTAAGGCCTTTTTAAAAGAAACATCCCTTTCAAGTTTCGAAACACCTTTTGAATACACCTTTTGATGAAAACTTTTGCAAATGTTGAATTTTGATGAAAACGCCTTGAGATCCTACAAAAGGGTAGGTTTTGAAAGCTTTCCAAGAGGGTGATCCTTCGGATGAAAAGAGGCAAACCTTATCCTTAAACTTGTCCTTGATACACTTGAGCGATAAGTGAAAATGACAGAGCGAAAAGCTTAATCTTGGGATGTAAGGATCATTCGTGGTGATTACATGGATTGAAATGACGAAAGGCATTTCCATTTCAAAATTATCTACACACTTGTATCCCTTGATAACCATTCTGAACCAAAAGGGAGAAATTTTCTAGATAAAACCCCGTCAAGAACCACCCTACACCGGGGCATATTTGGAGGTTCATTGGTGGATCCCTCGGAGAAAAGATTAAGGTAAGACTTTATTGTGCTAACCTGCATCAATCTTTTTGAGATAGCTTCAGGTGATTTCTTGCGAGACTTGGAACACCTTCAAGTGAAGAAAAGTACTTCATTTCTATATACCCAAACACTTATCCTTTGATAAGCCAATTTAAGCCTTCATAATCTTCATTTCTAAATCATTGTTGGTGATCACCTCCCTATACTAGGGCAAAACAAAGGAATTACCGGCGATAAGTTGAAAGCGTAATCGGAAGAATTTTCGATCCTGGTCTCGAAAAGAGCCGACCAATGACAAGAAACAAAAGGGCTAGCAAAAACAAAGTGCTTGGTAAAAGCAAGGCCAAAGCCCATGAAAAAGTGTATTGTAAAAGAGCAAAGTTTCAAAAATCATGGTGAAAAGAGGAAAATCCTCAAAGTCAATGAAGAAAGAATGTGCATGAAACTTCCTCAAAGCAAGTGATTCGCTGGTAAAAATATCAAAGTGATCACCCAAGTTCATCCCTCTTTTGAAAATATGGCCTTTCTTAAGAAGCCAACCTTGAACCACGTTACTGACTGTCACCAAAAACTTTTCCGATCTAGAGGTGTCTCGAGGTTGATGCAAGAGATCACACGAGGAATCTACCGCTTAAAGAGGTAAGTACAATCCTGTCTTATCGCGTCTTCGGGGTTCTTGACTTGTAAATCCGGAGAAGTTGTTTCGATTAAAATTCACTTCTTAGCCTTGAAATGAAAATCCTTTGATAAACCTTTGACCTAACCTTAATTACGGGCCCTTTTAAATGCCTTCTCTAATCGGTCGGATTGTATACATCTCGAATGATCCCGAAACCTCAAGGTTAGGTTTCCTGTGAGCGAATCCGAGTTTCGGGAAAAACCTTTCCAAATGGTGAAAAGCCCTCTTGGATGAAGGAAAATCTTGTTGAAAAACTTTTAAGACAACCTTTTTGTAGAATACTCGGGTGCCGACATTCAAAATTCACCCCTAGTGGAGATTTGAACTCGTGTTTGAACAATTTCCTTCACAAATACACTTTGAAAATTTGTTTGGAATTCCTAAGTTTCCCTCCGTAATTTGGAATTACCACTCTTTTATCATATATCCAAGGGTCTCAACCCATTGGATTACTTTGAAAGCCATTCTAATGATGTTTGATTGGATTTTCTACGGGTTCCCTAGTGTTCATAAATCCTCGAAATAACTATATTTTTAAAGATCAAACTAACTTGGATTTTTCGTAGGTCTTCCGGCATCCCTAGGTCCTCGAATCCCTCTCCTTTGAAATTTGAAAATCGGGTTTGAGCTTCTATAGGTATACTAGTAAATCTAGGTCCTCGGAATGGTACCCTCTCCTTTAAAATTTGAAAATCGGGTTTGAGCTTCGTAGGTACATTAGTAAACCTAGCTCCTCGGAATGGCACCCTCCCCTTTTAATAGGCGAATCCCCAGTGGATAGCCAACCCATTTTAATCGGGGAACTCCTTCTTACGGGATAGCCAACTCATTTTAATCGGCGAACTCCTTCCTACGGGATAGCCAACCCATTTTAATCGGCAAACTCCTTCCTACGGGATAGCCACCCCATTTAAATCGGCGAACTCCTTCCTATAGGATAGCTACCCCATTTTAATCGGCGAACTCCTTCCTACAGGATAGCCAACCCATTTTAATCGGCGAACTCCTTTCTACAAGATAGCTAACCCATTTTAATCGGCCAACTCCTTCCTACAAGATAGCCAAATCATTTTAATCGGCGAACTCCTTCCTACGGGATAGCCAACCTATTTTAATCGGCGAATTCCTTCTTACGGGATAGCCAATTTCTCCGAGATGGTGAATTCCTTCTTACAGGATAGCCAATCCGCATTCTAATAAGTAAATCCCTTTGTTACAAGGGTAAACCCTCCTTCCAAACCTTCAAACCACGGTTCGACATCAAACGAACACCGATCATTATGAAACCTCACAAACCACTCGAAGATAATTCTATATACTCGTCCTCGCGACCTCGGACCAATAATCTTTAGACCACTAACAAGTGAGCTACAGGTAAGTCTCTCTCTTCTTATTTCTCTTTCACATAAAAGAGCGTGAGCCGGAATAATCCCTCCTCGAAATCTTGAACTTCAATGGTAAAGATAAGACAATTGAATGTCAAAGATTTATTTTCTTTAGATTTTTCCCCAGTAGAGTCGACTAAAGATTCAGGTGTCACTTTGTCTTTGAAAGCAACCTCTAACCGAGATTACTTTCAAAGAGGAGTAGCTGTTGAAATCGATTTTTAATCAATTTTCCTTAGTTTTATTTTCTAAAACAATTCTAAAAACTTCAAAAACAATAAAAAAAATTGAAAAATCAAGTTTGGAAGCCTTGGCCAAGCATAAGGAACCATTTTTGAACAAAAAATAAATTTTCATATTTTTCATATTTTTTAATATTTTCGGAAAATAGAAACATACTAGAAAATTCATATAAACTACTTTTCGAGGTCACAAAAATACATAAAAATGTCCAATATTTTTATTTTAATTCTTTTTTCATATTGACCTTAAGAAAAATAAAAAATTGAATCGAATTTTAGGTGTTTCTTCATAACACTAAGGATTGAATACGCATAAAAAAATACAAATTGAGTCTTTTTATTTGCAAATTTCGCACATTTAGAGTCTAGACATTCAAATACAGCCCTTCCAAGCTTCAATTTGGTCAATTACAGCCTCAATTACGCGGATTGCATGAATTGGGCAAAAATTCTTAAAATTCTTGCAATTTAGTCCCTCAACTTGCAAATTTTTGAAATTACTTTTAATTGAGGGACTTTCGTGGTAAAATTAGACCGTACCCTTAGGTTTTAATACATTCTGAATCGATTGGAATAGGTGGTTTGGTCCAATTTGGTCAATTAAGCGTCCAATTGAACTTGTCCCTAATTTGGGAATTTAGAAAAATTTGGGGTTTTTGCAGAAATTGGTGAAAACGTTTGGGCAAAACCACATTTCTAAATAATATTCAAGCCCCTAAGTCCGATTTTCAAGTTTAATCGCGAAAATTCCCCACCAATTTTGATTAATTTTGAAATTTTCAAGTCTAAATCGGTTCGGATCGATCGACCGCGGGTCGACGGGTTGAACCCGGTCCCGAAATGTGCATCGTCTTCCTTAGACTCGGGCCATTTTGCAGGTTTGGGAGCTAAGATTCAATGATCAAATTGAGGACCAATTCGATACTAATTGGATCAACTAATATGGGGGTTTTGTTTCGTAGGCAAAGACGTATTGATTGCCACTAATGGTAGGGCCAATGGTCGCCGGAAGAGCTCCGGCGAGCCATTCAAAGTCACGGCGGCACGGAAAGTCAAGCGCCGGCCGAGGCTTTTCTAGCCATTACGAGCTCGATCGGAGCTCGAGGTAAGTGTTCGAACTTCCTAGGATGCTTGTGTGTGACGGAATTGATCTATTATGCTCTATGTTACACGATCGAACTCGAGTTGTCGTTTTGTGTTTAGCTTGATATTCGCGATTTAGCCGGTAGAATTGCATGATTCTCGAGATATGTTAATCTAGAGGTTCGGACGAGTCGATTGGTAGTGGTTTCGCGTCATTCCGTCGAGATCTCGCCGTTAGATCTTGCCGGAGAAATATCATCCGTTGGTTCTATTGTCGTCGAGAGGTTGAAGACGAAGGCGAGTCGGGCGGTCAATGAGTCGGCGTCCGAGGTGGCGAGTGGTCATTGGTCCAGAGTGTCGCCCGGCCGGCGTGGCCATTGGCGCGAATAAGTTGAGTCGGATTTGATCCGACGGTCGTGACAAATAGGTTAGTTTGATTACGGGCCGTTAGATTAGATTTTTTGTAATTTTTGATAATTTGTTTATTAGATCGAAACTAAAAAAAATGGAAACGGCGCCATTTAGGTTAATGAACGAGCGACGTCGTTTAGAGAATACAGCCAGATCCGACGTCGTTTCAATGCGAGAGGTTAGGCGTGATTCGGTGTGGCGAGGCGCACGTAGGCACGAGTGAACCGATGAACGAGATCATTCTTAGGATTAATCGTGGCCGTCCATTTATTTTTGTATTTTTGGATATTAAGAAAATAGTTTTAAAAAAATACAAAACAAAAATACAAAAAAAAATAGAAACGGCGTCGTTTAGTGTCGAGCGGGTCCGAGCCGGGTCGGGGTTGGGTTGACCGGGTGTTGACCGGGTTGACCCCGTCCAAAAAAATTAATAAAAAATTAGTAAAAATCTCTAAAAAATCCAAAAAAATTGTAAAATTCATAAAAATTCCCAGTTTTTTTCAAAAAATTTGTAAAAGTACTTAGGTCGATTCGGGACTCTTATAGTCTGGATCGATAATCTTCGAAGCTTCGAGGGTCAATTTACACAGATCTGGAAAATTTTCAATTTTTTTAAAAAATAAATAAAAATTCCCGAAAAAAATTAGAAAAATTAAAAAAATTCTGAAAAATCACAAAAAATGGTGAATGGCCACATTCAACTGGCCGACCCCAATTTTGTGATTTTTTGGGTCCCGAACTCCCAAAAATGACCGTTCTACCCTTCCGGGCCTTCCGCCGCAAATTTTTCCGAACCACTCCGGAATTCAAAATTGATATTTCGTGGGCCGATAGGGCCATATTAGATGTGTCTACTTGATTGATTGTTTGATTTGGCTGTGATTATTTTGATTGCGCGTTAAATTTCTCATTGTGACTTTTAGGGTAGTAAATTCCGTCTCGCATGATACCTTAGATCATTAGGGCCTACCTCACCCGAAATTTCATCTCGCATGAATTTGTAAGTTAGAAGATCACTCAACTTCGGTAACCTAAAGGGCGTCGATGTAAATCTCGGCGTAACCAAGTCCCCGGACCCAAATCTCGATTTTCGTAGAATCGAACGGTTTCTCCCGACCGCTCGATAGGGTTTCCGATCATCCCCTCCAATAATTGATCGGTGGCGACTCCAAATGCATGTACACTATGCACATGCCACCCGACCACACTAAGGTCGATCTCGATAAAAAATTTCTTCACATTGCGATTCGAGTAACGGGGTCTTGGAGAGACCCGCGCGCCGAAGATCCCGTTGTCAACCGGGGTCCGAAAAGGCGCGGCTCGTTAACCCCCCCGCTCCGAAAAACAAAATTGAGGGTCGCGACAACCATTAAGTATTGGTACTTGATGGAATGATGAGTCACAAGTCATTGGGTGTTGCGATGCCCAAGTTAGAACACAAGTACTTGTACCGGACAAATTCACCGAACGTGACATGCTTTGAATGGCTAGCAACATGGAAGCTTTTAGCGTGGTCAATATACAATCGTCCATGCTCCGATTTTGTGTAAATAATCCTTAGACCTAAGGCACGGTATTGACTTGTGTGCTTGGATGGCTATGGTTCACAAGAGCACATATTGGCACAAATATGTTTGCAATAATGGCTACCAAATTAAGTCAGGTTGAAATTAAATTAAATCTAATTTAATTTTAATTTTATTTTTGGTCATAGGCACACGTGCATATGATGTACACATACACTCAACGTGGACATATATTATACGTCTGAAATGCACATTTACTATTGGAATACCCTTTTTTATAATAATAATGGTTATTAATATTTATAAAAAAAGAAACAAAAAGAGCATGCACATGGTCAGCAAGTACTGACTATATGCGTGGTACACTATGAGCAAATCTTGCTCATCATGTGCCAATGCACAACGGACAGCAACGTCAGTTGCTGGCCGTTGTGTAATGCAGCCCACGAACAGATCGTGGGTGTTTCTCACGTTGCTAATCGTGCGACGCATTTTTTTATACATAAAAAGGGCTATACGTAGAACATGTAGTGTAAAGTGAGGAAAAAGTTTCCTCTCGTGTATGCGTCACGAGAACAGTGAGGAAGTGCGAGAGAAAAACCAAAAAATTCTCTCTACACTTTTGTACTTTCGGTGACCAAAATATTGAGAGCGCAAAGAGTTGTTTTCACGAAATTGCTAGAACAATTAGTGAGGTGATTATCCGTGTCGTCTTTTGCAATTCGTCATACGATTGGTAGTGTGTCCGAACTAGGGCTCCGATACTTGTGGGACTTGAACCGAAGAACATCTCAACCTTTTCGTTTCAAGCACGCTTCAATAAGTAATTCGTTTACCCTCTTCGTTAAATATGATTTTTGATTGAAACGCACGAACAACGACTCTAGATATATATGTATGGGTTTTTATTTTTGTTGTGTTTATGTTCTATTTTTGCCTATGCTTTCATGTATCCCCAACAGTGGTATGAAAGTCAATCCTTAGGCATTTTCATGCAGTTAATTGATTTTAGTTCGTAGTAATTTTTGTGATGTTATGGCCAATTTATTTTATAGAATTGTTCGTTCTTACGTAGCGGATAGAAGTTGATTATTTTATATGATAAATTAATCAACATAGAAAAAAATTGAGACTATATCAATTTTGAATCGAAAATTTGTACTTAGTGTTATATTATGTATGAATTCTGCAAAAATGATTCGCGGCTACCAATCTAGGGGCAAGAATGCTACTACCGCTTAGAATTACGCATGTGAAATTTGTTTCACCAGCGTTAATTTTTTATGTGGCTTGCATTGCTTGACCATGAATTTTATTCAATGCAGAATTTTTTGTGCCTTATGAAGCTTTAAACTATGAATTTATTACTCATGTGGAAGAGTGGTGATCATGAAAAAACCTCTAATCAATGTGATTGATGTATGAATGAATGTATGATAATTATTTATATTTTTGGGTTGTAATTATTAAATGGAGGCTGTGTCCTTCTTTTATTTTTCATCTAATATTTTATTTTTAGTGTAGTTTAGTATATTTGATTATTCATGTAAATGCTACGACGACTACGAGAGGAGGAGCCATTAAGCCGGAGAGCTCTATGGGTACGGTTTTCGAAGAGTTCGAGGAACCAAGAAGAAGTGAACAATGAGTCTTCAATATTAAAATATTAATATGGTTAAATGTGATCTCATTGGCTCAAGACCCATTAAAACATTACTTCATGATCACCACGTATGATAGATGCTCATGCGTTTGACATCCGTTTATTTATTAAGTTTATGAGAGCATGTTAAACCGGTTAATGTGCAAAGTGAGACCATTAATGTTGATCGAAACCTCCTTAAAATAATATTAAGTCGTAACGGGTTTCGGACTCATGGCCTTCTGTCGTCATGATTTGATCCTATATTATAATGGTTGATTGACCGGCTATGGATACATAGGGGTCGATTGTCATTCATAATAATAAACCACTCCATTAAGCATATGATGTTACATGGTTGGAGCCGAACGATTTCCAATAATTGTTAGGTGAGGGGATCATTTGTGTTTTCACTACTTGCATGGGACGATGGGTTAGACTTAACTATGATCATGAAGTCAATAACTATTACGTGAGGCTTTCATGGTCTAGAGGTTGAAGTTATGATTGGGACTCACGTATGATACGTTGAATTAGGTGATTTACTTATTAAGTTTATAGAACACCAATAACTATTAGGTGAGGTGGACTATGAACCGGTGGGACTCCGATCCCCACTAGTAATCTTTACCTAACAAGGATTGTCGTTTCCCATTTTAAGGAGTATGGGATCCGAATATGAATTTAGTGGGAGGCTCTATTACATTTAAAGGCCAAAATGAAATAGTTATTTGGAAAGACAATAGCTAATAATTTATTTTCTGCACGGATATTTATTACTCGAAAATAGTGAACACAAACCCGCTCGCTTCGATACTTGACAAGAATTGTTTGATGGACCCAATTTCACCGATCGGGTAAGAAATTTGAGAATTGTTCTCAATACCATGATTGCTCACCATGAATCCCAATAGTTTTCCGGATTTGGCCCCAAACATACATTTTGCGAGATTCAGCTTCAACTTGAACTTCCATATTCGTTCGAACAACTTTCTTAGGATAAGGACATGATCCACTCCTCGCTTTGGACTTGTCGATCATGTCATCCACATATACCTCAATCTCTTTATGCATCATATCATGGAATAAGGCCACCATTACTCTTTGATAGGTAGCTCCGACAATTTTTCGGATCAAAAGACATGACTTTATAGCAAAAGGTGCCCCATGGCGTAATGAAAGAGGTTTTGGCTTTATCCTCTTCCTTCAAGAGGATTTGATTATATGAAAAATCCATCCATGAATGAGAATAATTCAAAACCAGCATTGCTTTGTCAACTAGAACATTGATTTGTGGTAGAGGAAGTCATCCTTCGGACTCGCCTTATTCAAATCCCGATAATCTACGCAAACTCTAACTCTCCCGTCTTTTTTCATCACGGGGAGGATGTTGGCAACCCATTTAGGGTATGAGATAACTTTGATAAATCCTACACTAAGGAGTTTCATCACCTATTCCTTAATTTTCTTTGATAGTTTCAGTTTTGTCCGTCTAAGCTTTTGCTTCTTAGGAGGGATAATTTAATCAATCGGTAGCAAGTATTCCACAATACTTAGATCTAATCCTGGCATATCAACATAAGACTAGGTGAAGACATCCTGGTATTCTCTCAAAAGTTTAAACATTCTAGACGGTTCGACAAAGATAGCTATTCCTCGATTTTTACCTCTCTGTCATTTTCGGAGTCCCCCAAATTAATTGTGATAGTATTCTCCGTGGTAAGCGGCTTATATTCTTCATATCGGTTCCGATCATGCTTTATATTACTCAAATCATCCTCCTCTTCTTAAATCTCATATGAATAATCATTTGCGTGATCGAGTCACATAATAACCTATTATGCATGGGAGGAATGACATGACAAAAATGCGATAAATATGATTAGTACGGCACAATAACCATTGCAAATGCATGATTTTCATAAAAAATGATGTCAAAATCATTTCGTAAGAAAAAGGATAAAGGAGAACTAGTCCTCATCTCATCGGACATACTGGTTCTCTTAAAATCATTTTAGAAATCGGGATTCATGTGGCAAATCGGGCCTCAAATTTCAAAACATTTTAAGACAAATATCATCATTGGGCTGATCTGTTGTTCCATATGTCCTTAATAAAACTTGGGATGCTTTCATTGATTAATGAAATGAATCATATTGCAACACTTCACTTCTTGGACCAATAGTCAAGAGCCCAAGGATACTTAAAAGGAAATGCAATGACATAATCTTAACTTGCAAGAAAGTAAATTTAATAATTAAATGCATTAATAGAAAGTTGAGAAATAGTCTCTTTACCTGGAACAGGGGTGTTATCCTCAAGCCACTTGATAATCACATTTACTTGACCATCCAAGAAGGGATTGAAAAGGTCCGGTTCAGCAACAACATGAACATCCTCATGTTTTAGCCACTTGGTGCCTTTTACGAATACCTTACTCAGCAGATTATCGAACATTTTCCCCTTAACTTTCAAGTGTTAGTGCAAACCATTCGACCTTTTTGGCTTCTATAGTGTCGTGGCTTTCATGGTTTTTACCTCGGTCTCGGCCTCCATAACGATTGAACTCTTCCTTATAACCACGACCAACCTTGTGGTCATTTGATTCCAAACTCAGTGGATTATGGATTCATTGGCCATGTTTTCCCAATCCAGCTCCAAAGACAAAGTCATTTATTAGTAATACTCTCCCAGCTATGATAGAGGACTTAGAGAATTCGAGAGTGCGATCTTATTGCCGGATGACACGTGCATGATAGATACGATGTCAAAAGCATGGTAGCTCAATTCTTCCTCCTTTTGAGGCTCAACATATGGAATCATCTCCTATAGATATGCTCGATGCCCCATCTTATGACGAATGGTAATTAGGTTATCATTTATCACAAACTTAACCTTTTGATGGAGACTGGAAGGTACCGCTCCGAATACATGGATTCATGGCCTCCCAAGTAGCATAGTAAATGCGCTTGGGATATCCAATACTTGGAATGGAAGGAGAACTTGACCAGTCCAATGACAACATCTAGTACGATCTCCCCTACTACGTGCTTAGAGACTCCATCAAATGAGCGAATAATAGCCTTCGGCGCTTTGATTAAATCCTTGCTTATTCCCAAACTCCTCGAGTGCTTAAGGGAAAAAGATTAAAAGCAGAATGATTATCAATTAGAACATGAGGTGTGTATTTTCCATGGCATCTCATCGAGACATAGAAAGCTTTATTGTGGACATGCCCTTCTCTAGGGAAGTCCTCATCTCGAGAACGAGATATGATCTTCCAAGTAAAATAGCCCACACGATGTCTACTAGCTGAACTTCATTTATGGTTTTCGAGATATGTATCTCATTCAATACTTTCATTAGGGTGTTCTTATGCTTCTCAAAATTTATGAAGGGGTCCGGGAGAGAGATTTGTGTGGACATCTTTTGGAATTGCTCTATGATCTCATACTTACTCGTTCTCATAATGGATTGGAGTTGCTTAACATTCTCTTTAGTCGGTGTTCTCTTTTCAAGTTCGCCGTCTCTTAGCGCATAACACCTTCCGGACCTCGTAACGGCATCAATCTCGTCGGCCCTTAATCCCAATGTACCGCTTTCGGGTTATATTCCTCAATTAATGGCTCATCATCCTGGTTCTTTAGGACCTCACCCGATTCATCATCCGATAGTCCGCTAACCAGCGGTTTATGGGGACCGTTTTCATTCTCACCCCACGTGTCTACTTTATTCAAATAAATCACGAAGCGAATTGGTCGCTCAACCATCCCAATTAGCTCATCCTTATGGATATCTTCGGAGTTGTATCCACAATATGGCTCCTTATGTGTCGAACTTTTGGGCTTTCCTCCATCGGCGACCCTTTGACGATTCTTCTCAAATTTCATCATTATGCTTCCACTTTCGCGCCTATGTTCACCAAATGTTCGAAAGAGTGATAGTTATATGTGCACATACGGTTGAAATACTCCTAAGGAAGTGCCTTCGGAAGATGTTCCACCAATTCTTTCTCGGATAGGGGAGGTTGAACTTGCATGGCTTGCACTCTCCACCTATGAGCGAAGAGTTTAAAACCTTCATCTTCATCTTTTACGATATCCAGCAAGTCTCGCTCTACTACAAGCTCCTCTCAAGCTAGCTTCAAATCTCGTATAAACCGATCGAGAGTCCTCCCAATTAGAAACTCAATCCAAATCAACCGACCGAAACCAAACCAACGTGAGACCCATATCGTGCTCACTGGATAGGTTCTTACTCTTACTTACGGATCGAAATAACATAATATAGAAAGAGCTAGAGCCCTATTACGCGGTGAGGATTGTAACTTTCCATGAATTTTCCATTTCTCACTCAACGACGAACTTTGCTTATTTCTTTTTTTGAGGATCGACGAATCAAATGATATTTTTGTTCCAGTTTTGCCTCTTCTTCTCCCTCCGAATCAAACTTTTCCTTGCCATAATGGTTCATCTCCTATTAGTATCAATGATACAAGTCGGATCCCGGACTAAACTTGAAGTTTTGGATGAGAACTTCATCATCTTCATGATAATCGATCATCTTGTGGAGATAGCACGAGTTTTGGGCCAAAGAATACCCGGTACCACCGTACTTCAAATGGAACGTTACTTTCAAATTTGGCCCTTAAAGCAAAACATTTCTGCTTCGGGTAATTGGGATCTCAATTTACTTTAATTCAAATATCTTGGTCAATAAATCATTGCAATGCTCTTCAAGGTTTGCTATGTGGCAATTCTAGATTTCGACCGCCTTACGAATTTCTAAGGCTTGCATATTCTCCTCCATTCTTGAACCACTGAACTTGGTTGCCATTTGAGATAACTCGAAATCATGCTTACCATATGGTACATCTACATTTCCATGTTGGAAAGTCGGACATGAGCTTCTTGTTCCCTCTGCCCATTCAAGAAATCACTTCTATCAAGCTCTTCATCCATTGCACCGATAAATTCCTCTTCTACCACGTTGTCCATTCCTCTCCGGCCATCTAGGACTAGATCTTTTGGATCAACGAAAAAGCTAGGAGGCACGAGAATAAAGGAGCTTAAAGTGTAAGCCCACTAGCTTATCCTAGATTATCAACCACCTCACCCCTTTTGAGGGGTTATTACATAAATTTTCTATCTCCCCGATGAGCCTTCTCGAGATGGATCTCGTATTCATGTAGTTCTTCCTTAGTTTCTTCAATAATCTCATCGCTATTCAGCAAATACTCATAAGGGATCCCCACGACTCCCCTATTTTAGCTTTTAGTACAAAATTATCCGAGTCTACATCGATCCTTACATAGGTTCCCTTAAAAATGACATCTTTGAGCTTACTAATAATGCCTAAACTACCATCTTAGTTAAACATAACATTTTTTGCTCCTTCGAGACATTTCTTCTATGGGGTAGTGAGAGAGGTTGCTACAAGTATTTCTTGCAGCTTTGCGATGTCAATAATGAACTCCAGCTTGTCTTCTTGATTATCCTTGAATATTGCATTCACCTTGCAATGTTTCGATAGAGGATTTTATTGAACATTCGGTTTCGATTTATCAAACTCCGGAATCTCGTCATCTACTAGCACTTGGACTTTATACTAGAGAGGAAGGAAATTATTCACATTATGCCTCTTTTTGCCCATATGATACATACAAGACTGGGTTTCATCAAAACGAACCTACCCGAATTCGCTCTAGGAAGCTTTTTGGCGACCGGTCTCCCTTTAAGAAGCATAGGTAACAATTTGGATAGAGGCCTTGGTAGCGGTGTAAAAATCGGTGTGCTTTCCTTTTTGGCTTAGGCACCTTTGATGTAGACCACGAGGTATTTCCTTGAGAAGGAGTAGGATTTGGAAACTTTTTAGGCCTAGGGGGATTAAGCACAAATGCTTGCATCACTTGGATAGTTCTATCTCCCTTCTAGCGGGGTATTAACGTGTAAAAATAGTCTCGGGTATCTTCTTCTCTTGGATTGCCCATTCATGTCGTTCCACCACCTTAATCAAGTGTGCGAATGTTTGACATCCAGAGGTGTTTAGCTTCTCAAAAAACTCATACGGTAGTGCTTTTAGAAAGATATCAACAAGCTTCTCTTCGGGGATGGACAGTTTAACCCGAACGGCCGGGCTCTCCATCTTTGGGCGTAGGCACGAATGGTCTCATTCTTACCTTTTATAGTTCTCAGCAAATCCTCCCTTATAAGGGCGGTCAACATATTAAACTTATATTGACATAGGAACTCATCCTCGAGCTTATCCCAATCGTCAAAGCCCTCGTAATCCTACTCAATAAACCACGATAAAGCGGCGCTAACCAAACTTTCTTGGAAAGTGTTGATCAATAGAGGAATATTGTCTCGAGTACTTGCCATACGACGCAAGTAGTACTTGAGATGCGCCTTGAGACACTGTTCCTATTATACTTCCTCACAAAATTTGGCTCTTTGTAATCAGCCGAGACTTCGATCTTGGCGAACAGAGTCACCTCATCAAATCGGAAGAGTTCATAACCTTGGCTTCTCAAACATTCATTTATCTTGGCCAACCTCTTAGCATGCTTCTCTGCCTTAGGAACTTGCTTTTCGTTCTTTTTCGGATTAATTATTATTGGAAGGGCCTTAAGTGGTAATTCAGTATTTAGAGTAGGATCTACGGGAGGAGTCGATTTGAGTCAAAATCATTAAAAGAGCTTGTATGGCGTCGAAAGTCCGGTCCAACCGGATATTTTCCCTAGCTTACGATAAGAATGGCCTTCATTTCTACCACCATACCGGCTATCATATTCATATGAGTCTCCAAATTTTCAACACGGGAAGAGAGTTCTTCTTGCTCCATTCTTAACAAGCGCGTTTTGCTATGAGTCCTCATGGCTATATATCACCTGTTTTTCAAGAGATGAGTTAGAATTGAAAGAATATGTATTCGGGACTTAAAAATTTAAAGTCTTTTCAATTTCATGCTTATTCGGGATTAATGAGGGAAAAGGCCCATCCTTGAGCCTTAGCCTCACGAAAGAGTCTTTCTCTCTATTCACCACAAATAATCATGTTATTGAAAAAGAATCAATCTATGATAATTGCTTTTTGTTAAATCTTGATGAATATATTAGATATGCATAAATAGAATCAAAACAAGTTTATTACAATCCGAAGCTTCCAAATGTGTTCAAAGTGCCATAAAATGCAACATTCACATATTAAGACTAATGGAGAAGTTGTTTATCCAATTTGGGGATATTTGTGATCTAAAGTATCCTTAAAGTCTTCGATCCATCCGAGTCCCATATGTAAGGCTCTTCGTATTCCTCGAGAGGTAACGACCCCATATCTTCGGGTATGTAAGGCTCCACTCTAGGCTCATAAAGGATAATGTACTCATATACATATGGCTCCACCTCGATTCGTGGGGCATTACATACTCGGGAATATATGGCTCCACCGGAGATTGATGATACTCCTTGATCTTCTTGATGTACTCTTTAGAAGCACGGTGGATGTTCATTTCTTCATCTAGATGGTCCGGCCATTCTACCTCTTGTAAGGGAGAATTCTTCAGTGCATGAATAATGAGCTTGATCTTAGCCCGATAAAGAGTCTTGGTCTCCTAGATGAGCTCACCACATGATAGATCAAAAGTAAAGATCCCGGGCGTGGCTCCGGTGGAATCTCTTGTAACATCCTAAATTGCCTCACAACTCTAATCGAGATAGTATGCAATTCCACCCGTGCACCCCAACGAGAGGAATGGGTTTTCCATCTATCCCAATAATACGTGCCTCCATTATCCTTAGCCAAGTCAACCGGCATTGGAGTTGTTTTGGTTCTAAATCTCCAAGTAAATCAAACCATTTCTTAATGGAATGTATGGGGACAAGGGATTGACTCTTTAGGAAGGATTTGAGCAGATGGACATGTTGGTTAATCTCATAGCACCAGACACGAAGATTGAAAGTTTTGATGTGCGATATAAACCACATATAAAGGAGGCCATTATATGCTTGGAAAGTGCTTTTTTCGGCGGATTGGACATGACTTAGGGAAAGAAAGGTCTCTATTAAGATCATATAGGAATAATTCCAATGGTAACAAGCTTGTTGAGCGATATGGACTATGGAAGAATCAAATGTAGTCCTAGAAGTAAGAAAAAGGACAAACGCAAAGAAGACTAAAATGAATACTTTACCAACTCTATGACCCGTATCTATCGGAAGAGATAAATAGTTGTCATATAAGAATGAGAAGGGAAATTTTTTGGAATTGGATTTGTATGCTTCTTCTATTTTGATGATTTTGAGACGGAGGAACTTGGACAATGAAAGGGTGGATCCATCCCCAGAGAAGGTTGGGCTATATACTTATCAAACTTAACTCCCACGATGGCGGTGTACTCCTCAAGAGTCGGTGTAATCTCTAATCCATTGAAGTTGAAAGTCATGGTACGCGAATCCTAAAATCTCGCTAAGGCTTGAATTAGAGCGGGTTGACACTCCACCTTGATGAGATCCACGAAGTACCCCAATCGCTCATGTATATATGCTTGATTAACCTTGTTGAGACAATTCCACCATTCGGATAGTTCCTTGCGTGGGATCGGAATGACCTTGATATCTTCCTTCCCCATTGTTTATAATATGTGAAAGAATGATTCTAGAATCTATTATCATGGATTGTAATGCTAAATGCATGAAATGAGATTCAAATGTCATGAATATACACTAATTCAATTTCATGTTTCCTTTTGGTGAAATAAGGGTTAAACATGAGATTTTTGAGAAATATGGTATGATATAACATGGTTATTGTGACGTCTCGAAATTTAGATGTTTGTAAGAAAAATCATGAATACCAGCATGGAAAATAAATTTGGATTTTGAGGATTTAAGAGACGATAATAGGATCGTTCCGAGACGTCGATCGAGAAAGTTAAGTTAGACTAGTCAAACGTCGACTTGTTCTACCATGACCCCTCGTGTTTAAACCTAGCCTTGATCAAACCCTAAATGCGAAAATCCAAATTTTTCCCTCAGTTGATTGAGCCAAATGACTACCGGTACCCATTTTGCCAAATTACCAATTTGCCCCTAGATTTTATAGATATATAATAAAAAAATTAATTTTGATTTGACTAAAAGTGGGCCCCCTTCCTTTATGTCTTTCCGCCGTGACCCCCCGGCTGATGTCAACCGCATTAATTTTCCCCTAGCCGACATGAATCTCTCTCTCTCTTTGCTATACGACTCGTCCCCCTCCTTCCTTTTTCTGTTCATTATCTTCTTCCTCTTTTCTCTTTCTTCTTTTTTTTGTGCGAACTACCAGCTTACCCCCCCACCATCCTCACTCGACGCCATCACCACCACCACCCCTCAACCTTTCGCTACTCCCCGCCCCTGCCCGGCCACCTCCATCCGCCGTCCATCTCGTCTCTGGTATGTCGCCATCACCCCGCCAACTCGCCCGGCTCGAGCCTCCGCTAGCCATACCGATCCCACGCCCCTTGTCCGGGCCAACCGACCCCCGGTTACGCTTCTCGGCCTCCTCCATTCCTCGACAACGAGCTCAGCACCCCCCGCGCCGCTGTCTAGGCCCACCGCCTATGCTATGCCCCGTGACACGAACTATACCACCGACCCAACCCGAGTGCCACTGCTTGTCGCCGTGAGTCCGTACGATCACGAGCTCTTGTTGTTGTTGTTCGTTGTCGTTGCTTTGCGCCCGAGTCGTCGCCGGCCGTCGATTAGTTTGTGAGTTAACCCCTAAACTTTGATCGGGCGTTAATCGTATTTAAGGATTATATTAGTTGTCGTTAATTACCGATGAGTGTAATTAACTAAGGTCGAGTTAAATTAGTGATTATGGTTAAATGAGGTTAACCATGGTTAGGTTACAATAAGCGTAGTTACTTTAATGTAATCGCGGTTATTTATTTAATTGCGGTTAGATTAAACTAATCATAGTTACTTTGATTCAATTGTAGTTAATTTAATTTAACTGCAGTTACTTTTTAGCTAACTATAGTTGCTTTAAATAGCTCCAGCAAATTAATTAATCATGATCGGATTATTTGCTTGAAGTCGATTAATTAAATATTGTGGTACTATTTAATTGGAGTTGGGATTAATTAATCGAGGTGATTTAATTAATTAAGGTGGATCAATTTATTTAGATAAACTTAATTAATTATACTTGAATTAATTAATTAAATATTTTTGGCTGGGATAATTGTTTGTTAATTAATTATTATTTGGTGATTAACTACTGGTTGCTATATGCCTTGATTGTGAGTATCCATATGTGGATGTGATGATTGATCACCATGTTTATAGATGCAAAGTCTAGTGGATAATATTCATGTGACCATGTGTGGATGAAGTTTAAGCATGAAAAGTGGCATTTAGCCAAATTTTGAGCACGACCATGAATGCATTGAAATTTAATGTAAAGATATATACCGACTTGATTGTTTGGCATGCTTGTGTGGTGATATAATGAATACCCGGTTTCTTCATGTCGTGTCGCCTGGATTAGCACAACTTATCGGATGCATGACGTCTATAACGTCGGGTTGATCGGATGTCAATCGCAGCTTGTGACGGATCGACACTGCCTATAGGAATGCCGTTAGTCATGTCGTGTCGATCGAAATCACATGACTTAACGGTTGCCGTTGCCGAAGGAATGAACGAGTGTGCTGGTCTTGCCGGGTAAGAGCACTAACTCTCTAGTGTGCATGCACCAACTTTCTAGTATCTTTGGGCCAAATGACCTTTAATAACTGAAACACGTATGATGCATTGTGCATGAGATTGTGATGAGTGTTCGGTTGTATGCCTTAGTTTGTATGCAATCGGTGGTCGTGATATAAACTATTAAATGTGTGGACCAATGCGGGGGTAAGCTTGCATGTGTTTGATGATTGATTGTTGGGTTGTGCCTAATTATGTGGTAAGCTTGCATGTATTTGATGATTGATTGTTGGGTTGTGCCTAATCGTGTGATAGATAGAGCGCTGCAAGAGTCACACTCTATTGAACCGCCGTTGACATTATCCTAGGTGTTTACTTTGCCTTGAGCGAGTCAATGTCCTGCTTGGACTTAGGCGTTGACTTACTAAGATTTTATATCTTACCTCGTTGTTGTTAGTCATTTTTCGGGTCCTAAACTGTGGAGAGTCGGAAGTGGGCGCAAATTCTTTATGAGTAGCACGGATTAGTGTTAACCCCTAACCCCGATGTGGTATTTTTGAGTGTTGTAGGAAGTGGCCTTGAGGTAGGGCTTGTATATTCATACTCCCCGGGGTTAACAATAATAAATAAAAAGAATTGTATCAAGTGTGATATCCTACTTTCTATCCCCATTGATTTTATAATTGTCCAGGAGTTGCACGTTCCGCATACGTTTAATAAAAAAATAAAAATAATGGGTCGATGACGTGCCTAAGATGTTATCCTTTTTATGACCTAAGGCGATTTGGTAGGGTTATTATTGCGAGCCCGAGGATCGGGCGTGACAACCCCGCCCAAGATTGGTATAGCAAGGTCATCCTGGTCCATTTGGTCATGGTCCGGAGTAATAAGGAGCGTTGGGATTTCGAATAGTTAGTAAGATTGAAATCCCATGGATGTATTTGTTACTTAAGGTTTTAAGGTCTGTATGCATGAGTTCTCATTACGTGTTGCTTGGGATGAACGGGGTTCCGTAAGCTACTTGTAAGATGAGCAACCGTAATGCCGAGCTCTTGGAGGAGGAGCAACTCAAGAAGATCCCCGAGTAGACGGAATTCTATGGGTACTAGAAGCCTTGGGTGACATAGTTGGTCAGCAAGTGAGGAATCAAGCTCTTGTTGTGCTCCACAAGAAGACCCGTTGGCTGAAAATGGGAATGAAGGGATATACAAGCTGGTAGAGCAGTTTTTGAAGCTTATATAGCCAAAAAATTTTGGAGTTGGTGATCCCGATCTGCTACCCCGTAGATTAAGGAGCTAGAAAATTTTTTGCACTACTAAGGTGCAACGAGGAGGATAAGGTGACTTTGATTGTTTATCAATTACAAGGAAATGCTAATACATGGTGGGAAGCCTCTCGAGGAAGAATTTTTCCCGAGGGCACGATCATGGTGTCGGATGCCTTCGTGGAAGCTTTTATGGCAAGTATTTATCTAATCGTGCTAGAGAGCCGAAGATGGCAGAGTTTATGCTTCTACGGCGAGAACTAGATGTCCGTAGATCAATAAGAGGCTAAGTTTTCTGAGTTGTCGAAGCATGCACCCAAGATGGTTGAAGACCCTATGGACGGGGCAAGAAGATTTAGAGATGGCCGAAGCCCGAGCTAAAGGGTCAACTCGTGCCGTCGAACCCGAAGGATTACAATGAGCTATATAAAAGGGCTCAGTTGATAGAGAGAAATATGAGTGAAAAGGCTGCCGTATCTAGATTACGGTTTGTACCCTATGGTAGAAATGAACATAGATTTGACAAGAAGCCAATGTCAAGAGAAAGGCCGACTATCCTACCTAATTGAAGGAATGCTATGGGGAAATCGGTGCCCAACCTCAATGGAGTTTGCCGATTATGTAACAAGAGGCATGAAAATGCTCCATGCCCCTTTTGAGGAGAAGCCTATTTTGGATGTGATCGGATGGGCAACCTAGTGAGAGACTATCCACGGGGAAGAGCAAAAGCTTTCGCGCCGCCGTGGTAAGGAGGACAGTCGCGTGGGAATGCGCCATAGAATAGCTAAAATCAACCCCTAGCGTAAGGAAGAGTTTTTCTGTCACTAGGGAAAAGGCGAAGGATTCGCCGACCGTTACAAGTACGGTCTTTCTACATGATCATGTTGCTTATGTATTGTTTGACTCTCGGAGCCACACACTCCTTTGTTGCTAAGTAGTTTGTTAAATTAGTTGGGATAAGTTCGAAACAATTGGAAACTGTTTTCAAGATTTCTACGCCGGCAAAATGTAGTGTAGTGTCGGTGGTAGGTTTCCCTGGTTGTAAGTTGGTGATAGAAGGTTATGAAGGAATAATAGATTTGATTGTGCTGAAAATGTATGATTTTGATTTAATCATTGGTATGGATTGGCTTATAAGGCAGAGAGCCACGATGGATTGCCACCGTAAGGAAATTCGGTTTAACCCATTGGATGGGGTTAGTTTTGAGTTTGTCGATAGTCGAGGTGGAACGTCGACCCTATTGGTTTCATCGTTGGAAGCGACTCGCCTATTGGAAAGTGGCTGTTAAGGTTATCTAGCGACTATGGTTAATACGCCTATTGAGGAACTAAAGATAGAGGACATCACTATAGTGTGTGAGTTTCCCTATGTCTTCCTACGGGAGTTACCGGGTTTGCCACATGATAGGGAGATTGAGTTCATGATTGAGCTAATCCACGAACGGAATCAATTTCTATAGCCCCATATAGGATGGCATTATTGGAACTTAAGGAGTTGAAGGTGCAATTACAAGGGTTACTAGACAAAGGATTCATCCGTCCTAGTGCGTTACTTTGTGAAGCACCCGTGTTGTTTGTGAGGAAGAAGGATGGGTCATTGCGTCTATACATAGATTATAGGTAACTCAATCAAGTGACAATCAAGAATAAGTATTCATTGCCAAGGATTGACTTTTTGTTCGACCAACTTCAAGGAGTTTCGGTATTTTCTAAAATCGACCTATGGACGGGATACCATAAGTTGAGGATTCGGAAGGAAGATACACGTAAAACGGCATTTGTGAGGCGTTATGGTCACTATGAATTTACTTGTAATGCCATTTGGTCTAACAAATGCGCCCTTGCTTTTATGGATTTAATGAATAGGGTGTTTAAGGAGTATTTGGATAGATTCATCATAGTATTTATTGACGATATCTTAGTGTATTCGAGGAGTTATGAGGATCATGAGCAACATCGAAGACGGTATTACAAACCCTTCGAGAACATCAGCTATACGACAAGTTTAGTAAGTGCAAGTTTTAGCCGACGCGTGTGGCATTCTTAGGCCATGTGGTTTCTAGTGAAGGAATTTCTATGGATCTAGCTAATATCGAAGCGGTCATTGAGTGGCCGAAATCGACGATAGTAATTGAGATTCGAAGTTTCTTGGGATTGACGGGTTATTAGAGATGTTTCGCGAAAAGGTTTTCTACTATAGCCATGTCACCGACGCGATTGTTGAAAAAGGTTGTGAAGTTTGAATGGATAGACGAGTGCAAGCGTAGTTTCCAAGAGCTAAAGCATAAGTTAAATAGGCTCCTATTTTGACGATATTATGCGGTCCTGAAGTATTCAAGATCTACAATGACGCATCACATAAAAGATTGAGCTGTGATTTTATGCAACATGGAAGGGTAGTGGCACATGTAGCTCATCGGTTAATGCATCATGAGTTAAATTATCCAATGCATGATCTGGAATTAGCAGCGATTATTTTCGTCCTTAAGATTTTGAGGTATTACTTGGTTGGTGAAAGGTTTCAAGTGTATGTTGACACCTAAATTTTGATTTTAGAGAATCATTCATTTAAAATATAAAATGTGAATTAGTCATAATTCTCACAAAAATAAATTCTCATGCACTGCACATTTAATTTTTATCAATCAAGAGCATACCACTGCATTCAAGTAAGAGGTGAGTTAATTGAGCTTAATTTGACAAGCGGCTGAACGAAACTCAATCTTAAAAATTTTAACTAAGGTATAGAGGTGTGCCAAAAATTGGATGGATTAATTGGATTTATTCTCAAGCTCAACTCTATTCATACGGGCTTATTTTATTCATTAAGGCTTTCAATTTAATGATCATTATTTTAGAAAAGCCTTAATTGAGCTTGAAAATGTGAGACGGGCCCATCGTGTGATTAGAAAAATTCGATTGAGGCATTACAAGAGCTGTTCGAATTTCATGTGTGGTTCGGACTTAATTCAAGTTCAAATTCAGCCTACTTGAGCTTTTATAATCATAAAAGGCCCTTAATTAATTACCCATTTGATTAGTTAAGGTCCAATTAGGCCCACAATCACAAAATGAGCCCACAAAAGCCTAGGAGTTTCATTCAACTCACGGGGACCCCTATTTGGACGAAAATTATTACTGTCTTGCGTTACCTCCGAGACTTGCTCAAGTACATAATGTATTCCATGTATCAATGTTGAGAAAGTACGAACTAGACCCCGCTCATGTGTTAAGTTGTGAGGAAATTGATTTCGATGAATGAGCGTCGTATGTGGAACATCCGAGTTAAGATCGTGGATCGAAAAGAAAAAATACTTCGAAATAAGGTGATTCCCTTGGTCAAGGTGATCCGGCAACATTACTGGGTGAAGAAGCCACATGAGAAAATGGGGAAACTATGAAATGTACTTATCCATATCTTTTTGAAGACAATTAGTAGTAGTATAAATTTCAAGGACGAAATTTCCTAAGGTGGGGATAGTTGTGATGCCCTAAACATTCGACCTTTTTTTGGTAATAGAATTTAGCTTATGGGTTATCTCGTAAATTCTAGTTTGTTGTTTGAGATTGAATTCTTAAGGATAAGGCAATGGAAATTGAGAATTTCATGAATATTCAACTGAATTAGTTTAGGGATTCGATTGGTTGATCATCTCGTTTTAGGATTGAAATTCCTATCTTTAGGCCTTGTTCTACCCAAACTAGATCGAATCGCCTTTGGAGCATCGAAAGACCAAAATGCCCTTGATAATTTAGGAAATGACGAAAATGCCCCTAGGGTCCCTTTCAAACTATTTATGGATTCGGACCCACCTTATCACTTGAGTCCCCCAAAGTCAATGGCTGGCCACCCTTTATCTCTTTGGTCCCCCCACTTGGCCGACTACTGTCTCTTCTCTCTTCCTCTCCATCGCCTCTATCCTTCTCCCCGTTCTTCTCTTTTTCATTCACGTTACCCCCCACAAATTGATCTCTCTCTCTCTCCCTCTCCGTTTGTTCTGGTTGAGACCACCTTCCGCCACCCCTCGGTTCTCGTGGACCTCCCTCTATCGTCCTCGCCCACCGCCGGGAGCCGAACAGCCGCGGGGAGCCAACCACCGCCTTGTTTTACTCTTCTTGCCGCAGTAGTAGCTGCTGTTGCTGTCCCTGCATCATACCGACTACCAACGACACTCCACAACCTCCATCGATCTTCTTTCATCACTCCCAATTGCCACCAATAGCCTGGAGCCAAAAACATAGCCCGCGAGTCCCCTCTACCGCCGTTTCGCCCCATCGACGCCTTTGATTTCTGTTTGAAGAAACCTGGGTTGGTGCTCGTCACTACAACCTGTTGCGACCTCCACGGAGTTCCCCGAACCTCCTTATACCTTCCTAGACCGTTACCAAGCCGCCCTGTCATTTGTAGTTGACCATAGATACCCGAACAGCCCCAAACAGGTAAGGATAGTCCTTAATTATTCTGTTCGGCTCTGGTTTGGCTCGAACTTGCTCGTTGTTGCTCATTTGAGCCTCACTTCGACTCTACTAGCTCTGGTTATCCTTTATTATGTTTTGACTTCAAGTTAAAGTCATCTTAGAGCCGACTTGACATCTATTGCTCACCGAATCGCAGCCAAGGAACTAAGAGCTCACAAGGATCGTCGTTGCCATTCTAAGATCATTTGATCGTGAGTTAACCTCTAATCTCTAGTTAAGTCACTAATTACGTTTGAAATTAGTGTGATTAGTTTATTTACGCATTTAGGTAGATTGATTAGGGTCGATTTAGGTTAAAAACTTGATTTAGGCTAAATAGCCCTAATTAAGGAGGTTAGTTGGTTACGATTGCTTGAGACTCGATTGCTTGATTTCGGGACACTTTTATAGGAATGAAGTTAGTTCTAAAAGATCATATGTTTGCTATCAAATTGGTTGTTCTTGTTGATTGTTTGGTTATCTCGATTATATGATTGTGTGATTTGATTGATTGGAAGGTTGAAATGGACGGTTAGTTGTGACTACTTGCCCTATTTTTACTTGCAAAGTAGTAGGGGTAGCATTATGCGTCCATATGATCTCGTGTGACTCAACTTGCATGTTTTAGCATGAAAATGGCCGAGGACCTAGTCTTTGAGCACGAATGTGTGAGCATCGAGACTAAATTTAAAGATAAGAATGAATTGATTGTTGGGTGAGTTGTTTGATCACATAATGGAACCATAATGCATGGCCCGGCAAGTTTGTACCATACCCATAGTGCGAATCACGCGACTTGTCGGATGCACAACTCTCTATGTATCTTGTATTGACGGGTACAGCAGTACGGTTAGATTGTCGTATACCGGTTGTAGTTTGTAACGGATTGATGCCTACTCATGGTATTTGGTTGCCACTTGTAGATGCCTACTTGTGATATTGGGTTATCATTTGTAGTTACCATTGCCGAGAGGAAATGGGATGATGCCTAGTTATCGGATGACGTATTATGTTGCGTGGATCGACTTTAGCATCGTGTTGCATGAATCAAAGTTTATCAATCACGTGATTCATCGTTAATAAACGGCTTCATGTGGTATCCGATGTGGGTATGATGTGGTGATGCATCATGAGTGATTATATGACTTGATAGTTGGAGCAAATGGTTGTGATTACTATGTTGCATTCATGTTGCATTATGTTTAGCATCTTAAGAGGTAAGTTGCTTGTGATTGATATATATATCCTGTGAATTGTGATGGAGTGGTAGGGTATTCTGGATGAATCAACCCCTTAGCCGAGCTTAGACGGTTGACTCACCGAGATTATACCTCACCCCTTTGTGGTTAACATTTCTCAAGTTCAAGGTAAGATGTCGAATCAACGGCGCCCGGCTCGGTTTGGGATCCCTTCTCACACATGGTTTCAGGGTTACACGCTACCCGGTTCCAGGCATGAATAAGGTTTGGGAAGAACGCATCACGACGATATACGTGGAAGAGAGATTTGAAGATTTAATGCCTCATCCCTTTAAAGGGTGGGTTCTTCATGATGGCGATTGTGTCCTAGGCCCTTGTTGGGACCCCGCTGGTTTTGTGGGTAACCCTAATGGTGAAGTAGTGGACCCCGATTGGATGGACCCTAATTACTCTCCTATGCCTCCATCTAACTATGGCAAGACCGGCTGTCACCAATATCATAGGCTTTTGATAGGATGCTGATGCGG
This sequence comes from Rhodamnia rubescens, assembly GCA_021437795.1. Taxonomy (NCBI): domain Eukaryota; kingdom Viridiplantae; phylum Streptophyta; class Magnoliopsida; order Myrtales; family Myrtaceae; genus Rhodamnia; species Rhodamnia rubescens. The sequence continues at coordinate 441,933 of JAILYA010000035.1, forward strand.
TTTCTTTTTAGAGTAGATTGAGGCCGACCCCACCCGACCCTTGTTCCTTTTTTTATGGTTTTAGAGAACCGGCCCGGAGTGTGGTGTTGTACGACTATGGTTCCGTAGGGTTGACCATGATCTACTTTTCTTTTCATATTGTATTGGGAGCTATGTATTTTGATATCCCTCTTTGTTATGGGCGTTTATATTTAACTATTCATGTTGTTTTATTTGTTTGGGAGTTTGCTCGTTTCGCATGTGAATTATATTATGCGGGCGATAGCGTACGGACGTTATCATTATGACTTGAGGCGAATTTGTAGGGATATTGTATTCCTGGGAATTGGAGCATGACAAATTTTGAGAGATGGAGAGGGAGTTATGGCCGAAGTTCCATCCCGTCGGCAGCCTGGTGCAATTTCACGCTAATTGACCGTGCGTCGCGATCCGTGCTCCGATCGACTCGTGCTAGGTACCATGACGTTTAGCATTCGACGATCTACCACCAGCCGCTCACGGCACGTCTATGATTATCTCTTGCCATGGATGATGATTGTTTACGTGAGCTTTATCTATTTTGCGAGAATAAGCTGAATTGGATAACATCCAATTTATCTTGGATAATCTTTGGCATTGGATTGTTACGTTATGCTTATCTATGTTCTAATTATATTATCTCTCATAGTTTCATGATGATATTTGATTTGAGATAAGGTTTGATCGGATTGAATGTTTATTTTATTTTTTGAGAATTGTCTAGAATTAAATTTTCAAAACCTTAAAGATAGTTTTCTTAAATTAAACTAGATTAGTTTTTGGATGAGAAAAGGTTGATCCCCAATCTGATAATCTTGGCCACCCCTCTTGAATTTTCAAATTCCAAATCAATTGACTCATTTTATTTTATTTTTGTTATGTTTGTTTGCTTTTGATTGTTATAAAGTTTGCACAATTTTAAACAAACATGCCCATAATATATGCTTCCCTATGTGCCTTGCCTCATTGGTAAATAAAATCACACGCCATGTCCATGATCTTATGGAATGGGATGTGATTTAGTATAGAAATTTGTGTTCTTCCCTTTGGTTAAAGGGATGTTGTTTTTCTATATACATATCCGCATACTAGCTTGAATATTCGAGAATGTAGCGAATAAAATCTAGCTCTAGCCCGGATCTTTGGGAATGAGAGGATTTTCAGAAAATTCAAAATATTAAGATATATTATGGGTATTTTTGTTTGTCTTTGCTCAAGCTTTTGATTGTTTCTTTCTCATTTTACTTTTTCCGAGAAAACAAAAAAATCATTTTTCGAATATCATATGGTCAAACGTGTCGAACCTTGTTTTCATATAAAAAATAACATCTAATATAAGTTAAGACTTTGGAAGATCATTTTCTTAATTAAAATTGGATGTTATCACATTTTATGACATGCTTTCACCGTAACCATTCTTAAATCCGAAAATACAAAAATTACTTGTCATTTGCATATCGTATAGTTTAGTTCATACTTTGCCTTGTTATCATGCATATTGCCATGTCGCTTAATATGGTTTGCATTGCATCCTTTTTTCAAAGAAAATCAAAATCATTTAAATCACATCAATCAATCGAAAAAGGATTTTTCATGAAAATTGATACTAAAAGGGCATTAAATTTCTAAATTGATGTAACCATGTGCCCGAACTCATTTTTCTCTTGTTCGCAGAAATAAAATAGTTCTTTCGCTATTTTATTAAGGTTTCTAATCAGCCTTCCGTAAATGATTAGTAGCGGCTCCAATTGAATATTTTTCATGAAAAAACTTAAGTTACGATTCAAGTAAGACCTGGGAAGGTTAGATAATTAATTAACCAGATAGATCGTTAGCCTAATTTTAGGTCGCGACACCAATCCCTTGTGAAGTCTTTGACCAAGCTTACATTACGGTCTTAGAAAAGACCTTTTCGGATCAATTAGATTGTATGCATTGCGAATAATCCCGAGTTCTAGATTTAGGTTTCGTGAGAAAGTTCGAGTGTTTTGATGAAAATATCTCCTCATCATGGAGAGCTAAACCCCTTTGAAAATTGCGAGGAATCCTTTTAAATGAAGGCACTCTAATTAAAACTCTTTTAAAATAAACCTTTTGAAAAATATTCAAGTCATGTGATTCAAAATTTCCCCAATGGAGTTTTGAGCATGAGGTCTAAAGGATAATGTGTTTGGATAAGTTTCCTTCGCAAGTCTCTTTTTGATATCGTCTTTGGTGAATCCTAGTCTCGTAAGTTTTAGGATCACCCTCCTTCTTTAAAATTTTTTCAAGTTTGAGCTTCCGTAGATACCCTAGTGCTCATAGATCCTTAGAATGGTACTTATCTCTCGGCGAATTTCTTCCTACGGGATAGCCATCCTTTTTAATCTCTCGGCGAATTTCTTCCTAAAGGATAGATACCCTCTTGAATCTCTCGGCGAATTCCTTCCTACGGGATAGTTGATCCCTCTTAAACTTCTCGGCAAATTCTTTCCTACGGGATAGTTGATCCCTTTTTAAATCTTTAGATGAGTTTCTTTCCATAGGTCAATATCTATACTTAAAGAATTCCGTAGGCTATTTTTGTCCTTAAGAGATGAGTTTCTTTCCATAGGTCAATATCTATACTTAAAGAATTCCGTAGGCTATCTTTGTCCTTAAGAGATGAGTTTCTTTCCATAGGTCGGTCTCTATCCTTAAGAGATGAGTTTCTTTCCATAAGTCGGTCTCTGTCCTTAAAGAGTTCCCCAGGATGTCTTTGTCCTTAAGAGATGAGTTTTTTTTCCATAGGTTAGTCTTTGTCCTTAAAGAGTTCCGTAGGTTGTCTTTGTCCTCAAAGAGATATTAGGTGTCGACCCACCATACGGGTCAAGTTTTGGTCCATCCTAAGTGTTCCCATAACAGACCCTTAGGCTTTTCTCACCATTCCTCAACCAACATTCATCAAGCCATCGACGGAAAGAACGAAGTAAGCTTTTTCTCCTCTCTAACTTTCTCATATCAAAATGAACGAATGTGCATGTCTCCCTTCAAAAGTAGAGCTTACATTGATGGGTTTGAAAGTTAAATGTCATAACTCATTTTCTTTCATTTTTCTCGGTCGAATCGATTAAGACTCGGGTGTCATATTGTCTTTAAAAGTAATCTCTAATGAGATCCCTCTAAAAGAGAGGCAATTGTTGACACCCGATTTTTCATTAGTAGTTTTTCGGTTTATTTTTCAAAAAAATTCAAACAAATCCATAAAAAGGAAAAAAAAATTTAAAAATCAAATTTGGGGACCTTGGCCAGCCCTAGGGAACCATTTTTGAATAAAAACATGATTTTCCTTATTTTCGTGTTTTTTTAATATTTTTCGAAAATAGAAAAATAATTGAAAATTCGGAAAAAATGGCTTTTGAGAAAAATATGCAAAAATAGTTTATATTTTTATTTTAATTCCCTTTTCATTTTGACCTCTTAAAAATTCAAAAATCAAATTCAATTCTAAGTGTCCTTCATTACACATAGAGTTGAATTTGTCCAAAAATTACAATTTGAGTCTTTTTCGCATCTTTAGAGTCTTAACATTCAACTTGATCGCCCCGCATTGCAATTAGATCCTCGGTGTTTCAAGGAATTGCGCAATTGTATGGATTGAACTTAAATGCATAACAAATCTTTCAATTTAATCCCTATGTTTTAATTGAAGCGGAATTAATCAAAATTCAAGGACTGTCATGCCAAGGTAAGACCTCTCCCCTATGTTTTTCAACCTTCGAATCCATCGACATGGATATTTCAAGCTAAATTGGTCATTTAAGCCTTCAATCGCTTAATTGTCATAATCGGATCCTACAAGTAAATTGGGGTTTTTGTGCAATTCGTGGTGAAATTTTGGGGAAAATCACATTTTCAAATAAAATTCATGATCCCGATTTCAATTATGTGATTTAATTTGATAAATTCTCAATAATTGTAGGTCAATTTCTAGAAATTGTATCAACCAGGTCTACCGGATCGAACCGGGGTCGACTCGGTGACTCGGTTGAACAAGTACATTTATTTCCCCAAATTCGCGCCAATTCCAAACACTTACAAGCCGAATTGTGACGCCCAAATTGGAAGCCCAATTAGCCATAATTGAAGGAGCTTGGGTGGGGTTTTTGATATTCAAGGTAAGACGCGTCGATCGGGACCGGTGGCATCGCGTGACATTGTCGAGCACGGTGAAATTGGCCGGTCAATCCCATGGACCCGCAAAAGTCAACATTGACACTAACAAAGCAAATTGGACATCCAATTGTGCTCCTTTGGACTTGCAAATGAACTCGGACGAAATTTCCAAGTCCGTTCGGCACCGTTAGTGCCATTTGGCACGTGGGAATGAGTCGGTGAAGCCTCGTTCGATCGCGCGAAAATTTCAAATCCCACATAAGCCAATTCACACACATTCTAGAAAGAGGAAGCTCATTTGTGTTCGCGGAGAGTAATAGGATAGAGAGAGAGAGAGAGAGCCAAATAGAGAAAAGAGCTCTTGTCATCCGCCATTGGCACGAACTCGAGCTCCGATCGTGAAGACTTCATCAAAGAAATCCTAGAGGAATCAAGGCTGGCGATCACTTCCGAAGCTCGCTTGAACTCTAAGGAGACGATCGTCATCGATCTCGCAGCTCGACGACCTTTAAAATGGTGAGTCACAGCTTTAATCTTCTCTGTGAGCTTACATGGCATCTCACACCTCGATGATCATCCTTCGGATGACGTGGCAAGTTTAACCGGTCGGCCGGCGAGGTATCGCCGACGTCGCGCCTCATGGTGCACACATCGACAAGTCTATTAAAATTAGTTAGAATGATCGGACAGCCAATAGTGTGACACGCGTAGGAGTAAGGACTGTTGGATCAATAATTAGAATTTTAGAATTCTGAAAATGTTTTAGAAAAATTAAAAAATTAGAAAGCGCGAGATACGGCGTTATTTTAGGCTTCATACGATTCGACGGATTGTAGCTTGCCACGTGGATTAATAGGAACCGTAGGATTAGATATTAGTTTTTTTAAAAATTTAAGTTAATTTGTTTTAGAATTTTCAAAAATAAAAAATAGAAAATAGGATACGGTGTCGTTTTTGTGCGGACAAGCGGGTTTGGGTGCGGGCCGAGAGGTCCAATTAGAGTGGGTATGGCTGACCCGGTCTATATAATTAAAAAATTTTAAAAATATTTGAAAATCAATAAATAAAAAAAGGAATAAAATTGTAAAAAAATAGAAAAATTCAAAAAATTTCTGAAAAATCACAAAAAATGGGAAATAGCTACATTCAACTGGCTTGACCCTAATTTGTGATTTTTGGGCCCTCGAACCTTTCAAAATGACCGTTTTATCCTTCTAGCATTTGGCCATCACATTTTCTAAACCAACCCTTGGATTTTAGTTGGCTTTTCTCTAAGCCTATAGGGCTATATTAAGGCTTACCATGTTGATATGATTGATTGATTTGATTCGATTTATCCTCGCATGTCATTGTTTTCATGATTGACGCACTTTAACTCTTGATTGTGAGTGAAAGGATAGAAATTTCCGATATTCATGATATCCATAGGTCGTTAGCACCTACCTCATCTCCTTGAGCATCCGTATGAATTTTTAGGTTAGAAAAACACTCAACTTGGTACCAAAAGGGCATCGATGGCACTCTCCACGTAACAAGATCCCCAAATCCTTTTCTTTGATTTTCCCGGAATCGATTGGTATCTTTCGACCATTCGATAGGGTTTTTCGATCATACCCTCTAGGAAATGATCGGTGACGATTCCGATGGCATGTACATTAAGCACATGTCACTCGACTACACTAAGGTCGACCTTGATTTTAATTCCTTACCGACGTTACGACTTTAGTGATGAGCCATGGGAGGGGCTCGCGTTCGAAGTCCATCCATCGCGAGTTGGACTATGATGACCCATTAACTCCCTATGACGAGCGCTCCTCCTAGAGCCCGAGCACCTAAACGCGTGGGGGAATGATGCGATCGGACGAAAGGGTAGCGACAATTGTACAATTGCATGAATTAGAATTAATTGCATACAAATCTTTCAATTTAGTCCCTAGATCTTACTTAAAATGAAACTAATCAAAATTTAGGGACTGCCATGGCAAAGTAAGACCACAACAATATAGTTTTTGACCTATTGAATAGATTGGTAGGGGTAGTGTGACATTCGAATTCCGACCTAATTCGAGACTTATGAATGAATGAATATCCAACGATGAATTTCAGTTATATCTCACTCGAACCGATCACTCAAGAGTATATTAACCAAAAGGGAAAGGCAAATACCAACGGTGCCACCCGTTAGTTGAGGTAAATTGAAAGCGAAATCGGTAGGATTCGGACGTGAAATGACCTTTGCCCACAAGGTTTCTTGCATCTAATTGGACTTGGGAAGGGCGAAATGGTCAATTATCCATTTTGATGGTCGGTCAAGGAATGAAGAGAGAGGGACGAGATCATTAATGGGCTTGAATGACAAGGGTACCACTTTGCCCCAACCACCACACCTCAACTCACCATCCATCCAATCTTGCAAGTACAAGTTGGTCAACCATTCCCACTTCCCATTTCCAATATGTGATAATTGAGTGGACATCTTCTCCTTCCTTCCTTCATTCTTGCCCCAACCGACCAAGCTCTCTCTCTCTCCCCTTCACTCCCTCATTTCCTCACCCAAATTCTCTTTTCTGCTGGTCGCCCGCTGCCCACGCCGGTACCAAACCGCCGACTTCAAGCGGGATTATCTCCTTCATTCGACGTTATATGGCCATTAAACCATTGCCATTCTTTTCGTCTCTCTCTTTTGTTTTCATGCATACCTAGATCGTCTCCTAACTCAACTGGACACGTTACGCAGAAGCCGAGGAAGGTAGGTCACTCACCGACTCCCGCCGGTCGCCATACCACCAACTTCGAGCGGGCTTATCTTCCTCATCCGACGTTGTTTTGACCTCAAACCATAGCCATTCTCTTCGTCTTTGAGCCCTCTTTCAAGCTGTACTAACCTTGAGTTCATACAATCTCTATAGCTTCATAAAGACGTCCGAAACGGTGAGGTGCGCAGACAACCGGTTTCGCAAGTTAGAGTTCGTGAGTCTTTGAGCCCTTCCACTCCCTTCCGAGGCTTGTGCAAGCTGTTTTTAAGACATGGACCGAGCCGTGCTATGAATTTTCTGACCTTGTGTTGTGATTTCGAGTTGCTTAGAAGCCAAAGTAAGTCATTCGAACCTTTGTCTAGCTTGCGGGGAAGCTAAAATGCATGATTTGAGTGATCTCATAGTGTAAAGTGGGTGATATCGCTTATTATCTTGTAAACCAAGTACCGATGCTTGCTGGTTGCGTGAAGTTTCACCTTAAACGAGCACAAAAATGATGATCATTGGTTGTGTAGATTCGATCCTTGCATGGATAAGACATACTTGGGTTACCTTGTGTTTCGCTTCGCAAGAAAATGAGTTTATACATGTTTTTATGGCATTAGTTATGCATGGTATGTTTGGGCCGACTATGTTGAGGCTAAGAGTGCTCCGACATTTGGTTATACGGTCGAGATTTGATTGATGATACACCCGGTCGCTTGAGATCTTGAGTTATCGTCTGTTGTTGAAAGTGAAATACGTATATTAGGGTGACATAGACTTTTCGATGGTCATCATGTGTTCGATCATGAAAGTGACTGAAAATTGTGTCAAGGGTGAGGGTTGTCCCTTTTAATCAAGCGAACCGTGTTAATGGCTAGTGGAGGCTCGAGGTGGTGATTGGAGTATAGAAGAAGGTGCGGGGCTTCGTTGAACCGATATACGAGTAGATAAGGACGGCATGCCCGTAGCTAGAGGCCATCGAGACCTCGCTAAAGAGACTAGCTTGTTGGGATCCCAAGTTTAATAAATGGAAAAGTTACCAAAAACAAAAAATGCCTAGTAGTCGAGTCGGTCGTTGTTTGTTTAGTCGTTTTGGTTACCACCTTACTCTATTCTCGTGTTCTTTTCGCCTATGATTCACCTTCGATGGAGATTTCCATGTATGGCTGGTCTATATGAGTATGATTGATGCTTATCTTGGTTCATGGGATTTATCGCTTTAATTGCACTTTGCACGCTTGTTTATTGCCAACGTCTCATAGTACCGTAAACCAGGCTAGGGTTAGTTCGACTTACCCGAACCTGTTTATCCCGCCCCTCATGGGGTAAACTTTCGATCCCAAACCCCGATGATGCCGGCACGACGTTTTGGACTACCTAAGGACATAGATACCCATGTGATTGACTTCCCTGTAGGAACAAATAAGACCTAAATGCGGTACGGTAGCACTGTTTGGGTTGACGAGAGAGGGGTACATCGGGTGCCCCACGTGTTCGAGACTTGGTATGTAAAGGAAAACGGTAGGCGTTTTGGTCCATTTAAACCCTCGGCGATACCGCCCGGTAGGTTACCCCCTTGAGTTTTTGATGGACCATTAAAGGGAGGTCCTGTTGGCCCGGCTCCTATACCCGAACCCACCTGCCCCCGAGCTTGACTTTCCCGATCTCGAGCCGAGCTAGAGGTGGAGGTTGCTATCATAGTGGATGAGGACGACCAAGTGGAGGTGGATGACGTATCTGTTTCGACATGGTGATGGAGATCTACCTAGAGGAGGATAAGGATGAGTCCGAGGAGTCGGTTTCCTACTCTCTCCCCAACCCCTAGGCATTTATATAGCCGGCGACGATGCGGAGGAGTCGATCGACTCCTTTGGTTGACCCTACCCCAATCTTGAGCCTATGTTCCTTCCATATCCGTTTATATATGTTAGTATGCAGTGCTCGAGGTCCACTTTTGGTGTATGAAGTTGAAGACCGAGATGTCCCCGGATTATCCTTGGGTCTATCGTTGCGAGTACTTTGTTTTTTTTTTTTGTTAAAACTACGTTTATATATCGTTTATATATGTTAAGTATGTTTGTATTGTGTTGTTCTAATGTCGGTTGTATATTTTATGTACGTTTGAAGATGTGTGCTTCGCATGATCATTTATTTTAGCTTGTGCCCTTGCTGCCAAGATCCTGGGTTAGCTTACGAGCAAGCGATGTTATAGTGTAGAGAGGGATGTTCACGTGCAAGTCGGACCCGGGCCATGACAATAGTGGTATCGAGCAAGGTCGGCTCGATCCATGAGGTTGAACCTTGGAGTGATAGGGTGGGCTGATATTAGAACGTTAGAGGCCGAGACCCTTAGGTGAATAGGTGTCATAGGTGCATAGTGCATGGCATTTGATTTGGCGCATGTGATTGGCATAACGTTGGTTGTACCGAATAGTGGTGTGATCCGACTGCATGACTAAAGTTGAACTGTTTGAGTGATATTGCTAAGCTGCAGATGCGGCGGGACCGGAGGTTTGAATCGAAATTCGATGAATTGCGGATTGCTCGCTTGGTATGCAAAGAACTGGTTAATGTGGTGTGTGTTCGAGTTCGAATGAATGCTGCCTGTTGGCCTGTCGTTGTTCTAATTGCTTAGTTAGGTAGCTAGTTGGCTTAGCCTCGAAGAGTTGGCTTAGATCCCTAATTCCTAGCTGGAATTATAGTTGCCTAGGTACCCGGTGTTTAGCAAATGAGTAACCGTGGTAGAGGAACCCAAGGAGCATCAAGCTCGAGTGCACTACTGGTGGAAGATCCAAGAGTGGATGGTGTGCTTAGGGCTTTGGAACAGATTGGAGAGCTACCGAACAGGCGGGCCTAGGAAAGAGCCACTTCGACGGGAAGTCAAGTTGAGGAAAGAGTCGCTATCGCGGCCCAAGCTCCCCCAGGCCGCAGCCGCTGCTATTTACGCGGCACTTGGAAATCAAGGGAATAATCTAGGTCATGTGGGTGAAAATATGCCTAATCGGAAAGCGCAAGTTCGGGCTCCGAGGTCGGTGATCGAGAGATTCCTCAAATTGAAGCCGTCCCGTATTTAACGGGAAGGGTGAGCTAGAGTTGGCACCTAGGTGGATCGCTGAAATGGAGAAGTGTTTTAGGGTTATTGGGTGTACCGAGGTTGAAAAGGTAATCCCTGGCAACGTATCGGCTGCAAGATACAGCTCATGATTGGTGGATGGCCATGAGTAGCATAGTGTTCCCCGGAAGGTGTAGAGGCGGACATGGGCCGCTTTTGCCCAAGTGTTTAATAATAAGTATTTCTCCGTGGCTGCTCGGGAACGAAAAATGAGAGAGTTCCGGGATCTCCGCCAAGGGAATTTGACGATAGAGCAATATGAGGCAGAATTCACAAGGTTGGCTAAATATGCCCCAAGGATGGTTGAGAACCCGAAAGATAAGGCTATGAGATTTCGGGATGGGTTCTTATTGACACCTAAATTTTGACCAATCTTTTCATTGTTTATTTTGCATAAAAAATCAGGAATTAAATTTTAGTTCCTACAAAAAATAATTAACTTAGTTTTCATATTTATTTCAGTATACATTGCATTCACATTTTCATCGAACCGGAAGTGGATGGACTTAATTCAAGGTTTTGAACTTAATTGAATTATCTGAATTGATCTTGTGCCAAAATTTTTAAGGAATATGGGCTGATTTGAACTTAAATAAGTGTGATCAAGTCTTTTGGGGCTTAATTGAAAAGGTTTTACGATTCGGGGTCTATTTCACAAAGAGCCATAAGTTAGAGCCCCTAACTTGACATAATTTTCCCTATATAAGCATCTTTATGCTTCACAAACAGGAGGCCAATTGATTGCAATATACGGCCACAAGAGAAGGGCCTCTTGCTCTCTCTCATCTTCATCTGTGATTCAAGAAAGAGAGAACGTAAGGAGTGGGCGAGGTTGAAAAAAGCACACCCGAGGGAAAATATGGCAGAAGAAAGAGATGGATGAGAGCGATACACAATAGAAAAGTCAGTCCATGTTTTCTTCTTCAGGACGGCTTTACCAACAAAGTCAACGACTTTGAAGCATGGCCCAGGAAGATTCAAGCATCTGAGGAATTTCCAGCGAAGGTTTCTTGGATGTCCCGAGTCCCTAAGAAGCGATGAGTGACGATCAATTGCTTCCTCAGTCACGATGATTTGACTGCCCTGATCCGAGAGTCCACATTAATGATGACAAGCCATCTTGATTCTCTGATCTGCATCAAGTGGAAACCCAAATTGTTTCTCGGTGAAGCGAGTCCCGCACCAAAGAGGATCGACCACCACGGCATCATATCACCATCGTCAGCATTCCATGAGCACACCCAGTTTTCCTCGTTGTTTTTTTTGTTATTGCACCATCCCTTGGTCTGGTTCATTCTTATTATTTATTGCAGGTGTGATTTGTAAGTTAAACAGTGAAGGAATTCTCAGGGACTGGACTTGGATCTCTCACAAGCAAACAAAAGCATGAAGATTGTGGATGATTAGTATGCGTTTGTTATGTTAACACGTGTTATAGTAAGCATCATCGAGAGCAACCACATAGTTGCTAGAGTCTGTCCAACACCGAACGCCGCTAGTTGATCACGAAGGCTGAAGTCAACGGCTCATGGTGTCTAAATTTTATCTCCTTGGGTTTCACGAAGGCAACAACTCAAGGAAAATCTGAGCTCCACCAATATACCACGTCACACCGTTGAGCCTCTGACCGAGATCCTCAAGCACGACGTAAGTTGTTCTCCTGTGTTGACGTCCATCGCAGCGAGCTTGGTCAATGCATGGCCTAAGAAGAGCTCCCTTTTTTACGAACCTTCTCCAATATTCGACGTACAGAATTTGGGCTTAATACAAGGTAATCTTCTTACTTTAAATTTGCAAACATATGACTCTTTGATATGAATTTGCACACGTTTGAAGTCCCTCTTGAACTGATTTATGTTTGCCATGAGAAGTTAAAAAGTATGAACCTCACTGTTAATTGAGCGTTGGTTCCACGTTTCGGTGATCGAAAGAAGCCTTTCTTGCGAGTTTGATCATAAAAATTCCAACTTTCATTACAATTTTCAGAAAAAAGTGTTCATGAGCTTGAATTGATTGTTATTTCGACACAATTTTCTAAATAAAAAAGAGTTTCTAAATCTAAATTAGGAAATAAAATTTCCTAATAGGCAACATCTATTTTAAGTTGGATAAACTTATCCGTTGCCATTCGGATACGATCCTCCAACTTAGTAAAGATGGGAATTTAGTTAATCGATCTATCGTAGTTTAGATCCGATTCGTTATTTTCAAAAAGCCGAATTTAGATTTATGAATATCTTCCTTTTTTTAAAAAATTGCAAGAAGATGTGGTTTGATTGATTTTGACTTATCCGGATTGCTATCTTGATTGCTCGATTGAGTGGATATTTTGTGCTTGATTGATATCTTCTTTGATTTAAATCTCCGATAAGCTTTAAAAATCTCCTAAAAATTTAGTGAGATATGGTTTCTTAGAAACAATGTCTAATTAAATCTTTAGGAAAATAAAGTTTCTTAAAAGCTTTATCTCATTAGGTTTATCTTGAAAATTTAAATCAAGAGCGTCGAATCAAGGATGTTTCGAATCTAGCCGAAAATTGCATATGAAAGGATAGAAATCTCAAGCATAATTCGGCACATCTTCTTGCATATTTCGAAGTTTAAAGAATACGAAAAATTCTGCTCATATTTTACATTTGTCTCATGCATATCTTTATGTCACATTTTGCGTATCTTTGCATATTCTTCGAATATCACTTATCTTACTTTCCATTTAAATAAATAAATAAATAATATATATATATATATATATACACACACACACACCACACTGCATATCTCATATTGCATGTTGCATTATCTCTTATTGCTTGCATATCATTTTTTCAAGTATCAGTACATCTCCTTACCATATTTTCAAAAATTTGCATTCCTATGTCACATTTTGCCTATATCATGTTTTGCCATGTCTCATGTCATATTCGTTTGTTATGTCATGATGTGCCACATCATTTAGAAAATCATGTATTGTTTTGGGATCATGCATCTTAGGATAGTCAATTTGGATGACATGTTTAGGATAGTTAATTTTGAGCCTGAATTTCTCTAAATGGATGTAATTTTGGCATGTCATTATGTTTGCATCGCATATTCATATGTGGTCCTATTTGCATAATACATAACTTTCGCATGTTCTTATGTTTGATGTTGCTCATTGTCATTTATTGATTTTCGCATATTACTATAATAGATTGTCATGTGTTTTCATATCATGTCATCTTGCATGTTTTAAGTTGGTTAGTTAATTTTGCATATAGGTTAACGTAACATTAAATTTGCATGTCTTGCATTGCATCCCTTTATTTAGTCACCTATCATGTTATTGGATTTGTTTTTGTTCATTCATGCATTACATCTAAGAAAGTGAAAACACAAAAACACCTCGTTCGAGCTTAAAGTGAACTCAATCAAGCTTGGGTTGCCGACGTAGGATATCTCATGGAATTAAGGTACCGAAAGGGCATTAGCTTTAATTAGTTAATGTAATCAAGTCCCCGAATCCATAATCTCTGGTTCGTAGGAATAAAAGTAGTCCTCCCACTATTTTTATTTAGGTTTCTAATCAATCTACCTAAAATGGTTAGTGGCGACTCCAAAGTTAAAATCATTCTAATTAACCAAAGTTGCGATTTGGTAGGGCTTGGGAGAGTCCGTATTAGGTTAGTCTTCAAAATTAACTTGATAATCTAATTAGCCTAAAAAATTATTTTTTTTAGGTCGCGATGCCTACAACTAGAGCTTCGTAGTCGGTTAATAGCTACGAATCTGAATTTGAAGAGATTTATGTTCGAGGTCGGATGATTGAGCAAGACATGAGAGACAGGGGAAGGTTTACTCCCGTGCAGCGGTTTAACCCACCTAGGAACAATAGGAACCAAGGCAAGAAATCGATGGCGAACAATGAGACGGTTTGTCCCCCGGCAAAAAGGAACATTGGAAAGCCCGCTCATCAAAATAATTAGAGTTGTCGTATATGCGGGAGAAGACATGGGAGTGGATTGTGCCCGTTGCGGATCGGGTGCTTGTTTCAAGTGTGGCCAACATGGCCATCAAATGAAGAATTGTCCGGACAGAGCCCCAAGAAATCAACCCCAAGGATTGAGACCTCAAAGGGGGCCACAATTAGGAGGTGCGCCGCAAGCAAATGTGAACCGACCTCCGGCGCAAGGAAGAGTTTATGATGTGGCACGAAAGGATGCCGAGAATGCGTCCGGCGTGGTCATAGGTACGGTTTCTCTCTATGATCATGCTGCCTATGCTTTGTTTGATCCTGGAGCATCACATTCATTCGTATCCGCCTAATTTGTTGAATTGATCGGATTAGAAGTGAGACCGTTAAAAGCGATATTGCATGTTGTTACGCCTTTAAAGGATAAGGCATTGGTTTCTTTGGGATGCCCGAATTGTAAGTTAGTGAATGGCGATAGCGAAGAGTCGATAGACTTGGCTGTGTTGCCCAAATATGATTTTGATGTTATTATTGGTGTGGACTAGTTAGGAAAACAAAGGGCTATTGTTGATTGTGGTTGCGGGGCGATTCAATTCTTTCCCGTTGATCGCCCTAAATTTGAATTTGTCGGAGGTCGAGGAGGGATCTCGATTCCTTTGATTTCGTCACTTGAGGTGACTAAGTTGATAGATAATGGATGTGAGGCTTATCGGCGGTTGTGTTAGATCCGACAATTGAGGAACCGAAATTAGAAAACTTACCGGTAGTGTGTGATTACCCCGATGTCTTTCCTCAAGACCTAGATGGATTACCACCTAAAAGAGAAACGGAATTTTCTATTGAATTAGCTCCTGGGACTGAACCGATATCTAAAGCGCCATATAGGATGTCCTTGTCGGAGTTGAAGGAGTTAAAGGTGCAAATGCAAGAACTATTGGATAAAGGATTTATTCACCCTAGTGTTTCGCCTTAGGGAGCACCCGCATTGTTTGTGAGGAAAAAGGATGGGTCATTGCGTTTGTGCATTGACTACAAGTAGTTGAATCAAGTAACCATCAAGAATATGTACCCGTTGCTAAGGATAAATGACTTGTTCGATCACCGTAAGGTACATCTGTATTTTCGAAGATTAACTCGAGAATGGGATATCATCAATTGAGGATTAATAATGAGGATATTCCTAAGATCGCTTTTAGGACAAGGTATGGGCATTACGAGTTTATGGTTATGCCGTTTGGATTGACTAATGCTCCACTGCATTCATGGATTTGATGCATCGTGTGTTCAAGGAACATTTAGATCGGTTCGTCATTATCTTCATAGACGACATTTTGATTTACTCGAAGAACAACGAAGAGCACGAAGGACATTTGAGAACTGTTTTGCAAACGTTAAGAGAGCACTCACTTTACGCTAAATTTGTAAATGTGAGTTTTGGCTAATTAAGGTGGCGTTCTTGGGACATGTAGTTTCCGGAAATGGAATTTCGGTAGATCCCGCTAAGATTGAAGCGGTGATGAATTGGCCTAAACCGACGACGATCCACGGAAGTTAGGAGTTTCTTGGGATTGGCGGGCTACTATAGGAGGTTCATGGAGAAGTTCTCATCCATAGCCATGCCATTAACTAGGTTGACAAAGAAAGAAACCAAGTTCGGATGGATGGACAAGTGTGAAAGAAGCTTTCGAGAGTTAAAGCACAAATTGACAACTGCACCAATTCGACAATTCCCTATGGACCCGGAGGTTATGAAATCTATAGTGACGCGTCTTTGAAAGGATTGGGGTGCGTGCTAATGCAACATGGGAAAGTCGTTGCTTATGCCTCGCGTCGATTAAGACCTCACGAGATGAATTACCCGACGCATAATTTGAAACTTGCCGCCATTGTTTTCGCGTTGAAAATCTGGAGGCATTACGTGTGGGGAGAAATTTTCGATCTACACAGATCACCGAGTCTAAAGTACTTGTTCTTCCAAAAGGAGTTGAACATGAGGCAACGTCGGTGGATGGAGTTGCTCAAGGACTATGATTGTGACATTCTATACCACCCCGAGAAAGCGAACGAGTAGCGAGATGCTTTGAGTCGGAAGTCTAGTATGGCGCACATGATGTTGGAAGAGTGGACTCCGTTGGAAAAGATAAGAGATTCGGAGTTTAAACTGGAAGTTTGTCGGTTGTCCGGAGTTTAATGGCGACACTACGGATTGAGCCGGAAATCTAAGAGTTAAGATATCGTAGCCTACGGACCCCGATCTTCAAAAGATTCTGGAAATGGAGGCGGATAAGAGGAAACCGAAATTTCAAGTATTAGGGAATGGAATCTTGAAGTTCCGTGGGAGGTTATGCATGCCCAATGATGAGGAGCTTAAGGAAAAGATCTTGGCGAAGCGCATCGGAGTAATTATAGTGTTCACCCTGGTAGCACAAAATTGTATCGAACTTAAGGCAAAGATCGCTGGTGGAATGGGATGAAGGTGGATGTCGCCAACATGTAGCAAAATGTTTGACTTACCAACAAGTGAAGGCGCAAGATCTGTAAGCCTGGTGGTATGCTGCAACCTTTAGAGATTCCCTGAATGGAAATGGGAGCACATCACAATGGATTTTATTATGGGATTACCAAGGAGCCGGAGAGGACATTATTCAATATGGGTGATTGTGGATAGATTGACCAAGTTAGCCCATTTTCTGCCGCGACGAAAGGATTTCGCCATGGAAAGATATGTTGAGTTGTACATGAGGCGGATAATACGTTTGCACGGAGTTCTAGTAACAATTATGTTTGATTGTGATTCGAAATATGCTGCCATGTTTTCGAAAAGTCAACAAGAAGCTATGGGAACGACATTGCAAGACAAAGATCGACGTATCATCCTCGAGCCAATAGACAATCTAAGAGGACAATCCAGACCCTAGAAGATATGCTAAGGGCATGTGGGATTAACTTTAAAGGAGGATGGGAAGATCGGTTACACTTAGTGGAGTTCGTTTATAATACATGGTTATCAGCAGAGCATCAAGATGGCACCATTTGAGGCATTGTATGGCGAGCTTGCAGTAACCCCGGTATGCTAGGACGAGGTCGGAGAAAGGAGAATAATTGGGCCGAGTTGGTAGAACAATCCGGTGAAAGCCGTTAAGGTAATTAGAGAAAGATTGAAGATCGCGCAAAGTCGCCGGAAAAGCTATGTGAACAAACGGCGTAGGCCCTTGGAGTTTCAAGTTAGCAACCCTATATTCCTTAAGGTGTCGCCTATGCGCAAATTATCCCGATTTAGGAAGAAGGAGAAAGCGAGCCCTAGGTTCGTTGGACCTTTTGAAGTATTATAGCGAATTGGGACTTTGGCCTATCGCCTTGCCTTGCCACCTAGTTTATCACGGGTGCATAATGTCTTTCATGTCTCAATGCTAAGGAAATATGAACTGGACTCGACTCATGTGTTGAACCACGATGTCATAGAGGTGGACGATAAGTATCCTACATGGAAAGGCCGATCGGGATTGACGATAGAAAAGAGCAAGTCCTAAGGAATAAAACGATTCCGCTGGTCAAAGTGATTTGGGAGCACCATGGAATCTAGGGAGCCACGTGGGAAGCAAAAGAGGCAATGAAGCACCAATATCACTATTTGTTCGAGTAATAGAAAGGATTGTAATTTCGAGGACGAAATTCCTTCAAGGAGGGAAGAATTGTGATATTCGAATTCGAACCAATTCGAGACTTATGAATGAATAAATATCCAACGATAAATTTGAGTTATATCTCGCTCTAAACTCGATCACTCAAGAGTATACCAACCAAAAGGGAAAGGCAAATACCAACGGTGCCACCCGTTAGTTGAGGTAAATTGAAATCGAAATCGGCGGGATTTAGACGTGAAATGACCTTTACCCGTAAGGTTTCTTGCATCTAATTGGACTTGGGAAGGGCGAAATAGTCAATTATCCCCTTTGATGATTGGTCAAGGAATGAAGAGAGAGACGAGATCATTGATGGACTTGAATGACAAGGGTACCACTTTGCCCCAACCACCACACCTCAAGTCACCATCCATCCATTCTTGCAAGTACAAGTTGGTCAACTACTCCCACTTACCATTTCCAACATGTGATAATTGAGTGGACATCTTCTCCTTCCTTCCTTCTTTCTTGCCCCAACCGACCAAGCTTTCTCTCTCTCCCCTTCACTCCCTCATTTCCTCACCCGAATTCTCCCCCTTCGCCTGGTCGCCCGCCGCCCACGCCTGGTACCAAATTGCAGACTTCGAGCGGGATTATCTCCTTCATCCAACTTCGTATGGCCATCAAACTACCTCCATTCTCTTCGTCTCTCTCTTTTGTTTCCGTGCATACCTAGATCGTCTCCTAACTCAATCGAACGCGTTCGTAGAAGCCGAGGAAGGTAGGTCACTCACCGACTCCCGCCGGCCGCCGTACCGCGAGACTTCGAGCCGGCTTATCTTCCTCATCCGACGTCGTTTTGACCTCAAACCATAACCATTCTCTTCGTCTTTGAGCCCTCATTCAAGCCGTACTAACCTTGAGTTCATACGATCTCTATAGCTCCATAAAGACGTCCGAAAAAAGTGAGGTGCGTAGACAACCGGTTTTTGCCAGTTAGAGTTCGTGAGTCTTTGAGCCCTTCCACTCTCTTTCGAAACTTGTTCAAGCTGGATTTAAGACCTGGATCGAGCCGCATCGTGAATTTTCTGACCTTGTGTTGTGATTTCGAGTTGCATAGAGGCCAAAGTAAGGCGTTCTAACCTTTATCTAGCTTGCCGGGAAGCTAAAATGCATGATTTGAGTGATCTCATAGTGAAAAGTAGGTGATATCACTTATTATCTTGCAAACCAAGTCTCGGTGCTTGCTGGTTGAGTGAAGTTTCACCTTAAACAAGCACGAAAATGATGATCATTGATTGTGTAGATTCGGTCCTTGCATGGATAAGACATACCTAGGTTACCTTGTGTTTCGCTTCGCAAGAAAATGAGTTTATACATGTTTTTATGGCATTAGTTATGCATGGTATGTTTGGGCCGACTATGTTGAGGCTAAGAGTGCCCTAACATTTTGTTAAACGGTCGAGATTTGATTGATGATACACCCGAGTCGCTTGAGATCTTGAGTTATCGTCGTTATTGAAAGTGAAGTACTGGTATCGGGGTGACATGGACTTTTCGATGGTCATCCGATGTTCGATCATGAAAGTGATCGAAAACGTGTCAAGGGCGTGGTTGTCCCTTTTAATCAAGTGAACCGTGTTAATGGCTAGTGGAGGCTCGAGGTGGTGATTGGAGTAGAGAAGAAGGTGCGGGGCCCTCCTTTGAACCAATATACGAATAGATGAGGATGGCATGCCTCTAGCCAAACGTCATCGAGACCGCCAAAGAGACTAGCTTGTTGGGATCCCGAGTTTAATAAATGGAAAAGTTACCAAAAACAAAAAACGCCTAGCGATCGAGTCAATTGCTGTTTGTTTGGTCGTTTTGGTTACCACCTTACTCTACTCTGTGTTCTTTTCATCTATGATTCACCATCGATGGAGATTTCCATGTATGGCTGGTTTATATGAGTATGATTGATTCTTATCTTTGTTCATGGGATTTATCGCTTTAATTGCATTTTGCACGCTTATTTATTGCTAACGTCTCGTGGCACCTGTAAACCAGGCGAGGGTTAGTTCGACTTACCCCGATGATGCCGGCACGACGTTTTGGACTACCGAAGGACATAGATACCCATGTGATTGACTTCCTATAGGACCAAATCTACTTCAAGAAAAGAGTTCTTCCAATTAAAATCATTCAACTACCAAAGTGTTCCAAATAATTCCACGACCAAATCAAATCGTACATCGGAGATCGAACTTTATGCACCAATAACTAGTTTTTAGCTTCATCACAATAGTTAACAAAAGATCTTAGTTTTTTTTAACCTTAATCGCCAATCATATGTGTTCATAAAGCTTTAGAACAACAACACAAATTTTCGAGTAAATATGCATAGATTAGCAAGTAAAGGTTAAAAAATTCCTCTTTTCGAGTGAAGATCCAGCAGACGCAGTTTTGAGATTATGCCCGAAACAATCTCTTGCACACCGTGTTCGATCTTGAATAACTACTAAACAACTCCCCAAACGATCCTCCGCAAGAAACAAGTAGAGTTAGACCTTTTGGTCCTCCTCGTGGGTTCATGACTTCAATTGGACCTTAATTAGCGACATGCCTAACTAGCTAAGGCCCTCCCATAAACAAAATAGGCTGATTTGAGATTAAATCAAAGTTCCATGCCCATATAAAATTCGGCACCTCCAAATCTTAGCACATGGCCAAATGTTTAAATGAACAAGTGGGCTCGTTTCAAATTTTCATATTTAATCAAGGCCTTTCGAATGACGGATAGTTAATAAAAAGCCTTTATTAAATAATTTAGTTTGAACAGACTGAAATGAGCTTTTGAAATAGATCCAATTGACCCATAAAAATTCGGCACCCCCTCTAGCCATAGGTGAAAATTTTAGGTTGAGTTTGGTCTAATCACCTATCAAAATTAAGCTCAATTGACTCATCACTGTCCTAGATGCATATGATCGACAAAAAATGTGCAATGCATGAGAAATTATTTTTGTGAGAACTATAACTAATACTCATTTTATGCTTAAATAAATGAATTTTCGAAAATAAAAATTTAGATGTTAACAGCTGCCCCTCTTTGAATGGAAGTTCGTAGAAGTTTTGCTCAAAGACCAAAATTGAAACCTAAATTTTGCCAAATAAAAATGATGAACAGCGATTTTTGTGAGAGTTTAATCCCATTTTCGATGCGAAGAAAATGAGGCATGATATGCAAGATCGTAAACAACATGAGCCGAGCTTTTCTTTCTCCATAATTGGACTAGAGAAACCTGTACATGGATCGCATATTAAAATACCTATTTTACCAAATATCTCATAATGCTGATAATTCCCTCAAGTTCCAAGCTTCGATGCGAGGATTTCAAGGTCTTGGGCCTATATGTTACTAGAGACTTCTCTTTAATGCGAGACGAGTGCAAGATATATGTAATGTTGCAAAATGTGTTTCAAGATCACGAGAATTACGTCGTTGTGAATCCGAAAAAAAGACACTAAGATCACAAGAGGACCTTGAGATTTTGAGGCCTTATCCGTTATCTCCGATGCGGGATAGCACAAGATATGTATAGAGTTGAAAATGTGTTTCGAGATCACAAAAGCTACGTCGTTATGAGTCCAAGAAGGTATAATCAAGATCACAAGAGCATATGTCGTTATGATTTGATTAAAGGACCAAGATCATGAGTGCATATATCATCATGATTTGGCAAAATGAGATCAAAATCACAAGAGCTACGTCGTTATAATTTGGTTAAAATGATACCATTGCCATAAGAGCTGCGTCGTCATAGCCTAATAAAAAGACCAACACCAAAAGAGCTACGTCGTTGTGATTTGGTTGAGATCAAAATCATGAGTGCTTATGTTATCATGATTTGATAAGGGTCAAAATCATAAGAGCTATGTCGTTATGATTTGACGAAAGATCAAGATCTCAAGTGCATATATCATTACAATTTGATAAAGGTAAAGATCATGGGTGTATATGTCGTCATGAATCACTAGCATCAATGTTATATAGCATAATTATAAGGGATGTACTATCGAACTGAATTGATAAATACAAAAAGGGATGTGTTGTCCGAAATGAATTATAGCAAACACGAGAGGTCAAAATGACAACTATGATGAGCAAAGCTATCAATCCGAAAAGGGTTCGGAAAACTTACCCGGATTCCCCGAATGATTTTAATGAATGGCCAGGTATACTCATGAACAAAATCAACGTAAACGCAACATGACATGTCCACAAATCTTTGAACTTTTTGTTTGCACTATAAGGCTCCACTAGGGAATTTTATTAATAAGGAAACTTGTATAATCCTTTTGATAAATCCGATCAAATTGAATGAGGGACTTTCAGTCAAAAAGGACTTTCACTCATTCTCATTAAAAGGCTTTCGAAACTCGACCATTGATACGGGTATGGTAAACACTCGGAACTATCATCTTTACATTCCACAAAAGTCCGGGTATTCTTGCAATCGGTATGAGCAAACCAATTCATCGGTCTTTTTGTAAGGATTGTAATTCGGGTTTGGTCAAAGGCTGATCAAAGGAGACTCATATGAGTCATTAGGCTATGAAATGAAATCCTCATCTCGCATTGGGTTTACAAGTCGGGAACCCCGCGAAATGAGATAAAAATGATCTTGCTCGCACTTCTTCGAGCGATATTTATAAGCAATTTAAAATCATACATTAATCCAAGTGCCCTAATCTAAAGAGACTTTTGGTGGGGGTTGTAATGTAGGTTCAAGGTAGGCCTGAAACCGAAAGGCTTATTTACAACAAGACGTGTATAATGGTGAGATTGGTGATCATCTCTCTTTGCGATTTTAAGCATAGCACTCTTGTGAATTTTTTGTTTGAGGAACATTTGAGCATGTTCAACTGAGACCTCCTTTCCTCTCGGAGATCTTTTTTGAAAGAGCTTTTTCTTTTTTTGTTTCTCATGATAGGAGATGGCCCTTAGTCTTTTAGGCTGCATTTCTTAGGGATTTTTTTTGAATGCTCAAATTTTTGCCCCCGTCTTTTTTTTTTTTTTGCATGGCAAACCTTTGCTTTTCTTATTCCCGCTTCTCTCATTCATCTTTTTTTTCAAAAGGAATGAGGGGGTCTCATCCGGATCCCCTATATATTTTCTCGGCAAATCTTTTGAGTTCCAATTTGCCCCAAGGTACTCGCTTGTTTGTCGGATGGTTTCAAATGATTCTTTTCCGGGATGATCACCAATCGGGTTTCGAGAAATGAATCCACCGCTCAAATTGGGTTAAGCAAAGGATCAGTGTGTATGGCATAGAAATGAAATGCTCTTCGTCATGTCTAAGGCACTTGAGTTAATATAGGGTTCGCATGCAATAAATACACTTGAAGATTGATGCAAGTGAAAGCAAAAAAATTTCACTCATCCTTTGAATCTCTAAGAATTGCCCCAATGTGGGTTGTTCCTGATATGGGTATTAAATGAAACCACTGTTCAAAGGGGTTTAGCAATGGGCAACTTGTGGTGTTGGGATAAAGGAAATGAATGCCTCATACTATCTTGGTTGTCATACTTTTCACGAGATAACCTTTTACCTTATGAGCATAGAAACTCTCACTTTTCTCACAAAGGGTTACGATACGGACTTGTATAGGAAATGGCTTGCCTTTCGTCGTCCTAATGTTCCTTATTCAAAATGATTAGTCCAACGAAATCGGAGAGATTAATCTTCACCGATTGAAACTATCTCACAGTGAAGATTAATAATGCTAATAGAAACAAGCGGGTAAACAAGTACTAGAAATGCTTGAGTAAACATCAAAATGGATTATAACTTGATCCAAATGTCGAGTAAATCATGCATAATACTTCTTTACAACATCGAATTGACTAGACTGGTGAAGATACGACTATCTATCTTAGCTAGGATTGGAGCACCACCAGGGAGCACTTTCTTCACGACAAATGGACCACCGTAGTTCGGAGCGAACTTCCCTTCCGGAAGTGGAACTATTGGCAATAATTTCTGCAAAACAAGGTCACCAACCTCAAAATATCGAGTCCGAACCTTTTTCTTAAAGGATTTAGCAACCCTCTCGCTGATATCACTCGGTCATGACATACGGCCATAAGCCATTTCTCATCAATCAAGGTTAAGTTGATCCATCATTTGCTGGATCCAATCGGTCGATCAACTTGACTTGAGACAATATCCGCAAGGAAGGAATCTCTACCTTGACTAGTAATACTGCTTCCATCTTGTATATAAGGGAGTATGGGGTTGCTCCGGTGGATGTTTGAATCGAAGTTCGATACGCCATGAATGCAAAAGGCAACCTTTCATGCTAGTCACGATAATTTTTTGCCGTCTTTGCCAAGATCTTCTTGATGTTCTTATTAGTCGCTTCTCTTGCTCCATTCATCTAAGGATGGTACGGAGAGGAGTTCGGATGCCTAATCTTGAATTCTTTGAACAATTCATCAACTAGCTTATTGTTCAAGTTCGAGCCGTTGTTAGTGATTATGGCCTCGGGTGAGCCATATCGTGCAATGATGTCTTGACGGATGAACTTCACAACATTTCGTGCGGTGATCGCTAGGTATGGTGCGGCTTCAATCCATTTGGAAAAATAGTCGATGGCCACCGGAATGAATCGAAGTCCATTAGATGCTTTTAGGTTGGTTGGACCAATCGCATCAATGTCCCACATAAAAAATGGCCAAGGTTCCGGACGGTTGATGCAATTCGTTTGGAGGAACATTGATCTTGTCCCCATGAATCGGCATTTACGACGGCTCCAAGCATGCTGAATACAATCGTTTTCTAACGTGAGCCAAGAATAACCCAACCTCATGATCTTCTTAGCTAACATGTGACCGTTCATGTGGACCACAAATTCCTTCATGTATTTCCATCATCGATTGGTTGTTTCAAGTGGAATCAATGCATTTCAAAAGGGTCGAATCAAAGGACCGCTTATACAAATTTTCTTCACTTAAAAAGAACTTTGAGGCCATCTTTTTTATATACTTTTCATCGGACGCTCTTATCGGGAAACTCCTGCGTCGAATGTATGTCTTGATGTCATGGAACCACGGTTTACCATCGGGTTCATCGATCATGGCCATACAATATGCCTGTCTTCTCGGTACTTTGATCTTTAGGGGCTCAACTTCAAGCCCATTGGTGACTTGTAACATTGAAGACAAGGTTGCAAATGCATCGATGAACCGATTGTGAGTCCCGGATAGATACTCGAATGAGATATCCTCAAAAGTTTCCACCAACTCATCTAGATACTCATGGTAGGGTAGCAACTTAGTATCCCGTATTTTTTTATTTTCCAACGGTTTGGAGGATAATCAAAGCGGAATCTCCGAATACCTTGAGCCGAGTTATGCCCATTTCAATTGCAGCTTGTAAGTCGAGAATGCACTCTTCATGTTCTGCTATATTATTTGTGTAAGGAAATACCAACTTCGCCGCCACGGGATAATGCTAGCCACCAAGGGATACTAGAACCGCTCCAAGTGTCGATCCAGATAAATTTACAGCCCCGTCAAAATACATGGTCTAGACATAATCATCTATTGATATGATTCGATTCTCAAGGTGGTGTGTGTCATCGTCTTGCCCCATACTTTCGGCTAGGACATCGCCTATGGTCCATCCCTTGACCGACTTTTGGGACAAATACCGATATCAACTTCAGAAATAAGGATGCGCCATTTGGCAAGTCCGCCGATCAAGGCGGAGTTGATTCAACAAGTACTTGAGAGGATCGCATTCCGTCACTAGGAGTACATGACAAGCAAAGTATATTGGCGAAGTCTATGTAGAACCCCGGACTAATGCCGCACATGTCTTCTCGGCCTCGGAATAATTCATTTTAGAAGCTGTGAATTTCTTGCTCAAATAGAAAAATAGCCCGTTCTTTCCCATCCTCGCGACTTACTTGAGCTAGCATCGTGCCTAAGGACTCACTATTACTAAAAAGGTAAAGGATTAGAGGTTGCCCCGACATTGGAAGAACAAGTACAAGCGGATTCATGAGATGTTGCTTTAGCTTTTCAAAAGCCTCCTCAGAGTTACTATCCCAATCGACTAGCGCATTCTTTTTTAACAACTCCGAGGAATGACATAGCGGTCTTAGATAATTGAGAAATGAATCGAGCAATATAGTTCAGCCTACCTATGAGGCTACGAACTTCTTTGATCGTTGTCGGTAGCTTGAGCTCGTAGATGGCTTTCACCTTGGATGGGTCGATCTCGATACCTTTACTACCGACAATAAATTCAAGCAACTTGCCCGAGCTAGTGCCAAAAATGCATTTAGCTGGGTTGAGCTGCAATTTGAACTTCCGAAGTCTTGCGAATAGTTTTGTCAAGGTTTCAACTTGATCTTCTCCATACTTTGTCTTTGCAATCATATCGTCAACATAAATTTCGATCTCATTATGCATCATGTCATGGAACAAAGTAACCATGGCCCGTTGGTACGTAACTCCGGAATTTGTGGACCGATCAAGAGCATTACGTTGTAATGGAACAATCCTCATGGTATAGTGAATGCGGTTTTCAACTTATCATTAACGTTCATTAGAATCTAATTGTTTCCGGAGAAACCATCCATAAATGAAAACAGCTCAAACCCAGCTATCTTTGTCGATAAGTACATCAATGTATGGGAGCGGGAAATTATCTTAAGGACTAGCCTTGTTTAAGTCCCGATAGTCAACACGACTCGAACCCGACCGTATTTCTTTAGTACCGGGACTATGTTAGCGACCCGGTCGAGCATTTGGTATCTCAATAAATCCCACATCAAGAAGTTTTATAACTTCTTCTTTAATCTGTTGTGCCAACTCGGCTTAGCCCTCTATATCCTTTGTTTTATGGGCTCACCGAAGGATTAGTCGGTAAATACTGTTCGACGATCGATCGATCGAGACCGGGCATATCTCGTATCGGACTAGGCGAAGATATCCTAGTAATCCCTCAAAAACTTGGTCAAACGCTTAGCTACATCCTTAGGAAGGTTCGCCCCGATCTTAACTTCTCTAGGGTTTTCCGTATAGCCCAAGTTGATCAAGATAGTCTCTTCACCTGTCAAGGGCTTGGCCTCCTCGTGCGGTTTAAAATCCCGGCGAATTTCCTCATAGCCTGGACTTGACTCACCTAGGTCATATAATTTTGAATCCATTGGGTTTCCCTCCTCATGTTTGCCCCTAAAACATAAAGTAGCGAGTTAGAAGGACACATGGCTTAATCATTAGTGCATTTTTCAAAAATTAGGTGTCTTCTTTGAAGAATTTTTATTTTCGAAGACCTCGGGAAGAAAATTCTTGACAAAGCCCAACCCTCGGAGCTTACCATATATGACAATTTTATCCGATCATTGGTTATTGTCATCGGGTTGGTTTGGGATACGTCGACAAGATTCAAAGAATTTAATGAAGAACATCCGTAATTTTATTGATAATGAAATCAATGCATTACATCTTATGGGAAGGGAAATTGAAAAGTACAACATAAAACGGAAATAAAAACTCTAAGGAAGTGATGCAACTTAGACTCCTAAAAGCAAGAAATATCCTACTTTGGGGATTGCATAAACGTAAATGTGTTACTATGAATCTAAACCCTCCAGTGGATCGTCGAATATGGCATTGATGATGGTCTTAGGGGTTTAGGTACCATGTAAGGCTCCTCTTCAAGTGTTCTATCAACTTGTATGAGATCCTCAAATACGACAAAGAATGGTCAAATCATCGAACCATCTAGCAAGATCGGGGATTCGATCATCGGCTTCATCGTCGTTCGGGTCCATCAGCTCAAGAACAGTACCTTGGTCCTTCGGTGAGTCGGGGACCACAATCTCTAGATCATCTTCAAATTGAGCTATCTCATTGTAACCACTGACCACTCCAACCGATCGGAAGGTGTTGTATAGGAGTGGTGGCAAAGGACTACATTCCAGCTTATCGCGACCCATCTTACTTCGCCTGCCATTCCCAAGATGGCCACGTCCTTAGTATCCCAAACCAGCTGTATGGGACCGGCTTCTCGGTTCAATAGGGTCGTGGATCCCTTGGCTATGTCTACCCAAACCCTTGCCAGGCTCAAAATCATTGCCGATCATTACCTTAGCTACCATAAGAGAGGCGGTTGGCATTTCGGGAACATGTAAAGGACTTTCGACAACGCGTGAATGATCTACACTAGCTCAAAAGCATGATAAGAATCTTCCTCATTATGAGCCTGCTTGATGTAAGGGATAGCCGTTTCATTGAAGATTCGATGATCTTCCTCACCATGGAGGATCACTAACTTCTGCTCAACCATGAACTTAATCTTCTAATGAAGACTTGACAGGATAGCTCCCACATTGTGAATCCATGGACGTCCCAAAGAAGAGGTTGAATGCGAGATGGGATATCTAACACTTGAAACAATACATCGAACAGGGAGAGTCCAATCTAGATCTAAAAATTAATTTGCCCCATTACATTCTTTTTCATACCATCAAAGGATATGACCGAGGTTTTAGTTGCCTACATCTTGGCCAAGTTAATTCCCGGGTAATTCGGTGTAGCTAGGGGACAAATATTCAATGTTGATCCGTTGTCAATGAGCACCGAGTCACATAAGTCTGTTTGTGCTTGACCATTATGTGCAAGGCCTTTTTGTGGCCTTGTCCCTCAGCGAGGATCTCATATGCTACCTTATCCTTTAGAAGGATGGTCCCAACAAAATTCTCAAACTTATCCCGACCGATGTCTTCGGGCACATGAATTTGACCCAAGACCTTCATCGGGGAATCTCGATGCTTTTCGGATGATTACAAGAGCTCAAATAGAGAGACCTAGGCTAGCAACTTTCTCAACCGATCAATAATGTTGTATTCACTTGTCTTGATCACGGCTAAAAACTCTTTTGCATCCTTCTCGGCGATCCGCTTGACTAGCCGATCATCATTATAAATACGTCCAAACCTTGTTATCAAGGCAAGATCATAGGACCAAGGAACCGCCTTGTCATCTTTATAAGGAAAAGGCTGGGGCAATATGATCACCAAAGTCTCGGGTATGACAATTCGAAGTTCATCATCATTGCGTCCTCCAGGGGCGGGCATGTCGGCTAGCTCCGGATCACTCTTAATCGATTAGCGATGTCGGCCTCTACTACTTCAATCTTCGAAGAAGACTTAGATTGGGACAGAGTCAAAGCGGCAAATTCTTAATCCTAGTCAATAACAATCCGAGATACGGTTGCTACTATCTCATTCGATTCGCCCAAATTATCAACCCATCTCTCCCGAGAGTCGAGATTCTCTCTTACGACCGGTCGAACGATATTATTTTCCCAACTTGATAATAGCCTACTCTAACTAGAGCATTGAAAATATCAGCCACCCGGATCTTAAAAGCACCTGACCGTCCGGCTTAGGAACCAAATACAGCATTAACCTTGCCCGAATGATCCGGCAAAGGATTATTCTTGATATTTGGCTGACTATTGTCCTAGAATGAGAACGCTTTGGAATAGAACAAGTCTTGAATATGGTGTTTTAACACATTACAACTATCTCGTATCATGTCCAAGCTCACCACGGTGGTAGTCACACTTTTTGACTGGTCATACCTTGGTGAGTTTGTGTTACCCGGTCGTAGAGGTTCGGAAGTTAGAAGTCCTTTCTTACGTAAAACCACAAGTACTTGTGATGGGGTTCCAAGTAGAGGAGTAAATTGCCGAGAAGGACGTAAATTTCCTTTTTGCGGTTGTGCACCAAAGTTGGCCTCTTTGTTGGTTAGGGATCTCGCACGACCGGCACTTGGGCCATGGGTTTCGGGCATAGGTCATGGTAACTTGTGAGGTAGGCTCTTTATCTTTCTTTGCCGTGAATCTCCGGGCACTCGTGGTAGCATCTCCGTACTAACCTTTCTTCATGTCACTCTCGACTTCTTCATCCATTGCAATGAGGTGACTACACAACATTGCAGCAAATCCAAGGATTCGCGACCATATCGCATCGCTTAATCGTCACGCCTTTCTTCATCTTTACCTATTCTAGGTCTTCCCTAGAAATGAAAACATCCAAATTGAAGCTAAAATGCCTAACAAAAGCATTAGCCGCCTTCTCCTAATTCTCCATACTTGTAGATTTCATAGTCCGTGTACCATCTCATAGCTATATCTTTCGGACTATCCTCGAAGGTCCGAATCATCAAAGGGCCATTAGCCGCATATTTGCTCACCCCGGCTTGGTATATCCGGACATGCTGCCTTGGGTTGAAAGTGCCGTCGTACTTCTTGAAACCGAGCATTTTTAACTTCTTAGGTACATTAACCTTCGAAAAGGCGGTGAAGTCAACTTGAAGGATATTATGTATACCCTCAACCTCTCGGATCCTTTGCTCCATCCTGGGCCAACAACTTGGCCGTATCATCCTTCATCCCATAGCTACGGGATTGGCTTGAGGAACCGAGACCAAGGGTGGTGCGCTCGAACTCGTGCCAGTGATGATCACATCTTCTAGTGGCATTATCTAATAAGGAGCAGCTCTTGGGATTTTCCCGGTGTTATCTCCCGGAGGAATTTCAATGGAAATGCCTAGTAGCAGACTAGAGCTAAGTGGCTGAAATTTAGTGGTAAAGGCAGCCATCGGTTCCTCCATCTTTTGGGACATCATCCCTTTGAAGCGCTCGGTTAGGGAGCCAAGTTTCTCATCCGGGCGGCACCGACGATGACGTTGATGTCGGCCATCCTCTTTGTAATCGATCGAGTAATATGCGAATGATTCGTGATAAATTACCCGAAAGGGACGATCATGTGATGAGTACAACATGTGGGAGACGTCGAGTCGATCCATGGCTAATCTAGATTTGTGAACACCACTGAAACTTGACTCGTGCCCTAACTAGGAAATTCCAGTTTCATCGGATTTCAGCGAACAATTCGTGAAAAATCAAAATGTAGTAAAAAAGGTACAAAAATTTACGAGCTTGTAACCGAGAGGCTGATGAACAACTTTCATGTATAGTTTTTTTTTAGGCTAGAAACGAGTGGATCAATACAATTTAATGTAGTTTTCCGAAAACTCACGTTTAGAAAACTGTTTCGTCCGCATGTTATCAAAATAACGAAGGACCCCCTTAGAATGTAATTTAAATTCTGAAACTTTGCAGTTTGTTATTTGAAACATAAATATACAAATTTCAAGTTCAGCGGTTCTGAAAAAAGGCACTTTTTCAGCCGTTAAATTGCAAAACGATTCTGGAGTCCGAAAACGTGTAAAATTCCAACCTGCTCCACTCCGGTCATTAATGCCATAAAAATAGAAAACATATTGGATTACCACGAAAAGTTT
Source organism: Rhodamnia rubescens (assembly GCA_021437795.1). Taxonomy (NCBI): domain Eukaryota; kingdom Viridiplantae; phylum Streptophyta; class Magnoliopsida; order Myrtales; family Myrtaceae; genus Rhodamnia; species Rhodamnia rubescens. The sequence continues at coordinate 472,882 of JAILYA010000035.1, forward strand.
TGATGCAGTGGTTCAAGATCTTATGAACATTTTTTGTTTAAAGTGTAGAAATTGATTACCACTCGAACGAGGTGAAATTTTTTGAACAAAACAGTAAGGTCAGCCTAGAAAGAAAACTGAATTACTGACGACAAGTATAATCAAAGGTAACTAGCCTAAAATCCGACGAAAATTCCCTAACAAGAGACCTAATAAAGCAAAATAAAAAAATAACAAGACTCGAACGACTAAAACGTATTACTTCGAGGGCCTAACTCCATACTTCAATCTCTTGGGTTAGGGGTCCGCTTGAGTCTTCATCACTTGAAGATCTTCTTCGCTATGACAATCTCTTCATGAGCTTCGGCCAGCGATCGCCTAAGTTCATTGTTCATACATTGGGCTGGGGTGACATCGAGAAGTTTCGGGCGCCACTCTTCGGGAATGGAGTGCTTCGGTCGATACTCCATGGTGAACCGATAGGCCTCCTCAGCAGGCTCCAACGACTTCCTTGGGAAACCGAGCTTGATGGGTTGACAAGCTATCCAAAGGTATCGGGTGGTGACGATTGTATGATCATGATCCGTCATAAGGTTCTCGAAGTTTAGCTAGGTCCGGGCAGCTGGTAGAGGTGGAGGCATCTTTTGGACGCATCCAAACCGACGAATGACTCGGGGCGGATAATATTCAGCTACCGCAGTAATACCTAAGAGGGGGACCGGTCCGGTATGACCAAAGGTAAGGTGAGCGTCCTTACATTGGAACTAGCTAGCGTGCCATTGGAGGGACTTAGCGGATGGATTCCTCAAGAGTTTTAGCCATTCGGAAAAATGATAATTAGGGGTATTACTCTGCTTTTCTTTGAAAATGAGTAATGGAGGGGCAAAGTTTCTAAGAGTGTCAATCGACACGAACCCTTGACATTCTTCGATATGTGATAGAAACCATACTTGTAACAGCTTGGCGGGGGCTCTTAAGACCTTAGACTTGCCTCGCCTAAAATTATTCAAAGAAATAATGGTTTCGGCCAAAATAGCATTTACAAAATTCCTTTCCTCACAAACTTGTTGAACAAAATGTGCCAAGTGAGGAATGACAGAATTTTTGTGATGAGGAAAAATGATCAATCCAAAAAATGCTAGTAGAAATATTTTGCCCTTTTGCAATGATCGGGCTCTATTAAAACGATCTGTGAGAAAAGTGAAAGAGCAATGCCCATAGTTTGCTTTTAAAACCCTTTGTACGCTGGCAAATCAACCATCGAAATTCGGTTAAAATTTGTGAGGCATCCCTTTTCAAGTATGGGCTAATAAGCTCAGCATCAAGAGACTTTGCCAATGAGCATGCTATACTCCTCCAAGGTAGGGGTGAGCTAATGCTTACCAAGTAGAAATGTGGCCGTTTGGGGGACCCAACGGTGGGCGAGAGCTTGGATCATCCCAACATGAACATTAATATCAAACAAAAGAATGAACTTCCCCAATCGGCTCTCCACATAATGCCGTGCAACCTCATCCAGTTGGGGGAGGTAATCGATCGATCCTCTTTCGTTATCTCAATAGTACGAATATTGCGGCGCTCCATGAAGTGATAGATCGACACAATGACACACCTAATAGCCATGGACCGACTCAGAAAAAGTATATACTAAAATGACGAAGATGAGTTCAAAGACAAGCATGATGATATATGCATGCTTTATTAATCGAGTCTTTAGAGCTCTCAAGGGCGGATCCGATTCAATGATGTAAATTATATCTAGCCTTTTTTAAGCTTAGGGAATGTTAAGAAATCCCTCGTGCCCTGAGATCTAGGCCTAAACGGGGAATCATAAAATAGTCGAGGGTCGAGGGTTAGATCGTCCATTCGTCCATCCTAAAGCCAAGCGATTCTTACCCGGACACCATCATAGGTTAATCTAGCATTTTAGGTCCAATGTAATGACATGAGTCATGCGTGACAGGTTAATTCACTTAATCATGGCATTTTGCAATAGAATAAAGTAATTAAATTAAATGCCAAAACTCAAGCGCACTTGCATAAAAAGATTAGAAAAATCAAGTGCAAAAGAGTATGATCATCCGGGATACAATCAAATGAATATCAATCAAACTCCAAATCGGACAATCTAAAATCAATCACAATCAATCAATCAAGGCAAATCATGAGAATCAACGGCTTAAGACCACAATTGATTTTTGTAAATTTTTTAGAAAATTGAAGGGTTAATAAAAAAAATTCTGAAAATTAAATTTTAATTTCCAAAAATCCTAAAATTCGGTACCTCCTTTTAATTTTTCAAAAAATTAAAATTATTTCATCCCAAACAAAGTCGCCAAGTGCCGCGACCTAAAATTAGGCTAATGGATTATCAAGTTAATTAAATTAACTAACTTAACTCGAACCTTCACAAGTCCTACCAAATCACAGCTTAGGTTTATTCGTAAAAAAAATGTCCAATTGGAGCCGCCACTAACCATTTACGGAAGGTTGATTAGAAACCTTAATAAAATAGCGGGAGAACTATTTTACTTTCGCAAACCGAGAGAAAGATGAGTTCGAGGACTTGATTACAATAATTTAGAAAATTAATACCCTTTCGGTACCAATTTCATGAAAAAGAATTTTCAATTGGCTGATGTGAATTTGATGATTAAATGGAAAAAATGATTTGTATGATAAAAGGATTTGATTTTTTTTTGTATTTTCTTGCAAAATAAAAATAAATAAATAAAAAAAAATTTGAACGAAAATAAACAAAATTGCCCATAATATACCTTAATATTTCGATTTTTTTTGAAAAAATTCACTCATCCCGAAATATCTGGGCTAGAGAAGAATTTTAATCCACTATATCCCCGAAAATTCGAGCCGAATGCGAATATGGGTATAAAACAACAACGTCCTTTTTGCGAAAGGGAAAGAACACAAAGTTTTATACTAAAACACCATCCCATTCCGTGAGATCACGGCTAAGGTGTGTGATTTAATTTTTTCGAAGGGTCTAGGCACATGGGAGCATATATTATGGGCACGTTTGTTTAAAGATGTGCAAACTTTATAACAAATCAAAAAAATAAACAGCACAATAAAATAAAATAAAATAAATGAGTCAATTAGGCTTAGATTTTTGTGAAAATTGGAGGGGTGGCTGAGATTATAAAGTTGGGGATCCACCTTTCCTTATCCGAAAATTCAATCCAATATTAATTTGAGAAATTATCTTTAAGGATCGAAAAAAGTTGTTACGGATAATTCTAAAAAAACCAGACTTTATCCAATCCAATCGAACATCATCTCTAACGATAAAACATTATCAGGAAACTACGAGATAAGTTCGATCAACCAATAGATAAGCATTCTAACCAAAAGATAAACAATGAGGTCAAAAAGGTCATCGATGACAAATCAACCATTATCTAAAATAAAAATATTCATCCATAGCATGTGTATAGCAATTAGGTCACGATGGGATATGCATGCCAAAAAAAAAAACCGATTTATTCTACAACACGTGAGAATCATCATACAACTACATGAGAAAATAAATCAACCGACCAGCTCGAGGGATCTGAAGAATAACATGAAGATTTCGGCCAAGATGGTGCTTATGCGTTGAAAATATCTTTAATTCATAAAAATTTCAATCCTTTCCAATCTAACCTAGACCGCAAAATGATGAATAATTTCTACTTCAAGAAAAGAGTTCTTCCAATTAAAATCATTTAACTATCAAAGTGTTCCAAATAATTCCACGACCAAATCAAATCGTACATCAGAGATCAGAACTTTATGCACCAATAACCAGTTTTTAGCTTCATCACAATAGTTAACAAAAGAGCTTAGTTTTTTTTTTAACCTTAATCGCCAATCATATGTGTTCATAAAGCTTTAGAACAACAATGCAAATTTTTTAGTAAATATGCATAGATTAGCAAGTAAAGGTTAAAAAATTCCTCTTTTCGAGTCAAGATCCAATAGACGTAGCTTTGAGATTATGTCTGAAACAATCTCTTGCCCACCGTGTTCGATCTTGAATAACTACTAAACAACTCCCCAAACGATCCTCTACAAGAAACAGTAGAGTTAAACCTTTTGGGTGACAATAGAATCAAGGTTAATCGACCTTAATCAGGGGCTGGATGAGCGATACCTCCACGTTTGGCTTTGGCTTCCTGCTTGACACGGCAATGGAAGTACGGCTGGATCGGTGGAGCCCTCAGCGATGGCGGCTAGCTGGGACGATAGCAAACAACCAAAGCTATGTGAGAGAGCTTAGATGGTTGTCGAAGGGCCCAGCACGCTAAGGCCACTAGTTTGGTGATGATGTATGCAAGTTTCGAACGCCGGAGCAATGTCTACGACTAGGGGATTGTCTCAACCACGGGGGAGACAATCGAACCCTCGATTTTTCTCGATCTATTCTCAGAATCTTGCTCTTCAAAGTGCCGAATTTTTTAGTGTTGCCACCAAAAAAAATAGTTTGCGTCAAGGGTTGTATATATAGAACTTTAGTCCGACAATCCTAGTAGGAGTATGAATTAATTGAGACCATTGGATCGCGAATCCTAGCTAGAGTAGGACTGTCATTAGCCATTGGATCGCAAGAGTCCACATATACTACTAATCTAGCTAGATAGGTTCCCGGGATTGATCAAACTTTTAAATCTTTTAAGTTGGAAGAGATCTAATCCACTAAGACTCCTAGGATCTTTGGCCAAGAAAAGAGAAAGGTGATGATGACCGAATTTTTGGTCCTCCTTGTAGGTTCATGACTTCAATTAGACCTTAATTAGCAGACATGCCTAACTAGCTAAGGCCCTCCCATAAACAAAATAGGCTGATTTGGGATTAAATCAAAGTTCCATGCCCATATAAAATTCGGCACCTCCAAATCTTAGCTCATGGCTAAATTTTTAAACAAATGAGTGGGCTCATTTCAAATTTTCATATTTAATCAAGGCCTTTCTGAATGACAAATAGTTAATAAAAATCCTTTATTAAACAATTTAGTTCGAACGAACTGAAATGAGCTTTTGAAATAGATCTAATTGACCCATAAAAATTCGGCACCCTCTCTCTTGCTATGGTGAAAATTTCAGGTTGAGTTTGGTCTAATTGCCTGTCAAAATTAAGTTCAATTGACTCATCACTGTCCAAGATGCGTATGACCGACAAAAAATGTGCAATGCGCGAGAAATTATTTTTGTGAGAACTATAACTAATACTCATTTTATGCTTAAATAAATGAATTTCTGGAAATGAAAATTTAGGTGTTAACAAATGCAAATATATAAACTCACTTAATTGTTTAGCGTACTTGTGCGGTCATATAATGAATACCTGGTATGTTCGTACCGTGTCACCCGGATTAATACGACTTAACGGATGCACGACACGATCCATAACGGCGGGCAGATCGGATGTGGTCGCAGCTTGTGATGGACCGACGCTCCCTATAGGAATGCCTGTTAGTCGTGCCGTGTCGATTGGAATCACACAACTTAACGGTTGTCGTTGCTAAAGGAATGGAACGATGCCTGGTCTTGCCGAAGAGCACTAATTGTCTAGTGTGCCGAGCACCAACTATCTAGTGTGCCGAGCACCAACTGGCTTTTAATAGCTGGAATACGTATGATGCATTGTGCATGAGATTGTGATAAGTATTCTGGTTGTGAGCCTTAGTTTGTGTACAAATCGGTGGTCGTGATATGAACTGTTAAATGTGTGGACCAAGGTGGGGTAAGCTTGCATGTGTTTGATGATTGATTGTTGGGTTGTGCATAATCATGTGATAGATAGAGCGTTGCGAGAGTCGCACGCTATTGAACCGCCGTTGACATTGTCTTGCGTGTTTAGATCGCCTTGAGTGAGTCAATGTCATGCTTAGACTTAGGCATTGACTCATTGAGATTTTATATCTCACCCCGTTATTGTTAACCATTTTTCGGGCCCTTAACTATGGAGAGCCGGAAGTGGGTGCGGATTCTTTTTTAGTAGTACGGAGTAGTGTTAACCCCTAACCCCGATCTGGTATTTTTTAGAGTTGTAGGAAGTGGCCCCGAAGTAGGGCTTGTATATACGTACTTCTCAAGGTTAATAGTAATAAATAAAAAGAATTGTGTCGGTGTGATATCCTGTTTTCTATCCCCATTGATTTTATAATTGTCTCGGGAGTTGCACGTTCGGCATACGTTTAATAAAAAGATAAAAATAATGGGTCGATGACGTGCTTGAGATGTTATCTTTTTATGACCCGAGCCAATTTGGTAGGGTTGTTGCTTGGTCCGGAGATTGGGGCGTGATAGTTATACTTAAAGATATGATATGCCAAATATGATAGAGAAGATAACATGTGATATGCGGATATGAGACATGCAAAACATCGGATATGCCAAGACATGTGTGAGATGTGCAAGATATGCATGAGCAGATTTTTTTGTGTTTTTTATGTGAATATTCGGAAATTGAATATAAACATGAATGATTTGATTATCTTGATTTTATTCCAAATTATCCAATAAGATAAGGTTCTAAGAAACCAATTACTCCTAAAGCTTTAAATAGATAAGGTTTTTAGAAAATCATATCTTACTAAATCTTTTAGGACTCTTAGATAATAGAATTAAAATCAAAATAATATCCATCAAGAGATAATCCGAAATTCTAGATAATGCAACATAGCATCCAAGATCAATATGAATATTCACTTCTTGAATTTTTCGAAAATTAAGATACCAAAATCTAAAATCAGCTTATGAAGATAACGAATCGGATCTAAATGGCAATAGATCGAATTAGCTAACTTAAAAAAAAAAAACGTTGCCTATTAGGAAAAATAATTTTCTTAATTTAGATTTAGGTTTCTTTCTTCTGAAAAATATGTTAAAGATATCCAAAATATTCGAAATAGGTAATTGCAATATATCATAATATTCATGAATGAAAACTGACCTAATTCGAAATATTTGGATATCTCGGGATATTGCATCTACCTATTTTGAACACGACAGATCGGGACGGCTTGGGATCGACGGATTCAAAGTTTGCGGCTTCATGGTTCTTGGTTGGCTAACTGATCATACATGTAATGGAGAAGACCAGTGAGAGGTATTGGTCTCCAAACGTGGCAAAGTGTACTGAGTCCTTCACCAATTGGCCTTCTCCAATCACTCTTTAAAATTCCCCAACCCCACATGTGAATGTGTAGGAAACTATTGAGACTGCCTGAGAATGTTCTAATCACGTGGACATTAGTAAAGTCAAACAAGTATTTGTAGAGATAACCCAAATAAGAGAGAAAAGAGAGCCCATCAATGATGGGTTTCGTTGGAGTGCGTCGTCATCAGCCCGGGCCACTGCCAGGTGCAGATTAGGGGACCGAAGCAACTCGTCAGTGTCGTCGTGGTTGTCCACGGATCAAAGCAACTCGATTTATCGAATCAGTTTGCCAGAGACACTTCAAGAAGACCTCCAAAACAAAGAGTAACTTGGTTTGCTTCGGATTCGCATCCCCGGTGGTGAAAACCAGAATATTGCAGTGTTCTCGACTGGGCCGTTATCGGATTGGTCTGGGCGAACAGCTGGTGCCATTGAAGTTCGTCTGGATGTTGCCATCGCAAGTGAAAGAGCACCGAGGCAAGGACAATTTCTGATGTGCAGCCAAACCCCGTGAAGATCTGTGCATGGCATCAGAGGAAATAAAAGACAAAAAAAATATGATGATGATGGGACAATCCCTTTCTACTTTCTTCTGCTCCTCGTAGGTGGACTATCTCTGTGGTTTGCTCATCTCGACTGGACATAGCGTGGCCTCCAGTTGGTTTGCGGTGATGTAGCAGATCAGCAACAAATCAGCTCAGTCGGTGGAACAAGAAAGTGTGGCCGCCAGGGAGGACTCGGCCACGACAATTTTTCTCTCTATTCCCTTTCCATCCCCCCTCTCTTTATTATGGCCGTATATTTATCAATGACTGGGCCCCCTTATTATGAAGCAATATGGGTTTTAAATAGGACAAACCAGGGCTACGCAATTTTTGCTACAATGGTATAGATGCATGACATGTATGACATATACAATTTGAAACATGTAAGAGATGGAATTACAAGTTCAAAGTGAGAAAACCTTACTAACATGACATACACTTTTTTTATTATTTTAGTTTTAGATATACCAACCTTCCATTCACATGCGCAGGAGATAAGTGGGGTTAAACTCTAGAAATCGAAAATGGGATAAGGTATGGACCTAAAAAGGCTCCCAATAATCGATTCGATAAATTCACCCACAAGCGCAATCACACAACAAGTGGGTAGAGTCATCGATTCGAATAACGAGCAGGATTGGATATGATCAACCCGGGGCAATCGAACGCTAGAGTTTTGCATACCAATACCCTATCTAAGGTGACCTAAAAGGGTGATTAGCTGCTTGGGTTTGGGCGCTTGTGGGTGCGGGTGTCAAGATCCTCAAAATTTGCAAGATCATGCACAACATTGGATATCAAAACAGCACTTCTAAACTGTATAAAATAAACAATCAACTCAAACTCCCAATCTGCACAAAATATGTTAGCATAGACGTAACCCCTTATAACTCCTATCCGTATCAACATTTAACACATTTTGTTAGGGGACGTATCTCACCTTCAAGCGCATCTACGAGAAAACAAGGTTAAAAAACACTCAACTTTTTCATTGGTTTAAGTCCTTTTAAGGATAAAACTAAGTTCCCAACGGAGTCACCAATCTGTCGCGACCCTCACGACTCGCAGGATGCGAGGGGCTTAAGAGGGTTAATGGGTCATTATTGTTCAACTCGTAGTGGATGGATTTCGAGCGTAGGCCCCTCCCAAGGCCCATTACCCAAATCACAACGGAGAGATATTAAGAAAATGAGGGTCGACCCCTTTTATAGAGAAGAGTCGGACCCATGGTCGTGACATGTAAATAGTGTGCATCCAAACGGAGTCGCCACCAATCATTTTTTGGAGGATATGATCGAAAACTTTATCAAGCGGTCGGGAGAGTTGTTGACATCTAAATTTTGATTTATAGAAATTCATTTATTTACTTCATAAAATGAGAGTTAGTCATAATTCTCGCAAAAAATTAAATCCTCATACATTGCATACTTATTTTACGTCGGTCATTGCATTTAAGGTTAGGTGTGAGTCAATTGAGCTTAGTTTGACAAGCGGTTAGACCGAACTCGGTCTAAAAATTTTAACTAGGACAATGGGGTGTGCCGAATTTTGTGTGGACGAAATGAACATAATTTTCGAGCTTGTTTCGGACCATTTGGGCTTAATTACTTAATTAAGGCTTTCGGTTAAATGTCTATCAGTTAGAACAAGCCTTAATTGAGCCCGAGGATGCGAGACGAGCCCATGATTTGGACTGTAAAGTTCGGATGGAAAATTCGACTAAGGCCTAGAGTGAGAGTGTTGAAGTTCTATATTGATTTGGGCCTAATTCAAGCTCCAATCAGCCCATTTTAGCTCTTTTAATTGAGTGAAGCTCCTAGTTAATTACCCATTAATTATCTAAAACCCGTTTAGGTCTAAAATTGCATTCCAAACCCACAAAAGAGGCCATTTTCGGCCATTTCTCTTATCATTTCGCCCTTTGGCCGAGATTCATAGAGTCCTAGTGAAGTTGGACTCTCAAATCTTCAGATCATATTCATAATTTCATTCATTTAAAAGATCTTATCTTAAGAGGTGATCTAAGAAATTAAAACTCTTTGACTATGCAATTAATAATAGAGAGTTTTGATGGAATAGGACTCCTCTAAATCTAAGGCCCACATTAGATCCCATTCTAGCTAGGACACTCAATCCGATGATCCAAAACGAGTCCTATTCCTACTAGAACTATGAGCTCGAATTCTATATATACAAGGGTTCAGTTCAAGCACAATTGGTCGGCATTTTGTGAGCTCCACACGTTTAGAAAGTTCAGAGAAATTTCGAGAGGTAGAGAGGGAGTCACGGCCGAAATTCCATCCCGTCACCATGCGTTGTCATCCGTGCTCCAATCGAATCATTCCAGCTACCATGACGTTTAGCATTCAATGATCTATCACTACCCGCTGACGGCGCATCGATCGGACGTCTAGAACTTCCCGTCCAAGCCTTTGAAGTTGTTGTTCCTGCTGACCGGTTCAGCTTGCTGCCTGTCCCAATTGGCGCCACTGTTCAGCCCCAAATCAAGGTTGATTGGCTCTTGTTTTGTTATTATTTGAAGGTTTAACCGTGCACCTACATGTGTTAGATTGATCGGGATATTTTGGCGACGAATCGAGCCAAAAGGGGACCGTTTTGGGTTGATCGTCAAGGTTGCGCGTGTGCAGAATTTAACTTAAAAAAGAGGTAATTTTCTTAACTTTTGATTGCCAATCTTTGATTCTTTGCTTGGAAAACTTACATTATTGTTCTTAAACTTCTTTGAACACATATGATTTGCAATTAAAACTAGAGAAATTCAACCATTTTTGTGCTAGAACCTAACAATTGATCCTCTAGGTATAAAAATTTCTGATTTTTGAAGCAAGCTCTATTTGTTCATAAATTGGTTGGATTTTGTGATACTTTTGAAAATTGATAAAATTTAATTGGAACTACGTCTTTTCTCGAAGTAACAAATTGTTCGCTTTTTTTAAATCAAATTGGATTGATTAAAAAATTGAGAATTTTTGTCGAATTAGAAGTGGAATGTTCGGCTCGCTCTCTCTCTTAGCCAAACTTGCCTTGTGAATAAGCTTTACACGCTGTGATAATTATCTCTTGCTCTTGAATTGATTGAATAGCATTATCCTAAGATTTCCCGATGATCCTTTCATGTTATGGATAATAATTGAGCTAAGTTAGATAATATCTAATTTAAAAAACTTCTCAATTGGATAATATCTAGCTCGTAATGGATAAGCTTTTTGATATCAATGATTATCTTTAACTTAAAAGGTTAGTTGGATGATTTTATTTCTTGTGGATATTTAATGCTATGGGTAAGGTTTACTTGAATCCAGATAATTACCCTAATTGTTAAGAATTAACTGAATTGGATAACATATATTCTTTCTTGGATAATCTTCGCTTTGAATTGTTATCCCATGGTCATTGAGTTGATTGGTTGACTTTATCTGGTTTCTTTGACGAGTTTTGGATGTTATCTAATCTTTGCATAGTTGATTTATTTGAATCGTTCAATTGTCTCAATTTTTTGAGAATTATGTGGAGTTAATTTGCAAGATCTTATAGAAAATTTTTTCGGATCAAATTTGAACTTTGGATGAGGAAAGGTGGACCCCACTCTCACATTTTCGGCGACCCCTCTTTGAGTTTTGAAAATACCAAATCAAATTGACTCATCTTTTTTCTTTTATTTATGTCGTCTTGTTTGTTATAAAATTTGCACATTTTTAAACAAACATGCTCATAATATACGCTCCCAAGGTGCCCGGACCCTTTGAAAAAGTAAATTGCACGCCTTAGCCATGATCTTATAGAATAGGATGGCAATTTAGTATAAGACTTCGTGTTCTTTCCCTTTAGCAAAAGGGGCGTTGTTGTTTTATACCCCTATCCGCAAACTGGCTCAAATCTTCTAGGATGTAGTAGATGAAAATTCTTCTCTAACCCGGATCTTTGGGGATGAGTGAATTTCTTCGGAAAAATCGAAAATTTAAAGGTATATATTATGGGCATTTTTGTTTATTTTTGTTCAAATTTTTTATTGGTTTTGAATGTTTTCTTTTATTGCCGAAAATACCAAAAAAAAAAATAATCCTCCGGGTGCATAATATATAGTCTTCATGTCACATTTTCTTCAATTAATCAAAATTGTTTAATTCACATCAATCAATCAAAAGAGATTTTTTCATGCAATTGGTACCGAAAGGGCGTTAATTTTTTCAATTAGTGTAATCAAGTCCCCGAACTCATTTTCTCTAGTTCATAGAGGTAAAATAGTTCTCCCACTATTTTATATAGGTTTCTAATCAACCTACCGTAAATGATTAGTAGCGGGTCCGATTGAATATTTTCTTATGAATAAACCTAAGTTTCGATTCGGTAGGATTTGGGAGGGTCCGAATTAGGTTAGTTGATTTAATTAACCCGATAATCCGTTAGCTTGAATTTTAGGTCGCGACAAGAGTATATTCGATTCTACGAAAATCGAGATAAATGGGTTCGGGGACTTAGTTACACCGAAACCTGTCATCCGACGCCCTTTCGGAACCTAAGTTGAATGATTTCCTAAAATAATAATTCTTGCGAGACACGTTGGGAGGTAAGGTAAATTCTAATGATCTAAAGGGTGTCACAAAGGTGAGAATTTTCTAACCTATCAATCACAATCGAGTAAATGAAAGTATGCAAATCGAGGAATCAATAACACGCGGATAAATCGCATCAAATCATCAATCAATTGGCTACATGTCATACATAGTGTAGCCCTAAAGGCTTAGAGAATGGTACATTCAAGTTCAAGGGGGTTTGGAAAACAATTTGGACAAAGTATCTAGAGGGGTAAAACGGTCATTTTTTAAGGTTTTGGAATCCAAAATCGACAAAATTGGATTGGTCTAGTTGAATGTGACCTTTTCCCTTCTTCTTTTTTTGCGATTTTTTGAGAATTTTTCCTATTTTTCATAATTTTTAGGGAATTTTTTTATTAATTTTTTTGAATTTTTATTGATTTTCTAATTTTTTATTTTATTTTTTTAATTTTTCTAACTTAGTTGACCCAACCCATGCGAACCAGATGCGCAACCATACCGAAAGGGTCCCGAGCCGGTTTAAAATGACACCACTTTTGCATTTTTTGTTATTTTTCTAATTTTTCTGAATTTTTATCTATTTTTCAAGAATTTTTATTTCTAATTGTAGGTCATAAAGTCCAGGTTCACCCACTTGGTTAAGCCACAGCCCTAGGATTAGTTTACTGAGATTTACGGTTCGGATCAAACGACGACTAAACCTAGACCGGCCAATCCAAATACCAAAACCAACGATCGAGATCGAACGAGGAGACTAACTCTCGATCGCTCCATCCGAATACTTGATCCTACGGCCACGATCGTATGGTGAGACTAATTTTTTATCGTCCGATCAAGTTTTATTTTTATATTTTTGAAAATGAATATGAAAACGATTTTTAAATTCTGCAAAATTCTTAGATCCTAGTACGTGGTCTAATACCAACCATTTGATTTGGGTTTTATTTTCATTTCAAAATTTTTTTTTTATAACATTCGTTTAGGCCGACATGGCCACTACATGTCAAGCCACATGGCACCACATCAGCGCCATATCGACTTTGACCAAGTCAATAAATGTTGACTGTCCTTTGTCTTCGCGGAGACAATGAAGACCGAACGGCCGAGGTTTCTCCAGACCGATCGATGGTGAAACCTTAGCCAAATGACTCGAGATCGGTCCCATTCGACTCGTCTACTTCTCCCGAACAACATGTCTCAAAATCAGCTCTAGTTATCCACTAAAACACAAAAGATCGAGCTCACATAGAGTACATCAATGATGGATCTAACAAGAAATACAGAGCATAACTATCCGATTCAAGCACAAAATATCATCATCATGAGTTCAAGATACTTAGCTCAAGCTCGATTGAGCTCTAGCTTGCTAGATTTAGTTGGCCAAGTCACGACCCGGTCCGCAATAGATCGGAGGTTCGACTCCGAATATTTATGCAAAGTCAATACAAAAACGAAGTGTGATCGAGCTTATGAAGTTCTAGGAGTAGAATGCACACACTAATTTCAAAAAATAATGTTCGGAGTTGAGCTCGCTATTGATGCCTAGAGTGAAGGTCGAAGCTACAACTCATCGTTTTAGGAGGCATCGAGCTGCGAGACCGACGGCAATCACTTCCTTGGAGCTTAGGCGAGCTTCCGAAGTGATTTGGTGGCTCAATTCGCGCTGGATTGCCCGGTCCGAAGATCCATATTCGAAGCTTAGGCTCTCGTCAATGGCGGACAGCGAAAGCCCTTTTTTTCTCTCAAACTCTCTCTCTCTCTCTCTATTCTATTTCTCTTTTTGAATAGAATGGTCCACACCTCCGATCTAAAACTCATAAAGCTCCTCTTATTCCATTTGAATCAAGTTTACGCGTGTAGGAGATATCCACCACCTTACTCCTACACGTAATCACACATGCCAAATGGCACTAACGGCGCTGGTGGAAGTTGGTAATTCCGTCCAGCTCGTTTGCTTCTCCATCGAGTGAGAATGGATGGCCAATTTGGCAAAGTTGTGTAAAGGTTGACTTTGGTTACTACCCCAACATTGACTTACTTGGTCGTGGCATCTCTAGCAATCCCGGGCGAGAGAGAGTGGAGGCATTTGAAGCGGAAGGATGAGGGCTACAAAGCTCACCACCTAGCATCTATGATCGTGGTTGATTAGCCGCCCAATTTCCATGGTCAATCTCGGCCTTCAAACCTGTTTGAACTAGTGCGGGAAGACCATTTGGGGAAGAATGTGCCACCCAAGGTTCTTTGGGTTGGATCTAGTCGACCCGGTAGACCGGATCGACGTGAAAATGTCGAAATGACCCATAAAAACTCATAATTTATCAAATGTCACCACATAATTGAACTCGGGAGAATGAATTCTATTAGAAAAAGTGCCTTTTGTGAAAAATATGCATGTAATTAGATAAAATCCCCAATTTTTCAATATGACCCGAGAAAGTGAATTGAGCAATTCGGATCTCAAATGGCCAAATCGGTTCAAGCCACCCCCACCAATCGATTTAGAAGATTGAAAATTATAGGGTAGGGGTCCTAATTTACCATGGTGATCCTTAGATTTCGATTAATTTCTTTTTAAATGAAACCCAAGGAGCGAATTGAAAAATATTTGCGCATTTAGGTCCTTTTAGTCTAATTGTGCAAGTTTTTAAAAATTTTGGTGAGAAATAAATGAGATGGACTTGAGGCAAATGTCACAACTTGCGAAAAGTGAAAAAGGAAATTTAAATTACTCAAAATGTATTTTTCAGTTAACGCTTTTTTTCCTTTGAATTAAAATTCACTTATTAAGTTAAGTGGAGCCTAAAGTAAAATTATTGTTATTTTATTTGTTCAATGAAGCAGCCTATAGTCCTGAATTGAATTTTTCAAATTTTAAGAGGCCAAAATGAAAAGGGAATTAAAATAAAAATATTTGCTACTTTTGTGTATTTTTGCGGTCTCAAATGCCATTTTTTAATGATTTTTCAAGTATTTTCCTATTTGTAAAAAAAATTTAAAATACGAAAAAATATGAAAAATTATTTTTTGTTCAAAAATGGTTATTTGGGCTTAGCAAATGTTTCCAAAGTTGATTTTGTAATCTTTTTTTTTTACTTTTTATGGATTTTCTATGAATTTTCTAAAAATAAAATTGATGAAAAATCATATGTCAATAGGAGTATTCGAAATAAAAGTAACAGTTAATGTCTCCTGCAGCAATAATCGTTCCTTCTATGTATGGCCTTAGGATTTTCCTTAACATATTAATTTGGAGAAACACCACCAATAATATCGTAGTTACTTGATGGCACTTAGGATGACCAATATTTCTCCTTCTTCAATTTGTTTTATGATTTCATTTTGCTCCTAGGATTTGGACTCTACATGGTATGGATCTTATTGAGTCTATCGAAGTTCCGAATCAATTTGCTCAATTTCTTAAATGGTGATAGCCTTATCGTTAGGACAATCTACTTATAGATGCCCCCATATCCGTAGCACTTGAAGCACTAGCTATCTTCACCTTCCGATTTTTCATGGAGCTCTTTATCAAACTTGGGGGGGGGAGCCTTATCCATTTCTATCTCCTATTTTGGAAAATTTTCAAGTTGGTTATAAGAAATACCTTCGAAAAAATATCTACCTTTAGTTGAAGGCTTAGTCGAAAATCTCTTGCCACCCTTTAATCATTTTTCTAGGAGAGTGAGGTCTCTATTCTTTTATCGAAGTTTGCAACCTAATAAACCTTCCTCCAATTGCTGTACTTATCTCCTTAAATCTTTACTTCCACGTTCCATAGGTCTCTTTTTCTAGTTGTAAGAGACTCAACGTTTAGTCCACATCGACGACGACCAAGCATTTTTTTAAATGGAAGTATGGGATGAATAAGAAATGGGTAACATGATGAATCACTCAAAATGGGTTCAACCTTGAGCTCTAATACCAATTTGATGCGGGTCGGGATGAGCAAGAGATGTTTTGAATGATGTCAATGGGTAAACGAAAAATACAAGATAGATTAAGACTAGAACCCAAGTATATAGAATATCACCAACCAAAGATCGCGATTTTGGGATTAATGAAGTTCACCAACAAGGCCAACGGGATATTACTAGTCGAGGAGATAGGAATTAGGATAGGAGAAGCCCGGATTTGGATCGCCTAACATTGGGATTTCCTTTACATGCGTCACATTACTCAAATTAGGCCATCGGAATGAAAATGGACAACTCCGATTTGAGCCACGTCATGTATTGAAAGAGAGGAAAAAAATATGGGCGGGAATTTTTTTGAGGTTTGAAAAATTTTGAATCCCAAACGTGGCTCAAATCAAGCCTTTCTTTTTCATTTGGAGGCTTGATTTGAGTAATGTTACGTATGTTACGGTAATCCCAATGTTAGGCGATCCGAATCCAAGAAGCTCACTCCCAAGGTCTTTAGAATATCATCGATCGAGGACATAATGCTTCTTTGGTATACCACCGAGGAAGAATCCAACTTCCAAGGATAGAAATGCCGGGAAGGATATTTGTTCAGACAGAGGAAAATTTCATATATTATCATTCATCAAAATCATCTGGCTTATATTTCAAAATTTGCCTCTTTATATAACTCAACACATAGGAAGTCGACAAAGCATTAAAGCTATTGAAACTACCCAACATTAAGAACAGAGGAACTAGAAAACATAATAAAGACCTAGGAATTAGAAAATGCATTAAACACCTAAAGACTTGGACTTTGACTCTAAACTCATTCATCATCCTTGGAAGCCTAGAAGAGTGACCATTGATGTTCCTTTCTTTTGTACGTTGTGTCCATTCCTAATTGACAACTTCTCCTCATCATTGACAAGCTTATGTTGCTTACTTTAGAAAACTGAAAACATGAAAATCGTAGATGTAAGAGTCTTTGAGCTTTTGTCGTTGGAATCATGTCAATCAAATATGTCTCGATGGAGTTATGACCATTCTCCCGAACTAGAGTAGAATTGAAATTTTTGCTCATAGTCATGACGAAATCTTTGTGTGCATAAGTCATTTTCCCAATCTTCGACATCGTCAACATGAACTTATCAACAAGGTCCGATGCTCCCGCATCAAACTCCTTAACATACCAACTGTTATGTGAATTTGCCAAATTTTATTTTGCGATTTGGTAGCTTTTCTTCCATTAGAGTACCAATTAATTTTAATTTTCCATTTCCCATCTATTCATCATCAACTTTTCTCATATTTTGAAGTTATAATTAGGGGTGATCGATTCTCACCTTGGAACATAGAACTGGATTAGACATGATAGGTTCTCAATTTGTGGAACCTGTAAGCTGACCCTCCCCATCCTAGAATCGACTCAATAGGTCCTAATCCAATTTGTTGGTTGTTTCGAGAATCAATAGTTTTAAACTTTTTCAAATGTTCATTTTTTTTGTCAAATGTTCATAAATATATTGAAAGTTACTGTAGTATAGGATGACATTACTAATTACAGGAAAGTTAGTAGTACAACAAGATATTACTCCCACAAATAATATGTACTTTTTTGCCGTACTGATTAGAAAAGGAAAAATAGTAGACTTTGGGCAAATTTTGCAGTTTCGGTGCAGTTCCTTTCTAGGAATTGGAAATCGAATGCGTTATTCTCTTTGGAACCGCGAACAGGACTAATTCTGGCTAGAATTGCTCAAAACTGGCTAGTTCGGATCTTGGGTTGGATCTAAACAAATGCACAGCCCTAGATATAACCATCTATTTCTCATTATTATCTAGTAAACGCAGCTATTATATAACTTTAGGTAATGTTGATATAAGGATGCCCTATCACCATTGATGTAATCTAAAGTACAAAAAGAAAAGATTCGAACAAACTAGATGGACCTTGATAAAGGGTGAACAACTCGAGAGAGAACATGAAATTTGTGGAAACTTAAAGGTACCATAAGATACACAGTCCTGAGAAGCCTTCATCATGAATACACTTAAGAAGATCAAATGGAACGCAATATGTAAGTGAATTACTAGCGGGAAACTCATATAGACTCAAGGATCATTAATATGAACATCTCTCTCAATCACCAGAAATGAACGTGCATTTTACGTGTTTTCGCACTCTAGATAGATCCAGATACTTCTTTGATTATCAATCAAAGTCTCAAGGAATTAGATAGGAAGCTTCGGGCCTAGAACTCCAAAAGAATAAATGAAGGAGAACCAAATCAATCATCAATCATTTTGGGAAAAAAAGGACTATAACCAATTGTATTTGTGAAAGTGACAACAAAACTAGGAAGACTTTACTGTATGGACGACAAGGTTTTTTGTGACAATGTAATGATCTTCAATGACTAAATATATCCACTTAAAGATTTTCTAAGGGCTAGTTTGGAAGTTGAAGACTATTTAAGAAGATCAACACATGCTGAAGAAGATACGACTATGAATCGGAGAAAGCTTCATACTTTGATGCATTCATACTCTTGTTGTGTTGTAAGCTGGAAATTAATTAATTGAGAAAACTTGTTACATACTATAATTTGTTTGGTAGCATATATGAGAGGTGTAGTTGTGTTTGGAATTTCGTAGTGTGATCTACCGGTTTTGGGTAAAAGTAGCACGGGCTACTTCGTATATGTCATGACATTCCCTCCGATGAACCACCTAGGGAAAGCTAATGGATTACTAATGTTACACTTAACTCGGACTCTCCCAATATCATGCTATTGAGAAAAACCCCTAATTGATTTTGAAGTTGACAAAAACAATCCATGATCTCTTATATTTGAATTAATGCAAAGAAATGTTGTTTTGTAGATTGTCCAAAGGTGTGAGTAACACGGGATTGAATCCGGTAGAAAGGCTCGGATGATTCCTTGAGAGACTCGAGATCTTTGTATGAGCTCGGACATTGGTATGAGGCACAAGGTCCGAGAGAGCATTTCATGTACAGCGATCAAAACATCAAGAGATATCTATGAGATGATTTAATTAGAATATTATTTCATCACAACAAGCCGGTAAATTAAGCTGGATCATTCTTACGGATTCCCTAACCCGAAGATCAATCAAGGACGTGGATTAAACGAGATGAGGATGACTCACCTAATAAAGAACTCTATGATCACGGTTGTATGAGCGATTTGATCCAATAGGGGCTTCTTTCCTTTGTCGGCCTCAACGGCTACGAGATTTTTTTGATAATGTTGTCCGGATGGGAAATTTTGGAGAGCGATCCTTGGATGCCTTACAACTAGTTATTGAAGGTAGATGAGTATAAAAGGACATCTCAAAGTCGAAGAGCAAGAAGACACATAAGAGAGCGGAATTCTAAATTTTAAGATCAAGAAAGCTTCACGGTCTTTACATACCTTTGATCCAAACATTGCAATACTTAGAGGAGATCATTTGAGTGTGAGAGTGTTAGGCGAAAAGTCTTTTGACTCAAGAACTATCACCGAGTTGTGACCTTTTAGCTAATTACTAGTGAAATTATCAGCGTGAAGAAGTGGACTTGAACAAAGCCGAACCACTACATTTGGATATCTTGAGGTTTTGAGATCTTATCCTTGAGTATCTTAGATTCGGTTCGATAGATCTCGAATTGTGGTAATTATGGATTCGATTGAGTTTATCTTTGGATTTTGATTGATTCTACCCTTAGATTCTAGTTTGATTATGAGATTCTACCCTTTGAATATCTTGGATTCACTTGTGCCGACTTTGTTTACAATTCCACGATTCTATAACTGGTTTAGTCGTTCGGCCCGAGAATTTACTTGCTGAGCCTTGAACTCACCCTCGTTGAATAAAACCATTTTTAGATGAGCAAACTAGCTGGAGACAGTGGATGATGATGCTGGAAATCGGGAGTAGATTACCCCTTGTAATAATCTTCCTACGTAAATATTGTAAATAAGTGAAGTGATCGTATAAATATGTAATAAAGAGTGGTTGATGTGATTGAGTAAACCAGATATGAATAAAAAGTATGTAAGTTAAGTTGCTTTGAATGATCTTGTTGTTTGAGATATGCATTATCAGGTTAGCAAAAGCATGTAAGGCCATACCCTTTAATAGGCGTGCTTGTCATTGAATGTTTTGTACTCTATGCACTTGTGCCCATATGGCCGCCCTGCTTGATTTTCTATTTTTGAGCTTTTGCATGGGCCAATTACTCTAAGATTAATTTAAAAAGAGCCCGAGTTAGTAGGAAAGGCTTAATCCTTTAGGTGTAACGATATGGGACGTTATAGGTACGGCACCGGCTTGACACGACCAGCCCTTTCGGTCGTTCGGCACCGGTCAAGCCTATTTGGCCTCGGCTAGGTGGTGGCCGACCCTTGTCCAGCCTTGGCCGGCCTATCACCGGTGGATCCTAGTCCGAACCATCTTATCTTCACCGGTTTCATCCGTTGTTTAGCCACTCCTATTACATTCTCTTAATTTAGGGGTTAGTTTATATTCCTTCTAGAACAATATTTAATAGTTCCATCTAGGCTAATTTGTGGATGTTACAGCCTTGCCTTGTCCCCTGTTTATCATAATTAGATTTTTGAGAAAATTACTAAAATGATGTTATAATAATCAAACATTTGATAGCAAGAGTCATTCTTTGAAAATAATCACTATGTAACTAAAGCGCTCCAAATAAAGGGGGCTCTAAGCATGGTATTATTATTGAATCAATTGAGCAAACGTTTGCCTTATCTCTCCCGTTTAAGGGAATGGCTGCAATCCTAAGCGTATTATAAACCTTACCGCTTTCCATTCACTCTTTTAGTTGGATACTCTTCGGCTGGTCAATAGGAAAATTATCCGAGAATTGATACTAAGAGAAATGTATAAACCAATGCTTCCATAAATTTAACCGTGCTTTACAAATATAGCTTAGAGCTTCGATAATGACTAGGTCTAGAGGTCATTAAGAAAGTTTGAAAATAAAATAAAATAAAAACAGAGAATATCTTAGAAGTGAGTCATGATTAGGTTGTTTTGTTTTAATGCTATATGTAAGTTATTTTTATTTAGTTAGCGCAACCTTTAGTTTAATGGTTTTGGAGTTACCTCGGATGTGGCTAGATCTAATAGATTCATATTCTCGTGTGAGACATTGGGGCTTAAGTACACTACAGGTGCCAAAACTTGTGTACGACGCTCACTTTAGTGTCAAAACTTTCAAAATGATCACTTGAGTATCAAATTTTTTGAAAAACAATCACTTCGGTGCAAAACTTTCAAAACGATCACTTAAGTGCCAATTTTTTTAAAAACGATCATTTAAGTGCCAATTTTTTTAAAAAAATGATCATTTCAAGTGTCAATTTCACCAAGCCACGTCGGCTCAAATATTAATAAAAAATAACACGTGTCGAATTTTCGGCAAGCCACGTCGCCTAAATTGGAGTTAGTATGAAGTGATCGTTTTTAAAAGAAGTTGGCACTTAAATGATCATTTTTTAAAAACGTTGGCACTCAAGTGATCGTTTTTAAAGTTTTGGCACTAAAGTGAGCGTCGTACACAAGTTTTGGCACTTCTAATATACTTTAGCCGAGAAATTGGATTCAACTTAAACTTAGCTTATGGCGATTGTTGCCCTAAGTAGGGGTGTTAAGGGGTAGGGTAGGGTAGGGCTTACATACTACCTTATCCTACCCGACCCTTAAGAGTTTTATGTAGTACCCACCACGATCCCGACCCGAACCGAATACGAAGTGGACAAAAAAATAGGATGCGGTCGGGTCGGGTCGTGGTCGGGTTTAGGTTTTTTTTTATCCGGGTGCAATGATCTATAGACGGTAGAAACCCTTGTTAAAAGTTTGTAGCTTTGTCAATCATCAACTTTTTTCGTCACAATTCCCTATTGCCCAAAGGTCAAATATTGTCTACTAGAGAATCAATATCCCTAGCTTCAACAAAATTTCCGGGACGATCCTTGAAGTTAAACTAAAATTGAAGCAAAAAAGTGGATCCACCAAGCATGACCCATGATGGCAAAGTTAGCGCTTGCATGAGAAATCGCTGAACCTCGGAGATCGAGAGAGGGAGAGAGAGGAGAATAACCGAGCAAATCTCTGTACTCGACAAGAATAACAAGCTGATAACTAGAAAAGTACAACTAAACAAGCTTGCCTAAACATGCAGAAAAAGCTCGAATTAGCTTCATTCCATTTCCTCTCCGTGCAAGCATCAAACATCCAAAATCGGATAGAAATGGAAACAATGGACAGAGATGTCATCCCAAACCCTCGATTACGCCCCCAATCTCCAAGTTACAACTCCAGCTCGGGTTCGCTAATAGCGACTCAAAGCCTCGAGATCACCGGAATGCGCATCCACCCATAACGCCAAGAGAGAGAGAGGAGGCAATTATCAAGAGCAATGTTGAGGAGATAGAGAGAACGAGAGTTATAGACGTAGAGAGAGCGAGAGATCTTGGAGCTCTTGGAAGGCGATAGAATTGGAAAGCTTGGAGCGAGACGAAGCACATATTGTGTAGGGTTTACGGGATATCGGCCCATCGATTTGGGGAATGGGCCGGGGCCGGGCCAGGTTTATAACTCGCCCTACCCTACCCTATCCGAGTCATTAAAATACCCTCCGTTATCCGAACCTCTTCTTTACCATACCCTAAAATAGCCCAAAAATAGGGTCGGGTAGGTTTGGGTAGGGGGTCATTTTTTAGGACGGTGTACCTCGAACACCACATGTCCTCCCCCCGCAACATCGTGACTTTACGATCCTCATACGGTTTCAGGGTTATAAACGACGCAAAGCCATAGTACTCTTGGAGGGATTCAAGAGACCGAGAGCCCTAAAGGAGCTTACGCCTCTTATCACAAGTACGAGGGCTAGGTCGGGGACGTCACAACCTAGTTTGGTATCGTAGTCAAGTTAATAACACCTTGAGTGATAAGGCGCGATGGGGAAATAGGTAGATGATTAGGAAAGACACCATACTATGCATATGATTGTTGGTTATAATCTTTATTAATATTGTTATTGTCTTGAATTAACATCAGCTTTAGTAATAGCCTTATAGAATATTTCTCGGTTAGTTTTCGGCTATAGCATAAGATGAACTCTCGAGGAAGACCACCAAGATAGGATCCCCGACTGGATGGAATTCTCGCAAGCTTTGACTTAAATCGGCAACCTTATAGGGCAGCAAGCACAACAACAAAGCTGCTAATGCCTTAGGAATTGTCTCAACGTCCGGAACTAGAGGTGGAAGTAGAGGACGGCATTTACAAGGTTTAATTGAAAATTTTCTGAAGTTAAAGCCTCCCAAGTTTCTTTGGTACAGAAACCTAGAGGAAGCTTAACTATGGATAACGAGCTGGAGGAAATATTTAAATTCTTCGAATGCTCAAAGCCCGATTGTGTAGCCTTAGCTGAATATCAATTGCGGGGTAGTGCTAATTATTAGTGGAAGGATACAAAAAGAACAATGTTTCGTATGGGTCTTTGAAGTGATGTAGGGTGCCTTTATCAAGGCCTTTTAAGAGAAATATTTCTCGGAAAGTGTAAGCAATTGAAAAATGATGGAGGTTATGCAATTGCAATAGGGTAATATGACAGTGGATCAATACGAGGTGAAATTTTCCGAGTTGTCTAGGTACGCGCCCAAGTTGGTAGAGGAACCTGTAGCAAAAACTAAGCGGTTCCTAGAAGGATTGTGACCTAGCATTCGAGTTCAAGTACTTCCCTTAAATCTTCGGGACTACAATAAGCTCTATGCAAAAGCTCGGATGATAGAGTAGTACTCATTGGAACACTCGGAGGCTAAGCTAAATCGGGAGTGTACTCCTCTCGATTAATGAACTGTGATAAACGGTTTAAGGGTAAAAAACCCTTAGCTCCAAATAAGAAGGGGAAAATGCTTGGGTGGCAATCAAATTGAAGCATGTCAACATTGCGGAAGGCGGCATGGTAATGCTCCTTATCGAATGCTTACGGGAGCATGCTTCCGATGTGGACAACAAGGTCATCGGATGAGAGATTGTCCACCATAGCAGCTGCAACTACTAAATAGGCAACAACCTCAACGGGTGAGACAACAAGGGAATATGCAACGATCGCTGGTGCAAGGAAAAATCTATGCGGTTACTCAAGAGGAAGCGAGAGAACTCTAAGATTATTGTTACATGTACAGTCCTTATTAACAATTGCTTATGCATTATCCGATACTAGGGCTACTCATTCATTTATAGCTAGACGCTTTGTGAAATTGTTTACAATAGATGTTAAGCCACTTGAGGTACCCCTAAGTGTATCGACTCCTCTTAAGAAGGAAATGTTATCCACGTTATTGTGTGAGGCTTGTAGAATCGATATAGGTGGATATGAGGGAACGATAAATTTAGTAGTGTTGGACATGCACGACTTTGAAGTCATAATAGGAATAGATTGGCTTGGCCAACAGCGAGCCAACGTAGACTATTATCAAAGGATAATTTATTTCAATCTATCGGGATCATCTGGGTATGAGTTTATTGGAAATGGTGGAGTATATTCGACGCTTATGATTTCGGCAATGGAAGCGATAGAACTTCTTAGCAATGGGTGTCAAGGATATTTAGTGTCCTGTAGAGGATAAGTCACAAGAAGAACCTAGGTTGGAGGGTATTCCGGTTGTTAGAGAATTCTTTGATGTTTTTCCGAAGGATTTACCCGTGCTACTTCCGGAAAGGGAAATCGAATTCACAATTGAACTAGTTCCTGGTACGGAGCCGATTTCCAAAGTTCCTTCTCGGATGGCTCGGTCGGAATTAAAGGAACTAAAGGTGCACTTACAAGAACTACTAGATAAAGGGTTTATTCGAACAAATACCTCACCTTAGGGAGCACCAGTTTTGTTCGTAAGAAAAAGGATGGGTCATTACGACTATATATCGACTATCGACAATTGAACCATGTAACTATCAAGATAAGTATCCATCGTCGAGGATCAACGATTTGTTCAATCAACTTCAAGGTGCATCGGTGTTCTCTAAGATAGATTTAAGGTTCGGGTACCACCAACTAAAAATCAAGCAAGAGGACATTCCAAGGATGGCTTTTAGAACTCGATATAGATAGTACGAGCTCACAAAGCAATGCCATTTGGATTAACAAATGCACCCGCAACTTTCATGGATCCGATGAATCGGGTGTTCAAGTTGTTTCTTGATCAATTTGTCATCATCTTTATTGATGACATATTGGTGTACTCGAAGAGTAAAGAAGAGCACGCCCAACATTTAAGAAGGACATTGTAAACCCTTCGAGAAAATAAATTTTCGCCAAATTTAGTAAGTGTGAATTTTGATTGGACCGAGTAGTGTTCTTTGGGCATGTCGTATCAAGCGAAGGATTTCTGTGGATCCGGCCAAGATAGAAGCGGTTTTAAAGTGGCCAAGACCTACAACGGTTACAAAAATTCATTGTTTTCTTGGCCTGGCAGGATATTATAGAAGATTTATTGAAAGATTCTCGAGTATTGCTGCTCCTTTAACAAAGCTCACAAGGAAAAATGTAAAGTTTAAATGGACAGAGAAATGTGAGGGGAGTTTCCAAGAGCTCAAACGGAAACCGACAATCGCCCCTATTCTAACAATACCATCTAGATCGGGCGGATTCGTTGTCTATAGTGATACATCGCATAAGGGACTAGGTTGTGTTCTAATGCAACATGGCAAAGTAATAGCCTATGCGTCAAGACAACTGAAGCCTTATGAGCTTAACTATCCAAGTACATTATCTAGAACTTGCGGCAATTATTTTTCCTTGAAAATATGGAGACACTACCTATATAGGGAAAAGTTTGAAATTTATACGGACCATCGGAATCTTAAATACTTATTTTTCTCAAAAAGAGTTAAATATGCGACAACGAAGGTGGATGGAATTGCTTAAAAACTATGACTGAAACATTATCTACCGTCCAAGAAAGGCGAATAAAGTCATTGATGCTTTAAGTCGTAAGTCCGCTACCGCTACATTGATGATTAAAGAATGGGATATGCTTGCTGAAGCTCGAGACTCTAAATTCAAATTCGAAGTAAGAGAGTTATGTGGATTATTCGCTACCTAGCGAGTCGAATCGAAAATATGACAAAGAATCCAAGAATTGCAAAAGATGGATGCAGAATTGCTAAAAACTCGAAGCAAAGTTGAGGAAGAGAAAAAACCTAACTTTCAACCGATCGATGATGGTACTCTAATATTTCGAGGAAGGATATGCATTCCCAACAATGGGAAACTCAAAGAAGAAATTTTGTCCGAAGCTTATTGTAGTCACTATAGTATCCATCCAGGAAGTATGAAGATGTATCAAAACCTTTGTAAACATTATTGGTGGAGAGGTATGAAGGCGGATGTAGCGAAGCATGTCGCTAAATGCTTGACTTGCTAACAAGTGAAGGCTCAGCATTGCAAGTTTATTGAATCCATTGGAAATGCCGGAATAGAAATGGGAATACATTACCAAGGATTTTGTCTTGGGATTACCAAGGACTCAAAAGGGAAGTGATTCGATATGGGTGATAGTCGATTGGCTAACGAAGCCTGGTCATTTCCTACCAATCCGAAAGAATTACTCTTCGGAAAAATATGGTGATTTATATGTCCAAAAAATTATTCGTTTACATGGGGTGTCCATTACAATCACGTCGGATCGTGATCCTAGATTTACCACTAAATTCTAGCGAAGTCTCTAAACAACTATGGGAACAAAACTCCAATTTAACACGTCTTATCATTCTCAAAGTGACGATCGGACGAGAAAGAACTATTTAAACATTAGAAGATATGCTAAGAGCCTATGCTATAGATTTCAAAGGGAGCTGGGACGAGCATCTTCATTTGGAAGAATTTGCCTATAATAATAGTTACCAAAGAAAGAATTGGGATGGCTCCATTTGAGACATTATATGGTAAAGCTTGCGAGAACTCCAATTTGCTAGGATGAAATAGGGGCAAGAAAGCTTCTTGGACTAGAAATACTAGAGATAACTACGGGAAAATCTACAGATTATAAGAAATTGCCTTCGTACGAGCATAGAGTAGACAAGAAAAGTTATGCCAATAGATATAGAAACCATTCCAGTTTCAAGTTGGCGATTTTGTGTTTTTAAAAGTGTTGCCTATGAAAGTTGTATCCCATTTCGAAAGAAAGGAAAGTTAAGCCCAAGGTACGTCGGACCTTTTGAAATCCTAGAAAGGATCGAGAAATTGGCATATAGGTTGGCCTTATCGCCACGATTTGCTAACATCCACGATGTATTTCACGTCTCGATGTTGAGAAATTATGAACCCGATCCATCACATCTTCTTGATCACGAGACAATAGAGATAGAAGATAGAATAGCATACGTTGAAAGGCTTGTACGGATCATAGATAGAAAAGAGCAAGTCTTACGAAATAAGACGATTTCCCTTGTCACGGTCCTAGGGTAGTACCACGAGATAGAGGAAGTGACATGGGAGAGTGAAGAAATGATTAGAAGCCAATATCTACATTTATTCCAACCACCGAGTACGTTTTACATTTCGAGGATGAAATTTTATAAGGGGGGAAAGTTGTGACACTCCAAAACTTAGGGCCAATCCAAGCTTAGGACTCGGACTATACACGAGATATCAGCCCAAGGGTTGAGATGGTCACCAAGGAATAAAGATCGCCTCCGATACGAATCATGGCTTAGTATATCAATCGACTATGCTAGTGAACAAGGTCGATCGTGTGGTGACTTTAAATCAAGCAAGGATCGATTGTGATTGATCTCGTCCAGTTGTGAAATGACCATAGAATCACCCTACGGTCGATCGGGAATTGATACATGGAACGATTTGCAAGCTAGCATTAAGCGGCAACCAAACTAGCCATGAATTCGACGAAGGTTGATTTATATTAGAACCCCGTACCAGCCATGCACTAGTTAAGAACCGATCACCCCTGGACTACGCGATGTGCCTTCTTGGAGGACTATGGATTGAGACGAACCATTCTTGCATCAATTTGAATTGGTTATGAGAGGTGAACTCGATAGTATTCGATTATGTTAATGGCTTAGGAATGGGTGATTACCCTAAATCAAGATAAATTTGGGTGGCTCTCGACTCGATAGGCAACTAGATATGTCTTGGAACACGTCAAACCATAGATTGGGTGGCACCTCTAGATGTGTTCATATGTAAGCCGATTTCATTCGACAAAAGAGACAGACCGACCTCTCGCTTGTTAAGCGCTTAAAATAGATAATCCAAAGGATGGCAAGTGGCGATTCTAACTCTTAGAATAAGAATCAAGAGGCCAAATGTTAGACGGCCTTATCCATTTGAATAGAATGCCCAAATTGCCATTGGCATTAGTTGTGTTTGGCATTTACAAGCATAAGAAAGGAAGCCGAGGAACCTTCTCAAATGAGGCGACACCAAGAGGTACTAAGATTTATGTGTTAAATTTCTACTTTAATACAAAATAAAATAAGACATGTAAACTTCATAAAGTAGGCATGTGAACTATAGAGGAAAAGAGACGATATATTAAAGGATTGTAGAAAAGTTAAATGATTAGTTAAAAGTGAGACATGTTGCATCATAAAATGGTATAAATTTTCTAGAAGATTAGCTTGGGGAACAAGAAAGGGGATCTAGAATATTCTCAAGCAAGTCAAATAAATATATATAATTGGCTTGGAGAGCAAGCTAGCACATGGAGATAAAATAGGCTTAGAAATAATTGGCTTAGAGAGTAAGCTAGCACATAGAGACAAAATAGGCTTAGAAAACAAATCGGAATAAGAGAACGGCACGTAGAAAGTGAATAAGACGAATCCGACTTAGAGAACAAGTAAAGCATATAAGAAAATAAAATAAAAATATAATTTTTGGCTTGAGAAAGAAGAAAAGTAATAAAAATAATAATGTTTAATTCTTGACTTGAAGAGCAAGAAAATAGCCTAGGTTACTCTAGACTAGCTATGTGGCAACACTAAATGGCATCTCTAGAGTATTTCATGCCGATAATTTATTTAGAAAAGACAAAAAGGAATTATTATTACTAAAATTAATAGACCTAAATAGGAAAAAAAATTAAAAAATAATACAAAATTCTCCATAGTACGTGTAAGAGGAAGAAGATATTAAGGGAAATTATTTTGTCTTAAATAGCATAAGGAATAAAAAGATGACAATTAATAGAACTTGGAGAGCAAGTCAAGATACCTTCTAGAACTATGCATTGTAAGCATATCTAACATCTAACTTGATATAGGGTAATCATATGAAGAATTAATGATTTAAGACATGTGGCAAAAAAATTAAATAAATGAGGAAGAATGGTTCTCTTAGGCGTGTGAAATGGAAGATGCCACATAATCAACTCTAAAAACATAGTCTTATAGGATAGCTAGGTTGAAGCTTGGAGATTAAGATACATCAATCAACTTAAATTAAATAGAAAAAGTAAGAAAGCTAAGAATAAGACATGTGTTCTATTGGAGTAATCGAGAATGCCAATGTGGCAATTTATCCTTAGCTCTTGAAAAATTGGGAGAGGCCAATAATTGATAAGAACAAATCAAACACTATCCACCTAAGCTTGTCTTGGGCAACAAGTAGCAAGAAATTAAATAAAATAAATAAAAAATAGCACTATAAAAGGGGCACAAGACAACTCCACCTCACTTTAGCCCCTCAAAAAATTCGGCCACTCCCTCTCCTCTCTCTCTCTCATGCCATCTCTCTCACTCTCTCATCCCTCTCGACCACTTTGAGCCATCGCCCTCACCACCGCAAGCCGACGCCGTCGGACCACCTTCGGGGACACCACACACGTATAAGACAACCGATCATTCCTTTTTATTTTCTACATAAGTGATATCTAATCTTTACCTAGGACGTGAAGCTTTGCGATTCTAATGCATGAATGCAATGTTATATGATTGCATGCTTTCCTATTTCTTGCTACTTTAGTAGTGAGATTATATGAACATGATATATTATATGCCTCATCCATGAGGATGAGAGGGCCTTGGACAATATGATATGAAAAGTGGATCCACGTGATATGATATGTTACATGCCTCATTCGCAAGAGTGAAAGGGCCTTTAAATGTGCACAATATGAAAAGAATGGAGGAGATGCCATGCGAAAACGATATGGAACCGAAACGGTTCGTACATGTTTATAGTGGATTGTGTTATGAACTTTCCTTGAGCTTGCTTCCTATGTTTAATTTAGATATACACTTACCGAGATTATCGTATCTCATTCCTTTAACTTTTGACTTGTAGGTAATGGCTAATCCACCATCTCCTCTCTTTGGTGTCGTCATGTCCGTTGATTTATCGTTGATTTATCATGGATCGATGTTGTAGACATAGAGATTGGTATAGCATGTAGGCCATTTACTAGCATCGTATAGGTAAACGAAGGTTTGGAAAGTTATGTTCCACACAAGTACCAAGCTTGGTACCTCATAATTGATGGTGACCTCATAGGACCGTTTCCCGATATCGATAGTCCCCGGGTTTTCGGGTGCCGAATGGTCGCATGTGGAGTAAGCGGCAATAAAAAGATGAAGTTCTTTTGTTGGGGAAAGCATAGCATGAAGATAGATGGCATGGACCCTAGGATACCGAGATGCTTGGAGGAGTTTCAAGGCCCGTATGTGCAACCTTTTGTGGCATCATATAATATCAAAGTAGTCAGCCAAACCTTCGACGTGTATGTACTAGAAAGGCTTATAAGTCATATGTAATATTATGCAAAGAAATGAAGTATGGTATTACATAGAGATGTGTTCCCTAGTTGACTAACCCAATGGATAATTATAAATCAATCGCTTCCGCATGCGAATCGTTAACAAGAAATAAATAAATAAAAGGGGGATGTTTATGAGGACGGTGTACCTAGAACACCACATGTCCTCCCCCACAACATCTCGACTTTACGATCCTCATACGATCCCGAGTTATAAATGACTCAAAGCCGTAGTACTCTTGGTGGGACTCAAGAGACCAAGAGCCCCGAAGGAGCTTACGCCTCCTATCATGGGTACGAGGATCGGGTCGAGGACGTCATACAAAGCATGTCACATTCGGTGAACTTGTTTGGTACAAGCATCCGTATTCTAACTCGAGCATCGCAATACCCAATGATTTGTGACTTGTCATTCCCTTAAGTATTTAATACTTAATGGAATAGGTCCAATACAATCGATCTTATGGAATTTATTCATGTATTTAAATAATTGGATAAATAAATAAATATGTTTTTGCCATTAATTAAATAAGAAATTGAAAATACAATCGAAATCCCTAACATGTTACTATTTCATAGTTGCTTTAGGGCATATCCGTAATAGCTACATCACATCTCGATCCACCTCCATTCCTCTATGAAACATCGGTTATACTCTCTATTGCCCTAAACTTGAACTTTCCTCACCATCTTGATTGAGGCGCGATTACCTACAATTATTCTTGTACACATAGTCTAACCTTCGGCCCACTTCAACCCTCAAGCCTGCCTCTTGTTTCCTCGCCTACATATAGCTACTGTTCTATTCCTCAAAGGGATCGGGGTTTTGTGCTACCTATGCCTTGCAGTAAATAGTATAAGATAATGAGCATTGGATGAAATAGTGGGGCTTCGATCTACTAGTATCCCTTTGCAACAATCTAGGAAAACTATGGCATAAACAAAACATTAACATACTATGAATTTTCGAATTAGAAGCTCCTTCGATGTATGCATTCTATCATGGGGATGCTTTTTCAAAACCCTAGCATCAATTTCCAAGCATTTTTAGACTACTTGAAGGAATGATTGGCGGGATGAAGATGTGGGGATTGTTACGACCCGCCCTCAAGGAATGTTGCCGATATCAAAGGGGTTAATAAGTCGTCGTCGTCTACACTTGTGGTCGTATGGATTTCGGACGCAGGCCCCTCTTAAGGCCCACTACCCAAATCGTGGTGGGGAGGTATTATTAAAAGAACAAGGGTTGATCCCTTTTCATAATGGGCGGACCCATGAGTAACATGTGAATAGTGTACATGCCAATGGATTCACCACCAATTATTTTTTGGAGGGTACAATTGGAAATCCTATCAAGCGATTGGGAAATATCATTCGATTCTACGAAAAGCAGATAAGTATGTTCGGGGACTTAGTTATGTCAAAATTGTCATTGATGCCCTTTCGGTACCTTAGTTGATCGATTTCTAACCTTCGAGGTTTTCATGTAGATACGTTAGAAGGTGAGGTAAGCTCTAACATCTAAAAGGGTTCATGCAAATGGGATCTTATATCCTAATAGCACCCTCTTTCTGAAAATTTAATTAGGGTTTGAGCTTTTGTAGGTTTCCTAGAGTTTCTAGGTCCTCGAAATAGTACCCCCTTTCTGAAAATTTAATTTGGGTTTGAGCTTCGCAGGTTTTGTAATGTTCCTAGATCCTCATAATGGCATTCTATTTTTGAAATTTTAATTAGGGTTTGAGCTTCGTAGGTTTTCTAGAGTCCCTAGGTCCTCGGAATGGCACTTTCTTTTTGAAAATTTAATTATGATTTGAGCTACTACGGGTTCTCTAGTGTTCCTAGATCCTTAGAATGGCACCCATCTCTCGGCGAATTCCTTCCTACAGGATAACCAACGTTTTGAATCTCTCGACGAATTCCTTCCTACATGATAGCCAACCTTTTAAATCTCTTGGCAAATTCCTTCCCACATGATAGCCAACATTTTGAATCTCTTGGCGAATTCCTTCCTACAGGATAATCAACCCCTTTTAAAATCTTTTGATGAGTTTCTCCCGATAGGTCGGTCTTTGACCTTAAAGAGTCTCGTAGGCTATTTCTATCCTTAAGAGATTCAATAGGTGAGTCTCTGTCCTTAAAGAGTCCCGTAGGCTATCTCTCTCCGTAAGAAATATTAAGTGATTGACCCATCATATGGTTAAGTCTTGTTCCCATCCTAAATGTTCCCATAATGAACCCTTAGGCTTTTCTCACTATTCCTCAACCAGCATTCATCGGGTCATCAACGAGGTAAGAACTAGGTAAGTTTCTCTCCTCTCTAACTCTCTCATATCAAAAGGAACGGAATGTGCATATCTCCTTTCAAAATTAGAGCTTACATTTATGGGTATGAAAGTTGAATGCCATAACTCATTTTCTTTCATTTTTCCCTCGGTCGAGTCGATTAAGACTCGGGTGTCACTTTATCTTTAAGAGTAACCTCGACGAGGTCCCTCTCAAAGAGGGGCAACGTTGACACTTTGATTTTGACTAGTCTTTTTCAATTTAATTTTCAAAATTTCATAAAAACTTCATAAAAAGTCAAAAAATTGCAAAATCAACTTTGGGGACCTTGGCCAAGTCTAGAGAACTATTTTTGAACAAAAATAATTTTTGATATTTTTAACAATTTTTCATATTTTCCGAAAATAGAAAAATACTTGAAAAATCCAGAAAAATAGCATTCGAGGTCACAAAAATATGAAAAAATAGTCTATATTTTTATTTTCATTTTGGCCTCACAAAATTTGAAAGTCTAGTTTGGGGTTATGTGGTTCTTCATTATACATAGACTTGAATTAGGCTTAAAAATACTCGTGATAGTCTTGACATTCAACTTAATTATCTTGCATTGCAATTGAGCCCTCGGATTTTGCAAAATTTAAAAATTGCACAAGAAAAATTGCATTTTAATCTCTAAATCATGGTTAAAATGAAATTACTTAAAATTTAGGAATTGCCATGTGAAAATGAGACCATCGCCCTATATTTTTCAACATTCTAAATCGATTAGCTTGGGTGGTTTGGTTTGATTTGGCCATTTAGGGCTTGAAATTTCAATTTTTCATAATCGAATCCTAGATTAAATTTGGGGATTTTGTTCAATTTGCAATAAAAGTTTGGGAAAAATAGTATTTTTTAATATAATTCATCATGCTGATTCCAATTATATGATTTAATTCATAAAATTTTGAAGTTTAGAGGGGCAATTTGGTGATTTCAAGTTGCCCGGTCTGCCGGGTCAAACTAAATCCGACCCATAGACCCAGGCGACCTTTCTTCCCCAAATGGCCATTTGTGCCATTTTTGAATTTTTATAGGCTGAATTTTGATCGCCAAATTGAGGGACCAATCGACCATGATCGGAGGAGCTTGTGTAGGGGTTTTGTTCCGCACATCATCCCGGTTCAATCGAGACCAATATCACAACCAATGGTCGCCAGAGCGGGGACGGGCGACGGGTTAAAGTCGTGGCAACCATAAAAGTAAACCTTGTCACAAACAGACCAAATTGGATGTCTAATTATGATTGTTGGACGTGTTAACGGACTTGGACGGAATCCCAACCTCCTCCAACGTCGTCCGGACTATTTAGCACGTGTTAGCACATGCTAATTAAGTTCAGCAAAGCTCGCCCATACGTACCTAAAATTCAAAATCGGTTTAAGAGCACCTAGGCATTTTTTATCTAGAGGGAGGTTCATTACGTTCGCATCACAACGGAATAGAGAGAGAGAGAGAGAGAGTTAGAGAGAGAGAAAATTCTCTGCGTGAGACTACCATTGGAGCAAGCTCAAGCAAGAGCTTCGTAAACTTCGTCGCGACGGTCGAGGGCAAATCAAGGCTCGGGATCACTTCAAGAAGTTTGCTTTGGAGTTCTAAGGAAGCGATCGAACCTACTCCGACAGCTCAAGACTTCGAAAACGGTATGTCCCGGTGCTTGAGCTCGCCACTGTGCATCAATGGTGGAGCTTGTCTTTAGTTTTGATCCTTGCAATTATTGTGTGCATTTTCATCCTTGAGCATCACCGAGCATATCTCCATGCTTTGATTGCATTGATTTCGCACGATACCTCGCGTCCGAGCTAGCAAAACCTCTCGCCATTGTCGAATCCGTCAAAGCCTCCTAACTCAAGCTATCCTAAACCGAGTCAATCGAACTCGTAGGTAACTATATTAAACTTGATTTGAGTGTGGCTTGAGCTTTGATTGAATTGTTATGCACATTTTTGTGCGATCGAACCTCCATGGCGTGTTCTCGTGCGAGCTCAATTCATGTTGATTCTATGGATAACTTTGCTTGATTTTGATATATGTTGTTACGCAAGTTTAGGCGAGTCAAATGGCATTGGTTTCGTGTCATTTGACCAAGGTTTCACTATCGATCAATGGTGGAGAAACCTCGGCCATTCATTCCTTCGGGCGCGAGGTTTAGTATGTAGATCAAACGGTTGAGAGCTAGTCTCTTCGTTCGATCTTGGCCATCCATTTTGGTGATTAGATTAGATAATATAGATCGAGTCATCGTTTAATCGAGCCATAGGATTTGGTATTCGGATCTAAGGGCTAGGGCACGGCCACGTGGTCTAATAGAGGCCATAGGATCAATAAATAGATTTTTAGATTCGATAAATGGTTTTAAAAAAAAATTTAAAAAAAATAGATACGGTGTCGAATTTGTGGTCGAGCGGGCCTAGACGGGGGTTTGGACCAGGTTGACTGATCCCTTGATCGGGTTGGCCCGATCCGATTTTAATAAAACAATAAAAAAATAATTTAAAAAATAAAAAAATTCAAAAAAATTCAAAAAAATTTAAAAAAAATTTAAAAAATCAGGAAAATTCCAAAAAATACAAAACAAATGGGAAATAGCCACATTCAACTAGTTTGACCCCAAATTGTGATTTTTGGGTTCCCGAACTTTTCAAAATGACCATTTTACCCTTCTAGGCATTTGGCCATCATATCTTTCAAACAAACCCCCGAGCTTTAATTAGTCATTCCCTAAGCCTATAGGGCTATATTAGGCTTGCTACGTTGATTTGATTGATTTGTTTGATTTGATTTATCCTCACTTGTCTTTGATTACTTGATTTGCGCACTTAATTTCTTGATTTTGAGTGATAGGATAGAAATTCCCGTTCGCATGATACCCATTGGTTGTTAGAGCTTTCCTCACCCCTTTAAGCATCTCGCATGAATTCTTAGGTTGGAAAAACACCCAAGCCGATACCGAAAGGGTGTTGATGACATTCTTGACATAACACAATCCCCAAACCTATTTCTCTAATTTTTCGCAAAATCGATTGGTTACTCTTGACCATTCGATAGGACTTCGATCATACTCTCCAAATAATGATTGGTGGCGACTCCAATGGCGTATACTATGCACATGTCATCTAACCACACCGAGGTTGACCCCGATCTTAATTCCTTCTCGCTATCACAACTTGGATAATGAGCCTTGGGAGGGGCGTGTCCGAAATCCATTCCATCATGAGGTGGACGATGGCTGGCCCATTAACCCTCGAAGGAGCGTTCCACATCCAACGGAACCATCTCCGGGGAGAGGGTCGCGACACCAATGGATTGATGATTTGATGTGTTTCATCCGCATGTTATTGATTCCTTGATCCGTGCACTTTCAATATTGATTGTGATTGATAGGATAGAAAATTCTGATTTGCACGATACCCCTATATCGTTAGAACCTACCTCAGCTCCCGACGCACTCGCATGAATTCTTAGTTTAGGAAATCACTCAACTTAGGTACCGAAAGGGCGTCGATGACAATCTCGATGTAACCAAGTCCCCGAACCTACTTTTCTAGTTTTTGCAGAATCAAATGGATACTTCACACATGTTACCCAACCACAGTAAGGTTGATCATACCCTCTAAAAATATGATTGGTGGCGACTTCGTTGGCATGCACACTATACATATGTTACCCGACCACAGTAAGGTCGACCCCGATTTAAAATCTTCCATCGTGATTTGGGTAATAGGCCTTGGGAGGGGCTCGCGTCCGAAATCCATACCACTACGAGTATGGACGACAACGACCCATTAACCTTCGCACTCGACACGCTAACTCGAGCCAATTTTCGAGGGAGTCGCGACAACCGGCGATTCTACTAGGGACTTAGTTTGAACCTTAAGAGAGCCTAAGCCAATAAAAAAATTGAGTATTTTCTAACCTTTTTTTTAGGTGCACTTGAAGGTGAGGTACGTCCCCTAGCGAAATGTGTTAAATGTTGATGTCTATAGGAGTTATGAGGGAAGACATCTGTGCTAACATGTTTTGTACGAGATATGGAGTTTGGGTTGAGTATTTATTTCTTGCACTTTAGAAGCGTTATTTTGATATCAAACTATTATGCATGATCTTGCATATTCTTAGGATCACGATATCGCACACACAAGCACTTAAACCCAAGCCACGAAACACCCTTTAGATCGCTATAAATAGGGATTGGTATGCAAAACTCTTGCTTTTGATTGCGCTTGGGTTAACCATACTTAATCCCATTCACTATCTCGATATTGATGGAACTATCCACTTGTTGTTTGATTGCACTTGTTGGTGGCTCATCAATTCGTATAGTGGGAAAGTTTTAGGTCTACACCTAAGCTTCTTTTTAATTTCTAGAGTTGAACCCTACCTATCTCATGCGTATGTGAATGGAAGGTTGGTATACCTAAAACCCAAAAACAAAGTACCATTGGTTAGTAAGGCTTTTCAATTCAAGTTTGCAATTTCAATTTGTACATGTTTCGGGTTGTACATACCATGCGTCATTTTAAACATGTCATGCATCATTTCAAAATCATTTGAATGATTGGTATGAAAACCATTCCTAGGATAGAAAATTGGTTTCCTTGAGTCAGTCAAAGGTTCCTGAGAAAATCGCATTAGAGCATAAGACTACTCGTGATGAGTATTCACACAATTTGCGGTTAGAGCATGGAAAGGAGAAAATCCCCTGAACTACTCATGCAATTGAAGAAGCGACGTCAAGCGATCAAGACTACTTCAAAGCACTCCCCAACTAGGGAGCACCATTTCCTCAAATGAAAAGGAAAAGGTTATGGATGATTGTTTACGTTTCTCAAGATTAGTGGAGATCTCTTTGGATGAAGACCCGACATGAATTAGATACGACTTGGGGCATCTTTAGGGTTTATCACATCTGTTTTGTCTCATTTTTTGTTGTTTGGATGTCATGTATTGGGTCACCATCCTTGGGAATCATTCTATCCTCTTCTTTTAGATTGATTGTATTAGGTATCTTTTGAGTTGTATTTGCATTGATTGAACTACTTTTGAGAATTTAGTCTACAAATGTGATATGGCTTTCTTCCCAATCATTTAAATGATTCTAATCAACTATATGTACTCTTCGAGTGAAATTTGGTTTAAAACTCTCTATTTGACTTCTTTTGGTCAAATAAGAGTGTTCAACCATTATTTCACCAAAAGAACACATGGAATTGAATTAGTGCACGATCATAGCATTTGCATCACATTTCATGCATTAAACATCATAATCTGTTATAATTGATTCGGATCATTTTTTCACATATTATAGACTATGGGGAACGGAGATATCAAGGTCATCCTAGTCCCCAGCAAGGATCTTACACAATGGTGGAATCGTCTCACTCCGATCAATCAAGCATATATTGAAGGGCATTTGGTGAGATTGGTAGATCTCATCAAGGTGGATTATCGACTCGCTCTTATTCAAGCATTGGTGAGATTTTGGGATTCGCGTACTATAACTTTCAACCTTCAAGGATTGAACATAACACCTACACTTGAAGAGTATACTTGCCATCATAGGAGTTGAGTTTGATGAACATATAGTACAACCTTCCTTAGATACGGATTCTACACATTCCTTATCTAAATTCATTTACTTCTATTAAAATTCATGAAATAGAAGAGGTCTACAAATCCAATTCTAGTAAGTTTACCCGCTTATTCCTTTTTGACAATTACTCTTTACTTCTAGCCGACATCGGTCATAGAACGGGGTAAGGTGTTCATCTTAGCTTTCTTTACGTTTGTCCTCTTTCCTACCTCTAGGACCACCGTTAATCCTTCCATGGTCCATATCGCCCAAGAATCATGTTATCGCTGGAATTAATCATATATAATCCTAGCTGAGACCTTTCTTTCCTTAAACTATTTTCGACCCGCCAAAAAGGGCACTTTTCAAGCATCCAACGAATTTTTTCACGTGTGGTTCGTTTCTCATGTCAAAACCTTTGGACTTTCGGTAGGGTATTATGAGATTAGTGAGCATGTCTATCTACTTTGGTCGTTCTTAAAGTGTCAATCTCTTATCCCCAAACTCTCATTCAAGAAGTGGGCTAAGTTACTTGAAGACTTAGAGCCGGAACATCTCCGATGGTAGTTGACTTAGCCAAGGATATTGAAGGTCTATATTACTAGTATAGAATGAGACCCTATTCCTTTATTGGGTTGCACGGGTAGAGTTTCTTATTACCCTAGCTGAGTTGTGAGGCAATTTGGGATGTTGCAAGAAGTCCCACCGAAAGTATGTCCTAGAAGTTTCGTATTTGATCTAACACGTGGTGCGCTCACCAAAGAGTCCAAGAGGCTTTATCAAGCCATGATCAAGCTTATTATTCATGCTTTGAAGAATTCCCCATTACAAGAGGTAGAATAGCCGGATCATCTAGATGAGGAGATGAACATTCACCGAGCTTCCAAGGAGTATATTAAGAAGTTTAGGGAGTATCGTCAATCTTTGGTGGAGCTGTATGTTCTCGAGTATGTGACCCCGAGAGCACGAAGAGGAAAAGCGATATATACGGGAATACATCGTACCATACGTGCCCGGAGTGGAGCCTTATTTTCTAGAGGATCTGCAGCCGCTATCTCTTGAGGAGCATAAAGATCCTTATAGGTGGGACTCGGATGGATTAGAGGAATTTGAGAATACCTTAGATCCTAAACATCTCCAAATC
Source organism: Rhodamnia rubescens (assembly GCA_021437795.1). NCBI lineage: Eukaryota > Viridiplantae > Streptophyta > Magnoliopsida > Myrtales > Myrtaceae > Rhodamnia > Rhodamnia rubescens. The sequence goes on from JAILYA010000035.1 coordinate 512,903, forward strand.
GGTTAGACATATTTCGCATTAGTCTTATAATATGTGAATATTACATTTCATGACATTTTGAACACTTTTAAATTTTTGTGAATTGTAATAAACTCATTTTGATCTCATTTATGCATATCGACATATTCATCAAGATCTAGCGCAAAGCAATTATCATGGACTAATTCTTTTTCAATAGCATGATTATTCCCGATGAATAGAGAAAAAGACTTTCTGGAGAGGCTAAGGCTCACCGATTAGCCTTTTCCCTCGTTATTCTAAAATAAACACGGAATTGAAAAGAATTTGGAGTTTCAAGTTTTGAATACTTATTCTTTCAAATCTAACTCATATCTTGGAAAACATGTGATACATAGCCACGAGGACTCGTAGCAAAGCACTATTATTAAGAATGGAGCAAGAAGAACTCGCTCCTCGCGTGACGGGTCCGGAGACAAAGATGAACGCTATAGCCACTATGGTTGCGAAATTAAAGGCTATGTTAATTGCAAGCCAAGGGAAATGCCCAACTGGTTCAAATACTAATGCACAACCGAGTTCCCCAAATGATTTCGACACTACTCAAGCTCATAATGCTGATCTTGCTTAGAACATTGAAATACCACCTAAGACTCCTACGGTGACTATTGATTTGGAAAAGAAAGAAAAGCAAGTCCCTAAGATGGATGACGAAACTAAGAGGCTAGCAAAGATAGAAAAGTGTACGGCTAGTTAAGGTTGTGAACTTTCGAGATTCGATAAAGTAAATCCATTCACCAAGATCGAGGTTCCAGCTAGTTATAAGGAACCGGACCTTAACAACACGTTAACCTCGTTTTGTGGCCGAAAATCATGGTGTTACTTGTCACGCCCGGCCTCGGCGGGCACGCCAACATCCCACACAGCCGTCATTACAACCAAGATAACCCGGGATCCAACGGCTTAACCCTAGAGTGCGATATGATAAAGCACATGCGAAGCGAAACAAAACCCTAGACATAAAAGAAAAAGATATAAGGCGACATAGGATTTAAAAACAACACACATCGTCGTACAAATAAAAGGGTCTAGAACAACAAAAGACATCGGGGTTCGGGAGGAATGCACTATAAGACCACAAAAGAAACTCCCAAAAAGAAATCCTTAAGCTAGACGGACTAGTCTTCACCTTCCTCCTTTTTCTTTCTTCGAGATCTTCGAGGCATCCTTCAAGGCTTTGGGTCCGAAATGTTGGTCCCACGACGGGGTGAGATAATAATCTCGATAAATTAAGCCTAACCCTAAACTAGGCTATTGGTACCTCCAGGCACGTTTGAAAAATATGCAAGTTTTGAAAAACATTTCTCATACATGACATTCAAGCAATTGGCATATTAAGGCAACTCGGGCATATCGGGTAGTCAAGTTCGTGTCTTTCGCACTTTCACTTTCCAATCAAAATTTCTCCAGCTAACGGGCATAAAAGACATTCCAGACACTCCAGCCCAATTCAAGCCATTCAACCATTTAAACTCGAGAAACGTATCAAGGTCTAATGGGAGAAGCTCCCTCCCCGAATTCTATTTGAGAGTAACTCTCTCTCAATAAAATGGAGTAACTCCCTCCAGGTCAAATTGAGAGTATCTCCCCCTCAATAAATGGAGTAACCCCCTCCAGGTCAAATTGAGAGTATCTCCCCCTCAATAAATGGAGTAACCCCCTCCAGGTCAATTTGAGAGTACCCCCTCTCATTCCAATGGATTGGTCCTAAAACAAATGATAATTCTTACTTTTAAGCCCTGTTGTCACCATCATAGACAATGCATATTATCGTGACATCTCATCGCCACTCAAGGCACATAAATTCAATCATAACCAATTCAGCAGTTCAAGCACACCATTCAGCCCTTACACATAAGTATCTCATCATATTACATCTCATCCGATAATGAATGCAAAATCAAACGTAAAAGTCCCAAGTGAAACCCATTAGTCATCAATAACCCCAACGCAAAGAATAGCCCACCCACGAACAGGTTTAGTCTCACAAAAACTGACGTTTTGCCGTTGACCTTTTGAGAAAAAAAATTATATAATCTTGTTCTTCAAGATCTTACGGACGTGTGGGCGAAAACGGTGCTCAATTTGGATATCGGATAAATTCAAACGGGCCATTTCAAAATTTGTGTGCATTGAAGACAGAATAGGCAGCTCTCGGCCTCTTACGTGTTTCTCATCAAAATAACCTTTGAAACCCCTTTCAATTTCCACCAAAGATCCACCCTTTAGTATCCCAACATCCTAAAGAAGGGTTAGAATCAACTTACCAAGCAAAATTAAGCCAATAAACCCCTCCAAGAAGAGCAGCAACCTTCGAATCCTAATCTGTCCTAAGCAGGGCAGATTCTGTTCCTAAGAAATACCATGCAAACCGGCCATCAAATCTTCACTCCAACTCACATATCCTTTGTTAACATGTAATATCATGTCTTAGGGCGACTTACCAACAGATTTCGAGGCAAGGCGACGCTTCCACGGCCTTCAAAGGTGTTCGGTTCTCAAACCCGTTGAAGAGGACAGATTCTGTCCTAGAGGAAACCCATCAAATTCCCCATTAAAACTCATCTTTCTTCAACCAAACTTCAAGCTATACTTACTAAACCCTAATACTACAACTCAAGAAGGTCCCACCTTGATTTGGAAGCAAGACAAGCTTCCCAAGTCTGTCCCAAGGAGCTCACGTTCAGGTTTGCTCCAATTCTGACCTTCGTCCACTCAAACCGAGCTACGGAAAGATCTAATGGGTCAAATAGAGCTTATAATATGTCTATGGAAAGATAAGACAATAAGCTTTCTAATGGCGAAAGAATCACCTCAATCCGTTGTCAGACGACCGAGTTATGGCCGAAACAGTGGGACAGGTTGGTGTTAGTCGCGAGCTGGAGCAGTTTCTGTTGGAGAAGAAAATCACAATTGCAGAGGAAAGAGAAGGCTGTGGTCGTGCAAAATGAGAGAGAAGAGGAAGAAGAGAGAGTGTTTTGGCTTCCTCCATAAGCTAAGAGGAGAGAGAGAGGATTAGGTGGGGATTTGACTAGTAATTAATGCAAAACAACCACACAAGCTTGACACTTGTCCTCTTCTCATTTATTGTCCAAATTTCATTGACTTTATTTGACCCAATCTTCATCCATTTTCAGCAGCAATCATGGAGGATCAAAATGACCATTAGCGAGGCGACGTCAAATTTCTTTTCTAATGTTGGAATTCCTCATTTCCATTTGCCAATTTTGAGCTTCTATTTTGTGGTCGATCTCTCATCAATCGTATATTCAGTTTATCTCAAACTAACGGGCGGCTTTTTGCAGACATTACGCGTATCGACTTTGTGACTCTCGCCACACTTAGGACGACTCAAGTTACGATGGCTTTGGTTGTCATGTAATTGCGAGGGTTCATTACAAGTTCCGACGGTCTCGATCGTCATTGTTCGATTTAGGAAAACTTCGCAAATTATACATTGGTTAAACGGCATCACCCGTGCTCCAATCGTATAACGCTAGCAATGGATTCCTTAATCATTATTTGATCGGCCTTTAATGGTTCTAAATGTTCCCTCGACAATCCTTATGGTCAAAGCGTCATTTCCTTTTTCGAGTTTCCCAGGTCCACGTACTTGTCATGCGTTAGCCTTTCCCTTTTTGGTCGGTTAACTCGAATTGATCAGGTCCGAGCGAGATAAAACTGAAATACATCAATAGATACTTCTCATTCCATAGTCTCAAAATGGCAGGAATTGAGAATGTCACGATTCTGGGGAGGTTTATTGACGTCCGGGCACGTCAACCTCATTTTGCGCCTTTTTTTTCTTTTTGTTTGGTGATTCATTTATATGAAAGTGTAAACATATTACTACTAATGAAAGAGCACTTAGTTCATATAACATGTCATTTCATTAGTAGATTAGTCTCTTCTTTTTACAATATCTATTTTCTATGTCGGATCTAGCATAACTAGTACGTAACACATATCTATGCATATAACTACATCGGTTAGGCTTGGTTACACCTAACACCTCTAGTGGCGATGGTATCAAAAGTCAACTTCCCAAAAAGTCATCTCCCGCCTTTAGTCTAAATAGGATAGATCTTCTATCTTCATCTCATGCATCATGAGGCCATCTCGCCATCGTTGAAACTTGGTGGTACGTCGAAGTCACGGATAGGCCCTTGCAAATCCCCTCCAAGCTTTACATACCATGCCATATAACAGTGATTGCCCCATTGATCCAATCCCTCTTCTACAAACAGGGTAGTCAGATAGCGCCTAAAAGTAGTATTGCTATCTAAATCTATGACATCAATGTGAATGACTTCCATGGACATTATGAGACCAAAACGTGGTGGTGGAACAGTTAACATGCCTATAAGTCTAAAAAGTTAAAGGAATGAGAAACAACTTCTCAACAAGTAAATGTCTAAACCCATGTAAGGAGATTAGCCAACAAACAACTCATGTGACATGCAATTAAATCATAACCAACAAGAGAGCTTCTTGTCTTAATTCGATAAACAATTGTAAACAAGCATGTCATCACCATCGTTGAGTTCGTCCCTACGCTTTTCGCGAGCCCACCCGTGCATTCTTAGATAAGGTATCTCAGCATCTTACAAATATATCGAGGCATCCCATAGGACAACCCGTTCATACTCAAATAAATATTTCTATCGTTCCAATCGATTCGTCCCATACCAAATCTCATGGCCAAGATGCATGTATTCGCCCATGAATGAGGCATATCATGTCATATCATATCAGTTCAATAAGCTCGACCACCATAGGCGGTAAGTCATGAGTAAAAGCATGCAAGATCACAATTTCTCAAGCAAGCACACAAGTTGAGCACTAGCTGCACACCTTCACAAAGGTTTAGGAATTTACTTACCTATCTTGTTGGCAAGAACTATAAAAGAGCAAAATGAGGAGTTGAGACATAAATGGTGGTCGGTGATCCGGTGTAGGCATGAGGACAGCATAATGGCAATGGCGGTGGCGGTGGCGGTGAGATGGTGAAGCCGAGAGGGAGAATAGAGACAAAGAGGGAAGTGGTGTGTAAATGAGGGGTGTTTGGCCTATTTATAGGTTGCCTTGACTTGTTCCCAAGCCGGTTTCATCCTATTCACTTTTCACATGGTACCATCGATTCCTTTTCTTGTTTTCTAAGCCAATTTTATCTTATTTACTTTTCAAGTGGCACTATCTTATTCTAACTTATTTCCCAAGCTAATCTAGTCATTAGAAGAGGTAATGATTAGGCATGCGTCTAGAATATTCCATATTTCCACACGCCCCTTATGACTCATCCACCTAGTCACCTATGTTCTTATACTAGGTATATGTCTAATGTTCATTGGTCCATGTAGTTTCATTCATATTCAGCCACCTAGCTTGGTCTATAGGGCCTATGATCCTAGGTTGATGAGTTGTCCAATAGAACCTTCTAAATATGCCATATGCCCCCACCTTCATGTTGTATCTTCTTTTTATGCCAACTAGACATAGGGCTAGAACCTTCTACACGCTTCCCTATGGGGTTCATTTAATCGTATGCCTATAATATTCTTCATAATGCCACATACGCCCTATGAGGTGTTAACCTCTTATTGGTGTTAAAAAATTATTGTCTTATGGCAATTAAGATTCTCTAATGAAATGGATTAACTTAAGATTACCATTAATGTCATTTGGGCATTCTAATGTTATGAGCTATAACTAGTTAAAGATATGACAAATCGTTAGTTTCTAATTATTGGACATGATTCTTTTCAAAATTCGAACCAATGATATGGTAGAAATTAGACAAGGAATCGATCATGGGTGGGGATACTCATCCCCACTCTAATCGATGTCGATTGAGTCACTTTTCTTAGTCAATTCACAACTGAGTCATGTTAGGCATGAATAGTATCTCATCTTGCCCATTTGCGTACTCTAGGTGACTTAGCCAAACTCATAGCTTGGCGTGACTTGGAGATGTCTCCAACTATTATTGGGGCCAATTCATGGTTGATCAATTAGATTCATATTGATTTTGAGATCATTTTATACTTAGTCTATGGTCACCACACAATTGAGGCCATAATCAACTCTTTAGACTCAAATGTCCGAGTGTCTAACTATCTTAGACCATGGCCAGTTGTGATCTAAGTTGTAATCTATTCATGACCTAGGCTCAATATGACCCCAAGATCTAGGATGTCATAGAAGAATTCGCTAGTTTTCACACCGCTACCATGGCCTCTATCCAAACTCTTACCAATGCTCCTTGAATGGAGTTTAGTCGCCAAAGAACCTCCTAGAGCGAATCCGCCCAAATTCGTCGGGTTTGATGAAACCCAATCCTGTGTGTGTCACATGGGTAAAAAGGGGCTCAACGTGGACAACTGTCTTCCTCTTAAGTACAAGGTCCAAGTTCTAATAGATGGCGGAAGTCTTGAGTTTGATAAGCCGGAACCGAATGTGCAACAAAATCCTCTACCGAAGCATCTCGAGATAAACGCGATAATCGAAGACGATCGGGAGGATAAACTCGAATTTATTATGCATGTAGCAAAGTTATGGGAAGTATTAGGGATAGCTTCTCATTACCCAAAAAATACGGACATCTCAATAGAGCAGAAGATGCAATCTTTAGCCAAGTTAAATAGCTTGGGTGTTATTATTATTTTTTTGAAAGGAATTGGGTGTTATTGGGAAGCTCGAAAATCGCACCTTTAAAGGAACATATGTGACGATTGATATGGCTTCGAGAGAATTCATGATGAAAACTACAAGAGCAGAGTCATCGAGAATTCCTTTCGGATATTCGATGAATGTTAAAGATGATGAAAAAGCTAAAAAACTATATGAATATGAGATCCGTCTAGAGAAGGGCCACCGAGGAAATAGAAAGTTCATACAAGAGGCTCTCAATAGAGGCGAAGTGGTTGATAACCTAGGACCGGACAGTGGTGGATATAACTTTGAAGTCCTATATTCCTCTCCTCCAAGTTTCTACGTTGATTCAAAAAATATAGTCCCGGATGGTTGGGGAGGTATGGATGATCCGACCAATGAAGAAATAATAGGTGCCATTAATGACGTACCCGAGAAGATCAATACTTTGAATGAGCAACAAAATTAGCGAGGCTCATATCCGACTCTCTAATATGGAAATGCATATGCATGATTTGGTTAATGACATTGGAATTGTCCCGATTGGCGACACAACTTAACAGCTCAAAAGTTGAGGATAGTATGCAAGCACTCGGAGACTCGAAAAGTGATTGAAGTACAGAACTGTCGGATGGCAAATTTAGAGGAACGTTGGAATAAATTATCAAGGAAGATATCCGAGTTAAGGGAACTTGCGATCCCGATCACTCGTAGTAGGAATGTTCCACCTCAAGGACCAAGTCCGAAGGTGATGTTCTGTGTGAAGTATGATGATACTGGGTGTCCCTTAACCTATATCTCATATTATCTTTGCAATATGATTGGATATCATGAGGATGATCAAGCCCTCGTCCAGAAATTCAAGTTTATTTTGATAGGACCCACATTACTTTGGTTTCGCTCAGTTGATTTGGATTGGACCCCTAATTGAGAGGATCTATCAGAGCAATTTGTGCAACAATTCGAAACTGAGTTGAGAGGACACATTAGTAGGACTAACCTACTGAATGTCGAAAAAGTGAAGATGAGAATTTTCAATCCTTTGCACACAAATAGAAGAGGCAAGAAACGTAAGTACAGCTTCCACTATTAGAAAGGGAGTGGTGGAATACATATTGAAGTTGCTTCATGCGAAGTATTTTGACCATATGTACGCATACAACTACCATTCGTCTAAGCATTTAATAGACATGGGTATGAGAGTAGAAGGCATAATAATAAGGGTTAAGATGGAGCGCTAGAGAAAAGCTAGCAAAAGAAAATCGAGGGCTTAACATGCACCAAGCCATACTGTGGATACAATTCGAGGACATCCATGAAGATGGGCTGATTGGGATGGTTGAATTACCAACTCCCTTTGTGAATAATCTAAATGATATAAATGCATGGGGAAAGGATGGAGATGAACCTCATAAGTCGTTGATCATTAAACTAGAAGATGATGAATTAAATGACGTCCCGAAAGATCAAGATGAGGAAGTTAAGCTAGTGATAATCAAGATCTCGTCGGTTGAGAAGTATGACCTAAAAGTTGTACATTGGGATTATGGAACTAGTGAGATAGATGCTATCATGAGATCAGGAACATGTTATGCACCTAGAGAAGGCAAACCAGAGAAGAGAATAGTAACCAAGGAGAATGTTGAACAACTCCGAGTCCATTGTAAAGACGAGCGAATACGAGGTCATAGAGCAACTCCCGGAAGATGCCTGCACATATCTCTTTCCTAGATCTCTTCATAACTCGAGAAGCACAACAACGCCTCGATAAAAGTACTAAATGAGATACACGTCCCGGAGACCATAAATGAAGTACAACTAGAAGATCTTATTGGCGCTATTCTATTGAAGGATCAGATTTCATTCTTTTATGAAGATTTCCCTAGAGAAGGTCGGTCCACAACAAGGCTCTCTATGTTTCGATGAGGTGTCACGGAAAGGAGGTACTTCACGTTCTAATCGATAATGGTTCCGCCTTTAACTTATGTCCCTTAAGCACTCTAAAGAGCTTGTGAATAAATGAGAATCTCATCAAGAAATCGAAAGCGACTATTCGCTCGTTTGATGGAGTTTCGAAGCATGTGGTGGGGAGATTGAGCTAGATGTTGTCATCGGACCTGTCAAGTTCTCCATTCCATTGCAAGTATTATACAACCCAAGCACGTTCACTATGCTATTGGGAGACCTTGGGTCCACGTATCAAGAGCGATGTCTTCTAGTCTTCATCAAAAGGTTAAGTTTGTGGTGAATGGTAGGCTAGTCACTGTTCATGGTGAAATGGGACATTGAGCATATTTGAAGGAGCTCGTTCCCTATGTTAAGCCTTAAGAAGAGGAGGAGTTGAGTTACTACACCTTCGACATCATATCCATTATGTATGTACCGTCGACATGAAGGTTGCTTCCCATATTCTCTAAGTCCTCTATTATAGGTGGAAAAGTGTTCTTTGATGAATGGCTATATCCTGGATATGGATTGGGGAAACATGGCCAAGGAATTCATAATCCTCTCGAGTTTGAAATCAAACGACCACAAGGTTGGTCTAAGTTTTAAAGGAAATATTGATCGTTATGGAGGTCAAAGCCAAGGCCGAGGTAAAAACCATGGAAGCCATGGAAACTATGAAGGCCACAACGATCGGACCATTAGGTCTAGCATTTGGAAATCGAGAGAGAAAATATTTGATAACCCATTGAGCAAGGTATTCTAAGAAGTACTAAGTGGCTCGAGGATGACAATACCCGTGCTATCGCTGAACCGGATTTATTCAACCCCTTTGTAGATGACCGAGTGAACGTGACCATCGAGTGGCTTGAGTATAACGCCTATATTCTTGAGTAAAAAGGCTCTCTCTCAACTTTCCCTTTAATGCATTTAATTGTTGCATTTACTTTCCTGCAATTAAATTTTGTGTCATTGCATTTCCTTTTAAGTACCTTTGATCCTTAACTGTTAGCCCAAGAAGTGCGGTATTGTATTGTCACTAGTTTTATCAATCAATGAAAGCATTTTAGTTTTTATTAAGGACATATGGACCAACAAATCAGCCCAATGATGATAATGGTCTTCAGAAAATATGAAGCCTAAAGCTTGATTTGCCATATGATTCTTGATTTCCAAAATGATTTTGAGAGCCGAATGCCCCATGAGATGAGGACTAATTCTCTTTTATTCTTCCTCTTTATGAAATGGATTTGAAAATACTTTTTTCAAAAACCATGCATTTAGTAGAGATTATAATGATGTACTAACCATACATGTCACATTTTAGGCATGTCATTCCTCCCATGCATAACAAGTTATTATGTGGCTAAATCAACCGAGATGATTGTGCATATGAGATTGATGAAGAAGAGGCTAATCTGAGTGATATCATGTGGGATTGGAATCGATATGAGGAATATAAGCCGCTTACGACGAGAGAATGCTATCATGGTTAATCCGGGAGATTCTGAAAATGTAAAGGAGATACAAATTAGAGAACGATTATTTTCATCAAAAGCGGTTAGAACGGTTGATCCGTTAAGAGAATGCCATGATGTCTTTGCCTGGTCATATGCTAATATGTCGGGGTTAGATCCAAATATCGTGGAACATTCATTGCCGGTGGATCTAAATATCCCTCTAAAGAAACAAACGCTTAGACGGACTAAGCCAAAGCTTTCAAAGAAAATTGAGGAAGAGGTGATCAAACTCCTTAGTGTAGGATTTATTGAGGTTATCTCATACCCTAAATGTGTTGCTAACATCGTTCCCGTGATGAAGAAAGACGGGAGAGTCGAGTATACGTGGATTATCGAGACTTGAACACGGCAAGTTTAAAGGATGACTTCCCTTTACCACACATCGATGTCTTGGTAGAGAGTACCGTTGGCTTTGAATTATTCTTATTATGGATGGATTCTCTAGATATAATCGGATTCTTTTAAATGAGGAGGATAAAGCCAAAATCTCATTCATTACACCATGGAGCACCTTTTGTTACAAGGTCATGCCATTCGGTTTGAAAAATGCGTGAGCTTCCTATCAAAGGGCAGTAGTGATCCTTTTCCTTGACATGATGTATAAAGAGATTGATGTATATGTGGATGATATGAATGTTGACACCTAATTTTTTGTCGGCCTTTTTTCGGTTTATTTTTGAAAAAATTCATAAAAACATTCATAAAAAGTTGAAAAACTGAAAAATCAATTTTGGGAACCTTGGCCAAGCCTAGAGAACCATTATTGACCAAAAACTAATTTTCCATATTTTTTGCATTTTTTAGTATTTTCAAAAAAATAGAAAAATGGTTGAAAAATGAAGGAAAATAGTTTTTGAGGTCACAAAAATGTAGAAAAATATTCTGTATTTTTATTTTAATTCCCTTTTCATTTTGACCTCTTGAAATTTTAAAAATCAAGTTTAATTCTAAGTGTTCCTTCATTGCACATAGAGTTGAATTTGCCCAAGAATAGCAATTTGAGTCTTTTAATTTGCAATTTTTACATTTTTGGAGTCTTAACATTTAAGTTGATTGTCTTGCATTGCAATTTAGTCCAATTGTTCACTAAAATTGTGTGATTGCATGAATTGGGCATAGTTGCATATTTTTCTTGCAATTTGGTCCCTGGGTTTCAAACAAATTGAAATTAACTAAAATTCAAAGGCGGCCATGCCAAGGTAAGACCTCTATCCTATAGTTTTTGACATTTTGAATCGATTGGCATAGGTTTTGTAAGTTGAATTGGTCATTTAAGCCTTCAATTGCTCAATTTTCATAATCTCGATCATACAACCAATTTGGGATTTTTGTCCAATTTGCAATAAAATTTTGGAGAAAACGGTATTTTTGAATAGGATTCATCATGCTGATTCCAATTATGTGGTATAATTTGAAAAATTCCCCAAGTTTTATAGGTCAATTTTGATGGAATAGTTCGACCGGGTCTACCGAATCGGACCGGATCCAACCTAGCGACCCGGTCAAACAAGTGTCATCTTCAACCTCCCCTCCAACGCAATTTGAACAAGGACGGGTTGGAATTCAATCACAAAATTGAAGCCTCAATCGACCATAATTAGGAAAGTTATGGGAGGGCCTTTATTCCTCGGATCAAGTCTTGTCAATCAAGCACCGGTGGCACCGCTTAGCTTCGCCGGAGAAGTGTCGGTAGAGCAGTCAAAGTCCCAGCCTACAAAAAGTCAACAAAATGTTAAAGCTGAGCCAAATTGGCCATCCTTTGACGCTCGACAGAGACATAAACCGACCGGACGGAATTTCCAACTTCCTCCACTAAGGAAGGTCGGCGAAGCTCGCTTGTACACGCCTAAAATTCAAAATTGGTTTAAGAACTCCCACGCATTTTCTTGATCGAAAGGAGAGGCTTATTCTATTAGAGAGAGAGAGAGAAGAGAGAGAAAATCCTCTCTGCGTTGCTATAGCTCGAGCTCGAAGCTCGGACTATGGACCTCGAGCCTAGTCAATCCAGGCCATATCAAACCTCGCGGTTACTTCCGAAGCTCGCCTGAACCTCCGAGGAGATGATCGGTACCGATTTCGTAGCCCGACATCCCCTAGAACGATGAATCAAGTTCTCAACCTTCGCTCTCGATGTTCATGGCATCTCATTGCTCCGATCACGATGTTTGCAGTTATAGTGGGCATTTTGCTTGTTGAACATCACTCGACCATAATCGCATTTCATTTTTGCATTGCTTTCGCAAGAAAACCTCGAGTCGAGACCTCCATTTAGCTGAACCTGTCGCGATCTCCCTAACTTAAGCTAACCTAAACCAGGTCAATCGGATCTGCCGGTAAGTGTTCGAACTTCCTATGAAGTTTCTTTGTGAAGGAATTTGACTATTATGCTCTGTTTTATGCGAGTTCGATTGAGGCTATTTATGAGGATAGCTAAGTCTGGTTTTTAGATATGTTGAAGAGAACGTCAAGACGAATCGAATGGGACCGATTTTGTCCCATTTGGTTGAGGTTTGGCCATCGATCGGCGCAGAGAATTCTTAGCCGTCCGTCCAGACGACGGTCTCACTGAAGAAGACGAAGCTAACCTAGCCTATTGACAAGTCAATGGTTGACGTGACGACGTGTGATTGGCTGCGTGGACGCCACGTTAGCTCGTCTATTAGGTTTAGTTAGTTTAGTTAGCGAGCGATCCGACAACTCGAGGTTGAGACACGTGTGAACGTCTTGGCCATTGGATCGGTAATTAGAATTTTTTATTTCTAATAAATAAGATTAGAAATTAGAAAATAAAAAAAAGGGACATACGGCGTCGTTTAAGCCGGAGGGCGGATATGGCGTTGTTTTAGGCTTCGCATGGGTGAACGGCAGAGATGTTGCCACACGGGCTAATAGGAACCATAGGATCCTTGTTGACACCCCGATTTTTAATCAATTTTCCTTAGTTTTATTTTCTAACAAATTCTCGAAATTCATAAATAATAAAAACAAATTGAAAAATCAAGTTTGGGAGCCTTGGCCAAGCATAAGGAACCATTTTTGGACAAGAACTAATTTTTTCATATTTTTTACATTTTTAAATATTTTCGGAAAATAGAAAAATACTAGAAAATTCATAAAAAATACTTTTCGAGGTCAGAAAAATACAGAAAAATGTCCAATATTTTTATTTTAATTCTCTTTTCATATTGAATTCAAGAAAAATTAAAAATTGAAATCCAATTTTAGGTGTTTCTTCATAACACTAAGGATTGAATTCCCATAAAAAATACAAATTGAGTCTTTTTATTTGCAATTTTCGCACATTTAGAGTCTAAACATTCAATTGCAATCCTTCCAAGCTTCAATTTGATCAATTGCAGCCTCAATTACGCAGATTGCATGAATTGGGCAAAAATTCTTAAAATTCTTGCAATTTAGTCCCTCAACTTGCAAATTTTTTAAATTACTTTTAATTGAGGGACTTTCGTGGTAAAATTGGACCGTCCCCCTAGGTTTTCATACATTCTGAATCGATTGGAATAGGGCGTTTGGTCCAATTTGGTCAATTAAGCATCCAATTGAACTTGTCCCTAATTTGGGAATTTAGAAAAATTTGGGGTTTTTGCAAAAATTGGTAAAAACGTTTGGGCAAAACCACATTTCTAAATAATATTCAAGCCCCTAAGTCCGATTTTGAAGTTTAATCTCGAAAATTCCCCACCAATTTTGATTAATTTTGAAATTTTCAAGTCTCGAACCGGTTCGACCGATCGATCGCTTGGTCGGACCACTGAACCGGTCCGCAACAGTGCATCGTCTTCCATGCACTCGCGCCGTTTTGCAGGTTTGGGAGCTGAGATTCAACGATCAAATTGAGGACCAATTCGATACTAATTGGATCAACTAATGTGGGGCTTTAGTTCCGCAGCAATGACGCATCGATTGCCACCAACAATAGGGCCAATGGTCGCCGGAGGAGCTCCGGCGAGCCGATCAAAGTCACGGCGGCACGTAAAGTCAACATTTCCAAGTCCGAGTACAATTCGTGCTCGTTTGTGATCGACGGAGGGCTAAACGGACATAGACGGAATCCTAACCGATTCCGTCGCCGTCCAAGCAACCAATTGCCACGTGCCAAGGCACGAGGGAGGCTCGGCGAGCTCTTGCTCATACGCGCCAAATTTCAAAACCAAGTATAAAAGGATGCGAAGCTTTCGCAAACGAAAAGAGGCTTATTCTTTCTGCAAGGCACTCGGAGAACTAGAGAGAGAGAGAGAGAGAGCGAGAGAGAGCTCATCCTCTCGCCCGTACGATCGAGGATTTGAGCTCGACCGTGAGAACTTCGTGCGCTCAATCCGGACCAAACCGAAGCTTGCGATCAAGTCCGAAGCTTTGCACGGGTTCTAGGATGCGATCGAACCAGTTCAATTGCTCTGTAATATCCGGAATCGGTGAGTCGATCTCTCGAACTCAACTCGGTGCATTCATGGCATAGCTCCATCACAAGCATAATCGTTGCAATTGATGTGTGCGTTTTGATCCTCGAACATGATTCGAGATATGTTGATCCGGGAGTGATAAAGCGAGTAGAATGGCGTTGGTTTGGTGTCATTCCGGCGAGATCTCACCGGAGAAGTCCTGGCCGTTCGTCGCGTTGTCGTTGCGAGGAAGAAGACGAAGACGACGTGGCGGTCAACAGGTCATAGAGTCGATGTGGCGTTGTGTGATTGGTCCAGGTCATCGTTGACTCGGCTCGGCCGTTGGCGCGAGCGGGCCGAGTCGATCCGATCTAACGGCCGGGATAATTAGTCTAGTTTGATTTTGGGCCGTCGGATTAGTTTTGTTTTATTTCCGAATTTCGTATATTCTGTAGAAAATAAAAAAAATTAAAAAACGGTGCCGTTTTGCATAAATGGTGTGCAACGTCGTTTAGGAAGAAAGGTTGATGCGGCGTCGTTTCGTGCACAGAGCAGATGCAATCAAGTGTGGCGAGGCGCACGTAGGCGCGAGTAGGCGAACGGTCGAGATCATTTCTAGAATCAATCGTGGCCGTCCGTTTATTTTTTGTATTTTCAAATATTAGGAAAATAGTTTTAAAAAAATTAAAATAATACGAATAAAATTGGAAACGTCCCCGTTTAGCCTCGAGCGAGTCCAAGCCGGTCTGGACCAGATTGACCCTATCGAAATATTAATAAAAAATTAGTAAAAATTTCTAAAAAATCCAACAAAAATGTAAAATTCATAGAAAATTCATAAAAATTCCCAGTTGTTTTCAAAAAAATTTCTAAAAATACTTAGGTCGATTCGGGACTCTTATAGTCTGGATTGATAATCTTTGAAGCTTCGAGGGTCAATTTACAATGATCCGAAAAATTCCCAATTTTTTAGAAAATAAATAAAAATTCCAAAAAAATTAGAAAAATTCTGAAAAATCACAAAAAATGGGAAATGGCCACATTCAACTGGCCCAATCCCAATTTTGTGATTTTTGGGTCCCGAACCCCAAAAAGGACCGCTCTACCCTTCGGGTCTTCCGCCTCAAATTTTCCCGAACCACCCCGAATTCAAAATTGATATTTACGTGAGCCGATAGGCCATATTAGATGTCTCTACTTGATTGATTGTTTGATTTGGCTGTGATTATTTTGATTGCTCATTAAATTTCTCATTGTGATTGTTAGGATAGTAAATTCTCGTCCGCATGATACCTTAGATCATTAGGGCCTACCTCACCCGAAATTTCATCTCGCATGAATTCTTAGGTTAGAAAATCACTCAATTTCGGTAACCGAAAGGGCGTCGATGTAAATCTCGGCGTCACCAAGTCCCTGCACCCAAATCTCTGGTTTTCGTAGAATCAAACGGTTTGTCCCGACCGCTCGATAGGGTTTCCGATCATACCCTTCAATAATTGATCGGTGGCAACTCCAAATGCATGTACACTATGCATATGCCACCCGACCACACTAAGGTCGATCTCGATAAAAATTTTATTGACATAGCGATTCGAGTAATGGGTCTTGGGAGAGACCCGTGCGCCAAATATCCCACCTGTCAACCGGGGTCCGAAAAGGCGCGGCTCGTTAACCCCCGCCCGCTCCGGAAAAAAGGAAAAATTCGAGGGTCGCTACTGACGGCGACTCCACTAGTGATGAATTTAACTTGCGAAATCATTAAGAAGACTTAAGCCAATAAAAATGTTGAGCATTTTCTAACCCCATTTTTCTCGCAGATGCTCTTGAAGGTGAAGTACATTCACTAATGAAAAGTGTTAAATGTTGGTGCGGATGGGAGTTGTAGGGGGTGACGTCTATGCTAATCAATTTTGTGCGAGATATGGTGTTTTGAGTTGTGTGTTTATTTACGCCCATATTGAAGCGGTGTTTTGATATAAACTGTTGTGCATGTCTTGCATATTTTAAGGATCACAACACTCGCACACACAAGCGCCTAAACCCGAGCCGCGAATCACCCTCTTTAGGTCGCTATAGATAGGGATTGGTATGCGAAGCTCCCGTGTTTGATTACACTTGGGTTGACCATATTTAATCCCGCTCGCTATGCAAGATTAATGATCCTACCCACTTGTTGTTTGATTGCACTTGTGGGCGGCTCATCGATTCGTATAGCGGAAGCCTTTTTAGGTCCATACCCGAGCCCTTTTTGATTTCTTTAGAGTTCAACCTCACTTGTCTCATGTGCATGTAAATGGAAGGTTGGTATACCTAAAACCAAAAAATAAAAAAAGAGTAACATCGGTTGATAAGGCTTTTTACCCTCTTTATTTTTGTAAATTTAATTCATGCATTTTCACGAGCATATCACGAAAATTAAAAGATCATTTAAGTGATTGGGGTTGAAGGTCAATTTTTCTTTTTAGAATCGATGGCGCCCCAACGTCATGCGATATCCCCGATATGCTCGCATGGGAGCGGAGGACTATTCGACGCAAGGACCGAGTGCCCGCCACCTTTCAAGTTTTTGGATTTATCCATGGAAGGGAACTCAATGGACGTAACCGCATCCGTGGTGAAAGCTGTGATTATACGCGTTGTGCACGCCATTTGGAGCTCAAGCGAGGAAAAGAGAGAATCCAAGAATTATATGCGAAATTAATGAGACGACCTCGCGCAATCAAAACGACCCCGAGTCATTCACCAATTAAGAAGAAGGAAATCATTGTCATATCCTCCGATGATGATGAAGATGTTGATCCTCCCGGGTTGATTGAGATATCATCTAACGAGGACACCGCTTCAACTATCTAGTTTTAGTTGGACTTTGGGGCATTTCCTGGGTTTATTATGTTCCTTTGGAGCCGATTGTGTATTTTCATCCACATGTATTGGTCGAACATCTTTAGATGCTTTTTGGGCTTAATTGTATTAGACTTGCGAATTCCGTGGGTTTTTGAATTTAAAGTTGTAATAGTGACTTTCTACCCCGATTGCACTTAAACGATCATAATCGATTACATGCCATCTTTGGGTGAGATTTGATCCATAACTACCCCGTTTGGTTTATTTGGGTCGAATGGGAGTAGTTGACCCTCATGTTACCAAAAGATGACATGAAATTTGGTTAGTGCATTTGCATCACATTTCATGCATATTCATTTTAATCCGTGGTAATTGATTTTAGGATCATCATTTTACATTTTTAGATCATGGGGAATGGAGACATCAAAGTCATCTCGGTGCCTCGCAAAGAACTCTTTCTATGGTGGGATCACCTCAACCTAGTCAACAAAGCATATGTTGAAGGACGATTAGGCCGGCTAGTGGACTTGATTAAAGTGGAGTATCAACCAGCTCTTATTCAAGCTTTGGCTAAGGCATGGGACATGCACACAATAACGTCCAACTTCCAAGGTCTTGAGTTGACTCCTACGCTCGAAGAATATTCCGCTATCATTGGGGTCAAGTTCAATGACCATATAACTCAACCACCTTTGGACATGGATCCTACTCGTTCTCTATCAAGCTTTCTTTGTCTTAAAACCTCCGAAATAGAGAAGGTCTATAAGTCCATCTGGTAGATTCACCTTCTCTTTCCTTTTCGACAATTATTCTTCCTTATCCGCCGAAATCGGTCATAAATCGGGAAAAGTGTTCGCCCTAGCTTTCTTTGCATTCGTCATATTCCCTACCTCTAGGACTACTTTTGACCCCTCCATAGTCCATATAGCCAGACAAGCATGTTGCCGTTGGAATTATTCATACATGATTCTAGCTGAAACTTTCCTCTCTCTAAACCGTTCCAAAACTTCCAAAAAAGTCATTTTTCAAGCATCCAATGGACTACTCCACATGGTGTTCACTTCTCACATAAACAATTTCCAACTCCGGGTAGGGTGTTATGAGATCGACGAACATGTTCACCCCCTTAGATCCTTCCTCAAGTGTCAATCCCTCGTACCCAAACATTCGTTTAAGAAATGGGTTGAGCTATTGAATGATTTGAAGCCCGAGCATATTCAATGGCGCCCGACTTGGCCTAAGATCTTGGAAGCTCGCATTATTGGTGTTGATGATAGCCATATTCCTTTATTGGGATGTACTCGGTGCAAGTAGCATATTATCCCATTCGCGTGGTAAGACAATTTGGAGTTTTGCAACGAGGTGCCACGTGATGCTTGTCCTAGGATCTTCTCGTTCGATATGGCGCAAGGGAAGCTCACCAAGGAGGCAAAGAAGCTGTATTGGACTCGGATCAAGCTCATTCTCCATGCTTTAAAGAATTCCCTATTGCAATAAGTTGAATGGTCGAATTACTTGGATGATGAGATGACCATTCATAGGGCCTCCAAGGAGTATATTCATAAATTCAAGGAGTATCACGGATCATTGGTTGAGCCATATGTACCGGAGTGCGTATCTCCTCGCATCGAAGAAGTGGAGTCCTACGAACCCGAATACATGGTACCGTATGTCCCGGGAGTGGAGCCATACATTCCCGAAGATCCGGAGCTCTGGATGTCGAAGAGGGAGAAGACTCATACTTGTGGGATTCGATGGATTAGAGGAGCGGGGAAGAATGCAAGCGTCCTCGCCTTGGATAGATCCATTCCCTATTTAGTTTGGCACATTTGTTGTCTTTTTAGACATTTTTGAACAATTTGGTCCGTAGTAAATGCATAATATTTCTTTTATGAGCATTTCATGCATACATATAGAAAGCACAATTACCACGGATCAGCCCTCTCAAATTTTCGAATATTCCCGCTAATCGATCTAATGTCTTGAAAAATAGGTGATTGATAAACACGAGAACTCGTAGCAAGACGCGCCAACTAAGAATGGAGCAAGAAGAGCTCGCACCGCGTGTGGGTAACTTGGAGAACCAGATGAATATGATAACCACAATGGTGCGCTGAGATGAAGGCAATGATGATCGCTAGTCGGGAGAGATACCCTGCTGATCCAAACTCCCAAGTTCCTCCGAGCTAGCCGGATGGTACAAGTGCTAACCCGGCTCCTATCGTAAATCTTTCTCCAAATCGGGAGAAACCGCCTAAAGAGCCTCCGGTTGTGATTGACCTCGAAAAGAAAGAAAAACAGGCCTTGAAAATGGAGGAAGAAATTAAAAGACTTGCCAAGATCGAGGAATGCCTAGCAAGTCGGGGATATGAGCTCTCAAGGTTTGATAAGGTAACACCTTTTGAGAAAATCGAGGTTCCTGCTGATTACAAGGAACCGGACTTCGTGAGAAAGTATAATGGGACCGGGTGTCGCAAGGCGCATCCGAAGTACTATCTGCGCCGCATGTCTCAATTTTCGGACAATATCTGCATTGTTAGTCAACACCTTCCAAGAAAGCCTATCGGGGGCAGCTCGGCATGGTTTATTGAGCTGGAGCCCGAAAGGCTCGTTGATTAGGACAAGCTAGGCGATGAGTTCCTTCGGCAGTACAAGTTTAACACTCGACAACCCTTACTAGGGAAAATCTTTTGAGGAACCTAAAAGGCAAGAATGAGGTCGTTCGCGCCTACGCCCAAAGGTGGAGAGCTTTGGCCGTACAAGTGAAACCACCGTCCCCGAAGAAGAACCGATAGACCTTTTCCTCAAGGCATTGTCCTTTGAGTATTTCGATAAGTTGAACACCTACGGGTGTCGGACGTTCACGCACTTGATTAAGGTGGCGAATGCCATGAATGGGCATTGCGGGAGAAGAAAATACCCGAGTTACCTTTCAAACGTCAATACCCCTTGAGAAGGGATAATAGGGAGCAAACTAGCGATGTGGCATTTGTCCCTAACCCATCTAAATCCAAAAATTTCTCACCTTCTACCCCTACCCAAGGAACTTCTTCCTGGACCGCTCCTAAACCACCGGAACCAAGAAGAAGAAACCAACCTATCTTCACCCCGTTACCTCGACCGTTATCCAAATTGTTACCCATGTTGCTTGAAAACCGATTGATCGCAAAAGAGCCACCTAGAGCTAATCCTCCAAGGTTCCCCGAGTTTGATGAGACTCAAACTTGTGTGTACCATATGGGAGAAAGGGGGCACAATGTGGACAATCGCTTCGCCCTCAAGTATAAGGTACAAGCCTTGATTGATGGTAAAGTCCTGGAGTTCGATAAGACCGAACCGAATGTGCAATGAAACCTCTACCCGAACATCGCGAGGTGAACGCGATATTTGACGGTGAAGATAAAGAGACCCTAGAGTTCATAATGGATGTAGATCGAATGCGAGACATCTTGACCCCGGCTACACAATACCCTGAAGAAGAAAATATTTCCCGAGAACAAAAGGAGGCATGTTTAGAATGGCTAATCAATCTGGGTGTCATCGGAAGAATGGAAGACGTCGCTTTTAAAAGGACTTATGTGACCGTGGACCTGGTGACAAGAGGAGTTCATATTGAGAGCCACGAGAAGAAAAACCTGGAAAGTTCCCTTAGGATACTTGATGAACATCCGGGATGTTGAAGAAGTTGAAGAGTTAGACGAATATGAAATCCATCTAGGAAAAGCCTGCCAAGGCGATAGAAAATTCATGCAATGGGCTCTAGAAAGAAGCGAGATAGTTGATAATCTCGGAGAAGATAGCGGCGGTTATAGCTTCAAAGTCCTATATTCGGCACCGCCGAGTTTTTTCGTGGACGCTTGGAGATACAATTCCCGACGGTTGGGGTGGCATGGATGACCCCGAAAGTGAAGAATTCGTGGGGACAATCGATGAAACTAAGAATCAAGAAGTTCCTCGGGATGAACGGGGAAATCGGGAGGTCGATATGCGACTTTCTAATTTGGAGACCCACATGCATCATTTGACGAACATGGTGGCTGAATTGTCACAATCGGTGGTCAAAAACAATAACGCGGCAATAGAAGAAAACATGCAGATCCAAGAAATAAGACGGACCATGGAGATGCAAAATAGAAGGATCGCTCCGTTGCAAGAACAAGGCGACGACATTTCAAAGAAAGTGGATGAATTGAAAGAGCTGATTGTGCCAATCACCCAAGGCTAGAAATATTCCGCCCCAAGGCGTAAATTTGCGGGTGACCTTCCGCATGAAGTATGACGGTCTTGGGTGTCCTTTGGCGCATATTTCGTATTACCTCCGCCAAATGGTGGGCCATCATGAAGACAATGAAACGTTAATCCAGAATTTCAAACATAGTTTGATGGGCCTAACATTGGCCTAGTTCCAATCAATCGACCTAGATTGGGTCCCGAGTTGGGAGGAGCTCTCGGAGCACTTCATACGGCATTTTGAAGCCGGGATCGGAGGGTACTCCACCAAGGCCAATTTATTAAACATCGAGAAAAAGTGAGGATGAGAGTTTCGAACTATTCGCCGGGAGGTGGAAGAAACATGCTATAATGGTGCAACCGCCGCTATCGGAAAGGGAAATGCTAGAGTTCATACTCAAATCACTTGCCAATTGAGTATTTAGACCGCATGTACGCATACACATATTCCTCCTTCCAACATTTGGTGGGTACCGGCATGAGAATTGAGGGCATTATCCTGAGGGTCGGAAGGGAAAGGCAAAGGCGCCTGGATGAAGAAAATGCCATACCGGTGAAGCCATGTCCCAAACATAATCTCGAAAACATCCATGAAGATGAGATGATCGGGATGGTAGATGTCCCGATTCTCTTTTTGATTGACACTGAACAAGGTGGATAACTGGAAAGCTTCTAGTTCGGAAAAATCGTCAACATTGGAATCACCTCGGGGGAAGTCAAGCCAGTGAAGATCAAATTGCCACCTGTGGAAGAATATGACCCAAAGGTGGTACATTAGGATTACGGAACAGATGAGATTGACGCAGTCATGAGATTGGGAAGATGTTATCCCCCGAAAGTGGCTGAATCGAGAAGAAAGAACCAACTGCAGAGGAGGTTGAAAAGGCTGCGATCTGTTGTGAGAACTAGTGAGTACGAAGTTGTAGACCAACTTCGGAAAATGCCCGCACAAATTTCTTTACTATACTTCTTCAAGAATTCGGAGAAGCACAAGAATGCCCTTCGAAAGTATTAGATGAAGTACACGTTCCGGAGACCATCAATGAAGTTCAACTAGGAGACTTCATGGGAGCCATCCTTTTAAAGGATCGATTTCCTTCTCGATGAATACTTCTCGAGGGAAGGGCGTGTTCACAAGAAGGCCTTCTATATCACCGTAAGGTGCAATGAAAAGGAGGTACCTCATGTCCTAATTGACGACGGCTCGGCTTTTAATTTGTGTCATTTGAGCACTCTCGGAAGCTTGGGGATAAGCAAAGATTTTGTCAAGACATCCAAAGCCACTATTCGGTCGTTTGACGGAGTTTCCAAGAATGTAGTGGGAGAGATTGAATCGACGTCTCTATCGGACCGGTAACCTTCTATATACCGTTCCAAGTTCTGGATATTCCTAGTGCCTTCACCTTGCTTCTTGGAAGACCGTGGATTCATGTGTCTGGAGCCGTACCTTCTTCCCTACATCGAAGGTGAAATTTGTGGTTAGAGGCCAACCGATCACTATCCACGGTGAAGTGGGACATCGAGCTTCCCCGAAAGGGATGGTCCCATACATTGAGCCTTCAAATGAGGATGAGTTGAGCTATCACACCTTTGACATAGTATCTGTCATGCATGTACCATCGATGCAAAGTTAGCTATCCCGCAGTCCGTCAAGATCTGCGACTATGGTAGGAAAAGTGCTGCTCACAAATGGTTTCATTCCCGGTACCGGATTAGGGAAGTACGGCCAAGGGATCCGTAATCCCTTAACTCTTGATTCAAATGACCATAAGGTTGGTTTGGGCTATAAAGAGACAATAGAGCGTGGTATAGGTCGAGGTCGAGATCGAAACAAATGTTATAGAGACCATGGACGCCGTGGACACCGAGGTGGCCGTTTCATTGGCACTAATGCATGGAAAGCTAGAGGGAAGATGTTTGAAAATCCCTTGTCTGAAGTATTCGCAACGAAGGTAAATGGCTAGAAGACGAGGATATTTCGAAGATGCGAGCCGGACTTGTTCAACCTATTCCTGGACAATCGGGTGAATGTGATCATTGAGTGGCTCGATGACGACTTTCCCACCCCCGAAGCATGTCATCCCACCCATGCATAACGAGGTTAATATGTGACTCGGGATCAGCTCGATGATTATGCATACGAGATTGATATAGAAGAAGCAGATGTGAGTGACATTAAGAGGGAATGGGATTGTTTTGAAGAATCTAAGCCTCCTATTTCCGAAGAGCCCATTGTTGTCAATCCGGGAGATCCAGCTATGTTAAGGAAGTAAAAATAGGGGGACATTTATCTGCGATCGATATCTTGAGAATGACAAGCATTGTTTAAGGAATATCAAGACATCTTTGCCTGGTCATATGCTTCGACATGCCGGGGGTGGATCGTGAAATAGTGGAACATACTTTGCCCACAAACCCCGCTGTACACCGATTAATCGGCCATGCGGGAGAATGAACCCCGAGCTATCCGATAAGATTTAAAAAGAAGTGATGAAGTTGCTTAAAGTGGGGTTCATTAAGGCTGTCCCATATACCGATTGGGTCACCAATATCGTACCCGATTAAGAAGAAAGATGGGAGGATCCGGATATGTGTGGATTATCGGGATTTAAACAAGATTAGTCCAAAAGATGATTTCCCCTTACCGAATATTGATGTGCTCGTTGATAGCACCGCGGGCTTTGAATTATTCTCATTCATGGATGGCTTCTCGGGATATAATCAAATCATGCTTTGAAAGAGGAAGACAAGATCAAGACCTCATTCGTCACCCAATGGGGAATCTTTTGCTATAAAGTATTGCCTTTTGGATTAAGAAATGCGGGGGCAACATATCAAAGAGCTATGGTGACCCTCTTCCACGACATGATACACAAGGAAGTGCAAGTCTATGTGGATGATATGATTGCCAAGTCTAAACCTGGAGAAGATCACGTTCAAGTGCCGAGAAAATTATTTGATCGATTAAGGAAATACAAGCTCAAACCGAATCCCGCGAAATGCGTATTCGGCGCCGGATCTGGAAAACTGCTGGGATTTATCGTAGCGGTCGTGGTATTGAAATCGACCCTTCCAAGATCAAGGCTACATGGGAGATAGGGACTCCTTCTACTGTTAAGGAAGTACGGGGTCTACTTGGAAGGCTGAATTACATATCTAGATTCATATCACAACCTGTCGAAATAGCGAAGCCTTTCTTCAAACTTCTAAAGAAAGGCGCAAAAGTAAAATGGGATTCGAGTGTCAACAAGCATTCGAGAAGATCAAGGAATATTTGGTACAACCCCGGTATTGGTACCTCCTATCCCTAATGTTCCTTTGACTTTATATCGACGGTTCATGACGAATCTTTGGGAGCTCTACTTGCCCAAACTAACCTCGAGGATCGAAAGGAACGGGCCATATATTATCTCGAGCAAAAAGTTCACCACATCTCGAAGGCAAGTACTCATCGGTAGAAAGAACTTGTGTAGCACTAGTTTGGGTCCTCCATAAATTGAAGCAAGTATACCTTGCATTATTATATCCAATTGGTCACCGAAAACGACCCCATCAAGTATCTTTTGGAAAAACCAGCTTTATTGAGAAAAATGGCCAAGTGGCAAGTACTCCTTTCGAGTTTGACATTAAAATCTCTCCCCAAAAATTTGTCAAGGGAAGAGCGATCGCAAATATGTTGGCTGGAAATCCTCCCAAAGACGTTTTAGTGCGAAACAATGGAGGCCAAATTCTGAATATATCCTGAAGACAAGTGGACAATGTACTTTGATGGTGCAGTAAATCTCGTTGGATCGGGTACTATGGCAGTTTTAATATCCCCTAAAGATCAACATTATCCCGTCTCGGTCAAGTTGGTGCTCCCGTGCACCAACAATATCTCGGAATATGAGGCCTGCATCCTCGGATTACAAGTGGCCATTTCATTAAAGATGAAGAAGCTGCTGGTATATGGAGATTCTATGCTCATCATTTTACAAACCCGGGGAGAGTGGAAAACAAAGGATCCTAAGCTTATCCCTTATCATAAATTTCTCGAAGAGCCGATCCAACATTTTGAGGAAATCACATTCGAGTATCTACCAATAACTCAAAATCATTTTGATGATATTTTGGCCATACTATCGGCCATGTTACAAGTGCAAGATGGCCTTGAGATAGAGCCGTTAAGGATTCACATCCTTGATCAACCTGCATCTTGCATGGCCATTGAAGAAGAACCCGATGAAGAATTATGGTATCATGACATCAAAAATTACCCGCTGAAAGGCGAATTCTCGCAGAACGATCAACTAGAAGATAAGAAATACATCAGTAAGATATCCTCTAAGTTCTTCCTCGGTGGACGGGTTCTGCACAAGAGGTCCTTCGATTCAGTCTTGCTAAGGTGCGTAAATGCCAAAGAAGTAAATCTCATTATAAAAGAAATCCACGAAGGAGAATGTGGACCACACATGAATGGCCCTCTCCTCGCGAAGAAGATCATGAGACTCGAGTACTATTGGATGACTATCGAGTCGATTGCAATCAACATGTTAGGTCCCGTCATCAATGCCAAGTATATGGCGACAGTATAAACACACCGCTCACCGAATTACATCAAATGTTAGAACCTTGGCCATTCTTTATGTGGGGATCGACATGATTGGGCCTATTAACCCAAAGCCCTTAAACGGACATCGTTTTATTCTGGTGGCCATCGATTATTTCACCAAATGGATTGAAGCTAGCTCGTATGCCAATGTCACCGCAAACAAGTGTGGCTAAATTCATCAAACGTGATATCATCTCGAGATATGGAGTCCCAAGAGCAATCATCACGGAGAATGGCTCTAATCCGAACAACAAAGTTGTGGATCACTTGTTGGATCAATTTAAGGTATGACACCTCAATTCTTCACCTTACCGCCCACAAATGAATGGAGCGTGGAGGCGGCAAACAAGAACATCAAGAAGATATTGGCCAAAATCGCCGAGAAATATCGAGACCGGCATGAAAGATTGCCATATGCTCTTATGGCTTATCGAACTTCGATTCGTACTTCAACCGGGGCAACTCCCTACTCATTGGTATATGGTATGGAGGCAATCCTATCAATAGAGGTGGAAATCCCCTCTTTAAGGGTCCTGTCTCGGGTAGAACTCTCGAAGGTGAGTGGAACCGGCGAGAGGCACGAGCAATTAAACTCGATTGATGAAAAGCGACTAAAGGCCATTTGCCATGGTCGAGCTACCATAAGAAAGTGGCCATGGCTTTTAACAAGAAGGTCAAGCCTAGAAATTTTGAAGCGGGGATGCTAGTTGTGAAGAAAATGCTTCCAAATACTCAACACCCAAGAGGCAAGTTTTCGCCAAATTATGAAGGCCCCTACGTGATTCGGAAGGTCTTATCCGGGGAGCTCTTATTCTTGTAAATATGGATGGAGAAGAATTGGTAAGTCCGGTAAATGCAGATGCCGTGAAGAAGTATTATCCCTTAAATGAAATCAAGTTTCGAAGTGATTAATGAGCAAATCCGAGTCATATAAAAGTTGCATTCGCATGACATTTGTATACATGCATTCGCATATGTTTGTTTTTGCAAGAAAGCCTGGAGTTATCAAGGATCCTGCAGAGCGATTGATCAAACGAGGGAGTCATTCTTGATTTTAAATTTTGAACATCTCTAAGCGATCGTTTCCTTTTTTTATGCGGGAAACGGGAATCGACATCTGAAGGAGGCAGGTTTGGTCTCTCTTCTTGAAAAATGCTCACTTCCATTTGGATATATTATTGTGCTTAACATGCAAGATTTTAATTTGCAAAGCCGTAAGGGTTTTTTAAAAGAAATATCCCTTTCAAGTTTCGAAACACCTTTTGAATACACATTTTGATGAAAACTTTTGCAAATGTTGAATTTGATGAAAACACCTTGAGATCCTACAAAAGGGTAGGTTTTGAAAGCTTTCCAAGAGGATGATCCTTCATATGAAAAGAGGCAAACCTTATCCTCAAACACATCCCCGATACACTTGAGCGATAAGTGAAAATGACGTAGGGATCATTCGCGGTGATTACATGGATCGAAATGATGAAAGGCATTTTCATTTCAAAATTATCTACACACTTATATCCCTTGATAACCATTTTGAACCAAAATGGAGAAATTTTCTAGGTAAAACCCTATCAAGAATCACCCCACACTAGGGCATATTTGGAGGTTCATTGATGGATCCCTCGGAGAAAAGATTAAGGTAAGACTTTATTGTGTTAACTCCGCATCAATCTTCTTATGATAGCTTCAGGTGATTTCTTGCGAGACTTGGAACACCTTCAAGTGAAGAAAAGTATTTCATTTCTATATGCTCAAACACTTATCCTTTGATAAGCCAATTTGAGCCTTCATAATCTTCATTTCTAAATCATTGTTGGTGATCACCTCCCATATCTTGGGGCAAAACAAAGGAATTACCAGCGATAAGTCAACAGCGTAATCGGAAGAATTTTCGATCTTGATCTCGAAAAGAGCCGGTCAATGACAAGAAACAAAAGGGCTAGCAAAAGCAAAGTGCCTGGTAAAAGCAAGGCCAAAGCCCATGAAAAGCGTCCCGTAAAAGAGCAAAGTTTTAAAAATCATGATGAAAAGAGGAAAATTCTCAAAGTCAACTGAAGAAAGAATGTGCATGAAACTTCCTTAAATCAAGTGACTGCTGGTAAAAATATCAAAGTGATCACCCAAGTTCAGCCCTCTTTTGAAAATATGACCTTTCTCAAAAAGCCAACCTTGAACCAAGTTACTGACTGTCACCAAAAAATTTTCTGATCTAGAGGTGTCTCGAGGTTGATGCAAGAGATCACATAGGAAACTACAGCTTAAAGAGGTAAGTACAATCCTGTCTTATCGCGTCTTCGTGGTTCTTGACTTGTAAACCCGGAGAAGTTGTTTCGATTAAAATTCACTTCTTAGCTTTGAAATGAAAATCCTTTGATAAACCTTTGACCTAGCCTGAATTACGGTCCCTTTTAAATGCCTTCTCTAATCGATCACCTTGTATACATCTCGAATGATCCCGAAATCTCAAGGTTAGGTTTCCTGTGAGCGGATCCGAGTTTCGGGAAAAACCTTTCCAAATGGTGAGAAGCCCTTTTGGATGATGGAAAATCTTGTTGAAAAACTTTTAAGACAACCTTTTTGTAGAATACTCGGGTGCCGACATTCAAAATTCACCCCCAATGGATATTTGAACTCGTGTTTGAACATGTTTCCTTCACAAATACACTTTGAAAATTTGTTTGGAATTTCTAAGTTTCCCCCAAAATTTGGAATTACCACTCTTTTATCATATATCCAAGGGTCTCAACCCATTGGATGACTCGAAAGCCATTCTAATGATGTTTGATTGGATTTTCTACATGTTCTCTGGTGTTTCTAAATCCTCATAAATAGCTACATTTTTAAAGATCAAACTAACTTGGATTTTCTACAAGTCTTCTAGCATCCCCAAGTCCTCGAATCCCTCTCTTTTGAAAATTGAAAATCGGTTTTGAGCTTCGTAGGTACACTAGTAAACCTAGGTCCTCGAATTGCACAATCTCCTTTAAAATTTAAAAATCGGATTTGAGCTTTGTAGGTATACTAGTAAACATAAGTCCTCGGAATGGCACCCTCCCCTTTTAATAGGTGAATCCCCAAGTGGATAGCCAACCCATTTTAATCGGTGAACTCTTTCCTACGGGATAGCCAACCCATTTTAATCGGCGAACTCCTTCCTACAGGGATAGCCAACCCATTTTAATCGGCGAACTCCTTCCTACGGGATAGCCAACCCATTTTAATCGGCGAACTCCTTCCTACGGGATAGTCACCCCATTTTAATAGGCGAACTCCTTCCTATAGGATAGCCAACCCATTTTAATCGGCGAACTCCTTCCTACGGATAGCCAACTCATTTTAATCGGCGAACTCTTTCCTACGGGATAACCACTCCATTTAAATCGGCGAACTCCTTCTTACAAGATAGCCCCTCAAACTCCTCCTTTCTAACCCATTTTAATCCGACAAACTCCTTCCTACGGGATATCTAACCCATTTTAATCGGCGAACTCCTTCCTACAGGGATAGCCACCCCATTTAAATCGGCGAACTCCTTCCTACGGGATAGCCACCCCATTTAAATCGGTGAACTCCTTCCTACATGATAGCCACTCTATTTTAATCGGTGAACTTCTTCCTACGGGATAGCCAACCCATTTTAATCGGAGAATTCCTTCATACGGGATAGCCAACCTCATTTTAATCGGTGAACTCCTTTCTACGGGATAGCCAACCCATTTTAATCGGCAAATTCATTCTTACAAGATAACAAATTTCTCCAAATGGTGAATTCCTTCTTACGGGATAGCCAATCTGCATTATAGTAAGTAAATCCCTTTGTTACAAGGGTAAACCCTCCTTCCAAATCTTCAAACCACGGCTCGACATCAAACGAACATTGGTCATTATGAAACCTCACAAACCACTCGAAGATAATTCTATACACTCATCCTCGCGACCTCGTAACGATAATCTTCGGACCACTAACGGGTGAGCTACGGGTAACTCTCTCTCTTCTTATTTCTCTTTCACATAAAAGGGCATGAGTTGGAATAATCCCTCCTCGAAATCTTGAACTTCAACGGCAAAGGTAAGGCAATTAAATGTCAAAGACTTGTTTTGTTTAGATTTTCCCCAACAGAGTCGACTAAAGATTCAGGTTTTACCTTGTCTTTGGAAGTAACCTCTAACCGAGATTACTTTCAAAGAGAAGGCAACTGTTGACACTCGATTTTTAATCAATTTTCCTTACTTTTATTTTTTTAAAAATTCTCAAAAATTAATAAAAAATCAAAAAATTGAAAAATCAAGTTTGGAGCCTTGGCCAAGCATAAGGAACCTTTTTTGAACAAAAAGTAAGTTTTCATATTTTTCACATTTTTTAATATTTTTGGAAAATAGAAAAATACTAGAAAATTCATAAAAAAATACTTTTCGAGATCACAAAAATACATAAAAATTTCCAATATTTTTATTTTAATTCTATTTTCATATTGACCTCAATAAAAATCAAAAATTGAATCCAATTTTAGGTGTTTCTTCATAACACTAAGGATTGAATTCGCATAAAAAAATATAAATTGAGTCTTTTTATTTGCAATTTTCACACATTTAGAGTCTATAAATTCAATTGAAGTCCTTCCAAGCTTCAATTTGATCAATTGCAGCCTTAATTACGTGGATTGCATGAATTGGGCAAAAATTCTTAAAATTCTTGCAATTTAGTCCCTCAACTTGCGAATTTTTTAAATTACTTTTAATTGAGGGACTTTTGCGGTAAAATTGGACCGTCCCTCTAGGTTTTCATACATTCGGAATCGATTGGCATAGGTGGTTTGGTCCAATTTGGTCAATCAAGCGTCCAATTGAACTTGTCCCTAATTTGGGAATTTAGAAACTTTTGGGGTTTTTGCAGAAATTGGTGAAAGATTTTGGGTAAAACCACATTTCTAGATAATATTCAAGCCCCTAAGTCCAATTTTGAAATTTTGAAATTTTCAAGTCGAACCGGTTCGACCGATCCGACAGCTAGTCGAAACGGTGCATCGTCTTCCTCGGACTCGTGCCGTTTTGCAAGTTTGGGAGCCGAGATTCAGCGATCAAATTGAGGACCAATTCGATACTAATTGGATCAACTAATCGGGGGTTTAGTTCCGCAAGCAAGAACACATCGATTGCCACCAACGGCAGGGCCAATGGTCGCCGGAGGAGCTCCGGCGAGCCGATCAAAGTCACGGCGGCACGTAAAGTCAACATTTCCAAGTCCGAGTACAATTCGTGCTCGTTTGTGATCGACGGAGGGCCAAACGGACATAGACGGAATCCTAACCGATTCCGTCGCCGTCCGGTGACCAATTGGCACGTACCAAGGCACGAGAGAGGCTCGGCGAGGTCTCGCCCGTACGCACCAAATTTCAAAACCAAGTATAAAAGGATGAGAAGCTTTGCGAAGGAAAAGAGGCTCATTCTATTCGCAAGGCACTCGGAGAGCTAGAGAGAGAGAGAGAAAGTGAGAGAGAGCTCATCCTCTCGCCCGTGCGATCGAGGATTTGAGCTCGACCGTGAGAACTTCGTCGGCTCAATCCTAGACCAAACCGAAGCTCGCGATCAAGTCCGAAGCTTCTCATAGGTTCTAGGAAGTGATCGCACCGGTTCAATTGCTCTGTAATATCCCGAATCGATGAGTCGATCTCTCGAACTCAACTCGGTGCATTCATGGCATAGCTCCATCACGAGCATAATCGTTGCAATTGATGTGTGCGTTTTGATTCTCGAACATCACTAACCATGCTCGCATCTTCGTTTTGCATTGATTTTGCTTGAACACCTCGAGTCAAGCCTTCAACCGAGCCACGGTCCGGTTGAACTTCGACTAGGCAATTCTAGCCATTGCGAGCTCAATCGAGCTCGAGGTAAGTATCCTAAACTTGATTTGAGTATTTTGAAGCTATAATCGAATAGTTATGCTCGATTTGATCGCTATATTATATGTGGCCGAGACCTATGCAAGCTTGATTCGTGTTGATTTAGCCGATAGAATTGCATGATTATGAGATATGTTGATCCGAGTGATAGGGGAGTAGAATGGCGTTGGCTTGGTGTCATTCCGGCGAGATCTCACCGTTAGATCTCGCCGAAGAAGTCATGGCCGTCCGTTGCGAGGAAGAAGACGAAGACCACGTGGCGGTCAACGGGTCATAGAGTCGATGTGGCGTCTTGTGATTGGTCCAGTCATCGCCGACTCGGCTCGGCTCGGCCGAGCGCGGCGGGCTGAGTCGATCCGATCTAATGGCCAATATAATTAGTCTAGTTTGATTTTGGGCCGTCGGATTAGTTTTTTTTTATTTCCGAATTTCGTATATTCTGTAAAAAAAAAAAAAATTAAAAAACGGTGCCGTTTTGCATAAATGGTGTGCGACGTCGTTTAGGAAGAAAGGTTGATGCGGCGTTGTTTCGTGCACAGAGCATATGCAATCAAGTGTGGCGAGGCGCACATAGGCGCGAGTGGGCAAACGGTCGAGATCATTTCTAGAATCAATCGTGGCCGTCCGTTTATTTTTTGTATTTTTCGGATATTAGGAAAATAATTTTTTAAAAAATAAAAAAATATGATAAAATTGGAAACGTTGCCGTTTTGCCTCGAGTGAGTCCGAGCCGGTCTGGATCGAGTTGACCGGTCGTTGACTCGGATTGACCGGCCCGAAATATTAACAAAACAATTAGTAAAAATTTCTAAAAAATCCAACAAAAATTGTAAAATTCATAGAAAATTCATAAAAATTCCAATTTTTTTCAAAAAAATTTCTAAAAATACTTAGGTCGATTCGGGACTCTTGTAGTCTAGATCGATAATCTTCGATGTTTCGAGGGTCAATTTACACTAATCCGAAAAATTCCCAATTTTTTAGAAAATAAATAAAAATTCCAAAAAAATTAGAAAACAATTAGAAAAATCACAAAAAATGGGAAATGGCCACATTCAACTGGCCCGACCCCAATTTTGTGATTTTTGGATCCCGAACCCCCAAAAGGACCGCTCTACCCTTCTAGGTCTTCCGCCCCAAATTTTACCATACCACCCCGGAATTCAAAATTGATATTTCGTGGGGCGATAGGGTCATATTAGATGTGTCTACTTGATTGATTGTTTGATTTGGCTGTGGTTATTTTGATTGCGCATTAAATTTCTCATTGTGATTGTTAGGGTAGTAAATTCCTGTCTGCATGATACCTTAGATCATTAGGGCCTACCTCACCCGAAATTTCATCTCGCATGAATTCTTAGGTTAGAAAGTCACTCAACTTCGATAATCGAAAGGGCGTCGATGTAAATCTTGGCGTAACCAAGTCCCGTGAACCCAAATCTCTCGATTTTCGTAGAATCAAACGGTTTCTCCCGACCGCTCGATAGAGTTTCCGATCATACCCTCCAATAATTGATCGGTGGTGACTCCAAATGCATGTATACTATGCACATGCCACCCGACCACACTAAGGTCGATCTCGATAAAAAATTTCTTGACATCGCGATTCGGGTAATGGGTCTTGGGAGAGGCCGCGCGCCGAAGATCCCATTGTCAACCGGGGTCCGAAAAGGCGCAGCTCGTTAACCCCCGCCCGCTCCGGAAAAAAGAAAAAATTCAAGGGTCGCGATAATCCTTATTTAGATTTTTCAATTTTTCGATAAATAGATTTGATTTTTGAAAATTAAAAAAAAAAAAAAAACAAATATGGCGTCGTTTTAGCTCGAAAGTGAGCGAACACTGGGTCCAAGTGTGGGCCGGGCTCCCGGTCCACGTGGGCTGGGTCAACTCAGTCCATAGGGTTTAAAAAAAAAAATAAAAAATGAAAATGATTTTAAAAAATTCTAAAAATAATTTTAAAAATAAAAAAATGAAAAATTTGTAAAACAATTCCTAGAAAATTCTAGAAATTCTCAAAAATTGAGAAATGGCCACGATCAACTGGCCAATCCTATTTTTTAGATTTCTTTTCTCGATCTTTCCAAAATGACGATTTTACCCTTTAGGGGTAAATTGTTCCTGGAAATTTCCGTGAGTTACGAAAAATGTCAAAAATTAGGAGATTGGTTAGTTTAGGTGGCCAATCCGATTTTTAGATTTTTGTGTCTCGTTTCCCTTGGAGAATGATGATTTTACCCCTTAAAAGATAAATCATCCCTAAAAATTTCAAAAAATTGTTAAAAATGTCGAAAATTGGGAGATGGATCACTTTAATTGGTTAATCCTATTTTCGATACTTTCCATTTTGAATTTTTTTCAAAATGATGATTTTTCCCTTTTTGGAAAATCGTCTCTCGATCTTTATCAAAATTACCATTTTGACTTTCATGGGAAAATCTTTTCCAAATCACTCATGATCTCTTCCTTTCTTTGTGTTGGACCCTTCTCTAAGTCAATAGGGCTTTAGTAGAGATGCCATGTATTGATTTGATGCGTTTTATCCACATGTCATTAGTTCCTTAATTTGCGCACTTCATCTAATTGGTTGTGTTTGTTAGGATAGTCATTCCTATCTCGCATGAATTCCTAGATTTAGGATTTGTAACCCCCACTCATCCGCATAAAATTACGAGATTAGAAAATTTATTCAACTTAGGTACCAAAAGGGCGTCAATTAAGGCAATTGGCGTAACAAAGTCCCCGAACCCTCTTCTTTGGTTCTCGCATAATCGAATAGAAACTCCCGACTATTTGATAAGGTTTTCCAATCATACGCTCCAAGAATTGATTGGTGGCGAATTCAAGGCATGTACATATATTCACATGTCACTAGACCACACCGAAAGGTTGACCCCGTTTTTCCTCTATTGGGATTTGGGTAATGGGCCTTGGGAGGGGTCTACGTCCGAGATCCATAGATAGCTGGATCAAGGGGCGACCCATTAGCCCACTCGCTGCACTTGCGAGAGGGTCGCGACAATGATCGTTAAGTCCAGAGCTAGAGAAGATCATGTCCTTGTGCTAAGAAAGCTATTTGAACGATTGTGGAAGTACATGTTTAAGCTAAATCTTACAAAATGTGTATTTGGAACAAGGTCGGGTAAACTACTTGGATTCGTAGTAAGCGATTGCAGTATTGAGATTGATCCTTCCAATGTCAAAGCTATATGAGGAATCGGAACCCCCACCACAGTCAAGGAGGTAAGGAGTTTATTAGGAAGGCTGAATTATATCGCCCGATTTATGTCCCGGTTATCGAGACCACAAAGCCATTCTTTAAGCTCCCGAAGAAAGGTGCGAAAGTGAAATAGGATTTTGAATGTCAACAAGCATTTGATAAGATCAAAGAACACCTCGTGCAACCACCGGTCTTAGTACCTCCTATTCCTGGCATTCCCTTGATGTTATATATGATAGTTCATGAAGAATCATTAAGAGCCTTACTTGCCCGGACAAGTCCTAAGGATGGCAAGGAACGAACCATTTATTAGCCGAGCAAAAAGTTCATCGCATCTGAAGCTAACTATCCCGCGATTGAAAGAACTTGTGTTACATTAGTATGGGTACTCCACATATTGAGGCAAGACACTCTCCATCACCATTTCCAGCTAGTCATAGAAAATGACCCAATTAAGTACCTCTTGGAGAAATCGGCCTTAGTAGGAAATTTGGCCAAATGGCGGGTACTCTTGTCCGAATTTGATATCGGGAGTTCTCCCCAAAAGTCGGTTAAAGGAAGAGCTATCAATGATATGTTGGCGGAAAATCCTCAAGAACATGAGAGTTCCAAACAAGAAGGGGTTCAAGATAGAAATATGAATTTATCGGAGACAAATGGATCATGTATTTTGACGGTCTTTGTGAATCTTCTTGGATTAGGTACAGGGGCGTTTTGATATCCCCGGTGGGTCAACATACCCAATGACAGCCAAATTGGTATTTTCGTGTACCAATAATATCTTTGAGTATGAAGCTTGCATCATCTCGCCTCTGATTGACTATTTCCATGAAGGTACGAAGTTACAAGTCTACGGAGATTCTATGCTCATTATCCTGTGACACAAGGGGAGTGAAAAATGAAGGATTCCAAGGAGATTCTATCGTAAGTTTTTAGAAGAACTCGATTAAACAGCTCGAGCTAATTGATTTTGAACATTTGCCGAGAAGTCAAAATCACTTTGCATATGCTTTAGCCATTTTGTCATCCATGCTGTAAGTAGGGATGGCCTTGACATAGAACTATTGAGAATTGATATTCTTGATCAACCGACTTATCGCATGGTGATCGAGAAAGGGTTCAATGAAAAACCCTAGTACCATGACATTAAGAATTATCTCCTAAATGGAGAGTTTCCAAAGAACAATCAAACCGGATATAGGAAATACTTTACCAAGATGGCTTTGAAATTCTTTCTCAGAAGACAGATCTTATATAAGAGATCATTTGACTCGATCCTACTAAGATGTATAGAATGTGGACTACATATAAATGGTCACCTTCTCGCCAAGAAGATCATGAAACTCGGTTATTCTTCGGATGATCATGGAGTCGATTGCAATCAACATGTGCAATCTTGTCACCAATGTCAAGTATACGATGATAGGATTAATGTACCTTCTAACGAGCTACGTCAAATGTCCGAGGCCCGACCATTCTCTATGTGGGGCATCGATATAATTGGGCTGACTAACCCAAAGGCGTCGAATGGACATCGCTTTTATTCTGGTGTAATTGATTATTTCACCAAATGGATTAAGGCCACTTCATATACTAACGTCATTGCGAATGGTGTGGCAAAGTTTATCAAGCGGGACATCATCTCAAGATATGGAGTTCCTCGAGTGATCATTACTAGTAATGGATCAAATTTGAACAATATGGTGGTCAACGATTTCTTGGATCATTTTAAGATACGATACCTTAATTCTTCTCTTTACTCGCCCTTAAATGAATGGAGCGTGGAGGCGGCAAATAAAAATATCAAGAAGATATTATCCAAAATAGCCAAGAAGTATCGAGATTGGCATGAAAGGTTCCCATATGCATTAATGGCTTACCGTACCACAATCTGGACTTCAACTAGGGTAATGCCCTATTCTTTGGTAAGTAGTCCTACCTATGGAGGTTGAAATCCCGTCATTGAGGATTCCGTCCAAAGTAAAGATTGATTACCCCGTAGGAAGGGATTTACCAAAAAATTACCCTAATGTCACCTTTTTTGGGGTGAACAAAAGTGGTAAGAAATTAAAAGATTGGACTACCATGTAGGAAGGGCTTTACCAAAGAATTACCCTAATGTCACCCTTCTTCTTTTTTTCTTTTTGGGTAGACAAAAGTAGGAAGAGATTAAAAGATTGATTAACATGTAGGAAGGGATTTACAAAAGAATTATCTTAATGTCACATTTTTTTTTTGTTGAACAAAAGCGGTAAGAGATTAAAAGATTGGTTACCCTATCGGAAGGGATTTACCAAAGAATTACCCTAATATCACCTTTTTTTGGGAGTAGACAAAAGCAAGAAGAGATTAAAAGATTGGACCACCCTGTAGGAAGGGATTTACCAAAGAATTACCTTAATATCACCTTTTTGGGATGAACAAAAGCAAAAAGAGATTAAAAGATTGGTCTACCCTGTAGGAAGGGATTTGCTAAAGAATTATCCTAATGTCACCTTTTTGGGGTGAGCAAAAGCGATACGAGAATAAAAGATTGATCTACCCCGTAGGAAGAGATTTGCCAAAGAATTGCGCTAATGTCATCTTTTTGGGGTGAACAAAAGTGGTAAGAGATTAAAAGATTGGACTATACTGTAGGAAGGGATTTACCAAAGAATTACTCTAATGTCACCTTTTTGGGGTGAACAAAAGTGGTAATGGACTAAAAGATTGGTTATCATGTGAGAAGGGATTTACCAAAGAATTACCCTAATGTCACCTTTTTGAAGTAAACAAAAGCGGTAATGGATTAAAAGATTGGTTGCCTTGTTGGAAGGGATTTACCAAAGAATTAACCTAATGTCATTTTTTGGGATGAACAAAAACGGTAATGGATTAAAAGACTTCAAACAGAGAAATGTGATCCTAGAGCTTGGGAGGTCTAAGAATCATCATTGAATATATCAAATTGAATTCATGAAGGAAACTTGTCCAAACAAATCTTCATATAACATTCATGTTCAAAACTCTCTTGAAGAGAAATTTTGAATTACAAGACTTAAACACTTTCAAAAAGGGTTGTTTCAAGAGATTCAACATGAGTACCTTCATCTAAGAGGACTTCTCATAAGTTTTAAGGAATTTTTGACTCCATCTAGTGAAATATTTTCAAAGAAACACTCGAATTTCCTCACAAAACCTAGATCTAGGATTTTAGGATTATTCTCAGTGCATACAATCCGATTGATCTGAAAAAATTTTTTTAAAGGGACTATAATTCAAGTTAAGTCGAAGGCTTCATTATGGATAAGCACTTTGAGGCTTAGAATAGAATGCATATATTAAAATCCATCTCTTTCGGGTTTACAAGTCAAGAACCATGAAAATGAAATAAGACACGTAATTGTACTTACTTCTTTATACATTACCTTCCTGCGTGAACTCCCATCTTAACCCGAAACATCTTAATCGGATAAGTCTTCGGGAAGAGTTGTAGTGTTGGTTTAGGGTAGGTTCAATTAGACATGGCCAAATGGAACCGTGGGCCCGGAACCAGCCCGTTGACCGGCCCGGAACCGGCCCGTTGACCGGGCCCACGGTTCCAACCTGGAATCCGAATCGGCTTTTGCGGGCCGGTTTCGATTTGTAAATGGCCGGAACCGGCCCAAAACCGGTGGTTCCGGGTCGGTTCCGACCCGTCTTTTTTTATTTTATTTTAAAAAGGTGGAGGCCCAAGGAAAAAGAGTTGTTGGGCCTAGGAACCGGAACCGGAACCAGCCCGGAACCGGTGGTTCCACCTTTTTTAGGAACCGGAACCGGCCATGTCTAGGTTCAATGAATGGCCATTTTTTAGAATAAGGAGTATAAAGTGCTGGTGATTACCTTTGCATCATTACCCACTCTTGTATCTACTGGGGATATTTTGAAATTTCTCAAAGTCATAACTGTGCTCATTTTCTTAAACTAATGAGACTTTGATTTTTCTTCATCTTCCATTTGCTTCTTGACTCTTTTCAATGTTCACATTGTGCTCATAAGCTTTGTTCTTCTTAAATTTTTTCTAAATAATGGGCTTTAGCCTTGCTTTTACCAGGCATTTCGCTTTTGTTTGCCTAAGAATTCAAATGCTCAATGGTCTTTTTGACTCTCTTACATTTTGAGCTCTAAAAGACTTAATCTAAGATCTTCATATTGTTTGTCCTTGTGGTAAATCATATGCATTGCTTCAATGTAGAGAGGTAATCACCAACGTGACTTAGAAATGAAGATTTAAAGCCTCAAATTAGCTTAATCAATGAATGAAGTATTTGGGTAGAGAAATGAAGCGCTTCTCTTCACTTCAAGATGTTTCGAGCTTCCATGGGATATCACCTGGAGCTATCACAAAAAGATTGATGCAAGTCAGCACAATAAAGTCTTTATCTATGTTTTCCTCCAATATATCAACTACGAACCTCCAAACACGCCCCCATTGTGGGTAGTTCTTGACAGGGTTATATTCAAAAATTTCTTTTTACTCAAAAGGGTTTGCAAAGGATTTAAAAGTATTTGGGAATATGAAATGAATGCCTTTCGTCAATTTCAATCCATGTAATCACTGCGAATGATCTATACGTCCAAAGATCCGGGCTTTTCTCTCAATCTTTTTATTTTACTCGTCACTCTAGTGTTTGGGACATGTGTGGGATAAGGTTTGCCTCTTATCATTTGAGGTAACATCCTTCGAAAATACATTTGAAACTATCCCACTTGAAGAAATTCAAGTCACTTTCATCAAAATTGACTCTCCATGGGGATTTCAACATTAAACGTATGTTCAAATGTGTTTGGACTTGTTTCAAAAAGGAATAAGCTCTTTTTGGAGACGAAAATCATTTCGAAATTCGTGGATTTTTTTTGAAGAATCGGGATTCAAATAACAATAAGCTCTAGGATTTCTAAGCTTCAGGAGCATTAAGATTTCGGGGGAAAAGTATAGCATCTGGCTTCCTCTCTCCATTGTCGGATGAATCTCACAATTATGATCCTTGGGGAAAGTATGAACAAAATCATCGAAGCAATTAAAAGATTAGGTTGAAAGTTAACTCATCTCCGGCACTTATTTGTTCTAATTTTCGGGTTCATTTCCTCCTCCTTCGAATTTCTTTTTCAAGACCTACGAGAGAAGGAGCAAATGCATATATATGCATGTATGCATGAAATGCGTGAAATGAGTTCAATGTGACATGGATCGGATTGGGGAAAATAGTGTTATTTGCGGCCTTTGATTTCATTTCAAAGATAATACTTCTTGATTGCATCCGCATTTACAGGACTTGTCAATTCTTCTTCATCCATGTTTACAAGGATAAGAGTTCCCCCGGCTAGACCTTCTTGACTACGTAGTGTCCTTCATAGTTTGGAGCGAACTTGCCTCAAGGTGTTGAGCATTTGGAAGCGTCTTTTTTACAACGAGATCTCCCACTTCAAAACTTCTAGGTTTAACCTTCTTGTTAAACGATTTAGCCACCCTTTTCTAATGACTCTGGTCATGACAAATAGCTCTTAGCCACTTCTCATCTATTAAATTTAATTGTTCATAAATAAAAAAAAATAGGGTGACATTAGGGTAATTCTTTGGCAAGATAGTCCAATCGTTTTATCTCTTATCGCTTTTGTTCACCCCCAAAAGGTAACATTAGGGTAATTTTTTTTTATAATTCCTTTCTACAAGATAACCGACTCTTTAGGCTATCCCCGGCATTAAGAGATATTCATAGGTTGTCTCTGTCCTTAAGAGTCATTTTATGGCCCGACCCACCATACAGGTCAAATTTTAATCGCCTTAGATATTCTTATAATGAATCCTTAGGTTCTCTATTTTGGTCCAACTCACCAAATGACTCAAATTTTAATCTACCTTAGGCATTCTTTAACGAATCCTTTGTTCTTCATTCAACCTTCACAAAATAAACATCATTTGAACCAATGGCGGGTAAGTCACGGGTAAATCTCTCTTTCCCTCTTACATATAAAAAATGAACAAAATGCGACCTCTCTTGGACTTTGAGTTTTCCTTGCACAGGTATGAGAGTTAAATATTACGACTTGTCTTTTCAATCTTCCCAGTTGAGTGAATTAAGGGTCGGGTATCACCTTATCTTTGAGAGTAACCTCTAGTGAGATTCCTTCCAAAGAGAGTGAATTATTGACACCTAATTTTTAATCAATTTATTTTTTAGAAAATTTATAAAAATTTAAAAAATTACAATATCAATTTTGGGAACCTTAGCTAATCCCAAGGAACAATTTTTTAACAAAAAATAATTTTTCATATTTTTTTCATTTTTTGATATTTTCAAAAAATATAAAAATGCCTGAAAAATCGAGAAAAATAGTATTTGAGGCCGTAAAAAAAAAAAAAATTAATAAATATTGTTTATTTTAATTCCCTTTACATTTTGGCCTCTTAATATTTTTAAAATTTGTTCTAGGACTATGGGCTACTTCATTGAACATAATTCCAAATTGAGCTAAAAAATATATTTTGAGTCATTTAAATTCCATTTTTCAATTTTTACGAGTTGTGACATTTTTCTCAAGTCCTCTATATTCATTTTTGTCCCAAAAATTTCAGGAAATTGCGCAATTGCACGGATTGAACCTAATTG
Organism: Rhodamnia rubescens; assembly: GCA_021437795.1. Taxonomy (NCBI): domain Eukaryota; kingdom Viridiplantae; phylum Streptophyta; class Magnoliopsida; order Myrtales; family Myrtaceae; genus Rhodamnia; species Rhodamnia rubescens. The sequence continues at coordinate 554,847 of JAILYA010000035.1, forward strand.
CATAAAAATCTTACAATTTAGTCCTTGGATCTTAGTTAAAATGAAATTAATCAAAATCCGGGGACTACCATGGCAAAATAGGACCACTACCCTATAGTTCTTGACATTCGAACAATTGATGGGGATATTGTGGGTGATTAGACCATTTAAAGCTTGAATTGCTCAAAAAAGGTATGATCACTTCTCAAGCTTAAGTTCGGCCTCGCATGGCATCTCTTAATTCCAATCATATTTTTGCATTCTATTGATTCGATCGAGTCTTAGGAAGTTTCGAGCATATCCTATGTGTTTGATTGCATCGGTTTCCCTTAAATCACCATGGTCGAACTCCAACCTCCTCCGACCGATCACAAGCCATCGAGCTCGTTTTAAGCCAAATCAGGCCATCCCGATCATCAGGTAAGTTTCTCCAACCTTCTATGATGCTTCTTGATGGACTAGATTAGCTAAATATCATGGAAAATGGCTAAATCGAGCTCTCGCCGAAGACTAGCTTTGGCCGGAGTTAGCTGGTAGCATTTAGGTCCGTTTTTTGACTTGAAAGCGATATATGTTGAAGAGGATGGTCCGTAGCTTCGATTGGCACAAGAATCGCGAAATTTGGCTTTGATTTGACGTCGGAATTAGCTTCCGACGAGGCATCGGTGACAAAACGCCGGCGTCAATCATCTTCTGCGGCGAGTTGCTGAGGTCAACGCCGACCTAGCGCCGACATGGCACTACGTGGCGACCACGTTAGCAGGGGATGTTATAACCATTTTTGAAATAATAATAAAAAGGCGTAATCAAACGGTGAGAGCGATGCCACATGTCGAGATATGTGTATTTTTTAAAATTAAAAATGATTTTTGAGAATTAAAACAAAATTTTAAAAATTTATAAAAATAAAATTCCATCGGACAGTCGAGAGTTTGTCTTGCCGTTTGATCGTGGCCATCCATTTTAGTAATTAGATCGGACGGTCTATGATTAGTCTTTGTTAGATCGGGGCCATTGATTTTAGTAATTAGATTCGAGGTTCGTAGCTTAGCTACGTGAGTGAGCTTGGATTCGTAGGATCCGATATTAAAATTTTAAATTCTAAGCAAATAGATAAAAATTCAAAAAATTAGAAAAAATAATAAAAAAATAGAAACGGCATCGTTTAAGTCTAGCCCGAGTCATAGTGGGTCTTGGTCGGGGCCCGGTTCGCGTAGACCGGGTTGACTCGATCCGAAAAATATAAAATAAAAAAAAATCAGAAAATTAGAAAAGTCAATAAAAAAAATTCATAAAAATTCATAAAAAAACTCCAAAAAAATTCCAAAAAAAAAAAGAAGGGAAATGACGACATTCAACTTGTCCCACCCAAATTTGTAATTTTTGGGTTCTTGAACCTACAAAAAAATGACCATTTTACTCCTCCGGACACTTCGTCGCAAATTTTTCCTAGCCCATCCTCGAACCTAAATGGGTCATTCTCTAAACCTATAGGGCTATACTAGGCTTGCTATTTAACCAATTGATTGATGATTGGATATGTTTTATCCACACGTTATTGATTCCTTAATCTGTGCACTTTCAATATTGACTATGATTGATTGGATAGGAAATTTCCATTTGCATGATACCTCCCGGATCGTTACAACCTACCTCACCTCCCGACGCTCTCGCATGAATTTTTAGTTTAGGAAATCACTCAACTTAGGTACCGAAAAGGCGTTGATCACAATCTCGACATAACCAAGTCCTTTAACCCACTTCTCTGGTTTTCACGGAATCAAATATACTCTTCCGACCATTCAATAGGATTTTCGATTATACCCTCCAAAAATGATTGGTGGCGACTCCATTGGTATGCACACTACGCACATGTTACCGGACTAAACTAAGGTCGACCATGATTTAAAATCCTCCGTCACGATTTGGGTAATGGACCTTGAGAGGGGCCCGCGTCCAAAATCCATACCACTACAAGTGTGGACAATGACGACCCATTAACCTTTGAACTCGACACGCCAACTCGAGCCAATTTTTGAGGACGGTTGCGACAAACACGAAAATGAAATTTGGTTAATTCAAACCCCAAATAGTCGAATTGATGTAAGCCACCCCGACCAATCAATTCAGAATGTTGCAAAGAGTAGGGTAGAGGTCTTGGTTTCACATGGTGATCCCTAAATTTGATTAATTGCATTTTGAGTGAAACCCAGGGACTAAACTGAAAAATATTTATCCATTTTGGTTCTTATAGTCCAAATCGTGCAATTGTTCAAACTTCGGGCCAAAATAGAATGTGGAGTATTAAATACAAATGTCATGACTCTAAAAAAGTGGAAAATCTTCAATAAAATAAGTCGAAATGTAATTTTTGGCCAATTTAAGACTTTGCTCAATGAAGAGGCATGTGGTCCCAAATTGAATTTTTCAAACCTTAAGAGGCCAAAATGAAAAGAGAATTAAAATAAAATATATTGACTATTTTTTCATATTTTTTTCTATCTCAAATGCTATTTTTCCTGATTTTTTAAGCATTTTTATATTTTCAAAAAATATTAAAAATACGAAAAATAAGAAAAATTATTTTTTTATAAAAAAAATGGTTCCTTAGGTTTGACCAAGGCTGCAAAAATTGATTTTGCAATGTTTGACTTTTCATGAATTTTCTACAAATTTTCTAAAAAAGATCTAATTAAAAATCAAGTGTCAAGAGATTATTCCCCAATAAAATGGAGCATTTTATTTCACCATTGGAAGTGAAGAAGGTATTATTCAATAGCCCTGGAGTTTCTCAAATAATTTGGTGCTGTTAAGAGATTGGGAACTGTCGCAACCTTAAAATCATTAGGCTAATGGATTTGTCAAGTTAATTAAGACTAACCTAATACGGACTCTCCCAATCCCTAGTAATTCTCAACTTTGGTTTATTAAGATGAAATAATATTTGGAGCCACCACTAATCTTTTTGGGTAGGTTGATGAGAAACTTAAATAAAATATCGGGAAAACTATTTTATTTCTATGAATCAAAAATTGTAAGTTCGGAGACTTGGTTATACTAGTTCATTAAAATTAATACCCTTTCGATACCTTAAATTTCATGAGAAAATCCTAACTTTGGCAACTTGATTGAATTCGCTTTAAACTTCAAAAGACAAAGCTATTTGTTGGGGTTTTCATTTTTTTAGATGAATGTAGGTATGAATGAATGCAATGCAAAATAGGCAAATCAAGAGTCAAGTTACCCTACATGCAAAAATTAACTAATCCAATTAAAGCATGCAAAATGATGTATGACCTATATGCAATGACAATTTAAACAATAATCATAGGTGACACGTATAGCACACAAACAATTAAACTAAACATGCAAGTTTGTTTAATTGACCTAAGATGCAATGAAAACTAAGCATGATTTCTAATATCACTCAACATATCATAACATGACATATGATGTCATTTTTCGAAAATTAAATGGTGCATGACTATGCAATTTTCAAAAATATGATAGGTAAAGTGGGTGATGTTCAAAAAACATGATATGCAAAAATATGTAATGAATAACATGAGATATGCCAAAAGATATGCAAAAATATGACATGGAATATGCAAGATGTGATGTTCAAAATTTTATGGCAAGAATAGGAGTGATATTAAAAATCATGGATGCCAATGTGACATGAGATATCCGAAGGATATGCCATAAAAGAAATTTTTTTTTTGTATTTTTTGGTAAATAAGATTAAACATGTATGAAATCACACAAGATGACAATGAGATGTGTATGAAATAAGTGGATATGATATGAAGATATGATGACAGAATTTTTGAATTTTCTCTTTAAATTTTCGACAAAATTGAGATTCCATTATCTTGATTTAACTTCCAATTATCCAATGAGATAAAGTTTTCTAAATTTTTAACTAGATAGGGTTTCTAAAAATCATATCTCACTAAAATCTTAAGGAATTTTCAATATACGGCAAACCAAATCAAGATATATCCATCAATAATATTCCAACAAAGATAAGGAAAAACAATCAACAAGATCACGATTATCCATCCTCTTTCAATTTTTTGAAAAAATGAGATATCCCATATCTAAAATTGGCTTATGAAGATAGCGAAATGGATCTAAATGGTAATAGATCGAATTAGCTAACTTCCCATTTTTACTAAGCCGGAGGATCGTACTCGAATGGCAACGGGTAGGACATGTCCAACTTAACATAAACGTTGCTAATTAGAAAAACAACTTTCCTAATATAGATTTAGGGTTTTAATTCAGAAAGATAAGCACATAAGATTTTAATTTTTCAATCGAATATTCACATCTTTGTGATTGATATCGAATCATTCAAAAGAGGCAAGATATCTAAAAAGCTCCATCAATCAAAGTTCGGAAATTTTCCACCCTATCTTGCAAATTGCTTTCCCAATTCGAATTGGACCAAGCTTGCCGATCAAGCTCGGGATCTCAGACACGGCTGGAGGTGCTCTCAATGGCTCTCAACTTGCGGATCTTGCAGCTGTTCGGTATTGGCTCTCGGAGGGATACTCCTATGTTCACCGAGATAATCCCATAGCAAATCTGCAAAAAGTAAACGAGGCAAAGGAAGGGACAATGGACTATTTTACTCACCGGAAAACTTTTCTTTGCTCCCCAAAGCTACCCATATGAGATTGTTATTGGCCAAAGAACGTGGCTTACTTTCCTCACTCACAGCCACCTATTAACTTCCCAAAAAAGTCTTCGTCATCAAACGGTGGTCAAAATCCTTCTCTTGCTCATCATGCTTCCCACTTGGCTCTCTATAATCGTGTTCTCCTTAATCCCTCTCTCCTTTTCTGACTCAATTGTGTGGCCATGTAAAAGTGAGTCCATGAATGTCCTCTTGAGGACGAGCAAATAAAGACCAAAAGAGGATACCTTCGGAGAGTTTTATGCAGTAAAATAATCGAAAGCAAAAGAAAGACCAAAGACAAGAAAGAAAAAAAAAACTTCACTTCTTTTTGCTTTTTGACCGAAGGAAAGGGTTGATAGTCCAAGTCTTCTCCTTTCCTCACCGCTAGAATGCCGAACAAAGAAAGTCAGCGAAGACCTGGACCGTATGCAGGCAAGGATGGCGAGGTCTTCGTGGAGAGTACGAGCTTTGATGAAGAGCTTGTCATCGGGTCAGAAAAGCAACCACTCATTGATGGATTGAAGGTGTCGCGCGGCCACGCAGCCACGATGATGTTGGAGATATGCCCTAAAGCAACCATGTAATAGTTACATTTAGGGATTTCAGTTGTACTTTCGATTTATTATTTAATTAATGGCAAAGACGTATTTATTCATTTGTCCAATTATTTAAATATATGAATAAATTTCATAAGATCGCTTGTAACTGGACCTATTCTTGAGACGTTGAGAATATGTGTGACAGGTTCACGGTTAGGACTGAATCTTTAAACGTCTCCCGGTCGATGGATCATTAAACGGATACCAAATATCTTGTTGAGACCGGTGTGTTCTTAATTTCACCAATAAATATTGGATACTTAAGGGAATTATTGGATAATATAATAGGGTCCACGGGGTTACGGTGTGCGTCCATGCGGGCAACAACACCCCTTTATACGTTATCGTTTGAAACCAACGTGAAAAGTCACGTTGTTTCAAACGATACTAAAAAGGGCTTCTTCCTCCCTAGCATTTGGTGGTTACATTGAATCAACAGAAAGAAAACTCTCCTCCCAAAAATCATCCGTCGATCAACGCTCGATGACGAAACTCCGAGATCGCATTAAGGGGCTTTTAACCGGTGACAAATAAGGTACGTTCTCGTGATGTACTTTGCACGATCGGTGATTCAAGTGATTCAATAAGGCATGTTTTCCGCAAATTAGATTGAATTAGTAAGGGTTTCAATTTCCCCAACATTGGTATCGAGCATGTGTTACTTGATTCCCGATCGTTTTGTGTTGATTTGGTGTGTTTTAATTTTTTTTAACCCTAATCGCGTAGTTACTTGTTCATAACGTTTTGGTTATGATTCATTCATCAAAATAGTACATTGAACATACCATTAGAACGGGCTCATCGAGACGATCATTTTGAGTGGTTGCCGGCCTCGAGGGTCCGCTGGAATCCGCCGTAGCGCGCGTCACGCGCCGCGACGAGGCGGAGTCCCTCGAGGCCATGGCGTTTCGTCCTTTTTATATCTATTTTTGTTAGTCAAATTTGAGTTTTAAATATACCATTGTGTTCGTATCGAAGAGACGAAAATTTTGAAGGAAGTTTGGTCGCCGGAGGACGCCGGACGGCCGGCCACGCACCGACACGCGTCGGTAAAGCCATTGCGTGCGGCGAGCCACGCGCCATATGCGAGGCACGTGAGCGGCCGAGCTCGCGTCGTACGTAGGGGCCCGGCCCGGGTGTCGCGCACGTGGTCGTGACCCACGGCGTATTGGGCCGTGAGCCAGCCCAATACGAAATCCAAATCTTTTAAAAAACCAAAAAAAAAATTGGGCCGGCCCATTTCGTTTTCACCGGATCGGGCCCGCGACTCGAGCCCTGTTACGGACCCAACCCGGTCGACCTTGACCCGGTTGACCCGCTGACTTTGATCGTTGACCGTTGACTTTGACCATCGACAAAAAAAAAAAGAAAAAAAACCTCGGTCAATCTATTAGGTCTTGTATGATGTATAATTTTGGTATTATTAGTTACGATATGTTCGTAATTATTACTTGATTGATGGATTTTTGTAATCCATTTTGTTCTCGCATTTGTTGTAGGAACAATACCATCAAGACCTGGACCTAAGGAAATTTAGGTAAGGCGAAGTTAAAAACGCCAAGAATACCAAGGGAACCTAAGCAAATACAAGCCCTTAATGAGCAGATTCAACAATTGACTCATTACGGATGGGATAATGTATGTGACATTATAACCCATGTGATAACGGTTAAAAACAAGATCCAAGAGATTATTTGGGCTGGACGTGTTATAACCTATATAAATGCCTTTTATGCTCTAAAGGATTCCATACTTGAGGAATGGCATGGATGATGACTCAAGTGTATTGGATGGATTCCATTACTTCTTATAAGTTGTTTGTGCTATATTTCTTACGAGAGTTCATAAAGGTCGGAGCAACGAAGATGTCATCACTTGGAATGAATGGGTCTTGGCGCAGGCACAATGCGCCTTGGCGTAAGACTATAGATTCTCGAGAGAGGTTTTCCTAAGGTGCCGATATGGGCTCCTAATATAGTTGAAAATCCTCCAAGAGAACTTGTAGATTCCTTTCCTTGGATAAGGGAAGTTACCTAGGTCAATCGTCAAACCTATATAAGGGTCACGACACGCAATTACCTTTAGATTTTTTTCTTGATAATTTTATTTCTATGTTTAGTTAGGATTTATTTTTGGGAACTTGTTGTTGTTGATTCAATGTTCATTGTGGATTTTTGTTTTTATATTCTATTAAGAACATGTCATATGTTTAATACAATTATGTTGTATATATCTCGAGTGGGAGTGCTCATTTTTTTTTAACTATATGATGAGCATATATGGATGATTATATTGATATAGGCTTTTAGATTAGAATATCTAGATAATGATGGGGAACTTAGTGAACCGTTGATTTTGGAATTTTTTTACAAACCATATATCGATATAATCAAGATGCATAAATTCAATTGCATTTGTTGCATAAATAGACTTAAAATCGTGCAAAATGTCTAATATTCAGATACTATGGCAAAGGCATCAAAGAATATTGTTCTTGAGCTCAACAAAGGTGAGAAATTGAATGGAGAGAATTATGAAATCGGAGTATGAAAATCCAGTATGTCTTTGGAAGAGCTTGAGGCACTAGAAGCCCTAAACCTCATCATGACTAAACCATAAAATAGTAACACCGCACAACATAGAAGGGACAAGGAAGCCTTCATTGTCTAGATGAAAAAGAACTCGATTGCTCGCATTACATTGCTTTGAGCAAGTATGGATAATGACAAGTATGAGAGAGTTCGGACAAAGCATGAGAATGCTAAGGATATGTGGGATGCATTGAAGGCAAGATTTGGACAGACCTCTATCACTAAGTTGAGACAGCTCACGATCGGGTTTAACACATATAAAATGCCAAATGGGCATAATATAAGACTACATCCGAGGAAGATGTCAAACATGATTAGTGAACCGAAAGATGCTAGTCATATATTATCGATGAACAAGAGGTGCGGGCGGTTATCCGCTCTTTGCCCCATAATTGGGAGAATATGAAAGTCAACCCGACCCACAATGAAAATGTGAAAACCTTCGAAGATATTATGCGTCACTTAGAGCTGGAAGAGGATCGCCTTTTGGCAGCCAAAGTACATTCGATGTTTATATGGCTAGAACTAGCTTACATGGAGCTTCGGGCTTCAAACGCAAGCATCCTGGCAAGTTCATAAAGAGGACAGGTAAAGGAGCGGAACCATCTAGTAAGAAGCCAAGGTTTGTGAAGAATGACAAAGGGAAGCGTCATGTGAAGAAAAACTTTTCAAGGATGAAATGTTATAAGCGTGGCAAGAAGGGTCACTTCGCTCGCGACTATAGTGAGCCAAAGAAGGTAGAAACCCCTGGACACACTTAAAAGTGTCATTTTTGTATCTAGTTCTTATATTTGTCTGAATCTCTTCCTTTGTCGATTGTAGACTCAAGCCCCACTGACCATGTAGCTAGAGATAGAAGTACATTTGTGGAATTTCGACGAATTCCAAGTTGAGTGAGATGGATCTATGTAGGAAATAATTCCAGAGTGGAAGTGAAAAGGATTGGCACTCGCCAACTTAACATGCGTGGTGGACGCACTTTATTCCTACACGATGTCTTGTATGCTCTAGAGATTCGTCGAAATCTAATCTCTGTATTGGTATTAATCAAACTTGGTTTCAATATGAATTTTCATAGAAGTGGTATGTATTTGTTGTTAGGTACGATATTTTATGGTTCAAGGTTACTTTATGAATGGCTTTATTGTATTAGATCTTGAAAATATTAGTGTAAATGTGTGTTATTCCCTATTTGCATCTTCCAATTCTAGCGAAAATGATGTGAATATTTAGCATGCTAGACTTGGTCATATTGGCCAACAAAGAATGAATAGATTAGCTAGAGACGACTTATTAGGTAATATTGAAAGAGTCGAATTGCCAAGTATATGAATATTGCCTAGCTGGGAAAACAACACGAAAGCCATTTGGAAAGGGTACGATAGCTGAATTTCCTTTGCAACTAGTCCATACCTGACATATGTGGCCCAATGAATATAAGGGCAAGGCATGGAGCCGTATACTTCATCACATTTATTGATTATTATACTCGATATGGATATGTCTATTTGATTTCTCATAAATCAAAAGCATTAAGTTGCTTCAAGAAATTTATGACTTTAGTGGAAAATCAGTTAGATAAGAAAATAAAAGCTTTGAGATCCGATCGAGATCGAGAATATTTATCCGATGAGTTCGAAATCTATGTGATGAAAAGGGAATAGATAGACACTTATCTATTCCATACACTCCGCAACAAAATGGTGTTGCCGAAAGACGAAATAGAACCCTACTTGAAATGGTTAGGTCAATGATGGCACAAGGCTAATTTACCGATTGCCTTTTAAGGCGATGCTTTATTAATCGCTACCTATGTACTTAACCGAGTGCTTTCCAAATCGCCACTTCTACCCCCATATGAATTGTGGGCCAGGTCGAAAATCTAATTTGAGCTTTCTCAAACCTTGGGGTTGTCTTTGCCTATACTCATGAGTCCTCACATAAATATGAAAAATTAGGACCAAGAGGCAAAAAGAGTATCTTCATAAGATACTCGGAACATTCTAAAGGATATGTGTTCAAAGGTGAACAAGAAAGCGGAAGTATGACTGAATTTGAATCTAGAGATGTCACATTCTTAGAGAATGATTTTCCAAGAAAGGTCGAAATAGGTGAAGATCGTTCCCTATTTGAAATATTAGCTCAAGCTAATGGAACTAGCTGGATATAATGATCCAAGTGGGAGCAATGTGAGAAGTAGGGGGTTCAAGTACTAATCGGTCTCAATTGCAATCACTTGATGAATCGATTCCATTATCCGATCCGAGTGGGAGTATAACGAAAGTGAAATACCTAGGGTACAATCTTCTCCACGACGAACTAGTCGCAAAAGCGTTCCTCGTCGACGCTTTGAGATTGAAGGAGAAGCTTTCATGATAGCTCCACTAAAAGAAGATGAGCCAAGAAATGTGAATGAAACTCTATCTTGCCTCGATAAGGAAAAATGGATGAAAGCAATGGAGGAAGAAATAGAGTCAATAAAATCAAACCATGTTTGGGAATTGGTTGATCTTCCTAAAGGACACAATGCCATTAGGAACAAATGGGTTCTCAAAATAAAGCGTAAGGCTGATTTTGATTATACGGCTCGCCTTATGGTGAAGAGATATAACCAACGGGAAGGAATTGATTATAAAGATACTTTTTCTCCTGTGGTTAGATTCACCTCAATTCACCTTATTCGGCAATAGTGGCTAATTTGGATCTTGAGTTACATCGGATGGATGTAAAGACCGCTTTTCTCAATGGAGAATTAGATGAAAAGATCTACATGGAACAACCCGTTGGGTTTGTCAAAGAAGGTCAAGAACAAAAGGTATGTCGACTTTTGAGATCGATATATGGCCTTAAGCAGTCTTCAAGACAATGGTATATACGCTTTCATAATGCCATTGTGGCATATGATTTTGATATGATTAATGAAGATAATTGCGTATATATCAAAAGGTCCAAAAGTCATTTTGTAATTTTATCATTATATGTTGATGATATACTGATTGCCGGAAGTAATATGGAGTTTGTCAAGACAATCAAAAGATGGCTATCTTCCAATTTTGAAATGAAAGATATGGGTGAAGCTATGTATATTCTCGAGTCAAGATTTCGAGAAATCGTTCCAAAAAGTTACTATCTCTTTCGCAAGAGACATCTATCAATAAAGTTTTTGAACGATTTCGTATGCAAGATTGCAATCCCATTGATACTCCTATTGCAAAAGGTGAAGGATTGAGTCTAAGAATGTGTCCTAAGACTTCACAAGAATAAGAACGTATGAAAAACGTTCCATATGCTAGTGCTATTGGAAGCCTCATGTACTCTATGATGTGTACCAAACCCGATATTTGCTATCCAGTTGACTGGTCGGTAGATACCAATCTAATCCAGGTCAAGCACATTGGACTACCGTTAAGAGAATCTTGAGGTATCTCGAAAGCAACCTCTAATTACTCTCGACATATCAAGGAAGTGATATGCACCTTGAAGGCTATCTCATACTGACCTGGAGAGGAGATTTGGATGAGAGAAAGTCCACTTGGAAATGTGTTCTTCTTGAATAATGGCGCCATATCGTGGAGCAAGAAGAAACAACAAGTGTATAACCTCATCCACCATGAAAGCTGAGTTCGTGGCATTATCGGCGGCAAAGACGGAAGGTGTTTGGCTTAAAAGATTTTTGGACCATTTGGGTGTTACTAAAGATGATGCAAAACCCGTGAAGGCTTATTGTGATAGTCGAGCAAAGAATGGCCTACACTAAGAATCCTAAGTTTCATGGCAAAACCAAACATATAGACATTAAGTATAACTATGTCAAGGACATGATAGCACGAAAGGAAGTGAACCTACAATATATATCTATGCATAGTATGTTAGCAGATTTTATGACTAAGCCAATTCCTAGAGATGTTTTCTTAAGTCATATAAAAACTCTAGGACTGCGTAGAGATTGATGTATTAAATATTTGTATTTTTCCCTGAATATTAGTAATTAATGATATTGTTTGTCAATATGAAATTCTATTTGATATTTATGCATGTTAATGCTTGGTGCGTTATATTTAAAAGGTATGTCATACAAATATGAGATTAGCCCACTCACACGGGTAATCACCTCTATTTACTATGTGTTGAATAGAGATGAGACAATTTTAAGCTTATTATCTACGTGATAATTGATAGCTCAAGCTTAAAAATATATACATGCCGCCTTAACAAAATATTCAGATGAGGACTTATCATATTATAATGTCCGAAAGTGAAATAACCCACATATTTCACTTTATTTGTTTTCAATGCCAAATGAGAGTTCGATAAAAACTTTTGGCTGAAGTTGTTACGTGAACTCAAGTAAGGCACTAAGTGTGTCAAAAGTAATCATCTCGTACAAGTATTAAAATGAAAAGACATACGCTCCATAGGGAAGGAGAAAAATACCATAATACGTATTTTATATTACGTATGCATAGTCGACCAATGAGAGTTGGCAAAAGTTTAGATCTCAACTTTTTTTTTTATGTCGTGTGAGACTCTCGAGGATAAAATTTCTCATTTTTTTGTACCCTCATGACTCTTCGTTATTCTCGAGATCTTTATTTAATGTTCGCTATCTTAGAGTGTTACCTATGGTCAAGAAATTGATTCGATCTAAAGGGACATTTCTAGAAAAGCGAGCTAAAATGAGATTAAGAGGTCTAATGGATGAGGAAGATCGATTTAGAGATTTGTGTCACGTCATGGATTATATTCACAGACCGGTTAGTTATGATTATTTAGTATGATCATAACTGTGAATATAACGTGTCATACTTTATAATGAGATCTAGAAAGCGATATGTATGTGACTAATCGATCTAGGGTACAACATACTAAAATCCATCAATTGTCATGCCCATTTTTTAAGCTATTATATACTCCTAACAGATATGTGACAACGAGCTTTTAAAGTATGCTTTGGTCGCACGGGTTATTTGCCAATATGAATTTTGCGAAAATAAAATGAGTTTTATATTTGGCCCTCAGTGGGCGGATAGAAGTTATTTGCCCTACATGGGCGAGTGGGAGATATTGGATAATATAATAGGGTCCACGGGGTTACGGTGTGCGCCCATGCGGGCAACAACACCTCCTTTATAGATTATCGTTTGAAACCAACGTGAAAAGTCACATTGTTTCAAATGATACTAAAAGGGCTTCTTCCTCCCTAGCGTTCGGTGGTTACATTGAATCAATAGAAAGAAAAATCTCCTCCCAAAAATCATAAAAACGTAGAGAAAATCAGTGTAGAAAATCTGGGCTAATTTGTATTCGAAATTAAAGGAAGTTAGGGAAATCACTTAACTTTCTTTTTCTGCGGCGAGCTTGAACGATCGGGATGGACCAAGTAGCTTGTGTTGATCGGTGCAAAAATTGGCAATGGTAGCACCGAGCTTCAAAACACTCAAGCCCTCTCAAAACTCTCTCCAAATTTTTTCTCAAGAATTCTCCTTTTCCTCTCTAAAGAATTCCTCTAAAAAACTCTCTCAATTCTCTTTCACCCCAAAAACTCTCTCCATTCTCTTCAAGAACTCTTCTTCTTTTATAGGCAAAGTTCTTCATCTTCATTTCCTTACCTTCCATTTTCATCTTCTCTCCTTCATCTTTATCTTCTCTTCTTCATCTTCATTTCCCCACCTTCCATTTTCATCTTCTCTTCTCCATCTTCATCTTCATCTTCCCTTCTTCATCTTCATCTTCTCTTCTTCACCTTCATTTCTCCATCTTTCATTTTTCATCTTCTTTTCTTCACATTCTCTTCATCATCTTCCTTTCTCCATCTTCTCTTCATCATCTTCCTTTCTCCATCTTCTCTTCATCCTCTTCTCTTGGTATCTCGCAATCTGATCCTTGAAGTTTTAAGTATTTACAATAGAGTCCCCTGAAGTTTTGAGTATTTGCAATACAATCCCTGAAGTTCCGAGTATTTGCAATACAGTCCCCGAGAAAATATTTCTTTCAAGCCCGAATCTTCTCGGTGTATTTTTTTACCCCATGCCTAGTCCGGATGCCCGTTAAATTAAGCTCAAATTATATGCCAATGCTAAATGAATATGTGAGATGATTTTTGTTTAGAACTAAAATTAGTTCTAATTTTTATGCAAAAAATAAATTAGTCAAAATTTAGGCGTCAACAGCTGCCCCTCTTTGAGTGGAGGCTCGTAGAGGTTCCGCTCAAAGATAAAATTGAATCCCTGAATTTTGACGGTGCAAATTATGGATGAACTTTTTTTTGCAGGAGTTTTAATCCCATTTTTTGTAATGAAGTGATGCATGATATGCAAGGTCTGTAAATAACATGTGTCATAATTTCTCTTTTCCATGTTAGAGAAACTCGCACATGGATCGCATACGAGAATACCTATTTTACCAAATACCTCATAAGTCTGGTGATTCCCTTAATTTCCAAGTTTCTTGCAAACACGAGGACCTTAAGGTATTCGACCTATCTGTTATCGGAGACTTCTCCCTAATGCGAGACAGCGCAAGATATGTGTATTCTTCCGGATCACAAGAGCTACGTCGTTGTGAGTCGAAAGAAGTAGAATCGGAGTTCACAAGAGCTACGTCGTTGTGAGTTGATTAAATGTCGAAATCGGCAGTGCATATGTCTTCACGATTCGACAAAGGGGAACCAAAATCTTAAGAGCTACGTCGTTATGATTTGGTTTGGATCAAAATCACGGGTGCTTATGTCTTCGTGATTTGATAAAGGAGCCGAGAATCATAAGAGCTATGTCATTATGAGCCGACTAAAGTTCAAGATCACCAGTGCATATGTCTTCATGATTCGACAAAGGGGAACCAAAATCTTAAGAGTTACGTCGTTATGATTTGGTTTGGATCAAAATCACGGGTGCTTATGTCTTCGTGATTTGATAAAAGAGCCGAGAATCATAAGAGCTATGTCATTATGAGCCGATCGAAGGTCAAGATCACCAGGCATATGTCTTCGTGATTCGAGACCGAAATCATAAGAGCTACGTCGTCATGATTTGATAAGATGTCAAGATCGCCAGTGCATATGTCTACACGACCCGACAGGAGAGGCATATTGCCGAATTGAATCGTAACAACTAGCATCGAGGAGTTGTTAATTTGAAAATGGGTTCGGAAAACTTACCCGGGTTCTCCGAACGATTAATCAAAGAACGAAACGGATCGCTCGTATCGTACATGGTAGGCATTTGCCAGGAGAACTTGCTCATTCAATAATCCTTGGATGAATTTCGAGACCTTGGGAGGAACATCGAACATCGAGAATGTATTACCCATCATAGAATGTCGGAGGTAACATGCGCAAACATATTCAACAATGAGTTCATGCAAAACTTTCCTACCGAGCTTGCAATGATTAGAAATAACATGTGTATAATGCAATCACTCATACCATGGTTTATGCATAACCATTCTATCAAGTTTGCATTATCAATCCTGTCCAAGGATATTCTCACATTATGAATACCTCGAATGTGAGCTGAATGGGGGGACTTCGATCCGAAAGGGTTTTTTCTCACTCTCAAGAAAAGTTATTTATCCTGTCTGCAGGATTCAAAAGAAATCACTCAATCTTTCTATCTTCGCATTCGATAAGGATCCGAGTAATCTCGCAATTGATACGACCGAGCTGATCCGGGAGGTCTTGATTAGGACCGTAATGTGAGCTAGGTCAAAGGTTTACAAAGGGGACTCTAGTTGAGTCAAGGCTGCTTGAAATGAATTTCTTCATTATCTCGCTATGGGTTTACAAGTCAAGAACCCCGCAAAAATGAGAGAGAAGTAATCTTGCTCGAACTTCTTCGAGTGATGCTTAAAATCATGGAACTCCACATTAATTCAAGTGCCTTAGTCGGAAAAGGCTTTTAAAGGGTTGTAATGGAGGTAAAGATTTGGGGACCGAGAAACGAAAGGGTTCGTTTTGGCTCGGAAGATGTTTGAGAAGGGGCTTGATGTTGGTGATCATTACAATCTTGTCACCGATCGTGGCCTTCTAGGATACCATCATTGCTCGAGGATGGTATGAACTGAAGATTGCATTTGCAATTTGATACTTCATGGAGATTTTTCTCTCAACCCTTTTAGGATATACGGAAAAATTATGCATTTAAGTTCGGAAATATTCTACAAATGAACAATGAATTGAAAGGGCATTAGCCTTGCTTTTGGTAGACACTTTGCTTTTTAAATGCCTAGGAATTTTTTGTGGAATCAGCCTTTCCTCTTTCTTCTCCCTTTTTTTTTTTTACTCCCAACTCTCTTTTACGATTGTATCTTGATGAGTTCAATGGGAGATTTTCTATGGATCCAGGTTTTCGTGTCCTTCTACTCAAAGATGGGCCATATTTGCTTTGGGACAACAATGATCACCAATGAGGGCTTTTAGAAACGAATTTGCAGGCTCAAATGGGTTGTGCAAATGGATATAGATGTGTCGGATAGAAAAAGAAATGCTCTTCGTCACCCTAAGGCACTTGAATTAAAGCGCAAGTACAATGCAAAGAACCACCCGAAAATTGATGTTAGTCCAAGCAAGAAGATTTCTAACCATTTGTCTCGTGATGCTGATGGAATTATCTCTGTCTTGCCCCAATGTGGGGTGGTTCTTGCCAGGGTTATGGAAGTGAAATCTCCGCTCAAATGGGTTGATCAACGGATAACTTGCAGTGTTTAGGGTAGAGAAATGAATGCCTCCATCACTTCGGTTATCGTACCTTTCGCGAGAAAACTTTTTACCTCGGGGAATGCGGAATTTTGCCACCGTTCATCTCGCCTAAAAAAATTGGACATGTTTGGGAAAGGATTGCCTTTCATCATCCTGTCATGCCCCCTTCTCGTACATTCGATGTATCTTATGTAGTTCATGTCCTTTATTCGAGTTGGTAAATTAAACATGAGGAACAATCATGTGCAAACCATGCGCAGTGTATGAGTGTTTTCGAGCATATAAAATGCAGCAACTTTTTAGCTTGGCGGACAAAGTTCGCAAGTATATAAAAAATTTCTTAGGGGCGTGGATCGTGAGTTGCTCCTGCTCATGTAAATGCGTTGCAAAACTTCATTATCTCGCTTCGAGACATGAGATTGTCAAAGGCTCCAAGAATTTCTCATTTCATTAATTTTTCAAGGAGAAGGGATACTTCTCTGTTTGGACAGTAGTGACCCCTATAAAAATCAAAAGGGAAAGCATCAATGTATGTCCTCATGTTCTAAAAGAGTTGAAACGATACCACTTTACCCATGTACGTATTCCTCGCGAACTTTGAATTGAAAAGATCGATTCATCCGGATCGGATTGTATGTCCAGGATGTTATCTCTCCAGGTTCCGTAACCGCCTGGGCTGAGTTTCGATCTGCGAAGCAAAAAGTTTTTATTAATATCCGTACATTGATGCCAAATCCCGGGATCGACCCGGAACACCTCGGACCACTTGTCATTCCCCCAACCACTATCTTTGCGGTGTTTGTTGGCGTCCATGGGTGGTTCGCTTTTGTTATATTGTTCTAAAAGCAGTTGGCAATCTCCTGTGGAGAATAAAATAAGTTTAACTTAGAGTTTGAAACGACCGAGAGTCAATTGGAACGATACGGAGTTACCCATCTTTGAGTCCGCTTGGTTTTTTCCTTGCATTCTCCCAAGTAAGGCTATTCGGAATCTCTCTTTATGGGCGTTCGGGGCGTCGTCCACAAATTGATTTGCTATAGGCCTAGCTTAATAAGGAACTTACGCATTTGATAAGAGAGGAGAAAAATTCGCTTTTTAACTCTAGGCAAATTCTAGACAACTAGAAAGTAAAAGTATCCCACGCAGGGGAACTATACATGGAATTAAAGGAGTATTCATGCGAGATTGGTTCCACCTCTTTTCTGGCTATTCCAATGATTGGCTAATTTTGTCTTGAATCATACACCAACGATCGTTGTTTGAGGATCCATAATCACTTGCTTCGGATCACAACTCGGGAGGTCTTTCGCCTCCGAACCGGCCGACCAAGGCGGTGAGCTCATCATCAAAGTAACCTTTTGATTTTTCGGGCAATTGATACTCGAATTGGGCATTGTTACTTGCTAACACGGCGACAGATTTTCCACTTTGTTTTTGCCGTGAGCGGTCCGACTCCTTGAGCTTGAGCCTCCGCCGTCGCTCGGGAACTCGTAGGGATGATCAACTGGTCCATTGTTAGAACCACCAGCGGAAGGTCGGTATGGCCGGTATTCTTGATTGGGAAGTGGTCGGGTACTTTTTGCTCCGTAGGTTTTCCTGGGATTGATCTTCCAATCAACTTTGCTCCGGTCGCCTTGGTTCCAAGCTACATCGTGCTTCTTCACTTATCTCTAAATGCTGTGAAGGTGATTTGTGACACTTCGTAGGGTGAGTCCGTCTATATTCATTATTTTGAGTACGGCCATTGGTCGTCTTGAATTGATTCCTAGTTGTCGAACCGCCTCGATGAATATAGAATGAAGCTCGGCGGACCAAAGGGGCCTTTTCTTTCCGACAAAATCGTCGTAGTAAGTTTGGCCATAGTTCTTTTGTTCGAGTAATTGCTTTCTTACAACATGTCGCCAAATGTTTTGGAGCACTTGAACGCAGACCGGCTTCTTTAGGATGTCCCGAGCACCATGCAATATGGCCTTCGTTTTAAGCTGCGATCATCACTTGCTGATGTTATGATAACCGGTATATCCAACTCGGAATCAATGATCTTTAAAAGATCGAGACCGTTCATATCGATCCCTACCATGGCTGTGACGACGATGTCAAAATCATATTTGTATTGCCTCGGCTCCTCTAAGGCTTCCGTTGCTTTCACATAAGCTGAAATCCCGTACATGCACTTTCTCGAGCATGGCAACAAGGATCGAGAGGGAAACGGGGTTGCCATCAATGGCCATGACTCGCAGATCCTCAAGATATGAGGCTTCCCATACTTCCGCCTGGAATGTACGCATACTTATTTTCCTTTCAAAACCTTCCATATGTAGACCGAAAAATGGGTGTTTCGACTAAAGACTGGGCTTTAGATGTTCTTTGAACTTGCAAAGATAAATTGCCGCGAAAATCACAAAAGCAATGATGGCCTTTCGTGACGAGTTACGGAGGTGCATGGAGACTTCAAGTTCTTTATAAACTTTTTCGGATCTATTGGTCTCGCAGACAGCTTTTCTCTCCTTTTCGGTCTTAGTGCCTTGGATCCATTTCGTAATAACTCTTACCTCTCGCTCAATCCGTCGTTCTTTTTTACTTTTCGACATGGAGGAGCCCTCAAATCTTTTCACTTTCTCTACGAACGAGACAGTTATTTCCCTCCTCAAATCTTTTCGGTTCCTCCTACGAACGAGGCGGTTATTTCCCTCCTCAAATCTTTTCGGTTCCTCCTACGAACGAGGCAGTTATTTCCCTCCTCAAATCTTTTCGCATTTACTTACGTGAAGGCTTTCAATGCTTAGTCAAACTGGCGAGGAATTCACGCATTTAAGCATGATGATGTTCGTGGATAGATCTTGTTCTTTGCCCCTGGATTAACTCTAGGCATTAAAAGAAGAATGTCTCACATGGGGATTTTGTAACAAACAGTACATTCATTCATACATGTCACTACTTCTCTTGAGGATTCGTAAGAGTTGGCTAGTAATGCTCAAAAAAGAGATATTTTGAGAGCCCATAATAAAAAACTAAAGTTTCATGTAGGCTACACATTCGGAGTTCCATCGGCGTTGAATTGGTCGGTTGTGACATCAAGGAAACTCCAATTGTAGTGATGCATGTCTCTTCCCTCGAAGGGTATCGGTTCGCCTCCGCAAGACCGACTTTTTGGGATGTATCTCCAACGAAATCGGATTGTACGAGAACTTGCTCCTGGAGGATGAATGGTGAATGAGCATTTTCAATGCTCGAGATGTGGCTCATCGAGGGACATGTCACCAAAGGAGATGGGGCCGCTACGGACATGGCAAACAGCGGTGTTAATAGCATCCATATACCTCTTGTTCTCCGCTCGAAGCTTTTCACTTTCTTCCCTCGAAACGTAAGTTCATGACTTTCATTTTTAACCTTCAACCGGTCCGCTTGTTTTGAAACCAAAACTTGACCTTCAAGGGCTCCATTCCTATCATCCGGCTCAATTCATTTTTGCATCTCTTATTCACGTAAGAGCACTCCTTGAAGGCAGCTTCGAGCACTTTGATTTGATATTTTCTTTTTCGGGGTTGATTCTGCGGCTGCCGCCGCCATTGTTATTCTTTGTCGAGATCTTGAATTTCACCGCCAAGAGAGTTGGGTTTTACGGCTTCGGCGTTGGATCCGGTCTCGAAATCCAGCAGTTCGCTTTCGGGGATGTCTAGGTTGGTTGCCTCCGAGTAAGTGCTGATGGCCTCTAAACATGTTGGATTGAACTACCTCTTACCGCCTTTTCTTCACTCTATTCTCCGATGTATACTTACTCTCTCCAAATTCTTTCGAGTAATCGGGTATGTTCCAAAACCTCCCTTTAAACGGGGATGAAAATCACTAAGCCGACGTTTTTCCCAAGATTTCGTGTTTCCCGCCTTGTCTTATTTTTTCAACGTGATGGGACCCCGAATCCATTCGCACCGATTTTCTTTTCTTGATAACCATGCTTGTCTCCCACTCAGTTTTCAACATGGTGGGACTCCAACTTCTTTTGTAACTTTTCGAATTTGTGAGGCTCGAGATCACGGATTGATGATAGATCAAGATCCAACGAACGAAACGCATGTAGTTTTACCCGAGTAACTAACGTGGCTCCGCAAGAATTGCTGTTTCTTCTCTCGGAAAGTATGTTTGTCTCCCACTCGGTTTTCAACATGGTGGGGTCCTCAAATCTTTTCGTAACTTTTTCGGATTTGTGAGGCTTGAGATGGTAGATCCGTGACTCACGGACGAAACGCCCGTAGTATCACCCAAGTAACTAACGTGGCTCGCAAGAATTGCTATTTTTTTCTCTCGAAAAGTATGCTTGTCTCCCACTCGGTTTTCAACATGGTGGGGTCTTCAAATCTTTTCGTAACTTTTTCGGATTTGTGAGGCTCGAGATGGTAGATCCGTGATTCACTGGATGAAACGTCTGTAGTATCACCCGGGTAATTAACTCAGCATCCACAATAATTATTGCTATAGCTTTTCCCGCCCTTTAAATTAGGATTTAACGCCGAGACAATTATCGCTTTCATATCTTTATCTCCAACCTTCTAAGCACTCTTTTACATCCACTCTTTTTTAGCCCCTTCAACAACAATGGCTTCCCTTCCCGCACATGCCTTCTCGGCTGAAGTTTTGGCCAAGTGGGAGAAACTTTATAATCTCCTAGGCCAGGGCTACTCTTATATAGCCAACCATCCGGAGGCCGAAACCGAGATTCGTCTTATGTTTAGGGATATGGACACCGCTTCTATTGAAGGTACCAAGTTAGAGGAGGAATACGGGATCTTCCCCACCCTCTTCACTAACTTCTTGGAGGCTTACCATGTTGCTCATCAAAATGTTACTTTGGCCCACCTTGTGAAGGCACGCTATCGGGATCGGTCGGACAGCTTAGTGTTGGCCGGTCTTATAGCCGACAATTATAAGAAAGGCCCTTGACTACGGTAACGAACAAGTCTCCCCGCCGATTCGTGAGAGGGGAAACTTGGTGGGATGTTTGGCCATGTCCCGGACCATCTTCGAGCGCGATCCGCTCAATATTGTTTTAAAATTTCAATGCACATGGATGGAAGAAAGGCTGGACGATCGACCCTGGATATAGCCCGTGAGAGAATGCTTGATCCATGACATGGGATTTCTTCTTGAGCATCACGAGGACAAGGTAGCCAACCTCAAAGAGAAATGTGAGCTCCTCCTCTTTAAGTTGGCGGATCTCGATTCTCGGAGCGATCGGTGTAGGCGGAGCATCAACGTATGGAGAGTCGGTTAAACTCCTTTGTGATGCTCATTAGGGCTCGGTTTGGCTTTACGTTCCCACCCCGTTGATCTATTTGTGAGGCTTTTCGATGAATGAAATGAATGCAATTTTTTACTCATTTCATCTTGGTCGTCATATTTTTTTCGCAAGATAACCCCTTTTACTCTGCAAATATATAAATCTCACGCTCCCGATGGTCAATCCAATTGGGCCGGAGAGGCTCCCCCATTCGAAACAATCTCTCAGCCAAAGTTTAGTAGCGAGGAAACAAACGAATGCTCAAATGTGAACAATTCGTGAATCAGTATTAATATTATAACTCGATTATGAACACATCGAGTGAATCAAGTATAATATTTCTTTACGGCGTCAAATTGATTGGATTGGTAAAGACACGACCATCCATCTCGGCCAGAATCAAAGCACCACCAGGGAGCACCTTCTTTACTATATATGGACCACCATAGTTTGGAGCGAATTTCCCTTCCGGGAGTGGGACTATTGGCAATAATTTTCTCAAGACCGGGTCATTGATCCGAAAATATCGAGGCCGAACTTTTTTGTTGAATGATTTAGCAACTCTCTGCTTGATAACACTGGCCATGACATACGGCCTTAAGTCTTTTTTCGTCGATCGATTCAATTGGCTTGCTCTCTGCTGGATCCATTCGGCTTCCGTCGCCTTAGCTTGAGATCGCATACGTAAGGAAGGAATTTCCACTTCAAGGTAGTAGAACAGCCTCCATTCCATATACAAGAGAATACGGGGTTGCCCAAGTAGATGTCCGGATTGAGGTCCGATACGCCATAAGTGCAAATGGTAATCTCTCATGCCAATCGCGATAGTTTTCAGCCGTCTTCGCTAAAATTTTCTTAATGTTCTTATTGGCGGCTTCTCTTGCTCCATTCATCCGAGGGAGCGTACGGAGAGGAGTTCGGATGCTTGATCTTGAATTTTTTGAACAGGTTTGTCAACTAGCTTGTTGTTCAAATTCGAGCCATTATCGGTGATTATGGCCTCCGGGTGAGCCGTATCGTGCAATGATATCTCGACGGATGAACTTCACAACATTACGTGCGGTGATCGCTAGGTATGATGCATCTTCAATCCACTTAGAAAAATAATCAATGGCCACCAGAATAAATCGATGTCCATTAGAAGCTTTTGGGTTGATCGGACCAATCACATCAATGCCTCACATAGAAAATGGCCATGGTTCCGACGGTGATGCAATTCATTTGGAGGAACATTGATCTTGTCTCCATGAACCTGGCATTTGTGACCTTCGAACATGCTTGAATACAATCGCTTTCCAACGAGAGCCGGTAATAACCTAACCTCATGATCTTCTTAGCTAACATGTGACCGTTCATGTGTGGACCACGAGATCCCTTCATGTACTTCCATCATCGACGAACTGCTTTGGTTGAGTCAACGCATCTTAGTAGGACGAGAATAGAATGACCGCTTGTACAAATTCTCTCCATTCAAGAAGAACTTCGAGGCCATCTTCCTTATGTACTTTTGGTCGGATACGGTACTTTTTTCGGGGAACTCCCGCTTTCGAATATAAGTCTTGATGTCATGGTATCATGGCTTACCATCGGGTTCATTGATCACGGTCATACAATATGCCGGCTTTTTTAGTACCTCGATCTTCAGTGGGTCAACCTCAAGTCCATTGGCGACTTGTAACATTGAAGACAATGTAGCCAATGCATCGAATCGATTATGAGTCCCGGACGAGATACTCAAATGAGATATCTTCAAATTCCTCCACCAATTTATCCGAGATACTCATGGTAGGGTAGCAATTTAGCATCTCTCGTCTTCCACTTTCCAACGATCCGAAGGATAATCAAAGCGGAATCTCCGAACACCTTGAGTCGGGCTATCCCCATTTCAATCGCAGCCTGCGGACCGAGGATGCATGCCTCATATTCTCGCTACGTTATTCGTGCAAGGGAATACCAATTTTGTTGCCACAAGATAATGTCGACCACCTGGAGATATCATAACCGCGCCCGTGCTCGACCCCCGATAGATTGACAGCTCCGTCAAAATACATAGTCCAGATGTAATCCTCCACCGACATGATTCGATCCTCGGAATGATAGGCATCATCATCTTGCCCCGGATTGTCGGCTAGGACATCCGCTATAGCTCGTCCCTTGATTGACTTTTGGGACAAATATTGAACGTCAAACTCGGAGATGAGGATTTGCCATTTAGCAAGTCTACCAATCAAGGCGGGTTGATTAAGCAAATATTTGATGGGATTGTATTCTGTCACCGAAGCACTTGGTAATGCAAGGTATATTGCCGAAGCCTGTGCAGTACCCGGACTAATGCCGCATATGTTTTCTCTACTTCGGAGTACTTCATTTCCGAAGTTGTAAATTTCTTGCTCGGATAATAAATGGCTCGTTCTCTTCCATCCTCCTGCTTCTCTTGGGCTAGCATAGCACCCAAGGATTCACTAAGGATTGTGAGGTAGAGGATTAAAGGTTGCTCCGGTGTTGGAGGAACAAGCACGGGTGAATTCATGAGATCTTCGCTTGAGTTTTCCAAAAGCTTCTTCACATTCGCTATCCCACTCGGACTAGCGCATTCTTCTTTAATAGCTTGAGGAATGGCTTAGCGGTTTCGATAACCGAGAGATGAATCGAGCAATATAGTTTAGCCTACCCATCAAACTTCGAACTTCTTTAACCGTCGTCTGCGGGCTTAAGCTCACGAATAGCCTTAACTTTCGAAGGGTCGACTTCAATGCCCTTACCGCTTACCACGAATCCGAGTAGCTTGCCCGAGCTGGTCCCAAAGACACACTTGGCGGGGTTGAGGCGTAACTTATACTTTCGGAGTCTGTCGAACAATTTCTTCAGCGTTTCGACGTGATCTTCTCCATGCCTTGTTTTTGCTATCATGTCATCGACGTAAACCTCAATCTCATTATGCATCATGTCATGAAAAAGGGCAATCATGGCTCGTTGGTAAGTGGGTCCAGCGTTTCTAAGACCGAACGGCATTACCCGGTAATGGAACATTCCTCATGGTGTGGTGAAAGTGATTTTCAACTTGTCATTGACATTCATCGGGATTTGATTGTACCGGAGAAACCATCCATGAATGAAAACAATTCAAACCCCGCGATGATCTGTCAACAAGTACGTCGATATACGGGAGGGGAAAATCATCTTTAGGACCGGCCTTGTTCAAATCTCGATAATCGACACAAACCCGAATGCGGTCGTCTTTCTTCATGACGGGGACTATGTTAGCGACCCAATCGGAATATTTCGTAGTCTCAATGAATCCTACATCAAGAAGTTTCATGACCTCTTCTTTGATCTTCTCGCACTAATTCGGTCCGGCCCTCCTTGACTTTTGCACGATTGGCTTAGCCGAAGGATCGATCGGCAAACAATGCTCGACAATGGAACGGTCAAGACCGGGCATATCTCGCATAGGACCAGGCGAAAACGTCTTGGTAATCCTTCAAGAGTCTCGATCGGGCGCTCGGACATTTTCGAGGAAAGGCTTGCCCCGATCTTAACTTCTTTAGGGTTTTTCGCATCGCCTAGGCCGACCGAGATAATTTGTTCACCGGTCAAGGGCTTGACCTCCTCATGTCGTTCGAAATCTTGACGAACTTCCTCATAATCTGGACTGAACTCATCTAGGTCGTATACTTCGAATCCACTAGGTTTCCCTCCTCGTATATCCCCCATGATGACAAACTTGTTGGTCGTTGGTTATCGTCATCGGGTTGGTTTGGGAGATTGAGACTACAAGCGGCGTGCTCGAGCTTACGCCCTGTAAAGATCACATCTTCTAGCGGCATTGTCGATAGGGAGCAGTTTCCGAGCTTTACCGGAGTTGTCCGTATGAGGAATTAGAGTAGGAATGGTTAGCGGCGGGCTGGAGGTGGATGATTGAAGTTTGGCGGAGAAAGCGGCCATCATTTCCTCCATCTTTTGGGACATCATCCCTTCAAAGCGCTCGGTCAATGAGCCAAGTTTCTCGTCTAAGGCAAAGACTGACGGTGGCGTTAATGTCGGCCATCCTCTTTGCGATTGATCGAGTAATATGTGGAGGATCCGTGAAAAATTACCTGTACGCAGTAACAAACCAAAAATGAGTACGGGGAGCGAGAATAGCGAGCCGGCCCATGGCATCCCTCTAGACTCAAACGAACAAAGTGATTATGACCAAAGAATTGAAACATGTAATTTTTAGTTTGTCCGCTTTTACGAAAAAATCAGTATTAATTCGCACGTTGGTCAAAATACGTCCAAATTTTACGAGCTTATAGTTGAGAAGATGATGAACAACTTTTATATTGACCAATCGGACTAGAAATGAGCGGATCAAATTAGTTTAATGTGTCTTTTCGAAAAATTGCATTCAGAAAACTGTTATAACCACAGGTAGTTAAAAAAACGAAAGGCCATCTTAAATTATGAATTTAATTCTGAAATTTTGTAGGATATTAGTTGAAACATAGGTCTACAACTTTCATGTTTGGCACTTACTCAAAGCTCGATCATAGAATTTAGTAAAAATCGTACAACAGGAACAAGCCAAATCGGAATTGAGGACAAGCGATGAAATTGTAAAAACTACGGAAGCAAAGTGTGAAATTGGAAACAGGACAATGAGATTCATAAACAATCAACCTAAACCCTGGACCAGCCCAAAATAAAAATGAGATAACAGGGCGTAAGAGACAGGAAATTACCGCTCATAGGAAGAAAATGTCAATCATAAAGACATGCGCATGAATCGTGGATTCAAATTTTAGTTCTTTTAGCAAAATGAAATGAAGGACGAACGACATGTCGCAGCCTCGCGCACGTTCATCATGACTAGTTGCCGCCTCGCATACATAGTCATGACTAGTCGGGTCCAATCATCTCGGCTTGGTTCGGTCGACAAGGGCAACTCTCATGCATCATAGCCTCACGGGCATGGGAACAACCCTTGAGTCATTTTTTGAAGAACTCGGGATCCAAGTGGGATAACCTTTAGCGAAGCCTTACGCCAAGGTTAAAGAACCACATAAATACCATCTTGAAACTATCGGGTGACCCGGGTTCGGTCACAAGTCAAGGTGGTGTAGTGCAATTATATTAGGGGCATGCACGACATTTTAAAGGCAATCGGCACTCCGATTGTTCAAAAAATAAAATTCTCATCACCAAGCCTCGCAAAAAGAGGTTAGCCACGGACTCCTCCCCTTATAACTCCATTTCCTACAAAACCATTTAACACATAGGGATTAAAATTCAACCAAGATTGCCAAATCAAGTAATTTTTCTTTTCATGAACTTATCGGCTTAAGTCCTCTTTGGGTCCCCAATGAGTCGCCAAGTGTCGCGACCTAGAAAAAAAAATAAACAAGTCATCTTTTTCGGGCTAATGGATTATCGGGTTAATTAATTAACTAACCTAACTCGGACTCTCCCAAGTCCATACCAAATCGCAACTTAAGGTTCGAATGATTAACATACAATGTGATTTGAATTTGGAGTCGCCATTAATCATTTTCGGTAGGTCGATTAGAAACCTAAATTAAATAGCGGGAGAAAACTATCTTATTTGCGAACCGGAGATTAAGAGTCCGGGGACTTGGTTACATTAATTACAACTAATGCCCTTTCGGTACCTTAAAATTC
This sequence comes from Rhodamnia rubescens, assembly GCA_021437795.1. Taxonomy (NCBI): domain Eukaryota; kingdom Viridiplantae; phylum Streptophyta; class Magnoliopsida; order Myrtales; family Myrtaceae; genus Rhodamnia; species Rhodamnia rubescens. The sequence goes on from JAILYA010000035.1 coordinate 582,331, forward strand.
ATGAAAAAATAATGGATTTGACAAATTTGATAAATTCTACTTGAAGATCAAAGAATCAATTTTTTTTGTTTTTCTTCCTTTGACATTTGTTTGAAATAAAGAAATTACATGGAATTAGGATGAAATAGGTTCAAGATTACTCCCAAATTTGAACTCGTGCACCAAACTTGTGCTCCGGGCTTGTCTTGACCATTGGACCGATTTGGTGACTCGTTAGACCGAGAAATCTCTTGGTCCTATCTCTCCTTCACGCTTCTTTCTCAACTCGCTAGAATTTCATGAGATTGCAATCGGACGTTGATATTTTTCCCCTTTTGCTCTCCTTCTATTCTCGTACCATTGATGTCTCATCGTTGATATGCATTTGTTATTTAACATAAAAACGTAGAGAAAATCAGTGTAGAAAATCTGGGCTAATTTGTATTCGAAATTAAAGGAAGTTAGGGAAATCACTTAAGTTTCTTTTCTTTGCGGCGAGCTTGAACGATCGGGATGGACCAGGTAGCTTGTGTTGATCGGTGCAAAAATTGGCAATGGTAGCACCGAGCTTCAAAACACTCAAGCCCTCTCAAAACTCTCTCCAAATTTTTTCTCAAGAATTCTCCTTTTCCTCTCTAAAGAATTCCTCTAAAAAACTCTCTCAATTCTCTTTCACCCCAAAAACTCTCTCCATTCTCTTCAAGAACTCTTCTTCTTTTATAGGCAAAGTTCTTCATCTTCATTTCCTTACCTTCCATTTTCATCTTCTCTTCTTCATCTTTATCTTCTCTTCTTCATCTTCATTTCCCCACCTTCCATTTTCATCTTCTCTTCTCCATCTTCATCTTCTTTTCTTCATCTTCATCTTCCCTTCTTCATCTTCATCTTCTCTTCTTCACCTTCATTTCTCCATCTTTCATTTTCATCTTCTTTTCTTCACCTTCTCTTCATTATCTTCTCTTCATCATCTTCCTTTCTCCATCTTCTCTTCATCCTCTTCTCTTGGTATCTGCAATACGAGTCCTTGAAGTTTTAAGTATTTACAATAGAGTCCCTGAAGTTTTGAGTATTTGCAATACGGTCCCCGAAGTTCGAGTATTTGCAATACGAGTCCCCGAGAAAATATTTCTTTCAAGCCCGAATCTTCTCGATGCATTTTTTTACCCCATGCCTAGTCCAGGATGCCTGTTAAATTAAGCTCAAATTATATGTCAATGCTAAATGAATATGTGAGATGATTTTTGTTTAGAACTAAAATTAGTTCTAATTTTTATACAAAAAATAAATTAGTCAAAATTTAGGCGTCAACATCTGTCAATCAACGCTCGACGACGAAACTCCGAGATCGCATTAAGGGGCTTTTAACCGGTGACAAATAAGGTACGTTCTCGTGATGTACTTTGCACGATCGGTGATTCAAGTGATTCAATAGGGCATGTTTTTCGCAAATTAGATTGAATTAGTAAGGGATTCGGTTTCCCCAACAGGAATGACGGGTCACAAGTCATTGGGTATTGCGATGCCGAGTTAGAACACAAGTGCTTGTGCCGGACAAGTTCACTAAACGTGACACAAATTGAACGATTAGCAACATGGAAAGCTTTTAGCACGGTCAATGTCTACTCGTTCATGTTTTGGTTTTGTGTAAATAATCCTTAGACCGAGGCACGGTATTGACTTGTGTATTGGATGGCTATAGTTCACAAGGATCCATATTGGCGATTCGTCGATCCATCTCTATACTTGATGGTTATAGTTCATGCACATGCGAAGTCACAGGTGTGCACAAAATGGAATCTGTCTCTTTGTTACATGCAAGGTATGATGTCTTATGCGATCTAATTATGGCAATATATTGAAATCCTCGGTCGGGATTATAATCGAGAATGAAATGTTCATGTCTCATATAAATGCATGCCAATTAGATTGGTGCATATGATCGAATTGGTGACTTGACAAATATTCAATGGTCTTTGTTCGATCGGAATATGGCAAGACAGAGGGATTGAATTGCATTGTACCCAAAACCGACAGGGTTCATTATGTTCTTAAAGAATTCACACTTATCGGGTAGCCATGACATATTGCTAAATGTCACTCATGACTTGTAGGACCTAGAGGTTGATCGGGACAATGAATGTCACACACCTTAACTAATACATGACAACGTTGAACGAAAAGGAGATATTGCAAATATGTTTGCGATTACGAAATGCCGAATTAAGTCAGGCTAAAATTAAATTAAATATGATTTAATTTTATTTTTATTTTTTGTCATCGATGCACGTGCATACGATGCATACATATGCTCATAGTGGACGTATATTATGTCCGTAATGCACATATAGTAACTGTATACCTTTTTTGTTTTTATAATAATAGTAATTGTTATTATTATTATATTAAAAAAAGGTGTGCACTTGGTCAGCACAAGTTGCTGACCAAGTGCAGCGCACGATCAGCGGTTTGCTGATCGTGCGTTGTGCACAATGAAATGCACAACGTGCATGTTGTGCAATTCGCACAATTAGTTATCTGCAAAAGGGTTGCAGAAAAACAAAGGGGGCTAAGGTGAGACAAAATGCTCTATCTCTTCGTGTGTGTGCATTTTTTGTGAGAACCAAAAAGTGACTTTGAGAGAAAACACAAAATCTCTCTACACTTATGTTCTTGCGGTGACCAAAAATCATAGTGTGCGGAGAGTTGTATCCACAATATTGCTAGCACAATTGAGTGTGGAGATTATCCGTGTTGTCTTTTCCCGCTCATCGTACGATTGGTGGTGTGTCCGAACTAGAGGCCCGACACTTGTGGGGCTCGGATCGAAAAACATCCGAACCATTTTCGTTTCAAGCACGTTTTGAGAGGTAATTCGTTTAACCTCCTTCGTTCAACTTGATTTTCGATTGAAACGTACGAACCACATCTCTGGAGATACGTGTATAGATATTTATTTATTTCCGCTGCATATTTTATATATATATATATATTTTTTCCTATGCATGTTACGCGTATCCCAACAGATGATTCTTTGACGCCTCTCAAAGGATGTCAGTTGATGATTGACAACCCGCTCTGAAAAACATGCTGAAAGGAATACTTCACTGGCTTCGTTTGATGAGGATCCGACGCAGGCTGATGAGAGTCAGGGAGATCGTGGATGGAATGAGGAGTTGGGAAGAGCAACATCAACGAACGGGTGATGGGGACTCCACAATTAAAGCCACCGCCTACTAGAAATTCATGGGACTTGTTGAAGGGATCGAGCGTGGCCTCGAAATTCTCTATTCGTCGATCAAGCTCCCTCTCTTGGCAGCATGTGAATGTCAATGTTGCAGTAATAGAGCATCCATGAAAGGTCTTCGACTGGACACTCCTCTTTCTCTCTCTGTCGCCAAAATCAGCTGTATGTGGATTTTTTTGCGTGGCCTCCTCCCAAAGCGTGAACCTACATGTGTATTTATAATAGTGAGATAGGATTTACACTTTTTGTTTAATTACGAAATAGTTTCAATTCTAAAACCATTTCCAATTGAGTTCTTAAATGGCTGAATTATATTAAATTAAATCCCAATTTGGCCTTATTACTTGGAATTTTTGGCGTACGTGCTCCCCAATGCCTTAGTACAATTTTTTCGCTCATAGAATCTGCATGATTAGTTTCGGTCGCTTCACCGCCGGTTCATTAAATGTAAATGCAGTGCATGAATTACAAAAATAAATATGAAACACAATTTAAGTATTTTTGTTTAGACCCAAAAGGTTAGCTCTAATTTTCTATGCAAAAATGATTGAAAAAGTTAGTCAAAATGTAGGTGTCAACAGGAATTTGACTTACATCCCCACTGTTATAACTTTGATTCATGTGCTTTCTGGGTTAGAATTTTAGGCCTACCCCCTGACTGGAAATTTGCAGGTGTTATCACTAAAATAGCTAGCATGATGGGGAAAATCTTGGAGGTAAAAGTGGAGGATAGAGGTCCAATTTCCAAGAGAGTTGGGAAAGCAAAAGTTGAGCGAATATTTTTCAAGAATTAAGGGTTGGCCACTCTTTCACTCAAAGGGGAAAAAGAATTTGGCTGGATTTTATGTATAAACGGCTTCCCTTATACTTTTATTCTTGTGGTAAGATAGGATAGCATGCCAGTAATTGCAAAGAGGTCCCCCTTTATCGAAGAAAATTTTACCACAAAGATGGGAAGCTGCATTGAAAGCTGGTTAAGAGCTCCAAACCATGAACACAGCCCCTTCTAGGATGTCTTTTATGAGAAATCAAAGAAGAATACAACAGAAGAAGTTGATAAGATCATTCTGGAGGCAAAAGAATAGAGTATACAACCTCTTCTCCGGCTGGGGCTGACAGTTCTGCATCTACAAACGTTGAAGCCTCACAGAAAATAAAGGCCAACTTCCTGGGAATTAATTTTTCTAGGGACAAATAGACAAATTCTGTGAAAAAATGCAGCTGGGAAAGAAATCCTGATACTTCCAATTCTTTTGTTTGGAAAATCCTCCGAAGATGGTGAGAAGAAGGGGTGCATAGAACCAAAAGCTCCCAGTATAAAAAACAAGAGAGGTTTGAGCCTTATATCACCTCTTCATTCGTTAACTTATTGTTAAATGAAACTCAATTACTGGAAACACCTATTAAACTGACTGAGGAATCTATTGGACGAGTTTTGATGGCTAGCCTTTATAAGCCACCAAAGGAGAAATGAATGTCCTATGTTGGGATTCTCAAGGGATGGGCACACCCTTGACTAGAGATGGCCGGTTCACCGGAACCGGCCCTTTTAGGGGCCGGAACCGCCGGTTCCGACGGGTCCGGTTCCGAACCGCCGGAATCGGCGGTTCGGGGCCGATTCCGATTCCGTTTTTTAAATTTAATTTTTAAACTAATAAATAATAAAATAAACATAATAAATTATAAATTATAATCAAATTGTACATTGTAATAAAATTTGGGGAAAAAAAGAGAAAGGAGGAATGGGCTTGAACTTAATGAATTATCATTAAGCGCCTACATATCTTCTTGGGGATAGAAGAATCAAAGCCCATGTAGTTCTTTTACCTTTGATAACCCCAACTTACCTCATCGTCAATCGTCACTACCCGTTGTGGTACCCGTGCCGGTGGTATCTCCATAATCCTCGCTAAAGAATTCGTGTTCTCGATCCAATTCTTGGTGTCGAAATCGGCTTTCAACCAATCGTCGACACAAGCTTGAGCTTCCACGGACTCCGAACTTAATCTTGAACGGCGAGAGTCCAAAACTAATCCTCCAGGCGCTAAATGCTTGTTCAACCGCAATTGTTGAAAATAGGGTTGCTAATATCTCGCGAGCGATGAGGGCGAGACTGGGTAGTCGGTTGAGTGACTCGCCATCACTCCAGGATTTGAAAATATGTACTATTTTTTCGTATCACGAAATTCAAATTGAGTGGTGAAATATTTTTATATTTCATAAATACTACCTATTGCCCCTTTATGTTTTTTTTGTCTACTCTTGAGCATATCATAACCTCTACCAAGTGAACTACCGGTTTCGTTTCCCGAGGCGGTAGATGGTAAAGATCCACCATCATTTAAACCATATCTATTACAAAATTCTCCATGTAATGCTACTATAGATTCTCTAACCTCTCTTTGTACAATTGAAACATTTATTATATCTTCCAAATGTAAACAATTATAATAATACACATTCAAATAATCTAGTAAACCATCTAATTTAATACGTGGATAAAAAAAAATACCAACTAAATAGACAAGAGGAATTTTGAAATAATAATGCAACCATTTTTCTCGCATTCTTGAAATAGTTTGAGCTAATTCATTATCTTTTTCATATACATTAAAAACACTACCAATATTAACACATTTTATTAAAAATAAATGCGTAGTAGGATAATAAATACCGGATAAAGCATTAGTAGCATCATTAAAAAATTTTAAAAAATCTAAATTTTTTTTGCAAACGTCCCAATGTTGCGGAAGTAAAGTAATTTCGGGAATATTTTGCCACATAAACGTACATAATAAATCTTTGTAATCAAAAGTTTGACGAAGCAACTCATACGTAGAATTCCAACGAGTCGGAATATCTTTTGGAAACCTTTTTGCCCTTCTCCCATGTTGTTTACAAAATTTTCCCCATGCTTTCATAAAATGGGCACGACTCCATAAATATTTAATTGCGCCCTTTATTGGGGCGAGAGAAAACTTGAGAGTTTGTAAACCATCTTGTACACATAAATTTAAAACATGGCAAGCACATCTAATGTGAAAAAATTGTCCCCCAAAAGAGGGTTTGCAAATATTTTCTAATTCGGGAATGGAAGCGGTATTTACGGTTGCATTATCAAAACCAATTGAAAAAACTTTATTTATCACATAATATTCTTCTAAAACTTGTTTAATTATTCTATAAATATTATGAGCCGAATGCTTTTCATCAAAAACTCGAAATGCAAGAAGTCTTTTTTGAATGGTCCAGTCATCACTTATCCAATGACACGTAACACTCATATAAGAATGAATTTGCCAAGGATCACTCCAAATATCACTACCTAAATGCACACGTCCATTGAATTCCGCAAAAACATTTGCTAAAGTTTTTTTTGTTTTTTATAAAGATGCAAAAGTTCGTGTTTAAGAGTACTTCCTGGGAATAGTTAGTGCTTGCGGAACCAACGCAGTATTTATCAAATATTTCATATTAAAATTTTCACAAGTAGTAAATGGAGCATGATTAAGGGCAACATATTCAACTAATGTTTGTTTATAAAGTGCATCGGTGTAACGGAATAAAGAATGAGTATTAGGATTGGCGCATCCGGAAATTTGTTGTTGTCTAGTGTCGATCCCCGCTTGCGTTGGATGTTTTTTCGTCGATGCCGACGGAATGTTCCATAGCCATCTCCTTTGCTAAATTTATATGTTTGGGAACAATATTTACAATTTACATTATACTTACCTTCGCTTTCGTCATATACCTTGTCGAAGTGCTGCCACAAGTCGGATGTACTCTCTCGGCCTTTCCGTTCCGGCTCATTTGCCGTCGACGTTTCTTCGGCACGAGTAGGCGGATGAAGACTTTCTTGTGTTGGGACGTGCTCGACGTTTGAAATGGGAACAACGTTGATATTGTCGTCATCGTCTTCCCAACATGCATACTCACGAGGATCACATCCAGGAATAGGATATTCGGAATCTCCCATCGTCATCTTACCCTTTCCAAGTATTTTGCTTCCACTTGCCATTTTTGAGAAAATTGAGGCGGGATTCGGAGAATTGAGAATTTGAGAGAATATGAGAGAATTTGAGAGAATTGTTGAGAGGATTTGTGAGAAAAATGAAAGAGAAAAGATATGTATTTATAGAAAAAAAAATTATGAAATTTTTTTATTTTAGTATTATTAATCAAAGCAACGGCCAAATGGCCGTTGCGTGCCTGGCAAGCAATGCGGCTGCAGGCCGGCCAACGGCTCTTTCGGCCGTTGGCTCTTTCGGGCCAGGGGCGGGGGGCCCCCTTGGGAGGGGCCCCCTAATTTTTTTTTTTAGGGCCGGTTCCGGTTCCGGTTTGGGCCCGTGGGTCCAGTCAACGGGCCGATTCCGGGCCGGTTCCAGGCCCACGGGCCCAAATGGCCATCTCTACCCTTGACAATTCAAGAACTAAGAGCCCTTGTGGCTCAATTCAGGCCTGCTGTGTTATTCTTAATGGAGACAAAAAAAAATAGAGTTGTCTGCTCAAAGGATTAAAAGAATTTTGAATTTCGGAATTATAGGGTTGTTAATCCCTCGAGATCTGCTGGTGGCTTGGCCGTGATGTGGGAGGAGAGAGCTGAAGTCACTACCATTCATACTCAGAATGCTTCTTGGGTTTAAAATGCGGCTCATGGGAAGAAGATGAGAATCACTTTTGTTCATGTTCCCTACACTTGCCAGAAAAGAATTAAACTCTGAGAGGAAATCCGTAATATTCGAGATCCTAATAAGATTCCCTGAGTTTGTTTGTGGGATTTTAATGAAGTTATGAATTATTGGGGGAAGGAGGGGTGATGTATGGCTGAAAACTATACAATTTCAACATCTCGAGATTTTTTGGAAAATTGTTCTCTCATGGCCGTAGATAGCAACGGTTGTGCCTTCACCTGGTCAAATAAAAGACAAGGGGATGAAAATGCGAGGGAGCGACTTTATAGGGCATTATGCAACCTTGATTGGAGAGTGATGTTCCCTAAAACTGAAATGATTGCACTCCTGACAACATGGTCTGACCACAACCCTATCTTATTGGTTCTACAACCCAACAAAGTGAAAAGAAAGAGAGATTTTAAACTTAAGGCTTTTTTGTTTAAAAATGAAGAATGTAGAGAAGTTATCAAAAAGGCTTGGAATATTCCTTGTCCGATTGAGAGGGATTTTACAGGGAAACTGAAGGCTGCGACAAAGGCCCCATCACTATGGAGCAGGAAAACTTTCGGGAATGGGAAGCAAAAGGTTAAACACTTAAAACTAGAACTTCGAGAGCTTATTAATAATAGAAACATGCCTTATGAAAAGAAAATAGAAAGAAAAATTCAAGGTGATAAAGAGGGGCTTTGGAGACAAAAGGAGATGTACTGTGGGCTTCGATCTCGGATTAGCTGGATTAAATGGGGAGACAAAAATATAAATTTTTTTTCACGGACAACAATCCAGCGGAGCAAAGAAACAGAATTTCCATGATAGGAGGGCTTGACATGAGTTGGATTCTTGAACCAGACTTGATTAAACAAGCGGTTTTGAGCTTTTTCAGTGAATTATTTAGATCTGATGGTCAAAGGAATGTCTCTCCAGTCCGAACAATTACCCAAGGTAGTGAATAAGGACATGGACTCCACTTTGCTTGTAGATGGTTTAAATGGATTGCTCTACCAAAAAAATTGGAAAACTTTAAAAGCAGACATCTACAAGTAAACGAACTTTTCAGAACTGGGGTAATACAGCCTACCCTTACCAGAACCCAAATAACACTGATTCCAAAAATCCAGAATCCAGAAAATTTGGAGTAATACTGTCTCATAAGCTTGTGCAATTTTGCCTACAAAAGCAGTGCAAAGATCCTGGCAAATAGACTCAATCCTATATTGCCAAGAATCATCGCCGAAGAGCAAAGTGCTTTTGTTGAAGGCAGACAAATACATGACAACATTCTTGTTGTCCAGGAGATTCTACACCAACTTAGAATCAAGAAAAGAAGAAGAAAGTTCCAAGCAATCCTGAAACTTGACATGAAGAAAGCCTATGATCGTGTAAATGGGACTTCTTGGAGGCATGCCCAAAGAAATTTGGGTTCACTGAAAAGTGGGTTGGATGAGTTATGTCATGTGTGACTACTATCTCCTTTAGTGTCAAGATTGATGGAGAACTTTTTCCGTTCTTCAAACCATGCAAGGGAAAAAAGCCAGGGGATCCTCTTTCCCCTCACCTTTTCATCTTGGTAGCGAATGTGCTGACTTTTCTCATGATGAAAGCAATGACTGATGGGACCCTTAAAGGCATCAAAATTAATAGATGGTGCCCTATACTTTTCCCACCCTTGTCTTTACTGATGACTCAATATTCTTTTTGGATGGGAAAGTTATGAAATGCTAAACCCTTGCTTTAATCCTAAACCAATATCACATGGCTTCGGGACAAGAGATAAATTTGAACAAATCAGGAATCTTCTTCAGCAAGGACTGCCCTCAAATTTTAAAAGAAAATATGGCTGAGGAACTGAGAGTGCCTGTCATTGATAAAACGGGGAAGTGTCTTGAGATTCCCTTGGATTGGGAAAAGTCAAAGAAGGAGATGTTTGCCTGAATTTTGAGTCGTGTTAGTGCAAAATTGGACGGATGGAAGAAAATATTGCTCTCGAAAGCATGGAAAGAGATTTTGGTCAAAGCAGTTGTAATAACCCCCGGACCTGACGCCGCTATTTCTTTTACTCTTTTCTAAGTCATTTAATTATTTCTCTATGGGTCTTCCTCTTCTATAAACTTTCTAACAACCCTCATCGAATAAATTTCAAGGGATACTTAAGGCAAGATGTTCTATCCAATTAAGTACTACTAGTTTACCAAATTGGGACCTAAATCTTTTCTCTAACTTTTAATCTAGATTTCCTATACCTTTATATCGCGAAAATGCATAGATAAGCTCGTGTAGTAATAGCAAATGTAGTGACTTTCAAGACATACATACACACACACATATATATATATATATGTGTGTATATCGTTATATCTTACATCATGTACGTACATCACGTATGACCTTCCGTTCATGCTTTTACAAATAAAATTCAAAAGAGGTTACTTACTCGCTGTCATAATCTCTCAGCTACTACCTTCCATATTACACGACTCCACACCCATATCATAAAACTCCATTCCCACAACGTCACGAAGGTACATATGCATATGGGTAGGCTAGCCGAACAGAGGAGCTCGTGGTGAAACTATTAGTTTCCTGAAAAATGAAGGGATGAGTACACAGCCTAGTAGGAAAAAGCACTAGTTTCTAGATAGAGTAGAAGTTATAACACCGATATCGTGAACCGCAAAGCTATCATGTGATCCATTACTCAAATTCATCAACCACGACATTAGTCATAACATCAAGCACACACTTAATACATGCTATAGGCTTTTATTTTTCACTTTGGGTCTTAATTTCTCAAACCCTTTCATTTCTCAAAGTAATCTTATTTGACATCGGTCATCACGCCAAGCATTTATCAAGACATGCAATATGCATTCTTTTCTTTTCGTTTTCTTGGGCATTCTTTTTCTTGAGATTATATCGGGACTTTCGATCTTGGGCAACGTCATCATTGCACGTGTGCAACGACACATTTGTTCAATCACTTGATAATGATAATCGATGTCTATGCTATCGCCTCAAGTAAACTTTTGGTCGATGACGACACTTGATTCCGTTGTCACGAGCAACGGCCACTTGAAAAATACATCGTTTACCCCCGAGCCCTTACCTCTTAGCTTCTCGAGCTAACGGAGGCGCGTCGATGTCTTTTAATGGCAATCACATACTTGTACACGTATGATCTCCTTATTATCTTTGATTAGGTTTATCATACTATCCATACATTCTAAGAAAAATTCATATACGATATGCAATAAATATTTATACACATGACAATGACGTGATTTCTAATCTTATCTTTAGCAAGTTTTATACACACATTCTTGCATGCATTTCATCTTATTCATAAAGAATAACTATACACCCACTTCAATCAAGCATTAAACTAATATCCATATATCAAAACTAGTAATGCCCTAACCTTTTTTATGTGAAAACTACCCGAGAACACACGAGGGCGAGCGAGATCGTAAACGAACAAGAGAGAACACTTGAGGAATGAGATGATGGACGTGAGGGTGTGGCATGAGAGACGGAGAGGGCGTGAGCTAGAGGGAGAGAAAAGAAAGAGGGAATGGTTGGTTATGGAAATTTTGAAAAGACCTCACTCCTATTTATAGTGACTTTCTAGCTCGCTCCCCAAGTTTGCTAATGTGAAATGTATTTAATTCATCTTGACTTTTCCTAACTTCTTTTCCAAGTTTCATTAATGAGTTGACTTCTCATTGGTCCACTTGTTTAAGCTAGCTATCTTAGGTTTTAGAGTAGCCACTTATCCTTATTCCATTGGTCCACTTGTATGGTTCATATTGATCTTTATCTCTATATTTAATGCTTGAAAATGACATTAATATTATCCTAACAATTAATGCTTGAAACCGACACTAATTTTATCCTTATCTAATTGACTTTGCATTGACTTGAACATTGACTTATCAATTGACTTATGTATTAACGTACTTTTTAAGTAATGACTTTTGAACGTGGAGTATCAGTAACGAAGACGGGCCCTCGGCGACGCAATTGAGTAGTCGACACCGACTAAGTGGGTGCACGGTAGTTGGTTGTCCGGGCGAAACAATCGGCCACCACGTCGCCTATGCATGGTCACCGCCGACCGGATGTGTGCCCCAGCTTCGCCGTGCTAGGTCGGGCGGGGTCGGCTGTCCTCACCTCAATCCGTATCATCCTTATTCGTCTTATAACATGTTCTTAATCATGGTTAATCGTAGATACAATCTATTTATGATTTATTAATCGATAAAATGGTGGATGTCACATTTATATTTTCTTTGACTTTACTAATGAAAGTGACATTAGTATTATCCTATCTTGAAAATGACATTATTCTTATCCTTTAGAAATACTTAATTGACTTTCCTATTCTATTTGATTTATAGGTATCAATTCAAGAACTATTTCTTGTATTATATTTTCTAGTTGAATTTTCCATGAAACTTCACAAATAATTCAAATGATAAGGTTCTTGGGAAATTTCGAATTAATTTTCTTGAGAAGTTAGGAACAACTTCTTCTAAAAGTTTCTTAAAGAACATATTAAGAAGATTTATTTTATTCTCTAATTATTCTAGATTAGAAAAATTCAAGATGTCACAATAGTGGTTTAAACACCCCCAATATGCAATACCAGCTTTTAAAATTCCCGTTTAAATTTGCAAAGCGATAGAGCAAAAGGTTGCCCAATTGTGGTGGAAAACAAGTGAGACAAATATCCACCGGAAAAAATGAGAAATTCTGAAGATGAAGAAAGATCAAGGAGGTTTGGGCTGTCATGACTTGCTATCTTCTGACGAGACCTTGTTAGCAAAACAAGGCTGGTGCATAAACAACAAGCCAACATCCCTATGGGGACTCCTGCTTAAAGGATATTACTACCCTAACAGAAATCAGAACCATAAAGGACAAATCGCTAAAAAAGAGTTTTATATAGCCTTGCAAAAAGAACTGAACCAGAACTAATATCTGGTTTCATTGATCTAGAGGAAAGTCAGTGGAAAGAAGTACTCCTAAGAGAGCATTTTGATGACAAGACAGTTTGCGAGATCTTAAAAATCCCAATCAAATATCAATCTGGAAAAGACCAAATAGTCTGGACAGACACCCCAAATGGATCGCACACTATTAAATCTGGTTACCACTCTATTCGAGAGTCAGTAACACAAAGCAGAACAGAGCAAGCCTCGTCATTTTATTATGCACCGAGAAATCTCTGGTCAGGAATATGGAAGCTCAAGATCCCCCAAAGATCAAAAAATTTTCTGTGGAACTTGTGTCGGAATGCCATTCCAGTCATGGACAATTTATATCGATGAAAGAAAATACCTGATCCAACTCAGCAAAGGCCAGATACAGTAGAACACCTTTGTCTTTTATGCCCCTGGACCAGAGAGGAATGGGCAAACTCGATGCTCAATCTACAATTTTCAAGTTTAGGGTTAGTCAAAGTCGAAGAATGGTTCTACAACCTGGTCTCGAGCAAGAATGACTCATCAGAGCTAGCTTTGGTGGCTTCGATACTATGGAACTCGGGGAATGCCAGAAATGAAAGAATATTTCGACAAAGACTCTCCCCGATCTGCATGAAGTGGTTGATTCAGCTCTAGTCTCCCTTCAAAACTTTCAAAAGTGGCAAATCTCACTGATTACAACCCAGAGCGAGAAAAACGCTTACTTTTGCAACTCAAAAGGGGCTAAAGATCACAAATTTATCGTCCATGTTGATGATACTTTCACACCAGCAGCGATGGAAGGAGCAACGGCCTAGGTCCTACGAGACTCGACGGGTGTTTTGCTGGACGGAAGAACAAAAAGATTGTAGCTTCATCGGCTCTGATGGTAGAAGCTTTAGCCTTGGAAGAGGGCTCAATTGTGTTCTCTCTCCTTAGAAAAAAAATCGATCTACTCGAAAACTTTTTTTAATCCCTCGAACAACAACTTGACCTTTTACTCAGATTGTTTCTTCCTAGTCGAGGCTATATCCAACCCAAGATTCGAATTGCGGGAGGCCCATATCTTCTTGTAAAGACTTGCTTTTTTGTTTCTTCCCAGTCTAGGCTATATCCAACCCAGGATCCGAATTGTGGGAGGCCCATGGACCAGTATCTTCTTTTAAAGGCTTGCCTTTTGATTTCCCTAAAGCCCAAGCTCTATTTTGCCCCAGAGACTCTAGTATGGTGGCGGATTGGATAGCCAAGATGCAAAGGAAAAATAAATTACCTCATAGTTGGGTATTCAATCCACCCCGTGGTCTCGGAGATCCTTTGTTATGAGGCCCATCTTTTGGGCTTCCCCTCTAGAGGTTATATCAATGAAAGGTTTGCTTTCGTCCCAAAAAAAAAAAAAAAAACTATGATATTGTCAATCATTTGGCGATGTGTGTTGCTCATTTCGTTAACAAGCAGTGACTTTGTGGTTGAACTATGCCTATTGACAAATAAAGATTCATATCGCACAAGTACATTTAACTTGAGAGATTTTTTTTTGTATAACTTAAAGGTTTGCCATATTCATTTTTTAATGTTTAATTTTTTTTTAATCGGTTAATTTTTTTCAGTATGCTATTTTTCATATTTAAGGAGAAAATTACAAAGAATTGAAGCCCAAATCGGATTGGGTGTGAGTTTGGGTTAGGTGAGATCAATTATGGATCGTCAAATTGTATAGCAGGTCAATTTGAATTGGGCCCATCTTTGACGTACTTAAACTCAACACAACCTATCTGTCTAATACGTCTAGTTTAAGGACACAGCCCATGGTCTGTCCAAATGATTGGAGTTCATGTTATCTCTAGGAGAAGTTTGCAATAAAAAGTTATGGCCAAGTTTTGGAAAAGTAAAGAAGAGGAGAGAAACGAAAACAGAAGGAAAAAAACATTCCGGTTCTCCATTTACTTTCATTTGAGCCGAACCGGGTCAGGGAACTGACACTGCAGTGACTGCCCTCCACCCTTTCTTCTTAGGCTAAATTCGGAGGCCCGGGCTTATCTGCAGCCGCAAAGAGGCGCCATTCTCTGAACCCTGAGCTCGCTCACTGAGTCCTGACAGTCCCCTCTTCATTCCAGCCGCTTCACCACCTTGCAAGAGAACCAGAAAAGCTCTATACCCTCAACGAAGATGCTGCTCCAACCTTCTCTCCGCAACCGCGCTCCTTCGATCTCTCCCTCTCTGTCGTGCCCCCACCCTCTGCAATCGAAGATCTCCCAAATCATCCTCCGCCGGAGCTCGAACCCCTTCAAGCTGCCGGCGATATCGTGCTCGGTGTCCCAGGTCCACAGCTACAACACCGTGGACTACGAGCGGAGGCCCATGGTGAAGTGGAACGCCGTGTTCAAGAGGATATCGCTCATGGAGAGGCCCGACCTCGGGGCGGCCACCGTACTGAACCAGTGCGAGGACGAGGGCAAGAAGCTGACTAAGTGGGAGCTTTGTCGGGTGGTCAAGGAGCTGAGGAAGTACAAGCGGTACAAGCCAGCTCTCGAGGTAAGAAGAGACGAGATGAGTCGAGTTGCATGGCTTGATGAGTATTCCGATTTTATCAATAGTTATTGTTCCGTTCTTGAGATATGTGCTTTTATGTATAACATATCGTGCCCTGTTGGGAAGAGTGATTGGGTTTAAATGTTCCTTCAGGAGTTGGTTCTGCTCTTGCTGAAATTGCGACCCTGTTTTTTAGCTTTGGGCCTTTGTGAGGTTGTTCATTTTTCTTTTCTTGTTTCTGCCAAGAATGAATATTGCTTGAGACAGTGGTGTAAATTTGAATAAATTGACTGAGATCCACATGACACGGCCATGGGTAAGGTGATTCGCAAGATGGGAGATTAGGACTTGGTTAGGGTTCAAGGTTGCAAAATTAAAACTAGCCAAAGACAAGCAGGCTGACTGCTCATTTCGCTTGGGGAAAGGTTTCCTGATTGTGGTTCTTATTCTTGGTTGAGTACTCTGTTCTATGATATCAATTGCACAGGGCTTTTGTAGCATTGGCACATTCTTCGGCATCCTTAGAATATTTTTGCTAGTTGATTCTGTTTGTTAGCCAACTTGTAGATGGTTTAATATCTTATACACCTTACTGGCCTTTATATAAAACCTTCATCACCGTCTCCAATTGTCTTTTCTATTAATGTCCATGGGATGGTCATGAGCTTCTAATGATGATTGCAAATAGTTAGAGAGGGGTATTGCAATGACAATATTCAGTCCTTCGGGCCAATATTCGGACAGGTCGAATACCTGATTTGAGTTTTCATAAGCCTTGAGGATGTGCTGTCTATACTCACAAGTCCTCTCATCAATATGAAAAATTAGGTCCAAGAGGCAAAAATAGTATCTTCATAAGGTATTCGGAGAACTCGAAAGGGTATGTGTAAATAGCGAGCAAGAAGGTGAAAGTGTGACTAAATTTGAATCACGAGATGTCACATTCTTAGAAAATGATTTTCTGAAAAAGGGGGAAATCGGTGAA
The DNA here is from genome assembly GCA_021437795.1 of Rhodamnia rubescens. Taxonomy (NCBI): domain Eukaryota; kingdom Viridiplantae; phylum Streptophyta; class Magnoliopsida; order Myrtales; family Myrtaceae; genus Rhodamnia; species Rhodamnia rubescens. The sequence goes on from JAILYA010000035.1 coordinate 598,702, forward strand.
GGAGAGAGATTTGAAGAAATGGCAGATCGATTCAGTTTTATAAAACGTTCTTGGTTGCAAAAAAAATGTGAACGAAAGAGATCCAAAAGTATCATTTGAAATGGGGAGAAGATAATTTATCACAAGTTGAATCTTTCGATAGATTTTGACTTTGTCCAATGTTAATATCTTCAATACTGCAAAATTTCCGCGGTTGCTGGTGTCATGTTAGCAACTAATGGACTCTCTTTTTGGTCGTTAGCAAGTGATAGGCTTAAAGAGCATTTTTATTGGAAAATGGCAAGGAATCAATTGGAAATGCGTATTATAGGATAATTTGTGCAGCTCATTGTTTATTCATAATATTTTGCAAGTCCAAATAAGATGGTTTGATCATGTTGCATCACCGAAGTAGTGTATTTGAATCCTTTTCAAAGTAATGCGAGCTGATCACCAGCTGAGATAACTCCCTCTTAGTCAGTAGAGTTTCTGCAGAGGAGTCTCTGTACGATACAATGAATAAGAGCTCTCAGATCTCCCTTTGGCTTTGGCAGAAGATGTTCTCTCAGCAGAAATGGTTTATCTCGAATATGGTAGTTATGTGATTTAGGATGTTGACAACTAAACTTGCAGTTATGCTTAAACCAACAATTAATGTCTTTGCCTGTGGTTGTCTGCACTTTATGATCATTTCACATCAAGCATTCATTTCACAAGTATGTAAACATTTTATTCCTTAGGTCAAATTTAATTGCATGGAAACCTGTGGGCTTTCCAGTTCCTCGCACAAGTTTTATTCTAGTGTTCCTGCCTTAGGATGTTTGTTGTTCATTTTGCAATGTGGACTTTCAATTGATATTTTTACTTCGTCTTTTGGACTTCTGCTACCATGCTTTGGATGTACATTCCTGTTGGTTTGGATATGTCTGAAGTTTCATAACGTATTTGTGTCAATTAGCATGGATTGACTGCTCAGTGCATACTTCGACGTCTAACTATTCATGAAAATCACTTATTGGTGGAAGCCCAAGGCTTTCGAAATCTTTGGTCAGTAGGAAAGACGACTCCTACACTCAGTCACGTGCAAGTCAAATGGAATATTTGTTTATGTTTTTTGTTGCATCCCTAGTGTTAATTGTTTCTGTTGGGGTTATATGTAGTTTTTATGTGAAAATTTTTGGGAATCCTGCATATAGTTGTAGATTGCTGCAGCCATCAATTGACATGTGTTTCTTTCACTAGCTTTAGTACAGGCCATGAAATTCTTATTTATTCTCCAGGTGTCTGATTGGATGAACAATAGAGGAGAGAGGTTCAGATTAGCTGCCAGTGATGCTGCCATTCAATTGGATCTGATCGCCAAAGTGCGCGGCATTTCTGATGCTGAAGATTTCTTCTTGAAGCTACCGGATACTTTGAAGGACAGAAGGATATATGGGGCTCTTCTCAATGCGTATGTACGCGCCAAAATGAAAGAGAAGGCAGAATCCTTGATTGACACAATGAGAGAGAAAGGCCATGCCATGCATGCTCTCCCGTTCAATGTGATGATGACCCTCTACATGAATCTTAAAGATTATGGAAAAGTTGATGCTCTGGTGTCAGAAATGATGGAGAAGAATATACAACTTGATATGTACTCATACAATATTTGGTTATCATCTCGAGGGTCCCAGGGATCTGTGGAAGGAATGGAGCAAGTTTTCGATCAGATGAAATGCGACAGCATGATCAACCCCAACTGGACAACATTTAGCACGATGGCAACAATGTATATAAAGATGGGACAGCTGGAAAAGGCCGAAGATTGCTTGAAAAAGGTGGAGAGTCGAATCACTGGCCGAGATCGGATTCCTTACCATTATCTGATTAGCCTGTATGGTACTGTTGGTAATAAAGAGGAAACATATAGGGTATGGAACACTTACAAATCAGTTTTTCCCACTATCCCAAACCTTGGTTATCATGCCATGATATCGTCTCTTGTCCGGATCGGCGATATCGAGGGGGCAGAAAAGATGTACGAGGAATGGCTTTCGGTGAGGACATCTTTTGACCCTAGGATAGGAAACCTTCTCATGAGCTTTTACGTTAAAGAAAGAAAATTTGACAAAGCCGAGGGCATTCTTGATCAAATGGTCGAATTGGGAGGAAAGCCGAATTCAAGTACATGGGAGATTCTCGCAGAAGGTCATACTGGAGAAAGAAGGATTTCCGAGGCTTTTTCTTGCTTTAAGGAAGCATTTTTAGTCGATGGGTCGAAAAGTTGGAGGCCTAAGCCAGTGACTGTGTCTTATTTCTTCGACCTTTGCGAGGAAGAAGGTAATTCGGAAACCAAAGAGGCTTTAGTAGGGTTATTGAGGCAGTCGGGATTTCTTGAAGATAAAACTTATGCGTCCTTCATTGGCTTATCTAATGGACAGCAGAAAGATGAAGCTGGATCCCAGGATGAGGGTGACGCATCTGAGGTGCTTCTCGACCAACTGCAGGGTAGCATGTGATGCGCTTGGGGTCTGCTATTTTGAAAATCTGCCATCTACTTGGAGTTGACGGTGAAAATTACAATGCACAGGGCATGGAAATCAAAGTTCTGAAGACCCAGATTCGAGCATTGTAGATATTGTGATGGAATAATCAGATGTTCTGTTTGCAGTCCCAGAATATGGAGCTTGATATGCTTCTTGCTGTGAAGATGGGACTTATGGACGTGGGAATTGCTCATGAGACAGATCCAGCTTCTTTATCTGATTTATTTCGTAACTCTCCACCATTGTTAATCGACATCTGCTGAAAGCTATTTTGGCATCACGGAGCTTTCGGTTTCTGATGAAGTTCTTCTCTACATTCATGGGAGAAACATTTGAATTTCATTCTTCTGTCATGCCCTGTGAAGTTACTTCGGTGGTCCCATTCTGTCCATGAGCTGTTCACTCTAGCATTCAAACTGGTTTATGAGCAAAGAAGGTAAATTTGCTGTTACTCTTTCATTTTGAGGAGTATATGAGCGTACATACACAGCTGTGTATGTGTGGAAACTCGTATTCGGCATGGTTTTTTTCTTGATTCTTCTCTTGCTGAACGGATTGGTTGGCGGCCTCAATGTATTTGGTAAAAGTTTTAACTATTGGAAGTTTTTTCATTTAAAGCCACCCTCTCTGCACTCCGGACTCCACTTGGAGTGAGTTTTGACATGCAAAATTAGTCTACCTGATTGGTACCCTTGGGGGTTCTTGACATTAGTCCGGCTTTTTGCCAATAAAAATCGGGCGGTGTTCCCTCCGTTCCGGGACTTCGATTGATGGGTTTTAAATATGAACATCATCTATATGAGAGTTCAACTAAATGTGAATGAGGGTGATTACGGTGTTTGTAGTTTAACTAACTCAGAAGGCTGTCGTGAGGAAACGGATGAAGGAAGTATGACCTTGCACAATCGTAATCAATCTTTTCATTTGATTGCGCTTTTAGATCTTTCAGCTATAATATCATTCGAAATTCAATTTCACTTCACTAAGTGTTATCAACAGCTAGAAATTTGCTTCTACAGTCTTGCGTTTGGTTTTTTAATTCGGCGGCCCAATCCAACTTGTACCTGATTCGATCCATATTCAAAATAACCAGAAGTACCCGAATCATCCAGCCACCTGAACCTGACCCATAACAGAAGGAAACTTAATCTTAAATGAACCCGAAGCAATGCATGATTAAATTCTACGTAATCCCCCGGGTTTCACATTTCAGATTACTCTAGGAAAGATATAGTACACTCAAAATTAGTTCGTCCACCACTAGTTCAAATTTGTATATGTACGATAATGAACTAAAACAATTGGAAGCGAAATCAAAACCAAAGCAAAAAGCAAAATAGACACATAATCAAACAGATTTATGCGAAATTTGAGAGCCTAAAATTAGTGAAGATCGGACACAATCCGAATTTGCATTCGAAAAATAAAGAACCTGAAATGAACCAAGGTCTAGATGATCCATCGCAACCTGACTTCTAATTGCAATTTCATAAACCGAAATGTGGTAAATCTGAAAATATATCAAATCCAACCAAATGAAAATGATCCAACCCACCCTTGTACCGAACTATTTGAAGCTCGAGGAAACTAAAACTCATGAAGACCTGAGCTGATCAGACCTGCATTTGAAAATTAGACAACTCAAAAATTGAAACCAAGATGTTCTGAACCCAGCTAACGTGCGTCTGAGATTCTGAAATCAAAAGCAACCGAACCGGAATCGTCCCGAACCGCAACTTTGCCACCTCTACTTAGAACTGAGGACCGGGGTTATATTCCTTATTGGAAATAAAATCACTTTTTGTATTATAACTGATGCCCATGTATCCTGGTACTTGTTCTCTTGCAAACGCATTTGTACGCACCTACAGCACAAATATGTGCTGGAACTTAATGTTTTATTGAGCTAACCAAGGTGCCCATTGATTATCAAGAAGTTTTTAATTAACAACGGGTAAACCAATTTGTTCCTGCATACTAGCGGTAAGCATAGATGATGGCCCTGATGACGGATGGCACAAAAGCGGTGAGCGTGATGTAGCGGAGCTCGACCCTCTCGTTGGGCACGTTGGCGAACGAGGCCGAGACGTTCGTTACCATCATTGAGACCATTGTTGCCATGATCTCCAGATAGAAAGGGCATTGGTAGGTGACTAACATGATCAAGAGGATGGAGGTGGAGAGAGCTATTTTAGTTGTCCCACATCGGTTGTAGAAAGGGCTTGTGGTCGGTTTGATCAAGAGCGAACAGGTTGAAAATTAAGAAGTCGGTGAAAGGGCACCACCCGGGTAGAGTAGATTGCATTGCCTGTGTTGTGGCACCGGTTGTCTTGCCACACCACAACCAGCGGGTTGACCATGGCCTGGAAGGTGACCGCAGCGATCAGGGTGGTGACGACCAAGAGCATGTTGCGGATGTCGGTCTGGTCCTGGTCCTGTCGGATATAGTTGAACGAGCTTCTTCTAGGTTTGATGCTGTCTTCCGAGGGGCTAGCCACTTTCATCAAAGTATATTGAGCTAGAGCAAGAGCTATTACGATGCTGAGTCCATGAAAGCTTCTATATGCGCAAAACATTAGGCATGAGTTCCTAGTTTATTTCTGTCTTTCGCTGTAGTGTAAACATAATTTTCTTTTTTCGTGGGCCGAGCAACATCAGGAGCAGCAAATGCAACATGTTTCTCTCGGACCAAATATATGGGATTTAGAACACCAGACTGATAGTCGTGGCCAACGTCCGATTGTGTTTTGAGTTACCATCTACATTGTCATGTTACGCGGAAAATTTTCTGGTGACGGAGGCCTTCGTCTCCTTCACTGCCCACCAGTTTCGTGGCTCTGTGAATGGGCTTCGATTCTCTTCATTCTCTCTCTATATATACGTACACTTTGAGCTTAACAAGGAAAGCATATGTACATATCAGATGTGTAAAGCTGTGACATGGTCTGCTCAGCAGCCGTTCTCCATGATCCAATTTGGATTTTGGTCCACGTCCATCAACTTATTACGTGCAAAAACGGAGAGACGTTTTTTAGTGTTAAGAAAGGCAGTCTCGCATTAAAATCATTTGGAAGGTGGACTACATGTTTCATTCCAAAATGTGAAGATGCAAACATAAATCGAAAAATTTCCCGATGCTAGTTAAATGTTGATAAATTTGTTTAGTGTCCAAAAAATTGGTGGTAAATAGAGTTACCGATCACCCTATAATTCGTTGGTAAGTTACCAACATTTATTTTTTGAAATTACTAACTTTTTGTTGACAATGCACAAACGGGAAATTACCAAGAAAGTTCTAAATCTATAGCACTTGCATCAATTTAATCCCTAACATTTTGAATTGATCAACTTAGCTCTTAACCTTTTGATTATTTGACAATGTAGTCTAGCTAGGCAATTTTGACTGAAAATTACTTACATGGATGCGAGCCGTCCTACGTGATATGGCCGGTCTTTGCCGTAAATAATTTTTTCAATTTTTTAAAGTCATCTCTTTTCTCTTTCTGTTTTACTCTTTTCTTTTTGCCCAGGTGGCTTGCGAGAGTTGGCCTTGCTTGGGTTAGGGCAAGGTTGCCTTGGCCTAAGCGAGGATAAGGCCTAGGAGAGGCTCGACCTCGCTAGATTTGGCAAGAGGGCCCTCGCTTGTGTGAGGGTTGGTTGGTGCCTAAGCAAGGCCTGGTGAGGTTGATCCTCACCCAAACGAGGCCAACTATTTTCTATGGCTGATGGCCGGTGATTGACCACTAGCGAAGAGGGAAAAACAAGGAAAGAAAGCAAAGAAAAAAAAAAGAAAATTCAGAAAAATTATTTAAAATTGAAAAAATTATCCAAATCAACTCGATCGTGTCACATAGGGCGGCCAAAGCGTCCACGTCGACTTCCCACGAAAATTGATCTAGTGGACTATATTAGCAAATCTTTTAAAGGTTAGGACTAAATTGAAATGTTTCTAAATAAATTGGTACAAGTGGAATAGGTTTAGGACTTTCTCTCGTAATTTTGTTATGGAAAAATCATCAAATTTTCCTTTTTTTTTAAGTAACTTTTCTCTGTCTTTCATACTAGTATGAAATTATTATTTTTTATTTGAGCAACTTATCAACTATTTTCTGATTATCAAATCCTACATGAAAATACGAATATTTATTTGTCTCTTATTATCTTTTGGCGTAAAAATCGAAGTATCTTATTCTTACATCCCTTGTTCTATCATTTTTCGAAAACCTATTCAAAGGAATAGAATTTTCTCTCGATTTTCTCGGACAGCCGGGGATCAAAGAGAGGAGAAAGAATCTCTCCGGCCATGTTTTGGGAGACTTAACCGATGACATTGGCGCTCATACCTCCACCATCCCGAGGAATAGTTCATTGCATGTGGGAAACCTCGGTTACCAAAAAAAAAAAAAAAAGAAAGGAAAAAGAAAAAGTAGAGAACAAGGAAATGTTCCAAGGCTGCTCGTATTAGGCTCATCAACTGTTCCCATTTGGCCCTCTCATTTCAGGATTGCTAATTGACACCGACCAAATTACTTCGAAGATGCTGTCGCATTACCTTAGCAAAAGTTATTTGATGACTATGAGCGAAGGAGATTCGACCAAGAAAATAAAAACCAATACTATGACCTAAGGAGTTACTCTATTTCACAATGATTTACTCTCGAACAACAAGTACAGATGAGTTTTCGGTCAATTTTGAACTATTGTGGAGGCCCGACCCGCTTTGGGTAATGTCCTCGGAAAGAATTCTCCAAGCGACAGCATAAAGTGGTAACCAGTTGAGAGTGTTTATTTATTTATGAATCACTTAATATAGCCTCTCACTCCTGACATGGTATTTTGAGATTGTGAAGTAATCAACCCATTCAAAGAAGCGGAACTTTCGACGCTGTCACGACCCGCCTTTTCGAAATCGCCGAGGGGTTTTGGGTGGGGATGCCGATTTCAAGGACGGGTTAATGGGTGGCCTTTGTTCCCCGCGCTCGCAGTGGCGAGGGAATTCGGATGTGGGCCCCTCCCAAGGTCTATTACCCAAATCACGATGGGAAGAAATTAAAGTTATGGTCGACCTTAGTGTGATCGGGTGACACATGCGTGATGTGCATGCCAACGGAGTCGCCACCGATCATTTTTTGGAGGGTATGATCGGAAACCCTATTTAACGGTCGGGAGTGTCCGTTCGATTCTCGCGAAAAGCGAGAAAAATGTCCGAGGGGACTTGGTTACGTCGAGAATACCATTGACGCCCTTTCGCACCTAAGTTGAGTGATTTCTTAATCCAAGAGTTCACATAGATGCATTTTGAGGTGAAGTAAGCTCTAACGATCTATTGGGTTTCATGTAGACGTAAATTTTCTATCCTATCGGTCACAATCAATAAGCAAGGTACACGGATCAATTCAATTAATCATGTGTGGATAAAGCGCATCAAATCATCAATCAAGGTCAACATGGCATGCCTAGTAAAGCCCTATAGGCATAAAGAATGACCCACGAAGATTCGAGGTTGGTTTGGCAAAAGTTCGGGATCAAATGCCCGGAGGGGTAAAATGGTCATTTTTAGGGGCTTGGGAACCCAAAAATCATAATTTGGGATTGGGCCAGTTGAATGTGGCCATTTTTCCATTTTATGTATTTTTTGGAACTTTCTAGAATTTTTCCTATTTTTTCTAATTTGTTTTGGAATTTTTTTATGATTTTTTACGATTTTGCAAATTTTTTCTTATTTTTTATTAATATTTTCGGACCGGGCGCCCGACCTCGACTCGACTCGACCTACCGAATACCGAAATAGCGACATTTTTTATTTTTTTGTTTATTTTCTAATTTTCTAATTTTTAAACCATTTTCCAAAATATTAAAAAACTAATTACTAATCCGATGGTCGAGAGTGAGCCACATGTCTCAACCTTGACCGTCCGATCTTTTATTAAACTAAAAAGCGTGACAACGGCCTAGCTAACGTGGTCGCTACGTGTCAAGCCACATGGCGCCACGTCGGACGTTGACTAGTCAACACGATTGACCGGTCTTCATCTTCGACCTCTCGCGGCGATGGAACAGATGGCTGCGAACTTCCCGGCAAGATCCAACGGTGAAATCTCAACCAAATGAGACGAAACCGATCTCCTTCGATTGGTCTCGACATGCAGAACAACATATCCAAAATCTAGCTACTATTATCAACTAGAACACAAGGTACGAAGCTTGCACATAAAACATCCATGGCGGTTCAATCATGCGAAACGGGGCATATCGGGTCAATTCATTTGCGGAACACACTCAAATGAAGTTAAAAAAACTTACCCGTAGGTCCGATTGAACTAGTTTAGTCTATTTTGGTCTAGACAAGCTTCGACGGGTTCGGTTATGGCGGAGGGATTCGCGAGGCTCAAATGCAAGGTTCGAAGTAAAATCGATGCAATCAAAACACAAATATGCTCAATGATGCTCAAGGATGAAAACACACACAATAATTTCAAGGATCAAGGATGGAGACGAGCTCCGCCATTGATGCACGAGTAGCAAGCTTAAGCACTACACATATCCGTTTAGTGTGAGATAGAGCTCGAGAGGTGGTACGATCACTTCTTGGAGATGAAACCAAGCTTCGGAACCGATCTCGTGCTCTAATTTAGTCCGGGTTGATGTGGCTGAAGTTCCACGGTCCGAGCCTCAAGCTTCGACTATGGCGTCCGTGAGAGCTCGTGGGAGCCTCTCTCTCTTCCTTTCACTTTCTCTCTCTAATCTGGTGTATTTGTGAACAAAATGCCGGATCTCTTTCATCCAAAATTGCGTGAAGCTTATATGCCCGAGATTTGAAAATTTTTGTGCGATCGGGGGTGCTCGCCGACTTGGATTCACGTGCAATTTGGCACATCAAGGATAACGAAATCGGTTGGGATTATGTCCAACTTCGTTTGATCCCTTGGTGAGTGCAATCGAACGTCAAATTTGCTCCATTTGCACTATCGTTGACTTTTGCAGCTCCGATGGATTGATTGGGTTCGCCGTTGCAGCTACGGCGACCAATGGCCTTGGCATTAGGCTTGATCGACGCGGGACGATGAGAGCTTTAATGCCCAGCTTCAAGCTTTGCCAATCATAGCTGGGAGGGTCATCAATTTTATCGTCAAAGTCCGACCCGTGAACTGTGCATTTGAACCTGCAGTGAAATTGACCCCCTAAACTTTAGAATTTTTCAAATTAAATTTCAAAATTGCACTCAAGGGCATGAATACTATCGAAAAATAGGATTTTCCCCAAAAATATGCAACGAATTATATAAAATCCCCAAATTTGAAGTTTGACCAAGAATGCAAGATGTACAATTCAAATCCTAGATGGCCAATTCAGACCAATCTACCCCCACCAATCGATTTATTAGGTTGAAAACTATAGGGTAGAGGTCTTACTTTGCCATGTGAGTCCCTAAATTTTGATTAATTTCAATTTTATTGAAATCCGGGGACTAAATTGTAAAACTTTTGTGCATTTAAGTCCTTTTCGTGCAATTGTGTAATTCCTTGAAACTTTTGGGGAAAAATGAGTACAAAGGATTTGATGAAGATGTCACAAAAAGTGAAATTTAAAAGACTCAAAAGGTATTTTTTAAACAAATTCGGGATTATGCTCTATAAGGTAGCCCATAGCCCCGATCGAATTTTTAAATTATTCAGAGGAAAAAAGAAAAGGGAATTAAAATAAAATTATGGAATATTTTTTAGTATTTTTTTTCAAATGCTATTTTTCCCGATTTTCTAAGCATTTTTATATTTTCAAAAAATATTAAAAAATATAAAAAAAAACAATTTTGTTAAAAAATGGTTCCTTAGGCTTGGCCAAGGTTCCCAAAGTTGATTTTGTAATTTTTTGATTTGTTTATGGATTTTCTATGAATTTTCGAAATAATTTGTTGAAGAAAAAGTCGATTAAAAATCGGGTGTCAACAATTGCCCCTCTTTGAGAGGAATCTTGGTAGAGGTTGCTTTCAAAGACAATGTGATACGTGAGTCTCAATCAACTATACTAAGGAAAATTAAAAGCAAATTGTGATATTTTCCTCTCATCTTTTCCAATGAAAGCTCAATGTATAAGGGAGATTGCATTCTGTTCTTGTAGATAAGAGAGAGCGAAATTAAGAGAGAAATTTACTTGAAGCTTACCATTTGCCTGTTTGAATGATGTTGATTCATGAATGATAATCGAAGACCGTAGGATTCATCGTAGGAACACCTAAGGTGGATTAACAATTTGATCTCGTATGATGGATTCGACCATAAAGTGGCTCTTAAGGACAAAGACAACCGTTTTAAAATTTGGATTCGCATGGTGGATCGACCATAAAAATGACTCTTAAGGATAGACATAGCCGTTTTACAATTTGGATCCATAAGGTGGATTTGATCATGAAATGACTCTTAAGGATAGAGATAGCCGTTTTGAAAATTGTGATTTAAAAGATTGGATGACCTTGTAGGAAGGATCCGCCAATGTGAGTGCCATTCTGGGATCGGGGGTGCTAGAAAATCTGCAGAAATTCAAACTCGAATTATCTTACCAGTGTGGGTGCCATTACGGGATCTAGGGGTGTCGAAAATCTGCAAGAACTCAAACCCGAATTATCTTGCCAATGTGGGTGCTATTTTGGGATTCGGTAGAAGCTCAAACCCGAATTATCTTACCAATGTCGATTTTCAAGAATTAAAAGATTTAGTGAGAATGATGTGATCCTAGAGCTTGGAGAGTCTAAGAATCACCATAGAATATATCAAATCGAGTTTGTGAAGGAAACTTGTCCAAACACATTATCATATAGCATTCATGTTCAAAACTCATGCTAGGAAATTTTTTTGAATCACATGACTTAAACATTTTTCAAAAGGTTTAGTTCAAAGGTTCAATTGGAATACTTTCATCTAGGAGGACTTCTCACAATTTTACAAAGTTTTTGACTCTATCCGGGGAGATATTTTCATAGAATACTCGAATTTCCTTGCAAAATCTAGATCAACAATTTCGGGATTATTCGCAATGCATACTATCTCGATTGATCTAAAAAGGTCTTTTGAAAGGATCGTAATTCGGGCTAGGTCAAAGGCTTCTCAATGGATAGGCTCTTTGAGGCTTAACATATATAAAAAATCAGCTCTTTCGGGTCTACAAGTCAAGAACCTCAAAGATGAGATAAGACAGGATTGTGCTTACTTTTTTATGCGGTTGCTTCGTGTGTGAAGTCCCATGTTAACCCAAAACATCTTGATCGGAGAAGTCTTCGGGAAGGGTTCTAATGTTGATCTTGGGTAGGCTTGATGAAAGGCCTTTTTTAGAATGAGGGGTATAAAGTGTCAGTTGATTACCTTTTCATCATTATCCACTCTCACATTCACTGGGGATATTTGTAATTTCTCAAAGTCGAGCATATGCTCATTTTCTTGGACTAATGAGACTTGATCTTTCTTTCCATCTTCTTTTGTCTCTCGTGGCTCTTTCGATGCTCGGAAGGTATTCAAAAGCATTGCTTTTCTTAATTTTTTTTAATAATGGGCTTTGGCCTTGCTTTTACCAGGCACTTTACTTTTACTTTCCCAAAAGATCAAATGGTCAATGATATTTTTTATCCTCTTATATTTTGAGCTTCAAAAGATTTGATCTAAGATCTCCATATCGTTTGGCCTCATGGTAAATCATATGCATTGCCTTAGTATAGGGAGGTAATTACCAATAGGGCTTGGAAATGAAGATTAAAAGGCTCAAGTTGGTTTAATCAAAGGATGAAGTGTTTGGATAGAGAAATGAATTGCTTCTCTTCACTTCAAGATATTTCGAACTTCCATGGGATATCACCTGGAGTTATAACAAAAAGATTGATGCAAGTTAGCACAATAAAGTCTTTCTCTATCTTTTTCTCCGATATGTCAACCATGAATATCCAAATATATTCTCAATGTGGGGTGGTTCTTGACGGGGTTATATTCAAAAGCTTCTTTTGACTCGGAAGGGTTTTCAAGGGATTAAAAAGTGTTTGAAGTTATGAAATGAATACCTTTCGTTATTTCAATCCATGTAATCACCGCAAATGATCCCTATGTCCACAGATCATATTTTTCCTCTCAAACTTTCTCGTTCCACTCGTCTCTCAAGTGTATAGGATGTATATGGGATAAGGCTTGCCTCTCGTCATCCGAGATAACGTCCTTTTGAAAATTCATTTGAAATTATCCCCCTTTGAAAAATTTCAAATCATCTTCATCAAAATTGACTCTCAATGGGGATTTTTGATTTTAAATGCATATATTCAATCGTGTTCGGACATTTTCAAAAGGAACAAATTCTTTTCCTTGAAATGGAACCACTTTAAAAAAAGAATGTGAGCTTTTCAAAAGGATTTTGAATTCAAATAACCTCAAACTCCCGAATTTCGAGCCTGGTAGAGCATTAAGATTTACGAGGAAAGGGAGCTACCTAGCTTCTTTGCTCCGTTGTAGGACAAACTCAATTAGTATGATACTTGGGGAAAGCGGAGCATAACCATTAGAAGCAATTAAAGAATCTTGGTTTAAAATCAACTTACCTCCGGTGTTTGCTCATCACATTTTCGGGTCTACCTCTATTTCGCTTTTTAGGATCTTCCTTTGTGGGAACATGCAAAAGGAGTAACGAATATGTATGCGTGAAATGAGTTCAATGTGACTCGGATCCGCTTGGGGAAAGCATGCCATTTTTGGCTTTTGATTTCATTTTATGGATAATACTTCTTGATCACATTCGTATTTACAAGACTTGTCAATTCTTTGCATTCAGCATTTACAAGAATGAGTGCTCCTCCATATAGGATCTTCTTAACTTCATAAGGGCCTTCATAGTTTGGAGTGAATTTTCCTCATGAGTGTTAGGCATTTGGGAGTGTCTTTTTCACAACTAGATCTCCCAACCCAAAAGTTTTGGGCTTAACCTTTCGATTAAACGACTTGGCCACCTGCTTCCGATAACTTTGGCCATGATAGATAGCTTTTAAATGCTGTTCATCCACCAAATTCAATTTCTCATATCTTTACTTGGATCCATTCGGTCTCTAAGAGTTCAATTTGAGATAAAATCCTCAAAGATGGAATCTTAACTTCTATAGGTAGGACGGCTTCTATACCATATACCAAAGAATAGGGCATTGCCCCAATTGAAGTCCAAATTGAGGTTCGATATGCCATTAGTTGATATGATAACCGTTCATGCTAATCTTGGTATTTCTCGATTTGTCTTAGATATAATCCTCTTGATGTTCTTGTTTGTCGCTTCCACAGCTCCACTCATTTGTGGGCGGTATGGGGAAGAGTTATGTTGAATCTTAAAGCAATCCAAAAGATCATCAACCACCCTGTTGTTTATATTTGAACTATTGTCCGTGATAATCGCTTGAGGAGCCCCATATCTAGAGATGATGTCCCTTTGGATAAACTTTGCCACGCTTCCAGTGTGACATTAGCATATGAATTAGCTTCGATCCACTTTGTAAAGTAATCGATCGCTACCAGGATAAAGCATGTCCATTTGAAGCTTTTGGATTAATCGGTCCAATCATATCAATGTCCCGCAAGGAGAATGACCCTGACTTCAGACATCCGATGCGGTTCATTTGGGAGGAGCATTAATTCTATCACCATATATATGGCATTGGTGACAAGATCTCATGTGTTGATTGCAATTAGACTCCATGGTCATCCAATAATATTCGACTTTCATGATCTTCTTAGCGAAAAAGTGACCTTTCATGTGTGGACCACATTCTCCTTCATGGATCTCTTTCATAATCGGATTGGCTTCTTTGCGTCTACGTACCTTAGCAAGATAGAATCAAAAGATATTTTGTATAGAATTTGTCCACCGAGGAAGAATTTGAAAGCCATCTTGGCGATATATTTCCTATCACTCGATTGACTATTCTCGGGAAACTTACCTTTCGAAGGTAGTTCTTAGTATCATGATACCAAGGTTCATTATCAAACCCCTCTTCGACTACCATGCAATAAGTTGGCTAATTCGAATATCAATTCTTAAAGGTTCTATATCAAAGCCATCTTGCACCTACAAAGATTGATGATAAAGTAGCTAGCGCATCTACGAAGTGATTCTAATTTTTTGGCGGATATTCAAAGGTGATTTGATCGAATTCTCTAGCCAACTTCTCTAAGAACTCATGATATGGTATGAGCTTGGAATCCTTTATTTTCCATTCTCCTTGCGTTTGCAGGACAATGAGCATAGAATCTCCATAAACTTGTAGTTTGTGTACCTTCATTGAAATGGCCAACCGTAGGGCAAATATGCAAGCTTCATACTCGGAGACATTAATGGTGCATGGGAATGTTAATTTCGCTGATACGGGGATAATCTTGATCCTCCGGGGATATTAAAATAGCCCCGATTCCTAATCCGTAAAGGTTTACGGTACCATCAAAATACATGGTCCATTTATCTTCTTATATACTTGAAATACGATCCTCAACTCCTCCTTCCTTGAGGTTTCCATGCTTTTGAGGATTTTCTACCAACATATCAGCGATGACTCTTTCTTTAATTGACTTTTGAGGAGAACTTCGATATCAAATTCAGAAAAAAATACTTGCCATTTAACCAAGATCCCAACTAAAGCTGGTTTCTCAAGTAAGTATTTAATCGGGTCATCTTTAGTGACCAATCTAATGTGATGATAGAGAGTGTATTGCCTCAATCGGTGGAGTACCCAAACCAATGCAAGACAAGTTCTTTTGACTATCGGGTAATTAGCATCGGATGTAGTAAACTTCTTGCTCGGGTAGTAAACCGCATGTTCCTTTCCATCTTTGGGATTTGTTTGAACTACTAGAGCTCCTAATGACTCATTGTGGACCGTTAGGTATAATGTCGGAGGAATACCGGGAATAGGAGGCACGTAACCGGTGGTTGCACAAGATGTTCCTTAATCTTGTTAAGCGCTTGTTGACATCTCGGAATCTCATTTCACCTCAAGCACCTTTCTTCGGGAGCTTAAAGAATACTTTTACTGATTCTAACAATTGGGATATAAACCCAGCTATATAGTTCAGCCGTCCCAATAAACTCTTTACTTCTTTAACTCGTGGTAGGAGTTCCAATTCCTTATATGGCTTTGATCTTCGAAGAATCAATTTCAATTCCACGATTACTTACCACGAATCGGAGCAATTCCCGGATCTAGCTTCGAATATGCACTTCGTGGGATTTAGTTTCAGCTTAAATTTATGAAGGTGTTCAAGTAATTTTCTTAATACCTGGACATGATCTTCCTGACTCTAGATTTGGCGATCATATCATCCACATATATTTCAATTTCTTTATGCATCATATCATAGAAAAGGGTTATCATTGCCCTTTGGTATGTAGCACCCTGCGTTTTTCAACTAGAAAAGCATCACTCTATAATAGAAGGTCCCCCACCGGAGTAATGCATGCAGTTTTGGATTTGTCTTCACTTTTCGGGAAGATCTAATTATACCCAGAGAAACCATCCATGAATGAAAATAGTTCAAATCCGATGATTTTGTTGACCGTAACATCAATATGTAGTAAATGGAAGTCGTCTTTTAGACTTGCCTTGTTTAGTTCTCTATAATCCACAGAGATTCTAACTCTCCCGTCTTTCTTTATCGGGGGACGATGTTAGCAATCGATTCGGGATAAGAGATAAATTCAATGAATCCCATGTTGAGGAGTTTTATTGTCTCTTCCTCAATTTTCTTTGAGAGCTCGGGTTTCATTCTGCCTAAGGGGAAATTTTTGGATCAATCTGCGATGAATATTCCACGATACTTGGATCCAATCCCGGTATATCAGTGTAGGACCAAGCAAATATATCCCGATATTCTCTTAAAAGATCAACCATTTCTGGATGCTTCGGATGAAGTTAACATTTTTCCCGATTTTTACTTCTTTGATATTTTCGGAATCTCCCCGGATTGATTGTGATCGTACCCTCGGCGATAAGCGATTTAAAATCTTCATAACGATTCTAATCTCGTATAATATCGCCCAAATCACCTTCTTCCTCGGCTGTCCCATATAAATAATAAACTATCTCGATCCGAGTAACATAATAACCCATTATGCATGGGAGGAATGATATACCTGAAATGTGACAAGTAAGGTTAGTATGCCTCAACAATTTTTATGAATGAAAGATTTTTATGAAAACTATTTTGAAATCTATTTTGGAAAAAAAGATAAAGGAGAACTAGTCCTCGTTTCATTGGACATTTTGGCTCTCAAAATATTTTTGAAATCGGGATTCATATGGCAAATCATGTCTTAAGCTTCAACCTTGCGAAGATAGGTATCATTATTGGGCTGATTTGTGGCTCCATATGTCCTTAATAAAATTTGAGAATTTTTATTAATTAACGAAATGAATGTCATTACAATCATGTACTTCTTACATCAACAATTAAAGATCTAAGGGTACTCAAAAGAAAATGCAACGATAGAATCGTAAATTGTAGGAAAGTAAATGCATCAACTAAATACATAAAAAGGAAGTTCGGAAAGAGTCTCTTTACTCGAGGAATGGGAGTGTTGTCCTCGAGGCACTCAATGATGACATTTACCCGGTCATCCATAAAAAAGATGAAGAGATCCAGTTCATCCACGGTAAGAACGTCTTCATCTTCAAGCCATTTAGTGCTTTCATAGAATACCCTATTCATCGGGTTATGAAACATCTTTCCTTTCGCTTTTCAAATGCTAGATCCGATAAATTGATCGTTTCGGCCTCCATACCGTCTACGGCTTCGTGGTTCTTACCTCGGCCTCGGCCGCCGACCTCCACAACAATCGATTTCTCCTTTGTAGTCTAGACCAAAGTTGTGGTCATTTGACTTCGGATTCGGAGGATTGCAAATACCCCGACCATGTTTACCCAATCCGGCTCCGAGGATATATCCGTTCTTCAACAATACCGTCCCAGCCATAATAAAGGACTTGGAGAATTTAGGTGTATCAACCTTAGTACCGGATGGTACATGCATGGCGTGAGATATGATATTGAAAGTGTGATAGCTCAACTCCTCTTCTTTTTTAGGCTAAACATAAGGAAGCATCTCTCTAATATGTGCTCGATGTCCTAGTTCACCATGAACGGTGATCGCTTACCGTTCACCACAAATTTCACTTTTTGGTGAAGACTTGAAGGTACCACTTCGGATACATGTATCCAAGGTCTTCCAAGTAGCATCGTGAACGCGCTTGGAATATCTAGCACTTGGAATGGAATAGAGAACTTGACAGGTCTAATCATAACATCTAGTTCAATCTTTTCGACTACATGCTTTGAGACTCCATCAAATGAGCGGATGGTTGTTTTTGACTTCTTGATCATGTCTTCATGCATTCCCAAGCTCCTTAGAGTGCTTAGGGGACATATATTAAATGCAGAACCATTATCAACTAGGACATGAGGTACCTCCTTTCCTTGGCACCTCCGGGAGACATAAATAGCTTTGTTGTGGACTCATCCCTCTCTAGGGAGATCCACATCTAAAAATGAGATCTCGATCCTTTAAAAGAATTGCGCCAACGAAGTCTCCCTCGAACTTCATTTAAAGTCTTCGAACATGTATTTCGTTCAACACCTTCATCAAGGCATTTTTGTGCTTCTCGGAATTTAAAAATAGATCCGGGAGAGAGATCTCGTGCGGGCATTTCCAGAGTTGTTCTATCACCTCATACTCGCTTATCCTTGCAATGGACTAGAATTGTTCAATGCTCTCTTGGTCGGTGTTCTCTTTTTGGTTCACCCTCCGTTGGGGCATAACACCTTCCGCACCTCATAATGGCACCAATTTTGTCGGTTCCATAATCCTAACGCACCGCTTTTGAGTCATACTCTTCGATTGGTGGAGTTTTGATCTTCACCGGTTTGATCATTTCATCCGGACTCTCTAGCACTTCATTCGACTCATCATCCATCGGTTTGATGATCAATATCTTACGAGAGAGATCTTCTTCATCCATGCTCAGAGTATCCACTTCGTTCGGATTAATAACGAAGGGAATTGGTGTACCAATCATCCCAATGAGTTCATCTTCGTGGATATCCTCGGAATTGTATCTAGAGTACAGCTTTGCGCATGTTGAACTTTTTGGTCTTCTTTTGTTTGCTTCCCCTTCGCGCTCCTTCTTAATCCTCATCATTATTCCCTCCACTCTCGTGCCTATATTCACCAAGTGCTCAAATGAGTGGTAGCCATATGTGAACATGATATCAAAATACTCTCGCAGGGAACGACTTTAATATATACTCCATCATTTTCTTCTCTAATAGTGGAGGTTGCACTTGTGTATCTTGCTTCTTCCACCTTCGTGCAAAGCATTCAAAAGTTTCATCTTCACCTTTCCTAATATTCAACAAATAAGTCTTACAACATGTCCTCTTAAACCAATCTCGAATCAATGTATAAATTGCTTCTATGAATCCTCCCAATTTGGGACCTAGTCCAAGTTAAGCGATCGAATCTAGAATAATGCGGAGCCCATCGACTATATTGGAAATTGTGAACAAGAACCTCATCATCTTCATGGTAGCCAACCATCTTACGGAGATAATACGAGATATGAGCTAAGGGACACCTGGTACCATCATATATCAAGCGGAACACCACCCTTAGATTTGGTCCTTGAGGTGGAATATTTCTATTTTGAGTAATTGGGATGATGAGCTCCCTTACTTAAGATATTTTCCTCGATAACTCGTTGCAATGCTATTCTAGATTTGCCATCCGATGGCTTTGCTCTTCAATTTCTTTTCGTGTTTCCAACACTTGCGTACTTTCTTCTACTTTTGAGCTGTTAAGTTGTATCGCCAATTGGGACAGTTCCGACACCATGCTAACTAGATGATACATGTGTGTTTCCATATTGGAAAGTTGGATATGAGCTTCTTGTTCCTTTTGTCCATTCAAAGGATCTTCTATGCTAGCGCTCCATCCATCACACCAACGAATTCCTCTTGTGCCACATCATCCATTCCACTCTAGCCATCCGGTTCTATATCCTTCGAATCAACAAAGAAACCGGGAGGAGCGGAATAAAGAACTTTGAAGTTATAACATCCACTATCTTGACCAAAATTATCAATCACTTTGCTCCTTCGAATCGCTTCTCGGATAAACCTCCTATCTCCTCGACGAGCTTTTTTAGACGTGCTTCAAACTCATCTAGCTCTTCAACTTTCTCATCATCTTTGACATTCATTGTTGACACTGAACTTTGATTAGTCATTTTTTAGTATATTTTTAAAAAAATATGAACAATTCACAAAAAATTCAAAGAATTGAAAAATTAATTTTGGGACCTAGGCTAAACCTAAAGAACTATTTTTGAACAAAAAAATATTTTTTGTATTTTTCCTTTTTTTTTTTTAATTTCTCGAAAATAGAAAAATACTTGAAAAATCCAGAAAAATAGTATTTGAGGTCGAAAAATATGCAAAAATAGCCTATATTTTTATTTTAATATCCTTTTCATTTTAACCTTCCAGAAATTCAAAATTTTAGTTCGGGCCTATGTGTTCTTTCATTACACAAAAGCTTGAATTAGGCCAAACAAACCATTTGAATCATTCAATTTGTGATTTTCACATTTTTGGATCCTTGACATTTAATTTGATTATCCTACATTACAATTAGGTCCTCGGATTTCAAGAAATTGCACAGTTGCACAATTTGGACATAATTGTATAAAAACTTTTCAATTTAATCCCTAGATCTTATTCAAAGCCAAATTAATTAAAATCTAGGGACTACCATAGCAAACCAAGACCATTGCCCCATATTTTTCAACATTCTAAATCGATTGAGACCGATGGTAACACCCGAGACCTCCGAGAGAAGCTCCGATAAGGCCAATCAAACTCTTGGCCCCGCAAAAGTCAATAGGATGCAAACTTTGGTCATTTCGTATGCATTTTAGCTCAACCGAGCGCCTAATGGAGCTGGACGGATTCCCAACCAATTTTGTCACCGTCAACGTGCCATTTGGCACATGATAGCATGTGAGGACAGCTCGAAGAAGCTCACTCGTATGTGCCAAGTTTTCAAATTGGATATAGCTTTCCAAACACATTTTGAAAAGGAGAAGGAGGCTCATTTTTGCTCACGGACGAAATACAATAAAGAGAGAGTGAAAAGGTAGAGAGAGAAGCTCTCAAGCTCCCTCGACGATGCCATTGCCGAAGCTTCGAGCTCGAGCTATGCAAGTTCAGCTCAAGCAATCTAGGCTAAACCAAAGCTTCAATCTACTTCCCGAAGTTTCGTATCAACCTCGGGAAGTGATCGCATCGACTCACGTCGTCTACGATCTCCAAAAACGGTGAGTCAAGCTTCAAGTTTCATCTCCGCCCTCACATGGCATCTCACCTCTTCGATCATGATTATTGCAATTAGTGTGTGCATTTTACTCCCTAAACATCACTAAGCATGTTGGCATCCTTCTTTTGCATTGATTTGGCTTGAATACCTCGAGTCAAACCTCTCGCCATAGCTCGAACCGTCGAACATCGGCCATGCAAATCTAGCAATCCACAGCTCAATCGAGCTTCAAGTAAGCATTCGAACTCATGGTAGTGCTATTACGTGATTGAATCGAAAAGTTAGGCCCTAGATTTGATGATTCGAATCGCTATGGTTGCACCGGTTCTAACTTGATTAATGGAGTTTCTAAGGATGAAATTGCTTAGTTTTTAGGTATGTTGTTCCCGAGGTTGAGATGAATCAAACGGACCGATTTTGTATGATTTGGTCCAGGTTTAGCGATCGATCGGCACCGGAGAAATCTTGGCCGTCCGTTCGACCGCCTCGCGAGAAGAGACGAAGGCGAGTCGGCGCTCGTTGGGCCGGTCAACGCTCGACGTAGCTCGACGTGGCGCCACATGGCAGCACGTCGCGGGCTATTATAACGGACTATATTTTCAAATAATAAAAAATAAAATGATCGGACGGTGGGGGTGGTGCCACGTGTCTTGATTTGGTCTTTTTCAAAGGCAAAAAATGTTTTTTCGAAATATAACAGATTTTCTAAAAATAAAAATAATATGTTAGTTGGATGGTTGAGAATTAGTATCATCATCCAATCATGGCCGTAGGTTTAGTATGCAGATTGAATGGTTGTGAGTTAGTCTTTTAGTTCGATCTCGATCGTTCGTTTTAGTATGTCAATCGAACGGCTTAGGATCGATCGTCGATCGATCTCGAACCGTTGATTTAGGTAATCTGATTCGAGGGTGGTGGCTTAGCCACGTGGGCTGTTCTGATCGTAAGATATGTTATTAGATTTTTATAATTTCCAAAAAATGGATAGAAAATTAGAAAAATCAAAAAATAAAATATAAAAAATAAAAGCGATGTCGATTAATCTAGTTCGGGACCAATAGGGTTTGGATCGGGCTATTCGGTTAATGGGCATCGGTTCAATCCTATCCGAAAAATTTAAAAAATATTCGGAAATTCAATAAAAAAGGAAAAAAATTGTAAAAAAAAAAAGAAAAAAAAGGAAAAATTCAAAAAATTTAAAAAAATCACAAAAAATTGAAAACGACTACATTCAATTGGTTTGATCGCAAATTATGATTTTTGGGTTTCCTTACTTTCCAAATTGACGATTTTACCCTTCTAGGCATTTTGCCATAACATTTTTCAAACCAACTCTCGGGTTTTAGTTGGTCTTTCCCCGAGCCTATAGGGCTATATTAGGCTTGTCATGTTGATCCGATTGATTATTTTGATGCGATTTATCCTCACATGTCAATGATTCCTTAATTTGCACACTTAATTTCTTGATCGTGGTTGTTAGGATAGAATATTCCTGATCCGCATGAAATCTATAGGTCGTTAGAGTCTACCTCACGTTTTTGAGCATCGTATGATTTTTTAGGTTAGAAAAACACTCATCCTAATGCCAAAAGGGCGTCGATGGCATTTCTCAACGTAACAAAATCCCCTGTACCCTTCTCTCTCGTTTTCGCGAGAATCGATTGGTTTCTCCCGATTAATCGATAGGGTTTTCCGATCATACTTTGCAAGAAATGATTGGTGGAAACTCCAATGGCAGGTACACTATGCAAATGTCACCCGACCACATAAGGTCGACCCCGATTTTAATTCCTTCCCACCTTTGCAACTTGGGTAATGGGCTTTAGGAGGGACCCGCATCCGAGATCCATCCACTGCGAGTTGGACGACGATGTCCCATTAACCATCGATGGAGCGTTCCGTAACTTCCAACCGGGTACGCCTCGTAGGAGGGTCGCGACAGACTAGGGACTCCGCTAGGGACGTTTAGAGGATTTAGGCCGATTAAAAAGCTAAGCGTTTTCTAACCTTATCTTCTGCAGATGCTCTCGAAGGTGAGGTATGTCCCCTAACGAAATGTGGTAAATGTTGGTGCAGATTGGGAGTTATAAGGGGTGGTGTCTTTGTTGACATGTTTTATGCCGATTAGAGTTTGGATTGATTGTTTACTTTATGAACATTTGAAGCGCTTATTTAATCATAAATTGTTCCGTATGACTTGCATATTTAAAGGATCGGGACACTCCATATGCAAGCTCCTAAACCCAAGTCGCGAAACACCCTTAGGTGGCCATAGATAGGGATTGGTATGCAAATCTCTTGCGTTTGATTGTGCTTGAATTGACCATACTTTATCTCACTCATTATACGAAGTTGTTGAGCCTACCCACTTGTTATTTGATTGCACTTGTGAGCGACTCTCCAACTCGTATAATAGGAACCTTCTTATGTCCATACCCAAGCCATTTTGATTTCTAAAGTTAAACCCTTCACTTGTCTTATGCGCATGTAATTGGAAGGTTGGTATACCTAAAACCAAAAATCATAAAAAGGGTATCATTGGTTGGTAAGGTTCTTCAATTCAATTTTGTAATTTCAATTCTTCATCTTGAATTGTACATATCATGCATCATTAAGTGCCTGTCATGCATTATTATTCCAAAGATCATTTGAGTGATTGGTTGGAAAATCATTTTTTTAGGATAGAAAGATGGTTTCCCCAAGTTAGATGGAAGTTTCCAAGGTTATCACTCGAGAGGAGCATCGAGTTGAATCAAAGTTAGCAAAGACCAAAGAGAGCATTTTTTAGACACTTCTCAAGATCAAGAAACGCCGTTGTGCAAACAAGACTCCATAGCATTCCCCGATCAAAAGAGCCAATCGTCGAAAAGGAGCAAACATTTCATGAATGGTGCATGAAGACGAGAAAACTAAACCGAATGTTTAGGATTGCCCCATATTACTCCATTAACGAGAGGAACGAAGTTGTTGAAGATAATTTCCATTTCCCTGGATTGGTGGATATCTCATCCGATGAGGATTTTGATGTCAACCAAATTTGACTTGGGGCATCTTTGTGGTTTCTAGAGTCTCGATTTACTTGTCTTTACATCGAGATGTATTCCTTCCGTGAATTTGACGTTTCTAAGTATGTTTTCACCTTTTCCTTAGGCTTGGATGTATTAGAGATTATTTGAGATGCACTTGCACCGTCTAAGGTTTATTGGTCATGTTATGTGACGATGGCTTTCTTTCCAATCATTTTAATGGTTCTAATCAATTACGTGACTTCTTTGAGTGAAATATGGTTTAAAACTCTTTATTCGATTCCTTTTGGTCAAATAAAAGTATTTAACCCTTATTTCACCAAAAGATGGCATGAAATTGAATTAGTGCACTTGCTTAACATTTGCATTACATTGCATGCATCAAACATAAAATCCATGATAATTGATTTTATGACCATTCTTTCATTCATTAGAGACGATGGGGAACGGAAACATCAAGATCATCTTAGTTCCATGCAAAGAGCTAATGCAATGTTGGAACCGACTCAATGTGATTAACCAAGCTTATGTGGAAGGCCGTTTGGAGAGATTGGTAAACTTGATCAAAGTAAGATACCAATCCGCTCTCATTCATGCACTAGCAAGACGTTGGGATCCCAAGACTATGACTTTCAACTTTCGAGGATTAGAGTTGACACCGACCTTGGAGGAGTATACCGCCATCATAGGAGCTCAATTTGACAATCGCATAATTCAACCCCCGCTTGACATGAATCCTACTCAATCCTTATCAAAATTCCTTCGACTCAAAATTTTCGAGATAAAAAAAGTTTACAAATTTCATTCCGGCAAGTTTACCTTGTCATTTCTCGTTGACAACTACTCTTCTCTTTCCATCAATTCTGGTCATAGATCCGGTAAGGTGTTCATCTTAGCATTCTTCACTTTTGTTCTATTTTCGACTTCTAGAATGACCTTTGATCCTTCTATAGTCCATATAGCCCAAGCAATCCTATACCCATTAAGATTACTCTTACATGATCCAAGTTGAGACCTTCCTTTCTCTAAATCGCTTTCAAACCTCGGGAAATGTACCTTTCAAGCCTTCAACGGACTACTCCACATGTGATTTTTGTTTCTCATGTTAAAACATTTGGGCTCAAAGTAGGGTGTCATGAGATTAGCAAACATGTCCATCCTTTCGGATCTTTCCTAAAGTGTCAATCCTTGGTCCCAAACCATTCTTTTAGGAAATGATTAGAGGTACTTGGAAAATTAGAGCTTGAGCACCTATGATGGTAGTTAACTTGGCTAAGACTACTTGAGGCCCCGTATCACTAGAGCAAATGGAGACTCGATTCCTCGATAGGTTGGATGGGTGGCATTGCATATTACCCTATTCAAGTGGTTAGGCAATTTGGCCTTCTTCAAGAGATCCCACTAGATACTCGTCCCGGAGTTTTCTCGTTTGACTTACCACTAGGAGAGCTTATCGAGAAGATGAAGGCTCTTTATCAGTGCGAAGATTAAGAAGATTATCTATGTCTTGGAGAATACACCTCTACAAGAGGTAAAGTGGCCGGATAATTTGGGAGGAGAGATGAACATCCATCGTGCTTCTAAAGCGTATATCAAGAAGTTCAAAGAGTTTCGACAATCTTTGGTCAAACCATATATTGCTAAGTGCGTATCACCCCCGAATTGAAGAAGTGGAGCCCTACATCCCCGAAGTACATCGTACTACACGTTCTTGGAGTAGAGCCGTACATTCCTGAAGACCCAAGTCGCCGACACTTGAAGAAAGCGAAGATCCTTATCTATGGGATTCGGATGAATCGAAGATTGGATGGAGTCCAAGCTTCCTCGGCTTGGATATATTGATTCCCCATTAGTCTTAGCTTGTTGATGTTGCATTTATCATCTTTGAACACTTTTGAGCAATTTGAGTTGTAATAAATGCATTCTACCTTCATTTATGCATTTGGGATATATTCATCATCACTTAGAAAAATCAATTATCACGGATTAATCTTCTTTCAATAACATGATTATTTGTGATAAATGGCGAAAAGATTGTTTTGATGAAGTCAATGCTCATCAATGGGCTTTTCTCCTCATTAGTCTCAAATAAACATGGTATTGAGGAGAAATTTAAAGTTCTTCGCCATGATTATTAATTCTTTCAATTCTAATTAACGTCTTGAAAAAATAGGTGATTTATCACCATGAGAACTCGAAGTAAAACAAGACGATTAAGAATGGAGCAAGAGGATCTCGCTCCTCGCGTCACTAGGTTAGAGACACAAATGAATGTTGTGGCTACGATGATTGCAGAATTGAAAGCAATGTTGATTGCAACCCAAGGGAAATACCCAATCTGGGGCAGGAACTAGTGCTCAACCTAGTCCATCTCATAACTTGATCAAAGTCATCTAGCCGATTCAACTCTAAATACTTTGAAGCACCGCGAAAAGCTCCTCCTGTTATTGACATGGAAAAATAGTTTTCTAAAGCTGAGGAAGAGGCTAAGAAGTTGGCCAAAATAGAAGAGTGCCTAGCTAGTCAAGGATACGAGTTACCCAAATTTGATAAGGTGACACCGTTCACTAAAATTGAAGTCCCCGCCGACTATAAAGAGCCCGAATTCGTAAGGAAGTACAATGGGACTAGATGTCCCAAAGCACAATTGAAGTACTATCTATGCCAAATGGCTCAATATTCGGATAATACCCCTTTGTTGGCGAATACTTTCCAAGAAAGTTTAGTCAGGGCAGCCTTGGCCTGGTTCATTGAGTTGGAGCCCGAAAGCTTTGTTGATTGGGACAAACTTGGCTGATGAGCTTCTTTGACAAGACAAATTTAACACGTTGATTGCATTTACTAGAGAAGATTTATTAAGGACATAGAAGGGGAAGAACAAAGGTATTCCAACCTACATTGAGAGGTGGAGATCCCTCAGCAGTTCAAGTGAAGCCCACCGGTCCCTTAAGAGGAATTAACCGATCTCTTCCTAGAGGCTTTACCGTTCGAATTCTTTGATAAGTTGAATGCCTCTAGATGCCAAATGTTCGTGCACTTGATAAAGGTGGCGAACGTCACGAATGGGCTTTAAGAGAGAAAAAGATACCTAATTTTGGGTTTAAGCGTCAATACCCAATCAAAAGAGAAAATGAGCAAACAAGGGATGAAGCCTTCATTCCCATTCCCATCGTTAAGTCGAGGAAATTCCTGAACTCAACTCCAACTCAAGGGAGTATATCCTAGACTATGCCAAAGGCATTCGAACCAAAGAAGAAAACACCCGTTTTCACACCACTCACATGTCCACTATCGAAGCTTTTACCTATGCTCCTTAAAGGACATTTGGTTGCCAAAGAGCCACAAAGGGTGAATCCTTCCAAATTCCCCGAGGTTTGATGAGACTCAATCTTGCGCTCACTATATGGGTGAAAAAGGACACAATGTGACAATTATCTTGCATTGAAGTATAAGGTTCAAGCCTTGATAGATGGTGGAATCCTAGAATTTGACAAGCGGAACCTAATGTACAACAAAATCCTCTACTAGAACATCGTAAGGTCAACGCGATATTTAAGGATGAGTAAGAGGAACAATTGGAGTTTATTGTTGATATTAAGAAGCTGTAAGAAATCCTAGATATCGCATTTCTAAACAGCAGAAGATATCATGCATGGAGAAAGATGGTTAATTTTGGCATCATAAGAAAGATTGACGGCTGCGCCTTCAAGGGGATTCATGTGAAGGTAGACATAATCTCCGATGACTTCATGATGAGAGCTACGAGAGTAGAAATATTGAAAGTTCCTTATGGATACCGATGAACATTAAGATGAAGATACAAATGAATATGAAGAACACATGGAAAATGCTCGAAAAGGAGACAGGAGATTCTTATAGGAGGCCTTACATAGAAGCGATGTGTCTCATAATTAGGCCTAGATAGCAGAGGCTACAACTTTAAAGTTCTATATTCTGCTCCTCCAAATTTCTTCGTAGATCCCAAGGATATAATCCTTGATAGATGGGAAAGAATGGATGACGTAGATGAAGAATTCGTTGGTGCAATGGATGAGGAAGAATCTCAAGTTGAACTAAACGAGTAGGAGACCCATATCCTGGATGGCTAATATGGAAACTCACATGCATCATTTAGCTAGCATGGTATCTCGAATTAACTCGTCTAGTAATGAAACTTAATGAACGAAAAGTTGAGGAAGGCAAGTAAGCACTTGAGACGCGAAGGACGATCGAAACACGGGAATTGCCGTATGGCCAACTTACATGAGCGGTATAGTGAGCTATTTGGTAAGATATAATTGAGGGAGCTATGATTCCTATTACTTAGGTAAAGAATATCCCACCCCAAGGATCAAGTTCAATGGTGACATTTTCAACAAAGTATGATGGTCCTGGATGTCCCCTCGCCCACGTAACGTATTATCTCCGAAAAATGGTTGGACACCATGAGGATGATGAAGCCCTCATCCACAACTTCAAGTTCGGCTTGATTGAATCTGCGTCACTATAATTTCAATCTATTGACTTAGATTGGGTTTTCAACTGGGAAGATCTATCGAACAATTTGTATGATAATTTGAAATAGAGCCTAAAGGACATGTCGTAGAGCCGATAAACTCAGCATAAAGAAAGGTGAAGACGAAAGTTTTGAACTCTTTGTCCGAAGATGGAAGAGACAAGTTGAGAAGGTGCAACCCCCATTGTCCAAGAAGGAAATGGTGGAGTACGTACTAAAGTCGCTTCCCGTGGAATACTTCGATCGCATGTGCGCCTATGGATACCACTCTTTTGAACACCTCGTAGACATAAGCGTAAGCATGAAAGGTATAATATGAAAAGTTAAAATGGAACATCGGAGGCTATTTGGTGAAAGAAAACCAGAAAGTTCCCTATGCGTTAAACATTTCCGTGGATATAATTTTGAGGACATTCACGAGGACAAATTGGTTGGAGTGATAGAAACTTCGACTCCCTTTGTCATCAACATAGACAAAGTGAATGTGATGAGTGTGGAAGATAAGGAACTCTCTAGCAAGCCGATGGTCATCAAATTGAATAATGATGAATTAGACGAAGTAGGGAAGGATCGAGAATGAAATGATCAAACTAGCAAAGATTAAGATTTCGCCAGTGGAATATGATCCGAAAGCGGTATCTTGGGACTATAGAACGGCAAGATAGACGTTGCGATGAGGTGCGAAAGAGGTTACGCCCCTAGGGAAGGTGAACCAGAGAAAAGAATGCGACTAATGAGAACGTAGAGCAGCTCCAGGTCCATCGTAAGGACGAGTGAATATGAGGTTATAGAACAACTTAAGAAGATGCCCGCACAAATTTCGCTCTTGGATATCTTTATAAACTCCAGAGAGCATAAGAATGCTCCGATAAATGTGCTAAATGAGATACACGTTCCAGAGACTATAAATGAAGTCCAGTTTGGAGGACTTCGTCGGCGCGATACTATTGAAAGATCGGATCTCCTTATCGGATGAAGAATTCCCTAGAGAAGGACGAAGCACATAATAAGGCTTTATCCATCTCCGTGAGGTTTCTAAGAAAAGAAGTACCTCATGTTTTGATTAACAACAGATCTGCATTCAACTTATGTCCTTTAAGTACTCGAAAAGTCTAGGGATATTTGAAGATTCGATAAAAAGGTCGAAAGCAACCATATGCTCGTTTGATGGAGTTTCAAAGCATGTAGTTGGAGAAATTGAGTTAGATGTTATGGTGGACCCGATCATATTCTCCATTCCATTCCAAGTGCTGGATATTACAAGTGCTTTCATGATGCTTTTAGGAAGGCCTTGGATACATGTATTTAGAGCAGTACCTTCAAGTCTTCATTAGAAAGTCAAGCTTGTGGTAATGGAAGGGCGATAAGCGTTCACGGTGAAGTGGGATATAGAGCCCGAATTAGCGATATATTTCCTTATGTGAAGCCTCGGAAGGAAGAAGAGTTGAGCTATCATACCTTCAACATCATGTCTATCATACATGCACCGTCTAGAACCAAGGTTGCTACACTTGACTTTTCCAAATCTGCTATAATGGTTGGAAAGGTACTCCCGATGAGTAGATACATCCTCGAAATCGGACTAAGAAAATACGGTCAAAGCATTACCGATCCTTTGAATTTGAAATCGAACGACCATAAGGTTGCTCTGGATTATAGAGGAGTTATTGATAATTATGAAGGTCGTGCCTAAGGTCGAGGTAGAAACCGTGGATACCATGGAAGCTATGGAAGCCGAAACGATCAATTCATTGGCTCAGCTCTTGGAAAGGCCAGGGAAAGATGTTCAATAACCCGTTGAATGGGATATTCTACAAGAGTACCAAGTGGCTCAAAGATGAAGAAATTATCGTTGATGAATAACCGGACCTCGCAACCCTTTCATGGATGAGCGAGTGCACGTAATCGCATGGCTCGAGGATGATGCTTCTATTCCTAAGTAAAGAGACTCCTTTTGAACTCTCTCTTTAGTGCATTTAATACTTGCATTTAATTTCGTGCAATTTACAATTCAGTCATTGCATTTGCTTTATGGTACCCTTGGATCCTTTATTGTCGATCCAAGAAGTACAGTATTGTAATGTCATTTTCTGGATCAATCAATAAAAAATTCAATTTTTATTAAGGACATATGAAATCACATATCGATCGATGATGATACTTACCTTCATAAGAATTGGAGCTTGAGGTCCGATTTGCAATATGAATCTTGATTTCAAAAACTTTTTGAGAACCAAGATGTACGATGAGATGAGGACTAGTTCTCTTCCTTTTTCCTCCGAGAATGTTCGAAAGGAATTTCAAAACGATTTTCATAAAACCATGCATTGTTAATAGTTGTTGTGACATACTAACCACCCTTGTCGCATTTTAGGCATATCATTCCTCCCATGCATAATAGGTTATTATGTGATTCGAGTCATCAAGATGATTATTATTATGAAATCGTCGATGAGGAAATAATTAGTCAATGTTAGGTGAGATTGGAATCATTATGAAAAATTTAATTTGATCACCGCTGAGAATGCGATTCTGATCAATCTTAGGGATGTTGAAAATATCCGAGAAGTTAAAATCGGGGAAAGATTAATCTCATTTGAAGTATACAGAATGATCAATTTGTTAAAAGAATATCGGGATATTTTCACCTAGCCTTACGCCGACGTGCCCGAGTGGACCCAAGCATTGTGGAACATGCTTTGCCAATTGACCGAAAATGCTGCCTAAGAAATAAAAATAGAGAAGGATGAAACCCGAGCTTTCCGAAAGATTGAAGAAGAAGTAATCAAGCTCTTCAGTGTAGGGTTCTTTGAAGTTATCTCATACCCCGAATGGGTTGCTAACATCATTCCCGTAATGAAGAAAGATGGGAGAGTTAGAGTCTTGGTGGATTATCGAGACCTAAACAAAACAAGTTCGAAGGATGACTTCCCATTACCACACATTGATGTCCTGAGTCGATTATCTCGTGGATTCGAATTTTTCTCGTTTATGGATGGATTATCTAGATATAACTAGATCTTCTTGAAAGAAGAGGATAAAGTTAAGATCGCATTTATAGCTCCATGTGGGACCTTCTATTACAAGGTAATGCATTTCGGATTGAGAAATCTTTGGGGCTTCATATCAAAGAGCAATGGTAAATCTCTTTCATGATATGATGCACAAAGAAATTGAAGTATATGTGGATGCTATGATCGCCAAATTTAAAGTTTGAGAGGACCATGTCCAAGTATTGAGGAAATTATTTGAATGGCTTTGCAAGTTTAAACTAAAGCTAAACCTCGCGAAATACATATTTGGAACTAGATCGGGAAGCTACTCGAATTTGTGGTGAGTAGCTAGAGAACCGAAATTGATCCCTCAAAGATCAAAGCCATATGGGGAATCGGTACTCCTACCACAAGAAAGGATGTAAGGAGTTTATTGGGAAGGCTGAACTGCATAGCTGATTCATATCCCAACATGCAAGCTAAGCCATTGTTTAAGCTCCTGAAGAAAGGCGCAAAACTAAGATGGGATCCCGAATGCTAACCGACGCTAAACAAAATTAAAGAATATCTTATGTGACCTCTAATCCTGGTACCTCTCATCCTAAGTATCCCTTTGACATTATACCTAACGGTCCAAGATGAGTCGTTACGTGCATTATTGGCATAAATAAGTCCCAAAGATGGAAAAGAAAGGGCGATTTACTACCCGAGTAAGAAGTTCATTGCATCCGAAGCTAGCTACCCAAAAGTTGAAAGGACTTGTGTTACATTGGTTTATATGCTCGATAGATTGAGAAGTATACTCTCCATCATCATATCAATCTCGTCACTTGAAAATGACTCAATCAAGTATCTCCTTGAAAAACCCGCTCCGGTTAGGAGAATGGCTAAATGGCGGTACTCCTACATAAATTCGACATTAAAAGTTCTTCCCAAAAGACGGTGAAAGGAAGGGTCATCGTTGATTTATTAGCAACAAATCCTCAAGAGCACGAAAGCTTTGAAGAAGGAGAAACCGAGTATCGTATCTTGAGCATATCGGAAGATAAATGGACCATGTATTTTGATGATGCCGTAAACCTTTTTGGATCGAGAACTGCGGTAGTTTTAATATCCCTATAGGGTCAACATTATCCGGTTTCGCAAAGTTGGTATTTCCATGCACCAACAACGTTTTCGAATATGAAACCGCATCCTTGGTCTACAATTAGCGGTTTCAATGAAGGTACATAAATTACAAGTATATGGAGATTCGATGCTTAACATCATGCGAGACTCAAAGAGAATGGAAGACAAAAGACTCTAAGCTTGTGCTATATCATAAATTCTTGGAGAGACTAACCAATGAGTTCGGTGATATAACTTTTCAATATCGCCAAGAACTCAAAATCACTTCGTGAATGCTCGACCACTTTATCATCAATGCTTCAAATACAAGACAGCCTTGATATAGAGCCTTTGAGAGTGGACATTCTAAATCAACCGATATATTGTTTGGTAATTGAAGAAGGATTTGATGGAGAACAGTGGTATCACGATGTCAAGAACTACCTCATGAAAGATGA
Organism: Rhodamnia rubescens; assembly: GCA_021437795.1. Taxonomy (NCBI): domain Eukaryota; kingdom Viridiplantae; phylum Streptophyta; class Magnoliopsida; order Myrtales; family Myrtaceae; genus Rhodamnia; species Rhodamnia rubescens. The sequence continues at coordinate 631,680 of JAILYA010000035.1, forward strand.
GTTTCCTCAAGACAATTCGCAGTGATAAGAATTACATATGAAGGGAGCTTCCAAATTCTTCCTAAATAGACAAATTCTCTACAATAGGTCTTTTGATTCGGTCATGCTAAGGTGCGTAGATGCCAAGGAAGTCAACCAGTTATGAAAGAGATTCATGAGGGAGAATGTGGACCACATATGAATGGCCATCTCCTAACTAAGAAGATCATGAGATTTGGATATTATTGAATGACCATGGGACCGACTTTAATCAACATGTAAGATCTTGTCTCCAATTCCAAGTATACGGCGACGGAATTAATGCGCCTCCAAACGAGCTACATTAGATGTCTAAGGCTTGGCCATTCTCCATGTGGGGCATTGATATGATAGGGCTAATCAATCCAAAAGCTTCAAATGGACTTCGCTTCATCTTGGGAGTGATTGACTACTTCACCAAGTAGATTGAAGCTAACTCGTATGCTAATGTCATGACTAAGAATATGGCAAAGTTCATCAAGAGAGACATCATCTCCAAGTATGAAGTCCCTCAAGCAATCATCGCAGACAATGGTTCAAACTCGAACAACAAGGTGGTTGATGACCTATTGAGTTATTTCAAAGTCAAACACCTTATGTCATCTCCATGCCACCCACAAATGAACGGAGCTATGGAAGCGAACAAAAACATCAAGAAGATTTTATCTAAAATAGGTGAGAGATACCGAGATTGGCACGAAAGATTACCGTATGCATTAATAGCATATCGTACTTTAATCCAAACTTCGGTTGGGGCAACACCCTATTCTCTCGGTATATGGTAAGAAAGCGAGTCCCACTGTGGAAGTTGAGATTCCATCTTTAAGAATCCTATCTCAAGCTGAACTCTCATAGACCAAATGGATCCAACGAGAGGCATGAACAGTTAAACCCGATTGATGATAAATGTTTGAAAGCTATCTATCACGGCCAAAGTTATTAGAAACGAGTAGCTAAGTCTTTCAACGGGAAAGTCAAACCTAGAACTTTTGAAGCGGGAGATCTAGTTGTGAGAAAAACACTCCCAAATGTCCAACATTCCGGAGGGAAATTTACCTCGAATTATGATGGCCCTTATGAGATCAAGAAAGTCTTACTAGGAGGAGCGCTCATCCTTGTAAATGCTGAGGGTGAAGAGTTAACAAGTCTTGTAAATGCGGACGCGGTCAAGAAGTATTATCTTTGAAATGAAATCAAAGGCCGATAACATCGCCATTTTCTCCAAATGGACTCGAGTCACATTAGACTTATCTCATGCATACATGTACACATATTAATCTTTTCTCTTGCGGTTTCCTCAAGAAGAGATGCAAGAATCAAGCGAGTGTCCCGAAACCCTATGAACGACTACACGAAAGGTTAGTGCAAATTTCAATCTTTGAACATCTTTACTTATTCGATTCCACTTATGTTTCCCTAGTGGAGAACACAATTCAAGTTGTTCCGGAATGAAGAAGCCAAATGATTCCATTCTCCCTCGAAGTTTAAATCCTCTTAGAGTGTAAGATCCTTAGAACTTAGAGGCACTTGAATTCTCAAATCTCGAAACATCATTTTAAATCTTGAAACCAATTCGTTTGAAAAAGCACTTTTGAAGTTGTCCAAACACATTTGAATATGAGCTTTATGCCAAAAATCCCTAACGAATCTAATTTTGATGAAAATAGCTTAAAGGTTTTCAAAGGGGATTGCTTTAATTGATTTTCAAAAGGATGTGCTTTCAAGAGAAAAGAGGCAAGCCTATCCCAAACACGTTTCATATACATTGATTGATGAATGATAGGTTGAGAGAAAAAAACTTCATCTATGGGTGTAAGGATCATTCGCAGTGATTACATGAATTGAAATGATGAAAAAGGAATTTTCTTTTATTCTCGCCAAACATTTTTTTATCCTTTGCAAACCCTTCTAAGCCAATGTCGCGACCTAAAAAAAAAAATCAATCAAGATTAATGGATTATTAAGTTAATTACATGAATTAACCCAATGCGGACTCTCCCAAGCCCTACCAATTCGCAACTTAGGTTTGATTTTCAATTTAGGAGCCGCCACTAATCATTTAGGGTAGGTTGATTAGAAACCTATATAAAATAGCGGGAGAACTATTTTATCTCTACGAACCGCAGAAATTGAGTTCGGGGACTTGGTTACGTTAATTAAAAATTAGTGCCCATTCGGTAACAATTTCATGAAAATATCTTTTTGATTGGTTTATATGAATTGGATGCTTTTTTTGTTTTCTTTTTTTCTATTTTTTTTTATTTTCAAATTTTTTTAATGGATTTGAACAAAATTAAACAAAAATGCCCATAATATACCTTTAATTCTGAATTTTTTGATAAATCTTCTCATTCCCGAAGATCCGGGCTAGAGCAAGATTTTATCCGCTACATCCTCGAGGATTCGAGCTAGTACACGGATAAATATATATAAATACAATGTCCCTTCTCGCCAAAGGGCGGAATATGAATTTTTTATATTTAAATCACCATCCCATTCCATAAGATCATGGACGTGGCGTGTGATTTAATTTTTTGACCGGATTTGGGCACTAGGGAGCATACATTATAGGTAGTTTTGTTTAAAGATGTGCAAATATTTATTGAATTTTCGAAAATCCTTAGGGGATTCCGGGAATTTTCAAGGAGATAGGCTCCTATCCACAAAGGATTGATATATTTTAAATTTAGGAAAAGTTATCTCTTAAGATTTTCAAAGTTTATCGGATAATTTTCCAAGTTTAAATATATGATCGGATTTCTTAGGGGATATCAACTTTGGACCACAAGATAAACCTAAATATCCAGAAATATGCTACCGATTCGAAATAATATGTTCAAGATATACGGAATTTCGAAAATCATGAGACAATATAAGAGATTTCTTACAAAAATTATCTTGCTTTATCTATCAAATCTCGACTTTTTTTTTGGATGAAAAGCATTATCTCGGGGAGATTTCAAAAGATTAAGACAAACCCCAATTTGATGTGTGAACAGATGATCTAACCACAATCAATCCAATTAAGCAATTTACTCACAAATTTCAAAATATGCATAGCATCTTGTCATTTGAAAATTATCTTGTCGGGCTCCTAATTATCCAGTTGACTTTGCATAAGCAATTCGGAAATTAAGTAATTTCATGACAATTTGGGCATCAATTCAAAGTAAACTGACTTAATCCATCACAAATATGCAAACAAATAATTAGAGTAGCCAAGCTTGTAATTTACCTTAATTATAAAACTTGAAATCTCCTTCTCGGAATTCGAAGGACAATTGCGACGGAATCTGAATTTTTGAAACCAATTGGTGAAAATTGCACGAATAAAAGCTTCGGGACCCAACTAACGACAAAAGCACACCAAGGTGCGTTCGTGCGTCCCTTTTTGTGGCTGAATCGGCAGAAAAGTTAAGCCAATTTGGAGTAAAAACTAAACTTGAGCAGCTACCAAACTTGGACAAAAAACAACAAGATCTTCTAGGCGGACAAAGAAAGAAACCGAACCCCACTAGTAGCACCCATCAACGGAGGAAAAAGTAAGGTGGGGCGGCGACCACCTCGAGCTTCGGGGACGGTTGATCGATAAGAAGGGCTAATTGCTACTTGAAACCCAAGTCTCTCTCTTCCGCTCTCTAATTTTCATGTGAATGCTATGTGTGTGAGCAGAAAAATTGCTGACCTCCCTCAACCCTAGACATAACAACATATATATAGAACAAGGGTTTGCTAGTGGGCGTATGATTCGATCTAGGCTGTTAGTTTTCAAGCTCTAATAAGGATAGGATTTAATGTTAGCCGTAGGATTGAAAATTTTGATAATTTAGGAGCCCTAAACTATCAAAAGACTTCAAAATTTCGGCCAAAAGAGGGAGAGCATGGGCTGGCCGAATTTCATTGATGTACGGGCTCAATCGCACAAATTCAAACTCAAATTGGGCTTTAATCAATTAACAACTTAATTAATCAAGGCCCTGTCGGTTAAATAGGCTTAAATGGGCTGAATTGAATTTAAATTTAGGTCCAAAACCTCCTTAAGAATTTCAGTACACCATTGCAAGGCCTTGGCGAAATTCTCATGCTTAATTATGGGCTCGTTTCAAATTTTTGGGCTCAATTAATGCTCATTCTGAATTTCTTAGCTTGAATTAAGGCTTTCTAAAAATAATAGATATTTAGTTAAAAGCCTTAATTTTTAAATGGGCTGATTTGAGCTCAAAATAGGTCCAATATAGTCTAATTAATTTCGACACCCCCTACTTATCTTAGTCGAAATTCTCGGATTAAGTCCGGTCCAATTGCTCCTCAAGTTAAGCTCAATTGTCTCACCTCTGGTTTGTATGCAAGGATGACTGATAGAAAAATAAAAATGTGATGCATGAGAAATTAATTTTTGGTGAGAATTGAAGTTAATTCTCATTTTGTGCTTAAATGAATGATTTATTAAAAATCAAAATTTAGGTGTCAATAGCTAAATATGGAGATTTCTAAATATAACCCTGTCAAGAACCACCCCATACTAGGGCATATTTGGAAGTTCATGATTGACATCCTGGGAGAAAAGATCAAGGTAAGACTATATTGTGCTAACTTGCATCAATCTTTTTGTGATAGCTCCAGGTGATATCCCGTGGAAGCCTCGAAACATTGTAAGGTGAGGAAGAACATTTCATTTCTTTATTCCCAAACACCTTACCCTTTGATAAGCCAATTTGAGCCTTTAAATCTTCATTTCTAAACCCTCATTGGTGATCTCCTCCTTATACCGGGGCAAAGCGTATGATTTGCCAATAGCTAATTGAGATCATGTTTAAAAACTTCTCAAAGATGAATTCGGAAGGAATCATCGGATGGAGAAAAAGAGATAAGAAAAGCAAAGACTTATAAAAGCAAAGTGCCTGGTAAAAGTAAGACCAAAGCTCGGTCAAAAAATGAAATGAGAAAATGAAAAATTCTCGTTTGACGGAGAGAAAGAAAAATCTCTAAAAAAGCTCGAATGAAATTGAGCATAAAATATAAATTTTGAAGTTTAAATACATGTTTAATCCCTAGTAGGTAGTTGGTAATGATGTCTAAGGTAATCACCAAAATTCATACCCCTCTTTTCGAAAATACGACATTTTTCAAAAGCCTACCCTAAACCAACATTACAACCCATCCCAAACTCTATTCTAATCCGGATGTTTTGGGCCGACATGGGAGTTCACACGGGAAGCTGCCGCATAAAGAAGTAAACACAATCTTATCTTATCTTATCTTCGAGATTTTTGACTTGTAAACTCGAAGAGTTGATTTCGATGGTTATTTTATTCTAAGCCTCAAAGCGCCAATCCTTTGTGATGCCTTTGACCAAGCTTACATTATGGTCCTAGAAAAGACCTTTTCAAATCAATTGAATTGTATGCATTGCGAATAATCCCGGAGTCCTAGATTTAGGTTTCGTGAGAAAATTCGAGTGTTTTCTCTAAAAATATCTCCTATTAGAGAGATCTAAACCCTTTCCGAAAATTGTGAGGAATCCTTTTAAATGAAGGCACTCCAATCGAAACTCTTTTAAAATAAACCTTTTTAAAAAAAATATTTGAGTTATGTGATTCAAAACTTCTCTAATGGAGTTTTGAGGATGAAGTCTAAAGAATAGTGTGTTTGGACAAGTTTCCTTCACAAAGTCTTTTTTGATATCTTCTTTGGTGAATCCTAGTCTCGTAAGTTTTAGGATGACCCTTCTTCTTTAAAATTTTTTTTTGGGTTTGAGCTTCGCAAGTGCCCTAGTGTTCCTTGATCCTCGGAATGGCACCTATCTCTATGCAAATTCCTTCCTACAAGATAGTCAATTTTTTAAATCTCTCGGCGAATTTCTTTCTATAGGATAGCCTACCTTGTAATTTCTTGGTAAATTCCTTTGTACAGGATAACCAATCTTGTAATTTCTCGGTAAATTCCTTCTTACAGGATAGCCAATATTGTAATCTCTTGGTGATTTCCTTCTTATAGAATAGTCGATCCCTTTTAAATATTTTGTTGAATTTCTTTCTATAGGTCAATTTCTATTCTTAAAGAGTTCCGTAGGTCGTCTTTATCCTTAAGAGATCCCCCATAAGTCGGTCCTGTCCTTAAAGAGTTCCGTAGGCTATCTATCTCCTTAAAAGATCCCCTATAGGCCGGTCTCCGTCCTTAAATAATTTTGTAGGCAATCTCTATCCTTAAGAGATCCCCATAGGTCGGTCTCTATCCTTAAAAGTTTCGAAGACCGTCTTTCTCCTCAAGAGATATTAAGTGTTTAACCCACCATATGGGTCAAATTTTGGTCTATCTTAAATGTTCCCATAATGAACCCTTAAGCTGTCCTCACCATTCCTCAACCAACATTCATCAAGCCATCAATAAGTAAGAACTAGGTAAGTCTTTTTATCCTCTAACTCTCGCATGTAAAAAGAAGCGAAATGTGTATACCTCCCTTAAAAAATAGAGTTTAAATTGATGGGTATGAAAGTTGATTGTCATAACTCGTTTTCTTTCATTTTTCCTCAATTGAGTCGATTAAGACTCGGGTATCACCTCATCTTTGAGAGTAACCTCTAATGAGATCCCTCTCGAAGAGGGGGCATTTGTTAACACCCGAATTTTGATTAGTCGTTTTTCAAGTATATTTTGAAAAATTCATGAAAACTTCATAAAAAAAATCAATTTTGGTGACCTTGGCTAGCCTAAAGAACCATTTTTGAACAAAAAATTATTTTTTGTATTTTTATTTTTTATTATTTTTTGAAAATAGAAAAATACTTGAAAAATCCAAAAAACATTAGTATTTGAGGTTAGAAAAATATGTAAAAATAGTCTATATTTTTATTTTAATATACTTTTCATTTTGACCTCCTAGAAATTCAAAAATCTAGTTCAGGCCTATGTGTTCTTTCATTACACATAAGCTCCCATTAGGCCAAAAAATACCATTTGAATCATTCAATTTGTGATTTTCACATTTTTTGAGCCTTGACATTCATCTTATTATCCTAAATTGCAATTAGGTCCTCAAATTTCAAGAAATTGCACAATTGCACAATTTAGACTTAATTACATAAAAACTTTTCAATTTAGTCCTCGGATCTTATTCAAATCCAAATTAATTAAAATCTAGGGACTACCATAGCAAATCCAGACCATTGCCCCATAGTTTTCAACATTCTGAGTTGATTGGCATAGGTATTGTGAGCTGAATTGGCCATTTAGGGTTTCAATTGTGTAAATCTTTTTACCTGTTCAAAGTTTAAATTTGGGGTTTTTGTTCAATTCGCGATGAACTTTTGGGAAAAATTATACTTCTAGATAACATTCATTTCCTTGAATACAATTTTGATGTTTACTTTTGAAAAATCCCCAAGATTTGTGATTAATTTTGAAATTCAAGACGATCGGGTTTGTCGGGTCAGTCGGATCCATCCTACGGACCCGACCTAGCATTGTGCATCTTCTTCCCCAAATTCGCGCCATTTTCAAATGTTGGAGGCTGGGATCGAATTGCAAAATTGAGGCACCAATCAGCCATGATTGGACAAGGTTGGGTGGGCATTTTGTTCCTTGCCTCAGCCCATGTCGATCGAGACCGATGGCAATACACGAGACCGCCGGAGGAGCTCCTACAAGGCCGGTCAAACTCTCGGCCCCGTAAAAGTCAACAGGATGCAAACTTTAGTCATTTCATGTGCATTTCAACTCGACGAAGCGCCTAACGGAGCTGGAATGATTCCCAACCGATGCCGTTGCCGTCGACGTGCTATTTGGTACATAATGGCACGTGAGGACAGCTCGACGAAGCTCGCCTATGCGCGCTAAGTTTTCAAATTGGATATAGCCTCGCAAACACATTCTAAAAGGGAGGAGGAGGCTCATTTTCACTCATAGACGAAACCGAATAAAGAGAGAGTGAAAAAGGTAGAAAGAAGCTCTCGAGCTCCCTTGGCGATGCCATTGCCAAAGTTTCAAGCTCGAGCTATGCAAGTTCAGCCCAAAGAATCTAGGCAAAATTGAAGCTTCAATCCACTTCCGGAAGTTTCGTATCAACCTCGGGAAGCGATCGCACTAGCTCATGTCATCTACGATATTCGAAAACGATGGGTCGAGCTTCAAGTTTCATCTCGCCCTAACATGGTATTCCTCCTCTCCGATCATGATTATTGCAATTAGTATGTGTGTTTTACTCCATGAACATCACTAAGCATGTTCACATCCTTCTTTTGCATTGATTTGGCCCGAATACCTCGAGTCGAACCTATCGCCATAGCTCAAACCGTTGAACATCGGTCAGCCCAATCGGCAATCTACGGCTTGATCGAGCTTCGGGTAAGTGTTTTGAACTCATATTAGTGCTATTTTGTGATTGAATTGAATAGTTATGCTTTAGATTTAATGATTCGAACCGCCACGGTTGATCTGGCTCTAATTTGATTAATGGTGTTTCGTGGATGAAATTGATTAGTTTTTAGATATGTTGTTCCCGAGGTTGAGATGAATCGAATGGGACCAATTTCATACAATTTGGTCTAGGTTTTGTTGTTGATTGGCGCCGGAGAAGTTTTGGCCATCCGTTCAATAGCCTCGCGAGGAAGACGAAAACCGGTCAAGACTCGCGTTGACCGGTCAACGTCTCGACATGGCTCTAACGTGGCATCATGTGGCTTGACACATGGCAGCCACATCAATGGGCGGTTATAACATACTATATTTTTTAATAATAAAAAATAAAATGATCGAACCGTAGGGGTGATTTGACGTGTCTTAATATAGTCTTTTTCAAAAATAAAAAATTGCTTTTTCTGAAATATAACAAATTTTTTGAAAATAAAAATAATATGTTGATCGGACGGTTGAGAATTAGTCCCGTCATCCGATCGTGGCCGTAGGTTTAGTATGCGGATCGAACAGGTTGTGAGTTAGTCTTTCCGTTCGATCTCGGCCATTCATTTTAGTATGTCAATCGGAAGACTTAGGATTAATCGTCATTGAACCGAATCGTTGATTTAGGTAATCTGATCCGAAGGTGGTGGTTTAGCCACATGGGCCTTTCTGGACTATAGGATATGTTATTACATTTTTATAATTTTCGAAAAATATATAGAAAATTAGAAAAAAAAAAGATAATAAAAGCTACATTGTTTAAGTCGGTTCAAGACCAATAGGGTTTGGATCGGGCGGTTCGATTCACGAGGGCCGGTTCAATCCGGTCCAAAAAATTTTAAAACATATTTAGAAATTTAATAAAAAAAAGGAAAAAATTGTAAAAAAATTCTGAAAAAATTTAGAAAAAATAGGAAAAATTCCAAAAATTTCTAAAAAATCACAAAAAAAGGAAATGACCTCATTCAACTGGTTGGCCCCCAAATTATTATTTTTGGGTTCACGTGCTTTCTAAATTGACCATTTTACCATTTTAGGTATTTGGCCATCACATTTTTTGAACGAACCCCCGAGTTTTAGTTGGTCTTTCCTTGAGCCTATAGGGCTATACTAGGCTTTCCATGTTGATCCGATTGATTATTTTGATGCGATTTATTCTCATATGTCATTGATTCCTTGATTTGAGCACTTAATTTCTTGATTGTGGTTGTTAGGATAGAATATTCCCGATCTCGCATGAAACCCATAGGTCGTTAGAGTCTACCTCATCTCCTTGAGCATATATATGATTTCTTAGATTAGAAAAACACTCAACTCGGTACCGAAAGGGCGTCGATGGCATTTCTCAACGTAACAAAATCCATGTACCCTTTTCTCTGGTTTTCGGGGAATCGACTTGTTTCTCCCGACCATTCGATAGGGTTTTCCGATTATACCCTCCAAGAAATAATCGGTGGCGACTCCGATGACACGTACACTATGCACACGTCACCCGATCGCACTAAGGTCAATCCCAATTTTAGTTCCTTCCCGCCGTTGAGACTTGGGTAATGGGCCTTGGGAGAGTCCCGCATTCAAGATCCATCCACCGCAAATTGGACAACGACGACCCATTAACCCTCGATGGAGCGTTCCGTAACTTCCAACCCGCGAACTCCTCGTAGAAGGTTGCGACATTCATGGGATGCCTAGTAGGAATCTTCCACGATTCCCCTTTTGTGGCTTTCATCATGAATTCATTATAGAGGGTATTAATTGTCACATCAATGCCCTTGAATGTGCGGTCTTCAAGTTTCCCAATTACACCCAAGCTAATCAACTTGGCCAAAAAACATCTTCTACTCTAATGGGATCCCCCTATCCTATGGGTAACGAGAAGCCACCGTCGTATCTCTTTCAATTTGGCTATATTCACGATGAATTCAAGCTTATCTCCCCGATCCTCCTTGAATATCAGATTCCCTTCGCGATGCTCGGGAAGAGGATTTTGTTTAACATTTGGCTCTGGTTTATCGAACTCAAGAATCCTACATCTATTAGCGCTTGGACCTTGTACTTAAGAGTAAGACAGGTTGTCTACGTTGTGCCCCTTCTCACCCATATGATATGCGCAAGATTAGGTTTCATCAAACCTAGGGATCTTGGGTGGATTTGCTCCGGGAGATTCTTTTGCGACTAGATGTTTTTGAAGGAGCATAGGTAATAACTTGGATAACAGCCTTAGTAAAGGTGTAAAAATCAGTGGTGCTTTCCTTTTCAATTCGGGAGCCTTTGATGCCGATCATGAGGTACTCCCTTGAGTAGAGGTAGAATTAGGGAACTTCTTCGGCCTTGGAGGATTAGGCACGAAAGCTACGTCACTAGATTGATCCCTTTCTCTCCTAGCGGGATATTGACGCTTAAACGTCACATTCGATATCTTCTTCTCTCGAAGAACCCACTCATGTTGTTCTCGCCACCTTGATCGGATGAGCAAATGTTTGACACCTAGGGATGTTTAGATTTTCAAAGAATTCAAATGGTAATGCTTTCGGGAAGATGTCCACGAGCTCCTTTTCAAGGATTGGCGATTTTACTTGAATTGCCAAAGCTCTTACTCTTTGGGCATATGTTCGATGGCCACATTCTTTCTTTTCGATGTTCCGAACAAGTCCTCCCTAGTGAACGCAATCAATGTGTTGAACTTGTAATGACGAAGAAATTCATCCGCCAACTTATCCCAATCTATGAGGCTTTCGGGTTCAAGCTCAATTAACCAAGCTAATCTTTGCGCTGGATAAACTTTCTTGGAAAGTAATAACCGGTAGAGGAATGTTGTCGAGTGTTGAGCCATGCGGCCTTGAGATAATACTTAAGGTGCGCGTTTGGACATCCGATCCCATTATACTTCCCCACAAAGTCCGGTTCCTTGTAGTCGACTAGAACCTTTATCTTAGCGAATGGCTTCACCTTGTCATATCTTGAAAGCTCATAATCTTGATTAGCCAAAAACTCTTCTATTTTCGCTAGCCTCTTAATTTCCTCATCGATTTTAGGGACTTGCAGATCAATCACCATAGCAGGGCCTTGGGTGGTATGTCGACCGTTAAATAGAATCTATACAATGAGCTTGAGTAATTTCCCAGTCATTTGAAGCACTTTGTTGCATGTTAGCATTCGGACCAATGGGTATTTCCCTTGACTTGCAATCAATATTACCTTTAGTTCCACGACCATAGTGGCTACAAAATTCATTTGTGTCTCCTATCTAGTTACACGAGGATCGAGTTCCTCTTGCTCCATTTTCTTGCCTTGCTTTGCTATGAGTCCTCGTGATTTTGTATCACCTATTTTCCATAACACGAATTAGAATTGAAAGAATTGGTATTCAGAACTTAAGACTTTAAAGTCTCTTCAATATCGTGTTTATCTCGAGAATAATGAAGAAAAAAGCCTATCCTCAACTCCACCAAACTAGTCTTTTTCTCCATTTATCACAAATAATCATGCTATTGAAAAGAGATTAATTCGTGATGATTGATTTTCACTACTTCATGATGAATGGATCGGATATGCATAAATGAGAGCGAAATGAGTTTATTACAATGCGGATTGTTCTAAAATGTTCAGAATATAGTAAATGCAACAATATCATATTAAGACTAATGGGGAATCTATTGTCGTGACCCTCGATCTCGTTGGCGGGAGATCGTGGGCTAATGGGTCGTCCTTCGATCCAGCTATCTATGGATCTCGGATGCGCGCTTCTCCCAAGGCCTATTACCCAAATCGCAATGGAGGATAAAATCGGGTTGACCTTTCGGTGTGGTCAAGTGACATGTGCTACGTGTGCATGCCTCGGAGTCACCACCAATCATTTCTTAGAGGGTATGATTGGAAAACCCTATCGAATAGTTGAGAGTATCTATTTGATTACGTGGGAACCAAAGAAGTAGGACTGGGGACTTAGTTACGCCAATCGCCCTTTTGGTTCCTAAGTTGAATGAATTTTCTAACCTCGGGATTTCATGCGGATGAGTAGGGGTACGAATACTAAATCTAGGAGTTTATGCGGATCGGAGTGATTATCATAGCAAACACAATCAATAAATAGAGTGTGCAAATCAACGAATCATAACATGCAGATAAAATACATCAAATCAACATGGCATTCCTAGTGTAGCCCTATTGGCTTAAAGAAGGGTCAAAACAACATAAGAGAGGAAACATTAAAAATTTGGAAGAGATTCACCCATGAAGAGCAAAATTGTAATTTTGATAAAGATTAGAAGACGATTTGCCGAAAAGGCGTAATCATCATTTTGGAAAGAATCGAAGTGAAAAACGTCGAAAATAGGATTGGCCAACTAAAGTGATCAATTTTCTAATTTTCGACATTTTCTAGAATTTTTTGGAATTTTCGAGAGACGATTTACCCTTGAAGGGTAAAGTCTTCATTTTTCAAGGAAAACGAGACAAGAAAACCCAAAAATAGGATTGGCCACCTAAACCGACCCATCTCTTAGTTTTTGACATTTTTCGTAACTCAAGAAAAGTTTTAGAGACGATTTACTTTTAAGGGGTAAAATCGTCATTTCGGTAAAGATCGTGAAAAGAAATCTCAAAAATAGGATCGACCAGTTGATTGTGGCCATTTCTCAATTTTTTAATTTTTTGGAATTTCTAGGGATTTTTTCTACAAAATTTCTTATTTCTTTTTTATTGAATTTCTAATTATTTCTAATTTTTGAAAATCTTGTTGTTATAAAAAGACGAGTCCAAGTCAAACCGGTCAATGCGACACGGCTCAGGCTCGGATCGCGTGACACTAGACACCAAAACGACGCCGCTTTGCATTTTTCTCTTTTTTTTATTTTAAAATCTATTTCTAAATATTCGAAAATCTAATTATTGATTTGACGGCCACAACACTACCACGTGTCCTAACCTAGATCGTCGGATTGCTCGCTAATTGCACTAACGGAACTAACGAACAAGATGACATGGCCTACCACGTAGCACCACGTCATCACCACGTTAGATGTTAACTAGTCAACGCTGGCCGATGGGTCTTCTTGTTCAACCTCGCGACAAAACGAACAGCCGAGAGATTTCCGATGACATCCAAAGGTGAAAACTCAATGGAAAGAGGTGAAATCGGTCTCGTTCGACTCTGCCTCGTGCCGCACTACAACATATCACAAAACTAGCATATATCATTCACGTAATCAACATGAATCAAGCTAGAACCAAGACGTCTATAGCAGTTCAAATCATACAAAAATGAGCATGTCAATTCAATTAAAGCTCGGGATAGCATCGCATAGAGTTCGGGAACCTTGCCTGCAGTATGATTAACATGGTTTAGGCTAGCTTGAGCTAGGGAGTTTGCGACGGGGTTCGGCTAAGGTGGAGTTCTCGACTCAAGGTTTTCTTGTGGAATCAATGCATAATAAGAATGCAGAGGTGCTTAGAGTAGTTCAAGTATCAAAACGCCTAAACTAATTGCAAGAGTGGCGGTTGGAGACGAACTTCGCCATAGATGCTCGGTAAGAAGCTTGAGAGAGAGAACTACCTTTTTTGGAGATTGCAGGCTGCGTGAGCTAATCCGATGGACTCTGGGCAGTGATACGAAGCTCTTGGAAGTGGATTGAGGCCTCGACTTGGCCTGGATCGCTCAAACCGAAGTTCCATGGTCCAAGCTTCGAGCTCGAGCTATGGCAACGTAGAGAGGATTTTCTGTCTCTCTTCTCTCTCCTTCTCTCTCTATTCTGTTATGTCTACAAACAAAATGCCATCCTTCTTCGCTCCAAAATGCGTGAGGGTTTATATAGCTAATTTGAATTTGGGAACCGATCGGAAGGGGGTTACCGACTTCAAATGGCACGTGATCGTGCGTTCTATTTGGTCTAAACGGCGATGGCAACGATGGGCAACTTCGTCGGGTCATTTGGCATCTCCGACGTGCTCGAATTGCCATCAAATTGAACTATTCGTGAAAGTTGACTCTTGGTGAACTACCGTAGCATTGACTAGCCAATTCCGGCTGTGCTCCAAAGCAATATTTGGTAGCTACACACACGATCTCAATCGATGCTTCTTGGTATGGAGAACAAAAGCCTTCCAAGTTCTCTTCCAATTATTACCGATTGCTCGTTCAATTTTGATGTCAAAGTTCGGCCTTCGGAGTTTGAATTTGGCACGAAGTGATGGAGAAGATGAATAGTTCTTGATCGAGTCGTGGATCGGATCCGTCCGATCCAATAGAGCTGGTTGAGCCTATTTTCAAAAATTAATTGCAATTCAATGGGAATTTTCAAAATTAAAGCTTAGAATTGGACTTAAGGGCATGGATATTATCTAAAAATGTGGTTTTGCCCAAAAATTCATATCAAATTAAGCAAAAACCCCAAATTGGTTCTAGAATCGATTCTGAAAATCTTTAATTTCAAAGCCCTAATGGCCAAATCAAACCAAACTACCCCGCCAATCTATTTAAAAAGGTGAAAAACATAGGGTAGTCCCTAAATTTCAAGTAATTTTATTTTAACCAAGATTTAGGGACTAAAATGCAATTTTTGTGCAAAATTATGCAATTTTAAATTTTTGACAACTTAAAAGATCAAATGTGATATAGGAAAATTGAGTTGAATGTCAAGCCTATAACAATAAGAGAATTGAGAATTAAAAACCTCAAATGGAAATTTTTGAACAAATTTTAAGAGGTCAAAATTAAAAGGAAATAAAAATAAAAATATAAACTATTTTTTCATACTTTTCTCGACCTCAAAAGCTATTTTGGCTGATTTTTCAAGCATTTTCCTATTTTCAAAAAATATCAAAAATAAAAAAAAATATGAAAAATCAATTTTTGTTAAAAAATGCTTCTTTAGGCTTTGCTAAGGTCCCCAAAATTGATTTTGTAATTTTTTGACTTTTTATGAATTTTTTATGAAGTTTTTCAAAAATAAACTAGAAAGAGACTAATAAAAAAATCGGATATCAACAATCGCCCCTCTTTGAGAGGAATCTCATTAGAGGTTTATCTCAAAGACAAGGTGACATCTAACTCTTAATCGACTCAACTAAGGAAAATAAAAGAAAACGAGTCATGACACTCAACTTTCATGCCCATCAATGTATGCTTACGATCCGAAAGGGGAGCAAACTCGTATCTAACAGTGGTTCTTCGGATAGATCACGGATTCTCGGCCCCCGTTCTCTCCCTCGATTGAGATATCCTCTATTTTGCCCTAAAAAGATTTTGAATTATCAAAAAATTCGAGCTTGAAGTGAAATCCTATCTTTTATTTAAATACATCCCGCCTATATCACACTCATCCCTAGTAGAAAATCGAACCAATTTCCATGTGTTTCTTGGAAAAAGCGCGAATACGAAGATGAAAAGAAGCGGGAAAAAAAAGGACGTCATGTCCGTTGTTGGTCATCCTGTGCTATCAATGATGCGATCTCGATTTGGCAATGGCATCCGCATGTTAGTGCAGGAGTGGATCTTCGGCTACCACGGGCGGATCTTGTCTTGCCATCCTACGTACCTAAGCAAGTCGCATGGTTCACCGGTTCCCCCAAAAACTCTCATTTGTTGAAGCGGAGTACAGACTTCTTTAAGTAGACGATTGAGATAAATCCCAAAAAATTCATCAATAAATGACAAACCCACGATATCCCTACCGAGCTTGCATAGCGAGGATTGCTCAAGAGTAGGGCCAATTAGCGGTGGATTTGGAGTTCCCCTCCTTCTTTGATATCCGCTTGTGCATGATATGAGTGTGAAAAGGATTCAAGAATCAAGTACACCAAAAGTGGGAGGTGGCATTGAAGGAAGCGGATTCTTGGCTAAGATCAATTCCTACCGAGGCATAACCCCGGATAAATGGGGTAAAAGGCACAAATGACTGTTTCTAAAAAACACAGCCTACGGAGTACTTACTCAAAATTATTTTCTTTAGGGAAAGCCCTAACTTCTAGTCCCGTGGAAAATTTGCAAAACTCCATTTCCATCGAGAATGTAGAAAAAGCTTATGATTTGGATGAATGGGAAACATCTCTTTTCCATTTCTATTTACCCAGTTCATATCTTTTGATTTTGGATTAACTCTTGGGATTTCGGGTCGTTTTACTCTCTTTCAAACAAAAAACTTGTCAACCATTTTTGCTCGTGCTAGTGCCCCTAAGTAAGGTTGGGTCTCCACAATCTATTTTCATAATCAGCATGTATACTACGTAGGTTTGAGAAAAACTTAAGAAATCAAAGTATCTTGGGCCGATCTCATGACTCGATCCGGAATCAAATAAACCAAATGGATCCATATCCATAGAAAAGAAATCTATATGTTATAAAATCAAAGTCGTGGCTACTTCAACCAAAAAAAGGGCTGGATGGGTTCTATTTAGTGCTTAATTGAATTAGGCACCCAAATCGAACCGAGAACCTTTTGTCGGCTATTGTTTTCTTATTTTGTTCCCTCGATACCCACTATTGAGAGCCCTTTGAGGGATCATTCATATTTTACTTCATACTAGTTATAATGAAAAAAGTGCCATTTGGATTGGTTTAGGAAATCGGATTCTATTTGATTTTCTTTCTTGTCCTGAGACTAATGCCTTTATCAATCATCGTGAATCAGCATAAAGCAAAGCTCTAGATTCTATTGAATTTAGAAGGATTTTTTTGGTCTAGTAGTCTTCGGTCTTACATGCATAACATAAATAGAAGAGGACCAATTTTGAGTGGTACACTCAATTCGTGAAAAAAGACTTCTTTATTTTGTGAAATTAATCATTAATTTCTTTTAGAAAAGGGTTAAAAGGGCTAGATCATATTGAAAAAAAAAGAGAAAAAAAAAAATAGAATTGGAATTATCAATATTCGTGATGCACACATTGTTTTCTTGTATTAGATCAAAAGGTTCTTTCCGGAACTAGCTCTTAATAATATTTTCTTTTGTCCTATTTTATCTATAGTTTTGTTGGACTTCTTTCCGAACTTGTGAGATTTCTTGGCCATCTCCGAGAGCGGAGTGGGGGCTCTCTACCGGGATTCGGAGATTCGGGGTTGCTCATTCCTAACCTAAAAAGAGTAAAAAAGAAAGAAGGAGGATGTGCCATTAGTTTTCAAATGAATAGTTGATGTCTATGAGAAAGAAATTCCATTTATAGAGAGTTCTACTTTCCTCGACCTCGGATCGAAGAACCGTAAGTGAAGTGCTAATACTAGGCTTCGAGAGTTTAGCCTTCCTCGGCGATCTTTCATCTAAGAAACTAGATAGGTCGATCCAAATGATTTATTTGATATTATGGATGACTTTTCGATTAATTCCAATTGAATCAATTAATTGGGTATATTTTTTGCACTCATAGGAGTTCTCCAATCTCCATTTGCCCCGCCCGCTCCTAAGGCATTGCATGTCCCAGGATAGGTCTCATTCTTCTACCCTTTCTCAAGAGTCGATGACTATTCATAGCTTTTACCTTGACACCAAAGAAGGGTTCAATCCAATGCTTTATTTCTATCCCGATTGATCCTAATTCGACATTAAAAGTATATTGATTTTTCCGGAACCAACTCCCAAAAGAAGTAGATAGTGGTAAAGGCGAGACACTAGAATATGAAATCGACAGAGAGGCGCTCTTTTCTCAAGAGTTGATAAACTAAACTGGAAATAATAAGACTCTCACCTTTACTTATCTAAGCTTTTCTTTTAGTCGGTCCCCGTCCTTAAGCCCGGAGACCATAGCGAAAGTAAAAAAGACGTCCCTTTCGATCGAGCATTCCCAAAAGATATTCCATTTTTTAGTTATTTTTTGCAATGGGTTTCATATTCATGTGTATATAAGCTTTTTATTATTATATGTTACATGAGAATAAAAAAAAGAAAAGGTAAGATAACTTGGATATATAAATGGAGAAAATAAGGATTTTGAAATAACACAAGGACTCTATAAAATGACACTCGTAGACCAATTGAAAGGGATGTAGCGCAACTTAGTAGCGCGTTTGTTTTGGGTACAAAATGTCGCAGGTTCAAATACTTTCATCCCTACCTATTATCGCTCGGATAGCTATTTCATCTACTGTGAATGCTGCCACTGCTTCAAGCATTTACTATGGTAATGCATTCGATCGGCCAAATCGGTTGTTCCTGGATACGCTCCCCGAACTCGCGTGGTGAGTTAGCCACCACCTCCGGCCCGAGCTCGCCCCGAGCGTAGTGTGCTAATTCCAGTTTTAAACTCCCACATACTTCTTTTCACAAGCTTTCAACCGAGTGGCAAACCCAACGTGACTAACATACAAGTAGATGTTAATAGCAGGCCTAATTCCACGATGTCCAATCATTGATCTAGAAAATTTCTACAATAAAATGAGGTAGGTCGCTTATATAGTTCCCTATCCACAATTCTTCTATTTAGTTTAATGAAATAGACAGCTTATTTTACCTTTTTTTGAAAAATAGAATCCATGGGAACCGACCGTAGAGCCCACTCGGCCTTCAGCGGGCGGGCCCCCGTGCAAGCCGGGAGCGGCCATAGCTTATAGCTAAAGCAATCAAAGTGGGCCCCAAGAGAGAAAACAATAAGGATAACGAGCGCTCCACTCGTTTAACAAATGGAAAGGTATTTGTAGCCTAGCCCCGCCCTATAATATAAGGCACATGTTTTTCATAGGTGAGGTCGCTTTCCTATCGAGGCACGCAAACTCCTATCGTGTCCCGGCATCACATTCCGTGAATCTAAAGGGGAAACTCCTAGTGGAAGCTTTTCCATGAGATTCCCCAGCTACTACTATGGAATCCCCTCTTTTCGATCCCATTTTATTTAATTTAACCCTTTCCCAAATCGAATGGCCCTTGACATATGAATAACCAAACCTGTCCTTATCGAGATGGCGTCCTCATACGGACCATTGGCACCCAACCTCCGTCGAGCGCTTAAGTAGAGCTTGTGGTCACTCGTTCCTCGTTTGTTCCCTTACTATTGGAAGATTCTTGTCTTGCGCTTTCTTCTTCTATCGGAGAGTATGAGAACATAGTAATGGAGAAGGTAATAGCCGAAATAGGATTTGTTTTGGCTATAGGTTACCGTCCCGTACGTGTTTTTGATCTCTAACTCTATTCCTAGAGCTTTGGATGGACAAGATTGACTTCGCCTACTTTCTTATATAAAAATCTTCTTCCCCTTTGGTCTTATAGTGGAGCATAAACCTAAAAGAATTGAAAAAAGGCCCATTCAAGTCGCATAGAGGTGCTCACATTTTTTGGCTCCCTTCGCTACACTAGCCTTGATTGGCGGATGGATAAATTTGTTTTAAGTCACATTACTTATTCCACTAGATCTTACGGAGCCTGTTCATATACGATATGATCGGGACCGATCATACTCTTTTTTAATGATTTGATTTTTGTGGAAAAAAAATCGCAGGAAGACCGGGGTGTAGTAAAAGCAAGAAAGACCCCCTTTGGTTTGTTTCTAAAGATCGACATCCTAATCCATAGTTTGAGAGTAGCCGTAGCCTACTTAAGCTCAGCTTTATTCAGTTCAATATATTACGCGCACGGTTCTCCATCCCGAGCCTTTTCTTCCACCTCTCCTCAAAATAACCACGGCATTTGCGGACTCATACTGTATTGGTACTTATCGGATATAGAATAAATTGCCGTGAACTATTTGCTTCAAAAAGATAGTTGGTTGAATGAGACTAGAAACCCTTCCTGGTTCCTTTTGAAGAGCCATATCGGTTTGATTGGTATTGCTTAGAAGTAATATTGGATTTATAATTCATAAATGGAAAGCTGGTCTCAAAAGCCCCATCCAATCGGCCAAAAAAAAAGGAATTGCTCAATCTTTTTTAGCGGTTTCCCCAAAGATCTTTATCATTAATGCAACCTCTATTTTGCTCATTCATGGAGTTGTACATAAACAAGACGTACTTCTATTTATCGATAATATCTTCCGTTTCGTCCAAGCGGGATCACTTGCATCCTCTCGTATTACCGCATTGTTGTTGGTACATTCGCTTTTTTCCATGCACCGGTCCAAGCATTGAATACCCGAAAAAGGAGATTCAATTAGCAAGCTATGCACCACCTTTTTGTTAGCCTTTAGAAAAAGGCTCTCATCGATCATTTCGATCCTTCTATCTTCCTTACCTTCTTCCTTGACTCGTAGGAATTGAGGCCGAAAGC
Source organism: Rhodamnia rubescens (assembly GCA_021437795.1). Lineage (NCBI taxonomy): Eukaryota > Viridiplantae > Streptophyta > Magnoliopsida > Myrtales > Myrtaceae > Rhodamnia > Rhodamnia rubescens. Next base: position 652,280 of record JAILYA010000035.1, read on the forward strand.
TTTATAAAGCCTTGTATAAAGATCCCTCATCATGGTGATTAGAGGACATCTCGATTGTTCACTTCTAATTTGACACGGGAAGGGAAGAAGGGGCCTAAACACGGCGGATGTCATACACTTAAATGGCAAAGGAAAGCGAAAGAAGTATTTTAGTTTAGGCATTAACTGGTAAAGTCAAGTGGGGGACTATAGTAAACTCCTTCTCATTGTACCGAAATAGAGATCAGATTTAAACGACCATAGTTGCTCTTGGAGGTGCTTTCCAGCTCGTTACATTTACCTTTTTTGGGGGGCTGCATTGCGTGTGCTCGGGGTAGAAGTTTTGTATAAATAGTCCCTCCGAAACTCTCTTTCGGCCATCTCCGGGCAGGATTTTTTGGTCTCTTGGAATTCTAGTTATCTAGAGTTGTCCGCTCTTAGGTTGAGTATTAAGGGTCGGAGAAGGGCAATCACTCATTCCTCTACCCCGCGTCTTTCCCTTCCCCAAGATATTGCCACTTCATTTGAACTAGTAAACTTCGCCTAGGATCAAACAAACCGAAGAAATGAGTCTAGGCACAATGAACATACTTGCATGCTGTCGCTAAATCTTTCCATTGAAGAATCGATAAAAAGGAGTTGCGGCGCTTGATCGGATAGATAAATTTCCCTAGCAGTTCATCTCCAATTTTGGACGGAAAATCTAGCCTTTCGCCTCACTTCTTAAGACAATGGATGGATAGAACCAATTAGAAGTGCAAATCGCGCAAGCAAAGCCGAGAAAGAGGCCGATCAACTAAGCCTCCGCAATTTCAAAATCTCCCTGTCGAATGGCCTGTTCTCCCCCGGTCGGAATAGGTGGGTCAATTCCTTCCCAAACGTACATCCAAGCAATTGGTAATGCTATTTTGGGACTCTTTATGTGGGTCGGCGAGGATTAAGGACCCCGGACAATCAAACCCATTTCTCGATTTAATAGAAGGTAAAAGGGTGGTGATCCCCCATTGGCCAATAGTGCACATGGGGAGTTCTTTGGAAGGATTGTCGATAGCAAGTAAGATATGGATGGTAGTTGGGATCCTAGGGTAAGACAAAGAGGTAGTCTTTCACTACCCTTCTTTTAGGAGTTGATTCTGAAATTCCATTGATAGTAGCCACTCCTCAATCTTTGAAATCTAGTTCAGGAGGGAACTAAATAGGAAATTCCTTGTTGGGTGACCATTGCGAAAAATTCCACACTATCGCCTCCTGTAGGGGCTTAGGCTCGAAAGCTGACCTTACTCAACAAGCATCTTTCTTAGGTTGGGTGATGGATGGTGGTTTACTATTTTGACTCGAGTTATTATCTAAGAGTCGGATCGCTTCTTAGCCAACCGAGTGAATGAGAAAGAATGGACCTTAGTGCTTGCCGGGCTTTCTCATCCTAATTGCCTTGTCGATTAGGTTACCAGCCCATGAGATCCCATTTCGGAGCCATAATAGCGGGCACATTGGTCTCACGGCTTCTCGATCAAGTATCTTACTTGATTGAAGAAAGATGTGATTAAAGCCATTTCAGTCCTCCATTCGTTGGGTGCTTCGTGGCCTTATCAATCGGCTTGCCACTCAACCGATCCATAAAAGTAAACTCTCCAAATTGGAGATCAACCAATGAAGAGCTTTGGAAAAAAGGATGAAGCGAAATATAGTTGCTACACCAAAGCTAGGCGCATCCGTCCCATCGCAAGCACCTACAATGTCGTGATCACATCAATTTACCCTTTTTTCTTTAGTAGTTCAACGGATAGAGCAACTGGTCCAACTACATAAATTTTTGATGTCACAATTCAATTAGAGCTAGCTCGACCAACCCATCGGAACATTTCACTCCCAAATACATGGCTTACATAACCGGCTCAACATTATTGGAAAACAATCGAATTGAGGGGTCCTTCGCTATTATTATACCTTTATACCACGGAAACGTCAATGGGATATGTCTATGTCCTAGAGAGGCCCTAGTATAGGTAAGCCCAAAAGGTCTTTGGTAAAACGTGGGTCTCCAAAACCCGGTGTCCTGTCTTCTTGCCTAGAACCCATGCCCGTGGAAATCACGATTAACAAAAGATTTTCTCGATATAAAGAATAGCCCCACTCCTTGTCGTATGCTCGATCTAGCAATCTCGGACAATTGTTTTGATGAACTTTCACTCCAAGATAAACTTGAATTTGTTCAATACCTTTTCCACTCGTCCGATCTCTCGCTCCAAAATCAGGCGGAAGTCGAAACCTAACAAAAGAAGTAACCCTAAAGTGTTGCGAAAGACTAGGATGGGAAACAAAACGAAATTGCCACTCCTAAACTTCCTAATATAAGACCCGATCCCGGAAAAACTAAAAGAAATCATGTATTGGTCTAAGCCTTCCTTCTTTCGCTTTGGTTCTCTTCCTGGTGTTCATAAGGGTGGTAACCTTTCCGAAAGTCTTCCACCCGAGCCAAAACAATTGTAATAAAAATGTATTATATCATGAGAGGGATTTTATAATGAATCCATGGGTTAGAGATAACTTATTTACCACGATGCACGGACTTCGCTTTTTTAAGGATTGGAATCGATCGAACTAGCTTGTGCAATTTGAAAGCGAAGAGCTCCGTCGGGCCGTCGGAGCAGGACTTCTATGGGAAAAAGAACTTAAATAACTTCGCTTTTATGAAGGAGTCTTCATTTTCTGCATGCACCATTTTCTTTCTTTGAAGCCCTTTTGGGAGGGGCAGCTCCGCAATTTGACGAGAAATTACAGGATCACGGGCATGGCCTTATCTTGCAAGTGATGACGACGTCGAGGCAGCGGCAAAGAATGACTCGGCATTCGGTGAGGCTACCGAACAACCAAGTTAGAATGAAAAGAGATCTTAATGAATACAAAATAGGATTTATGGCTATGCAAACCGTTGAGGGTAGTTCTAGATCTGGACCAAGACGAACCGGTAGCTTCTTTCCCTAGGGTCGATTGTCCGTCTAGTGAGTCAAGGCATTGGTTATTTTCTTGAAATCAAACCAATCGAGATCGTTATCAAAACTAATAGGTAAAAGCAAAGTGTTTTTCAATCAATAGGTAAACTCGACTTGCACGGATAGCTGGGAAAGAATTTATTCCTTCCGATATGAGGGAGTTAGAGAGTAATGAGGCTTACCCGATATTCACCTACCCGATGCTCGGGCGATGTTTGATGCGAATGGATTCAAGAGAATACCTAGGAACTTGTCACCGAGTATCCTAGAGAGGTTAAGCAATGACCCATATATTAGGTCAAACCATGATGGAATTTCTAACTAATAGGAATCTAAGGATGACACATCTCGCCTTTGGGATTCACCTAAGGATTTGATCCTTATGGTGGATCGACCAAGAATAGAATTCCTAACCGAAGGGGTTCTAGAGATGACTTATCCCGCCTTTGGATTCGTTTAAGGATTTGATCCGTTTGGTGGTTCAACCCCGAAAAGGCTCACCTACTAAAAGGTTTGCTAGTAGATGGGTCATCCCACTTTCGAAACTTGCCAAAAGACTTTAGGAAAGATTCACCTAACAAGAGATTGACCTACAAGATGACTTATCCCACTTTCAAGACTCACCAAAGGACTTTAGAAAATGCTCACCTAACAAGAGGTTTACTTACAAAATGACTTATCCCACTTTCAAGACTCGCCAAAAGACTTTAGGAAAGGTTGATCTAACAAAAGGTTCACCTAGAAAATGTCTCATCTTGCCTTTGGGACTTGCCAAAGGACTTTAGAAAAGGCTCACCTAACAAGAGGTTTACCTACAAGATGACTCATCCCACTTTAGGGACTCGCTAAAAGACTATAGGAAAGATTCACCTAACAAAAGGTTTACCTGGAAAATGGTTTATCCGTCTTTGGGACTTACCGGAAGATTTTAGGAAAGGCTCACCTAACAAAAGGTTTATCTAAAAGAGATTGTTTTTGGATCTAGGGAATACCGAAAACCCTATAGAAAGTCAAGCCTAAAAATTCTTCTCAACGTAAGAGGTACTATTTTGGGATATGGGGATGCCAAGAATCCAATGAAGCTCAAACTTGCAAATTCTTTTCTTGAAAGGCATCCTTCTAGATTTGGGGTTGCTAGGAATCCTGTAGAAGTTTAGACCTAAAAATTTATCTTTATCAAGAAAGGCGTTCTTTTGGGATCTAGGGTTACCATGAGTCCTATAAAAGTTTAAACACGAAAACTCTTTCTCATCAAGAGAATGTTAGTGATCTTTAGGTGATATCCATTGTCAAACTGGCAAAACTTTAAGACTTAAACTGAAGTTGTGAAAGATTTTGAATGAATGTATTATGATGCTTTGGAGGTTATCCAAACATTTTGCAATATGCGAAGTGATAAAAAATTCCTTGTAAGGAAAATTTGGATTCGATAATCGAAAATTCCAAAATAGTTTGTTTAAAACATCTATTGGAGTATTCTCATAAAAAGGACTTCTCATTGCTTTGAGATAATGGTCTTTTGTAGGAAAAGCACTCGAATTTTCGATCAAACCTATGCTTAGGGTTCGGGATTATTCGCAATGCATACATCTCGATCAATCGGGAGGCCTTCTAAAGGACCCTAATGTTGGGCTTGGACAATGGTTTCCAAGTGGGACTCAAAAGTGAGTCAAGGCTATTGAATGAACGGTCTTCATCATCTATTCCGGGTTTACAAGTCAAGAAACCCGCAAAATGAGAAAGAAATAATCTTGCTTGTACTTCTTCGAGCTAAATGCTACGTTAATCCAAATGTCTTAATTGAAAAAGACTTTTCGGGGTTGTAACGTAGGTGAGGATTGGGGATCGAAAAAGGCTTATTTTTGGGCCTAGAATATGCGAAGGAGTTTGACGTTGGTAATCATTGTAGATTCGCCACCTATCTTGACCCCTTCGGATTATCCTTCGAAGAACGTGTTCAATCTTCAAGATATACCAATAGTCTTTGGAGAGCATCATCAGCCTTCCAAGAGCACCCATTAGTCTTTTGAGTGCACACTAGTCTTTAGAGTGCCCATCGATCTTCGAAGTGCACACTAATCTTCGTAGTGCACATCGGTTTTCAAGGAGCATCTCTATCGTATCAAGAGGGTGCAAACTTTTGTCTATGCTTTTGTCACCCGAACATGACATAACCGGGGGGTGCCTTTGCAGTCTAGCTCCCCGAGGACTTTCTTTTATAACCAGATTTCACTGGGGATCTATATAAAGATATCGTGTGATCTTTTGACACTTACAAGATCAAACACATGATTTACAAGTGTACAAATACTTAAATGGGCATGGCCTTGCTTTTACCAGGCACTTTGCTTTTCTTGATGCCTGGGAGTGGCTTTTTCTTTCTTTTTCATTTTTGTCAAAATCCTACATTTTCCTTTCTTTTTGGAACTAGGATTTTCAATGATTGTGTTAGACGTTCAATTTGAAAGCGTAGCATGCTCAAGTATTAGTCTAGGAATTTTTCATGAATCCCATCTCTTGAACTCTTACGTTCCCTGGAGTGACTTCACTTCCACCTTGGAGTATGCAATGATCACAAACGGGATTCATGAAATGAATACGCAGTGCTCAACGGGCTGTGCAAAGGGTAAAAGTGTATAGGATAGAGAAACGAACACTTTTCGTTATCCTAAAGCACCTGAATCATCGTATAAGCAACACACGAAGATTGATGTTAGTCCGAACAAGAAAATTTCTAACCATTTTCCTCATCGATGCCGCTGGACTTACCTATATTTGGCCCCAATGTGGGGTGATTTTTTACGGGGGTAAAGAATGAAACCTCTGTTCAAAGGTGTTATTAATGGTCACGTATTGTATTTATGATAGAGAAACGAATGCCTCGGTCATCCCAATCCATGTAATCATTGCAAATAACCCCTACATCCGTAGGTCAAGGTTTCGCTATCCTTTCCACTCCTCTTATCTCTCAAGTGTGTGTAGGACGTGTTTGGATCGAGGTTTACCTCTCATTTGAGGAAACATCCTTTTGAATGGTTTAAACAACCTTTATCCGAAAAAATCATCTCGTTTTTTCAAAATTAACCCTTTAAGGGGATTTATGATGCACCATACATGCTCCAGTCATGTTTAAATAACCTCCAATTTTTAAACATGAATGTAGGTAACGTGATCAAGGAAAAGCTCGGTTTTCAAATCTAGCTCTTTCACAAATTACCCATACTTACGACCATCTCCAATCTTGAGGGATGATGGGAAAAGTTTTCTCATGATTTTTATGTTAGCTTTCAGTTATCTTTGCCTTCGATTGCTATACCTTAACAAAAGAAGTCAAACATTTGATAAGCAATAAGGCTAATAAAGGGTGATGGGACGGATACATATCACCTATTTCAAGCATATTGATATCGCAAGCTCCTAGTTACTTTTCAACGGGCTTGGTTCCGATTTCTCCTTTTGAACCCCGCAAAATATGATGCATATATATATATATATATATATGTATGAATGCATGACATGCAATGTAATGATTCTATGGTGATTCGGACCATTCCAAAGAAAGCCAAATCCACTCCCGATTTTATTTCGGGGATAATACTTCTTCACTGCATCAGCATTTATAGGATATCCCAATTCCTCTCTATTTGAGTTTTCAAGAATCGGGGCCCCTCCCACAAGGACTTTCTTGACAACATATAGGCCCTCGTAATTTGGAGTGAACTTGTCCCTATCGCGATCTAAAAATTCAGGCTAATGGATTATTAGGTCAATTAAATTAACTAACCTAATTCGGACCCTCCCAAGTCCTACCAAATTGCAACCTAAGTTTATTCATAAAAAATGTTCAATTGGAGCCTCCACGAATCGGAGAAAATGAGTTCGGGGACTTAGTTACATTAATTGGAAGATTAATGCCCTTTTGGTACGAATTCCATGAAAATGTCCTTTTCGATTGATTAATGTGAATTAAATGATTTTAGGAAAAAATGTAACATGAGACCATATGATAGGCAAAGATGATTTCATTTTTTTAAAATTTTTGGATTAAACTCAAGAAAAAAAGAAAAAATAGAAACATTCCAAAGCAAACAAGAATTTGAACAAAATTAAACAAAAATGCCCATAAGGTACCTTAACATCCTAATTTTTTTGAAAAAAATCACTCATCCCCATAGATCCGAGTTAGAGAAAAAATTTTATCTGCTACATACTCGAGGATTCGAGTCGGTATGCGGATAGCGGTATAAGACAACAACATCCCTTTTGCCAAAGGGAAAGAACACGAAGTCCTATACTAAATCACCATCCCATTCCATAAGATCATGGACAAGGTGTGGGATTTAATTTCGATGGGACAAGGCACATAGGGAGCATATGTTATGGGCATGATTGTTTTAAAATATGCAAACTTTATTACAAATCAAAAACAAATAGGCACGGCAAAATAAAGGTGAAAAATTAAGTCAATCGAATTTGAATTTCAAAAAATAGGGAGAGGTGGCTGAAAATTTGAGATTGGGGTCCACCTTTCCTCATAAAAAATCGATCCAATTTTAATTGGACAAATTATCTTTAAGATTGAAAAAATTATTTTTGGATAATTCTCAAAATTTCGGACTTTATCCATTCAAGCTCAACTGACTCTCTAACAATCAAGAGTTAATAGGAAAAAAAAACGATATAAGATAAAACATCCAACCAATTCACATGTTATAGATAGTCATCCAAATTGAAAGATAGTAAAAAAATTTATCCAATTAAATCAGATCCTCATCCATAGCATAGAGATAACATCTAACAACTTATGAATGAACACGAACTATCAATCCAAGAGATAATTATTGCAAAGAAGCTCATCCACATGTCAAAATTTGGCCATGAACTTGTGTATGTTGAAAATTCCACTTTTCAATTTAGTAAAATTATCAATTCTTTGAATCAATTCACTTTGATCTTAAAAATTATTGAACAATTTGTTACTTTGAGAAAAAGGTGTGATTCAAATTTAGTTCTCAAAAGTATCATCACGTTCAATCAACTATATGAACAAAGCAAGTTTACTTAGAAAAATTGGAATTCTTGTGCAACTAATATCAATTTTTGACTTTAGCTTGAGATTGGCCCAAAAAGTTCAATTTTTCACTTTCAATTGCAAATCGAATATGTTCATCAGATCATTAGAACATACATGCATATTTTCCAAGCAAAGCAATGCATGATCCACAATCAAAAGCTTAAGAAAATCGTAACCTTTTAGCAGAAATTCCAGCAAGTACACGATCCAGAAAATTTGTCCAACAATGCGCCTTTTCGAGCTTGTTTCGTTGCCCAACTTTTTCCAAATGTTCAAGAACAAGTAATAGGAATGGTAGAGCTTTAAAAAATGATGAAACAAAAGCAAATTGACCTTGAATTGGGGCTAATCAGTGGTCGGATAGCAACTCAAGACTGGCGGAACAGTGAGTCAGAAACAGGCAGTAGGAGGGGCAACCTCGGAGGCTTGGACGGGAAGCTCCAGACATCGGATCGACGTATCGTCGGTGGCTAGATCATCAAATGCTAAACATCATGGTATTTGGAACGAGTCGATCGGAGCACGGTCGGTGACACAAGGTCAATTGTTGTGAAACTGTTCTAAGCTACCGACGGGATTAGAACTTGAGATGATCACCTCTCTACCTCACGAAAATTCTTTGATTTTTTTAACGAAACTCACAAAATGCCAATCTCATGAGCTTGAACCGAACCCTTGTATATATAAAGCTCGAGCTTAGAATTTGAGTAGGAATAGGACTCGTTTCATAACGTTGGATTGAGAGTCCTAGCTAGAACAAGATCTAATGTGAGCCTTAGATTTAGAGGAGTCCTAATCCATCAAAACTCTCGTTATTAGTTACATAGTGATAGAGTTTTAATTTCTTAGATCACCTCTTAAGATAAGATCTTTTAACCGAATGAAATTCTAAATCCGATCCGAAAATGTAAGAGTCCAACTTCACTAGGACTCTATGAATTTCGATTAAAAGAGGTAGTGATGAAAGAAATGGCCGAAAATGACATCTTTTGTGAGTTTAGAATGCAATTTTGGGCCAAAAATGGGTTCTAGATAATTTATGGGTCATTGCCTTAGAGCTTCACTCAATTAAAAGAGCTAAAATAGGCTGATTTGAGCTTGAATTATGTCCAAACAAATATAGAACTTTGGCACTCTCATGTCCATGACCCATCCGACTTTGGCGGTCCAAATCATGAGCTCATCTCACATTCTCGAGCTCAATTAAGGCTTTTTTTTCTAAATAATGGACATTTAATTAAAAGCCCTAATAATAAAATTAAGCTCGAATGAACAGAATTGAGCTTGAAAAAAAGTTCACTTAGCTCACAAAAGTCCGGCGCACGCCCTAATGTCTTAGTTGAAAATTTCAAACTAAGTCTAATCCATTGCTTATCAAATTAAGCTCAACCGACTCGCCTCTAGCTTGAATGAAAATGACACGATTGAATGAGAAAATAAATATGCAATGCATGAGGATTATTTTTTTGGGGAGAATTATGACTAACTCTCATTTTATGGTTATATGAATGATTTTTAAAAAAAATCAAAATTTAGGTGTCAATAGCCCCGGGATGAGCAAAGATTCGGCAGTGTCTTTCTCATAATAAGGTCATCCACCTCAAAGTATCTAGGCTTAACCTTCCAGGTTGAACGACTTGGCTATCCTTTTCTCGGTAACTTTGGCCATGGCACATTGTCTTCAAATGTTTTTTGTCAATCGATTCAATCTGTTTACATCTCGTGGTGATCCACTAAGTTTCATAAAGCTTAACTTTTGACAGGTGCTCTCAAGGATGGAATCTCCATTTCCACCGGTAAGATTGCTCCCATACCATAAATTAGGAAATAAGGAGTTGCTCTAGTTGAAGTTCAAATCGAAGTTTGATAAGCTATTAATGCAAAGCGTAGTCTCTCATGCTAATCCCTATAATTTTCTCGCCATTTTTGCCCAAATTTTCTTAATGTTCTTATTCGCCGCTTTAATCGCTCCATTCATCTGCGAACGATAAGGGGATGAGTTAAGATATCGAATACCAAAATGATCCAGCATATCATCGATGATTTTGTTATTCGGATTGGACCCATTATCCATGATAATTACTTGGGGAGACCCATAGCGAGAAATTATACCCTTCTTGATAAATCTCGCCACATTCTTTGCAATGACATTTACATAAGAATTGGCTTCAATCCACTTGGTGAAATAATCAATCGCTACCAAAATAAAGCGCCGACCATTCGAAGCAAATAGGTTTATTGGCTCGATCATATCTATCCCCCATATGGAGAACGGCCAAACTTCCGACATCTAATGAAGCTCGTTTGGAGGTGCATTGTTCTTATCGCCATACACTTAACATTGATGATACAATCTCACATGTTGGTTATAATTTGACTCTATAGTCATCCAAGAATAACCAAGTTGCATGCTTTTCTTTGCAAGGAGATGGCCATTCATATGCGGCCCACATACTCCTTCGTGAATCTCCTTCATGAATATATTTGCTTCCTTTGTGTCTACATACCTTAGCAACACCGAGTCAAATGACCTCTTATACGAGTTTGACTACTTAGGAAGAACTTGGTGGCCGTCTTGACTATGTATTTTCTATCTCCAGCCTGACTTCCTTTAGGAAATTCTCCTTTCAAGAGATAATTCTTAATATCGTGATACCACGACTTACCATCGAATTCTTCTTCAATCAACATGCAGTAAGCTGGCTTTTTAATCACGCTAATCCTTAAAGGTTTCATATCAAGCCCATCCGTCACCTACAACATTGAGGCTAACGTGGCTAATGCATCTGCGAAGTAGTTCTACGTCCTAGGTATTCAAAGAACACCTCCCCAAATTCAAGAGTTAGCTCTTCCAATAACTCATGATAAGGGATGAGCTTGGAATCTTTCGTCTTCCATTCTCCTTGAGTTTGAGGATGATGAGCATGGAATCTCCATAGACTTGTAACTTTTGTACTTTCATGGAACCGGCCAATCGTAGGTTGAGAATACACGCTTCGTATTTCGATATGTTATTGGTGCATGGAAAAATCAATTTTGCCGTGACGAGATAATGTTGGCCTTTTAGGGATATTAAGACCCCCCCAATGCCGGCTCCTAATAGGTTGATCGCAACCTAAAAATACATGGTCCATTTATCCTATGATAACGCCAAGATTTGATCTTCAGCTTGATTTCATCCAGGACCGCCCTCTTCTAGGAGCTTTCTACTAGCATATTTACCATAGCTCCCCCTTAATAGACTTTTGGGGCGAACTTCTTATGCCAAATTCAAATAACACCACTCGCCACTTGGCTAGTTTTCCAATCAAAGCCGGTTTCTCCAAGAGATACTTGATCGAATAGTTCTCTATCACTAACTGAATATGATGGTGGAGGGTGTCTTGTTTCAATCTGCGAAGTACCCGGATGTTGCCATACATGTTCTCTCAACAGCGGAGTAATTCATCACCGACGTGATGAATTTCTTACTCAACTAGTATATGACTTTCTCTTTACCATCTTCTGGATTAGTTTGAGCCAATAGAGCTCCCAGGTGACTCTTAATGAACCGTCAAGTACAGAGTCAAAGGATATCCAGGAATTGGCGATCAAAGACCGGCGGGGAAATTAAGCGTTGTTTGATCCTTTCAAAAGCTTGGTGACATTCTACGTGCCAAACCACCTTAGCACCCCTCTTCAAGTGTTTGAAAAGTGGTTTAGCTCGAGGAAATTAAGTATTGTTTGATCGGTTCAAGTAATGCCCCGCTGCCGACTATAAATCCAAGAAACTTTCTAGATCTTGCTCCAAATATGTACTTATTGGGGTTTAACCTCAGCTTGTATTTCCGCAAGTGTTCGAATAATTGTTTCAACACTTGAACATGATATTCTCCAGGCCCGAATTTGGTGATCATATCGCCAACGTATACTTCGATCTCTTTGTGTATCATGTCGAGGAACAAGGGTCACCACGGCCTCTTGGTACGTTGCCCCGGCATTTCTCAATCCGAAAGGCATAACCTTATAGCAAAAGTTTTCCCCGGTGTTGTGAACGAGGTCTTAGCCCTATCTTCATTTTCATCGGTATTTGGTTATACCCGAAGAAACCATCCGTAAACGAGAATAACTCAAAACCTACTTGTTCTATCAACCAAAGACGTCGATGTGAGGTAGCGGAAAGTCGTCTTTTGGGCTTACCTTATTCAAGTCCAGGTAATCCACACACACTCGGATTCTTCCATCCTTTTTCATCACTGGGACAATATTAACAATCTAGTCAAAATATAGAATTGCTTCAATAAAGCCCACTTTAAGAAGTTTCATTACTTCTTCTTTGATCTTATTTGATAGTTCAAGGCTTCATTCTTCGGCATAATTGCTTTACTGGTTTGAAACCAGGATTAGTAGGCAATGCGTGCTCTACGATACTAGGGTCCAAACCCGGCATATCTCGCATATGACCATGCAAAGATATCTTGATATGCCTTGAGTAACTTAGTAATTCTTGAGGCATCCGTCGAGATAAATGTCCTTCTATTTTTACTTTTCCGACATTTTCGGAATCCCTTAAAATAACAACAATTGGCTCTTCGTGGTGGGAGGCCTAGATTCCTCAAAATTATTCCAATCCCTCCAAATGGTCATCCGGCCCTCATCATCGTCTTCTTCAATATCACGAGGAATAATCGTCCCGATGATCCGAGTCGCATAATAACCTGGCATGCATGTTTGGAATGATATGCCTGAAATATCATGAAAATGGTCACTTCGGTTTATACGAGATAGATGTAATGCATGACTTTATGAAAAACCTTTTCAAAAGAGATTTCAAATCAAGGAAAAATAGAAAACATAACTAGTCATCATATCCTCGGACATCCTTGTTCCTTACAAATCATTTGAAAATCAAGAATCATACGACAAGTCGGGCCTCAAGCTTCAAATCAAGAAGGCAAGTATCATCATCGGGTTGATTTGTTGTTCCATACATCCTTAATAAAACGTGGGATGTTTTATTGAATGCAAAATGGACCGCATTACAAAATTTGCTGTTTGGATCAACGGTTGGAGATCCAAAGGAGTTTTCCTTTTACATGCCATGGCAAAAAAAATGAATCGGAAGACAGAACGGAAATGTAATTGAAATGCAAAAAGGGAACTAATGATGCAAGTAATAAAATGCAGTATTGAAAACGGAAGAGAGGCTTGTTTACTTAGAAGTATCGGTATCCTCATCGAGTCACTCAATGATGACATTCACGGTATCGTCCTCGAGAAAAGGGTTGGTTAGATCCGGATCGGCCACTAAAAGTACTTCTTCATCCGCCAACCACTTAGAACCTCTATAGAAGAACTTGTTCAACTAACTATCGAATATTTTCGACCTGCCTTTCCAGGCACTAGAACCGATAAAAGAAATACCTCGGCCTCCTCGGCGTCCATAGCTTTCACCTCTGTCTCGTCCTCGGCCTCCACGGTGATTTTTTAGGATAATGCAACTGCTGCCATTAACCGCGAAACCCGCACCAATTCTATGCTCATTTGACTCCAACCGTAAATGCGTGCGAATCCATTGGCCAAACTTGCCAAGATCACTTCCTGGAATATACCCATAAGCTAATAGTATCTTTCTTTGCTGCGTAAAAGAAAACTCGAAAGAGCGGGGACCTTCGACTTGGTCCCAACAGGTGTGTGGACCATGGCCATCGGTTCTAGGGAATGATAGCTCGCCTCTTCTTTCACCTCGGGCTCTATATACGGAATAACACTTGCTCTAATACGCCAAGAGATTTACTTCGCCATGTACACGGTGATCACCTTCCCATCGATTATAAATCGAACTTTCTGGTGTAAACTCGAGGGCACAGCTCTAGGCATATAGATCCATAGTCTTCCTAACAAAAATCCAGAGGCGCTCGATAAGTCCATCACTTGGAATTCAATGGAAAACTTGGTCGGGCCAATGAAGTTGTCGAGCTCGATCTCTCGACCTCGGCTTTCCTCATTCCATTGAAGCTTCTAACAGTTACCTTAGAAGTTCGAATCATCTCTTCCTTCACGCCCAAATTCCTTAAGGTGGCTAGAGGATAAATATTGAATGTAGAGCCATTGTCTATCAACACATAGACTACTCACTTCCCATGATAATGTGCGGTGATATACAATGCCTTGTTGTGCGCTCATCCATCCATAGGAAAGTCTTCATCGGAAAAGCTTAACTAATCTTTTAGTAAGATCGCTCTAACAAAGTCCTCCAGTTGGACCGCATTAGTAGTTTCGGGGACTTGCACCTCATTTAGCATCTTCGGTAGGGCATTATTGTGCTTTTTAGAGTTAATAAACAGATCGAACAAAGAAATTTGGGTCGGCATCTTCCTCAATTGCTCTATCACCTCAAACTCACTTGTCTTGACAATGGACAAGAGTTTTTCTGCGTATTCTTTTGATTCCTCCCTCTTTTCTAGTTCAGCTTCTCGTGGGGCATAAAATCTGCTAGACCTCATCACAAGCATCTATCTCATCGGTCTTATAGCTCCAATAGACTGCCTTGGGGTTATTTATACTCCTCTATAGTAAGGACTTTAATCGTTACATGCATCATTTTCTCCTCATCGGTCTTTGGCTCACCTTCGCCTCAACATCGAAAGGCAAATCACGACCGGTTTGACTGGATGATCATCATTATTACCTCGAGTTATCAACTTTATCCAGTCCTAATCACAACGGGAATCACGGTCTCGACCATCCTAATCGGATCATCAAGGTCTACCGGATTAAACCCGCATTCGGGCTCTTGATAATACGCGTCATGCGTATGAATTATCGGTGTGGTTCATCGATCCGAGAGAGTCCTACCAACTCCTCTATTCGAGGTTTTAGCGTACGTGCTTTGGATTACGCCAATTTGTAGACCCGGTCAATTCCTTCGCTAATTCGTACCATATGGAAGAAAGATTGATAAGTTGAAGCAACCATCTACTCAAAGAACTCATGTGGAAGGGACTTTAGAAAATACCCAACTAGCTCCTTCTCAATCATAGAGGGATGAATTCGTGAGGTCTATACCCTCCATATGTGCGCATAGGATTTAAACTCTTCATCCTCTCCCTCGGTCACACCTGGTCTAGATTAGCCTTATTATAAACCGCCTCGAGATGGGTAAGTTTTTGAGAAGTAAACGATTCATTAGCTAGCTCAAGGGCGGCTACAACTTCAGCTGAAGTTAGAGAGTCTAGGAACTCTTTCATTTCTGCGATCAATGCGGTTAAATCCCTAAATTGTCGACTTAATCTCACAATTACGTGGTTCTCGCCTACAAACTCGAGTATGTAGTTCTATAGCATGCATATTACCGGTCATTTGCTATTGATCCACCGCCGCTAGTTATCAAGATAAATCCGTCAATTCATACGAAAAGTCGGTTATACGTTCTTCCACACGATATAGTTGTACTAGAGTCTCCCTGCTCATCTGTCGGCTTCGAACCCTTCAAAGGAGGTATAGTTTCGACAACATCATCTAGTTCCTCTGGCTCGATGGGTTCATCCATGCCTCCCCGTCTACCGGGCACGATGTCCTCAGCGTTCGTAAAGAAACCTGGGTGGAGCGGAATACTTAACTTTGAAGTTGTACTACGTAGAATCTTCGCTCGGATTATCTACGATCTCACCCTTCTCTAGGGCTTCGACACAAATATCCGGTCATCCAAGTTCTGTCTTTGCAACCTTTAGCTCATCTTCATCAACCTCATCCTCGATTTCACAATCAACTCAACATCGCCCATCGGGCTTTCATGCGGGACTCTCTATAAATCGCCTTGCTCGGTTTCGACTACGAACCGGTCCGAGGTTAAATTCATAGAAACAACAACTCCTTTAAACGTCTCATCGTCATCCCGAGTAATTATCCCCGAGCTCATTAACTTCGCTATGCGTAACATCTTTCTCTCCGTCAACACCTCCCCTTCATTTGAGTAGGACGACGTGATTGCCAAAATGTCATACAACTTATCCATGTTTACCTTGAGCTTCAAGCGGTTCTCCTCTTCGCCACCAAAAATCATCCCTACCACTTGATGATCGGAAATGGATTTTTTTATACATTGGGTGCCACCTTGTTAAACTCTAGTAAATGGTTGTCAATGAGAGCACTGTACCACTGAACTTTCGGATATAACAATTATCTACATTGTGTCCTCTTTCCCCATACCATAAATACGACTAGCTCTCATCATACCCGGTGTACTTCGTCGGGCTCGGCCTTGGCGGTTCTTTTTCAACTAAGCACTCCGTTAGCGGTATCGGGAGCAATTAGACAACGGCCTGGAGATAGGCGTAAACAGCTTTGGAGGTTATTTTTTCTTCGATTCTTGCACCTTCCGGGCCGACGGGGACGAATATCCTCGCATCGGATTAAAGTTAGCAAACTGTTTTGGCTTCGGGGGATTTAGTACAAAGACGATATCGACCCCGGCCTCTCTTTCCTTCCTTAAGGATACTAATGCCTTATCGAAGCTTCTAGGGCCTTCCTTTCCCTCATGGCCTATTCTAGTCTCTCTGCGGCTTTTATCGGATGAACAAACGTCCTAACACCCCGATCTCGTCGATGGGAGATCGTGGCCTAATAGGTCGTTCTTCGATCCGGCTATACGTAGATCTTGGAGCGGGCCTCTCCCAATGCCCATTACCCAAATGGTAACGGAGTGATATGTGCTACGTGTGTATGCCTCGAAGTCGCCACCAATCATTACTTGAAGGGTATGATTGGAAAACCCTAATGAATAGTTAGGAGTCTCTATTCGATTCTGCGAGAATCGGAAAAGTGGAATCGGGAACTTACTTACACCAATTATCTTAATTGATGTCCTTTCGGTACCTAAGTTGAATGAATTTTCTAACCTTGAGATTTCATGCAAATGAGTAAGAGTACGAATCCTAAATCTAGGAGTTTATGTAGACGGGAGTGACTATCCTAGCAAACACAATCAATAAAGAGAGTGCGCAAATCAAGAATCATAACATGCGGATAAAACGTATCAAATCAACATGGCATTCCTAGTGCAACCCTATTGGCTTAGAGAATGGTTAAACACAAGCATAAGAAAGGAAACATGAATGATTTGGAAGAGATTCGCCCATGAGGGGAAAAACCATCATTTTGAAAGGAATCCGGAGTGAAAAGTGTCAAAAATAGGATTGGCCAATTAAAATGACCAATCTCCTAATTTTCGACATTTTTAGAATTTTCTGTGGAGACAATATACCCATAAGGGGTACAATCGTCATTTTCCAAGGGAAGCGAGATATGAAAACCCAAAAATAGGATTGGCCACCTAAACCGACTCATACCCTAGTTTTTGGTATTGTTTGTAACTCAAGGGAATTTTCGGGGACGATTTACCTTTAAGGGGTAAAATCATCATTTCGGAAAGATCGGAAAAGAAATCTCAAAAATAAGATCGGCTAGTTGATTGTGGCCATTCCTCAATTTTTGAGAATTTCTGAAATTCCAAAGAATTTTTCTACAAAATTTCCTATTTTTATTGAATTTTTTATTATTTCTAATTTCAAAAAAAAAAATTTAAAATATCGGTCCTAATCAAACCGATCAACGCGGCCGGCCTAGGCACGATCGCGTGGATAGTAGATACCAAAACGATACCGCTTTGCATTTTTCTCTTTTTTTTTATTTTAAAAACTATTTCTAAATATTTGAAAATCTAATTATTAATCTCACGGCCACCACTCTACCACATGTCCCGACGTAGACCGTCAGATTGCTCGCTAATTATACTAACGTAATTAATGAACGAGCGATGTGGCTTGCCACGTGTCATGCTACGTGGCGCCACGTCATCACAATGTCGGACGTTGATCGCTTAGCACGGCTAACGGGTCTTTGTCTTCGACCTCGCGACAGAATGAACGGATGGCCAAGAGCTTCCTAGCGACAGCCCAACCGTGAAAACTCAACATAATGAGGTGAGACCGGTCTCGTTCGACTCGTCTCATCCCGCACTACAACATATCACAAATCTAGCCTATATCATTCATAGAATCAACATGAATTAAGTTAGAACCAAGACGTCTATAGTAGTTCGAATCATGCAAAAACGAGCATATCAATTCAATTAAAACTCAAGATAGCATTGGATAGAGTTCGGGAACCTTACATGCGAGTCCGATTGACCTAATGTAGGCCGGCTTGAGCTAGGGAGTTCGCAATGATTCGGCTAAAGGTGGAGGTCTCGACTCAAGGGTTTCTCGCGGAATCGATGTAGAATAAGAATGCGAAGGTACTTAGAGTAGTTCAAGTATCAAAACGCCTCAACTAATTGCAAGAATAGAGGTCGGAGATGAACTCCACCATAAATGCTCAATAAAAAGCTTGAGAGAGAAAACTACCTTTTTTTGGAGATTGCAGGCTGCGCGAGCTAATCCGATCAACCCCCAGCAGTGATATGAAGCTCCTGGATGTGGATTGACGCCTCGACTTGGCCTGGATCGCTCGGACCGATGTTCCACAATCCAAGCTTCGAGCTCGGGCTATGGTGACGTAGAGAGGATTTTCTCTCTCTTCTCTCTCATTCTCTCTCTATTCTCGTTATGTCCGAGAACAAAATGCCAGCCTCCTTCGCTCCAAAACGTGTGAGGCTTTGTATAACCAATTTGAATTTGGGCACCAATCGGGAAGGGGGTCACCGATTTCAAATGGCACGTGATCGTGCGTGTCATTTGGTCTAATTGGTAACGGCAACGATGGGCAACTCCGTCAGGTCATTTAACATCTCCGGCATGATCGAATTGCCATCCAATTTAGTTGTTCCGTGAAAGTTAACTTCGATGAACTACCGCAAAGATTGACAGCCAATTCCGTCGTGCTCCGGCGACATCCGGAAGCGACACTAGTCTCAATAGATACGTCTTAGTATGGGGAACAAAAGCCCTCCAAGTTCTCTTCCAATTATTGCCAATTTTTCGTTCAATTTTGATGTCAAAGTTTGGCCTTCAGAGTTTGAATTTGGCATAAATTGTTGAAGAAGATGAATAATGCTCGACTAGGTGCGTGGGTCGATCCGGGCCTCGATCAGTGAGACCCAATTTAGCCTATTTTAAAAACTTAATGGCAATTCATGGGGAATTTTCATAATTAAGCCTCGTAATTGGACTTAAGGGCATGGATATTATCTAAAAGTGTGGTTTTGCCGAAAAATTCATATTGAATTAAGCCAAAACCCCAAATTGGTTCTAAAATCCGATTCTAAAAATCTTTAATTTCAAAGCCTAATGGCCAAATCAGACCAAACTACCTCTCGCCAATCGATTTAGAAAGGTGAAAAACATAGGGCAGTGGTCTTATTATTCCATGGCAGTCCTTAAATTTCAAGTAATTTCATTTTAACCAAGATTTAGGGACTAAAATGTAATTTTTGTGAAAAATTGTGCAATTTTGACATTTCGACAACTTGAAAGCTCAATGTAACGCAGGACAATTGAGTTGAATGTCAAGACTTTAACAATAAGAGAATTGAGAATTAAAAGACTCAAATGGAAATTTTTGAACAAATTTGACTATATGTGTAATGAAGGAACACATAAAATCGAACTTGATTTTCAAATTTTCAAGAGTTCAAAATGAAAATATAATTAAAATAAAAATATAGAGTATTTGTACATATTTTTTTTACCTCAAAAGCTATTTTTGGCTAATTTTTCAAGCATTTTCCTATTTTCGAAAAATATAAAAAATAACGAAAAATATGAAAAATCAATTTTTGTTCAAAAATGGTTCTTTAGACTTGGGCAAGGTTCTCAAAATTGATTTTGCAAATTTTTGACTTTTTATGAATTTTTTATGAATTTTTCTAAAACTAAATTGGAAACAAACTAATAAAAAATTTAGGTGTCAACATCTATCTATGCATGCCGAGGATGCTTGGGCTCCGTATAATCCTTTGATCCATCCGAGTCCTATATGTAAGGGTCTTCATTCTCTTCGAGTGATAATGGCTCCCGATTCTCTAGAATGTATAGCTCCACCCCTAGTACATATAGCACGATATACTCCAAAACATAGGGCTCCACTTTAGGCTCTCGAAGCGATACATACTCGGGGATGTACGGTTCCACTAGAGATTGCCAAGATTTCTTGAACTTCTTTATGCACTCCTTGGATGCACAGTGGATATCCATCTCTTCATCTAAATGATCCGCCACTCTACTTCTTGTAATGGAGAATTTTCTAATGCATGAATGATCAACTTGATCTTAGCTTGATAAAGTGCCATCGTCTTCTTGGTGGGATCACCTCATGGTATATCCAATGAGAAAATCCCAAGATAATTCTCTAGTGGAATCTCTTGAAGCATACCAAATTGTCTCACTACTCGAATGGGATAATAGGCAACTCCACCTGTCCAACCCAATAAAGGAATTGGGTTTCCATCTATACCAGTGATACGATCATCCAAAATCCTCGGCCAAGTCAACCACCATCGTAGGTGTTCGAGCTCTAACTTCTCAAGGAGCTTAGACCACTCTTTAAATGAGTAAGTGGAACGAGGGATTGGCATTTTAAGAAGGATCCAAGGGGATAAACATGCTTAGTAATCTCATAACAACCCACCCGGAGTTCAAAGGTCCTAATGTGAGAAACTAACCACATATGAAGAAATCCATTGGAGGCTTGAAAGGTGATTTTTTTGGTAGATTGAAAACGGTTTAACGAGAGAAAGGTTTCAGCTAAAATCGGGTAAGGATAATTCCTACAACAACAGGCTTGTTGAATGATGTGGACAATGGAATGATCAAACGTCGTCCTAGAAGTAGGAAATAGAACGAACACAAAGAAGGCCGGAATAAACACTTTACCCGATCTATGGCCGGTATCGGTTGGGAGTAAGGAATAGCTATCAAAGAGAAATGATAAGGTAAACTTATCGGAATGAGATTTGTAAACTTTTTCTATTTCGGGAATCTTGAGACGGAGGAATTTGAATAATGAACGTGTAAGATCCATATCAAGAGGTGGGTTGGGCTATCGCTTGTCCAAGTGAACCCCTATGATGGCGGTATACTCCTCCAAAGTTAGCATCATATCCAACTCTCGAAAATTGAAAGTCATCATGCTTGAATCCTAGGACCTTGCTAATGCTTGAATAAGAGCGGGTTAATACCTCACTTTGATCGGATCTACTAATCTCCCTAATCGGCCTTCCACATATGCTTGGTTGATTGGGTTGAGGCAATTCCACCACCGAGTAAGCTCCTTACATGGGAACGGGATTATCTTGATATCTCTATTCTCTATTGTCTATAATATGTGAAAAATGATTCTAGAATGAATTATCACGAATTATAATGTTTGATATATGCAATGTGATGCAAATGTTATGCATATGCACTAATTCAATTCCATGACATCTTTTGGTGAAATAAGGGTTAAAAGCTCTCATTTGACCAAATGACGAGTTTAAACCAGATTTTACTTAAAATTGTCATGCAAATCGATTAGAATCATTCAAATGATTGGAGAGAAAGCCATTATCACATCTATAGGGCAAAATCTGAAAAACATCCCAAACAAGGCGAATACAACTCAAAAGATCCATAATACAAGCAAATCTAAGGATAAAGGATGCAAGGACTCCTAAAAGGGTAATCCAAAGCATGACATCTAAAAATGAAATATAAGGCAAATAGATATGATAAATCCTAAAAGATGCCCCAAGTCAAGTCTAATCTACGTCACAATCATCGTCCGATGATATCTCCACTAATCCGGGAAAACGTAAGAAATCCCTCTTGGTATCTTCCACTTCATCGGAGGGAATGACAATGGTCTCCCTTTTCTTGATTGGAGAATGCTTAGGTGTTGTCAATCGCACGAGGTCGCTTCATTAGCCTCATGTACAACTTGTAGATCATTTTCTTCTTATGCTTAAACTCTAGCTCGTGCGTCATTGTATCTAGCAATAGCACCTAGAGGGGGATGAATAGGTGCTTCTTAACCAAAATGAAACTTAATGCAGAATTAAACGGTTTCAAGTTCAATCAGAATGAGAACCGTGAAACAACGTACATGTGATCTAAACAAAATAGCAAGAGTTCGGAGAAGAAAAAAAAATTGCGCGCTAAGTTTATAGTGGTTCAGCTTGTTAGGCCTATGCCCACTCTCCCACAATGACAGCCGATTGGTTGGATTCCACTAAAATGAATCAATAGAGGTTACAAGAGATGATACACTCAGTTGCTCTCATAATACCTCACCGAGAACATAAGAATTTTCTTGAACAAGTATGTGAATTTGAACAACTCAAGCACTTTTAAATTATATGTTCTTGATACCCTCTGCTGGTCACCATGGTTCTTCCTTTATACTCATTTGCTTCCAAACTAGCCGTTAGACAGACCTTCAAAGGATCACTCTTCAATCATTGATTGGACGTCGTCAATCGTGATTGAATGAGACTGTATCTGAAGAAGATATGGTAGCTATCGGAGTAGAGTCTAAACTCTTCAAATTCAGTTGCCTATACAACTAAATCATCAATTTCCAAAAGTAGAGTTAATTAGAATAAATCACAAAACTTATTCTAGGAAGGTAATAACTAATCATAGATGCTCTTCGGATTTGATTGAAGAAATATCTAGTCAATCAATTATTGTCAACTTTCATAAAAGATATCACCATTATTGAAAACTCGCAAAAGTGGGTCTTCGAATATGTCCGAAAGAAGTCGTAGAATCCGAACGTTAATCACAAGCAGTCTTCTTAAGTAGAGACCATCCGAATCCGAATAGACTTTAGAACAATGACACTCGAGCCTTGATAAAATCCTTCCGACATATCATGTAAAGCTTGAGATGGAGAAACCTTCAGTAGGTGATCACATGCACCATCCGAACTACTTGAAGTAAATATATAACTACTTCCACTTAAGTCTAAATGGCAAAGATGGATCAAAATAAGCTTCTATTCACATGTTCATTCTGCAACAAAACATTATAAATATTATACATATTCTTTCCGAACAAGGATTGTTTTGTCATAATCAAAATATCTAGAGAGAAGATTTTCTCAACAATCTCCTTCTTTTTTATGATGACAAAACTTCCTCAACGAAAGTAGATATAAGAATGAATTTGATAAAAAGTTTAAGCTCCGAAAAGATTTCATAAGAGATAATCTAATAACAATAGTGAATCTTTATCGGGAAGATGTGGGTCGAGAAAAATATCACCGAAGTTGATCAAGATAAGAACATGCATTCTTCAAACCTCTCCTTGTCTCGGTGAGAGAACAATCCTGCAAAATAAGTAAAATAAACACATAGAGGCAATCTTCTCCCCCTTTTTGTCATCAGTAGGAAAGCAACAAGATAATATATTCTATAATGCACTCTTCATTCAATAACCAAAACGTCGGCCCATAATAAGGACGTGACGGACCAAAATATCTTTAGATAGACTAGGAGATGCTTAAACTGAAATCAAAGAACTCAAGCATAAACTTTTGAAATGACATTTTCAAATAGATGATGGTGGTTGTGATTTTAAAGAAGCAGGAACATTTGTTTGCTCATTTTCACCCTCCTTTGCTCCTTCAAGAAGATCCTTCTTGTAGTCCTCTCGCAACTTTAAGAGCATAGTCTCGGAAGGCTTGAAGATGAGGAAAATTCTGAACAATCTTCTCATCATGAATCAAAGTGTATGCCTATAAGCTTTCCATTTCTAAACAAAAAGTTTGTTGTAGAGTTCAAGCATTTTCACAAAATTGTTCAGCTTCCTTTCAACCAAACTCTCTAGAGCATCCAATTTCTAAATTACTTCCTTCTAAAGCTTCTCCATTTCGGTCCGAATAATAATTTAAGATGACTTGATATCCAAAAGCTCCGCAATAAACGCATTCAGACTTTTTACAAGAGTCAACTTTCGGCTAGAGTAGTACTTGTTCCTTTATCCTCTACTAGAGCTTTACCTTTGCTGGAGTAATCCAAAATCTTTTAAAGTCCGATCTTCCCCTAAGTCTTAGATAGGTGATCATTTGAAGACTTCTTACCAGGTTCATCGACAACAAAAATAATTTCTTTCATTGCTCCTTCTACATCCATCTCCTTCAAAGATTGCTCTCCCTAAGCAACAGCTTCACTTTCACTAGGTTCCAAGCTTGTAACAACATTTTGCTCATCTTGAGCAGCAAAATCGTTTGCCTCTAAACAACAGACAAGGCATCGGGTGTACCTTGGTTTTCTCCTTGAATTTGTTCTCGTTGAGTCAAGAACTTCTTCAGCATTTTCCACAACAATATGAAGAATCTCTTCGGTATATCTACCGCATATTGTCTTGGGAAAGTTTAGGGCTTGTTAAAGGCTCATCGATGGCTATTGCCATTTCAAGTTTTGAACATCCCATAGCTCATCATGCTGTTCTTTATCAAATTATGCTCGTCTTTCTTCATCAAATTTTGTTCCTTCTGTCTCATCTTTATCTTCTACAACAAGATCATAATCCTTTTCATCAAGATTTTTCACAAAAATTTCATATTCCTTTCTTTTGAAGCAACAACATCTTCTTCCTACATCTTGATATGCTCTTGTTGAGCACATTTACTTTCTCTTTCTCGCTCTCTCAATAGAAGTTTCTTCTTCTCCACCATCATTGCTCTGTTCGAGAATCTTATTGAGGCTTTCTTCTTTGTTTTCAAACACCTCCCCGCTCATGTTCACTTATTGCTTTTCTAGCAAAGCACCAACTACTTCTTCATCATCTCGCAATTTCTTCATCATCTGCAGATGGAATTGAAAAAAATAGCTTCTTAATTTGATTTCCTTGAGTCATCCTTTTCTTCAACAATATCCTCATCTTCTAATGTTTCAACAACTATTCCTTTGCTAGGCATCGTTTTCTTCTCTTTGCTGATATTTGTTCTAACTTCTCTTCAAACTCTACAAATACAAGCTCATTGTTCTTGTTTCTCCATCCACTCGCAATAAGCTTAAAACCCATCTTATGCACCATTAAATTTCTAGGAACCATGATCTGTCCTTCATTCCGAACAAGTTCTATAGGAATCTTGACTTTGTGATAGTTCATAATACGAAAGATCAATCCCACTTAGGAAAGTTGTCCCTTTGACTTCCGAACTGTTCTATACATATAAAGGAGAACTGTGTGTGCAAGAGAAATTTTTCTTCCCGTTAGTAAACCCCACAAGAGTTATAGCGTCATACTTGGAAATATCTATCTTTAAAGCAGCCTTGGGTCTTAAGCACTCAATAACAATCTTATGCATTACAATGTGCATTAAAGGAAAGTCATTGTAAGCAATGTGTGCTTTAGACTCTCTAGAATAGCTTTCCTTCCTAGTAAGAAAACCATAAGCAACCTTAGGTGAAATTTCTAGCGGAATGAAATCCATCTTCTCAACATCCATCAAATATGCTAAGTCTTTGATATGCAAGTAGTATTGCTCATTTCCAACAGTATAGAAAAAGGAATTGAAATCCTTGAAGCGCAAGTTAGAGTAGAAATAAGCGGTCAAATCTAGAAAGATAATCCTTCTAGCGGTTGCAAAATCTACAAGCTTCATCTCGCTTGAGATGCTTTTGGATGGGAATATCAACACCGTCAAAGAAATTTAGATCAAATACTCTATGAGGTATAACCCCTTTTTCCATCGGGATTCATTCCTTTCTCGATGCTTCGACTTGCAAACAAAGGATCCCGATAACTCTTATCTTGGATAAAACCCTTGATTCTCTTAAAGTCCTTGAACATCTCATCATCATTACCATCGTGTCTACTTCTTACATCACCCTCACTTTCTTCTACGGACCTAATCACAACACCTTTTGAAGGAGATTTCTTAGGCTTCCATACCCTGGTGGTAATAACCTTCTCCTTTCCATTTTGAGACACGACTTTTGGTATTTCTACAACAAATGGATTGACAAGTATGTAAAGGCATTTACAAAATTGCCAAAAAGTCTTCTTCACTAGCAAACTTGTGAATATTCGGCAACAACTTAATATTGGCTTCATTTTCTCCAAGTTTCTTAAAGCTATCGTAAAGAGGTTTAACCGACAGAGCTAGAGCAACACGTTCATCAAACTCATTGCGAGAGAAACCTATTTTGTTTCAAAAAGCTTCTTTTTCTTCTTCACATTCGGATCCCGACACATCAACAAGGGTGGTATCGCGCGATCTCGAGTCTTCTAGACACATGGGTCGACTTCCTTCTCTATCTCTTAGTATCCTCAATAGGTTTTCTTGCGTAAGAGGATGATTTTAGAGCCATTGGATGAAAAAGATTGAAACTTTGAAAGAGAGTTGTGAGAAAAGAAAGGAGTTTTTTTTTTAACAAGAGAGAGATTTTGAGAGTTGTTTCACGATTAGGGCTTGTAAGACTGAAAAAATGAGAGTTTTGGAAATATAAAGCGGTTTCAGAATGAGGTGATGGTTCATGTTTCCCTCTTGAAAATTTGAAAAGAAAATTGTAAAATGGTTATTTTTGGAAATAAAATCAATTTCAAATAAATCAAATAAGAGAATATATTTTATGTATAGAATCAATCGAGAATATATGAAAAGAGTCCTTACCTAAATTTTTTAAAAGAAATCATTTACCTTTTCAATCTTCGAACTTGCCTTATAGAGTGTTCTTCCGAACATATATTTCTACGGATTGCATTTGAACTTTTTTGTTTCGAACCTTTGGCAAAACATGTTCTTAAGAAAATACTCAAGGAAAGATATTAGTAATAGCTAACTCATTTCCAATGAAATTAAAGGCCTATTTGTCTAGAGGTTTAGTAAAAATATCTGCAAGTTGATTCTTCATATCAACATACTGAATGTGGACATCTCCATTCTAAACATGGTTGCGAATGAAGTGATGTTTAATCTCAATATATTTCACCATTGAATGCATAATGGGACTCTTGGTGAGATTGATAGCACTTGTATTGTCACATCTCGATTTCTACATTCGTATATTCTACTCCAAAATCCTTTAATTATTGCTTTAGCCTAAGAATCGAGCACATCAACTTCCTAAAGATACATATTTAGCTTGGCTGCATCGAGAGCAACCGTGCTTTGCTTTTTAGAATACCAAAAAATAAGCATATTGCCCATAAGTTGACAGGTTCCGAATACTTTTTTTGTCAATTTTACATCTAGCAAGACCAACATCTGAATAACCTTTCGGAACAAATTATGAATCTTTAGAATACCAAAGCCCGTATTTAGGATAAGTCCCAATATATTTGATAATCCTCTTAATGGCAGTAAGATGAGATTCTCTTGGACTAGATTGAAATCTTGCGCATAAATAGACAATCGTATAGTATATTTGGTCTTGAAGCTATTGAGATAGAGAAGTGATCCAATCATACTGCGATAGAGTTTGGAATCAACTTCTTTTTCTTGCTCATCTTTGTCAAGTTTGAAGGAATGTGACATTGGAGTTTCGGTCTTCTTGCAATTTTCCGGACCAAACTTCTTTATAATGTCTAGTGCATATTTCTCCCGATGAATAAAAGTTTCATTTTTCGTTTGATGAATTTACAGGCCAAGAAAGAATCTTAGTTCTCCTATCATGCTCATCTCAAACTCATCATGCATCACTTTAGAGAAATTCTTGCAGAGATATTCATTAGAAGAGCCAAAAATTATATCATCTACGTAAATCCGAACAAGTAAAATATATGTACCCTCTTCTGAATGAAAAGAGTAGTATCAACATTACCTTTGATAAACTTTTGTTCGGATAAAAAGCTACTTAATCTCTCGTACCAAGCACGAGGTGTTTGCTTTAATCCATAAAGTGCTTTCTTCAAAGTATAGACAAGATCTTTTCCTTTATGTTCTTCAAATCCAGGAGGTTGTTCAACAAAAACTTCTTCTTTGATATACCCATTTAGGAAAGCACTTTTCACGTCCATCCGAAAGAGTTTAAACTCATGGTAACAAGCGTAAGCAAGAAGTAGCCTAATGGCTTCTAACCTAGCAATATGTGCGTGGGTTTCATCATAGTCTATTCCTTCTTCTTGAGAATAACCTTTAACCACCAATCTTGCTTTATTTTTTACAACCTTTGCTTTATCATCCAATTTATTTCTGAACACCCACTTAGTGCCAATTACCGGATGATTTTTAGGTCTTTAAATCAGTTCCCGGACATTATTAATCTTGAACTGATATTGCTCTTATTGCATTGCATTGATCCAGTTTTCATCTCGCAAGTGCTTCTTCAATCCCTTTGGGTTCAACTTCAGATACTAGAGCTATGTTGCTCATTGCTTGCTTGAATTTTGATCTGGTATTGATGCCTTCATCCAAGCTTCCCATGATAAGCTCTTTAGGATGACTGGATTTGTGTTTCCAGTTACGGTTAAATCGTTCAGCTTGTGTAACAAAGCAAGATCTTCATATTCATGCTTGCACTACTTCGAAGTTACTTCATTTTGACGTACTTCCTTCCGAATATCTTCAAAGACAATAATTTCTTCTGAGTCTTTCTTCTCTTTAGATACTTTCTATGAATCTGAAATTTGTGAAAGAAAAGGAACTTGAATAAGTTCGGATTGATCATTCGAAGGTTCTCATCAAACTTGACGTTCATGGATTCTTCAACAACATGAGAGTTTTTGTTGTGGACTCTGTAAGCTTTACTTGCTAATGAATATCCCAAGAATATACCTTCATTTGACTTTTCATCAAACTTACCAATACAATCGTTAGCGTTTTCAAAATGAAACATGTACATCCAAACACACGAAAATATGCAATGTCAGGTTTTCTTTCCTTGAAGAGTTCATAGGGGGTTTTCTCAAGAATTGGTCTAAGAGAAATATGGTTCAAAATATAGCAAATTATGGAAACCGCTTGTGCTCAAAAGTGAGAAGCAATTTTGCTCTTAATCAAAAGAGTTCTTGCCATTTCTTGCAAAGAACGATTTTTCCTTTCTACTACCCCATTCTCGTTGAGAAGTATAAGGAGTTGAAAATTTATGCTGAATTCCAAACTCATCACGTAAATCTAAAAAGTTTTGATTTTCAAACTCACCTCCATGATCTATTTTTATGTAGGAAATAGCATAACCTTTTTCATTCTGAACCTTCTTTGTAAATTTTGAAAAACATGAAAAAGCATCCTTTTTGTGTGCTAAAAATGATACCCATGTATATCTAGAGAAGTCATCAACAATAACAAGATAGTATTTCATATCTCCAAGACTTAAGGTTCCGTTGGGACCAAAAATGTCCATATGAAGCAACCGCAAAGTTCGTTTAGAAGAAACTTGATTTATTGATTTGAAAAAAATTCTTACCGCTTATCTAGGGTGCAAACCGAACAAAGTTCTGATTTCTCAAACTTTGTTTGTGGCAAACCTCGAACAAGATTCTTAGTAGATAATTTTGAAATATTCTTCATATTGATATGACCTAACTTTCTATGCTATAATTCAGATTTATCTTTTACCGAGATGAGACACTTTAGAACTTCCGAATGAACATCAAGAAGGTACATATTTCCATGTCTTCGGCTAGTGAAACTTTGCTTCCTGTCTGTTGACAGCTAATTTTGTCAGCCCTGTACTTTATTTTTCTCCACAAAATAGAATAGACCGATTCATGTAAATACACCCATTGTGCTCTTAACAAGAAAAAGAAAAAAAAGTGAAAAAAAGAGAAAAAAGAAGAAGAAGGATGTCAGATCGAGTCATTGAACGACACAAAAAAAAAAAAGATGACGACACAGTTTAAAAAAAAAAGAGAGATCTACACCAGGAATTTACAAACGGAGAATATCTGAGAATATCTACCGCAAAGAATATCATCTATAGCAGATAATATATGAGAATATTATCTACATCATGAGATAATATCTATTGTAGAGAATTTTGGATATGGCGGGAGATGATATCTACGGTAGAGAATAATATATGCAGCAGATGGCAATATTGCAACTGAATTTGCAAGCGTAAGTTCAAACTGATACATACGCTGCACTAGAGAAATTACGAAGCCATCAATTTATTGCTGAATACGCTGCACCTAGGGAGTTTCGACTGAAAAGCTAAGGAGCAAAGCACATGGGACAAAAAAGAATGATGACCAGAGATAGATAGAGGCAAGTTGAAGCTGATCAGTTCTTAGAGGTTGATTTGGGCGGCTGTAGAAAGGCCAAAACAGCAGAGATTTTAGAGTGTGCATAGCAGAAAATCCAACAGAGAATTTTAGTTCCAATAGAGAAGGAATGATGACTAAGAATGAGAAGCAACTTGCAGGGAGTTCAGCTTGTTCCCAAGAAACTGTAAGCCACCAGATTAGTTACTAAGAGAGGTGGATGGGACTTGGAGCAAGAGAATATCAGTTGCAGCAGAAGGAATGATGATTTGGATAAGCAAGCAAGTTAAGACTGATATGGAACTAACATGAAGCTGATGTAGATGGCTCTTGGAGGTTAGCTTGGGGTGACTTCTCAGAGAACGAGCAGCAGAAAATTTCGACTAAAGATTAATGCATAATACCTTCAGCATGAGAGAATGATGATCAATCACTGCTGGCAACTTAGAGCTGATGTGGAGCTGAGGTGGGCGATTCTTAGAGGCTATTTTAGGTAGATGTTCAGAAGGCAATCAGCAGAGAATAGCTGCTATACAGAA
This sequence comes from Rhodamnia rubescens, assembly GCA_021437795.1. Classification (NCBI taxonomy): domain Eukaryota; kingdom Viridiplantae; phylum Streptophyta; class Magnoliopsida; order Myrtales; family Myrtaceae; genus Rhodamnia; species Rhodamnia rubescens. The sequence goes on from JAILYA010000035.1 coordinate 682,980, forward strand.
ACAGCAGTAAATCTCGCCTGAGATAGAAGCAGAGGATAAGGAGAGAGTTAGCTTTTGTGGTGCAGGGGAGGTGAATTTCCCAAGGGATAAGAACACAAAAAAAAACCTGTTAAGGGGTGGAGGATATAAAATAGAGGAGGAGTCAGAACGTAGGGGGCCCTCTCTGTGACAGATTCTCTCAGCAACAAAAAAGAACAGCAACAAAAGAAAATGAAAGAGAGGATTGTAGAACAATTTGTGGCTGCAAACTATGGACTTGTAGGGGACAAAAGATAATTTCTGAAGAGAGGCTTTATTCTCGATTCTGTGTTCTCCTTACAAGCAATACAATGACTTACTTATAGGTTGTAGTCTGCCCATCTAATACTTAATTATAGACAATTCTATTAATAGCCATAAACCAGAAATTAAAAACCATTATCACCTCGTAAGAGTAACTGCCGACTCTTGACCTTTCATTTTCTTACAAAACAAAACTGCTGAAATAAACTAATAAAAGACGGACATTTAATGTTTATTCAACAAAACTCCCCCGTAAACTTAAATGCTTCTGCCATCCTTCATGCCGATCAATCTTTTGCAGTTGTCAAGAAGTATCGTCGGTAGCGGTTTCGTGAAGATATCCGCGACTTGGTCCCGACTTGCCACTTGCACTAATTCCACACTTCCTTCCTTCACTTGATCTCGGATGAAGTGAAAACGAACGTCAATATGCTTGCTTCTCTCATGATTCCCCGGGTTCTTGCTCAACTCAATTGCTGATTTGTTGTCAACTCGTATCACGGTCGCACCAAGTTGTTGTTGCTCCAACTTGCCCAACAAATTTCTCAGCCATATCGCATGACGTACACACAAAGATGCTGCCACATATTCAGCTTCACATGTCGAGAGTGTCACGATCGGTTGCTTCTTTGAAAGCCAGGTAAACGCCGTATCACCCATAAAAAACACATATCCCGATGTGCTTTTCCGATCGTCCAAATCTCCACACCAATCGCTGTCGGAGTACCCGACCAACTTGTAATCTACCGCATTTGTATAGAATAACCCGAGTGACACTGTTCCTTGGATGTACCGTAGGATTCGCTTCAACGCCTTCCAATGTGAATAAACTGGCTCCTCCATGAACCGACTTACAATGCCGACACTTAATGCAAGGTCCGGGCTTGTGCATGTGAGATAGCGAAGGCTTCCCACTAAACTCCGGTATTTGCTTGCGTCGACTCGTTCTCCTCCATCAAACTTAGAGAGTTTTGTACCTGGTTCCATTGGTGTTGAAACCGGATTGCAAGACTCCATCTTGTACTTCTTCAAAATCTCCTTTGTATATGCCTCCCGGGATACAAAAATACCCGTCTTTCCTTGTCTTACCTCCGGACCAAGGAAAAATTTCATCAAGCCCAAATCTGTCATCTCAAATTCCCGTGTCATTGTGCTCTTGAACTTTTGTATCATTTCATTATTATTCCCCATAAAAATGAGGTCATCGACATAAAGAGCAACAAATAACATATTACCTCCACTCTTCTTCACATAAAGGGCATGTTCGTAGGGACATTGCTCGAACCCGTTCTCCTTGAAGTATGTATCGATACGAGTATTCCACGCCGGCGGTGCTTGCTTCAACCCGTAAAGTGCCTTCTTCAATTTCAACACCTTCTTTTCTTCTCCGATTTTCATGTACCCGGGTGGTTGTTCGATATAAACTTCTTCTTCAAGCACACCATTCAGGAATGCCGACTTGACATCCATTTGTAATATCGGCCATTTGAATTGAGCCGCTTGTGAAATGAGCAATCCGATTGTCTCCATTCTTGCAACGGGAGCAAACACCTCGTCATAATCGATTCCCGCCTTTTGCTTGTATCCCTTTGCTACAAGTCTCGCTTTATACCGTTCTATCTCCCCTTGAGCATTCATCTTTCTCTTAAACACCCACTTGACACCAATGGGCTGAGTTCCTTTCGGCAATTCCGCTAACTCCCATGTGTTGTTGCGATCTATTGCTTTAATCTCCTCATCCATGGCGGTTTGCCACTTCTTGTCTCGCACCGCCTGTTCAAAACTTATATTTTCGGAATCCACCAAAAGACATACAAGGTGTACCTCATTTGTCGAATCATACAAGTCTTGTAAACTTCGCACTTTGGGTTGTCGCGGTTCATCTTCATCATCAATAGTTTCAGAATTTTCCGGTATGGTTGTTGGTATAGCAGTTGATGATTCTCCAACTTTGATGATACCCTCTCGTTGCTTTATCCCAATCCCACTCATTTGCTTCATGAACTCGTACATCACGGCTCACTAGAATCTTCTTGCTTATCGGGTCGAATAGCTTGTATCCTTTTGTTTTCTCATCATACCCAATAAAAACGTACCTTTTGCTTTTGTCTTCGAGCTTTGTTCTTCGTTGATCCGGCACGTGTGCGTAGGCCAAACCGCCGAATACTTTGAGATGAGAGACTATCGGTTTTTGTCCGCTCCATGCCTCTTGTGGTGTTTGATCATACAACTTCGCATTTGGACACCGATTTTGCACATAGACGGCGCATTGCACGGCTTCCGCCCAAAATTCCTTCGGCATTTTCTTGCTCTTGAGCATTGACCGAACCATGTCGAGAATGGTCCGGTTCTTCCTCTCGGCCACACCGTTTTGCTGTGGAGAGTATGGTGCGGTTAGAAATCGCCTTATGCCTTGCTCCTCACAATACTCCATGAAAGCCGTCGAAGTGTACTCGCCACCTCTATCGGATCGCATGATTTGATGTGTCTACCGGTTGCCTTTTCCACAAGCACTTTGAATTTTTTGAACACCTCGAACGCCTCGGATTTTTCTTTTAGAAAATAAACCCAAGTTTTTCGTGAGAAATCATCAATAAAGGAAATGAAATACCTTTTGCCGCTGAAAGATTCAGAGGTGATTGGTCCACATATGTCGGAATGAATCAACTCGAGAGGTTGCTTCGCCCGATATTCTGCCTTCTTTTAAAACGATGTTCTCGCATGCTTTCCAAGCACACATTCTTCACAAAATTTTCCCTCGTATTCCATGTCCGGTAGTCCGTGCACCATGTTCTTCTTTGCCAACTTGTTTAGGCCTTCATGATGTAGGTGACCAAAACGGTGATGCCACAGTGACGCCTTGTCTTCTACGTTGACTTGCAAACATTTTTCTTGTACACTTCTCGATTCGGTTTGTACATCCGATTTCTCCCCATTTCAACTTGAGCGATCGAATGCCCTTGCTTGTCTTTCAAGAGTAATATCCGGTCTTTCATAAAAACCGAATAACCTTTCTCCATGAGTTGCCCCATACTTAAAATGTTGCTCTTGAGGTTTGGTACGTAATACACATCTTGGATTGACCCAACCAAACCATCCTTTTGTAAATAATAAATCGTACCTTGGCCTTTTACCTCAATCTTCGAACCATCTCCAAACGAAACATTTACAGCTTCAACCTTTCGCATCTCTTTAAAAAATGCTCGTGCCCGCACATATGGTTGCTTGCACCCGTGTCGAGGTACCACACCGTGTCGTTGTCGGTGTTGACTTTGTTGTATCCCATTAAGAGAAAACCTTCTGTCACCTCATCTTCCGTGGCTAGGTTGGTTGTCTCTTCCACCTTTTCTCGACTCGACAATCTTTTGCAAAATGCCCCACCTTTCCACAATTGTAACACTTATCGGAATGGCAATCCTTCGCATAGTAACCATATTTGCCACACTTGTAGCACTCGATGTTGGAATAATTTGACCGACCGCCTCTTCCACGACTTCTTGACGCGGCCTCTTCCACCGCGACTATTCCTCGCCAATTTAGTTTTGAATGTTTCGCATTGTCGTTGGTTTGATTGCCCTTGCTCAAGTGTCTCCTCCTTCTTCTTCTTCTTATGATGTTCATGTGCCATAAGGGAACCGGCAAGCTCATCGATCGTGAACGTTGCTAGATCCTTCAACTCTTCTATGGCACATACGACATTCTCGAAACCGTCGGTTAACGACCTCAAAATCTTCTCCACGACCCGCGCATCGGACAACTTTTCTCCGTCTCGGTTGAGTTGATTCACCACGGTTTGAACACGCGTGATGTAATCGGACACACCTTCCGACTCCTTCATCTTCATGCCTTCCAACTCTCGCGAAGAGTTTGAAGGCGAACTTGTTTAACTCGGTCGGCTCCTTTGTACGTTAGTCGCCAAGATGTCCCACGCTTCTTTTGAAGTTTCCACACTAGCAATCTTCTCAAAGCCCGATTCATCAACAGCTCGGAAAAGCATGTATAATGCCGTCTTATCTTTTGATCGCGTCTCTTTCAACGCCTTATTTTGAGCCCGTATATCCTGCGGTAGTTGCTGGTTCTTCGAAACCTTCTTGAACCACCTCCCAACAATCCACGTAACCGAGAAGAGCTTTCATTTGGATGCTCCAATTCTCGTAGTTCACCTTCGTTAATCGAGGCAGCGGGACATTATTGGTTACACTCCCCACCGAACTCCCCATCGGCTTCGATACCAAATTGTAGAACAATTTGTGGCTGCAAACTATGGACTTGTAGGGGACAAAAGATAATTTCTGAAGAGAGGCTTTATTCTCGATTACGTGTTCTCCTTACAAGCAATACAATGACTTACTTATAGGTTGTAGTCTCGCCCATCTAATACTTAATTATAGACAATTCTATTAATAGCCATAAACCAGAAATTAAAAACCATTATCACCTGTAAGAGTAATCGCTGACTCTTGACCTTTCATTTTCTTACAAAACAAAACTGCTGAAATAAACTAATAAAAGACGGACATTTAATGTTTATTCAACAAGGATGAGGGATGATTTTAAAAAATTGGTGGACACGCAGGTTTCCTTAGCTTTGACGTTAAGTTCATCACTGGTCGCTGAAGTTTCAATCTTCAACAGGTAGAATATCGTTGTGGAGTCTGTTTCTTTTTCTTTGTTAACTACTCAGGTTCGCCGGGCCAAGACCCTTGATTTCCTCAGTCCAGCGAACTCAAATTCAAGTTGATATGGTAGTTCAAGTAATATAGAATGAAGTTACACTATATTATGGCTGTGCTTTGTATTGTCTCGCTTAGTAGTGTTCTGTTTCTGGTTATTGGCGTGGTTTTACAGCTGCAAATGTGTTGGTGAAAGGCCATATGGTCAGTCATTAGAGGTCCTTACATTTCCTGCTTCGCAACGCCTTTTTCATGTGTGTGTATAATAATCCCTTGAACTGATCGACGCATCGAAAATTACGTGCAATCTAGTTTCATCTTGGTTGAACACTTTTCCTCTTCGTAATGCATAAATGAAAGTTTCCTGACCTGAATTAAACCTGTTTACCTATTTGCGTTAAAACCAAGTTTTTGCAGAATATGTTCAGTCCCAACTCTAGAGCACCTTGCTTATCATTTTCTTTTTTTTTTTTTGTTCATTTTATTTGCTGCTGTTTGGTTAATCCCATTCTATACGTACAGTAGTATATGTCTATGTTTGAGGTCACTATATTTGCACTTAAATCTAGAGCTTAAAGTTCGAGAGGAACCCCCAAAGGGTAGTCTTCTAGCATTTTTGTAGACAGGGACGTTTAAGGAAACACCTCAAAAGAAGAAACCAATTCGTGTCTGGTTTGTCGAGTTGAGGCCTCTGTTTCGACATTTTTTTTTCTTATCTCTTCTTTCTTTTAAGTAAAAGGCAGCCCCAAGTTTGTTTCTTTTAATAACGTAGCATCGGAAACGCATTTTCTTTGTATATATAAAAACAAAGAAAAGGGGACATGAAAAAGAAAAGCAAAAAAGGGATAATTCGCTTTGTGCAACCGACGTCGTTTTTTATAATTCGTACCCGACCTTGATTTTACATTCATGTTTCACACTTTTCTAATGCGAAGGCTTTTTTTATTTTATATATAGTGTAGAGTCAGAAACTTTTTTTTTATATATAAAAGAAAAGTAAGAAAAAAAAATCGAAAGGGACGCCAAAAAAATCGGAAGTATCAAACAATCTTTGCTTTTGCGTTTTCGCCGAATTAGTTGCTTTTGTCACTATCTTGCAATGGGGTTTGTCCGGTGTCCATTCCGGTCTTGTTCGTTATATACCCCACCATTTTGCATGTTCGATTCTTCGAATTTGCATTTCATTTAAATTAATCCGCGTGTTTACTTTTTTTCGTTAATGAATAGTCATTTTTTTTCTCTTTTAGTTAACGCTCGCATCTCGCTGAAATCGCATTGAGGTTTCCTTTCTATTAAAGCTCCTTCTTATGAATGTTAGCTTGAGAATTAAATAGATAATTACATAAAACAAATCATGCCTGGTCACCTAGTTATGGTTAGATGTCTTTGAGTTTCGATGTAATGGGTAGAATGTATGGTCATTTTAGGAATACCAATTGGTTGGGTACCGAAAGGGCATTAGTTAGATAATTAGCATAAATAAGTCCCCGATCCTAGATGCTCCGGTTGCGTAGAAATTAAGATAATATTCCCGTATCTCGATTAGTTTCTAGTCGACCCCAAAGGCTAGTAGCGACTCTTAATGGTTTGGAATGTTAGTTCATAAACATAAAGTCAAAAGTCGCAAGAGGTAAGATTTGGGAGAATCTGCGCCTAAACTAATAGGTAATACCTCTAAACTAAAAGATAGGTCGTGACAACTTGGCGACTCTACCGGGGACGTAGTTTGCTACTTGTGGACTTAGGCCTAATAACCAATTGCTGATCCGATTGACATGGTTTAGTCTATTTTGGTCTAGAAAAGCTTTGATAGGTTCGGTTATGGCATAGGGATTCGCGAGGTTCAAATGCAAAGTTCAATGCAAAATCGATGCAATCAAAACACATAGATATGCTCAGTGATGCTCAAGGATGAAAACGCACACAATAATTTCAAGGATCAAGGCTGGAGACGAGCTCCGCCATTGATGCACAGTAGTGAGCTCAAGCACTAGACATACCTATTTAGCATGAGATAGAGCTCGAGAGCTGGTGCGATCGCTTCTCGAAGATGAAACTAAGCTTCGGGACCCGATCTCGTGCTCGATTTGGTCTAGATTAATGTGGCTAAAGTTCCGAGTCCGAACCTCAAGATTCGACTATGGTGTTCGTAAGAGCTCGCGAGAGCTTCTCTCTCTTCCTCTCACTTTCTCTCTAATCTGGTGTATTTGAGAACAAAATGCCAATTCCTTTCATCCAAAATTGCATGAAGCTTATATACCCGATATTTGAAAAAATTTTTGTGTGAATCGAGGGTGCTTGCCGACTTCGATTCACGTGCAATTTGGCACGAACAGACGATCAGAATCAATTGGGATTCCATCCAACTCCATTTGATCCCTGGTGAGTGCAATCGGAGGTCGAAATTGCTTCCGTATTTTTTTATTATTTAATTACACTGCATGAATACTATTGAAAAAACTTTTTCGCAAAACTATGCAACATTAAATAAAACCAATTTGAAGTTTGACCGGTAATGAAAGATGCACCATTCAAACCATGGATGGCCAATTCACGAATCTACCCACACCAATCAATTTAGTAGGTTCAAAATTATAGGATAGCGTTTTTAGCCATGGCATCTATTTTGATTAATTTCCATTTGATTGAAATTGCCCAGCTAAATTGTAAACTTGTATTTAGCCTTTGCGTTTTCCTTGTCAATTTTGGCAAAATGAGTGCAAAGGACTCGAGGAAGATGTCACAACTTGTAAAAAATCAAAAAGTGAAATTTAAAAGACCCAAAAGGTATTTTTAAGCAAATTCGGGATTATGCTCTATAAGGTAGCCCATAAGCCCAAATCTAATTTTTCAAATATTATGAGGCCAAAATGAAAAGGAAATTAAAATAAAATTAGTGACTATTTTTTCTTATTTTTGTGGCCTCAAATGCTATTTTTCTCAATTTTCTAAGCATTTTTCTATTTTCATAAAATAGTAAAAATACGAAAAATACGAAAAATTATATTTTATTCAAAAATGGTTCCTTAGGCTTAGCCTAGGTTCTCAAAGTTGATTTTGTAATTTTTTGAATTTTGTTTTATTTTTCTATCAAATTTCGAAAAATTTATTGAAGAAAAAGTCGATTAAAAATCGGTGTCAACAGACACGTCACAACTTCTCTTGGATACACGGTGGCAAAATAATGATTTCCATCCAACCTTAGATCAACAAAGAATGAACAACAATTGTTCTACATACGGACGATTTATGTTTCTCATAGAGTGTTAACAAGTTCTAAAACTTGCAAAGGGAGAAAGAGCTTCACCAATGAAAACCAAAGTCTATTGTGGCTTCTACAATTGCAGAATTATGCCTTTTTTATTTATTTTTTCCTCTCTCTTGTGCTAACTAACTTACCAACTATAAACACATGGTTATTGATTTTCTAATTTCATTCTCGTTTTTCTCGCTTCACTCTAATTCCTTCATTGATATCGATATGATTTCATTCTTCATCTTCAGAGATTGATTTCATAACAATCATTCTCATTGGTATCTCCAATTTGATATGCTTGGCCGGAGGTGCGTTTGGAACCTTTCAGCTATGTTGGCAATTGCTCTATGATAGTGATGTACTGGTCTTGTGATCGCACACCTACAAGTTGCACAATGGCCAAAGACTTTCGCCGGATTAAATGAAGCATTTGCATCCTGAAGTGCAATATGGAGAGGCTTGATTTAGGTGCCATGTTGGATTAACTAAAAGTGTCAAATGGGTAGGTCGAATCGGGTTTGGGTCGGGTCGAATATGGTCCTACACAAATTGCCTACTACACTTGCCCTCGTATCGCCGGTGGGTTTACTAGCCATAGTATTTCATCCGGGGCTTCATGCGATATAGTGTGTGACGATTCCCCTTCTACGAGATGTCCTGGTTACAACAATATGATGAGCAAGAAACTGTTATGGGTTGCTTTGGACTAGTTGATAGCGCCGTATCCTTGGCCAATTGTCAATCTAGATGCATGACGTCAATTGTCCCTTGATGTTCGAACCAAAATGTTCCAACAAAGTTAAGGAACCAGGAGACGTCTCTCTCATGTCAAACTATGTAAGGAGAAACAATGACATAAGACCTTAGTGAGTGAAACAAAATGAAACACAACAATTGCAACCTCATTTTTGTGAAGTTTGCCGCAAATCTGAGTTGGATATCATATTTAGTTCCACCAAATATCAAAGAGGTAAAGAAGTGTCTTGTCTAGAAGGAAAAGATGTATAATCCATCCATGTAGGATAGATTCCCTAATTTTCACTCTGTGAAGGAAAACCATAGCTATAAAATTCAGTTAATCATCGATTCTAGAAACTAGTATATACACACACATCTTCTAACCAACATGTGCATTAAATCATGTGAGAAAACCAAGAGGAGAATGAGATAAAGGAAAGTACCTAATGTAAATAATCTTCAAAGTCGACAATGAGAGACTCATCATTAAAATCTTCCTCGGGCGGAACTCCAAATAACCAATCTCTAGTGCACAGCTTGGCTTCCACATTTTCAAGAGAAAGAGAACAATGATATTTACTTAGAATGCATCCTCCAATGCTAAAGGCTGACTCGAGGCAACGAAAATGATAGGGATACTCAATATATCACGTGCCATAAGAAACAACTTAGGATACCGCCGTGAATGAGCTTTCCAATAATCAAGAACATTCAAATCTAGATTTTTTTTCTATGAAATCTATTCACCTCCAAATACAAATCCAATTATGACTTACTAGATTGTGGGCCAAAGTGTTCACTCTTGAATGCATCATACTCATCCGGATCGTCCTCAACCGAAATGTTACCTCGATCGCTTGAAGATGTAAAGCGATCAACTCTCGAGGTTACATATTCATCAAAAAGCATATAGTGCTTTTCTCGAATGCTGTGTACAAATTCCACAGGATCGTGCATGCTCAACTTCGAATAGCAAAACTCTAACAAGTGTAGCTTATAGCGAGTATCTAACATAGCTGCAAAAGATAAGACAACATTGTAACACTTCCAATGTTTTTCAAACTTCTTTAGCATTGCCTTAGTCATAGGTTTTACAGCTACATCCCCACTACTACTCGCCTTTATCAAACGAAAATGGATCCGCCAAACTCCATAGAAATATAAATTCACCGTGAGATATGTAACTCTAGAGAAGAGGGTAGAAATATCATAAAACGGTTGTAACAAGAATGCAATATTCTTGGCTCTAACCCAATCCTAAGATGATGGGCATGTGAAGAAGTTATTATCAATTAACTTCAAATGGGAAAATACATCTTTCAAGACCAAAGCACCTTCAAGCATTAGGTACGTAGAGTTCCATCTAGCAGCCAATCTTGACGTACCTTTTTACCCGTCTTCAAGCATGATTGTGATGTACATTCACCAAATTTTACTCTCCTCCCTTGTGTAGCTCTCACATTTTCACAGATTCTATGACATTTTGCAATAATTCATCAATCACCTTTAAACCTTCTTGTACAATGAGATTCAAAATATGTGCACCACAACACATATGAAAAAACTAACCATCACATAACAAAGAGAATCTAGGTGTATGTTTCCAAATATCAACCAAATTGTTATTGTATGATGCATTATCCAATGTTATACTGAAAATCTTCCTCTCAATGGCCCACTCTCTCAACAAAGTCTATAATTTTTCTAGTAGAATGGCGCTACTATATGGAGGTGGCAAATAGGAGAAGCATAAAACCTTTGCATGTGATGTCCAATTCTCATCAATGTAATGGACAATGATAGTCATATAATGATCGGTTGTAATAGAAGTCCACAAATCAGAAATCAAACATATTCGCTTCGAAAGTGACACTAAATTTGATTTCAAATTTCTCTTCTCTTTCTCATAAACTTTTATGATATCACTCATCGCTGTATTTCTTTATATGTGCTTCACATTGGGGTTGAGGTAACTAAGCAATTCTCTAATACCCTCATGCTCTACAAAAGAGTAGGTGTAATTGTGTTTGATTGGCTTTTGCTAATTTTCCTCTAAACATGGCTTGATCAAATCGTTCCGTGGAACCACTAACATTGGCCTCTTGATTGGGACAATTACTTAAATGACGTAACATATTCTTTGTCCCATGGCTAGCCATGTAAGTTTATTCACACCACTTACACTTGGCATTTTTCTTGCCATCCTCATCTTTGAATTTTTCGAACTCGGACCAAACAGTAGAAGTACATCTTTTCAATCATTTAGAGCAAATAGAGTTATCTTCCTCATCCTCATGTTCTAAGGATGCAACTCTACGTCTCTTGGATCGTTCTATAGCTGAATATTCTTCTAGATCCTCGTTAGATCTTGACAAGTCAACTAATTAGTGAGAGAAAACGTGAATTAGAACAAATTGTAAAAGCTGAAAGAAAATATAACATCCCCAATTTCCATTCCCCTTTAAAAGTTACATGAAAGAACATTAATTCACATGGGATCTTAAGAGGGTAAACCTACTCCTCCCATTTGTTATAAACCAAACTTCATGAACTCCATAGTAGATCCTAAATTGGAACATCCCCTATTTTATCTCATTCTCGCTCTATGAAAATATAAGTGCTTAGGACATTGAACTTTCTATTAGGTTCTCATAATGTTTGGCCAAATCATCACAAGTATTCTGAAAATCAGTGAGTTAAAATCACAAATTTTGAACCTATGGTAATATTTCAGCCGGCGATGGCAATGTTTCAAATGGGTTAGTATATTCCATTGTTTCCTTGTGAACTTTCTAAATACATTACTAATAAATTTGTAGAATCGCCCCATGGAAACACCATTAATGCCTAAAACATTGCTCTAGAATTATAGATGATGCCTCTGTCAATTGAGATTACTCATAAATCACTAGAAAAGCCGGTAAAACACTAAATTCGAAAAGCTTAAGAGCAATGCATGTAGCACATTTTGAAAATTCTTGAGCCGACCTCAAACATACAACTCCGGAAATAAAATTCAAGGATAGGAAGACATACTTGCTCTAGAACTTTAAAATCATAAGAATTATACTACTCATGAGGACTTGCGAATAGATCTAGTGCGTCCAACATCTCCAAAACAATCCCTTTGACCTAGAAACGCCAAAAATCAATTTCGGTCATTAGACGTTCTCGTAATTGAAAGAACATTCACCCGAGATGGAGACCCTCGCTATGAAAAACGTAGATGGGTTTTCTCATTTGAAAGACGCGGACAAGGAAAAAAATGAAGACGAGAGAGATGGAGATGGCTTACTTAGATCGGACACGAGTTAGGGAAGAGAAACGCGACGAAGGGGTGTTAGCGGTGGGTGCTTTCGAGTTGCGAAGGTAACATTGCAATCTTGTGTGCTTGTTGTGTGAGAACATTGAACGGTGAGTAGTGAGCATGACCTTATGATGGATGGGTCGAAAACAGGTCAAAAATGGGTTGAATATGGATCCGATACAAACCCATATTAGACCCACACGAAATTAGGCTTTGACGTTTCAAACCCATTTTAGACTTGTTTCTAAAATCTCAATGACCCATATTTTACCTAGCCCACTCCAAATGAGTTAAAAAAATGGGTTGGTGGCCCATATTGCCACCTCTAGGATTAACCAAGCCAAGACAGGTTTCTTCAGCTCCAATTTTTTGGTGAAATTGAAGTTATCCCACCACTTGGTTTTAACCCTCCGGATAAGCTTTGGAATGTTATGGTGCCGAGAAGGAACATAATAGTCTAACTCCCAAGCTGATATCTGCGAGATTCTGAAACTCACGAAAAAAGGAATAAGATTTAGAAAGCCCCATCCTTGCTCTGTTGGTAGGAATTTAGAGTCGAAGAACTTGAAAACGTTTTTGAATTTATCATGGCAAAATTTCAACCATGGGACCAAAATGATTCTACGACTGGGTTAAACCAATAGGGTAGGTGGTTAATTTTGTTGATTGGTTTGAAATAGAAGAGACAAGAACGGTGATAGTTATTGTTTTAGAGGTAAAATTCAGAGCGCCACGCTTCGCTTATTGGTATCCCCAGTGCGTAAATCAAAGTAGGGAGATATGGGAGTTTGATATTTGGTCTAGCTAGAGATTCTTTGATAGTATGAGGAGATGGACCCTATTTAGATGGTGAAATGATTTGGAGAATGGTTGCAGTGGAATGGGGGATGTATGTTTTCAGTTTTCTATATGTTAGATTTAAAGGGTGTATGGGAAGGACCATGGTCCGCCCATATAGTCTATCATAGCCCTTGACCCATATTGGATAATCGCTAAGGCACTTATCAAATTTATTTTGAACGTGATAAAGAGTCATGTTTCAAGCGTAGTTATTATTACGTTAAGAAAACAGACGTCGTTGCTCCCTCATATTATTCAATAGAGAGAATGTAAGAGGTAAGTAGAGAAACGAACCAACGACGAATTCCGACTCCACTACCAAAAGTTATATAGACGAATAATCTCTCGAGGGATTATAACGGAAACATCTAATTTGTGGAAAAATGAGGTATGTCCGTTATGTGATATGCTTATCCGATCGGTAATTCAATATGATTCTAGAGCTTATTAATTTCGAGTAATTCCATTGTGTATGTAATGGGATGTGTTCCCTTCATTGCTATCAAAGCAAAGTCATTCATGTTTCCTAATCATTTTGTGTTTTTGTTGTTAATTCGCGCTCAATATTCCAGTTTTTGTTGGTACTTCTATTGACACTTGATTTTTTAATCAATGTTCCTTAGTTTTATTTTCTAAAAAATTCTCAAAACTTCATAAAAAATAAAAAAATTGAAAAATAAAGTTTGGGAGACTTGGCCAAGCATAAGGAACCATTTTTGAAAAAAACATAATTTCTCATATTTTTCACATTTTTTAATATTTTCGAAAAATAGAAAAATACTAGCAAAATTCATAGAAAATACTTTTCGAGGTCACAAAAATAAATACAAATGTCCAATATTTTTATTTTAATTCTCTTTTCATATTGACCTCAAGAAAAATCTAAAATTGAATCTAATTTTAGGTGTTTCTTCATAACACTAAGGATTGAATTCGCATAAAAAATACAAATTGAGTCTTTTTATTTGCAATTTTTACGCATTTAGAGTCTAGACATTCAATTACAGTCCTTCCAAGCTTTAATTTGATCAATTGCAGCCTCAATTACGCGAATTGCATGAACTGGGCAAAAATTCTTAAAATTCTTGCAATTTATTCCCTCAACTTGCAAATTTTTGAAATTACTTTTAATTGAGCGACTTTCGTCGTAAAATTGGACTGTCCCCCTAGGTTTTCATACATTCTGAATCGATTGGCATAGGTGGTTTGGTCCAATTTGGTCAATTAAGCATCCAATTGAACTTTTCCCCAATTTGCAATTTTAGAAAAAATTGGGGTTTTCATAGAAATTGATTGGAACTTTTTGGCGAAATTACATTTCTAGATAGTATTTGAACCCCCGAGTTCAATTTTAAGGATTAATTGCAAAAATTCCCTACATATTTGGATTAATTTTGAAAATTGCACGTCCGAACCGGTCCAGAACAGTGCATCGTCTTCCTCGGACTCGCGCCGTTTTGCAGGTTTGGGAGCTGAGATTCAACAATCAAATTGAGGACCAATTAGATACTAATTGGATCAACTAATGTGGGGGTTTTGTTCCGCAAGCGGGGACGCATCGATAGCCACCAACGGTAGGGCCAATGGTCGCCGGAGGAGCTCCCGCGAGCCGATCAAAGTCACGGCGGCACAAAAAGTCAACATTTCCAAATCGAGTACAATTCGTGCTCGTTTGTGATCGACGAAGGGCCAACGGACATGGACGGAATCCTAACCGATTCCGTCGCCGTTCGATGACCAATTGGCACGTGCCAAGGCACGAAGGAGGCTCGGCAAAGCTCCCCCGACGCGCCAAATTTCAAAACCGGTATAAAAGGCCAAGAAGCTTCGCGAAACGAGAAGAGGCTCATTCGTGCTCGCCAGAGAAACGAGAATAGAGAGAGAAAGAGAGAAAAGGTAGAGAGAAAGAGTCTCGCGATCAACATTGCTTGCTCGCCGGAGTTCGAACCGTGAGTTGCTCGGCCAGCCAATCCAGGCTGAATTGAAGCTCGCAATCGACACCATAAGTTTGTCTCAAGTTCCGAGGAAGCGATCGAACTAGCTTTGATTGATCCGCAACATTCGGAATTGGTGAGTCACCCTCTCGATCATCATTCTATGTGTTCATGGTGTAGCACTATCCTAGGCCCGATTAGATGAATTAGTGTGTGCGTTTTGATCTTCGAACATCACCGACCACGATCGCATCTTCCTTTTGCATTGATTTTGCTCGAAACACCCGAGTCGAGCCTTCAACCGATCGCGGCCTGGTCGAACTTCGACCGGGCGATTCTAGCCATTGCGAGCTCAATCGGAGCTCGAGGTAAGCTTCCGGAACTTCCTATGATGCTCGTGTATGAATGAATTGATTTGATTTGGCTTGATTCTCGCATGTTCGAACTCGGCGGTGTCGATCGTGCGTAGTTCATAGCTCGTGATTCGCCCGATGAAATTGCTTGATTTTAGGATATGTCGATCTACACGTCAAGGCGAGTAGATAGGAGTTGGAGTTTAGTTGAGGTTCGCCGTTAGATCGTCGCCGGAAGTTCTCGGCCGTCCGTTGAGTCGTTGGCAAGAGGTTGAAGACGAAGTCTACGTAGCAGTCAACAGTGTCAAAGTCCTAGGTGGCGAGCGCGTGATTGGTCCAGGGGTTTCGTCAAGTCGGCTCATTCGTTGGTGCGGACGAGCTGAGTCGGATTAGATCCGACAGTTGTGATAAATAGGCTAGTTTGATTATAGGCCGTTAGATTAGATTTTTGTATTTTTTGATTAATTCGTTTAATCGGTAGGAAAATAAAAAAATTAAAAACGGTGTCGTTTTAGATAGTAAGCGTGCAGCGTTGTTTTGTGAACGGAGCGGCACACGATCAATTGTGGCGAGGCACATGTAGGCGCGAATCGGTGGACGGTCGAGATCATTTCTAGGATTAATCGTGGCCGTCCATTTATTTTCTTTTTTTCGATATTAGGAAAATAGTTTTAAAAAATATAAAAATAAATATAAAAATATAAAAAAATAGAAACGGCGTCTTTTAGTGTCGAGCGGGTCCAAGCTGGGTCGGGTCGGGTTGACCGGGCATTGACCGGGTTGACCCGGTCAGAAAAATTAATTAAAAATTAGTAAAAATTTCTAAAAAATCCAAAAACATTGTAAAATTCATAGAAAATTCATAACAATTCCCAAATTTTTTTAAAAAATTTCTAAAAAATGTCTAGATCGATTCGGGACTCTTATAGTTTGGATCGAAAATTTTTGAAGCTTCGAGGGTCAATTTACACCGATCCGGAAAAATTCCCAAATTTTTAGAAATTAAATAAAAATTCCAAAAAAAATTAGAAAAATTAGAAAAATTCTGAAAAATCACGAAAAATGGGAAATGGCCACATTCGACTGTCCCGACCCCAATTTTGTGATTTTTGGGTCCCGAAACCCCAAAAAATGACCATTCTACCCTTCCGGGCCTTCCGCCCCAAATTTTTCCGAACCACCCCGGAATTCAAAATTGATTTTTCGTGGGCCGACAGGGCCATATTAGATGTGTCTACTTGATTGATTGCTTGATTTGGTTGCGATTATTTTGATTGCGCATTAAATTTCTCATTGTGATTTGTTAGGATAGTAAATTCCCGTCCGCATGATACCTTAGATCATTAGGGCCTAACTCACCCGAAATTTCATCTCGCATGAATTCTTAGGTTAGAAAATCACTCAACTTCGGTAACCGAAAGGGCGTCGATGTAAATCTCGACGTAACCAAGTCCCCGGACCCAAATTTCTGGTTTTCGCAGAATCGAACGGTTTCTCCCGACCGCTCGATAGGTTTCCGATCATACCCTCCAATAATTGATCGATGGCGACTCCAAATGCATGTACACTATACACATGCCACCCGACCATACTAAGGTCGATCTCGATAAAATTTTTCTTAACATCGCGATTCGAGTAACGAGTCTTGGGAGAGACCCGCGCGCCTAAGATCCCGTCGTCAACCGGGGTCCGAAAAGGGCGCGGCTCGTTAACCCCCTCCCCGCGCGAAAAAAATCCTAGAGGGTCGCGACGGATTGGCGACTCACTTGGGGATAATGTAGCTTGCGAAATCATTACGAGGACTTAAGCGGGATAAAAATGTTGAGTGTTTTCTAACCCCATTTTTTGCGAGATGCTTTCGAAGGTGAGGTACGTTCACTAATGAAAAGTGTTAAATGTTGGTGCGAGATGGGAGTTATAAGGGGTGACGTCTATGCTGATCAATTTTGTGCGAGATATGGTGTTTTGAGTTGTGTGTTTATTTACGCCTAAATTGAAGCGATGTTTTGATATAAACGTTGTGCATGTCTTGCATATTTTAAGGATCACGACATTGCACACATAAGCGCCTAAACCCGAGCCGCGAATCACCTTCTTTAGGTCGCCATAGATAAGGATTGATATGCGAAGCTCCTGTGTTTGATTACACTTGGGTTGACCGTATTTAATCCCGCTTGCTATGCGAGATTGATGATCCTACCCACTTGTTGTTTGATTGCGCTTGTGGACGGCTCATCGATTCGTATAGTGGTAGCCTTTTTAGGTCCATACCCGAGCCCTTTTTATTTCTTTAGAGTTGAACCTCACTTGTCTCATGCGCATGTGAATGAAAGGTTGGTATACCTAAAACCAAAAAATAAAAAGAGAGTAACATCGGTTGGTAAGGCTTTTTATCCTCTTTATTTTTATAAATTTAATTCATGCATAACATGCATTTTCACGAGCATATCACGAAAGTTATAAGATCGTTTAAGTGATTGGGGTTGAAGGTCAATTTTCCTTTTTAGAATAGATGGCGCCCCAACGTCATACCGATATCCCCGATACGCTCGCATGGGAGCGGAGGACTATTCGACGCAAGGACCGAGTGCCCGCCACCTTTCAAGTTTTTGGATATGTCCATGGAAGGGAACTCAATGGACGTAGCCGCATTTGTGGTGAAAGCTGTGATTATACGCGTTGTGCACGCCATTTGGAGCTCAAGCGGGAAAAGAGAGGATCCAAGAATTATATGCGAAATTAATAAGACGACCTCGCGCAATCAAAACGACCCCGAGTCATTCGCCAATCAAGAGGAAGGAAATCATCGTCATATCCTCTAATGATGAAGAAGATGTTGATCCTCCCGGGTTGATTGAGATATCATCCGACGAGGACACCTCTTCAACTACCTAGTGTTAGTTGGACTTTGGGGCATTTCCTAGGTGTATTATGTTCCTTTGGAGCCAATTGTGTATTTTCATCCACATGTATTGGTCGAACATCTTTAGATGCTTTTTGGGCTTAATTGTATTAGACTTACGAATTCTGTGGGTTTTTGAATTTAAAGTTGTAATAGTGACTTTCTACCCCGATTGCACTTAAACGATCCTAATCGATTACATGCCATCTTTGGGTGAGATTTGGTCCATAACTACCCCATTTGATTTATTTAGGTCGAATGGGAGTAGTTGACCCTCATGAAATTCGGTTAGTGCATTTGCATCACATTTCATGCATATTCATTTTAATCCGTGGTAATTGACTTTAGGATCATCATTTTACATTTTTAGATCATGGGGAATGGAGACATCAAAGTCATCCCGGTGCCTCGCAAAGAACTCTCTCTACGGTAGGATCGCTTCAACCTAGTCAACAAAGCATATGTTGAAGGACGATTAGGCCGGCTAGTGGACTTGATTAAAGTGAAGTATCAACTGGCTCTTATTCAAGCTTTGGCTAAGGCATGGGACATGCACACAATGAGGTTCAACTTCCAAGGTCTTGAGTTGACTCCTACGCTCGAAGAATATTCCGCTATCATTGGGGTCAAGTTCGATGACCATATAGCTCAACCACCTTTGGACATGGATCCTACTCGTTCCCTATCAAGCTTTCTTCGTCTTAAAACCTCCGAAATAGAGAAAGTCTATAAGTCCAACTCCGGTAAATTCATCTTCTCTTTCCTTTTCGACAATTATTCTTCCTTATCCGTCGAAACCGGTCATAAATCGGGAAAAGTGTTCGTCCTAGCTTTCTTTGCATTCATCCTATTCCCTACCTCTAGGACTACTTTTGACCCTTCCATAGTCCATATAGCCAGACAAGCATGTTGCCGTTGGAATTATTCATACATGATTCTAGCTAAAACTTTCCTCTCTCTAAACCGTTCCAAAACTTCCAAAAAAAGCCATTTTTCAAGCATCCAATGGGCTACTCCACATGTGGTTCACTTCTCACATAAAAACGTTTCAACTCCGGGTAGGGTGTTATGAGATCAACGAACATGTTCACCCCCTTAGATCCTTCCTCAAGTGTCAATCCCTCGTACCCAAACATTTGTTTAAGAAATGGGTTGAGCTATTAAATGATTTGAAGCCCGAGCATATCCAATGGCGCCCGACTTGGCCTAAGATCTTGGAAGCTCGCATTATTGGTGTTGATGATAGCCCTATTCCTCTATTGGGATGTACTGGTGCAAGAGCATATTATCCCATTCGCGTGATGAGATAGTTTGGAGTTTTGCAACAAGTACTTGCCAGATGTTTGTCCTCGGATCTTCTCGTTTGATATGGCGCAAGGGAAGCTCACCAAGGAGGCAAAGAAGTCTGTATCGGGCTCGGATCAAGCTCATTCTCTATGCTTTGAAGAACTCCCCATTGCAACAAGTTGAATGGCCCGATTACTTGGATGATGAGATGAACATTCATAGGGCCTCCAAGGAGTATATTCGAAATTCAAGGGGTATCGCAGATCATTAGTTGAGCCGTATGTACACGAGTGCGTATCTCCTCGCATCGAAGAAGTGGAGTCCTACGAACCCGAGTATATGGTACCGTATGTCCCGGGAGTAGAGCCGTACATTGCCGAAGATCCAGAGCTCTAGAGGTCGGAAGAGGGAGAAGACCCATACTTGTGGGATTCGATGGGTCGAGGAGCAGGGAGAATGCAAGCGTCCTCGGCTTGGATAGATCCATTCTCCATTTAGTTTGGCATATTTGTTGTCTTTTTTGTTTTAGACACTTTTGAACAATTTGGTATATAGTAAATGCATAATATTCCTTTTATGAGCATTTCATGCATGCATATAGAAAGCACAATTACCACGGATCAGCCCTCTCAAATTTTCGAATATTCCAGTGCCGATTTAATGTCTTGAAAAAACAGGTGATTGATAAACACGAGGACTCGTAGCAAGACGCGCCAACTAAGAATGGAGCAAGAAGAGCTCGCACCGCGTGTGGGTAACTTGGAGAACCGAATGAATATGATAGCCACAATGGTGGCAGAGATGAAGGCGATGATGATCGCTAGTCGGGGAGATACCCCGCTAATCCAAACTCCCAAGTTCCTCCGAGCTCGCTAGATGGTACAAGCGCTAACCCGACTCCTATCGTAAATCCTTCTCCAAATCCGGAGAGACCGCCTAAAGAGCCTCCGGTTGTGATTGACCTAGAAAAGAAAGAAAAACAAGCCCCGAGAATGAAAGAAGAAATTAAAAGACTCGCCAAGATCGAGGAGTGCCGGCAAGTCGGGGATATGAGCTCCCAAGGTTTGATAAAGTAACACCTTTTGAGAAAATCGAGGTTCCCGGCGATTACAAGGAACCGGACTTCGTGAGAAAGTATAACGGGACCGGGTGTCCCAAGACGCATCTAAAGTACTATCTCGCACCGCATGTCTCAATTTTCGGACAATATCCCGTTGTTAGTCAACACCTTCCAAGAAAGCCTATCTCGGGGCAGCCCTGGCATGGTTTATTGAGTTGGAACACGAAAGGCTCGCCGATTGGGACAAGCTAGCTAACGAGTTCCTTCGGCAGTACAAGTTTAACATTCGACGACGCTTACTAGGGAAGATCTTTTGAAGACCGTAAAAAGGAAGAATGAGGCCGTTCGCGCCTACGCCGAAAGGTGGAGGGCTTTGGCCGTGCAAGTGAAACCACCTGTCCCCGAAGAAGAATTGATAGACCTCTTCCTCAAGGCATTGCCCTTTGAGTATTTCGATAAGTTGAACACCTCTGGGTGTCGGACGTTCGCGCACTTGATTAAGGTAGCAAAACGCCAAGAATGGGCGTTGCGGGAGAAGAAAATACCCGAGTCACCTTTCGTACGCCAATACCCCTTGAGAAGGGATAATAGGGAGCAACCGGCGATGTGGCGTTTGTCCCTAACCCACCTAAACCCAAAAATTTCTCACCTTCTACCCCTACCCAAGGAACTTTTTCCTGGATTACTCCTAAACCACCGGAACCAAGAAGAAGAAACCAACCTATCTTCATCCCGCTACCTCGACCGTTATCCAAATTATTACCCATGTTGCTTGGAAAAGCGATTGGTCGCAAAAGAGCCACCTAGAGCTAATCCTCCAAGGTTCCCCGGGTTTGATGAGACTCGAGACTTGTGTGTACCATATGGGAGAAAGGGGGCACAATGTGGATAACTATCTCGCCCTCAAGTATAAGGTGCAAGCCTTGATTGATGGTAAAGTCCTGGAGTTCGATAAGATCGAACCGAATGTGCAACAGAACCCTCTACCTCGAACATCGCGAGGTGAACGCGATATTTGACGGTGAAGATAAAGAGACCTTGGAGTTCATAGTGGATGTAGATCGAATGCGAGATATCTTGACCCTGGCTGCACAATACCCCGAAGGAGAAAATATTTCCCGGGAACAAAAGGAGGCATGTTTAGAATGGCTAATCAATTTGGGTGTCATCGGAAGAATGGAAGACGTCGCTTTAAAATGAACTTATGTGACCGTAGACATGGTGGCAGAGGAGCTCATATTGAGAGCCACGAGAGGAAAGACCTGGAAAGTTCCCTCGGGATACTTGATGAACATCCGGGATGTTGAAGAAGTTGAAGAGTTAGACGAATATGAAGTCCGTCTAGAAAAAGCCCGCCGAAGCAATAGAAAATTCATGCAACGGGCTCTAGAAAGAGGCGAGATAGTTGATAATCTTGCAGAAGATAGCGGTGATTATAACTTCAAAATCCTATATTCGGCACCGCCGAGTTTTTTCGTGGACACCGAAGATATAGTTCCCGATGGTTAGGATGGCATGGATGACCCCGAAAGTGAAGAATTCGTGGGGATAATCGATGAAACTAAGAATCAAGAAGTTCCTCGGGATCAATAGGGAAATCGGGAGGTCGATATGTGGCTTTCTAATTTGGAGACCCACATGCGTCATTTGACGAACATGGTGGCGGAATTGTCACAATCGGTGGTCAAAAACAATACCGCGCAATAGAAGAAAACATGCAGATCCGAGAAATACGACGGACCATGAAGACGCAAAATAGAAGGATCGCTCTGTTGCAAGAACAAGACGACGACATTTCAAAGAAAGTGGATGAATTGAAAGAGCTGATTGTACCAATCACCTAGGCTAGAAATATTCCGCCCCAAGGCGTAAATTTGAGGGTGACCTTCCGCATGAAGTATGACGGCACTTGGGTGTCCTTTGGCACATATTTCGTATTACCTCCGCCAAATGGTGGGCCATCATGAAGACGATGAAACGTTAATCCAGAATTTCAAGCATAGTTTGACGGGCCTAGCATTGGCCTAGTTCCAATCAATCGACCTAGATTGGGTCCCGAGCTGGGAGGAGCTCTCGGAGCACTTCATAAGGTATTTTGAAGCCGGGATCGGAGGGTACTTCACCAAGGCCAATTTATTAAACATCGGGAAAAGGTGAGGATGAGAGTTTCGAACTATTCGCCAGGAGGTGGAAGAAGCATGCAATGATAGTGCAACCGCCGCTATCGGGAAGGGAAATGCTAGAGTTCATACTCAAGTCACTATCGGCGGAGTATTTCGATCGCATGTACGCATACACATATTCTTCCTTCCAACATATGGTGTATATCGGCATGAGAATTGAGGGCATTATCCCGAGAGTCGAAGGGAAAGGCAAAGGCGTCCGGATGAAGAGAATGCCATACCGGTGAGGCTATGTCCCGAACATAATCTCGAAAACATCCATGAAGATGAGATGATCGGGATGGTAGATGTCCCGATTCGCTTTGTGATTGACTCGAACAAGAGTGTCAATAACTAGGAAGCTTCTAGTTCGGAAAAATCGCCAACATTGGAATCACCTCGGGGGAAGTCAAACTAGTGAAGATCAAATTGCCACTTGTGGAAGAATATGACCCAAAGGCGGTACATTGGGATTACGGAACAGATGAGATTGATGCAGTCATGAGATCGGGAAGATGTTATTCCCCGAAAGAGGCTGAATCCGAGAAGAAAGCGCCTACCGCAGAGGAGGTTGAAAAGCTACAATCCGTTGTGAGAACCGGTGAGTACGAAGTTGTAGACCAACTTCGGAAAATGCCCACACAAATTTCTTTACTAGACCTCTTCAAGAATTCGGAGAAGCACAAAAATGCCCTTCCGAAAGTATTAGATGAAGTACACGTTCCGGAGACCATCAATGAAGTTCAACTCGGGAGATTTCGTGGGAGCCATCCTTTTAAATGATCGGATTTCATTCTCTCGATGAAGACTTCCCGAGGGAAGGGCCCTCTATATCACCGTAAGGTGCCATGAAAAGGAGGTACCTCATGTCCTAATTGACAACGGCTCGGCTTTTAATTTGTGTCCTTTGAGCACTATCGAAGCTTGGCTATAAATGAAGATTTTGTCAAGACGTCCAAAGCCACTATTCGGTCGTTTGACGGAGTTTCCAAGAATGTGGTAGGAGAGATTGAACTGGACGTCTCTATCGGACCGGTAACCTTCTCTATACCGTTCCAAGTTCTGGATATTCCTAGTGCCTTCACCTTGCTTCTTGGAAGACCATGGATTCATGTGTGTCAGGCGGTACCTTCTTCCTTACATCGAAGGTAAAATTTATGGTTAGAAGCCAACCGATCACTATTCACGGTGAAGTGGGACATCGAGCTTCCCCGAAAGGGATGGTCCCATACATTGAGCCTTCAAAGGAGGATGAGTTGAGCAATCACACCTTTGACATCGTATTTGTCATGCATCTACCATCGATGCAAAGTTAGCTATCCCAGAGCTGTCAAGATCCGCGACTATAGCAGGAAAAGTGCTACTCACAAATGGTTTCATTCCCGGCACCGGATTAGGGAAGTACGGCCAAGGGATCCGTAATCCCTTAACTCTTGATTCAAATAACCATAAGGTTGGTTTGGGCTATAAAGAGACAATAGTGCGCGGTATGGGTCAAGGCCGAGGTCGAAACAAATGTTATGGAGACCATGGACGCCGTGGACACCGAGGTGGCCGTTTCATTGGCACTAATGCATGGAAAGCTAGAGGGAAGATGTTCGAAAATCCCTTGTCTCAAGTATTCTCCAACGGAGGTAAATAGCTAGAAGACGAGGATATTTTCGAGGATGCAGAGCCGGACTTGTCTAGCCTATTCCTGGACAATCGAGTGAATGTGATCATTGAGTGGCTCGATGACGACTTTCCCACCCCCGAGTAAAAGGCTCTTTCTAAACTTTACCTTTAATGCATTTCAATTACTGCATTTGTTTCTAAAGCTTTTTGCTTTCTCTTCTAAGCACCCTATGGATCTCGCTTTGTGATTCAAGAAGTGCGAAGATTGTACTATCATTAGTTGCATCTATCAATAAAATCATCTCCAATTTTATTAAAGACATATGGAACAACGGATTGGTCCGATGATGGCAATTGCTTACACCATGAAATTGAGGCCCGATCCGCCATATGATCTTGGGTTTTAAAGACGGCATTTTGGGAACCAGGACGTCCAAAAAATCAAGGATCGATTCTCCTTCCTATTCTCTTCTTTTCTTTCAAAAAGAAATTCAAAAATATTTTGTCAAAACAGATCATGCATTTTGTAATTCTATTTTCTGCATACTAATCATTCTTTATGCATTTCAGGCATGTCATCCCACCCATGTATAACAGGTTAATATGTGACTCGGATCAGCTCAATGATTATGCATACAAGATTGATATAGAAGAAGCGAGATGTGAGTGACATTAAGAGGGAATGAGATTGTTTTGAAGAATCTAAGCCTCTTATTTCGAAGAGCCCATTGTTGTCAATTTGGGAGATCCAACTTGTGTTAAGGAAGTAAAAATAGGGGGACATTTATCTGCGATTGATATCTCGAGAATGACAAGCATTGCTTAAGGAATATCAAGATATTTTCACCTGGTCATATGCTTGACATGCCAGGGTTGGATCGTGAAATAGTGGAACATGCTTTGCCCACAAACCCTACTCGCACACCGGTTAATCAGCATGCGGGAGAATGAACCCCGAGTGTCGATAAGATTAAAGAAGAAGTGATGAAGTTGCTTAAAGTGGGGTTCATTGAGGCTGTCCCATATGCCAATTGGGTCGCCAATATCGTGCCGGTTAAGAAGAAAGATGGGAGGATCTGGATATGTGTCCACTATCGAGATTTAAACAAGGCCAGTCCAAAAGATGATTTCCCCTTACCATACATTGATGTGCTCGTTGATAGCACCGCGGGTTTTGAATTATTCTCCTTCATGGATGGCTTCTCGGGATATAATCAAATCATGCTGAAAAAGGAAGACAAGATCAAGACCTCATTCGTCACCTAATGGGGAATCTTCTACTATAAAGTCATGCCTTTTGGATTAAGAAATGCGGGGGCAACATATCGGAGAGCTATGGTGACCCTCTTCCACGACATGATACACAAGGAAGTGGAAGTCTATGTGGATGATATAATTGCCAAGTTTAAACCTAGAGAAGATCATGTTCAAGTCTTTGAGAAAATTATTTGATCAATTAAGGAAATACAAGCTCAAACCGAATCCCGCGAAATGTGTATTCTGCGCGATTTGGAAAACTGCCGGGATTTGTCGTAGCGGTCGTGGTATTGAAATCGACCCCTTCAAGATCAATGCTATATGGGAGATAGGGACTCCTTCTACTTGTTAAAGAAGTACGGGGTCTACTTGGAAGGCTGAATTACATATCCAGATTCACATCACAACCGTCGAAAACAATGAAACCCTTCTTCAAACTTCTAAAGAAAGGCGCAAAAGTAAAATGGGATTCCGAGTGTCAACAAGCATTCGAGAAGATCAAGAAATATTTGGTACGACCCCAGATCTGGTACCTCCTATCCCTAATGTTCCTTTGACTTTATATCCGACGGTTCATGACGAATCCTTGGAAACTCTACTTGCCCAAACTAACCCCAAGGATCAAAAGGAACAAGCCATATATTATCTCGAGCAAAAAGTTCACCATATTTGAAGCCAAGTAATCATCGGTAGAAAGAACTTGCGTAGCATCTGGTTTGGGTCCTCCATAGATTGAGGCAGTATACCTTGCATTATCATATCCAATTGGTCACCGAAAACGACCCCATCAAGTATCTTTTGGAAAAACCAGCTTTATTGGGAAAAATGGCCAAGTGGCAAGTACTCCTTTCCGAGTTTGACATTAAAACCTCTCCCCAAAAATCTGTCAAGGGAAGAGCGATCGCAGACATGTTGGCTGAAAATCCTCCCAAAGACGTTTGAGAGCAAAACAATGGAGGCCGAATTCCGAATATATCCTGAAGACAAGTGGACAATGTACTTTGATGGTGCGGTAAATCTCATTGGATCGTGCATTGGGGCAGTTTTAATATCCCCTAAAAATCAACATTATCCCATCTCGGCCAAGTTGGTGTTCCGTGCACCAACAATATCTCGGAATATGAGGCTCGCATCCTCGGGCTACAAGTTGCCATTTCATTAAAGGTGAAGAAGTTGCTTGGTATATGGAGATTCTATGCTCATCATTTTACAAACCCAGGGAGAATGGAAAACAAAGGATCCTAAGCTTATCCCTTATCATAAATTTTTTGAAGAGCTTATCCAACATTTTGAGGAGATCACATTCGAGTATTTACCAAGAACTCAAAATCATTTTGTTGATGCTTTGGCCACACTATCGGCCATGTTATAAGTGCAAGATGGCCTTGAGATAGAGCTGTTAAGGATTGACATCCTTGATCAACTCCGCATCTTGCATGGTCATTGAGGAAGAACCCGATGAAGAACCATGGTATCATGACATCAAAAATTACCTACCGAAAGGAGAATTCCCTTGAGCACGTCAACCTGAAGATAAGAAATACATCGGCGAGATATCCTCTAAGTTCTTCCTCAGTGGACGGTCCTGTACAAGAGTTCCTTCGATTCGGTCTTGCTAAGGTGCGTAAATGCCAAAGAAGCAAATCTCATTATGAAAGAAATCCACGAAGGAGAATGTGGACCACACATGAATGGCCATCTCCTCGCCAAGAAGATCATGAGACTCGGGTACTCTTGGATGACTATCGAGTCGATTGCAATCAACATGTTAGGTCCTGTCATCAATGCCAAGTATATGGCGACAGGATAAACGCGCCGCCCACTAGACTACATCAAATGTCGAACCTTGGCCATTCTCTATGTGGGGGATCGACATGATTGGGCCTATTAACCCAAAGGCCTCAAATAGACATTGTTTTATTAGTGGCCATCGATTATTTCACCAAATAGATTGAAGCCAACTCGTATGCCAATGTCACCGCAAATAAAGTGGCTAAATACATCAAACGGGATATCATCCGGAGATATGGAGTCCCAAGAGCAATCATCACATATAATAGCTCTAATCCGAACAACAAAGTTGTGGATCACTTGTTGGATCAATTTAAGGTACGAACCTCAATTCTTCACCTTACCACCCACAAATGAATGGAGTGTGGAGGCGGCAAACAAGAACATCAAGAAGATATTGGCCAAAACCGCTGAGAAATATCGAGACTAGCATGAAATATTGCCATATCCTCTCATGGCCTATCGAACTTCGATTCGTACTTCAACCGAGGCAACTCCTTACTCATTGGTATATGGTATGGAGCGCAGTTCTACCAATAGAAGTTGAAATCCCCTCTTTAAGGGTCCTATCTCGGTAGAACTCTTAGAAGGTGAGTGGAACCGGCAAAGGCACGAGCAATTAAAAGCGATTAAAGGCCATTTGCCATGGTTAAAGCTACCGGAAGAAAGTGGCCGGGGCTTTTAACAAGAAGGTCAAGCCCGGAAATTTTGAAGCGGGGATGCTAGTTGCGAAGAAAATGCTCCCAAATACTCAACACCCAGGAAGCAAGTTTTTCGCCAAATTATGAAAGCCCCTACGTGATTCGGAAGGTCTTATCTCGGGGGAGCTTGTATTCTTGTAAATATGGATGGAGAAGAATTGGCAAGTCCGGTAAATGCAGATGCCGTGAAGAAGTATTATCCCCGAAATGAAATCAAGTTTCGAAGTGATTAATGTGCAAATCTGAGTCACATAAAATTTGCATTCGCATGACATTTGCATATGTTTGTTTTTGCGGGAAAGCCTGGAGTCATCAAGGATCCTGCAGAGCGATTGATCAAACGAGGGAGTCGTTTTTGATTTTAAATTTCGAACATCTCTAAGCGATCGTTTCCTTTTTATGCGGGAAACGGGAATCGACATCTGAAGGAGCGTGGTTTGGGCTCTCTTCCCGAAAGATGTTCACTTTCATTTGGAAATATTATTGTGCTTAACATCCAAGATTTTTATTTGCAAAGCCGTAAGACCTTTTTAAAAGAAACATCCCTTTCAAGTTTGAAACACCTTTTGAATACACCTTTTAATGAAAACTTTTGCAAATGTTGAATTTTGATGAAAACACCTTGAGATCCTACAAAAGGGTAGGTTTTGAAAGCTTTTCAAGAGGATGATCCTTCGGATGAAAAGAGGCAAACCTTATCCTCAAACACGTCCCGATACACTTGACGATAAGTGAAAATGACGAGAGCGGAAAGCTTAATCTTGGGACGTAGGGATCATTCGCGGTGATTACATGGATCGAAATGACGAAAGGCATTTCCATTTCAAAATTATCTACACACTTATATCCCTTGATAACCATTCGAACCAAAAGGGAGAAATTTTCTGGATAAAACTCGTCAAGAACCACCCCACACTAGGGCATATTTGAAGGTTCATTGATGGATCCCTCGGAGAAAAGATTAAGGTAAGACTTTATTGTGCTAACCTACATCAATCTTTTGAGATAGCTTCAGGTGATTTCTTGCGAGAGACTTGGAACACCTTCAAGTGCAGAAAAGTATTTCATTTCCATATACCCAAACACTTATCATTTGATAAGCCAATTTGAGCCTTCATAATCTTCATTTCTAAACCATTGTTGGTGATCACCTCCCTATCTTGGGGCAAAACAAAGGAATTACCAGCGATAAGTCAAAAGCGTAATCGGAAGAGTTTTCGATCCCGATCTCGAAAAAAGCCGATCAATGACAAGAAGCAAAAGGGCTAGCAAAAGCAAAGTGCCTGGTAAAAGCAAGGCCAAGGCCCATGAAAAAGCGTCCCGTAAAAGAGCAAAGTTTCAAAAATCATGATGAAAAGAGGAAAATCCTCAAACTCAACTGAAGAAAGAATGTACATGAAACTTCCTCAAAGCAAGTGATTGCTGGTAAAAATATCAAAGTGATCACCCATGTTCACCCCTCTTTTGAAAATATGGCCTTTCTCAAAAAAGCCAACCTTGAACCAAGTTATACTGTCACCAAAAACTTTTCTAATCTAGAGGTATCTCGGGTTGATGCAAGAGATCACACAGAAGCTACCGCTCAAAGAGGTAAGTACAATCTTGTCTTATCACGTCTTCGGGGTTCTTGACTTGTAGACCGGAGAAGTTATTTCGATTAAAATTCACTTCTCAGCCTTGAAATGAAAATCCTTTGATAAACCTTTGACCTAGCCTGAATTACGGTCCCTTTTAAATGCCTTCTCCGATCAATCGATTGTATACATCTCGAATGATCCCGAAACCTCAAGGTTAGGTTTCCTGTGAACGGATCTCGAGTTTCGGGAAAAACCTTCCCAAATGGTGAGAAGCCTCTTGGATGAAGAAAAATCTTGTTGAAAAACTTTTAAGACAACCCTTTTGTAGAATACTCGGGTGCTAACATTCAAAATTCACCTCCAGTTGAGATTTGAACTCGTGTTTGAGCACGTTTCCTTCACAAATACACTTTGTGAAAATTTGTTTGGAATTCCTAAGTTTCTCCCCAAAATTTGGAATTACCACTCTTTTATCATATAACCAAGGGTCTCAACCCATTAGATTACTCTGAAAGCCATTCTAATGATATTTGATTGGATTTTCTGCGGGTTCCCTGGTGTTCCTAAATCCTTAGAAATAACTACATTTTTAAATATCAAACTAACTTGGATTTTTCGCGAGTCTTCGGCGTCCCCAAGTCCTCGAATCCCTCTCCTTTGAAATTTGAAAATCGGGTTTGAGTTTCTATAGGTACACTAGTAAACCTATGTCCTCGTAATGGCATCCTCTTCTTTAAAATTTGAAAATCGAGTTTAAGCTTCTCGTAGGTACACTAGTAAACCTAGGTCCTTAGAATGGCACAATCTCTTTTGAAATTTGAAAATCGGGTTTGAGCTTCGTAGGTGCACTAGTAAACCTAGGTCCTCATAATGGCACCCTTTCCTTTGAAATTTGAAAATCGGGTTTGAGCTTACGTAGGTACACTAGTAAACCTAGGTCCTCGGAATGACACCCTCTCCTTTAAAATTTAAAAATCGGGTTTGAGCTTCAGTAGGTACACTAGTAAACCTAGGTCCTCGAATGACACCCTCCCCTTTTAATAGGCGAATCCTCGGTGGATAGCCAATCCATTTTAATCGGCAAACTCCTTCCTACGGGATAGCCAACCCATTTTAATCGATGAACTCCTTCCTACGTAGAATAGCCAATCCATTTTAATCGGCGAACTCCTTCCTACAAGATAACCAACCCATTTTAATCGGCGAACTCCTTCCTACGGGATAGCCAACCCATTTTAATCGGCGAACTCCTTCCTACGGGATAGCCAACCCATTTTAATCGGCGAACTCCTTCCTACAGGGATAGCCAACCTCATTTTAATCGGCCAACTCCTTCCTACAGGATAGCCAATCTCATTTTAATCGGCGAACTCCTTCCTCGGGATAGCCAACCCATTTTAATTGGCGAATTCCTTCTTACAGGATAGCCAATTTCTCCAGATGGTGAATTCCTTCTTATAGGATAGCCAATCTGCATTCTAATAAGTAAATCCCTTTGTTACAAGGGTAAACCCTCCTTCCAAACCTTCAAACCACGGCTCGACATCAAACGGATATCGATCATTATGAAATCTCACAAACCACTTGAAGATAATTCTATACACTCGTCCTCGCGACCTCGGACCGATAATCTTCGGACCACTAACAGGTGAGCTACAGGTAAGTCTCTCTCTTCTTATTTCTCTTTCATATAAAAGAGCATGAGTCGGAATAATCCCTCCTCGGAATATTGAACTTCAACGGCAAAAGGTAAGGCAATTGAATGTCAAAGACTTGTTTTCTTTAGATTTTTCCCCAAGTAGAGTCGACTAAAGATTCAGGTGTCATCTTGTCTTTGAAAGCAACCTCTAACCGAGATTACTTTCAAAGAGGGGCAATGTTGACACCGATTTTTTAATCAATTTTCCTTAGTTTTATTTTCTAAACAATTCTCACAAATTCATAAAAAAATCAAAAAATTGAAATATCAAGTTTGGGAGCCTTGGCCAAGCATAAGGAACCATTTCTGAACAAAAAATAATTTTTCATATTTTTCACATTTTTTAATATTTTCGGAAAATAGAAAAATACTAGACAATTCATAGAAAATACTTTTCGAGGTCAAAAAAATACAGACAAATGTCCAATATTTTTATTTTAATTCTCTTTTCATATTGACCTCAAGAAAAATCTGAAATTGAATCCAATTTTAGGTGTTTCTTCATAACACTAAGGATTGAATTCGCATAAAAGATACAAATTGAGTCTTTTGATTTGCAATTTTCGCACATTTAGAGTCTAGACATTCAATTACAGTTCTTCCAAGCTTCAATTTGATCAATTGCAGCCTCAATTACGCGAATTGCATGAACTGGGCAAAAATTCTTAAAATTCTTGCAATTTAGTCCCTTAACTTGCAAATTTTTGAAATTACTTTTAATTGAGGGACTTTCATCGTAAAATTGGACCGTCCCCCTAGGTTTTCATACATTCTGAATCAATTGGCATAGGTGGTTTGGTCCAATTTGGTCAATTAAGCGTCCAATTAAACTTTTCCCCAATTTGCAATTTTAGAAAAATATGGGGTTTTCATAGAAATTGATCGGAACTTTTGGGAGAAATTACATTTCTAGATAGTATTTTACCCCCTGAGTTCAATTTTTAGGATTAATTGCAAAAATTCCCTACATATTTGGATTAATTTTGAAAATTGCACGTCCGAATCGGTTCGGACCGGCTCGACCTCGGGTCGGACCGCCGAACCCGTCCCAGTAGCAGTGCATCGTCTTCCTCGGACTCGCACCATTTTGCAGGTTTGGGAGCTGAGATTCAACGATCAAATTGAGGACCAATTCGATACTAATTGGATCAACTAGTGTAGGGGTTTTGTTCCGAGGTAAGGACGCATCGATTGCCACCAACGGTAGGGCCAATGGTCGCCGGAGGAGCTCCGGCGAGCTAGTCAAAGTCACGGCGGCACGTAAAGTCAACATTTCCAAGTCCGAGTACAATTCATGCTCGTTTGTGATCGACGGAGGGCCAACGAACATGGACGGAATCCTAACCGATTCGTCGCCGTCCGATGACCAATTGGCGCGTGCCAAGGCATGAGGGAGGCTCGGCGAAGCTCCCCCCGACGCGCCAAATGTCAAAACCGGTATAAAAGGCCAAGAAGCTTCGCGAAACGAGAAGAGGCTCATTCGTGCTCGCTAGAGAAATAGAATAGAGAGAGAAAGAGAGAAAAGGTAGAGAGAGAGAGTCTCGCGGTCAACATTGCCGCTCGCCGGAGTTCGAACCGTGAGTTGCTCGGCCGGCCAATCCGGGCTGAATTGAAGCTCGCAATCGACACCGAAGTTTGTCTCAAGTTCCAGGAAGTGATCGCACTAGCCCGATTGATCCGCGACATTCGGAATTGGTGAGTCGGCCTCTCGATCATCTTTCGTGTGTTCATGGTGTAAGCACTATCCCAGGCCCGATCGGTTGAATTAGTGTGCGCGTTTTGATCTTCGAACATCACTCGACCACGATCGCATCTTCCTTTTGCATTGATTTTGCTCGAAACACCCGAGTCGAGCCTTCAACCGATCCGGCCTGGTCGAACTTCGACCGGGCGATTCTAGCCGTTGCGAGCTCAATCGGAGCTCAAGGTAAGCTTCCCGAACTTCCTATGATGCTCGTGTATGAATGAATTGATTTGATTTGGCTTGATTCTCGCATGTTCGAACTCGGCGGTGGCGATCATGCGTAGTTCATAGCTCGTGATTCGCCCGATGAAATTGCTTGATTTTAGAATATGTCGATCGACTCGTCAAGGCTAGTCGATAGGAATTGGTTTCGCGAGTTTTAGTTGAGGTTTCGCCATTAGATCGTCGCCGGAAGTTCTCGGCCGTCCGTTGAGTCGTTGGCGAGAGGTTGAAGACGACGAAGTCTACGTGGCGAGTCAACGTGTCAAAGTCCTAGGTGGCGAGTTGTGATTGGTCCAGGGTTTCGTCTAGTCGGCTCATCATCGTTGGTGCGGACGAGCAAGTCGGATTAGATCCGACATTGTGATAAATAGGCTAGTTTGATTATAGGCCGTTAGATTAGATTTTTGTATTTTTTGATTAATTCGTTTAATCGGTAGAAAATTAAAAAATTAAAAACGGTGTCGTTTTAGTTAGTAAGCGTGCGGCGTCGTTTAGGGGATAGGCGATGCGGTGTTGTTTTGTGCACGGAGCGACGCGATTGAGTGTGGCGAGGCGCACATAGGTGCGAATGGGTGGACGGTCGAGATCATTTCTAGGATTAATCGTGGCCGTCCATTTTTTTTCGTATTTTCGGATATTAGGAAAATAGTTTTAAAAAATAAAAAATAAAAAAAAAAATATAAAAAATAGAAACATCGTCTTTTAGTGTCGAGCGGGTCCGAGCTGGGTCGGGGTCGGGTTGATCGGGCGTTGGCCGGGTTGACCCGGTCAAAAAAAGTAATAAAAAATTAGTAAAAATTTCTAAAAAATCCAAAACATTTGTAAAATTCATAAAATTCCCACTTTTTTTAAAAATTTCTAAAAAATGTCTAGATCAATTTGGGACTCTTATAGTCTAGATCAAAAATTTCGAAGCTTCAAGGGTCAATTTACACTCGATCCGGAAAAATTCCCAATTTTTTAGAAAATAAATAAAAATTCCAAAAAACAATTAGAAAATTTAGAAAAATTCTGAAAAATCACAAAAAATGGGAAATGGCCACATTCGACTGGCCCGAC
The DNA here is from genome assembly GCA_021437795.1 of Rhodamnia rubescens. Lineage (NCBI taxonomy): Eukaryota > Viridiplantae > Streptophyta > Magnoliopsida > Myrtales > Myrtaceae > Rhodamnia > Rhodamnia rubescens. Next base: position 717,438 of record JAILYA010000035.1, read on the forward strand.
CCCAATTTTGTGATTTTTGGATCCCGAACCCCAAAAAAATGACCATTCTACCCTTAGGGCCTTCGCCCGAAATTTTCCCGAACCACCCTTGAATTCAAAATTGATTTTTGTGTGGGCCGACAGGGCCATATTAGATGTGTCTACTTGATTGATTGCTTGATTTGGCTGCGATTATTTTGATTGCGCATTAAATTTCTCATTGTGATAGTTAGGATAATAAATTCCCGTTTGCATGATACCTTAGATCATTAGGACTTATCTCACCCGAAATTTCATCTCGCATGAATTCTTAGGTTAGAAAATCACTCAACTTCGGTAACCAAAAGGGCGTCGATGTAAATCTCGGCGTAACCAAGTCCCCGGACCCAAATCTCGATTTTCGCGAGAATCGAACGATTTCTCCCGACCGCTCGATAGGGTTTCCGATCATACCCTCCAATAATTGATCGGTGGCGACTCCAAATGCATGTACACTATACACATGCCACCCAACCACACTTTCTTCACATCGCGATTCGAGTAACGGGTCTTGGGAGAGACCCGCGCGCCTAAGATCCCGCTATCAAGGGGTCCGAAAAGGGCGCGGCTCGTTAGCCCCCGCCCGCTCCGAAAAAAATATTCGAGAGGGTCGCGACAAGTTCACGGTTTGTTTGTGAATTTTTATGTACTAAATATAATTTTTGAACACATAGACCGCACGCACGCCACGCGCCATGACGATGTCGGGTCTCCGAGGCAGCAGCAATATGTCACCTTTTCGTGTAATTTAGCTCGGTGAAAATTGAATATAAGTATACTTTCAGACTTGTATCAACAAGACAAGCGTTTTGAATGGTCGACCATTTCGCCATAGGCTACCGGAGGAGGCAGCACGCTCCTCACACGCCGGAAGGGTTCATTGCGCGTGGGCTTTACTCGCCTACATGCGTAGCACATGCAGCGCGTGCCCCAAACCCAATTTTGTACTATCCCATGGTCGGTTTTGCACTATCCCGGACTTGATTCGGCATATTCCGCACCAAGTTCCGTCTTGTTCCGACCCTATCAACGGTTGACCCATTGACCGGTCAGGACCGACTTTCTTGAAATTACAATTTGGTCTCTTGCTTTTTAGAAAATTGTAATTTGGTCCTCAAATCTTCTCTAAATTGCAATTTGGTCCTAGAGTTTTTTGAAATTTCAATTTAGCCCCGAAATTTTTACGAAATTGCAATTAGTCTCTGAATTTTTTAGAATTGCAATCTGGTCTCCTAATTTTCGAAAACTACATTTGGTCTCTAAGGTCAACTCGGCCGTTGACCACGCGTTCACCGAATGCGTAGAAACTTTGATCGGCCTCGTATGAGCGCGTTTGAGCTCCATTGGGGGCGTATGAGGTATCGTTGTGTTCGTCTCGAAATTATCTTCAATTTGATATATTATTTGGACATGTTTGATGCATATGAAGTTATGAAAATATGTATGAAACCCATGATACACATATTTAAGTACTTTTGATCGTATCTCTCTATTTTAGAAAAGCAGAGAATATATCTTACATGTAGATAGCTACATAGAGGTTGTGTAGAGCATGGTTGTTGATAGCATCCATAAAGTTTAGAGTACTTGCTAGTTATATCTTTTATTCCGAAATTTGATTATGATTTTATGCATGAGTTATTGGTATTCTAGTTCAAATCATGGCATGCTATTGTTTTTATGATTATAAGATAAGGGGATCTTTATGTGATTTATGATTTTTATCCGAGTAGGGAGTTCCATAAAGTTTTAGTAACTTTGGTGAACTCAATTTTACATAAATGATTATATTAATGATAATTTCAAACGAGAATTTTTAGACGATATTGAGAATATAGTGAACTTTCGAATCGAGACCTTATATGATAATATTCATTAATATAATTAGTTAGTGTAAAATAGATGCATAAATATTAGGCATTGAAAGCTCGCAAATACATGTCTATAGAACTTCGTGTTCGGATACAATGGTATAGTTTCTTAGAAAATTTTAGCTAAGCTTGACAAAGGAGAGAATTTTGAGCGACATAAATGATGGAAACTAGAATATGAGAATCCGAATATGCTAGAAGAGCAAAAAGTACTAAAAGCTCTTAACCTAGTTATGGAAGAGCCTGCGAGATGGTAATCTTGCACAATATAAAAGGGAAAGAGAGGCATTTACTACATGAAAAATGATGAATTTTATTGCTCACATTATGTGGTTGAGTGGCATGGAAAATGTTTTTATGCATGAGTTCATGCATTTATGAAAATGCCAAAGTCAAGTTGGAGACATTAAAAACTAAGTTTGCTTAGACATCGATCACCAACTTGAGACGGATCATTATAAGGTTTGATACTTATATGATGTCTCATGGGCGAAATAACTTTTGAGGTGTGTGTTAAACATGATAAGTGAACTATGATGTGCGAGGCCACATTTTTTACGATGAGCAGCAAGTGCAACCCTTAATCTATTCTTTACCTCATAGCTGTTTGCATATGAAAATCCATTTGATCCACAATGAAAAGTAAAGACTTTTTTTAGGATGCTATGCGGCATCTTGAACTACAGGTGAACCGCTTTCGGTCGCTAAACCAAAAACCGACATTTGTTATATTAGTTCTAGCACAGATGGGGCTTCATGCTCTAAGCTTAAGCGTTAAGGTGGTTTCAAGAAGTGGAAGAGCAAAGGAATAGATTCTTCATGATAGAAATCGAAGTTTAATAGACATGGGAAAGGAAAGTGTCCTTTCAAGAAAAACATCTCAAAGGTAAAATGTTTTAAGGACTTACACTCTATCTCAAACCCCAAGGCTCTCTCTCTTCCTTCCCTTACCAAGGAACTATGGTAAAAATGGTTACTTTGCTCGTGATCGTGGCGAGTCAAAGAAGTTAGAAACTCTTTGTGCACTTGAGAATGTTACATATATCTCCGGTTCGGTTTTCGTAACTAAATCTCATCCTTTGTAGATTGTAGACTTACGGACCACGGACCATGTAGCAAATGACGTAAATGCCTTAGTGGATTTTCAACGAGTTTCACATGAAGCAAAGTGAATAAATGTGATAAATAATTCCTGAGTGAAAGTTAAAAGGATTGGCACCTGTCCAATTGAATATACGCAATGGTCACACCCTACTCCTACATGATATATTATATGATCCAAAAACTTGACGGAATTTAGTTTATGTGTTTGTTTGGGTTAAACTTGGTTTCGGTTTGACTTTTCACAACGATGGTGTTGATTTATCGTTGGGAACAAGTTATTATGGTTTGGATATTTTCTAGATGGTTTCATTGTGCTGATAAGTAAAATAATTTGAATATTACTTATTCCCTATTTACATATTTTTATGTAAATATATGGCATACTAAGCTAGGTTATATTGGACAATAGCGAATGTTTAGATAAGCCAAAGAGGGCTTATTGGGTAATATTAAAAAAATTGATTTGCCTATTTATGAGCATTCTTGGTGAAAAATAACAACAAGGAAACCATTTGAAAAAGGAACAAGAGTTGAGTTTCCTTTGCAATTGATTCATTTGGACATATATGGTTCAATGAATGTGAGAGAAAGGCATGGGGTTATTTATTTTATCACATTTATAGATGATTACACTTCATTCGGACATATTTTTTATTTCTCATAAATCGAGGCATGGGTTTCTTTGAGAAATTTTTTTGAGCTTTTAGAAAATCTATTTAAAATTAAAAAAATTTAAGATCCGGTCGAGGTCGAGAAAATCTATCGATCGGTTCGGATGTTCATATGATGAAAAAGGAATAGAAAGTCAAGCGATTCCTCAACAAAACAGAGTTTCAAAGGGAAGAAACAGTCCTAATGGAAATGGTTAGGTCTCTACGATAGCACAGGCTAATTTTCTTATTACCTTTTAAGGTGAAGTTTTGTTGATTGCTTGTCTAGATACTTAACCGTATACCTTCTAAATCGGTTACTTCCACTTCATATGAGTTGTGGACGGGTCGAAAATAAGATTTGAGTTTTATTAGACCTTAGGGTTGTGCTTTCTATACATAAGAATCCTCTCACATGTATGCGAAATTAAGCCCTAGAAACAAAACAAGTATCTTCATGAGATACCGAAAACACTCGAAAGGGTATGTATTTATTGGTGAGCTAGAAAGTGGAAGTGTAATTAAATTTGAATCATGATGTCACACCCCGAACCATACGAACGCGCCAACATCACACTTGGCCACACTTAAATACCACTTCCCAGGAATCAATAGCCAACAATTTCGAACTAAATGCGAATGAAAAACACATGGGGAAATGAATACAAATCTCCATACAAATTACCAAAGATGACTCCGGATAACAACAAACTTTACATAGCACAAAATACCCGGAGTTCCCTACATACAATCAAGATCATAAAGTCTATATACATAATACAAGATGGGGGTTGAAGAGAACCAAGGACCAAATCAAAAGACAATCCTCTAGGTCCCTCTAGTATGCCTCTACCTTAAGAGGACATCCAAAAAGAAATCCAACATCTCCCGTGACTACTAGTCAGTATCACCGCCTTTAGTCCCATCTTCGTCCTCTGCTGGGGTCATACTCGGACAAGCTATCGAGGCCAACCTCCATAGAATCTTCCTCATCGTCGTCCTCGAACGTAGATACCTCTATAACCTCAATGTCTTCCTCAACGATCGGGGACTTTTCGGGAATGTTCCTAGACCCGGCTACGGTGTTATCCTTCTCGGCTTCAACGGGGGCGGTGGCACCACTTTGGAATCCCATACCTAGGTATCTCGGGAAGGCTTGAGAGGTCTTGTAGTCATATCCCCAACACGATAATACCAAGACTCGTAGTGGTGAGGCTTGCAATATTCGCTCCCTTCGTCAACCCACACTTGTAGTCTCTTTCCTAATGTATACCTTATCTAGATCTATTGGAAATTCCTCGATAGATGTGTCCATATTCATCGGAATACCAAAACGCACGGGGAGGCATAATTAGGGCTTGGGGTTTGAAAATATTAACCCACGACGGGGTGAGAATAAATCTCAACAAGTAAATCCCTAAACCTAGGTTAGGGCGATAGTACCTTCGGATCCATCCTAGGCATGCAATTCTATAGTAATCAACAAACACATCTAAATGCACCCAACATACAACAAGAATCAAAATCATATAACCAATTTAATCAAATACATATCATTCCTCGAATCACAACTCCCTTATCAAGATTAAGTTGTTAAAAAGCCCGCGTAACACGCATCGGGCTACTGATATAAAAACAGACCCTCGTAATAACCCTTCGGGCCGTCATAATCACTCTCAAGACCCTCGTAATTATGCCTCAGGCCATAATAATACTCTGCACCCGCGTAACAATGTCTCGAGGCCATAATAATACTCTAAACCCGCGTAATAACGCCTCAGGCCATAATAATACTCCAAACCCACGTAATAACACCTCGAGGCTAGTATAACCTCGCGTAATAACACCTCAAGGTTAGCATCTCGCATTTAACGCCTCAAGATGACTGCAAAACCCCGCGTAATAATGCCTCGGGGTATAATATGATCACATATACACAATTCTCCACACGAATGACCATATATCCAACAATATCAATCGTGATAGTTACAATTTACCATTTGATCTACTCAATTCTTAATTCAAGACCATACGATCAAACAAATCACTCAATCAATAAATCGAGACCACACGATCTTACTAACCACTTGATTAACAAATCAAGACCACACGATCTTATTAAACCACTCGATTAATCAATCAAGACCACACAATCTTATTAAACCACTCGATTAATCAATCAAGACCACAAGATCTTACTAAACCACTCGATTAATCAATCAAGACCACACGATCTTATTAAACCACTCGATTAATCAATCAAGATACATGTCTTATTAAATCAAAGGTTTGATCAATCGAAGCCATACGATTTAATCACATCATGAAATTAAGCAATCGGAACCACACGATTAAATCACATGACAAACTCAATCAATCTCAGCCATAAGATCTAATCACATAAAAAAAATCAAAGAATCAAGACCATATGATCAATCCTAGCATCCAATTTTTGGTTCTAGCTATTCAAGAACGCATTCAACTCAAATTTCACCCAAATTCACCTCAATCTACCACCTTTAGTAACCTAACAACCTAATCAAGGTTTAGAAGCTCACTCACCTCAAAATCTAGCAAGAATTCAAGGACAAGAAGAAAGTAAAAATCGTGGTTCAAACATGCGGCGCCGGCCGTTCCCGTTCGGTCGGTGATCGGTCCTAGCGGTTCCATGGCGATGGCGGCTTACGTTCGATCCCCTGGTGGTTCTTAGCGGTGCCTGGTGGCTCATGGTGGTGGTGATAGTGTGAAGTGGTGGTTCGGCGGTGGTGGTGGCGTGAAATGGTGGTTCGGCCAAGGGAAAAAAAGAGAGAGAAATGAGAGAAAACTTTGTCAAAATGAAGAAGATGAAGAGAGAGGATAAGTGTGGGATATTTTTGGTGAGATATTTCACTAGGCTAGATGTGACTTAGTTGGTGAGATTAAGACTTGTAGGGCCCACCAATAATTCAACTTGTTTTGTCTCTTGAAAATAAAGAACGGCAATCTTGTAATTTGGCTCAACAAGTGGACACCTAGTCCACTCAAATTTTTGGCCACTAAAGGGTGAAAAAGACTAAAAAGTCCTTCTATTAAACTAGAGGAATTAGCATTTCCTAAGGGCAAAATGGTCATTTCCCATTTCCTCTCCAAATTTTACTTTTCTGAATACCTTGGAGTGAACCGAAAAATAAACATACTTCGGATGAGGTGACGCCCAAAAGATTAAAATTGGTATCCTCGAAGTCCGACGTCCAAATTTGAAGTCTAATGATGGCCAATATCGATCAATTGCAGCTTTAGTGTATCTCAAACTAGCGGGCGACTTTTAGGAGTTATGTGTATTGACCCGTAATTAATGTCACGTTTAAGAATTACTCAAACCATGACGACATTGGTTGTCATGTAATTGTGAGGGTGAATCACTAGTTCGAAGGACACGATCGTTCAAGTTCGATTTAGGGACGTTTACAACTCATACATGGTTATACGGAGTCACCCGTGATCCAATCGTATATCATTGGTAAAGCGTTCCACCATCGCTCGTAGATCGGCCTATAATGTCCAAAATATTTTCTCGACAATCCTTATGGCCAAAAGGTCATTCTAGGATCAAGTTCTCAAGTCCACGTACTTGATTTTCCTAGCTAGCCATTCCCTATTGGTTAGTCTTTTCAAAAGTGATCAATTTTGAGTGAGATTTAACTGAACTACTTCAATCAAACATTTTATTCATTCAAAGCTTTGAAAGTTGGTCGGAATTCGAATGTCACACACGAGATGTCACACTCTTAGTAGATGAATTTTCTATTTGAAATCTTGCATAGTGATAATGATTTTCTTTGGTTATCTCATCCGAGTGGGAGCAATGTGAGAAGTGGGTAATTTGTTTCGAACCGAGTCTCAATTGCAATCACTTAATGTGAAAATGTCGTCGTTATCTAATCTGAGTGGAAGTGTAATGGAGAATGATGTACTAAGTGTACGATCTTCAATATGGCGGACAAGTCGACGAGTGAGAGTTTAATGGACCATGATGTACTAAGTGTACATTTCCAATTTGGAAAATAAGTCACAAGAGCATTCTCTCGTCGACTCGTCGACATTTAAACATTGAAGGTAAAGCTTTCACGGTAGCTTCACAAGAAAAGGATGAGCCAAGGAATGTAAATGAGGCTCTAACTTGCCCCGATAAGGACAAGTGGATACAAGCAATGGAAGAAGAGATAGGGTCAATGAGATCAAATCAAGTTTGGGAATTCATTGATCTTCCGAACAAACGCAAAGCCATTGGGAACAAGTGGGTTCTCAAAATAATGTGTAAAGCTCATGGCTCGATTAAGAGATATAAAGCTCTCCTTATGGTGAAAGGGTATAATAAACAAGGAATTTATTATGAAGAGTTTTTTTTCTCCTTTAGTGAGATTTACCTCAATTTACCTTATTCGGCAATAGTGATTAGTATGGATCTTGAATTATATCAAATGGATGTAAAGACTGCGATTCTCACTTGGAGAATTAAAAGAGGAAATTTATATCGAACAACCTCTGGGTTTATTACGAAGGCCAAGAACAAAAAGTATGTCCACTTTTGAGATTGATATATTGCCTGAATTTGTCTTTGAAACAATGTTATACACTTTTTCGTAATGCTATAGTGGCATATGACCTTGTGATAATTCATGAAGAACATTACGTATATATCAACAGATCCAAAGATTAATTTGTGATCTTATCATTATATAATGATGATATACTAATTGCTAGAAGTGATATTGTTGATGTAGTCAAGAATTGGGTATGTTCTAATTTTGAGATAAAAGATATGGGTGAATCTCGCATACATTCCTTGGAGTTAAAATTTCAAGATACTTTTCAAAGAGATTGTGATTTCTTTCACAAAAGACTTATATAGATAAAGTCATTGAATGGTTTCGTATACAAGATTGTAAAATCAAAAATACTTCTATTGCAAAAGGTGAAGGTCTAAGCCGCAAAATGTGTCTTGAGACTCCATGAGCAAATGAAAAAATGGAAAGTATTTCATATGCTAGTTCTGTTGAAAGTTTAATGTACGCTAGGATATGTATAAGACCTAATATTCATTATGCAGTTGGAATGGTAAGTAGGTACCAATCTATTCAAATCAAGCACATTGGATTTCCGTCAAAAGAATCATGAGGTATTCGAAAAGTATTGTCGATTTTTGCTAAGTTGTCAAGGTAGAGATCCGCACCGTGAAGGCTCTACTGATGTTGACCGAGAAGGCGATTTAGATGAGAGAAATTATACCCCTGAATTTGCGTTTTTACTTAACAATAGCGCCATATCATGGAGTAGTAAGAAGCAAATATGTGTAGTCTTATCCGCGATGGAAGCTAATCTCGTGATGTTATCAGCAGCAGTACAAGAGGGTGTTTGGCTTAAGAGATGTTTGGATCAATGAGGTGTTGCTAAGGATGCTACGGGTTCAATTATAGGTTAATTGTGATAGTTAAGTAACAAGAGCTTACACTAAGAATTCACCGCAAAACCAAACATATAAACATGAAGTATGATTTTGTGAAAGAGATGATTGTACAAAAAGAAGTGAACGTACGGTGCATATCTGCGCATAGAATGATAGTAGATCCTATGACCAAGTCAATTCCTAAAGATACTTTCCTTGGTCATGTGTTGACAAAGGGATTAGTTCCCTACATTGAAATCTCTAGGATTTGCGTAGAAGTTGGAGTACTAGATATTTTTATTTTCTAAAATTCATAATTAATGGCATTTGTTATAATTATTGATGCCTATGAGTTTCTATGACATTTATGCATATTAATACTAAGTGCATTACTTTAAGAAAGTATGTCGGACGAGATGAGAGATTGGCGCACTCACACGAGTAACCGCTTCTATTTCTTGTGTGATAAATAGAGATGAAACAATTGTAAGCTCATTATCTAGGTGATAATTGAGAGCTCGAGTTTAAAGTATAGATGTCGCCTCAACAAAGTGTTAAGATGAGGTCATAATATTTATTATATTCGAAAGTGAAATAACCCACATATTACGTTTTATCCGTCTTTAATGCCGGATGTGAGTTCTAATAGATTCTTTCAAAGTGAGTAGATTTGGGAACTCAAGTTAGACATTGAGTATGTCCGAACTATCATCCACGGTATTAAGTGAAAAGACATACGCTCCATGGGAAAGGAGAGAATACCATAATACGTATTTCATATTACGTATACATAAGACGACTAATAAGAGTTAGCGAAAGTTTTGATCTCGACTTTCAAGCCGTATAAAACTCTTGAGAATAAGAGTTCCTCAATTAAGTCCTCTCGTGACTCTTACTTATTCTCAAGATTTCTATTCAATGTTTGCTATCTTGGGGTGTTGTCAATAGTCATGAGATTGATTTGACTTAATGGGATATTTCTAGAAAAGCGAACGAACCGATATTGAGAGGTTCAAGAGAAGAGGAAGATCAATTTGTTTTGACATCACATTCTATCTTTGTGTTCATAGGTTGACCAATTATGATTATTTGAGTTTAATCATGATTGTGAATATAATACATACGAAATGCTTAAAGAGATGAAGAGAGATGTGATGTAAATGTGATTGATTGATCTAGGATCTCGTATACCGAATCTACTCGAGTTAATATGCCTATTTTGATATGCTATATACTCCCAACGGATGTATGGCAGCGAGCTCTCGCAGATATGCTAGTCATAAGGATTATTTGTTGATACGAACGTTGCAGATGAGAAAGAGTTATGCATAGCCTATCATGGGCGAGTGGGAGCTGTTGGATTTAATGGGTGTATGGGAAGGACTGTGGTCCGCCCATGTAGGCTATCATAGCCCTTGATCCATATTGGATAACTACTTAAGGCAGTTATCTAATTTATTTTGAACATGATAAAGGGTCACGTTTTAAGCGTCGTTATTCTCACGTTAAGAAAACAGACATTGTTGCTCCCTTAGATTATTCAATAGAGAGAAACAACAAGAGGGGAGTAGAGAACGAATGAATAAACGACGAATTCCGACTCCACTTTTGAAAGTCATACGGACAAACAATCTCTCGATGGACTACAACGGTAACATCTAATCTCTGGAAAAACAAGGTATGTCCGTTTCGTGATATGCTTCTTCGATCGGTAATTCAAGATGATTCTAGAATTTGTTAATTCCGAGTAATTCCGCTGCATATGTAATAGGATGCGTTCCCTTCACTATCAGACATGCCAACTGAAGATCCCTGATTTTTAAGAGCTAATCCACTCAAGACAGACCAAGATGCATCGCTTTTAACTACCAAAGGTAAAAGTTACATTTTCCTCCGGACTTCACAATGTAATCGGAACAGCTGTAATGGACAACAACTATCGGAACTTCACCTTCTCTGTTGGCATGATTGCGAAGATTGAGGCCCCGTATGTCATCAGCATCGAGACTGCAACGACCACCGTGAGGAAGAAAGGGAAGCTCCAAGTGAGGTTGATAATGATGGAGACTGACGAGGAGAGGGCAAGCGTGCTGCATGTTAGGAACACGTAGAAGACCGTCATGTCCGAGGCGCAGATGGCCCGTCCCACCTTGTGATTATCAGTGTCCTCCTGCTAGACCCCGCCAGAGGGGTTGACCGGGCCTAGAAATTCCTAGTGGCGATCAGAAGCAGGTAGTTGCTTACCTCATCGGGCTTATTTTTTCCCTTCATGGTCGAACATAAAATATATATATATATATATATATATATATATATATATATATATATAATCTAGCTGGAAATATTCTCTCTCTTCCCAAATCTTCTCCCATCCACAGTTACCTCCTCCATCTGCAGTCGCCAGCGGAGTCGGCAGCACTGCGTCCAATCCGACTACTATTGTGCATCCCTGGCTGAGCCACCCTCCGCGGTCGCGGCATCTCGCAGTCATTGCCGTCCGTGGCCAAGCCATTCAGATCTGAGCATTGGCACACTGTCGTCATTGCAGAGGGTTGCGCCTATGGATGCCCTAGATCTAGAGGTGGCTGAAGAAGAAGATGATCTTAGGGTAGAGGAACAAGAAGTGAGGATCGTCGGTATGCCCAACTTTGAGCTCGCATCTGTGGAAACACTAGATCCGGAGGTGGACAAAAAGGATGATCCTGAAGTGGCTTGGCCATGGACCATGGCTCCAGAATTGGCGATGGTGGAACATGGCCACAAGTGACGACCAAGGAAATGGCTCTATTTACGAGCTGTGGCACCGACAGAGGGATGGCTCGGCCATGGACCTCCCGATCTACCAATGTCTGATTGTGAGCAACGATAGGGGGTGGACGAGGAACGACCGTAGATGGAGAAGGAGGAAGAGAGAGAAAAGGAGAGGCAGATTTTTTATTTCTTTTATTTACTTGCCACATCATGGACATATGTCGATATTGGGACACTTCAGAACGTCACACACTACATGTATCTTTTACCGTTTATAGTCATAATTATAGTTATGCACGCTGAAATATCATAATTTTTTTCACAATGACATCATATATCGCACAAATCTAATAAAATAATTATGCATCCTCTTTTATATTAAACATCCATTTTACAATGTAACTACCGGACAAAACATAATATACATATCACCATATTACATAACACTAGCAGTTTATATCATTTTACAATACACAACACCTATGCATCTTCTCAAAATACATTAGACTTGGGAAGGGTTGTGATTCCTATCTCCATACTAGTTTCTACACCACAAACGCCTGCATGAACGAAGTCGGACTATCAGCTACGGATCGACCGCTACACCCGCAAGTGAGCCACTGTCGTCCCCTCCATCGTTATGCCTAGGGGACCATCAACCATATCAAGAGTCCAACTGTCTCGCCATCCACACCATCCACATCCATATACTAGGAGGTGAAGCGGCAGTGGAGAAGCATATATAACTTTACTTTCGTTCGGATAGTGGTCGGTCCCTAGTACTAGTACACCCTCATATATTCACTATATATACATAGGTACTCCAAAGCATGGTACATGGGGATTCATCCTAAAATCTGTAAAAATATGGAGTAAGCCGAAACCCAATAAGTTAGGAAATCTGCTTACCACTCAACTTGGTAAATAAAATATTACATCATAGTAAGTATATTGGCGCATCCATAATTACAAATCTACCACAGAAATATGTACTGATAATGATATCACATGACCTTCTTGTTGATTGGGGGATGACATCACACATCACACACATCATGACGCACTGGTATCACCTAATGTCACATAAACATGTGAATATGTACATACACATGAACATGCATTATTTTTTATTATTATTTCTTCAAGGTCACACAGCATGGACATTCCCAAATTCTCGGAGCATCCACCCACCGAGGCATCTCCAATTTGAGGCATCCTGAGTTTTTCTCAAGTTCATTAAACACAATTTCAGCATGTAGAAATTCATTGATTCATGTTGTACAAGCACAAAGATTCATTACGCAATCATTATAACTTTCTCACACTTAACATCAAGGTTCAAAGTAAACTTAACAATGATCAAACATCCAAGTCAAAGATACTAAGTAGGATATTCTAGCTTAGCAGATAGAGCTTTTGTAACATCCCGTCCCACATCGCCTAGGGAGTGAGGTCTTGGATGGTTTATATGGCTAGGCCCTTCTTAGACTTGCAAGATGCGTTGTTCGACGATTGTATGAGCGACCCTAGGAAGAACAAAATCGTGAAGAGCGTGTGATCAAAGCGGACAATATCTTGCAAGTGGCGCGCAGCGGAAGGGTGGTGGGCCTAGGCCATTACAATTGGTATCGAGCCAACTCTCGACAGCGTGTGGGGGCCGCAGAGGGCACAATGAGACGTTGTGCCTCTAAGAGGGGAAGTATGTAACATCCCGTCCCACATCGTCTAGGGAGTGAGGTCTTGGATGGTTTTATATGGCTAGGCCATTCTTAGACTTGCAAGACGTATTTTTCGGCGGTTGTATGGCGACCTTCGGAAGAACAAAATCGTGAAGATTGTGTGTCCAAAGCGAACAATATCTTGCAAGTGGCGCAGGGCCTAAGTCATTACGATTTTCACTTACTTTGACGTAATTGGATAAAATCAAAGCTCTAATCACCTTGAGTTCCTTTGAAAATGAAGTCATATTTTCAAATTCAAAATCGAAAAGTAGAAGAAGATTTTTCTTTGAAGTTGAAGGTAAAGATGGGTATGGCCAAGGTAAAGGATTAAGCTTATTGTGTAATCAAGATTGTAACGATGATTATGAAGCTAGGTGTAAGCTTGTAATGCAATGGAATGCCACATGTGAGAATCTCATAAGGTTTCATGGTTACCTTGCCTAATGTAGAGAAGATATGGCTTAAGACTGGATTTGCTATTGGGTAGAGTTAATAATGCCTAACTTATGAGTGTAGCTAGGATACAAATGGTCCAACAGAACTTACCTGCCATAAGATACTTTAGTGGAAAAAGAGGATGACTCCTTTTTTTAGCCAAGTATACACATGCATTAGTTAACCAAGGTTGAAGATACAATACTTAATGACATCACTAGACTAAGGGAGATGAATCTTAGAAGAATACTTGATTGTTATTAAGAGATACGATAACCATGGTTAAAAAAGCAATGATAACTTTAAGTTAAAATGCTAGGAAAGTCCCAATGCAATAAATTTAAAGCTTAAAAACCATAAATAAAAAAAAATCTAAGTTATATGTATTATTATTATCGTACATAGGAAAATCAGGATGTCACGGATGTATGTTTGAATTTTGGCGCATAATTGCTCACCACGTCAGCTTATGACGTGATACTATGCAATCACTGAATATTTTCTCTTGGAGCTAGGGGACTTTGTGGGACTTTTTTAGTACAAATTCGGGTAGGTCATATCATATGTAGTCTACGTTAAAATCACGTGAAATGAAAACAACAATTGACATGTACAATGCACATGTACACCCTGACCCCAGCGATAACGACTCTTAGAGCAGTGGAGCCAATGTGAGTGGATGTCAATCAATCGTTCAATTCGTAATGAACATCGGTTCTTTGTTTTTTCACTCCTACCCTTTTCTTTTAAAGATTCGCATACTTTACAATCAGGTGATATTTGGACCAAAATACCATTTGTCTAGGAAAACTTACGACAAATTTCAAAACATGCTCATTTTTGAATTGTTGGAACGACCCAATTTTAAAGACATACTTGGTAAATAAATTAACTTTATACCACAACGAATTACTTTTAAACAACCCAACCCGCACTATTTGGGTCGCGTCCTCGAAAGGAATATTTTAAGTGGCAACACAAAACAGCGACTATTTAGGAGTAGGTGTTTACTTATGTATTACTTAATTTGATCTTCTTATTTGACATGATAACTTAGGACGTGAAAAATGCATCCCACTTAAACATGTAAAACTTTTGACACGGCACAATTAACAAGATTCCAATCACTCCCTCTTGCTCCCTCGCTGTCATTTGTTGTTGCAATAAGTAAGTCATATTTTTTTTTTCTGAAGTAGTAGTTAGAAGACAACGAACAATGAACAGTCTTATACAGACGAGCTATATCTGTAGCAAGGATCCTCTAAGGTACCATTTATTTCACGAAAAATAACTTCTAAGAAAATATTTTTCGGATTACACGTATAAAACTATGCATTCAAAAGTGAGGAAAATATTTTCCTCTTTCTGGGAAAAGAAAAAAAAAATTCCTTCATCTTTCATCCCTTCGCTCTTTCACATTGATTTTCTTTTTAATTAGTTTAGAAACAATTCCAATTTTTTTAATTTTTTAATTTTGATGAATTTAATTTTTTTTCTTTCTTCTTCTACCCGTAACCTGGTCAAGGAGATAGTCGGCGACCGACCACAGGCAAGGGCGAGCCTTGCCGGCCTCGGGATAGGTCGAGCTCGCCCGAGGCCGGCGGGCTTGACCTCAAGAGGCTAGAGGCTCCACCTCGCTTGGTGCTGGTCACCATGGCCGGTGACCAGCCATAGAAGAAGAAAATGAAAAAAAAAAAAGACAAAAAGAAAAAAATAATAATAAAAAGTAATTGAAAATTTTGGTTTAAAAAACATAAATAAAAATAAAAATACCAAAAAATATCATATTTTTTTCTAAAAAAGACTAGCTAAAAAATATTTTAAAAAAATGCAATATTTTATGCGAAACACAAGGAGCCTAAGTCTAATAAAGTTCTAGCAAGAACTGATTTCAGTTTATTCTACTCCCATTGCCATCAAAACCAAAGTCAATTTTGAATTCCACAATTGCAACATCACATTCCTTTGTTTTCCTCTCTTTTGCCAACTGAAAACACATGATAGGGAGATATGACTTTTAACTACCCAACGTACGTGCTCCTTTTTGACAATTTGCTCTTGACATATTTGCAAATCTGAATGGCAACCCTCACGAGAACCGGAACCGCCGCAGTGGACAACAAGTATTGGAACTTCACCGTCTTTGTCTCCGTCGGGGTGATCGCAAAGATTGAGGCCCCGTAAGTCATCGCCATCGAGATCGTAGCAACGGCCACCTCAAGGAAGAAAGGGAAACCCCAAGTGAGAGAGATAATGAGAAGGATCGAGGAGGCGAGAGCAAGTGTGTTGCAAGTCGGGAACACGAAAAAGGCCGTCCGGTCCGAGGCATAGATGGCTCGCCCCGCTAGGTGTCCGTCTGCCGGACCCCGCCCGGGGGGTTCACGCCGGCTTGGAAAGTCAAAGTGGCGATCGGGGTGGCCACCATGAGTAGGTAGTTACGAACCTGATCTGGATCATTTTTCCCTTCGTGGTCGAACAAGGACTTGAAAAACTTCCTTATGGAAAATTGGTCTTTCGAATTGGCCATAATTTGCATAGGAATAGAAGGGTATGCCTCGAATTGGAAGGTTCGGGATCCAAAAATCATAAAATACGATCGGGCCATTTATATGTGGGAAAATCGATCCTCGGAACTTCAAAATTTTTCGATCCGGACTATAAGAGTCCTGAATCAAACTAGACATTTTTTATAAATTTTTTGGGAAAATCTGGGAATTTTTTTGAATTTTTTATGAATATTATTGATTTTTTTGGATTTTTAGTAAATTTTTATGAAATTTTTTATTAATTTTTCTGACCGGGTCAACCCAACCCCGACCCGACTCACGACCCGTTCGACCTAAACGACATCGTTTCCTATTTATTCTAATTTTTTGATTTTTTAAAACTATTTTCCTAATATTCGAAAATATAAAAATGCAACGGACGGCCACGATTTAACCTGGATCTAATCTCAACCGTCGGCCCACCCTTGACCAAAACGACGATACACATCTGGATTGAATGAACGGCTACGATTAATCCCCGGACTCGATCCGGGCCGTTCATCCCTACTAAAACCTAAACGACGACACATCGGTCTTCCTTCTTAAACGACATCGCGCGTCTCTTATGCAAAACGGCACCGTTTATCATTTCTTTTATTTTCTAACGAATAAACTAATTATCTAAAATTCTAAAATTCTAATCTAACGGCTCAAAATCAAACTAGTCTATTTTCCTCGACCGTGGATCTAATCCGACTCAGCCCATCCGTGCCAACGGCCAAGCTAACTGGACCTCGACCTGGACCACTCATCGTTCGCCATTTCGAACTTTGACTCTTTGACTTGCCGGCTCGGCTCGTCTTCAACCTCTCGACGACAACCGAACCAACGGCCGACACTTCTCCGGTGAGATCTAACGATGAAATCTCGTCGGAATGATGCGAGACCATCGCCAATCGACTCGACTCTATGTGCAGATCGACATATCATAAAATCAAGCAATTTCATCGGGCGAATCACGAGCTATGAACTACGCACGATCAACCACCGCCAAGCTCGAACATGTAAAATCGCGTCAAATCAGATCAATTCATTCATACACAAGCATCGTAGGAAGTTCGGGAAGCTTACCTCGAGCTCGATTGAGCTCGCGATGGCTAGGAGAGCCCGGCCGGTGTTCGACCGACTGCACCAGCGGGTAAGAAGTTCAACTCGAGGTATTCGGGCGAAATCGATGCGAAAATAAGGTGCGATCGTGGTCAATAATGTTTGGGGATCAAAACGCACATGTTAATTCCGAAAATGATGATCATCTCGAGCAAATTGCCATCAATGAACAGAGAGGAGATTCGAAGCTCAACTTACCGTTTCGGAGATCTCGAGGCGATTGGATTGGTGCGATCGCTTCTCCTCGGTTTAGGCGAGCTCCGGTGATGATCCGACACCCCGATTCAGCCTGGATTGGCTAGACGAGCAGCTCACAGTCTTCGTTCAAGCTCTCGTCAATGGCGGACGACGAGAGCTTTTTCCTTTCTCTAGCTCACTCTCTCTCTATTTTGTTACTTCTCGTGAGCACGAATGAGCCTCTTTCTCTTCGTGAAGCTTCTTGCCCCCTTTTTACCAACTTTGAAAATTGGCACGCACGGGAGGAGCTTCGCCGACTCACTTCGCAAGTGCCCATGCGTGCGAAGTGAGCCGGACGACGCCTGGAACGGAATGGGATTCGTCTAACTCCGTTTTGCACTCCGGCGTATGCGAATTAAACATGAATTTGTTCATTTGTTCAAATGTTGACTTTTTGGATTGCCGAAGCTTTGACCGGCCGTCCTGCCGTGCTCCTACGGTCATTGGCCGTGATACCGGTCGCGATCGACATGCTTGAACTTGCAAACAAAACACCTTCCCAAGCTCGCTCAATTATAGTCGAACGGTCATCCAATTTGGTCGTCAAACTTCGGCCTTCAAACCTGCAAAATGGCGCGCCTGGAGGAGGAAGACGACACTTGTTTGGACCGGGTCGGTCGGGTCCGACCGGCGGTCGACCCGGTTCGACCGGTTAGACCCGGTATGAACCGGTTTAGACTTACAATTTTCTAAATTAATCAAAATTTATGGGGAATGTTTACAATTAATCCTCAAAATTGAACTCGGGGGCTCAAATACTATCTAGAAATGTAATTTTACCCAAAATTTCCGATCAATTTCTATGAAAACCCTAAATTTTTTCTAAAATTACGAATTGGGGAAAAGTTCAATTGAGTGCCCAAATGATCAAATTGGATCCAATTACCCCTGCTAATCGATTGAGAACATATGAAAACCTTGGGAGGTAGTCCAATTGTATTGTGAAAGTCCCCTGGATTAAAAGTAATTTTAAAAATTGGAAATTCCAAGGACTAAATTGCAAAGATTTTGGGGATTTTTGCCCAATCCGTGCAATTTATGCAATTGAGGGTGAAATTGGTTAAATTGAAACCTCAGATGATTTAAATTGAATGTCTTAACTCAAAATATGCGAAAGTTACAAATAAAAAGACTCAAATTGTATTTTTTTTGGCAAATTCAACCCTTGGTGTTGTAAAGAAACACCTAAAATTCAATTCAATTTTTAGTTTTTCTTGAGGTCAATATGAAAAGGAAATTAAAATAAAAATATAGAACATTTTTCTGTATTTTTACGGCCTCGGGAAGTATTTGTTGTGAATTTGCTTGTATTTTTCTATTTTTCGAAAATATAAAAAATGCGAAAAATATGAAAAATTATATTTTGTTCAAAAATGGTCCCTTATGCTTGGCCAAGGCTTCTAAACTTTATCTTTCAATTTTTGACTTTTTATGGATTTTCTATGAAGTTTTATAAAACTAAAAAAACTTAACCAAAAATTCAGAGTGTCCACAATCATATTTTTCGAATGGCAATCGATTTGTTGATGTTCTTGCCAATATTGGCATAGCGAAGCGATTGGATATTGCAGTCTGCTTGCAGCCTTCGACAGAATTATCCCATATTTTGTTTAGTAATAAAGTTGGGACTTTATACTTTGCACTTTAATTTACTTAATTTTTACCTTATATTTACCACAAAAAAAAATATACCCTATTTCAGGGAAAATTGGGCACGTCTCCTGTCATTACTGTCTAGTGTCTACCTCACGCTGGTCGTCCTAGCATCATGCTTTCTCTCCTTCCTTTGTTCCTGGCTTGGTGAACACAAGGTCCATTTTCAAAAAAAAAAAAAACAACAAACAAACAAACACAAGGCCCATGGTAAACTAAAATTTTGGTTGCCTCCCATTTTTTTGATAAAAAAAGCATGTTTTTTTTTATAAAAAAATTATTTGCATATTTTGTTATAAATAAAGGGATATGTCTGATACAACATAATTAACTAATTAGTCTATTTCATCCACATACTATATATAATACAACTATATTACGTATGATCTCATCTTATAATACATCAAGTGCTAATAAAATTATTTTAGTGAAATTTAGCTGTCTCAATTCTCGAATTTGTGCTATGAACTTCATGACCCCATCAATCTCGATAGCTAGTCTTGGGAGACGGGCCACAACCGCCTCTCTCCGCTCGGTCACCCCACTTCCCCCGGTCACCTCATAATCTTGGGCAACCCAAATCTAGCATCGCCCTATGCAAGACACTAAGCGACAGCAGATTCAAGCATGGAAACCGACCTACAATGCAGAGGGGGGATGTGCTTAGAGGGATAAACGTGTCGGTGATCAAGAATGGGCCCTAGGCGATGGCGGCATTGTCGCGAGTCGGGGTGGGGGTTAGGGGGCCGGTGGTGTCGGGGGTGTTAGCATCAAGTGGCAAAGGCGTAGTGCCGTGGTCGTGGGTGGGTGATTGTCGTTCATGGTCTCTACGCGCGCAGTGACTTATGAAATCGTGATTCATATTCTTTCACCATTCGATGGCCGCCCACATAGAAAATCCTAATTCTAAACCCATACACCATCTCTATTGTTCTCTACCCGAGGGTGGCCTTGCTTCCTGATCCTCCACATCTTGGCCACCATGGGTGTCTGTCTCCTCTACGACCACTCGCCTAATCTTTCTCTATCCTCTCCATGGTTCCGTCTCGCAACTTTGCCGCCTCGGATCCGTGAGAACGCCGCGGACCACAAATGAGAGTTCAACAATGACGAGAAAATCACAATGGTCCGAACGATGCCGTCGACCTTGATGTGGGCTTTTCTTGCGCTTATAGGGCTCACAAAGTTTGCGAGAAGCCGGAGCTCACAAAGTTTGCATTCGAAAGGCAATGGTAGATTGACCAAAAAAAAAAAAAGATAGTGGTAGATATGGAGAGATCGATGTGTGCGTTGCGTAGAGTAGTTTAACCCCGCATGAGGGTTGTCACCGGGAGATTGTTGACAGTCAAAATCGGCCCGGGCTTCAGAGGGTAAAAGGGCCTAGAAAATATCGTGGGCTGAAGAACTCGGAGCATTTGAGGATGCGCCGACGACCAAATAATTGTCCCGATCGATGCTTGTGTAGAGGAAGCATCGCTAATCCCGAGAAATCAATACGTGACACCGACGTATAAGAAAAGGTAATAAGTCAAGAAATCAACCATTCAATAGATAAAAAGAGCAGTTATCAAATCATGTCCGAGAATCTAGGGACAAATGATGTGAAAGTAGCAACTATCGACGGTTATTTTTTGCAATCGACTATAAATAGTGGGAGAATAATCTTTGTAAATGATCGACAATCAATAACACTTTACAATTTCTTCTGCAATTTGAGTCATCTATTTTTATTATTTCATTTTCGTTACTTTTATCGTTCAATTTGTCTCTTATTTGCATAGTTAGTTCATGTCCGGAATCACCAAAAAAACCCGATTAATCTTCGAAATTAAGGATTTAAATTTTCGATGAAAGGTCTTTAGTCACATATCATTTCCTTAACTTATTAAGCTATGTTAATATCACATGTTCACCCCCTTTATGTGATATTTTAGCCTACAAGTAGAACTAATTGCTCTTTTGCATTCTTTTTATTTTTTATTTTTGTGGGATTCTAGATTTGGGGACTTCTCTGGTATGAATTCGGGTAGATCATATGTTTGGATAGTCTGAAGTCTATGTTAAAGTCGCTTAATACAAAAACAACAGCTGTCTTGTGCAAGGCACATGCACACCCTGGCCCCGGCAATACTCACTCTTAGAGCAGCGTGGCCAATGTGAACGGACGTCATTCAATTGTGCAATTAGTAAAGTACACGAACTGTTTCATTCTTTGTTTTATCGCTCCAATTTAAATTCTATACTTTTCTTTCAAAGATTCGGATATTGTAATGACCAAAATACTCATTTTGGAATAATTCCAATGACAAAACTTTAAAGACATACTCGGTAAATGAGTTAACATTAACTATATATCACAATGAATTACTTTCAAACTACAAGTGACGATGGGCTTTAAGTCAATTTCGAATTATGGCAACCACCCGGCCGGTCCTCAAAAGGATTATTTCATGTGACAACCTTAAAAGGGGTATTTTAAATGACAAGGCAAAAAGGGTGACTATTTAGGAGTAGGTGTTTATTTATGAATTGGCTCCCTTATCGACATAAAAATTTAAGACGTCGAAAATGCATTCCCGTTTGAACAAGGGAAACTTTTCAAACGTAACAATTAACAATGTTGCAATTAGCGAGTCGTACATCTTTTTCTTAATTCATAGTTAGAAGATCGCGAACAATGACTGAAAAATTACCAAAAAAGTCCTAAATCTATTGTAATTGGGTCAATTCTTTTCTAAACTTATTTTTTTTTTTGCCATATATGTCCTAAACATTTTGCGTTTGTCTTTAATTCGATCCATTTGATCGGCCCGCCCTGATGTACGTCGAAGGCATTGGCCTATATTAAATTTTAATGATAATTTATTTTTTAAAATATTTAAATATTTTTTTTTTTTTTTTTCTCTCTTTTTTTTCCTTCCCCTACTATGGCCCGCGAGGTCTTCACAACCCTCCCCACAGCCACACCTTGTGATGGTCTCGAGGAGCGGCCATGGGCGAGGGTACCTCGCCGATTGCGGTCGAGGGCTTCACGGCCCTTATCCCAGTGGCCGCGAGCTCCGCATGGTAAAAAGTTTAAAAAAATATGGAATTAAAAATTCTGCACATCATGGCTGGCTGTAAGAAGTCAGCATCGGCCGGCCAAATGGAATGACTTGAAACAAATGCGTAACGCTTAGGACTCAATTGAGAAAAAACAAATAGAATTAAATTGAGACAATTACAATACGCTTAGAGACTTTTTTAGTAATTTTTCCGAACAATGATCGGTCTGTATATAGGTGAGTTTTATCTCAGCAATTATCCTCTAAGTCTAATCTAATAAGAACTGAAGTTTCCATACCGAGAAGGAGCTTCACCAATGAAACAAGCTCCTCCGCATTACCGTCAGAACAAAACTCAATTTTGGCTTTCACAATTGCAACATCACGTTCCTTTTTTTTTCCTCTCTCTTTCTCTCTCTCTCTTGCTAACTAAAAATACATGATTGTTGAACTATGACTTTTAACTACCCAACTTACGACTTACGTTCTCCTTTTTGACAATTTGCTCGTGACATACTTGCAAATCAGAATGACAACGCTCATGAGGACTGGAGCCGCCGCAATGGACAATAAGTATCGGAACTTCAGCGTCTTGGTGTCCCTCGGGGTGATCGTAAAGATTGAGGCCCCATAGGTCATCAACATCGAGGCTATAGCAACGACCACCTCAAGGAAGAAAGGGAAGCCCCAAGTAAGGAAGAGAATGAGGGTCGATGAGGACAGAGCGAGCGTGTTGCACAATAGGAACACGAAGAACGCTGTCTCATCGGAGGCATAGATGGCCCGCCTCGCCTTGAGCCCATCCTGCCAAACCCGACCGGGAGGGTTCACGCCAGCCTGGAAAGTCACGACGGTGATTCGGGTGGCCACCACGAGGAGATAGTTACGGTGCTCGTCATCTTTTAGTTCGTGTCCGAAAAAAGAATTGAGGAATGTCTTTCTCAATGGCGAGCCGGCCATGGTTTGCATAGAAGTAGAAGGTATGCCTTATGAGTGGGTGAATCGCTTTAAAGGAGCCAAAAAGGAAGAACCAAGACTAAGAAGTAGAAATTGACGCTTGAGTCATTTTTTGCAGTTACTTTGTCTCGGTGTCGAGACTAAGAAGAATGAAAGGCGTGCCCGGCTGTCATCCGCACATGAGTCGCTTTTCATTTATTGAAATTGCACACAAAGCTGAATTTTGATTGCACGAGAGTCCCTAGCTTTGCGGACCAAGCCTGTGAGCGGGAACCTTTTGTCTGATGAAAACTAATTGCTCTTTTGCGTCCTTTTCTTGAGGGAATCCAAAGATTCGCCATTACTTGCCGGGCCTCTCTTCCCCCGCCCTCCCTCTCTCACTCTTCGCGCCCGGCCACCCCAACCCTAGCCGCCAAAACCCTATCTGAGAGACCCCTCGCCATTTTCTTAAGTTATTTGATCTTCTTTTTATTTTTCTTGCTTTTCTCCCTATTGAGAGCTTCTCCTTTCCGATTAACCTAGATCTAAACGCTTTTCTCTTTCATTTTTGAGAGATTTCTATCCCGATCTAATTTAAATTTGAGATTTTTTTCGTTTATGTTTTCAAAGTTTTGCTCTCCCTCGGATTTCGTCGGTGAACAATTCCAGGTTTCAAAAGAGATCAAAGGAACTCGTTGTGTCAAATATATGCTCATTCAACTTTTTTACTCTGCTCGGTGTGATGTTGGGGATGTCAAACTTAGGCGCGTATCGCCGAAAGGAAAAGGCCGTAGCAAGAGATGGAGTTCTCGGTGTGTGTGCTCATTTTTTAAGACGGATTCTATGATTGGAGGCCGATTACGATGTGAAGAAGTCATAGATCCGCTCTTTGAGCATGTAACTCGATTTCTCTTGTTATCCAGGATCTTATTTTGGTCTGAAGTTGTATGAGATGTATTTTGGTTTATAGTTGAATTGTGATATTTCTCGCTTATATTCCAAGAAAGTGAATTAAATAAAATGTTACTTTTGACCCAAAAAAAAAAAATTCGTGATTTTCTCGGCAAAATTACACAAAAAGTCCTAAATTTATTATAATTGTGCTAATTGAGTTATAAAATTTTTTTTGCTAATTGAGTCCTAAACCTTTTGCAATTGTGTCAATTGGTCCATTTGACCGGCCGGCGCTAACACGGCAAATTTTTAATAATATTTTAATACTTTTTGAATTCTTTTAATAACTTTTTCTGCTCTTTTCTTTTTTTTTTTTTTGTTTTGGCCAAACAACGTCGGCCCCCGGCGAAAATCGCTAACCTCACTAGTGATCGACGACCTCTGTTGGCCCTCACCCTAAGGCCGACGATCTTTCTTGGCCCTCACCCTGGGGTTGACAACCTTGGCTTGTGGCAGCCTTTGCAGGCCAAAACCAAAAAATGAAAAGAAAAAGACAAAAAAAAATTAAAACATAATTAAAAATATTAAAATATTATTAAAAATTACCACATCAATACCAGCCATTTAAATGGGTGAATTGACACAATTGCAAAAGATTTATAACTTTTTTGGTTATTATACATGAATTTGGGTTCATGAATGTTTGATCATTTGAACGATATCATCGTATGAAGTCTACATGAAAGCCATGTAAAACGAAATATTGGTACGCGTACCCCGAACTTAGACAATAATGGGTCCTAGAGGCGGAGCCATTTTGAAGAATCACATCCTTTTGATTCGTAAAGCAAGTGTACTTTAAGGATACTCCAATTTCACTTTATCCTTTTCTTTAAGGATACTCTAGCGTTAGGTGGTATTGGATGAAAATACCCTCTGTTTAAGAAAATTTATACCAAACATCAAAAGGATGTGGCTAGCCTAATGGACCGTCATCATTATATATTGTGGAACGAAGATTGTGTTTCTTATTTTATTTAAGGAATAATATAACCATTGTCCCTTTAATTTTGTCCGAAAATCAAAAGATCCTTCTATCCTTTTTTTTTGTGGCTAAAAACGTCCTTCAACTATTTGGAAAATGTCAACGTTTAGTCCTTTTATTTTACTTATTGTCGAGACCTAAAATTGAATTTCAGGTTAATGGATTAACAATTAATTAGATTAGATTAATTAATCTAGTTCGAGCTCGTCCAAACTCTACCAATTTACAACTTAGACTCATTTAAAGAGATTTTTAATTCGGAACCGCCACTAATCATTTATGTTAGGTTCATTAGAAACCTAAATAAAGTAACGGGAGAAATACTTTATTTTCGTGAACTAGAGATTAAATGAGTTCAAGGATATGATTACGTTAATATTTCTATTAACGCCCTTTTGGTACCAATTTTTCATGAAAACCATTTGATAGGCAATGTGGATTAATTTTTTAGGGCTTTCTCTTATTAAATGCAATGCTAATGCAATTACTCTATATGACATGGCAAAGGATGACATGATAACATGATGTGGCAATATAACATGGCAACTATGCAACCCAGACTATATGATTTGCAACATGAATTACTTTTTTTTGTATTTTTTTATGAATTTTCAAAATTAAGGAAAAATGGAAGTAAAAGGCTATCTTAAGGTGAATAACATTTAATATAATTTAAGAAAATGATTTCTCAAAGTCCTAAGTTACACTACATGTTATTTTTTATGCAAAAGCGTAGAAAAACATGATTTACTTCAAGAAAATTTGGACATTTTTTGGACTTCTTTTGAAAAATTGATTAAATTAGATGAAACAAAGAATTTGAACAAAAATAAGGGCCGCACTATTTCCACTCTAGTTTTGACTTTGACACTCCCAAAAATATCTTTCCCATCGACCGCTAGCTATAGGAAATCAACTCGTAAGTTTCCGAACCACTAAATAAGCTTAGGAGATAGGTGCCTGAATCACCAATTAATCGCGCATACGACACGTGATGAGGACGAGGATGTAGATGATGAGGATGAGGATGAGAATGAAGAGCACAAGTGATCGCGAGAGAAATGAACGAGGCAAAGGGATAAGGAACGTGATAATCAATCGGATAACGAGAACGGAGATGAATATGACGAGGACAATGCAAGATAGAGGCGTGATGTGCTGAAGCTCTGAATTCAAGACTTTACAACGCAAGCTTGGAGCGCGCATAACCAAATTCTCGATGAGGCGAGAGATTTTTATGGGATTGGATGATAGCTCCATCAAACGGAGGCTTAAAGTGCCCGAATCGGACCGATAAGTAGCTAATTCAGAGGATTACATAGATAATGCTAGGTACCACGAGTTGCTTCAAAATTTGGCGGAGAGCGATCGTGGAAAAAGAGGAGCTCGCTAATCGCGAAATCAATGATTCTAGAACTTCCAATGTAGAGATCAAATTAAAAGACGAAACCAATTTAGTTTAGACCCTAATATGGAAGATTACATCTCGCATTTTTTTTCTTTCTAAGGACATAGTGAGAAAGGAAATCAATGTAGATTGGTTAATGGAATGAAACGAAGCTCCGATTGATGACCAAATCGACTATGTAAGCTTTAGTGATCGCCACCGACTAAACTTAGTGCTCGCGGATGACCTTAAGTCCTCGCGAATGTATCGAGTGATTTTCTTTTTTGAGCCTTCTAAGATCGTACCATAATATCTCCGAAGAGTCTTCTTCCAAAAAAAAATCTCTTGTGTGGAATCTTCGACAGGTTATAGAGAGAGAAAGAATCCTTGCGTATGCTTTTGCTCACATGATTTGAATTGTGCTCGATCTTGCTTTGCTCACCGTTCTCCTCTATCTCACACGTGTCTCCAACATTGTGGAGAAGAAGAAGAAGAAAATGAAGGTCAATGCAGACAAGAGTTGGAGTTTCATTCTCCCCGATTCTACGTAAAAGAAAAAGGAGGGAGAACGTGGGACCCCAAAAAAGAAAAGAAAAGGAATAAATAAGTAAAAACAGGAAAATTCGACCAAAGCATGTAAGACAAGGGGGACAAAATGGTAAAAAAAATGTTTTTGGGAGTGTCAAACTCAAAATTGGAGTGGAAATAGCGCGGCCCACTTTTGCCCATAATACACCTTTAACTCCTAAATTTTGATTTTAATTCACATCATTCCCTTGCATGAGGGCCAGAAAGTGAATTCAATATAGAATAAACATCATCCCTAAATACATAAGGTGGATTTTGAAATCCTATTTTGAAATTATCAATCCATTCCTCAAGATCGAGGATGTGATGTATAATTTCCATGTGCAAGCACGATCGTACTTCTAAATTGAAGTCGGATAATACCCTAATGCACATATTCCTCAAGAAAAAATAAATTGGGAGCATGTATTATAGGCAAAATTATTTATTAATGTGCATATTAAATCACAATCACGATGATAAGCATGAAATAAAGTGCAAAATAAAATAACTAACCGATGGATAAGTGCCTAATTATCTATAAGGCAATATTACGTTATGAATAACATAATATTACCTTATATATAATAGTTTACATCTTGAATAGGCAATTGTATCTATAGATGAGACAAGATATGCAGGATAATTCTAATTAGGAAACAAGATAATTCAAATCAACTAAAGTCAGAATATTTACCATATCTTGAAGATTATATCCTAATTTGAACTAAACCCGTGATCCAAGCTTGAAGACCAAGAGACCCAACAGCGCTAAGAACCTATGTTCTACGACACTCTCCAACATGTGATTAACACGTGGTCGTGCTTCAAACATCCGCCAAAAATTCACGAGTCTAGCATTCCCATACGCCATTTTGACATGCATAAGGTTAGTTTTAAGCATTCCTAATAAATTATGGGTCAAAATATATATTTACTTTAAGTCATATATCCAGCCACCCCAAAATTAATGTACCCAATCGGTCCCGGAAAAACCTAATCGTGAATTCCTAATAGAAGAAAAAGAAGAAACTCACTTGCTGAAATTTTATATATACGTGATAATGTTTTATGTATATATAAAAAAATATACATTTAACATATAACTTTTTATGTATATATAAAAAATATATATTTAAGATATAACATGTCCCAACGTGTCGAAATTCTCTATTTTTTGAGAAATTACTTGTCGGCGTATCGTGTCATGTCGCGTGTTGTATCGGTATAGCATAGCCAGGAACTCACAAATTAGATCCGAAAATCACGGGGGTTCCCGGTTGGTAATTCGCGTATATGGTCCAACAACTTCTTTTGAACTCATTGGAAGTAGCCTGCTCTCCAAGTGTGAGAAGAGTTAGCTTTGATGTTTGATGGGATCTCAAAGATAGACCTCAAAGCTTGAGCCGACTCCGACTAAGCCAATCCCAGTAGAAGCCACTATTGAATTTTGGACACTCCGGTCTTAGACTTTTTAAGAAGGTGAGCTGCTAACTTAAAATTCCCATTTTCCTAACTTTTTTCAGTAAAAAAGTCGTTAAGACAATCAACGTTTGAAGAAAAAACACTTGACGTTTAGAAGAGGAAGATGAAAGCTCGCTTTTCGGTGATGGAGGGAGAAGGGAGTTCGGTCTCGTCTGTTTCATCAAAGAAACCAGAAAAAAGGGCTGAAATAGCCACCAAAAGACACCGAATAGCCGTGAATTAATCCCTGAATAGCAAGAGGGAAACTCGGACTGAACGACGGCAAGTTTGGGTACCGATCAGCAAAATAGCAAGACCGAAATAGCCACAAAATCAACCTCAAACAGCAGTAAACTCGGGCACCGAATAGCAGTGAAATTGACTCTAATCAATGACAAATTCAAGCACCAAACATTGAGGACTTTAGCCTCGGAACAGCAGCAACAACGGGTCTTTTGTCGGTATCGTCGAGTCCTCGGCCTAGCAGTAGATTGGCGGAGTGTCTTACTCGGATAGCAAGCAACGGCGGGAAGACTCCTTGGCGCACCAGCAGCGAAGGAGGATCGAACAAGTATAGGAATTATGTTGCACGGTGAAGACTTTGTTAAAGGGGAGAAGAGTCTCGACCTCGGAACTCCCTAAGTGTTTCTCTAGTATGTTCTGAATTTTTCGAGCAACCATGATCTTCCCCTAACCCCTAGG
This sequence comes from Rhodamnia rubescens, assembly GCA_021437795.1. NCBI lineage: Eukaryota > Viridiplantae > Streptophyta > Magnoliopsida > Myrtales > Myrtaceae > Rhodamnia > Rhodamnia rubescens. The sequence goes on from JAILYA010000035.1 coordinate 746,995, forward strand.
CATAATAGTGTATATATAAACTAATGGTTTGCAAGCTAGGGGCTCAAGGTTTCTAAATTTTACAAAATAAACCCCGGATTAAGGCATGGTTTGAAATCATATCCTCAAGGTCTAAATTGCATGTGATTGAGTCTTCTAATAATAGAAATTTTGGGCAAGCCCAATTGATAGGCTTGCTGAAATTTACTTGCTCCAATGTGGGTCCATTCGCATTTTTTAGGCTCGAATTGGGCTTTTATCAATTAATTGACATTTGATTAAAGCCTTCTCTTAATTATTTAAGCAAGAATGGGCTGAAATAAGCTAATAATAAGCCCCTGGGGCTCTTATGAATTTCGGCACATGCTCCTCGCCTATTGTCGAAAATTACCGATGAATCCGGTCCAATCGCTTTGTCAATTTAAGCTCAATTTATTGCCGTCGGTCCAATTCCATGCAAATGTAATGTATGAATGCTAAAAAAAATTAATATGAAAGATGATTTAATAATTTTTTGTAGGAACTAAAATTAATCCCTAATTTTTTATGCAAAAACTAATGGCTAGAAAAGGATAGTCAAAATTCATGGGTCAACACTTATAACCTAACATGTGTCATGCTTTGGAATATACATATCATGTTATGATTCCCTGAAAATTATTATGAGTCAAAAAGCCATCACGTTAAACAATATAAGAAAAACAAAATTAAGCGAGAGAGAGAGATGGAGATCCATCATGACCACTATAGCCGCGAGCTCAAACTCCATGCTTGCGACAATCATGGTCGCGGCGGCCACAATCACCGAAGTTTCATATAGAAATTACACCAATATCGAAAATGCCCACTAAGATCCACGATCCCACAATAACAAATCCGATCGTCACTATTTTCCCATTAGAGTTAACATTTTCTTTATTTCCAACTGACCCTGTCTAACCGTTTAAAAAAAAATTCAATCGTGCATTTTCCTCACTCTCGACCCCTCTTCCTCGGCTAATTAGCCAATCTCACACTTCCTCAATTACTTAGGGGTTGAAGTCGGCCTGGAAAGTCACGGCGGTCAAGGTGGCCACCATGAGGAGGATGTTGCAAACCCTGGATGGAAAAACATGATTGGGTCAAGGTGGAATTAGCCTATAGTGCAAGGGGATGATGAATGGATTAGGCTCAAATAACCAGCATGGGTAGAGTCGGCCAATCTTGACTCCATTGTCCTTGATGGAGCCAAATCGGCTTAACTAGTGAGCATGGAGATAAATGTGGCTCCGCCATGGCTTGACTTTAGTGGGGGGGAGGAGGAGGGGGGAGAGAGAGAGCCTGGGATGATCATGTTGAAGGATGACTTCTTTGGGAAGACTTTGATGTAGAATAATTGAGGTGTGATTTCTTAGAAAAACATGATCGGCGTAAATTAGGTCAATTTCACTAATTTGGGTCTAGCGAGCTCGAATTGTGCTCAAATTTGGTTGGCTCAAGCGAAACGGCCTTCGATTAATACACGCTGCTTTCTTTGTGGCATACGATGAATTTTCGCATTTCGAAGTTGTTTAAATAGGTTTTCGAGCAGTTTTATATTTAGGCAACTTTGCGATATATCCAATCGCGATATTTGATTTGAATTGATTATTATTTGATTAAGATTAGATTTGATTCGTATTTACTTTCTTAAGGAGTCCTATCTATATAAAAGACGTTCGCCCTTTGTAATCGCCATTATTATTGAATCAATTTCAGTATATGCTTTGAAAGCTTTTCTTGTTATCACTTCTCCTGCATCATTTGGTATCGAGTGGGGTTCTCCCTGCGACGATGTCTCATAACGTAAATAAAAATACCTCCGTAGCCGAGGGCCGTGCCAATGAGCCTATTACACGAGAGGAGTTTACCCGGTTTGTTGAGGGAACTCGACGAGCTCAACAAGATAGTCAACGGACGATGCAAGAATTTGTTGTCGCCATCCAATGATTGTCTGCGAACCCTAACCCCGGCGTTCTTCCGGTCGAATGTATTCTAATTGATCACGTTCCGGAAGCGGCTATGAGACGTTGGGCAAATCCCCCACAAAGGCGACCGGACTATGTCGAGGATTCTAAAGAAGAAGATGAAAAAGATTTTCGGGACATGCCTGTTCATGGAGGCCGCCGACATGGGGAATTCCAAGACGAGCACGTTCGTCGGGGGCCGTCGACATGGGCGATATCGACGAGATCCCAAACAATATCAATTGAAGGTTGATCTTCATACCTTCAATGGTAATCTTAATATCGAGGACTTCCTTGATTGGCTTTGGGAAGCCGAGAAGTTCTTCGACGCCATGGATATTGATGAACACCGCCAGGTGAAGCTAGTCATTTACAAGGCGAAGGGTGGTGCCTCGGCGTGGTGGGAGCAAACACAATTATCCCATTGCCGTCGAGGCAAGCACCCATCCAAACCTAGAATCGGATAAAGCATATGCTCAAGATACGATTCCTTCCACCTGACTATGAACAAGTATTGTTCCAGCAATTCTAGGACAAAAAGCAATTGGGTCGGACGGTTCGAGGCTTACACGGAGGAATTCCTCCGACTTTTCGCACGCAATAACCTTGTCGAGTAGGAAGCGCAACAAACCGCCAAGTATGTCAATGGCCTACGCTTAAATATCCAAGATCGTGTTTCGCTACACCGTCTATATTCGTAGAGGATGCACAAGAGATGGCCAAAAAGGTAGAATTGCAATTGGAGCTAACTAACTTTTCAAATCGATGAGGTAATTATACTCCTCGAGGGGTATAATTGCTGCATTATCGCATGACTCCGAAGGAAAATTTAATATTATGGGAGAAGGTGGAAGAACTTCTTCGAAAGGGGTTTATACGAAAGAGCATGAGCCTATATGTCGTTCATGCCATTCTTACACCGAAGAAAGACAAGTATGCGAATATGTGTGGATAGTCGAGAAATTAACAAAATTACTTGTGAGGCATCACTTTTCTATTCCTCATTTGGATGATATACATGACAGGTTGGCGGGATCTAAGATCTTTTCAAAGCTCGATTTACGGAGCGGATACCATCCGATTCGCATGAGACTTGATGATGAATGGAAGATAGCGTTCAAAACAAGCGAAAGGCTTTATGAATGGTTAGTCATGCCCTTTGGATTTACCAACGCTTCTAGTACTTTTATGTGCTCGATAACGCAAGTTCTTAAACCTTTCTAGGGAAGGTTTTTGGTGGTTTATTTTGACGACATCCTTGTCTATAACCCCGATGAATAGTAACATGTAGACCACCTATGAGATGTTTTGCAGGTTTTAGAGGTTAATCAACTCTATATTAACTTGCCCAAATGCAACTTTATGACCGATCAACTACGTTTTTAGGGTATATTGTTAGTGTAGATGGCCTTCGAATTGATGAATCAAAGGTTGCGATAATTCGAGAGTGGCCGACACCCAAGATCGTTGGGGAAGTACGGAGTTTTCATGGTCTAGCAACATTCTACCATCGGTTCATTCGTAACTTCGTACTATTTTGGCTCATATTATATAGTGCTTAAAGAATGGCCAATTCAAGTGGTGCGATGCGAGAGAGGCGAGCTTCGCCTTAATCAAGGAAAAATTATCTATCGCTCCAGTTTTTGTCTTACCAAATTTTGACAAAGGTATTTGAATTAGATTGTGATACTTTTGGAGTAGGAATTGGTGATCTTCTATCCCAAGAGGGTAAACCTGTTGCTTACTTCAGTGAAAAATTGAATGAAGCTCGATGTCGATGGTCTACTTATGAATAGGAATTCTTTCTTTGTAGTACGAGCTATTAAATATTGGCAATGTTATCTCTCTCAGCGTGAATTTATACTCAACACTAATAACTAAGCACTTAAGTATATCAAAGGCCAAAAGCATTTGAACAGGATGCACGAGCGCTAGGTTTCTTTCATAGAACAATTTAATTTTGTGCTTCCCCATAAAGTAGGTCATCTAAACAAAGTTCTTTGATGCTCTAAGTGGCCGAGCTGCATTACTTGTTCCTATGCAGAATGAAGTGGTTGGCTTTGAGTCTTTGTGCGACCTCTATCTTGACGATGAAGATTTTTGAGATACTTGGGCGAAGTGTCAAGCTGCTAGTTCTAATGGTGACATGATTATCCATAAAAATTTCTTGTTTTATGCCAATAGGTTATGCATTCCGCATTGTTCCCTTCTAGAGAAATTAATTCGGGAACTACATGGTGGAAGCCTTGGAGGACATTTGGGACGTGATAAATCCATTGCCTTGGTGGAGGAGCGTTATTACGCCCTCAATTGAAGAGGGATGTTGGGCGTTTTGTTTAGAAGTGTCTTGTCTGCAAGACCGCGAAGGGGCATTCACAAAATACTGGTCTTTATACGCCACTCTCGATCCCATCCGGACCATGGGTGGATATTTCCATAGATTTTATCTTGGGACTCCCGTGAACTCAACGAGATATGGATTCTGTCTTTGTCATGGTGGACAAATTCACGAAGATGTCCCATTTTATTCCATGTAAGAAGACATCCGATGCTTCACATATTGCTGGTCTTTTCTTTCGCGAAGTGGTTTGTCTACATGGCGTCCCTAATACGGTTACTTCGATCGAGATACCAAATTCCTCGGTCACTTCTAGAGGACCCCTGTGGAAGTTATTTGGTACAAATTTGCAGTACAAGTAGCTCTTTCCATCCTCGGACCGATGGACGGACCAAAATAATTAACGAACGATGGTGGATATCATCCGTTGTCTATGCGAAACACACCTAAATAGTGGGACCGATATCTCGCCCCGGTAGAATTTGCTTTCAATAACACGTTAACTCGCTCCAAGAGCAAGTCTCCTTTCGAGGTTATTTATGGTCGTGTACCTCAACATACTCTTGATTTGATTCCTCTCGCCTAAGATTCTTGGTTATAATGTGACGGCAGAAAATATGGTGACTAAAATTATGGAGGTTACGGCTGATGTTGCACGCCAATTTGCTGCTTCCAATTTGAAGTATAAGGAAGATCTTGACAAACCTGCGTTGTTCCAAAGTTTTTGATGTGGACGATGAGGTAATGGTCTTTCTACGCAAGGAGCGATTTCATATCGGTACTTATAATAAATCGAAGAATAAGAAAATAGGTCCTTGATGAATCGTCAAAAGGATCAACGACAATGCCTATGTTGTTGATTTTCCTAGTGATCTTAGCATTTCTCCAACATTCAATGTGGCGGATCTATTTGAGTATCATTCTCCGGATCGTCTCCTTTATCCCGATCATATCTCGAGGATAAGTTCTTTTGAAGAGGAGGAGAATGATGTAGAACAATTCACGTGTGATTTTAAAAAAAAACGTAATCGGCGTAAATCGGGTCGATTTCACCGATTTGTGGTGGCGAGCTCGGATTACGCTCAAATTTGGTCGATCGAAGCAAAATGGCCTTCGATCAATAATCACCGATTTTGTTGTGATGTATGACGGATTTTCACATTTCGAAGTCATTTAGATAGGTTTTCGAGCAGTTTTATATTTTAGGTAACTTTGCGATATATTCGATCACGATAGTTGATTTGAATTCTATTTGATTTGATTTGATTCTTATTTTATTAGGATTAGATTTGATTTGTATTTACTTTCTTAAGGAGTCCTATCTATATCAAGGACGTCCGCCATTTGTAATCGGCATTATTATTGAATCAATTTCAACATATGCTTTGAAAGCTTTTCTTGTTATCACTTCCCGTGTCGGACTTGGGTGGCACGAGGAGATGATTTGGGCAACGATCAACGAGCGAGCAACGATTACGGTGGGATGAAGCGGTTGGGTTTTATAATGAACCGACGGAGAGAGGAGGGAAGGGGGTTAGAAGATAGAAAAAAAACTAAAACTAAGGCTCTCTTTGCTTCGCAAAAAATAATTTCAAGAGAAAAATTCTATGAATTATCGAGATTTGGTTCATAGGAAAAAAAAATTAGTCAAAGAAAATAGTTTTCACCAATGGAGAAAACACCTTGAAAAGAGGGCGAAATGATTTCTTCTTTCCCTCATCATTTCTCCCCGGAATCCTTTAACTTCTTTTCCTTTTAATTTCTTAAATTTTTAATTATGTTTGATTTTTTTTTCTTTTCATTATTCCTACAAACGAGGTCGAGGTGCCCTTGGCCGGCGAGCTCGACCTCACCTGTGGTGGGTGGTCGGCCGTCGTCGTAGCCGGTGTCCGGCCGAGGAAGAAAGAAAAGTTAAAAAAATTATTTAAAAACTTGGAAATAATAAGAATTATTTAAAAACTCATAATTTTTGTTGAAGAAATTACAAAAATTGTTCACGTTAGCACCAATCATACCATAGGACGGTTGGGGCCCACGTCGGTAATTTCCGACCAAATGACGACGCAAAAAATCCGATGATGTTTTCTTTACTAAATTACAAAAACTATTTTCTAGTTCAATTTAAGACCTCAGCCAAATATTGAAAAATGAATTTTCAAATACTATTTTTCAAAAGGCCACATTATTCTCAAAACAAACCGACCCAAAGTTAGAGAACATTATTGATGTGGGAAGGGGATGACAAGACGTGTAAATGACGTCCACGTGTTCTAGCTGTTGCCTTTAACACTATAGCCTGGTCATAGCTGAACCTTTCCCTTTCGGAAGAGTAAAGTAGAAATACTCCGCATGAAAATCGTTTTAGAATGGGACCGACGATTGAACAGGACCACCGGATGTTGGATGATTTCCGTTAAACCTAATTGAGCGAGGTCCAAGTCTCGCCAAACACCTTCTTGGGAGTCGAATCAACATATGATTGAATCGATTGAACCGTCGGTCTATGATGGTTTTGAAACCACCTTGTCGCAATCCGGGATAAAAATAGGAATCCGTCAAGAAAGTTAACGATATTTGTGCCACAAAATTTGGACCTTTCACATCATCGGCGGATGTGCCTAAAAAGCATATGGTCAAGGATTATATGTTAGTAAATTATAAGTTTATGACACCTAATAAATCAATCCTAGGACGAATCCTCTTGCTCATTATACGCGACTCATATCATCCGACCCCAATGTGTTATTGTTCACTCAACGTCACAACACGAAAGCCTTCTCCTAGGGAACAGTTTAATTATTGTGATTTGGATGTCTCAATTCAAGATTGCAAATTGACACCATTCAAATACTTCCGAGATGTTATTATCAAGGCCTAACAAAACCCTCGTACAAGGATGGACTGTGACACGAACAACCGGTCATGCCATGATGCATGCCATAGATCGAACCATGATCGGGCACAAGGATCGACTAGAATGATCCGGCATGGCCGAGCATAGACCAAGGCGGCCAAGCGGATGAATCGGTGCATGATCCGATACATGAACCAACACATGAATGGCATGAACCAGCACATGGTTTGCACGATACAGCGCACAGCCCCATGCCTGGCAAGCATGGCCAAGCGCTTGACTAGGCGGATGAACAGGCACAATCCATGGACGATTCTGAGTAGCCCAAGGGTCATCCACGGGGCTGCAATGATGAGGGCATAGCTGGTGGAGTCCAACAAAATGGGGAATACGAGGAGTCTCACATAATAACAAACCACATAATCCAAGCAATGCAAGACAAAAGGATAGGACAAGAAGGAAAAGACGAAACAAAGAAAGCCATGAGGTCACACGAATTCTGTCCCTTGCTTGTATAAATAGGGGAACACCCCTCGTAGTAAAACACCTCTGTACACACAACTAGTGCGATACACTCTCATTCTCTCCCAAGTTCTCTCTCGGTTCCCTCTCTCTCCCTCTTCGATTTGAGTGTGGTTAGCATGTGTGTGTACGGTCCTTGGGCATAAGGCTTGGCTTGGGCAATCCACCGGTCCCATGAGCCTAAGTCGCCGCACGGTTCGGTCCCAAGCAACCGGCCCATGACACCATCGCATCATCTTAGTAAAAGTTTTCAATAACCGAGTGTAGGAGCTACTTTATCTCACAACGAATTACTTTCATATAACAATTAAAGACGGGCTTTAAGTGGATTTGGAATTACTGTAATAGCCCAATCTGTTTTAATTGGGTCAGGTTTTTGAGTGACACTATAAATGAGTGACCGTTTGAGAGTGGGTGCTGCTTTGCGAATTACTCAATTTAGTCTCTTAGAGCAGTGGAGCCAATGTGAGTGGATGTCAATCAATCGTTCCATTCGTAATGAACATCGGTTCTTTGTTTTTTGACTCCTACCCTTTTTTTTAAAGATTCGCATATTTTATAATCAGGTGATATTTGGACCAAAATACCATTTGTCTAGGAAAACTTACGACAAATTTCAAAACATGCTCATTTTGGAATTATTGGAACGACCCAATTTTAAAGACATACTTGGTAAATAAATTAACTTTATGCCACAATGAATTACTTTCAAACAACCCAACCCGCACTATTTGGGTCGCGTCCTCGGAAGGAATATTTTAAGTGGCAACACAAAACGGCGACTATTTAGGGGTAGGTGTTTACCTATGTATTACTTAATTTGTTCTTCTTATTTGACATGAGAACTTAGGACGTGAAAAATGCATCCCACTTAAACATGTAAAACATTTTGACACGTCATAATTAACAAGATTCCAATCACTCCCTCTTGCTCCCTCGCTGTCATTTGTTGTTGCAATAAGTAAGTCATATATATTTTTTTTTCTGAAGTAGTAGTTAGAAGACAACGAACAATGACCAGTCTTATACATACGAGTTATATCTGTAGCAAGGATCCTCTAAGGTCCCATTTATTTCACGAAAAATAACTTCTAAGAAAATATTTTTCGGATTACACCTATAAAAATATACATTCAAAAGTGAGGAAAATATTTTCCTCTTTATGGGAAAAAAAAAAAAATTCTTTCATCTTTCATCCCTTCGCTCTTTCACATTGATTTTCTTTTTAATTAGTTTAGAAACAATTCCAATTTTTTTAATTTTTTAATTTTGATGAATTTAATTTTTTTTTTTTTTTTCTTTCTTCTTCTATCGGTAAGCTGGTCAAGGAGATAGTCGGCGACCGGCCACAGGTAAGGACGAGCCTTGCCGGCCTCGGGGTAGGTTGAGCTCGCCCGAGGCCGGCGGGCTTGACCTCAAGAGGCTAGAGGCTCCATCTCGCTTGGTGCTGGTCACCATGGCCGGCGACCAGCCATAGAAGAAGAAAAAAAGAAAAAAAAGACAAAAATAAAAAAATATATAATAAAAAGTAATTGAAAATTTTGGTTTAAAAAACATAAATAAAAATAAAAATACCAAAAAACACCATCATTTCTTTCTAAAAAGACTAGCTAAAAAATATTTTTAAAAAGTGCAATATTTTATGCGAAGCACAAGCAGCCTAAGTCTAATAAAGTTCTGGCAAGAACTGATTTCAGCTTATTCTACTCCCATTGCCATCAAAACCAAAGTCAATTTCGGATTCCACAATTGCAACATCACATTCCTTTGTTTTCCTCGCTTTTGCCAACTGAAAACACATGATTGGGGAGATATGACTTTTAACTACCCAACTTACGTGCTCCTTTTTGACAATTTGCTCTTGACATATTTGCAAATCTGAATGGCAACCCTCACAAGAACCGGAACCGCCGCAGTGGACAACAAGTATCGGAACTTCACCGTCTTTGTCTCCGTCGGGGTGATCGCGAAGATTGAGGCCCCGTAAGTCATCACCATCGAGATCGTAGCAACGGCCACCTCAAGGAAGAAAGGGAAACCCCAAGTGAGAGAGATAATGAGAAGGATCGACGAGGCGAGAGCGAGTGTGTTGCAAGTCAGGAACACGAAGAAGGCCGTCTGGTCCGAGGCATAGATGGCTCGCCCCGCTAGGTGTCCGTCCTGCCAGACCCCGCCCGGGGGTTCACGCCAGCCTGGAAAGTCACAGCGGCAATCAGGGTGGCCACCACGAGGAGGTAGTTGCGGACCTGATCTGGATCATTTTTCCCTTCGTGGTCGAACAAGGACTTGAAAAACTTCCTTATGGAAAATTGGTCTTTCGAATTGGCCATAATTTGCATAGGAGTAGAAGGGTATGCCTCTTATGAGTAGGTGAATCGCTTTAAAAGAGGCCAACTGAAAGAAGCAAGACCAAGACGAAGAACTTGAGTCGTTGTCTGCCGTTTCCTTGTCACGGTCTCGAGACTAAGAAGAATCAAAGTCGTCTCTGGCTGTTGGTAATGCAGTGTCATCATGAGTAGCATTCAATTTATTGAAATTGCAATAAAGCTGAATGTTGATTGCAAGAGAGTCCCCACCTTTGTAGGCCAGGCCTTTGTGTATCATGCATACTAATTGCTTTTTTGTGCCCTTTTCTTGGTGTAATCTCAAGATTTTGGGGATTTTTTTATTGTGAATTTGGGTTCATGAATGTTTGATCATTCGAACGACAAGATCCTATAAAGTCCACCACGTGGAAGTCACGTGAAGCGAAAACAACTATTGATATGTAATGATGACTCTCGCGGTGGGGCCGTGAGAGTATGGCTTTCGCGGTGGGGCCAATGTGAAAGGATGGCATTGGATTATTTGATCCGTCAAGCACATAAACTATAGCATTCTTTATTTTCTACTCCAATTTCACTTTTATCCTTTTCTTTCAACGATTATGCTTTATCGAAATCAACCATAGCTCTGAACATTAGTTCACTGTCAATATATTCAAGTAAAGTTTGGTTTACTTTCATTCAAAAGGGTGAAGCCTATAAGTTATGGAGTGCGTTAGAATATATTAATTGCTTAAAACTACATCAATTTTTTGATGTGGGATTTTTCTAACACAAAGACAATTCACATGTGTATCTCAACAAAATAACATGGTTTCCTTAAACCCATACTCCAAAATAATCACCAAACTTATTAAGCAAGAGAGTATAGATGACAACACGAGATCATCGCTACTTAAAGATATCGGAAGACTTGTGGGCTCTCTTTTTGAGTTTAAAAGACATCATATTTTTGGAATGGCAATCGCTTTGCTGATGTGCTTGCCAATATTGGCATAGCGAAGCGATTGGATATTGCATTCGCTTGCAGCCTTTGATAGAATTATCCCATATTTTGTTTAGTAATAAAGTTGGGACTTTATACTTTACACTTTAATTTACTTAATTTTTACCTTATATTTACCAAAAAAAATATATACCCTATTTCTAGGAAAATTTGCCACATCTCCCGTCATTACTGTCTACCTCACGCTGGTCGTCCTAGAATCATGCTTTCTCTCCTTCCTTTGTTCCTGGCTTGGTGAACACAAGGCCCATTTTCAAAAAAAAAAAAAAACAACAACAAACAAACAAACACAAGGCCCATGGTAAACTAAAATTTTTGTTGCCTCCCATTTTTTGATAAAAAAAGCATGTTTTTTTTTAAAAAAAAATCTTTGCATATTTTGTTTTAAATAAAGGGATATGTGTCTAATACAACCTAATTCACTAATTAATCTATTTCATCCACATACTATATATAATACAACTATGCTACGTATGATCTCATCTTATAATACATCAAGTGCTAATAAAATTATTTTAGTGAAATTTAGCTGTCTCAATTCTCGAATTTGTGCTAAGAACTTCGTGACCCCATCAATCTCGATCGCTAGTATTGGGAGACGCGGCCAAACCGCCTCTCTCCGCTCGGTCACCCCACTTCCCCCCTGGTCACCTCATGATCTTGGGCAACCCAAATCTAGCATCGCCCTATGCAAGACGCTAAGCGACAGCATATTCAAGCATCGAAACCGACCTACAATTCGGAGGGGGGACGTGCTTAGAGGGATAAAGCGTGTCGATGATCGGGAATGGGCCCTCGGCGATGGCGGCATTGTCGCGAGTCGGGGTGGGGGGTTAGGGGGCCCGGTAGTGTCGGGGGTGTTAGCATCAAGTGGCAAAGGCGTAGTGCCGTGGTCATGGGTGGGTGATTGTCGTTCATAGTCTCTGCGCGCGCAGTGACTTATGAAATCGTGATTCATATTCTTTCACCATTCGATGCCCGTCCACATAGAAAATCCTAATCCTAAACCCATAGACCATCTCTATTGTTCTCTACCCGAGGGTGGCCTTGCTCCCCGATCCTCCACATCTTCGCCACCATGGGTGTCTGTCTCCTCTACGACCACTCGGCTAATCTTTCTCCATCCTCTCCATGGCTTCATCCGGAACTTTGCCGCCTCGGATCCGTGAGAATGCCGCGGACCACAAATGAGAGTTCAACAATGACAAAAAATCACAATGGTCCGTAACGATGCCGTCCGACCTTGATGTGGGCTTTTCTTGCTCTTATAGGGCTCACGAAGTTTGCGAGAAGCCGGAGCTCACAAAGTTTGCATTCGAAAGGCAGTGGAAGATTTGATCACAAAAAAAAAAAAGATAGTGGTAGACATGGAGAGACCGACGTGTGCGTTGCGTAGAGTAGTTTAACCTCGCATGAGGGTTGTCACCGGAGATTGTTGACGAGTCAAAATCGGCCCGGGCTTCAGAGGGTAAAAGGGCCCGGAAAATATCGTGGGCTAAAGAACTCGGAGCATTTGAGGATGCGCCGACGACCAAATAATTGTCCCGATCGATGCTTGGGCAGAGGAAGCATCGCTAATCCCGAGAAATCGATACGTGACACCGACATATAAGAAAAGGTAATAAGTCAAGAAATCAACCGTTCAATAGATAAAAAGAGCAATTATCAAATCATGTCCGAGAATCTAGGGACAAATGATGTGAAAGTAGCAACTATCGACGGTTATTTTTTGCACTCGACTATAAATAGTCGGAGAATAATCTTTGTAAATGATCGACAATCAATAACACTTAACAATTTCTTTTGCAATTTAAGTCATCTATTTTTATTATTTCGTTTTCGTTACTTTTATCGTTCAATTTGTCTCTTATTTGCATAGTTAGTTCATGTCCGGAATCACCAAAAAAGCCCGATTAATCTTCAAAATTAAGGATTTAAATTTTCTATGAAAGGTCTTTAGTCACATATCATTTCCTTAACTTATTAAGCTATGTTAATGTCACATGTTCACCCCCTTTATGTGATATTTTAGCCTACAGTAGAACTAATTGCTCTTTTGCGTTCTTTTTATTTTTTATTTTTGTGGGATTCTAGATTTGGGGACTTCTCTAGTATGAATTCGAGTAGATCGTATGTTTGGATAGTCTGAAGTCTATGTTAAAGTCGCTCGATACAAAAACAACTGTCTTGTGCAAGGCACATGCACACCCTGGCCCCGGCAATACTCACTCTTAGAGCAGCGGGGCCAATGTGAACGGACGTCATTCAATTTGCAATTAGTGAAGTACACGAACTGTTTCATTCTTTGTTTTATACGCTCCAATTTAAATTCTATACTTTTCTTTCAAAGATTCCTATATTTTAAAGACCAAAATACTCGTTTTGGAATAATTTCAATGACAAAACTTTAAAGACATACTCGGTAAATGAGTTAACTTTAACTATATATCACAATGAATTACTTTCAAACAACAAGTGACGATGGGTTTTAAGTCAATTTCGAATTATGGTAACCACTCAGCCGGGTCCTCAAAAGGATTATTTCACGTGACAACCTTAAAAGGGATATTTTAAATGACAAGGCAAAAAGGGCGACTATTTAGGAGTAGGTGTTTAATTATGAATTGCTTAATATGAGCTCCCTTATCTGACATAAGAATTTAAGATGTCGAAAATGCATTCCGCTTGAACAAGGGAAACCTTTCGGACGTAACAATTAACAATGTTGCAATTAGCGAGTCGTACCTCTTTTTCTTAATTCATAGTTAGAAGATCTGCGAACAATGACTGAAAAATTACCAAAAAAATCCTAAATCTATTGTAATTGGGTCAATTTTTTTTTTAAAATTATTCTCTGCTTTTTTTTACCAAATATATCCTAAACATTTTGCATTTGTGCCAATTCAATCCATTTGATCGGCATGTGCGTCGCCAACATCGGCCTATTTTAAATTTTAATGATAATTTATTTTTTAAAATATTTAAATACTTATTTTTTTTTTTGTTTTCTCTTTCTTTTTTCCCTTCACCTACTATGGCCCGTGAGGGCTTCATGACCCTCCTCGCAGCCACACCTTGTGATAGTCTGAGGAGCGGCCGTGGGCGAGGGCTTCACGATCCTTATCCAGTGGTTAGCGAGCTCCGCAGTGGTAAAAAGTTTAAAAAAATATGGAATTAAAAATTCTGCACATCATGGCTAGCTATACAAAGTCAGCATCGGCCGGCCAAATGAAATGACTTGATACAAATGCGTAAGGCTTAGAACTCAATTGAGAAAAAAAACGTAGAACTAAATTGAGACAATTGCAATACGGTTAGAGACATTTTCAGTAATTTTTCCGAACAATGACCGGTCTGTATATAGACGAGTTTTATCTCAGCAATGATCCTCTAAGTCTAATCTAATAAGAACTGAAGTTTCCATACAGAGAAGGAGCTTCACCAATGAAACAAGCTCCTCCGCATTACCATCATAACAAAACTCAATTTTGGCTTTCACAATTGCAACATCACGTTCCTTTTTTTTTCCTCTCTTTCTCTCTCTCTCTTGCTAACTAAAAATACATGATTGTTGAACTATGACTTTTAACTACCCAACTTACGACTTACGTTCTCCTTTTTGACAATTTGCTCGTGACATACTTGCATATCAGAATGACAACCCTCATGAGGACTGGAGCCGCCGCAATGGACAATAAGTATCGGAACTTCACCGTCTTCGTGTCCTTCGGGGTGATCGCAAAGATTGAGGCCCCGTAGGTCATCAACATCGAGGCTGTAGCAACGACCACCTCAAGGAAGAAAGGGAAGCCCCAAGTAAGGGAGAGAATGAGGAGGGTCGATGAGGACAGAGCGAGTGTGTTGCACAACAGGAACACGAAGAACGCCGTCTCATCCGAGGCATAGATGGCCCGCCCCGCCTTGAGCCCATCTTGCCAAACCCCGCCGGGAGGGTTCACGCCAGCCTGGAAAGTCACGGCGGCGATCAGGGTGGCCACCACGAGGAGATAGTTGCGGTGCTCGTCATCTTTTAGTTCGTGTCCGAAAAAAGAATTGAGGAACGTCTTTCTCAATGGCGAGCCGGCCATGGTTTGCATAGAAGTAGAAGGTATGCCCTTATGAGTGGGTGAATCGCTTTAAAGGAGCCAAAAAGGAAGAACCAAGACTAAGAAGTAGAAATTGACGCTTGAGTCATTTTTTACAATTACTTTGTCTCGGTGTCGAGACTAAGAAGAATGAAAGGCGTGCCCGGCTGTCATCCGCACATGAGTCGCTTTTCATTTATTGAAATTGCAAACAAAGCTGAATTTTGATTGCACGAGAGTCCCTAGCTTTGGGGACCAAGCCTGTGAGCGGGAACATTTTGTCCGATGAAAACTAATTGCTCTTTTGCGTCCTTTTCTTGAGGGAATCCAAAGATTCGCCATTACTTGCCGGGCCTCTCTTCTCCCGCCCTCCCCTCTCTCTCTCTTCGCGCCCGCCCACCCGAACCCTAGCCGCCAAAACCCTATCTGAGAGACCCCTCGCCATTTTCTTAAGTTATTTGATCTTCTTTTTATTTTTCTTGCTTTTCTCCTTATTGAGAGCTTCTCCCTTCCGATTAGCCTAGATCTAAAAGCTTTTCTCTTTCATTTTTGAGAGATTTCTATCCCGATCTAATTTAAATTTGAGATTTTTTTCGTTTATGTTTTGAAGTTTTGCTCCCCTCGGATTTCGTCGGTGAACAATTCCAGTTTCAAAAGAGATCAAAGGAACTCGTTGTGTCAAATATATTTTCGTTCAACCTTTTTACTCGCTCGGTGTGATGTTGGGGATGTCAAACTTAGGCGCATATTACCGAAAGGCAAACGCCATAGCAATAGATGGAGTTCTCGGTGTGTGTGCTCATTTTTGAAGACGGATTCTATGATTGGAGGCTAATTACAATGTGAAGAAGTCATAGATCCGCTCTTTGAGCATGTAACTCGATTTCTCTTGTTATCCGAGATCTTATTTTGGTCTGAAGTTGTATGAGATGTATTTTGGTTTATAGTTGAACCGTGATATTTCTCGCTTATATTCCAAGAAAGTGAATAAAATAAAATGTTACTTTTGACCCAAAAAAAAAAATTCGTGATTTTCCGGCAAAATTACACAAAAAGTCCTATATTTATTGTAATTGTACTAATTGAGTTATAAACTTTTTTTGCTAATTGAGTCCTAAACCTTTTGCAATTGTGTCAATTCAATCCATTTGATCTACCGGCGCTAACGCGGCAAATTTTTAATAATATTTTAATACTTTTCGAATTCTTTTAATAACTTTCTTCCGCCTTTTGTTGACGCCTAAATTTTGACTAATTTATTTTTTGCATAAAAATTAGAACTAATTTTAGTTCTAAACAAAAATCATCTCACATATTCATTTAGCATTGGCATATAATTTGAGCTTAATTTAACGGCATCTGGACTAGGCATGGGGTGGAAAATGCGCGAGAAGATTCGGGCTTGAAAAAAATATTTTCTCGGGGACTGTATTGCAAATACTCGGAACTTCGGGGATCGTATTGCAAATACTCAAAACTTCGGGATCTGTATTGTAAATACTTAAAACTTCAAGGACTCGTATTGAGATACCAAGAGAAGAGGATGAAGGGAAGATGAAGAAGAGAAGATGAAAATAGAAGATGAAGAAAGGAAGATGGTGAAGAGAAGATAATGAAAGGAAGATGAAGACGAGAAGATGAAAATAGAAGATGAAGAAAGGAAGATGAAGATGAAGAAGAGAAGATGAAAATGGAAGATGGAGAAATGAAGGTGAAGAAGAGAAGATGAAGATGAAGAAGAGAAGATGAAGATAGAGAAGAGAAGATGAAAATGGAAGGTGGAGAAATGAAGATGAAGAAAAGAAGATGAAGATGAAGAAAAGATGATGAAAATGGAAGGTGAGGAAATGAAGATGAAGAATTAAGGATGAAGAACTTTGCTTATAAAAAAAAGAAGAGTTCTTGAGGAGAATAGAGAGTTTTTGGGGTGAAAGAGAATTGAAAGAGTTTTTAGAGGAGGAGAATAGAGAGAGCTCTTGAGAAAAAATTTGAAAAGAGTTTTGAGAGGGTATGAGAGTTTTGAAGCCCGATACTACTATTGCCAATTTTTGCACCGATCAACACAAGCTACTTGGTCCATTCCCATCGTTCAAGCTCGCCGCAGCAAAAGGAAAGTTAAGTGATTCCCTAACTTTCTTTAATTTCGAATACAAATTAGCCCGATTTTTACATCGATTTTTTCTCTACGTTTTTATGTTAAATAACAATGCATATCAACGATGAGACATCAATTGTACAAGAATAGAAGGAGAGCAAAAGGGAAAAAATATCAATGCCCGGATTGGTCTAATGGAATTCTAGCGAGATGAGAAAAGAAGCGTCAAGGAGAGATAGGACCAAGAGATTTCTCGGTCTAACGAGTCACCAAATAGGTCCAATGATCAAGACAAGCCCGGAGCATAAGTTTGGTGCACGAGTTCAAATTGGGGAGTAATCTTGAACTTATTTCATCCTAATTCCATGTAATTTCTTTATTTCAAACAAATGTCAAGAGAAGAAAAACCCAAAAAAATTGATTCTTTGATCTTCAAGTAGAATTCATCAAATTTGTCAAATCCATTATTTTTTTCATGAATTTTAGGGTACCGAAAGGGCATTAGTTGTAATTAATGTAACCAAGTCCCCGGACTCTTAATCTCCTGGTTCGCGAAATAAGATAGTTTTCTCCCGCTATTTTATTTAGGTTTCTAATCGACCTACCAAAAATGATTAGTGGCGACTCCAAATTCAAATCACATTGCATGTTAATCATTCGAATTTTAAGTTGCGATTTGGTATGGACTTGGGAGAGTCCGAGTTAGGTTAGTTAATTAATTAACCCGATAATCCATTAGCCCGGAAAATGATAACTTTGTTTATTATTTTTTTTTAGGTCGCGACAGACTTGGCGACTCATTGGGGACCCAAAGAGGACTTAAGACAGATAAGTTCATGAAAAGGAAAATTACTTGATTTGGCAATCTTGCTTGAATTTTAATCCCTAGGTGTTAAATGGTTTTGCGGGAAAGGGAGTTATAAGGGGAGGAGTCCGTGGCTAACCTCTTTTTGGAGTTTGGTGATGAGAATTTTAATTTTGAACTATCGGAGCTGATTGCCTTTAAAATGTCGTGCATGCCCTTAATATAATTGCACTACACCACCTTGACTTGTGACCGAACCCGGGTCACCCGATAGTTTTAGGATGGTATTTATGTGGTTCTTTAACCTTGGCGGTAAGGCTTCGCTAAAGGTTATCCCACTTGGATCCCGAGTTCTTCAAAAAATGGCTCAAGGGTCGTCCTCATGCGCGTGAGGCTATGATGCATGAGAGTTGCCCTTGTCGACCGAACCAAGCCGAGATGATTGGACCCGACTAGTCATGACTATGTATGCGAGGCGGCAACTAGTCATGATGAACGTGCGCGAGGCTGCGACATGTCGCTCGTCTTTCATTTCATTTTTGCTAAAAGAACTAAAATCGAATCCACGTTTCATGCGCATGTCTTTGTGATTGACATTTTCTTCCTATGAGCGGTAATTTCCTGTCTCTTACGCCATGTTATCTCATTTTTATTTTGGGCTGGTCCATGGTTTAGGTTGATTGTTTATGAATCTCATTGTCTTGTTTCCAATTTCACACTTTGCTTCCGTAGTTTTTACAATTTCATCAGTTGTCCTCAATTCTGATTTGGCTCGTTCCTGTTGTACGATTTTTACTAAATTCTACGATCGAGCTTTGAGTAAGTGTCAAACATAAAAGTTGTAGACCTATGTTTCAACTAATATCCTACAAAATTTCAGAATTAAATTCATAATTTAAGATGGCCTTTCGTTTTTTCAACTACCTGCGGTTATAACAGTTTTCTGAATGCGAATTTTCGGAAAGACACATTAAACTGATTTGATCCGCTCATTTCTAGTCCGATTGGCCAACATAAAAGTTGTTCATCATCTTCTCAACTATAAGCTCGTAAAATTTGGACGTATTTTGACCAACGTGCGAATTAATACGGATTTTTTCGTAAAAAATCGACGAAACTGAAAATTGCCCGATGCGATCTTTTGGTCATGTCTAGTTCGTTCATTGAGTCTAGAAGGAAGTCATGGACCGGCTCTCTATCCTCGCTCGTTGTACTTACTCTTGAATTTTCGCTTTTCAGGAAATTTATCACGGATCCTCCGCATATTACTCGATTGGTGGCGAAGAGAATGGCCGACATTAACGCCGTTGTCCATGAGACTTTGAATGAACAGCTCGGTGCTCTAACCGAGCGATTTGAAGGGATGATGTCTCACAAGATGATGGATAACTTCATAACCAAGCTTCAGCCGTCCAGCTCAAGCCCTCCGCTAGTTGTGCCGGCTCTAATTCCCTCGGCGAGCAATTCCAAAGAAGGCATCGGAAGGTGTTCCCTATCGGGCTACACCGCTGGAAGATATTATTATAACAAGCACGGGTTCGAGCATACCACCCTCGATTCCGGCTCCCCAAACCAACCCGATGACGATAACCAACGACCAACAAGTTTGTCATCATGGGGGACACATGAGGAGGGAAATCTAGTGGATTCGAAGTATACGACCTAGATGAATTCGGTCCGGATTATGAGGAAGTTCGTCAAGATTTCGAACGACATGAGGAGATCAAGCCCTTGACCAGGTGAACAAGCTATCTCGATCAACCTAGGCGATGCGGAAAACTCTAAAGAAGTTAAGATCGGGGCAAACCTTTCCAAAGAGATGTTCGAGCGCTTGATTAAGCTCCTAAAGGATTACCGGGACATTTTCGCTTGGTCCTATGCAGATATGCCTGGTCTCGACCGTTCCATTGTCGAACATTGTTTGCCGATCGATCCTTTGGCTAAGCCGAGTGGTGCAAAAGTCAAGGAGGCCCGGACTGCAATTAGTGCGGAAGATCAAAGATGAGGTCATAAAGCTTCTCGATGTAGGATTCATTGAGACTACTGAATATTCCGATTGGGTTGCTAACATAGTCCCCGTCATGAAGAAAGACGGCCGCATTCGGGTTTGTGTCGACTATCGAGACTTGAACAAGGCCATCTAAAGATGATTTCCCCCTCCCGCGTATCGACGCACTTGTTGACGATCTGCAGGGGTTTGAATTGTTTTCATTCATGGATGGTTTCTCCGGTACAATCGATCCCGATGAATGTCAATGACAAGTTGAAAACCACTTTCACCACACCATGGGGAATGTTCCATTACCGGGTAATGCCGTTCGGTCTCGAAAGCCGGAGCCACTTACCAACGAGCCATGGTTGCCCTTTTCCATGACATGATGCATAATGAGATTGAGGTTTACGTCGATGACATGATAGCAAAAACAAGGCATGGAGAAGATCACGTCGAAACGCTGAAGAAATTGTTCGACGTACTCCGAAAGTACAAGTTACGCCTCAACCCCGCCAAGTGTGTCTTTGGGACCAGCTCGGGCAAGCTACTCGGATTCGTGGTAAGCGGTAAGGGCATTGAAGTCAACCCTTCGAAAGTCAAGGCTATTCGTGAGCTTAGCCGCCGACGACGGTTAAAGAAGTTCAAGTTTGATGGGTAGGCTAAACTATATTGCTCGATTCATCCTCGGTTATCGAAACCGCTAAGCTATTCCTCAAGCTATTAAAGAAGAATGCGCTAGTCCAATGGGATAGCGAATGTAAAGAAGCTTTTGGAAAACCGAAGCAAAGATATCATGAATCCATCGGTGCTTATTCCTCCGACATTGGGGCAACCTTTAATCCTCTACCTCACAATCCTTAGTGAATCCTTGGGTGCTATGTTAGCCCAAGAGAAGCAGGAGGATGGAAAAGAACGAGCCATTCATTATCTCGAGCAAGAAATTCACAACTTCGGAAATGAAGTACTCGAAGTAGAGAAAACATGTGCGGTGTTAGTCCGGGTACTCGCACGTGCTCGACAATACACCTTGCATTACCAAGTACTTCGGTGACGAATGCAATCCCATCAAATACTTGCTTAATCAACCCGCCTTGATTGATAGACTTGCCAAATGGCAAATCCTTATCTCCGAGTTCGACGTTCAATATTTGTCCCAAAAGTCAATCAAGGGACGAGCCTATAGCGGATGTCCTAGTTGACAATCCGGGCAAGATGATGATGCCTATCATTCCGAGGATCGAATCCATCGGTGGAGGATTACATCCTGGACTATGTATTTTGACTGAGCTGTCAATTTATCGGGGTCGAGCACGGGCGCGGTTCGATATCTCCAGGTGGTCGGCATTATCCTGTGGCAGCAAAATTAGTATTCCCTTGCACAAATAACGTAGCAGAATATGAGGCATGCATCCTCGGTTTGCAGGCTGCGATTGAAATAGGGATAGCCCGACTCAAGGTGTTCGGAGATTCCGCTTTGATTATCCTTCGATTGTTGGAAAGTGGAAGACGAGAGATGCTAAATTGCTACCCTACCATGAGTATCTGGATGAATTGGTGGAGGAATTTGAAGATATCTCATTTGAGTATTTGTCCGGGACTCATAATCGATTCGACGATGCATTGGCTACCTTGTCTTCAATGTTACAAGTCGCCAATGGACTTGAGGTTGACCCACTGAAGATTGAAGTACTAAAAAAGCCAGCATATTGTATGGCCGTGATCAATGAACCCGATGGTAAGCCATGGTACCATGACATCAAGACTTATATTCGAAGCGGGAGTTCCCTGAAAAAAGTACCGTATCGACCAAAAGTACATAAGGAAGATGGCCTCAAGTTCTTCTTGAATGGAGAGAATTTGTCAAGCGGTCATTCGATTCTCGTCCTACTAAGATGCGTTGACTCAACCGAAAGCGGTTCGTCGATGATGGAAGTACATGAAGGGATCCGTGGTCCACACATGAACGGCCACTTGTTAGCTAAGAAGATTATGAGGTTAGGTTATTATTGGCTCACACTCGAAAGAGATTGTATTCAAGCATGTTCCTGAGCGTCACAAATGTCAAATTCATGGTGACAAGATTAATGTCCCTCCAAATGAGTTGCATCGTTATCCGAACCATGGCCGTTTTCTATGTGGGGGCATTGATGTTATCGGTCCTATCAACCCTAAAGCGTCCAATGGGCATCGATTCATCTTGGTGGCGATTGACTATTTCTCCAAATGGATCGAAGCCGCATCCTATTTAGTAGTCACGGCACGAAATATCGCGAAATTTATCCGTCGGGATATCATTGCTCGATACGGTTCACCCGAAGCCATAATCACGACAATGGCTCGAACTTAAACAACAAACTAATGGACGAATTGTTTAAGAAATTCAAGATCAAGCATCCGAACTCTTCCCCATATCGCCCTCGGATGAATGGAGCAGTAGAAGCCGCCAATAAGAATATTAAGAAAATTTTAGCGAAGACGGCTGAAAATTATCGCGATTGGCATGAGAGGTTGCCATTCGCACTTATGGCATATCGGACCTCAATCCGGACATCTACTGGGGCAACCCCGTATTCTCTTGTATATGGAATGGAGGCTGTTTCTACCGGTTGAAGTGGAAATTCCTTCCTTACGTATACTTGTCTCAAGCTAAGGTCGACTAAGCTGAATGGATCCAGCAGAGAGCAAGCCAATTGAATCGATCGACGAAAAAAGACTTAAGGCTGTATGTCATGGCCGGTGTTATCAGCAGAGAGTTGCTAAATCATTCAACAAAAATTTCGGCCTCGATATTTTCGGATCAATGACCTGGTCTTGAGAAAATTATTGCCAATAGTCCCACTCCCGGAAGGGAAATTCGCTCCAAGCTATGGTGGTCCATATATAGTAAAGAAGGTGCTCCTGGTGGTGCTTTGATTCTAGTTGAGATGGATGGTCGTGTCTTTATCAATCCAGTCAATTTCGACGCCGTAAAGAAATATTATGCTCGATTCACTCGATGTTTTCATAATCGAGTTATAATATTAATCTGATTCACGAGTTGTTCACATTTGAGCATTCGTTTGTTTCCTCGCTACTAATCTTTGTTGAGAGATTGTTTCGAATGGGGAGCCTCTCGGCCCAATTGGATTGACCATCGGAGCATGAGATTTACATATTCGCAGAGTAAAAGGGGTTATCTTGCGAAAAAATATGACGACCAAGATGAAATGAGTAAAAACTTGCATTCATTTCATTCATCGGAAAGCTTTACAAATAGATCAACGAGGTGGGAACGTAAAGCCAAACCGAGCCCTAATGAGCATCACAAAGGAGTTTAAGCGACTCTCCATACGGTTGATGCTCCGCTCTACACCGATCGCTCCGAGAATCGAGATCCGCCAACTTAAAGAGGAGGAGCTCACATTTCTCTTTGAGGTTGGCTACCTTGTCCTCGTGATGCTCAGCGGCAGATTCCAGTCATGGATCAGCATTCTCCCGTGGGCTATATCCAGGGTCGGATCATCCAGCCTTTCTTCCAGCCATGTGCATTGAAATTTTAAAACAATATTGAGCGGATCGCGCTCGAAGATGGTCTGGGGACATGGCCAAACATCCCACCAAGTTTCCCTCTCACGAATCGAGGGATTGTTTGTTACCGTAGTCAAGGGCCTTCTTATAATTGTCGGCCTACAAGGCGGCCAACACCAAGCTGTCCGACCGATCCGATAGCGTGCCTTCACAAGGTGGGCCAAAGTAACATTTTGATGAGCAACATGGTAAGCCTCCGGGAAGAAAGTGAAAAGGTTCGAGCAGAGAACAAGAGGTATATGGATGCTATTAACACTTGTTTGCCATGTCCGTAGTGGCCCCATCTCCTTTGGTGACATGTCCCTCGATGAGCCACATCTCGAGCATTGAAAATGCTCATTCACCGGTTCATCCCCCGAGCAAGTTCTCGTACAATCCGATTTCGTTGGAGATACATCCCAGAAAGTTGGTCTTTAGAGGCGAACCGATGCCCTTCGAGGGAAGAGACATGCATCACTACAATTGGAGTTTCCTTGATGTCACAGCCGACCAATTCAATGCTGATGGAACTCCGAATGTGTAGCCTACATGAAGCTTTAGTTTATTATTATGGGCTCTCAAAATATCGCTTTCGAGCATTATTAGCCAGCCCTTACGAATCCTCAAGAAAAGTAGTAACATGTATGAATGAATGTACTGTTTGTTACAAAATCCCCATGTGAGACATTCTTCTTTTAACGCCTAGAGTTAATCCAGGGCAAAGAACGATACTATCCACGAACATCATCATGCTTAAATGCGTGAATTCCTCGCATTTGACTAAGCATTGAAAGCGTTCACGTAAGTAAATGCGAAAAGATTTGAGGAGGAAAATAATTGCCTCGTTCGTAGGAGAAAGCGAAAAGATTTGAGGAGGGCAAATAATCGCCTCGTTCGTAGGAGGAACCGAAAAGATTTGAGGAGGGAAATAATCGCCTCGTTCGTAGAGAAAGTGAAAAGATTTGAGGGCTCCTCCATATTAGAAAAGTAAAAAAAATGACGGATTGAGTGAGGGGTAAGAGTTATTACGAAATGGATCCAAGGCACTAAGCCGAAAAAGGAGAGAAAAGCTGTCTCATGCGAGACTAACGAGATCGAAAAAGTTTATAAAGAACTTGAAGTCTCCATGCACCTCCGTAACTCGTCACGAAAGGCCATCATCGCTTTTGTGATTTTCCGGCAATTTATCTTTGCAAGTCCAAAGAACATCTAAAGCCTAGTCTCTAGTCGAAACACCCATTTTTCCGTCTACATATGGAAGGTTTTGAAAGGAAAATAAGTATGCGTACATTCCCGGGCGGAAGTATGGGAAGCCTCCTATCCCGAGGATCTGCGAGTCATGGCCATTGATGGCAACCCCGTTTCCCTCTCGATCCTCGTTGCCATGCCGAGAAAGTGCATGTACAGGATTTCACTTATGTGAAAGCAACGGAAGCCTTAGAGGAGCCGAGGCAAGTACAAATATGATTTTGACATCGTCGTCACAGCCATGGTAGGGATCAATATGGACGGTCTCGATCTCTTAAAGATCATTGATTCCGAGTTGGATATACCAGGTGATCATAATATCGCAAGTGATGATCGCCAGTTCATAACGAGGGCCCTATTGCATGGTGCTCGGGACATCCTAAAGAAGCCGGTTCGCGTTCGAGTGCTCCAAAACATTTGGCAGCATGCTGTAAGGAAGCAATTACTCGAACAAAAGAACTATGGCCAAGCCGCCTACGACGATTTTGTCGGAAAGAAAAGGCCCCTTTGGTCCGCCGAGCTTCATTCTATATTCATCGAGGCGGTTCGACAGCTAGGAATCAATTCGGCACGACCAATGGCTGTACTCAAAATAATGAATATAGACGGACTCACCCTACGAAGTGTCACAAATCACCTTCACGATTTAGAGATAAGTGAAGAAGCACGATGTAGCTTGGAACCAAGGCGACCGGAGCAAAGTTGATTTGGAAGATCAATCCCGGGGAAAACCTACGGAGCAAAAAGTACCCGACCACTTCCCAATCAAGAATACCGGCCATACCGACCTTCCGCTGGTGGTTCTAGCAGCGGACCGGTTGATCATCCCTACGAGTTCCCGAGCGACGGCGGAGGCTCAAACTCAAGGAGTCGGACCGCTCACGCCAAAACAAAGTGGAAAATCTGTCGCCGTTGTTAGCAAGTAACAATGCCCAATTCGAGTATCAATTGCCCGAAAAATCAAAAGGTTACTTTGATGATGAGCTCACCGCCTTGGTCGCCGGTTCGGAGCTGAAAGACCTCCCGAGTTGTGATCCGAAGCAAATGATTATGGATCCTCAAACAACGATTGTTGGTGTATGATCCAAGACAAAATCGGTCGATCATTAGAATGGCCAAGCAAAGAGGTGGAACCAATCTCGCATGAATACTCCTTTAATTCCATGTATAGTTCCCTGCGTGGGATACTTTTTTACTTTTTTAGCTGTCTATGATTTGCCTAGAGTTAAAGGGCGAATTTTTCTCCTCTCTTATCAAATGCGTAAGTTCCTTATTAAGCTAGGCCGTAGCAATCTCGCATGACGCCCCGAACGCCCGCAAAGAGAGATTTCGAATAGCCTTACTTGGGAGAATGCAAGTAAAAGACCAGTGGGCTCAAAGATGGGTAACTCCGTATCGTCCCAATTAGCTCTCGATCGTTTCAAACTCTAAGTTAAGTTTATTTTATTCTCGAGTGGGATTGCTAAACCGCTTTGAGAACAATATAACAAAAAGCGAACCACCCTGGACGCCAACAACACCGCAAGATAGTGGTTGGAGGAATGACAAGTGGTCCGAGGCATCCCGGGTCGATCTTGGGATTTGGCATCAATGTTCAAAGATTGATAAAAACTTTTTGCTTCGCAGATCGAAGCTCCCATGACGGTTATAGAACCTAGAGAGATGACATTCCGCATACAATCCGATCCAGATGAATCGATCTTTTCAATTCAAAGTTCGCGAGGAATACGTACATGGGTAAAGTGGTATCGTTTCAATTCTTTTTAGAACATGAGGACATACATTGATGCTTTCCTTTTGATTTTTACGGGTTCACTACTCCGTCCAAACAGAGAAGTATCCCTTCTCCATGAAAAATTAATGAAATGAGAAATTCTTGGAGCCTTTGACAATCTCATGTCTCGAATCGGACAATGAAGTTTTGCAACGCATTTGCATGAACAGGGCAACTCACGATCCACGCCCCTGAGAAATTTTTTATGTACTTGCGAACTTTGTCCGCCAAGATAAAAAAGTTGCTGCATTTTATATGCTCGAAAACACTCATACATCGCATAGTTTGCGCATGATTGTTCCTCATGTTTAATTTACCAACTCGAATAAGGAACATGAACTACATAAGGTACATCGAATGTACAGGAGGGGGCATGACAGATGATGAAAGGCAATCCTTTCCCAAACACGTCCAATTTTTTCAAAGGAGATGAACGGTGGCAAAATTCCGCATTCCCCGAGGTAAAGAGTTTTCTCGCGAAAGGTACGATAACCGAAGTGATGGAGGCATTCATTTCTCTACCCTAAACACCTGCAAGTTATCCGTTGATCAACCCATTTGAGCGGAGATTTCACTTCCACAACCCTGTCAAGAACCACCCCACATTGGGGCAAAACAGAGGTAATTCCATCAAAGATCACGAGACAAATGGTTAGAAATCTTCTTGCTTGGACTAACATCAATCTTCGGGTGGTTCTTTGCATTGTACTTGCGCTTTAATTCAAGTGCCTTAGGGTGACGAAGAGCATTTCTTTTTCTATCCCACACATCCGTATCCATTTGCACAACCCATTTGAGCCCGCAAATTCATTTCTAAAAGCCCTTATTGGTGATCATTGTCGTCTCAAAGCAAATATGGCCCATCTTTGAGTAGAAGGACCTGAAAAGCTGGATCAATAGAAAATCTCCCAATGAACTCATCAAGATGCAATAGTAAAAGAGAGTTGGGAGTAAAAAAAAAAAAAAGGGGAGAAGAAAGAGGAAAAGCTGATTCCACAAAAACTCCCTGGGCATTTCAAAAGCAAAGTGCCTACCAAAAGCAAGGCCAATGCCCTTTCAATTCATTGTTCATTTGTAGAATATTTCGAGCTTGAATGCACAATTTTCCCGTATATCCTAAAAAGGGTTGAGAGAAAAATCTCCATGAAGTGTCAAATTGCAAATGCTATCTTCGGTTCATACCATCCTCGAGCAATGATGGTATCCTAGAAGGCCACGATCGGTGACAAGATTGTAATGATCACCAACATCAAACCCCTTCTCAAACATCTTCCGAGCCAAAACGAACCCTTTCGTTTTTCACCCCCAAATCATTACCTCCATTACAACCCTTTAAAAGCCTTTTCCGACTAGGGCACTTGAATTAATGTGGAGTTCAATGATTTTAAGCATCACTCGAAGAAGTTCGAGCAAGATTACTTCTCTATCATTTTGCGGGATTCTTGACTTGTAAACCCGGAGAGATGACGAAGGAATTCATTTCAGTAGCCTTGACTCAACTAGAGTCCCCTTTGTAAACCTTTGACCTAGCCCTCATTACGGTCCCGATCAAGACCTCCCGGATCGGCTCGGTCGTATCAATTGCGAGATTACTCGGATCCTTATCGAATGCGATGATGGAAAGATTGAGTGATTTCTTTTGAATCCTGAGCAGGATAAATAACTTTTCTTGAGAGTGAGAGAAAACCCTTTGATTGAAGTCCCCCATTCAGCTCACATTCGAGGTATTCATAATGTGAGAACATCCTTGGACGGGGTTGGTAATGTAAACTTGATAGAATGGTTATGCATAAACCATGGTATGAGTGATTGCATTATACACATGTTATTTCTAATCATTGCAAGCTCGGTAGGAAAGTTTTGCATGAACTCATTGTTGAATATGTTTGCGCATGTTACCTCGGACATTCTATGATGGGTAATACATTCCCGATGTTCGATGTCCCTCCCAAGGTCTCGAAATTCATCCAAGGATTATTGAATGAGCAAGTTCTCCTGGCAAATGCTCCGTGTATGATATGAGCGATCTGTTTCGTTCTTTGATTAATCGTTCGGAGAACCCGGGTAAGTTTTTCGAACCCATTTTCAAATTAACAACTCCTCGATGATAGTTGTTACGATTCAATTCGAGGCAATATGCCTCTCCGTTAGGTCGTGTAGCATACGCACTGGCGATCTTGACATCTTATCAAATCATGACGACGTAGCTCTTATGATTTCGGTCTCGATCACGAAGACATATGCACTGGTGATCTTGACCTTTAGTCGGCTCATAATGACATAGCTCTTATGATTCTCGGCTCCTTTATCAAATCACGAAGACATAAGCACCCGTGATTTTGATCCAAACCAAATCATAACGACGTAGTTCTTAAGATTTTGGTTCCCTTTGTCATATCACGAAGACATATGCCTTGGTGATCTTGACCTTTAGTCGGCTCATAATGACATAGCTCTTATGATTCTCGGCTCCTTTATCAAATCACGAAGACATAAGCACTGTGATTTTGATCCAAACCAAATCATAACGACGTAGCTCTTAAGATTTTGGTTCCCCTTTGTCGATCACGAAGACATATGCGCTGGTGATCTTGACCTTTGGTCGGCTCATAATGACATAGCTCTTATGATTCTCGGCTCTTTTATCAAATCACGAAGACATAAGCACCCGTGATTTTGATCCAAACCAAATCATAACGACGTAGCTCTTAAGACTTTGGTTCCCTTTTGTCGAATCGTGAAGACATATGCACCGGCGATTTCGACATTTAATCAACTCACACCGACGTAGCTCTTGTGAACTTGATTCTACTTCTTTCGACTCACAATGACGTAGCTCTTGTGATCCGGAAGGATACACATATCTTGCGCTGTCTCGCATTAGGGAAAAGTCTCGATAATGGATAGGCCAAATACCTTAAGGTCATCGTGTTTGCAAAAAACTTGGAAATTAAGGGAATCACACTTATGAGGTATTTGGTAAAACAGGTATTCTCATATGCGATCCATGTGCGAGTTTCTCTAACATGGAAAAGAGAAATTATGACACATGTTATTTACAGCCTTGCATATCATGCATCACTTCATTACAAAAAATGGGATTAAAACTCCTGCAAAAAAAAGTTCATCCATAATTTCCACCGTCAAAATTCAGGATTCAATTTTATCTTTGAGCGGAACCTCTACGAGCCTCCACTCAAAGAGGGGCACTGTTGACGCCTAAATTTTGACTAATTTATTTTTTGCATAAAAATTAGAACTAATTTTAGTTCTAAACAAAAATCATCTCACATATTCATTTAGCATTGGCATATAATTTGAGCTTAATTTAACGGGCATCTGGACTAAGCATGGGGTGGAAAAATGCACCGAGAAGATTCGGGCTTGAAAAAATATTTTCTCGGGGATCGTATTGCAAATACTCGGAACTTCAGTGGATCAGTATTGCAAATACTCAAAACTTCGTGGACTCGTATTGTAAATACTTAAAACTTCAAGGATTCGTATTGCAGATACCAAGAGAAGAGGATGAAGGGAAGATGAAGAAGAGAAGATGAAAATAGAAGATGAAGAAAGGAAGATGGTGAAGAGAAGATAATGAAAGGAAGATGAAGAGAGAAGATGAAAATAGAAGATGTAAGAAAGGAAGATGAAGATTAAGAAGAGAAGATGAAAATGGAAGATGGAGAAATGAAGGTGAAGAAGAGAAGATGAAGATGAAGAAGAGAAGATGAAGATGAAGAAGAGAAGATGAAGATAGAGAAGAGAAGATGAAAATGGAAGGTGGAGAAATGAAGATGAAGAAAAGAAGATGAAGATGAAGAAAAGAGGATGAAAATGGAAGGTGAGGAAATGAAGATGAAGAATTAAGGATGAAGAACTTTGCCTATAAAAAGAAGAAGAGTTCTTGAGGAGAATAGAGAGTTTTTGGGGTGAAAGAGAATTGAAAGAGTTTTTAGAGGAGGAGAATAGAGAGAGCTCTTGAGAAAAAATTTGAAAAGAGTTTTGAAAGGGTATGAGAGTTTTGAAGCCCGATACTACTATTGCCAATTTTTGCACCGATCAACACAAGCTCTTGGTCCATTCCCATCGTTCAAGCTCACCGCAAAGAAAAGGAAAGTTAAGTGATTCCCTAACTTTTTTTAATTTCGAATACAAATTAGCCCGGATTTTCTACACCGATTTTTCTCTCTACGTTTTTATGTTAAATAAAATTTGCATATCAACGATGAGACATCAATTGTACAAGAATAGAAGGAGAGCAAAAGGAAAAAATATCAATGCCCGGATTGCGCCTAATGGAATTCTAGCGAGATGAGAAAGAAGCGTCGAGGAGAGATAGGACCAAGAGATTTCTCGGTCTAACGAGTCACCAAATCGGTCCAATGATCAAGACAAGCCCGGAGCATAAGTTTGGTGCACGAGTTCAAATTGGGGAGTAATCTTGAACTTATTTCATCCTAATTCCATGTAATTTCTTTATTTCAAACAAATGTCAAGAGAAGAAAAACCCAAAAAAATTGATTCTTTGATCTTCAAGTAGAATTCATCAAATTTGTCAAATCCATTATTTTTTTCATGAATTTTAGGGTACCGAAAGGGCATTAGTTGTAATTAATGTAACCAAGTCCCCGGACTCTTAATCTCCGGTTCGCGAAATAAGATAGTTTTCTCCCGCTATTTTATTTAGGTTTCTAATCGACCTACCAAAAATGATTAGTGGCGACTCCAAATTCAAATCACATTGCATGTTAATCATTCGAATTTTAAGTTGCGATTTGGTATGGACTTGGGAGAGTCCGAGTTAGGTTAGTTAATTAATTAACCCGATAATCCATTAGCCCGGAAAATGATAACTTTGTTTATTATTTTTTTTAGGTCGCGACACCTTTTTTCTTTTTCTTTTTTTGTTTTGGCCAGCAAAGTCGGCCCCCGGCGAAGATCGCAAACCTCGCAAGTGATCGACGACCTCCGTTGGCCCTCACCCTGGGGCTAACGACCTTGGCTTGTGGCAACCTTCTGCTGGCCAAAACCAAAAAATGAAAAGAAAAATGACAGAAAAAATTTAAAACATAATTAAAAAATATTAAAATATTATTAAAAATAACCACATCAATACCAGCCATTTAAATGGATCGAATTGACACAATTGCAAAAGATTTATAACTTTTTTGGTAATTATACATGAATTTGAGTTCATGAATGTTTGATCATTTCAACGATATCATCATATGAAGTCTACATGAAAGCCATGTAAAACGAAATATAGGTACGCGTACCCTGGACTTAGACAATAATGGGTCCTAGAGGCGGAGCCATTTTGAAGAATCACATCCTTTTGATTCGTAAAGCAAGTGTACTTTAAGGATACTCCAATTTCACTTTATCCTTTTCTTTAAGGATACTCTAGCGTTAGGTGGTATTGGATGAAAATACCCTCTGTTTAAGAAACTTTATACCAAACATCAAAAGGATGTGGCTAGCCTAATGGATCGTCGTCATTATATATTGTGGAACGAAGGTTGTGTTTCTTATTTTATTTAAGAAATAATATAACCATTGTCCCTTTAATTTTGTCCGAAAATCAAAAGATCCTTCTATCCTTTTTTTTTTTTTTGGCTAAAAACGTCCTTCAAAAGATAGTGGTAGACATGGAGAGACCGACGTGTGCGTTGCGTAGAGTAGTTTAACCCTGCATGAGGGTTGTCACCGGAGATTGTTGATAGTCAAAATCGGCCCGGGCTTCAGAGGGTAAAAGGGCCTAGAAAATATCGTGGGCTGAAGAACTCGGAGCATTTGAGGATGCACCGCGACCAAATAATTGTCCCGATCGATGCTCGGGCGGAGGAAGCATCGCTAATCCCGAGAAATCGATACATGACACCGACGTATAAGAAAACGTAATAAGTCAAGAAATCAACCGTTCAATAGATAAAAGAGCGGTTATCAAATCATGTCCGAGAATCTAGGGACAAATGATGTGAAAGTAGCAACTATCGACGGTTATTTTTTGCACTCGACTATAAATAGTCGGAGAATAATATTTGTAAATGATCGACAATCAATAACACTTAACAATTTCTTTTGCAATTTAAGTCATCTATTTTTATTATTTCGTTTTCGTTACTTTTATCGTTCAATTTGTCTCTTATTTGCATAGTTAGTTCATGTCCGGAATCACCAAAAAAACCCGATTAATCTTCAAAATTAAGGATTTAAATTTTCTATGAAAGGTCTTTAGTCACATATCATTTCCTTAACTTATTAAGCTATGTTAATATCACATGTTCACCCCCCTTTATGTGATATTTTAGCCTACAGTAGAACTAATTGCTCTTTTGCGTTCTTTTTTTTTTTTATTTTTGTGGGATTCTAGATTTGGGGACTTCTCTAGTATGAATTCGGGTAGATCATATGGTTGGATAGTCTGAAGTCTATGTTAAAGTCGCTCGATACAAAAACAACAACTATCTTGTGCAAGGCACATGCACACCCTGGCCCCGGCAATACTCACTCTTAGAGCAGCGGGGCCAATGTGAACGGACGTCATTCAATTGTGCAATTAGTAAAGTACACGAACTGTTTCATTCTTTGTTTTATCGCTCCAATTTAAATTCTATACTTTTCTTTCAAAGATTCGGATATTTTAATGACCAAAATACTCATTTTGGAATAATTCCAATGACAAAACTTTAAAGACATACTCGGTAAATGAGTTAACTTTAAACTATATATCACAATGAATTACTTTCAAACAACAAAGTGACGATGGGCTTTAAGTCAATTTCGAATTATGGTAACCACTCGGCCGGGTCCTCAAAAGGATTATTTCACGTGACAACCTTAAAAGGGATATTTTAAATGACAAGGCAAAAAGGGCGACTATTTAGGAGTAGGTGTTTATTTATGAATTGCTTAATATGAGCTCCCTTATCGACATAAGAATTTAAGATGTCGAAAATGCATTCCGCTTGAACAAGGGAAACCTTTCAGACGTAACAATTAACAATGTTGCAATTAGCGAGTCGTACCTCTTTTTCTTAATTCATAGTTAGAAGACTACGAACAATGATTGAAAAATTACCAAAAAAGTCCTAAATCTATTGTAATTGGGTCAATTTTTTTCTAAACTTATTCTTTTTTTTTTGCCAAATATATCCTAAACATTTTGCATTTGTGCCAATTTAATCCATTTGATCGGCCGGCTGATGTGCGTCGCCGACATTGGCCTATATTAAATTTTAATGATAATTTATTTTTTAAAATATTTAAATACTTTTTTTTTTTTTTTTTCTCTTTCTTTTTTTCCCTTCCCCTACTATGGCCCGCGAGGGCTTCACAACCCTCCTCGCAGCCACACCTTGTGATGGTCTGAGGAGCGGCCGTGGGCGAGGGCTTCACGGCCCTTATCCAGTGGTCGGCGAGCTCCGCAGTGGTAAAAAGTTTAAAAAAATATGGAATTAAAAATTCTGCACATCATGGCTGGCTATACAAAGTCAGCATCGGCCGGCCAAATGAAATGACTTGATACAAATGCGTAAGGCTTAGAACTCAATTGAAAAATTTAGAACTAAATTGAGACAATTGCAATACGCTTAGAGACTTTTTTGGTAATTTTTCCGAACAATGACCGGTCTGTATATAGACGAGTTTTATCTCAGCAATGATCCTCTAAGTCTAATCTAATAAGAACTGAAGTTTCCATACAGAGAAGGAGCTTCACCAATGAAACAAGCTCCTCCGCATTACCATCATAACAAAACTCAATTTTGGCTTTCACAATTGCAACATCACGTTCCTTTTTTTTTCCTCTCTCTTTCTCTCTCTCTCTTGCTAACTAAAAATACATGATTGTTGAACTATGACTTTTAACTACCCAACTTACGACTTACGTTCTCCTTTTTGACAATTTGCTCGTGACATACTTGCATATCAGAATGACAACCCTCATGAGGACTGGAGCCGCCGCAATGGACAATAAGTATCGGAACTTCACCGTCTTCGTGTCCTTCGGGGTGATCGCAAAGATTGAGGCCCCGTAGGTCATCAACATCGAGGCTGTAGCAACGACCACCTCAAGGAAGAAAGGGAAGCCCCAAGTAAGGAAGAGAATGAGGAGGGTCGATGAGGACAGAGCGAGTGTGTTGCACAACAGGAACACGAAGAACGCCGTCTCATCCGAGGCATAGATGGCCCGCCCCGCCTTGAGCCCATCTTGCCAGACCCCGCCGGGAGGGTTCACGCCAGCCTGGAAAGTCACGGCGGCGATCAGGGTGGCCACCACGAGGAGATAGTTGCGGTGCTCGTCATCTTTTAGTTCGTGTCCGAAAAAAGAATTGAGGAACGTCTTTCTCAATGGCGAGCCGGCCATGGTTTGCATAGAAGTAGAAGGTATGCCCTTATGAGTGGGTGAATCGCTTTAAAGGAGCCAAAAGGAAGAACCAAGACTAAGAAGTAGAAATTGACGCTTGAGTCATTTTTTACAGTTACTTTGTCTCGGTGTCGAGACTAAGAAGAATGAAAGGCGTGCCCGGCTGTCATCCGCACATGAGTCGCTTTTCATTTATTGAAATTGCAAACAAAGCTGAATTTTGATTGCACGAGAGTCCCCAGCTTTGCGGACCAAGCCTGTGAGCGGGAACCTTTTGTCTGATGAAAACTAATTGCTCTTTTGCGTCCTTTTCTTGAGGGAATCCAAAGATTCGCCATTACTTGCCGGGCCTCTCTTCCCCCGCCCTCCCTCTCTCACTCTTCGCGCCCGCCCACCCGAACCCTAGCCGCCAAAACCCTATCTGAGAGACCCCTCGCCATTTTCTTAAGTTATTTGATCTTCTTTTTATTTTTCTTGCTTTTCTCCCTATTGAGAGCTTCTCCCTTCCGATTAGCCTAGATCTAAAAGCTTTTCTCTTTCATTTTTGAAAGATTTCTATCCCGATCTAATTTAAATTTGAGATTTTTTTCGTTTATGTTTTCAAAATTTTGCTCTCCCTCGGATTTCGTCGGTGAACAATTCCAGGTTTCAAAGCGAGATCAGAGGAACTCGTTGTGTCAAATATATGCTCGTTCAACCTTTTTACTATGCTCGGTGTGATGTTGGGGATGTCAAACTTAGGCGCATATTACCAAAAGGCAAATCCGTAGCAATAGATGGAGTTCTCAGTGTGTGTGCTCATTTTTTAAGATGGATTCTATGATTGGAGGCTGATTACGATGTGAAAAAGTCATAGATCCGCTCTTTGAGCATGTAACTTCGATTTCTCTTGTTATCCAGATCTTATTTTGGTCGAAGTTGTATGAGATGTATTTTGGTTTACGGTTGAACTCGTGATATTTCTCGCTTATATCCCAAGGAAGTGAATAAAATAAAATGTTACTTTTGACCCAAAAAAAAATTCGTGATTTTTTGGCAAAATTACACAAAAAGTCCTAAATTTATTGTTATTGTGCTAATTTAGTTATAAACTTTTTTTGCCAATTGAGTCCTAAACCTTTTGCAATTATGTTAATTCGGTCCATTTGACCGGCAGGCGCTAACGCGGCAAATTTTTAATAATATTTTAATACTTTTCAAATTCTTTTAATAACTTTT
The DNA here is from genome assembly GCA_021437795.1 of Rhodamnia rubescens. Lineage (NCBI taxonomy): Eukaryota > Viridiplantae > Streptophyta > Magnoliopsida > Myrtales > Myrtaceae > Rhodamnia > Rhodamnia rubescens. The sequence goes on from JAILYA010000035.1 coordinate 783,138, forward strand.
TTTTTTTTCTTTTTTCTTTTTTGTTTTGGCGAGCAACGTCGGCCCTTGGCGAAGATCGCAAACCTCGCTAGTGATCGACGACCTCTGTTGGCCCTCGCCCTAGGGCCGACGACCTCTTTGGCCCTCACCCTAGGGCCGAAGACCTTAGCTTGTGCCAGCCTTTTGTAGGCCAAAACCAAAAAATGAAAAGAAAAAAGAAGAAAAAAATTTAAAACATAATTAAAAAATATTAAAATATTATTAAAAATTACCACATCAATACCAGCTATTTAAATGGATTGAATTGACACAATTGATAAAAATTTATAACTTTTTTGGTAATTATACATGAATTTGGGTTCATGAATGTTTGATCATTTGAACGATATCATCATATGAAGTCTACATGAAAGCCATGTAAAACGAAATATAGGTACGCGTACCCCGGACTTAGACAATAATGGGTCCTAGAGGCGGAGCCATTTTGAAGAATCACATCCTTTTGATTCGTAAAGCTAGTGTACTTTAAGGATACTCCAATTTCACTTTATCCTTTTCTTTAAGGATACTCTAGCGTTAGGTGGTATTGGATGAAAATACCCTCTGTTTAAGAAAATTTATACCAAACATCAAAAGGATGTGGCTAGCCTAATGGACCGTCATCATTATATATTGTGGAACGTAGGTTGTGTTTCTTATTTTATTTAAGGAATAATATAACCATTGTCCCTTTAATTTTGTCCGAAAATCAAAAGATCCTTCTATCCTTTTTTTTTTTGGCTAAAAACGTCCTTCAACTATTTGGAAAATGTCAACGTTTAGTCCTTTTATTTTACTTATTGTCGCGACCTAAAATTGAATTTCAGGTTAATGGATTATCAATTAATTAGATTAGATTAATTAATCTAGTTCGAGCTCGCCCAAACTCTACCAATTTACAACTTAGGCTCATTTAAAGAGATTTTTAATTCGGAGCCGCCACTAATCATTTATGTTAGGTTCATTAGAAACCTAAATAAAGTAACGGGATAAATAATTTATTTTTCGTGAACCGGAGATTAAATGAGTTCAAGGACATGATTACGTTAATATTTCTATTAACGCCCTTTTGGTACCAATTTTTCATGAAAACCATTTGATAGGCAATGTGGATTAATTTTTTAGGGTTTTCTCTTATTAAATGCAATGCTAATGCAATTACTCTATATGACATGGCAAAGGATGACATGATAACATGACGTGGCAATATAACATGGCAACTATGCAACCCAGACTATATGATTTGCAACATGAATTACATTTTTTTTGTATTTTTTTATGAATTTTCAAAATTAAGGAAAAATGGAAGTAAAAGGCTATCTTAAGGTGAATAACATCTAATATAATTTAAGAAAATGATTTCTCAAAGTCCTAAGTTACACTAGATGTTATTTTTTTATGCAAAAGCGTAGAAAAACATGATTTACTTCAAGAAAAATTGGACATTTTTTGGACTTCTTTTGAAAAATTGATTAAATTAGATGAAACAAAGAATTTGAACAAAAATAAGGGCCACACTATTTCCACTCTAGTTTTGACTTTGACACTCCCAAAAATAGTGCTTTCACCATTTTGCCCCTTTATCTTACATGCTTTGTCTATTTATTTATTGATTTTCTTTTTTGTGGGTCCCATGTTCCTCCTCCTTCTCTCTTTTCTTATTTGCAGTACATTGGACAATAACAGCGAAGGAAACTCCAACTCCTCAACCTCTCCTACAACGGATGGAAAACTTCTTTCCCACCGACCGCCGCCTATAGGAAATCAACTCCGTAAGTTTTTGAACCACTAAATAAGCTTAGGCGCTAGGTGCCCGAATCGCCAATTGATTGCGCATACGACACGTGATGAGGACGAGGATGTAGATGATGACGATGAGGATGAGAATGAAGAGCATAGTGATCACGAGAGAAATGAACGAGGCGAAGGGATAAGGAATGTGATAATCAATCGGATAACGAGAATGGAGGAGAGAACGGAGATGAATATGATGAGGACGATCCAAGACAGAGGCGTGACGTGCTCAAGCTCGAATTCAAGACTTTACAACGCAAGCTTGGAGCGGGCATAACCGAATTCTCGATGAGGCGAGAGATTTTGATGGGATTGGATGATAGCTCCATCAAACCGAGGCTTAAAGTGCCCGAATCGGACCGATAAGTAGCCAATTCGAGAGGATTACATAGATAATGCTGGTACCACGAGTTGCTCCAGAATTTGGCGGAGAGCGAACGTGGAAAAAGAGGAGCTCGCCAATCGCAAAATCAATGATTCTAGAACTTCCAATGTAGAGATCAAATTAAAAGATGAAACCAATTTAATTTAGACCCTAATAGGGAAGATTACATCTCGCATTTTTTTTCTTTCTAAGGACATAGTGAGAAAGGACATCAATGTAGACTGGTTAATGGAATAAAACGAAGCTCCGATTGATGACCAAATTGACTATGTAAGCTTTAGTGATCGCCACCGACTAAACTTAGTGCTCGCGGATGACCTTCAAATGAGATTTGACATCTTAAGTCCTCGCCACTACGGAGCGGAGCGAGACCTCTCAATAATGGCGACACATTGGACGTTAATGAAGAAAACCGAGAAGACTATACGAGCAAGAGAATTATCAAAAGAATGTGTTGAGCGATTTTCTTCTTTGAGCCTTCTAAGATCAAGTACCATAATATCTCCGAAGAGTCTTCTTCCAAAAAAAAATCTCTTGTGTGGAATCTTCGACCGGTTATAGAGAGAGAAAGAATCCTTGCGTATGCTTTTGCTCGCATGATTTGAATTGTGCTCGATCTTGTTTTGCTCACCGTTCTCCTCTATCTCACACGCATCTCAACATTGTGGAGAAGAAGAAGAAGAAAATGAAGGTCAATGCATACGAGAGTTGGAGTTTCATTCTCCCCGATTCTATAGAAAAGAAAAAGGAGGGAGAACGTGGGACTCAAAAAAAGAAAAGAAAAGGAATAAATAAGTAAAAATAGGAAAATTTGACCAAAGCATGTAAGACAAGGGGGCAAAATGGTAAAAATAATGTTTTTGGGAGTGTCAAACTCAAAATTGGAGTGGAAATAGCGCGGCCCACTTTTGCCCATAATACACCTTTAACTCCTAAATTTTGATTTTAATTCACATCATTCCCTTGCATGAGGGCCAGAAAGTGAATTTAATATAGAATAAACATCATCCCTAAATACATAAGGTGGATTTTGAAATCCTATTTTGAAATTATCAATCCATTCCTCAAGATCGAGGATGTGATGTATAATTTCCATGTGCAAGCACGATCGTACTTCTAAATTGAAGTCGGATAATACCCTAATGCACATATTCCTCGAGACAAAACACATTGGGAGCATGTATTATAGGAAAAATTATTTATTAATGTGCATATTAAATCACAATCACAAAGATAAGCATGAAATAAAGTGCAAAATAAAATAACTAACCGATGGATAAGTGCCTAATTATCTATAAGGCAATATTACGTTATGAATAACATAATATTACCTTATATATAATAGTTTACATCTTGAATAGGCAATTGTATCTATAGATGAGACAAGATATGCAGGATAATTCTAATTAGGAAACAAGATAATTCAAATCAACTAAAGTCAGAATATTTACCATATCTTGAAGATTATATCCTAATTTGAACTAAACCCGTGATCCAAGCTTGAGGACCAAGAGACCCAACAGCGCTAAGAACCTATGTTACCGACTCTCCGTAGGCCTACATTGTTGTTGTAACCTCTACGACACTCTCCAACATGTGATTAACACGTGGTCATTGCTCCAAACATGCTAGCAACTCACAAGTCTAGCATTCCCATACGCCATTTTGACATGCATAAGGTTAGTTTTAAGCATTCCCAATAAATTATGGGTCAAAATATATATTTACTTTAAGTCATATATCCAACCACCCCAAAATTAATGTACCCAATTAGTCCAAAAAAACCTAATCGTGAATTCCTAATAGAAGAAAAAGGAAAAACTCATTGCTGAAATTTTTATATATACGTGATAATTTTTTATGTATATATAAAAAAATATACATTTAACATATAACTTTTTATGTATATATAAAAAATATACATTTAACATATAACGTGTCCCAACGTGTCGAAATTCTTAATTTTTTGAGAAATTACTTGTCGGCGTAAAATTTCATGTCGCGTGTTGTATCAATATAGCATAGCTAGGAACTCGCAAATCGATCCGAAAATCACGAGGGTTCGGTTGGTAATTCGCGTATATGGACCAACAACTTCTTTTGAACTCGGCTGGAAGTAGCCTGCTCTCAAGTGTGAGAAGAGTTAGCTTTGATGTTTGATGGGATCTCAAAGATAGACCTCAAAGCTCGAGCCGACTCTAACTAAGCCAATCCCAGAGAAGCCACTCTTGAATTGTGGACACTCCGGTCTTAGACTTTTTAAGATGGTGAGCTGCTAACTTAAAAATCCCATTTTCCTAACTTTTTTCCGTAAAAAGTCGTTAAGACAATCAACGTTTGAAGAAAAAACACTTGACGTTTAGGAGAGGAAGATGAAAGCTGCTTTTCGGTGATGGAGGGAGAAGGGAGTTCGGTCTCGTCTGTTTCATCAAAGAAACTAGAAAAAAGGGTTGAAATAGCCACCAAAAGACACCGAATAGCCGTGAATTAATCCCTGAATAGCAATAGGAAACTCGGACCGAACGATGGCAAGTTTGGGTGCCGATCAGCAAAATAGCAATACCACAAATAGCCACAAAATCAACCTCGAACAGCAGCAAACTCGGGCACCGAATAGCAGTGAAATTGACTCTAATCAATGACAAATTCAAGCACCAAACATTGAGGACTTTGGCCTCGAAAAGCAGCAGCAACGGGTTTTTTCTCGGTATTGTCGGGTCCTCATCCTAGCAGTAGATCGGCAGGTCTTACTCGGACAGCATGCAATAGCGGGAAGACTTCTTGGCGCCCAAGCGGTGGAGGAGGATCGAGCGAGTATAGGAATTATGTCGCATGGTGGAAACTTTGTCAAAGGGGAGAAGAGTCTTGACCTCGGCACTCCCTAAGTGTTTCTCTAGTATGTTCTGAATTTTCTTAGCAGCCATGATCTTCCCCCTAACCCTAGGCATAATAGTGTATGTATAAACTAATGGTTTACAAGCTAGGGGCTCAAGGTTTCTAAATTTTACAAAATAAACCCGAGATTAAGGCATGGTTTGAAATCATATCCTCAAGGGTCTAAATTGCATGTGATTGAGTCTTCTAATAATAGAAATTTTGGGCAAGCCCAATTGATAGGCTTGCTGAAATTTACTTGCTCCAATGTGGGTCCATTCGCATTTTTAGGCTCAAATTGGGCTTTTATCAATTAATTGACATTTGATTAAAGCCTTTTCTTAATTATTTAAGTAGGAATGGGCTGAAATAAGCTAATAATAAGCCCTGGGGCTCCTATGAATTTCGGCACATGCTCCCTCCCTATTGTCGAAAATTTGTGATGAATCTGGTCCAATCGCTTTGTCAATTTAAGCTCAATTTCCTCCGCCGGTCCAATTCCATGCAAATGTAATGTATGAATGCTAAAAAAAATTAATATGAAAGATGATTTAATAATTTTTTGTAGGAACTAAAATTAATCCCCTGATTTTTTATGCAAAAACTAATGACTAGAAAAGGATAGTCAAAATTCATGGGTCAACACTTATAACCTAACATGTGTTATCTTTGGAATATACATATCATGCTATGATTCCCTAAAAATTATTATGAGTCAAAAAGCCATAACGTTAAACAATATAAGAAAGACAAAATTAAGAGAGAGAGAGATGGAGATCCATCATGACCACTATAGCCGCGAGCTCAAACTCCATGCTTCTAACAATCATGGTCGTGGCGGCCACAATCACCGAAGTTTCATATAGAAATTACCCCAATATCAAAAATGCCCACTAAGATCCACGATCCCACAACAACAAATCCGATCGTCACTATTTTCCCATTAGAGTTAACATTTTCTTTATTTCCAACTGACCTGTCTAACAGTTAAAAAAAAAAATTCAATCATGCATTTTCCTCCCTCTCGACCCCTCTTCCTCGGCTAATTAGCTAATCTCACACTTCCTCACTTACTTAGGGGTTGAAGTCGGCCTGGAAAGTCACGGCGGTCAAGGTGGCCACCATGAGGAGGATGTTGCGGACCCTGGATGGAAAAACATGATCGGGTCAAGGTGGAATTAGCCTATAGTGCAAGGGGATGATGAATGGATTAGGCTCAAATAACCAACATGGGTAGAGTCGGCCAATCTTGACTCCATCGTCCTTGATGGAGCCAAATCGGCTTAGTTAGTGAGCGTGGAGATAAATGTGGCTCCGCCATGGCTCGACTTTAGGGGGAGGAGGAGGGGGAGAGAGAGAGCCTGGGATGATCATGTTGAAGGATGACTTCTTTGGGAAGACTTTGATGTAGAATAATTGAGGTGTGATTTCTTAGAAAAATGTGATCGGCGAAATTAGGTTAATTTCACTAATTTGGGGCTAGTGAGCTCGGATTGCTCTCAAATTTGGTTGGCTAAAGCGAAACGACCTTCGATCAATACACACTTTTTCTTTGTGACGTACGATGAATTTTCGCATTTCGGAGTCATTTAAATAGGTTTTCGAGCGTTTTATATTTAGGCAACTTTGCGATATATCCGATCGCGATATTTGATTTGAATTGATTATTATTTGATTAAGATTAGATTTGATTCGTATTTACTTTCTTAAGGAGTCCTATCTATATAAAGGACCCCTTTGTAATCGCATTATTATTGAATCAATTTCAGCATATGCTTTGAAAGCTTTTCTTGTTAATCACTTCCCTTGCATCATTTGGTATCGGAGCGAGGTTCTCCCTACGACGATGTCTCATAACGTGAATAGAAATACCTCCGTAGCTGAGGGCCGTGCCAACGAGCCTATTACACGAGAGGAATTTACCCGGTTTGTTGAGGGAACTCGACGAGCTCAATAAGATAGCCAACGGACGATGCAAGAATTTTTTGCCGCCATCCAACGATTATCTGCGAACCCTAACCTCGGCGTTCTTTCGGCCGAATGTATTCTAATTGATCATGTTCTAGAAGCAGCTATGGGACGTGGGGCAAATCCCCCACAAAAGCAACGGACTATGTCGAGGATTCGAAGAAGAAGATGAAAAAGATTTTCGGGACATGCCTGTTCATGGAGGCCGCCGACATGGGGAATTCCAAGACGAGCCTGTTCGTGGAGGCCGTCGACATGGGGGATACCGACGAGATCCCAAACAATATCAATTGAAGGTTGATCTTGCTACCTTCAATGGTAATCTTAATATCGAGGACTTCCTTGATTGGCTTTGGGAAGTCGAGAAATTCTTCGACGCCATGGATATTGATGAAGACCGCTAGGTGAAGCTAGTCATTTACAAACCGAAGGGTGGTGCCTCGGCGTAGTGGGAGCAAACACAATTATCCCATCGCCGTCAAGGCAAGCCCTCATCCAAACCTGGAATCGGATAAAGCGAGATGCTCAAGATACGATTCCTTCCACCTTACTATGAACAAGTATTGTTCCAACAATTCTAGAACAACAAGCAATTGGGTCGGACGGTTTCGGCTTACGCAGAGGAATTCCTCCGACTTTTCGCATGTAATAACCTTGTCGAGTAGGAAGCGCAACAAACCGCCAAGTATGTCAATGGCCTATGCTTAAATATCCAAGATCGTGTTTCGCTACACCGTCTATATTTTGTAGAGGATGCACAAGAGATGGCCGTAAAGGTAGAATTGCAATCGGAGCTAACTAACTTTTCAAATCGATGAGGCAATTATACTCCTCGAGGGGTATAATTGCCGCATTATCGCATGACTCCAAAGGAAAATTTAATATTATGGGAGAAGGTGGAAGAACTTCTTCAAAAGGGGTTTATACGAAAGAGCATGAGCCTTTGTGCCTTTCATGCCCTTCTTACACCGAAGAAAGACAAAAGTATGCGAATATGTGTGGATAGTTGAGAAATTAACAAAATTACTATGAGGCATCACTTTTCTATTCCTCATTTGGATGATATGCTTGATAGGTTGGCGGGATCTAAGATCTTTTCAAAGCTCGATTTACGGAGCGGATACCATCGATTCGCATGAAACCCGATGATGAATGGAAGATGGCGTTCAAAATAGGCGAAAGGCTTTATGAATGGTTAGTCTTGCCCTTTGGATTTACCAACGCTCCTAGTACTTTTATGTGCTTGATAACGCAAGTTCTTAAACCTTGCTTGGGAAGGTTTGTGGTGGTTTACTTTGACGACATCCTTGTTTATAGCCCCGATGAACAATAACATGTAAACCACCTATGAGATGTTTTGTAGGTTTTAGAGGTTAATCAACTCTATATTAACTTGCCCAAATGCAACTTCATGATCGATCAACTACGTTTTTAGGGTATATTGTTAGTGCGAGATGGCCTTCGAATTGATGAATCAAAGGTTGCTACAACTCGAGAGTGGCCGACACCCAAGACCTTGGGAATGAGTTTTCATGGTCTAGCAATACTCTACCATCGGTTCATTCGCAACTTCAGTACTATCTTGGCTCCTATTACAGAGTGCTTAAAAGAATGGCCAATTCAAGTGGAGCGATGCGACAGAGGCTAGCTTCTCCTTAATCAAGGAAAAATTATCTATCTCTCCAGTTTTTGTCTTACCAAATTTTGACAAGGTATTTGAATTAGATTGTGATACTTATGGAGTAGGAATTAGTGATGTTCTATCCCAAGAGGGTAAACCCGTTGCTTACTTCGGTGAAAAATTGAATGAAGCTCGATGTCGATGGTCTACTTATGAATAGGAATTCTATGCTTTGTAGTACGAGCTATTAAATATTGGTAGTGTTATCTCTCTCGGCGTGAATTTATACTCAACACTAATAACTAAGCACTAAAGTATATCAAAGGCCAAAAGCATTTGAACAGGATGCACGAGCACTAGGTTTCTTTCTTAGAACAATTTAATTTTGTGCTTCGCCATAAAGTAGGTCATCTAAACAAAGTTGCTGATGCTTTAAGCGGCCGAGCTGCATTACTTGTTACCATGCAGAATGAAGTGGTTGGCTTTGAGTCTTTATGTGACCTCTATCCCGACGATGAAGATTTTTGAGTTACTTGGGCGAAGTGTCAAGCTGCTAGTTCTAATGGTGACATGATTATCCATAAAAATTTCTTGTTTTATGGCAACAAGGTTATGCATTCCGCATTGTTCCCTTCAAGAGAAATTAATTCGGGAACTACATGGTGGAAGCCTTGGAGGACATTTGGGACGCGATAAATCCATTGCCTTGGTGGAGGAGCGTTATTACCGCCTTCAATTGAAGAGGGACATTGGGCGTTTTGTTCGTAAGTGTCTTGTCTCGCAAGATCGCGAAGGGGCATTCACGCAACATCGGTCTTTATACGCCACTCCCGATCCCATCCGGATCATGGGTGGATATTTCCATGGATTTTATCTTGGGACTCCCGCGGACTCAACGAGGTATGGATTCTCGTCTTTGTCATGGTGGACAGATTCACGAAGATATCCCATTTTATTCCATGTAAGAAGATATCCGATGCTTCACATATTGCTAGTCTTTTCTTTCGCGAAGTGGTTCGTTTACATGGCATCCCTAATACGATTACTTCGATCGGGATACCAAATTCCTCGGTCACTTCTAGAGGACCCCGTGGAAGTTGTTTGGTACAAATTTGCAGTACAGTAGCTCCTTACATCCTCGGATCGATGGACGGACCGAAGTAGTTAACCGAACGATGGTGGATATCATCCGTTGTCTATGCAGCGACACACCTAAACAAGTGGGACCGATATCTCGCCCCGATAGAATTTGCTTTCAATAACACGATCAACCGCTCCACGGGCAAGTCTCCATTCGAGGTTATTTATGGTCGTGTATGTCAACATACTCTTGATTTGATTCCTCTGCCTAAGATTCTTGGTTATAATGTGACGGCAAAAAATATGGTGACTAAAATTATGGAGGTTCAAGCCGATGTTGCATGCCAATTTGCTGCTTCCAATTTGAAGTATAAGGAAGATGCCGACAAACGTGTCGTTCCAAAGTTTTTGACGTGGACGATGAGGTAATGGTCTTTCTACGCAAGGAGCGATTTCCTATCGGTACTTATAATAAATCGAAGAATAAGAAAATAGGTCCTTGCTGAATCGTCAAAAGGATCAATGACAATGCCTATGTTGTTGATTTTCCTAGTGATCTTAGCATTTCTCCGACATTGAATGTGGCGGATCTATTTGAGTATCATTCTCCAGATACTCCCCTTTATCCTAATCATATCTCAAGGACAAGTTCTTCGAAGAGGAGGAGAATGATGTAGAACAATTGACGTGTGATTTCTTAGAAAAACGTAATCGGCGTAAATCGAGTCGATTTCACCGATTTAGGGGCGGTGAGCTCGGATTGCTCTCAAATTTGGTCGGCTAAAGCGAAATGGCCTTCGATCAATAATCATTGATTTGTTGTGATGTATGACGGATATTTACGTTTGAAGTCGTTTAGATAGGTTTTCGAGCAGTTTTATATTTTAGGCAACTTTGCGATATATTCGATCGCGATATTTGATTTCAATTCTATTTGATTTGATTTGATTCTTATTTGATTAGGATTAGATTTGATTCGTATTTACTTTATTAAGGAGTCCTATCTATATAAAGGACGTCCGCCATTTGTAATCGGCATTATTATTGAATCAATTTCAGCATATGCTTTGAAAAGCTTTTCTTGTTATCACTTCCCTGCGTCGAGACTTGGGTGGCACGAGAAGATGATTTGGGCAACAATCAACGAGCGAACGACAATTACGGCGGGATGAAGTTGTTGGGTTTTGTAATGAACCGATGGAGAGAGGAGGGGAAGGGGGTTAGAAGATGGAAAAAAAAAAACTAAAACTAAGGCTCTCTTTGCTTCGCAAAAAATAATTTCAAGAGAAAAATTCTATGAATTATCTCGAGATTTGGTTCATAGGAAAAAAAAATTAGTCAAAGAAAATAATTTTCACCAATGGAAAAAACACCTTGAAAAGAGGGCGAAATGATTTCTTCTTTCCCTCCTCATTTCTCCCGAAATCCTTTAACTTCCTTTTCTTTTAATTTCTTAAAATTTTTAATTATGTTTGATTTTTTTTTCTTTTCTTTCTTCCTACAAATGAGGTCGAGGTGCCCTTGGCCGGCGAGCTCGACCTCACGTGTGGTGGGTGGTCGGCCGTCGTCGTGGCCGGCGTTTGGCCGAGGAAGAAAGAAAAGTTAAAAAAAATTATTTAAAAATTTGGAAATAATAAGAATTATTTAAAAACTCATAATTTTTGTTAAAGAAATTACAAAAATTGTTCACGTTAGCACCGATCATACCGTAGGACGGTCGGGCCCACGTCAGTAATTTCCGACCAAATGACGACGCAAAAAATCGAGATGATGTTTTCTTTACTAAATTACAAAAAATATTTTCTAGTTCAATTTAAGACCTCAGCCAAATATTGAAAAATGAATTTTCAAATACTATTTTTCAAAAGGCCACATTATTCTCAAAACAAACCGACCCAAAGTTAGAGAACATTATTGATGTGGGAAGGGGATGACAAGAAGTGTAAATGACGTCCACGTGTTCTAGTTGTTGCCTTTAACACTATAGCCTGGTCGTAGTTGAACCTTTCCCTTTCGGAAGAGTAAAGTAGAAATACTCCGCATGAAAATCGTTTTAGAATGGTACCGACGATTGAACAGGACCACCGGATGTTGGATGATTTCCGTTAAACCTAATTGAGCAGGTCCAAATCTGCCAAACACCTTCGTTGGGAGTCGAATCAACATATGATTGAATCGATTGAACCTGTCGGCCTATGATGGTTTTGAAACCATTGACTCGCAATCCAGATAAAAATAGGAATCCGTCAAGAAAGTTAACGATATTTGTGCCACAAAATTTGGACCTTTCACATCGTCGGCGCATGTGCCTAAAAAGCATATGGTCAAGGATTATATGTTAGTAAATTATAAGTTTATGACACCTAATACATCAATCCTAGGACGAATCCTCTTGCTCATTATACGCGACTCATATCATCGACCCCAATGTGTTATTGTTCATTCAACGTCACAACACGAAAACCTTCTCCTAGGGAACAAGTTCAATTATTTTGATTTGGATGTCTCAATTCAAGATTGCAAATTGACACCATTCAAATACTTCCAATATGTTATTATCAAGGCCTAACAAAACCCTCGTACAAGGATGGACTATGACACGAACAACCGGTCATGCCGTGATGCATGCCATAGATCGAACCATGATCGGGCACAAGGATCGACTAGAATGATCCGGCATGGCCGAGCATAGACCAAGGCGGCCAAGTGGATGAATCGGTGCATGATCCGATACATGAACCAACACATGAATGGCATGAACCAGCACATGGTTTGCACGATACAGCGCACAGCCCCATGCCTGGCAAGCATGGCCAAGCGCGTGACTAGGCAGATGAACAGGCACAATCCATGGACGATTCTGAGTAGCCCAAGGGTCATCCACGGGGCTGCAATGATGAGGGCATAGCTGGTGGAGTCCAACAAAATGGGGAATACGAGGAGTCTCACATAATAACAAACCACATAATCGAAGCAATGCAAGACAAAAGGATAGGACAAGAAGGAAAAGACAAAATAGGAAAGCCATGAGGTCACACAAATTCTGTCCCTTGCTTGTATAAATAGGGGAACACCCCCTCGTAGTAAAACACCTCTGTACACACAACTAGGGCGATACACTCTCATTCTCTCCCAAGTTCTCTCTCGGTTCCCTCTCTCTCCCTCTTCGATTCGAGTGTAGTTAGCATGCGTGTGTACGGTCCTTGGGCATAAGGCTTGGCTTGGGCAATCCACCAATCCCATGAGCCTAAGTCGCCGCACAGTTCGGTCCCAAGCAATCGGCCCATGACACTATCGCATCATCTTAGCAAAAGTTTTCGATAACCATGAGTGTAGGAGCTACTTTATCTCACAACGAATTACTTTCATATAACAATTAAAGACGGGCTTTAAGTGGATTTGGAATTACTATAATAGCTCAACCTGTTTTAATTGGGTCAGGTTTTTGAGTGACACTATAAATGAGTGACCGTTTGAGAGTGGGTGCTGCTTTGCGAATTACTCAGGATTTGGTCTGTTTTATCCAATATGGGACTTTGAGACGTTAACATAGCTAATAGGGTGTTAAACACGTGTTTTTTGCGATTGCACGTGTCAAAGTCACATGAAAAACGAGGTTAGTCCACTAACAAAGTGTTAAAATGTTGGTGCAGAATAATAGTTATAAGGGTGAAGTGTGTGTAAAGCCCTTGTCGTGCATATGATGTATGGAATGTATGGATATGTAAGTGTTAATTGGAAGGGGAATTTTTTATGCATTAGATGCTACACTAGCCGTGATCTAAAACCCCAAATCGCATCCGTAGGAAACTTGCCAGGATCATATGACAATAGACTTCGTTAGCGATTTTACCACAATAGGACATCTATGCCCTGCTCATTTTAATAAAAAAAATGACCTTCCTCCTCGACAAATTTTGTCACAATGGGCGAACCGGATTATCTCATTGCATTGGGAGCCTTAAGCCTATACATATCCCACCTTTTGGCATTAGGCCTCACAAGTTCCATGGGCATGTCTATGTGATAGGAAACCCACCGTTACTTCACCAATTGTAAGTGAAGGAAACCGATCCCGATTACATACGCAGCGAAATTACTCTAAATCAATAAGCCCTAGATTATCTAAATCACCGATCGGAGAAATACATCACGGAATGAACGTACCTCTTTTTTTATAGATTAAGTGTTTACAATGCAGCGAGAGAATCCGTCGCCCATTTGACGTTTCGAAGAGGAGAAGGGAGAGATATCGTCGTCATCTATGTTCTTTCCTATTCCTCATTACATAAAACCGACAGAGAAGGAGGCATATATATCAACGTAAAGATGTCGTTTCAATGATGCATTACCAATAGTTGACGTGGGTTGTGGTTGCCTACATGGGCGGACCACCGTAAACCCCATGGACCCCAACATCTCTCACTCGCCCATGAAGGGCAAAAAAATCTCACGTGCCCATGAAGGGTTAACTACTCCCACTCACCCACGAAGGGTTAAACATAACTCCCTCTCTTTTCTGCAAAGTTCATGTTGACAAATAATTCATGTGATCAACATACTGTGAGAGCTCGTTGCTATATATCCGTTGGGAGTATATAGCAGCTCAAAATGAGCATATTAATTCGAGTAGATCCAATATGCAGTACCCTAGATCAATCGGTCACATTTATACCATATCTCTCTCGATCTCTTTGAGTACTCAAATACAATACATTGTATTCACAATCATAATTAAACTCAAGTAATCATAATTAGTCGACCTATGAATACAAAGATTGAATGTGACATCAAAATAAACTGATCTTCATCTTTCCTTAAACCTCTCAATCTTAATTCAGCTCGCTTTTCTAGAAATGTCCCATTATATCGAATCAATCTTATGACCATTGGTAATACCCTAAGATAGCGAACATCGAAAAGAAATCTTGAAAATAAGTAAGAGTCGTAAGGGGATCAAATTGAGGAACTCTTATCCTCAAGAGTCTCACACGGATATAGAGTTGAGATCAAAACTCTTGCCAACTCTTCTTGGTCGTCTCATGCATACGTAATATTAAGTATGTATTACGGTATTCTCTCCTTTCTCATGTAGCGTATGTCTTTCCACTTAATACCGTATATATGATAGTTAGGACATACTCAATGTTTAACTTGAGTTCACAAATCTACTCTCTTTAATAGAATCTATTAGAGCTCACATCTGGCATTAAAGACGGATAAAGTGAAATACGTGAGCTATTTCACTTTTGGACATAATAAATATTATGACCTTATCTCAACACTCCTGTTAAGGCGACATCAAAATTTCAAGCTTGAGCTCTCTATTATCACCTAGATAATAAGCTTGAAATCTTTTTATCTCTATTCATCATGCAAGTAAATAAAGGCGATTACCCATGTGAGTGGGCTAATCTCTCATCTCGTCCTACATACCTTCTCAAACATAATGCACTAAGCATCAATATGCATAAATGTCATACAAGCTCATAGGCATCAATAATGATAACAAGTATCATTAATCTGTGAACTTTGGGAAATATAAATATCCAATACTTTTACTTCTACGCACTTCTAGAGATTTCAATATATGAAACTAATCCCTTTGTGAACACATGACCAAAAAAACTATATATCACTAGGAATTGACTTCATCATAGGATTTGCTATCATTCTATGCGTAGATATGTATCGTACGTTCACATCTTTTCGTACAACCATGTCTTTCACAAAATCATACTTCGTGTATATATGTTTGGTGTTATAGTAGATGCTCAGTAACATCTCATTAATCCAATTTCTTAAGCCAAACATTTTCTCGTACTACTACCGATAACACCACGGGATCAATTTCTATCGTGGATAAGGCTATACACGTTTGCTTCTTACTACTCTACGATATGGCGCCATTACTAAGTAAGAATACAATCCCAAAGGTAGATTTCCTCTTATCTAAACCTCTTCCTCATTCAACATCAGTATAGCCTTCAAGGCAAGGATCATTACCTTGATAACTCAGCAAAAATCAATAGTACTTTTCAAATATCTCGAGAATCGCTTGACAACAATCCAATGTGCTTGACCTATATTGGATTGGTACACTTATCATTCAAACCGCATAATAAGTATTAGGTCTAGTACACTTCATAGTGTACATTAAGCTTTCAATAGCACTAACATATGAAACATTTTTATTTCTTCATTTACTTACGAAGCCTCGGGATACATTTTACGGTTCAAACCTTTACCTCTTGCAATAGTAGTATTTTAGGTTTACAATTTTGCATAAAAAAACATTCAAGGACTTCATGTGACATCCTGTAATTTAGCTCGTTTGAAGCCTTGAATAAATGAAAAGTCTCATCGATGTATTTAGGCGAACCTCACTCGGAGTGGATTCCTCTCGCGGACCAACCAAATGGGAATGGCTAGCTAGGAAATTCAAGTACATGGATCTAAGAACTTGAACCTGGTGACTCTTTGGCCATGAAAATTGTCGAGGAAATATTTTGGACCAATATAGGCCGATCCTAGAATGATTAAGGAACGATTTGGATAATACCCTACGCTTGGATCACGGGTGATTCCGTTTGACCTCGTATGGGTTCGAACATCCTTGAAATTATTTCTAACGATCGTGTCCATCGGGACTAGTGATTGACCCTCGCAATTGAATGACAACCAAAGTCGCCATGGCTCGAGTAATTCTTAAACGTGATTTTATCACGGGTCGATACGCATAAATCCTAAAAGCCGCCCGTTAGTTTGAGATACGCTAAGAATTCTATCGATCGAGATTGATCGCGCCGAGCTTAATAATTTGACATCGGACCTTCGGGGTTTCCAATAAATAAAATTTTTTGGACATTTCCTCATCCAGTGTACGAATCCTTCGCGGTTCACCCCAAAGAGATTCAACAAAACTATATTTGGATTGGAAATGGGAAAGGACCCATTTGCCCTCGAAAAATACCCCATTTTTCACTTGGAACGAAGGGTATTTTGGTCATTTTTCCCTTTGGCCGAGATTGACTAGTCCAAGTAAGGGGAAATTACCATTTTACCCCTCTTGCATTCAAAACCGATTATTTCTTGGACTATTCATTGTCATCTTCATTTCTACCAATTTGTGACAACTTTTCCTCTCCTCCATCACCTTGGCCGAACACCCATCTTTGCGCCGCCGTGCCGGAAAAATTTTGTTGAGCCGCCACCGACTCCATTTTGAAGCACCGGAGGTCGTGAGCTACGTGGGCCACCGGAATCGCCGCTAGATTCAAGTTTTCTCAACCGTTCAACGGAGGTTTTTGGTTAATTTTGAGGTAGGATTACTTCTAAACCTAAATTAGGTGGTTAGGTTGCTAAGAGACTTTGAATTGGTGAATTTTTTATGAAGAAATGGATGGATTTGAGCTTGGATGAGGGTGGCCGAAAATGCAAGAAGAAGAAGGAAAAAAATGGTGTCTTGCATGAATAGTAAAATCAAGAGAGAGAGTGTGTGGTCAAAGTTTGACCATAGTTACTTTTGGCTAATATTTTAACCATGTGTAGGTTATTGATTAACTCTAGTTACTTTTAAACTATGGTTAGGTTATATGTTAACTCCGAGTTACTTTTTATGTGACATTATTTCGTTATGCCACAGTGCTTATTTATATGTGACTAAATGTTGTTATGCCACGGTATTTAATTAGACGTGGTATTACTATAGTTTAATACTATAGTTGTGAATTTATTTGTACGTTAGAAATGAATATTTGTTTGGCCCCGATAAATTCCTACGTTAGTACAATATTAATTGTACGTTAATTATTCATTGCTACGTTAGTGTATTATGGACGTATGGTGTGGATTGGAATTGTGGTAGCGTGAATTAGTCGGGTAGTCCGAATTATTAATACACTAACGTGAGTGAATCACGTGATCTCTATCTATTCTAAGAAAGTATAATGGTCGTATTCAATCAAGTCGTATGAGGCCAAAGTGAGTCGTATTCGGCGATTGTCCGAGACCGAGAAAGTTTGATGGTCGTATTCAATCAAGTCGCGAGGCCAAAGTGAGCCGTATTCGTCGATTGTCGAGACCGAGAAAGTTTGAAAGTCGTGTTCAATTAAGTCGTCCGAGACCAAAGTGAGTCGTGTTCGACTAATTGTCCGAGACTTAATCCGGTCGTGTTCCTATGTGTGAGGCCGTGATTTTCGGGTTGTATTCCTATGTGTCGAGACCCTAATATATATATCTTTATTTATTTATTTATTTATGGAGCCGTGTTCTATAAAGGTCGAGGCTCGGTGTTATGGACTCGTATGATGTCGTGGAGTCACGTGGAATAGTCTTAGAGTGACATAGAATATTTCGGAGTAACATGGAATTTTGAGTAACGTAGAATTTTATACGATAGCCTGAGGCGTGAACGCGGGCTTTAGAGCAACGTGGTTTATTGTTATTTTAGTCGAGACGTGAAATATCAAAATGAGGGTAACGTAGAATATTTGAGAAGGTGTGAGAATTTTGAATAAGAATGGAATATTCTGGGATTTATTAGTGGAATTATTGAGAAGAAGGAGGATGTGTCAAGAATCAATGTTTTAAAATTTGTCGGAGGCACTAGCACTTGAGTTAGGGTTAGAGGTTTTCCTACGAGATTTTATCTCACCCCGTCGTGGGTCCTATTTTTGGTATCGGACGATGGAACATCAAGTTGCTAAGGATTAGCATTTGAGAAATATGTGGGTCGAATGAATATAAGATATTTTGTGGCCTTATGGATTATATTGGATTTTATGGATTAAGATTGAACCATTGGTATTTGACCGCTATATCAATTGAAGTGTAATATACGATGTATGATGTATACCACTTTTGTCCTAAGTCATTCATTTGAATTGATGTATGGAGATGTTTACCCGCTTCCGCTTTTTTATGGATTTTTATGAAATTGTGGGCCGAGGGATCCCGGAAGCCAATCTAAAACAGAAACGCTAGATGGGATGTCGACGGCTCGCATGGTTCGGGACGTGACATCCTCGTTTGGAGTGGTATCGAGCAAGGTCACTCGATCCAATGTGATTGAGATTTGGAGTGATAAGGAGTGATGACTTGGGGACAATTAGATAGTGAGACCTTTAGGATTAAGCATTAATCACTAAATCTTGAGGATTATAGGCTTGAACCCGTGTGGTATTCTAATGATCCTAGTGTCGAATTTAATGGATGATCTTGAGTGATGTTGTGATTGAGGTTTAAGTGGAAGAAAGTTGGAGTTAAAGAGACATAAGCATGGATTTGAAGTAGTAATTGTGCTTGAGTTTAATAGAGAATTGCCTATGAATGAGCGATCAATTAGACTACATGATTTTGACCGTGGTTAGTCAATGACCCAACTTGAGGAATATGAGCTATAAAGAGACGTCGGTATTAGTAACTTCGGACTTGAATTGTGTTATATCATGATGACTTTTGTTATCGGGTGTTATTGACAACCTTGGATGATATGAGATGAAATGTATACAAGGAAGCGGACAAGGACTATTGGGATTAAAGGCCGGTTGTGATCGAACGTATATGGATTTGACTCGAATAGCGACTGGACTTGAGGTATATGCTGGAATATAGGTAATTAATCTATGAGATGTGACGGTCATTAGTGGAATTAGAGATCTTCTCGTGGATAAGAGTTGATCCGGAAACGATTGTGGTATGACAAGTGGTGAGAAAAAAATGCTATGCATGTGTTTGTGGATATGAAATAAAAGTTGATGTGGGTGTATACATGAGCTTATCACTTTCGAGACTTAATAAACTATCACTTGGTATGGGACGAGTTGATGGGATACCTAAAAACCATGATGAAGCATGGTTGGGACGTGTGGAACGGGGCTTCCTTCGTAGATGTATGACTTGGGACAACCGCAATGACCGGGTCCGATGAGGGCGAGGAGTGATCGCCGGGACGAGAGGTCCGGACAAGGAGCGCTCCGACGAGCTTCTAAGATAATAAGGAGGTAGGAATGACCCAAGTCATAAATTGAAAGGGAAAGCCTAGGTATCGGGTTGAGTCGATTGTAGTGAAGAGATGTATGATACGGGATTAATTCGCAAGTGAATGTTCGAAAGTGGCATGACATTTGTAATGACACTTGTGATTGGCATGGTTGGACGCTTCGTGCTTAGCGGTGGATGCCGTTTGAAAGGAAAAGTGATATTTGCGATCGCCTATTGGGCGTATTTTGTAATTGGCATCGTGTGATTTTTATGGTTAATGTCTAACTAAGAGATTAGACAAGTGTGAAGAGCTTATACTCCATTAATTGATGCCTGTTGAAATTGAGATAGCTGTTGTGACTATGCTAGAGTGGTAGATACCTCTAGATTTATGGCATGAGCGATTGAAATGGCACTTTGAGTATTTGCTTGGTGCGACCTCGTTGAGTTTTAGCCTAGTTAAGGCTTGCCTAGTAATGGGCTATTAATCGAGAAGTTGCCTCGTGAGGCTTGCTTGATGTGTGGTCGTTGCTTAAGGATGATTTGGAATCCTTAGATAATGGACAACTAGCGAGAGTTGTTTGAGAACCAATGGATGGTTACTTCTTTGGCGATGAATGATGAGGTGAAGCGATCAAACTGCTAGGCTTGAATAGATGACTTAAGTCTTTGATGCCTAGAGGTAATCACAGTGGTTCAAGTGACATGAGAACCTAATGAGGTTGATCGACCAAAGTATGGTCGCTAGAGGAGCACTTGGCTCATTTATGTGAGATATGAAAAGATCCAAGAACCGAGATGGATTACGAGAATTGAGTAAAGATAAGCGACTGGAGTATAAGTACTAGAAGTGAATATGGCTCGATTTGTTAATTATGTGAGACCCAAGTGTAATAACGGGTCACGAGAATTTTAAACGAAAATGAGAAAAAAATTGATGGGTAGGCAAACTCGAGGAGGAGCCGCCATTGTGCCTAAGTCACTATGGTGACGGATATTAGTGCTGATGAGTTAAGTGATGGAAGTCACGAGAAAGATGACTATGAGTTATTCATTTCGAATTGAAGGTGTGGGAAGAACCACGAGGGCTTTGAATAGCTTGTGAGGTGGACCACGAGGCTGAGGTCAACTAAGGTTTGATAGAGAAAGTGAATTTGAAACCGCCTTCCGGATTGAGGGTTTTGTGAGAAAATCTTAGAAGTTTTGGGTGCACTAAAGAAAGAAAGTGACCCTGGCGGTTATTAGCCTTAAGAGGCTGTTGATGATAGCCTTCATTGAGTGTTTAATGGAAGTACTATCCTAAGATTGCATGAGAGCAAAGATTGTGTAGATCCTAATAATCTTATAAGGATATGAGGACGATCGACCGAGTGTGAGACGAGTTCTCAAAGTCATTTAAGCATATGTTAAAGGTGGTCAAGGATCCTTTGTATAAGGCATGAAGTCCCTGAGTAGATTTGAATCTGGAAGCCTTATGGCTAGTTGTTATTCCTGAGTCGAGGAATCATAATGGATTTTAATGAAGGGAGCGGATGATTGGAAGACATATGAATAAAAGAACCCTTGCTCATGGATTTCGAGCAAATAAATGTTCATTATGGAACATGGAACGTGCTGCGAGAAACGGCTATTACCTTGCCGTAAGACTCGTAATGAGAGATTGATGTTTTGTTTCTTCCGTCGTGAGGAAAATTAAGGAAGAAGTTATGTCAATTGTTTGATCTTGTTGAATAAAATAGAATTGATTGAGGATGAATCGGGACCACTAGAAGTGACATTGTGTGTTATTACCCCTAAAGAGTAGGATGTCGTTCTTAAAAGGCGATCGGACCATGAGATGGTCGTTGAAGGAAAGGAAGCGAATGGACTTGATAGTCTTGGTTGTTTGTAATTTTATTGAATGGTTGAGTAAACGAACGAACGTCTAGAGTGTAATTACAAAGTGACTTGAGGAAGTCAAATTGCATGTTCAAGTGTGGATTTATGGTGATTAAGGGCGAACCTCGACTCCTTGAAACCTTATCACCCGAGGTGACCGAGCCTCGGGAAGAGGAATGCCGAGTATGGTGGCATCTAAATCCTGGAGTACAAACTTTGCGGTTGGCATAGACTCCAAGATTGACGCCCCATGGAATGGGAAAGACGAGGACGATTCAAAGTAAGAGAATGCCACTGAAGTGTATAGTTTCCTTCATGGGGAAAGAGCCCTAGAGTAGAAGGAAGAGAAAATACTAAGCTGTCTTAATATTAAGATTGAGTATCGGAACCGAGAAAGAAGACGCAAAACTTGGATGATTCCTGAAGGAGAAGTCCGAGAAACGCCCTATAGACGTATTGAATCCCGGGACATGTGGATGTCTAGTTGAATGAATGAAATCGAGATAGGGTTGCATTAGTTGGTTGTGAAACCAAGAGGGCAAGGCAATAAAGCTTCCCGAGAAAAGAATGACAAAAATGAACAAAATGTTGTATGGTCCAAGTGGAGACCCTGGACAACGGAGCGCTAAGGTTTGAACTCTTAAGTGAGACGTATGAAGGACGGTTTGAACGGTTCTACGCCTAGTGACAAGAAAGCGATGATAGTCAACTTGAGTATCCATGAAATAATTGGATTGGTTGTTACCATATTGAGAGACGATGAATGGACTCATTTAAGGAGTCATAAGAAACATGAACAACTTTTAAGAGTATCCTATGGACTCTAAGGAGATGCTCGTTGAATGCTAAATGTGAAGAACATGAGTTGTGGACCTAATGAGGTAAGATTCCTCGGCCGCGAAATTTGTGGAAAATGAAATCCCTGTGAAGCCTATGAGGATTGGAATGAGTGATGAATCGACTAGGGTTGATGTGAGTCGTCGAAACTTGAAGTTTCCTAGACTTGATGGATTGTTATAGATGGATCATGGGAGGATTCCCCACGAGAGCTGTCCTATTGATGGAATGGGCTAAGGCCCGAGATGTAACGTGACTAGATGAATGAACGTGAAAAGAGTCTTTGAGGACTTGAGTCAAGTTGATGACTAAGCGGTTAATGACGTTATCGTTTGAATCAAAGGGATCAAGAGAATTATAATGATGTGATGTGGAAGGGAGAAATTGAGGCGTAACAAGGCAATCAAGAGGGTTGTACGAATGTCTTTGACAATAAGACCTTATGAGTTGGAATGCTCGGTGTATGATCGAGTTGGTTTGCTAATGTCCTCGTGACAAAGTTTGGGAAACATTGCTTGGTTGGAAAAAGATTTTGAATCTATATCTACTGCAAGAAAATAAGGTAGTAGGTTGAGAGGAATTGAACGAAAGGCAACGCGATGTATGAAATTGCTTATGGATATGAGAGCGTTGCTTGTATAAAGAAAAATCTCAACGTTATGTGAACTATAAGAGGTTGAGAGCACCGTCGCGTAAAAGGGGAATTGAAAGAAAGTCACGTGGAACGAAGAGATTACCCAAGTATTATTGCTGCGATACCCATATCGCTAAGGAAGGACAGATTAATTAGCGGATGCTTATAATTGAGAATTGAGCAATGTGTAATTGGGGATTGAGGGACGGATCTTCCTCCGAGAAATAAGAGATTCAACTTCTAAATTGGAAGTTTTCCAATTGGCTAGTTTGATGGCTACGAAGCATCAAGCGAAGGTCGAAAGGAAAGTGAGATGTTAGAATGAATGACCCTAATATCTAAGGGATTAAGGAAGTAAATAGAGCGGGAAGAAAATCCAGACTTCGGATGTTTGGAAAGAAACTTTGAAGTTGAGAATAGAACCCTTGAGGTCCCATGGATGAAAGTATGAGCCCAATATTGAAGATGAACTTAAAGAAATGACCTCGTTGGAACTTCGAAGGGAGAATGATGGTGTCCCTTGGGGTGGCACAAAGGTGTGCCAAGATTTGCCTTATACTATCAATGGTTTGAATTGAAAATTTGGGCTAGTCCAACGGATGGTCAAGTATTAGATATATCGATAAGAAAGAATGCATTCTTGCGATGGGTTAGTGATGATGGTGATGGGCATGGAACTTGAGTTTAATATGATGCTTTGAAAAGGTCTTTAGTCAAGAATGCTATGGAAGTGCCAATTGATGAAAAGAGTTACTTTGAAAAGCAAGGTAGCGATGAGGTGCCGATACCCCAAAAGATTGGATGGCTAGAAGGTTGTAAATTTCGAGGACGAAATTTCTTTAAGGGGGAAGAATTGTGACATCCTGTAATTTGGCTCGTTTTGAAGCCTTGAATAAATGAAAAGTCTCATCGATGTATTTCAAGCGAACCTCACTCGGAGTGGATCCCTCTCGAGCGACTAACCAAATGGGAATGGCTAGCTAGGAAATTTAAGTACGTGGACCTAAGAACTTGAACCTGGTCGACTCTTTGGCCATGAAAATTGTCGAGGGAATATTTTGGATGAATATAGGCTGATCCTAGAATGATTAAGGAACGATTTGGATAATACCCTACGCTTGGATCACGAGTGATTCCGTTTGACCTCTATAGGTTCCAAACATCCCCGAAATTATTTCTAATAATCGTGTCCATCGGGACTAGTGATTGACCCTCGCAATTGAATGACAACCAAAGTCGCCATGGCTCGAGTAATTCTTAAACGTGATTTTGGTCATTTTTCCCTTTGGCCGAGATTGACTAGTCCAAGTAAGGGGAAATTACCATTTTACCCCTCTTGCATTCAAAACCGATTATTTCTTGGACTATTCATTGTCTTCTTCATTTCTACCAATTTGTGACAACTTTTCCTCTTCTCCATCACCTTGGCCGAACACCCCTCTTTGTCGCCGCCGTTGTCGGAAAAATTTTGTTGAGCCGCCGCCGACTCGATTTTTGAAGCACGGAGGTCGTGAGCTACCGTGGGCCGCGGAATCGCCGCTAGATTCAAGTTTTCTCAACCGTTCAATGGAGGTTTTTGCTAAATTTTGAGATAGGATTACTTCTAAACCTAAATTAGGTGGTTAGGTTGCTAAGAGACTTTGAATTGGTGAATTTTTTATGAAGAAATGGATGGATTTGAGCTTGGATGAGGGTGGCCGAAAATGCAAGAAGAAGAAGGAAAAAAAAATGGTGTCTTGCATAAATGGTAAAATCAAGAGAGAGAGTGTGTGGTCAAAGTTTGATCATAGTTACTTTTTGGCTAATATTTTAACCATGGTTAGGTTATTGATTAACTCTAGTTACTTTTAAACTATGGTTAAGTTATATGTTAACTACGTTACTTTTTATGTGACATTATTTCGTTATGCCCACAGTGCTTATTTATATGTGACTAGATGTTGTTATGCCACGGTATTTAATTAGACGTGGTATTACTATAGTTTAATACTATAGTTGTGAATTTATTTGTACGTTAGAAATTAATATTTGTTTGGCCCCGATAAATTCCTACGTTAGTACAATATTAATTGTACGTTAATTATTCATTGCTACGTTAGTGTATTATGGACGTATGGTGTGGATTGGAATTGTGGTAGCGTGAATTAGTCGGGTAGTCTGATTTATTAATACACTAACGTGAGTGAATCATATGATCTCTATCTATTCTAAGAAAGTATAATGGTCGTATTCAATCAAGTCGTTTGAGGCCAAAGTGAGCCGTATTCGCCGATTGTCCGAGACCGAGAAAGTTTGATGGTCGTATTCAATCAAGTCGTCGAGGCCAAAGTGAGCCGTATTCGTCGATTGTTCGAGACCGAGAAAGTTTGATGGTCGTATTCAATCAAGTCGTTCGAGGCCAAAGTGAGCCGTATTCGTCCGATTGTCGAGACCGAGAAAGTTTGAAAGTCGTGTTCAATTAAGTCGTCCGAGACCAAAGTGAGTCGTGTTCGACTAATTGTCCGAGACTTAATCGGTCGTGTTCCTATGTGTCCGAGACCGTGATTTTGGGTTGTATTCCTATGTGTCGAGACCTTAATATATATATTTATTTATTTATTTATGGAGCCGTGTTCTATAAAGGTCCGAGGCTCATGTTATGGACTCGTATGATGTCGTGGAGTCACGTGAAATATTCCTGGAGTGACGTAGAATATTTCGGAGTAACGTGGAATTTTCGGAGTAACGTAGAATTTTATACGATAGCCGAGGCGTGGAACGACGGCTTTAGAGTAACGTGGGTTATTGTTATTCCGTTCGAGATGTGAAATATCAAAATGAGGGTAACGTAGAATATTTGAAAAGGTGTGAGAATTTTCGGAATAAAAATGGAATATTCTGGGATTTATTAGTGGAATTATTGAGAAGAAGGAGGATGTGTCGAGAATCGTTCTTTTAAAATTTGTCCGGAGGCACTAGCGACCTGAGTTAGTGTTAGAGGTTTTCCTACTGGGATTTTATCTCACCCCGTCGTGGGTCCTATTTTTCGGTATCGGCGATGGAATATCAAGTCGCTAAGGATTAGCATTTGAGAAATACGTGGGTCGAATGAATATAAGATATTTTGTGGCCTTACGGATTATATTGGATTTTATGGATTAAGATTGAACCATTGGTATTTGACCGCTACATCAATTGAAATGTAATATACGGATGTATGATGTATACCACTTTTGTCCTAAGTCATTCATTTGAATTGATGTATGGAGATATTTACCCGCTTCCGCCTGTTTTATGGATTTTTATGAAATTGTGGGCCGAGGGATCCTGTAAGCCAATCTAAAACGAAACGGCTAGATGGGATGTCGACGGCTCGCAGGTTCGGGACGGACACTTTAACTATATAAGTCTCTTGTGAAACAGATCACAATCTCTTTGAACAATATCTCGAAAACTCTAATTTCCAGAATGTATGCAGATTCACCCATATCTTTTATCTCAAAATTGGAACATAATCAATTCTTGACTCGTATTAGCAAACTCTATATTACTCCTAGTAATTAGTATATCATCAACATATAATGATAAGATCACACATTGATCTTTGGATCTTTTGATAAATACGCAATGATCCTCATCAGTCATTACAAAATTATATGCCACTATGGCATTACGAAAAAATATATATCATTAACTCAAAGACTGTTTGAGGCCATATATCGATCTCAAAAGTAGATATACATTTTGTTCTTGGCCTTTTGGAACAAACTCAATAGGTTGTTTCCCATAGATTTCTTTTACTAATTCTTCATTAAGAATAGCAGTCTTTACATCCATTTGACGTAATTCAATATCCATACTAATCACTACTAGAATGAGGTGAATTAATTATACTATTTCACTATAAGGTGAGCCTTATATCTATCAATCGAGCCATCGCCTTTATGCTTTATTTTGAGAACACACTTACTCCCAATGGCTTTGCATCAATGCAAAAGATCAATTAGTTTCTAAACTTGATTTGATCCTATTGACTCCATCTTTTTTCCATTGCTTATATCCACTTTTCCTTATCAAGGCAAGTCGGAGCCTCATTTACATTTCTTGGCTTATTCTCTTCTTGTGGAGTGACCATAAAAGCTTTACCTTTAGATGTCTAAATATCGACGAGTCAACAGAGAAAGTTTTTTGCGACTTGTTCACCAAATTAGAGATTGTACACTTAGTACATCATTCTTCATTATGCTCCCACTCGGATTAGATAATGATGACATATTTACATCAAGTGGTTACAATTAAGACTAGTTTGAAACAACAAATTCCACACTTCTCACATTGCTCCCACTTGGATGAGATGCTCTAGTAAAATCATTATCACTATCTAAGATTTCAAACAGAGAATAGTTTTTTACTTATCTAGGCCTTATTTGAAAATTCATTTACTAAGAATGTGACATCTCGTTATTCATATTCAGTTACACTTTTACTTTCTTGCTCATCTATAACACGTACCCTTTTGAGTGCTCTTAGTATCTCATGAAGATACCCTTTTTGCCTCTAGGGCCCAATTTTCCATATATATATGGAGAACTTATGAGTAAAGGCAACAGATTCTCAAGGTCTAAGAAAACTCAAATCTTATTATTTACTTATCCACAACTCATATGGATTAGAAGTAACTAATTTAGAAGGCATACGATTAAGTATCTAGATAGCAAATAACAAAACTTCACCCCAAAGGTGATAGGCGTATTAGCTTGTGCCATCATAGACCTAACAATTTTCTATTGGGACATGTTTCCTCTCTTTGCAACTCCATTCTATTGAGGAATCGCCGAAATAGTTAACTGTCTTTCTATTCCTTTTTCATCACATAAAACATATGAACCGATCGGATAAATTTTTTCGACCTCGATCGGAATTGTTTTTTAAATTGATTTTTCAAAAGCTCAAAATTTTTCTCAAAGCAACTTATGCCCCGGATTTTAAAAAAAAATCATGAAACAACATGTCCGAATCAAGTGTAACCATCTATGATACGATGAAATAAACGATCCATGCCTTACTCTCACATTCATTGAACCACATATGTCGAAGGGATGAATTTGCAAAGGAAGTTCAGCTCTTGTTCCTTTTTCAAATGGTTCCATCGTTGTTTTTTCCACCAAGCAATGCTCGCAAATAAGTAAATCGACTTTTTCAATATTGCCCAATAAGTCTTATTTGGCTTACGTAAATATTTTCTATTGGCCAAAATGATCCAGCCTAACATGCCACATATTCATATTATCACAAAAGATGAAAATAGAGAATAACTTACATTCACATTATTTTACTTAACAATTAGCACAATGAAACCATCCAAAATCATAATAACTTGTTCCCCACGACAAATCACCACCATCGTTATGAAAGTTCAAACTAAAATCAAGTTTAACCAAAACTAACAAGGAAACTAAATTCCATTAAGTTTTCCAAGCATACGACACATCATGTAGGAGTAGGGTGCGACCACCTTGCATATTCAATTGACATGTGCCAATCTCTTTAATTTTCACTCAAGAATTGTTTCCCACATTTATTGATTTTGCTCCATGTGAAACTTATTGAAATTTCACTAAAGCATTTCTTTCCTTCGCTACATAGTTTATGGTCTCTAAGTCTACAATTCACAAATGATGAGATTCAGTTACGAAAATTGAATTGAGACATATGTATACTTTATTGGCTCACTCTAATTGCAAGCAAAATGACCATTTCGCACGTTAAAACCTTTCACATTTTATATGCTTTTTTGAAAGGATGTTTTCTTTCTAATATCGGTCAAACTTTCATTTCTATCTAGAAAGTCTCTTTATTCTTTCCACTCTTAAACCCACTTTGATGCTTACGCTGGTACAAGCTCATTTGAACTAGAACCAGATAACAAATATCGATTTCAAGTTTAGTGCCAAAGCGATCCACCTCTAGTTCAAGACGGCGCATAGTATCTTCAAAATCTTGCTTTTATTGTGATTAGTGGTTTTCTATGCACATAGCTATGAGAAAGAACGATTACGCTGCACTTTTTCTCATTAGTAACGTGACCGCATTTTACTTCACTTATTTGCTTGAAAAGCTAAAGGTTGTTTCTATCTTGCCTATAAGGATCATATAAATGTCAAATCTTATAGTGATCCTCTCAGTGTGATCGATGCCTAACCAAACATAATTTTTTTTAATGCCTCCCACTTGACTTTGGCATTATCATAAATGCCTAAACTCATGCATAAAATCATTTTTTTATGCTACTCAAAGAACAAAATGCGAGCACTAGAGTTAATCACTTTCTATGCAACAAATGCTTCTTTTACGCTTCTAAATTGTGAAGTATTCTCATCTTCAGGTTCTTTCATAACTAGATTTAGAGCTTTTTAGTGCTTCTTGTCTTTCCTCACATTCCAATTTTCATAATTTTTGCCAATCAATTATCTCATTTGTTTCGTTCGACTATGATATTCTAAAATATTGTAGCCATTGTATCTAAACACAAGGTTCTATAGACATGTATTCACGAACTATTAATGCCTAACATTTATGCATATATTTTATACTAACTAATTTTATTAATGAATAATTTCACATAAGGTCTCGATTCGAAAGTTCACTATATTTGCAATCATCGTCTAAGAATCCTCGCTTGAATTATCATTAACATAATCATTTACGTAAAATTAAGTTCACTAAAGTTACTAAAACTTTATAAAACTCCCCACTTGAACAAAGATCACAATTCATACTATAATGCATATATCTCGTAATCATAACATGGCATAGTATGATTTGAACTAATATACAAATAATCTACGTATCAAATCATACTCTAACCTCATAATACAAAATATTGATAGCAAGCATTCTAAACTTTATACAAGGCTATTAGCAATCATTATATACATGTAAGCCATCCTCTATATTAAAAACAATACAGGTAAAAAATACTCAAAAACGCCCCAAAATACATGTATCATGAGGGTTCATACACATTTTAATAATTTTATATTCAAAAAATATGTCCAAAGAATATATCAAATTAAAAATAATTTCGAGATTAACGCAACGGTACCTCATACGCCCCAAATGGGGCTCATATGCATCCATATGAGCCGGTCAAAGTTTTTGCTTTGACTAGTCATTGGCTGGTCAACGAGGTCAACGTGTAATTTCCAAAAACTCGAGGATCGAATTGGAATTTCCAGAAAATTCAAGGACTAAATTATAATTTAGATAATTAAAGTAAGAGGACCAAATTGCAATATCGAAAAAGATTATGGGGCCAAAATGCAATTTTAAGAAACTTGGTCCAATCGATGAATGGTCAACGTAGACCGGGTCAACGGTCTGGGCCGGGTCGGACCCGACTCGTGGATCGGGCTGCCTTCTTGGGTCGCGGGTCGGGAATGTAATATCTTCTTTAATACACTTTATCTCCTGACCTTAACCAGCTCACGTGCTGGTGGCCCTGTGGTCGAATGGTTTGGACTCAAGTTATGCTCGTGGGAGTGGGAGTGGGCGTGTGTTCAAATCCCATGACCGGCAATTTCGTTCTCTTTTTTTATTTTTTATTTTTAAATAAAAGGGAAGGTCTACCCACGTGGGTATCCCCACGCCTCCCACCAGCATTCCCACTTTTTACGATTCGCTTCCTTTTTTTTTTTTTTTAATATATATTTTATTTTATTAAACGGAGGGGGAAGCACGTGGGTTGCCCAACGTGGGCTGCCCGCTGCCCAAGCGACTGCTTTTTGTTTTTTTTTACGGTCTTCTTCCTCACGCGAAGACACCGGCAATTTCGTTCTCTTTTTTTATTTTTTATTTTTAAATAAAAGGGAAGGTCTGCCCACGTGGGTATCCCCATGCCTCCCACCAGCATTCCCACTTTTTACGATTCGCTTCCTTTTTTTTTTTTTAATATATATTTTATTTTATTAAACGGAGGGGGAAGCACGTGGGTTGCCCAACGTGGGCTGCCCGCTGCCCAAGCGACTGCTTTTTGTTTTTTTTACGGTCTTCTTCCTCACGCGAAGACCTCCGTGCATAGAACGCCTTTGCCGATTTCGCCATTTCCACCAGGAAAAACACCGTTCGATTCCCGTCCGACAGCCCACTTCGATCCAAATTTAATAGTGGGTTTTGAATATGACGTGGGCACGACCACATAGATGCAGGAATCAAGCAAAATGATGAAGAAATTTGCCCGGAATCGAGCGAAAATCACTCTAATGAGGAAAACCTAACCCGTGAACTTTCTTCGCGAAATTTGTCTCCGGTGAACAACCAAAAGCCGAGAAACTTTAGAGCTTTTGTTTCCCATAGCGGGGCGACCCTCCCGGTCCAAAGCCAACTCGTGATATGCCAGAATTTGGTCGGAATCGACACTTCTCTTCCTAGCCAGAGTAGTCCTAATTTACAATTCTTCCAAAAATCCCACGAAAAATCACCGAAAAAACAGATAATTCAACTATAGACATAGACAAGATCAGAATTCAAGAACCTTGCTATGATAACAATGAAGGAAACCGATCCCGATTACATACATACGGAATTACTCTAAATCAACAAGTTCTAGATCATTTTGAATTACTAATCGGAGAAATAAATCACGAGGCGGACGTATCTCGTTTTTAACATTAAGTGTCTACAATCGCGAGACAATCCGTTGCTTGTTTGACGTTCCGAAAAGGAGAAAGGAGAGATATTATCGTTGTTTATGTTCTTTCTTATTCTTCATTACATAAAACCGATAGAGAATGGGGCTATATATAGCAAAGACGTCGTTTCAATTATACTTTATCATGTCGGTTGACGTGGGGTGTGATTGCTTATATGGGCGGATCACCGTAAAACTCATGGATCCCAACAGTATGTATATCTCCTGCCTTGCAGAATTCTAAGTATTTCTTTTGAATTCTCATTCTGTACTTTCTTTTGTGATATGTGGCACTCAATCAAAACACATTCCTTGATGGTCTAGGTACAGTGGAGCAATCAGACCTTCAAAACATCCCCATTCCCAAGGAAGCGCCCTTCAAGCGACAACGAGGGAATGGCATGAGGCACATATTGAAGCCGCTCGTTTATCCCAAGAAAACAAGCGACTTTGCGAGAAGTAACATTGGCTTCCTTAGATTGAGATTGAGATCAGGGAAAACTTCGTGTTTCGTGAGCAAAGATAGTTGATCGATTACCATAACATTACCAATTCTATTTTGTCTTCTCTTACAAGGATATCTTGGCAAGAGACTATTTTTATGGGATGGAGCTCTTAGAAAGGTCTCCTTTTGTCCTTATTTCATTATAGGAGACGACACTACCGAAGGGTTGCGCTTCCATCCTCTTCCGTATAATTACTTTGTTCTTTTTCCTTTTCACTTCGATGGTGAATAAAAATTGATGAGCTGGCCTCTTTGTTTGCCCAATTGGTCAACCAGATGAAGACTAGTTCGACTTCGTCTACTCCAGAACATGTAGCAGCCCAGCTCCACGAGCCCACCGCTAATGATTCCAACGGAAAGGCAAAAGAATACAATGATTGATCTAGATCCTATCACTGAAGCCATAACTACTCAGGAGGAGGAGGAGAACAATAAGAAATTTGCTGAAGTTTAGGAAAAGCTGTGCTTAATTCAAGAATATGATGAGCAAGAAATGAAGGACTCGTCGCATTTTGCTCAATGAACTTCCTGAAGAAGTTTTAAGATTTCTGAGTTCACAAGGTACGATGTAACTAGTGATCCGAAGATTCATTTGAACATAAACATCAAAGGTCAGTTGGTTTTGTTACTTTGGGAGCAATTGGACTAGTTCACATTATTTCGTATTGTAGAGGATTTCTGTTCTTCTTTCGTGATATAATGGATACTAATATCCTCGCTCTTCATATTAGAAGAACTCCTTCGCAAATTAGAGGAGAAAAAGACTTTATTCATGTTATTTCAAATAAGTTTTTTATGTCTTGATTTTATAATTGCTCTTTAACGTAAAGATAAAATTGAACATTTTTAAAATAGTTTAAGAATCCAATCAAACCATTCATAGTTTTAGGATATAATTAAATAAGGATCAATCGAAAGTCCAAAACTTCCATTTTTCGCTTGAACGAAAATTGAATATCTATAGGGTCATTGTCGTAACAAGGAAATGTCTTGTTCGTGCATCTTCTTCTCTATTGTTATTTTCGAATACCAATTCAAAGGACAGAATTTCCTGTAGATTTTTATTGAGACAGCTGGGGAATAAAAAAAAAAAAGCCCCCAAAAAAAAAATGGAGAAAGGGAACCTATGCATAAGGAAATGTTATCTAGCTGGCTGCCATTATATAATGAGGTTTCCAAATCTCTTTCCCAACTTCGTTCATCAATCCTAGCACGAATACTCGTGCTTATTATACCCCACTTGAAATCATATGACTCCAATATATTATTATTCTTCGTTCAACCAATGTATTATTATTCTTCGTTCAACATCACAACACCAGTGTATTGAATATACTCTGATTCGGAGTCTTCATTTAAGGATTGCAAATTAACACCGTTCCAATTACATCTGAAATGCTACCGTGCTATCTTAGCACAACCTTATGATAACCATGAGTGGAGTTATTTCGTTTCACAACATGTAAAGACGGGTCTGAAGTCAATTGGGGTCTTTGGGTGAGACAGCATATTGTGAGCCATAATTTTTTAAAGGAATGGGAGCCCTCAATCATTTTTAACTGTGTATTGTTTATTTTTTTGTGGCCCAAAATAGGGGTAATTCCCTAAAAAAACACAAACTTTAGTTCTAATGACGATTATGGTCCGAACTTTTTTTTTGTCTCATAAAAAGACATCAACTTTAGGTCCAATGACGATTCTAGCCCAAACTTTTTCTCATCTCATGAAAAAACACAACCTTTAACTCGAGTCCCAAATCCGGCCCTTCTTAATTTGGAACCATTAGTTGTCCAACGTGACAATTACACGTCATCAATAAATCCATGTGGCTTCTTGATGTGGATTTACGATACTATTTATCATCTTCTTAGCACGGAATTTGAAGTTATTCATCCGCTTTACCTCCAAGACAACTTGAAGGACGACAATTTCGTCTCCTTCACTTCATCCACAAGCATTAGCTATTTAATTGGATTCCAAAGTTGTATATTACCACTCAGGAAGAGACATTGGTGCCTTTTTATGAGACAAAAAAAGTTTGGGCCATAATCGTCATTAAACCTAAAATTGGTGCTTTTTTAAGGAATTTGCCCGCCCAAAATATGCTATTAATATTGTAAATTAGGGATAATTACATAATCATTTATCTTATTATAATAGTCTAGCCCGCTCCACGTGGATCACGTCTTCAAAAGGAAAATCCTAGGTGATGATGACACAAAGCAGTAATTTCTCAGAAGTGAGTGTTTGTTTATGAATCATGTAATATGGCATCTTCAATTCGACATGAGACTTCAAGATGTCAAAAGTGCATCCCACATAAACAAGTGGAACTTTTGAGACATCGTTATTCCTCTTTTGTGAGAAGTGGACAAGATGATGATGATGTCCATTTAACTATATATTAACAAGATTCCAATCCCCCCTTCGCTTCCTCAGTGTCATTTGTTGTTGCAATTGGGAAGTCACATCTCTCATTCGTAAGTAGTAAATACAAGACAACAAACAACGACGGTCTATATACAGACGATTTATATCTCTAGTAATGGTCCAAGTCTAATAAAGTTTTAACAAAATTCAAAGTTTGCATACACACAGAAAGAGCTAAGACCAACGAAACGTGCTTATTCTACTCCAACTTTAGATGTGAGCTTCGACCACCAAATTCATCACTTACTTGCCCCTTTTTGACAACTTGATCATGACATATTTGCAAATCTGAATGACAACCCTCACGACAGCCGGAACCACTGCAGTGAACAGGAAGTAACGGAACTTCAGTCTTCGCCTCCTGCGGTGTGATGGTGAAGATTGAGGCCCCGTAGGTCATCACCATCAAGACCATCGCGACGACCACCTCGAAGAAGAAAGGGAAGCCCCACGTGAGGGAGATTATGATGAGGATCGATGAGGAGAGAGCGGGCATATTGCTTGTCAGGAACACGAAGAAGGTCTTCTCGTCCGAGGCGTAGATAGCCCTCCCAGCCCTGCACCCGTCCTTGTTTTCCTGCCAGACCCCACCCGGGGGTTGACGCTGGCCTGGAAAGTCACGGTGGCGATTTGGGTGGCGACCACAAGGAGGACGTTGCGGAGCTCAGGGGGCGAATCTCTCCCATCGTGGCTGAACAAGGTCTTGAGCCACTTCCTTATGGAAAAATCGTGTGTCGAATTGCCCATGGTCGGCACAGAATTTGAAGGGTGTGTCCAATGAGTTAGTGAGTCGCTTTAAAATAGGCAAAATCGGAAGAAGCGAGACCAAGAAGTAGTAATTGACGCTCGAGCCCTGAAAGAATCAAAGTTGCGTATGGCTATTAGGATGCCCATATTAGGAGTGGCTTTTCATTTGTTGACATTGAAAAGAAGTTGAACATCGATTGATGAGTCCCTACCTTTGGGGACCAGCCCTGGGAGTGGGAACCTTGTGTCACTGTTAACCTCAATTCTCTTTCGTATCCTCTTTGGGGATTCTATGAATGCCTGATCGTTTGAACAATTGCATTATAGGAAGTCTTACATGAAAGTCACGTGAAATGAAAACAAGGAACGATTGGTATTGGACCAAAATACCCAATGTCTAGGAATATACTATATGACTCTTAGTGGTGGGGGCCAATATTTACATATCACATTCAATCATTTGATTTCGGAAAGAACATAAACTATTATGTTCCTTGTTTTTAGCTCCTTGAGTGACTTTCGACCACCCAAGTCATCACTTACTTGCCCCTTTCACGTGACTAGGGTGGTCGAAAATACCCCATGTCTAGAAATATTACTATGTCGAAGAGTATTCACTACAAAAAAAAACAAGGATTTAGTCACGAACAATTTGCGACGAAACAAATTATTCGCTAATTTCCGAAGAAAATAGCGACCAAAAAAACATTCGTCGCTATTTGCGACAAAATTAGGGACTAAAAAATTCGTCGCTAATTCGCGACGAATATAGCGACGGGAAAAAATTTCGTCACTAATTTGCTACGACAATGGCCACAAAGTATTTTTCGTCGCTAATTTGCAACTAACATTACCACAAACATAATTTCGTCGCACATTAGCAACGAAAATGGCCATGAAAATATTATTCATCGCTATATCTTTTGCGATGAAAATAGTATTCGTCACCAATTAGCGGCGAAAGTACCCGTTTCGTCACTAATTAGCAACGAATACTATTTTCGTCGCAAATTCTTTTTCTTAAAGTTTAGTGACGAAATGTTATTTTTGTCGCAAAATTAGCACTATGAATAAAAATAACAACGAAAAAATTGAAATTACCGACGAAAAAATATTTTCATCGCTAATTTAGCGACGAAATGTATCATTCGTCACTAATACGATATAACTAAAAATAAAAATAAAAATGAAAAAATAATTAGTGACGAATAATGTTTTTCATCATTAACCTCCTATTGAGCAATTAACGACGAAAACGAAATTTCGTCGCAAATTTGTTACTAAGCATTTAGCGATGAAAACCATGTTCGTCGCTAATTAGCGACTTAACGACGTTTCCCATCGCAAATTCTCTTGTTAAAAGTTAGCGATGAAATTTTTCGTTCGTTGCTAATTAGCAACAAACGTTGATTTTGAAGCAAAATTAGAGTTACATAGTGACGAATCACGGTTTTTGTCGCTAATACGATAGAAATATAAATAAAAAATAAAATATTCAATTTAGTGACGAATCATTATTTTCGTCGCAAAATTAGAACTATGAATAAAAAAAAAAAAGAAAATGTTAAATTTAGACACTAAAAACGAGGTTTTAGCCACGGAAAATTAGCGATGAAAAAGTATTCGTCGCTAATTGCCGACGAAAGTAGCAAACAACAGAAATTCCTCACAAATTTACGACGAAAATAGCCAGGAAAAATTATTTGTTCTAAACTTCATCGCCAAATTTGTCACTAATTATCGACAAAAAAATTCGTCGCAAAATTAGCGATGAGAAACTACGTTGTCGCAAATTAGCCACAAAACATTCATATAAAAAATATTCATCGCTAATTAGCGACAAAATACCGTTCGTCGCAAAACTTAATTTATGGCTAATTTCGTTGCAAAGTAGTTGGTAGCTAAATTCGACGCTAATTAGCGACAAAACTATGTTCGTTGCAAAATATATTTTCATCCTTGGGATTGTTAAATTAAAGTTTTGTCGCTAATTTCATCGCAAAAACTTCGACGCTAAATTCGCCGCTAATTAGCGACAAACAACCGATCGTTGCAAAATTCAATTAAATTGTTTTGAAATTAAATTTTGGTGGCTAAATTTGTCGCTAATTGGCGACAAAAAATCGTTTGTCGCAAAATTGAATTTAATCCATCGATTTTTTAAATTAACTTTCGTCGCTAATTAGCGACACAAATTTCATCACAAAATTGATCTTCAGTGAAATTAAATTTTTGCTAAAATTACTTGTCGCTAAAATCATCGTTAATTAGCGACAAAAAAACATTCGTCGCAAAAAACTACTCGTCGCTAAAATTGTCGCTAATTAGCAACAAAAAATAGTTCGTTGCTAAATTGAATTTAATTCGCCGAATTTTGGAATTAAATTTTGGTCGCTAAATTTGTCGCTAATTAGCGACAAAAAATCGTTCGTCGAAAAATTAAATTTGATCCGCGGAATTTTGAAATTTAAATTTTCGTCGTTAAAATCGTCGCTAATTAGCTACAAAAAAAGTTCGTCGCAAAATTGATCTTCATTGAAATTGAACTTTCGTTGCTAATTTCGTCGCAAAAACTACTCGTCACTAAAATCGTCACCAACTAGCGACAAAAATATGTTCGTCGAAAAATTCATTTTTAAATTTTCGTCGTTAATTTAGTCGCTAAAGTCCACCGACAATTTTTTCGTTGCTAATTTCGAGAGTTCATCTCTAATTTTGTTGCTAATTTCGTACGACACCTTTCCGTCGCTAATTTCGTGGCTAAGTAAAATTTTGCCCTTTAAAATCACTTTACCTTCTCTCTCCACACTCTTCTCTTTGCCCCACTCCCTTCTCTTTTTGTGTTTTGTCTTCTCTCTTCTCTATTCTTATTTATGACTTACGGTAATCATAGAATAAATTATTGTTTATTTCACCATTTTCTTATATGAATTTCCATAAGCTTCTTGAATCTTAGTAATTTTTATTTTTCTTAGGTACGTGTCCATTTGAAGATCTCGCAATCCAAGCGAAGGTTGGAATTCTTGTCAAATTGACCACTTTCTACTTGGGTAAGTCTTCTTGACATGGTAATTTTTTCATTTTTTTTTCAATTTCAAAGTTACAGTTTCGTCACATTCAGAATTGAAATATTTAGAATTCTATTCGTTGCTAATTTCGTCACTAATTAGTGACAAAAATGGTGTTTTCGTTGCTAATTAGCGAGGAAAGCGTGTTTTTCGTGGCTAATTGGCGACGGATAGGGTTCCTCGCAAACGTATTCGTCGTAAAAGTGCTTTTCACATAAGCCATTAATTCGTCGCTAAATTCATTGTCAATTAGCAACAAAAAAGATGTTTTCATCACTAATTAGCGACGAAAGAGTATTTTCGTCTCTAATTGGCTACGGACGGATTTCGTCGCAAATTAATTGTCGCTAATTAGCGACAAAAAAGTGGTTTCGTCGCTAATTTCGTAGCTAATTAGCGACAAACAAAATGGTTTCGTCGCTAATTTCGTCGCTAAATAGCTGACAAAAGAAGTTCATCGCAAATTTAGCGACGAACGGGTGGTGAACAATGAGGGACCAAAAGATGGACCTTGGATAGGTGAACAATGAGGTAGAGCCACAATTGCCAATACGCTTGGAGGGACCAAAAGATGGAGCTCAAGATATTTCATCTAAATTATGCATTCTGAAAACTAGTTTTGTTTATGAAGACTGTTTAGACACAACGAAGTATTTAGATTCGTAAGATTGTTTCGTTTCAAGTCTATTTCGAAGATTGTTCGGAAGCTGCGAGATATATTGATTCCAGATTTTGAAGACCCACATCCGACATATATCCGTTGCTACCGAGGTATTTGTTGAAGTCGGTAATATTTGATTGAAAGATTATCTTCCGATTAGATCGAAGAATATCCATGATTGGAAATTACCTTCCATGGGACAAGAAAACTGTCATATTTGAAGAACTCCACTTAGGGAAACTAAAGACTTAGTTGTATGGGCGACTAAATCTAAAGGGTTCAGATTCTACACCAATGGTCACCAAATCTCCCTAGATATAGTCTCGTTTACTCAAGATTGATGGCGTCCAATCAACGATTGAAGAGTGATTCTTTGAAGACCTGTCCAATGGCTAATTTAGGGGTGAAGGAGTACAAAATGAGATCCATAGTGCTACTACGGTGTAGGATTAGAATCATAAATTCCAAGGTGCTAGAGTTATTCGATTCATACTTGTTCTCATGAACTTTATACGACAATTATTGAAAGGCTTTGTAAGAGTGATTGTGTGACACCCCAAAAATTTAGGACCAAATTAAGCTTAGGTTCTGGATTAAATACGGATAGTAGCCAAAGGATCGAGATGAGCCACCAAAGAAGAAAGATCGCCTTCGATATGAGTCATGGCTTAGTATATCCATCGGCTATGCTACTAATTGAGGGTCGACTCGTGGCGACCTTAAATTGAGCATGGATCGATTATAATTGACCTCGTCAAGCTATGGAACGATCATAAGATCACCCTAAAGTCGACCAGGGAGTGAATCGTGGAACAATCTGCAAGCCGAAAAAGGTCAATAACCAAACTAGCCATGAATTTGACAAAGGTCGATTTGTAGAACTCCGTGCCGGTCATGTTCTAGTCAAGGACCGATCATCCGAGACTATGTTACATGCTACGAGAGCACTATGGATTGAGATGAACCAATCCCGCATCAATTTGAATTGGTCATGAGGGGTGAACTCGATAGTGTTCGGTATGCCCTTGGTTCAGAACGGGTGATTCCAACCCCGAACCGAGATAAAAGAAGTGGCTCTTGATCCGATAGGCAACGAGACACGATCTTGAGCGGGCCAAACATGGCTACGCCTCTTGATGTGCTCTCAATGAGTCTAATGGCTTTACAAGAAAGAGATGGTCCAACCTTTAGTATAATTAGGCGCCTTAAAATGAGGAATCACTTAGCATGATAGATAACACTTTTGGCGTCTCAAAGCACTAAATAAGAGGTCGATCGCTAGATGATCTTACCAAATTAAATAGAATGACCAAATTACCATTATCATTGGTTATGCTTAGCATCTATAGAATAGAATGAAAACCTGGAGGTCTCATGGTTAGGCGACACCAAGGATACCGAAATTTATATGCTAATTCTCTATTTTAAATATAAAATGAAATAAAAGAAATAGAATATATATATATATATATATAGTAGGCGTGTGCCATAGTAAAGAAAGAAATAAAACATTCAATTATAAAAATATGTCTTAAAGGCCTAAAGAATAGCCAAAGAGAACATTTAAAAATAAGACACGTGGCATCTAGAATATTCTAAATTATTAAGAAAAATTAAATATAAAATATGGGCTTGGAGAGTAAGTTACCATGTCAAGACAAAATAGGATTAAAAAATGGTTGGCGTGAAGAACAAGCTAGTAAATAAAGACGAAATCGGCTTAGGGAACAAGTCCGAATGAGAATTGACACTTGGAAAGAGTATAAGATAAATCCGACTTGAGGAACAAGTCAACAATTTTCGCGACCCTCCTCTCGCTCCCTTCGGCGCACGAATGGTGAGGGTTAACGAGTCGCGCTTCCGATCCCAGTTGGCGGTGGATCTTGGCGCGCGGGTCCCTCCCAAGACCCATTACTCGAATTGCGGCGTGAAGAAAAATTTAGAAATATCGAGAACGACCTTAGTGTGGTGGGGTGACATGTGCGCGGTGTACATGCATATGGAGTCGCTACCGATTAATTTTTGGAGGGTATGATCGGGAACCCTATCGAGTGGTCGGGAGAAACCGTTCGATTCTACGAAAATCGTAGAAGTGGGTCCGGGGACTTGGTTACACCGAGATTTACATCAACGTCCTTTCGATTACCGAAGTTGAGTGATTTTCTAACCTAAGAATTCATGCGAGACGATATTCAAGGTGAGATAGGCTCTAGCGATCTAGAGTTGTCATACAGACGGGAATTTCTATCCTACCAATCACAATCGGAACATTAAGTGCGCAATCATGAATAATCACCATCAAATCAAGCAATCAAACGAGCATGGCATGTCTAGTATGACCTTATCGGCCTAGAGGAAGATCTATTTGAGTACCTGGATGGTTCAAAAATTTTTGGGGGCAAGTGCCCGTAAAGGTAAAATGGTCATTTCGGAGGTTCCGGACCCAAAAATCACAAAATAGGGTCGAGCCAGTTGAATGTGGCCATTTCCCATTTTTTGTGATTTTTCAGAATTTTTTTTGAAATTTTATAATTTTTTTGGATTTTTTATTTATTTTCCAAAAATCAATAATTTTCCCGGATCGATGTAAATCGACCCTCGAACTTCAAAATTTCTCGATCCAAACTATAAGAGTCCCGAATCGATCTAGACATTTTTAGAAAAAAAATTTTGGGAAAATTTGGGAATTTTTATGAATTTTATTGATTTTTTTTATAGAAAATTTTTATGAATTTTTTATGAATTTTTCGAAAGGGGTCAACCCGATCAACGCTCGGTCAACCCGACCACGACCCGACTCGGACCCGCTCTCTACTAAAACGATGCCGGATCCTATTTATTCTAAATTTTTTTGATTTTTTCAAAAATAATTTCCTAATATTTGAAAATACGTAAATTAAACAGACGGCCAGGATTGAACCTAGAACTAATCTCAACCGTTCACTCATTCACGCCTACGTACGCCTCGCCGCACTCGATCACATCTGTCTTGTGTACAAAAACGACGCCGCATCTAGAATGAATGAATGGTCACGATTAACCCTAGACTCGATCCGGACCGTTCGCTCTCCTAGGGTTAAAACGACAATGCATCGGACCCTTACCCCGAACGACGTCGCATACTCACTTACACAAACGATACCGTTTATGCATTTTTTATTTTCTAACTAATAAACGAAAATTCGAAAATCTAATCGGACGGTCTAAGCTTAGAAGACTCGATTTATCCTAGCCGTCCGATCCGCTCGAGTCAACTAAACCAATCTAACGACCAGCTAACTCGGCGACACTCTAGATCAATGACCGTTCGCCACCTAGGACTTTGACTCGTTGACTCGCCACTCGGCCTTCGTCTTCAACCTCTCGACGACAATAGAATCAATGGCGGACCTTTCTCCGGCGAGATCTAACTTGATTTTTCAATTTTTTTGACTTTTTATGAATTTTTTTGAATTTTGTGAAATAAAACTAAGAAACACTTGATCAAAAATCGGGTGTCAACAGCTGCCCCTCTTTGAAAGTAATCTCGGTCCGAGGTTGCTTTCAAAGACAAGGTGACACCTGAATCTTTAATCGACTCAACCGGGGAAAAATTTAAGAAAAACAAGTCTTGACATTCAATCATCTTACTTTTGCGGTTGAAGTTCAAAATTTTATGGAGAAATCACCTTGGCTCATTCCTAATGTGGGAGAGAAATGAGGAGAGAGAGAGAGATTTACCTGTGGTTCACCCGTCGGTGGTGTAGAGATTGTTGGTCGAAGGTTGATATAACGAGTGTATAGAATTACCTCTACGAATAGCTCGTGAGGTCCTTTTTAGGGAGCGACGCCCGTCCGATGATAGTGTCTTTTCGCAGCGGTTTGAAGGTAAAAAGAAGGGTTTACCCCGTAATAAGGGATTTACTTAACAAAAGATATTTGATTATCCATTTAAAGGAGAATTGGCTATCCTGTAGAAAGGAATTCGCCGTTTAAAAGAGAATTGGCTGTCTCTGTAGAAAGGAATTCACTGTTTAAAAGAGAATTGGCTATCTTGTAGAAAGGAATTCACCTTTTAAAAGAGAAGTATTTGTAGAAAGGAATTCACCTATTAAAAGAGAATTGGCTATCCTGTAGAAAGGAATTCACCGTTTAAAAGAGAATTGGCTATCCTGTAGAAAGGAATTTACATATTAAAAGAGAATTAGCTATCTTGTAGAAAGGAGTTTACCATTTAAAAGACTACCTTAATGTCTTCCTTCCGGAATCGACAAAAGTGGTCACAAGGATCTTG
Organism: Rhodamnia rubescens; assembly: GCA_021437795.1. Lineage (NCBI taxonomy): Eukaryota > Viridiplantae > Streptophyta > Magnoliopsida > Myrtales > Myrtaceae > Rhodamnia > Rhodamnia rubescens. The sequence continues at coordinate 826,563 of JAILYA010000035.1, forward strand.
TTTCAAAGACTTATGATTACTAGAAATCTTTCGGAAACTTAAACTAAACTTCGATTTAAAAGGCAAAAGGGTGTCATCTCGAGGACCAAGGATTACTATCGTACCTACGAAACTCAAACCCGATTTTCAAATTTTAAAAGTTGAGGGTGCCATCCGAGAATCTAGAATTACTAGAGAACCTACGAAGCTCGAACCCGATTTTCGGATTTTAAAAGTTGAGGGTGCCATCTCGAGGACCTAGGGTTACTAGAGAACCTATAGAAGCTCAAACTCGATTTTCGATTTAAAAGAAGAGGGTGCCATATGAGGATCTAGAATTACTAGAGAACCTACAAAAGCTCAAACCCGATTTTCAGATTTAAAAAGTTGAGTTCGAGGACCTGGGGAGACTAGAAAACCCGCAGAAAATCCAAGTTAGTCGGATCTTTAAAAATGTAGTTATTCGAGGGTTTGGAGATACTAAAGAACCTATAGAAAATCAACTAAACATCATTAGAACTCGCTTTTGGAGCAAAGCAGGTGGGTTTAAGGCCCATGAATTATGACAAAGAAAAGGTGATCCTAGGTTTCGGAGAAAAACTTAGAAATCCCAATTAAAAAGTTTTCAACTTGTATTTGTTGGGAAAGCTGGCCCAAACATATTATTGAAAGGCATTCATGTTCAAATCTCTCTTGGGGATGAATTTTGAATACCGCGATCCGGGTATTCTTCAAAAAGGTTGTTTTAAAAGATTTCAAAAGAATTTCCTTTATCCAAGAGGGCTTCTCACCATTTGGAAAAGCTTTACTCAAAACTCGAATCTGCTACGTAAGACATAACCTTAAGATTTCGGGATCATTCAAGATGCATACAATCGATTGATCGGAGAAGGCATTTAAAAGGGACCGTAATTTAGGCCAAGTCAAAGGTTTATCAAAGGATATTCATCTTGAGGCTAAGAAAAGAATATTCATCAAGAATAACTTCTTCGGGTCTACAAGTTAAGAACCTTGAAGATATGATAAAATAGGATTGTACTTACCTCTTTAAGCGGTAGCTTCTTGCGTGATCTCTCGCATCGCCCGAGACATCTCTTAGATGAAAAAAGTTTTGAGGATAGGTTGTATCTTGGCTTAAGGTGGGCTCTTTGAGAAAGGCCATATTTTCAAAAGGAGGGGTGAATGTAGGTGATCACCTTGATATCCTTACCAGTTGTTGTTTGCTTTGAGGGAGATTTATGAACATCTTTCTTCAAGTGACTTCGAGGATTTTCCTTTTTTTTCTTGTGATTCTCAAACTTTTCTTTTTCTTTTTCTTTCTTTTTTCTGTGAGAGGATTTCAAATGGGCCTTGGCCTTTGCTTTTACCATGCACTTTGCTTTTTCTAGCCCTTTCGTCTCTCTTGTCATTTTTTGTATTGATTGGCTCTTTTGGAAGGCTCTTTTGGAAGCTAGGATCGAAATTCCTCCAATTATGCTTTTGATTCATTGCTGGTAATTCCTTTGTCTTGCCTCAGTATAGGGAGGTGGTCACCAACATTAGTTTAGAAATAAAGATTAAAGGCTCAAATTGGCTGATCAAAGGATAGAGTATTTGGGGATATAGAAATGAAGTGCTTTTCTTCACTTCGAGGTGTTCTAAGCCTCCGCAAGAAATCACCTGAAGCTATCACAAAAAGATTGATGCAAGTTAGCACAATAAAGTCTTACCTTGATCTTTTCTCCAAGGAATCAACCAACGAACCTCCAAATATGCCCTTGTGTGGGGTGGTTCTTGACGGGGTTTTATGAAAAAAAATTTTCCCTTTTTGGTTCGGAATGGTTATCAAAGGATATAAGTGTGTATGGAAAATTTTGAAATGAAAATGCCTTTCATCTTTTCAATCCATATAATCACCGCGAATGACCCCTACGTCCAAAGATTAAGTTTTTTTTTCTTTGTCATATTCGCTCATCTCTCAAGTGTATCGGGGACGTGTTTGAGGATAAGGTTTGACTCTTTTCATTTGAAGGATCATTCTTTTGAAAATGGTTTTTAGAACATACCTTTTTGTAAAAACCTCGGGACGTTTTCATCAAAACTCACCATTTGTGGGAATTTTTAACAAAAAAAATATACTCAAAAGGTGTTTGTTAAATTTCACAAGGATGTTTCTTTAAAAGGCCTTGCGGCTTTGTAGATCCAAAACATTTTTCTCAACATCTTTCAATGAAGATGAATATCTTTTTATAAAGGAAGAGAAACTTAAACCTGTCTCCTTCAAACGCTGATTCCCGTTTCCTGGATAAACAAAAGAAACCAATCACTTATGGACATTCAAAATCTCAAATTAAAGTTGATTCCCTGTTTTGCAGGATTCTTCATGACTCAAAACCCTCCTGTAAAATACAAACACATGCAAATGCATGTATGCACATGGCATGTAAATGCAAAATTTTATGTGATTCAAATTCGCCCATCAACCAATTCGAAACTTGATTTTATTTCGGGTATAGTATTTCTTCATGGCATTTGCATTTCTTGGACTTGCCAACTCTTCTCCATCCATGTTTACAAGGATAAGAGCTTCCCCGGATAAAACTTTGTGGATTACGTAGGGGCCTTCATAGTTTGGTGTAAATTTGCCTCTCGGGTGTTGGGCATTTGGAAGTACCTTTCTTACAACTAGCATCCCCGCTTCAAAATTCCTGGGCTTGATCTTTTTGTTAAAAGCTCTGGTCACTTTCTTTTGATAGCTCCGGCCATGGAAAATGGCCTTTAGTCGTTTTTCATCCATCAAATTTAACTCTTGCTCATGCCTCTGCTTAGTGCCACTCATCCTTTGAGAATTTGATATGTGAAAGGATCCTTAAAGAGGGAATTTCAATTTCTATTGGCAGGACTGCTTACATACCATATACTAATGAGTAGGGAGTTGCCCCGGTTGAAGTACGAATCGAAGTTCGATAGGCCATGAGAGCACATGGCAATCTTTCGTGCCAATCTCGATATTTCTCAGCGGTTTTGGCCAATATTTTATTGATGTTCTTATTTGCCGCTTCCACGGCTCCATTCATTTGTGGGCGGTAAGGTGAGGAATTGGGGTGTCGTATCTTAAACCGATCCAATAGATGATCCACAACCTTGTTGTTCGGGTTGGAGCCATTATCCGTAATGATTGCTCGTAGAACTCCATATCTTGAGATAATATCTCGCTTAATGAATTTAGCTACACTATTTGCGGTGACGTTGGCAAATGAGCTGGCTTCAATCCACTTGGTGAAGTAATCAATGGCTACCAGAATGAAACGATGACCGTTGGAAGCCTTCGGGTTAATCGGGCCAATCATGTCAATCCCCCACATAGAGAACGGCCAAGGTTCCGACATCCGATGCAATTCATTTGGCTGCGCATTTATCCTGTCTCCATACACCGGCACCGATGACAAAACCTAACATGTTAATTGCAATCGATTCAATAGTCATCCATTAATAGCCAAGCCTCATGATCTTCTTGGCGAGGAGATGACCATTCATGTGCGGCCCACATTCTCCTTCATGAATCTCTTTCATGATGAGATTTTCTTTTTTGGCGTTTACGCACCTCAAGAAGACCGAATCAAAGGACCTCTTGTATAAGATTTGTCCACTGAGGAAAAACTTAGAAGACATCTTGCTGATATATTTCTTATCTTCTAGCCGATCGTCTTATGGGAATTTACCTTTCAAGTAGGTAATTCTTGATATCATGATACCATGGTTCTTCATCGGGTTCTCCTTCGATGACCATGCAGTATCTTTGGTTGATTAAGGATGTCAATCCTCAATGGCTCTATCTCAAGGCCATCTTGTGCTTGCAACATAGCCGATAATGTGGCCAAAGCATTGGCAAAATGGTTCGAGTTCTTGGGAGGTACTTGAATTTGATCTTATCAAATTATTGGATCAATCTTTCGAGAAATTTGTGATAAGGAATAAGTTTGGGATCCTTCGTTTTCCACGCTTTCGGGTTTGTAGGATGATGAGCATGGAATCTCCGTACACTAGTAGTTTCCTCACTTTTAATGAAATGGCCGGTTGTAACCTAAGGATGCAAGCTTCATATTCGGAAATGTTGTTGGTGCACGTGAATACCAACTTGGCCGAGACTGGATAATATTGATCTCGATGAGATATTAAGAGCCCTTGCATTCGATCCAAGTGAGATTTACAGCGCCATCAAAGTACATTGTCCATTTATCTTCAAATATGTTCAAGATTTGGCCTCCGCTATTTTGCTCTGGAATGTCTTTAGGGGGATTTTCGGCCAACATGTCAGCGATTTCTCTTCCCTTGATGGATTTTTGGGGTGAAGTTCGATGTCAAACTCGAAAAGAGCACTTGCCATTTGGCCATCTTTCCCAATAGAGTTGATTTTTCTAGAAGATATTTGATAGGGTCATTTTCGATGACCAATTGGATATGATAATGTAGGGTATACTACCTCGGCCTATGGAGGACCCAAACCAATGCTACACAAGTTCTTTCCACATGTGAGTACTTGGCTTCCGACGCCGTGAACTTCTTACTCGGATAGTAAATGGCATGTTCCTTTCGATCTTCGGGGTTAGTTTGGGCGAGTAATGCTCCCAAGGACTCATCATGAACCGTCGAGTATAAGGTTAAAGGAGCGTTAGGGATAGGAGGTACCAATATTAGAGGTTGCACCAAATACTCCTTGATCTTCTCAAATGCTTGTTGACATTAGGAATCCCACTTCACTTTTGCGCCCTTTTTTAGGAGCTTGAAGAAGGGCTTTTTTGTTTCGACAATTGCGATATGAATCTAGATATGTAGTTCAGCCTTCCAAGTAAACCTCTTATTTCTTTAACAGTAGAAGGAGTCCCTATTTCCCATATGGCCTTGATCTTGGAAGGGTCAATCTTGATACCACGACCGCTACGACAAATCCAAGCAGCTTTCCGGATCGGCGCCGAATACGCATTTTGCGGGATTCGGCTTGAGCTTATACTTGGGAGTCGATCAAATAATTTTCTCAGTACTTGAATGTGATCTTCTCCGGGTTTGGACTTGGCGATCATATCATCCACATAGATCTCCACTTCTTTGTGTATCATATCATGGAACAAAGTTACCACACGGCTCTACGATAAGTTGCCCCCGCATTTTTTAATCGGAAGGGCATAACCTTGTAACGGAAGATTCCCCATTGGGTGACAAACGAAGTCTTGATCTTGTCTTCTTCTTTTAGCATGATCTAATTATATCCCGAGAAGCCATCCATGAAGGAAAACAAGTTCAAAGCCCGTGGTGCTATTGACAAGCACGTCAATATGCGGTAAGGGGAAGTCGTCTTTTGGACTAGCTTTGTTCGGATCTCGATAATCCACGCATATTCGGATCCTCCCATCCTTCTTCTTAATCGGTACAATGTTAGCGACCCAATCAACATATGGGACGACTTCAATGAACTCCACCTTGAGAAGCTTCATCACTTCTTCTTTGGTCTTATCGACAACTCGGGGTTCATTCTTCTACATGGCTGGTTAACTGGTTTGAATGCGGGATTTGTGGGCAAAGCATGTTCTACTATATCTCGGTCCAATCCAGGCATGTCAAGATATGACCAAGCGAAGATATCCCGATATTCTTTAAGCAATGTCATCATTCTCAAGGCGTCGGTTTGTAGATAAATGTCCTCCTATTTTCACCTCTTTAACACAAACCGAATCTCCTAGATTGATAACAATAGGTTTTTTAGAAACAGGAGGCTTGGATTCTTCAAAACTATTCCATTCTCTCTTGATATCGATCACATCTATTTCTTCTTCGTCAATCTCATATGAGTAGTCATCGAGTTGATCTCGAGTCACATATTAACCTGTTATCTATAGGAGGGATGATATGTTCGGGGGTGGGAAAGTTGTCGTCGAGTTATTCGATAATCATATTTACCCGATTGTCCGAAATGGGTTGAATAAATCCGGATCCGCAGATATCGAAATATCTTCATTCTCAAGCCATTTACCTCCTTTGGAGAATACTTGAGATAGGAGATTTTCAAACATTTTCCCTTTAGCTTTCCAAGCATTGGTGCCAATGAAGTGACTATCTCGGTGTCCATGACGTCCTTGGTCTCCATAACATTTGTTTCGACCTCGGCCTCGACCCGTATCATGTCCTATCATTCCCTTGTATCCCGAGACCAACCTTGTAATCATTTGAGTTAAGACTTAAGGGATTACGAATTCCCTGGCTATACTTCCACAATCCAATGCCAGGAATGAAACCATTTGTGAGGAGTACCTTCGACCATAGTCGTAGGCTTAGATAACTCGGAGTAGTTATCTTCGTATCGGATGGTACGTGCATAATGGATATGACATCAAAGTTATGATAACTAAGCTCATCCTCCTTTAGGGGCTCGATGTAGGGAACCATTCCTTTCAAAGAAGCGCGATGTCCCGTTTCTCCATGAATAGTGATCGGATGGCCTTGGAGCACGAATTTAACCTTCGATGTAGAGAAGAAGGTATTGCTCCCGATACATGGATCCAGGGTCTTCCCAAAAGTATAGTGAAAGCACTAGGGATATCCAAGTACTTGAAATGGTATGGAGAAAGTTACCGACCCAACGAAGACATCCAGTTCAATCTCGCCTACCACATTCTTAGAAACTCCGTCGAATGAACGAATAGTCGCCTTGGGCGTCTTAACGAAGTCTTCATTTATTCCTAAGCTTTTCAAAGTGCTTAGAGGACACAAATTAAAAGCCGAGCCATTATCAATTAAAACATGAGGTACCTCCTTTCCATGGCACCTTACGGCGATATAGAGAGCCTTGTTGTAGACATGCTCTTCTCTCGGGAAATCTTCATATGAGAAGGAAATCTGAACCTTTAATAGAATGGCCCCCACGAAGTCTCCTAGTTGGACTTCGTTGATAGTCTCGAGAACGTGCACTTCGTTCGGCACCTTTTACAGAGCGTTCTTATGCTTCTCTCGAATTCTTAAAGAGGTCAAGCAAAGAGATTTGTGCTAGCATTTTCCGAAGTTCGTCGACGACTTCATATTCACTAGTTCTCACAACAAATTGGAGCTTTTTCACTTCTTCGACGTCGGCGCCTTCTTTTCGATTCCACCTCCCTTGGAGCATAACATCTTCCAAATCTCATCACTGCGTCAATTTCACCGGTCCCGTAATTCCAATGCACCGCCTTCGAGTTGTATTCTTCTACGGGTGGAAGTTTAATCTTTACCATCTTAATTCCATCATCTTGACCATTCGAGACTTCCATCACTTCTTCGCAAAATAAATCTAGTGTCGACGGCTTTTCCGAACGGGAAGCTTCCCGGTTATCCACCTTATTCGGATCAATCACAAAACGGATTGGAATGTCCACCATCCCTATCATTTCATCCTCATGAATGCTTTGAGGATTATGTTCATGATAGGGCCTCGCGGGCTTTGCATCATCGACGTTTCCTTCGTCAAAATGCCTCTGTCTTTCCCTCCCGACTCTCATGATTATACCTTCTATTCTCATACCAACATCTACCATGTGTTGGAAGGAGGAATATGTATATGCATACATACGGTTAAAATATTACGCCGGCAACGACTTGAGCATAAATTCCAACATTTCCCTTTCGATTGCGGTGGTTGCACCATCATAGCATGCTTTTTCCATCTTTCGGTGAAGAGTTCAAAACTCTCATCTTCTCGTTTTTCGATATTCAACAAGTTGACTTTGGTGAAGTATCCTCTAATCCCGAGCTTCAAAGTGTCGCACAAAGTACTCGATAATTTCTCCCAGTTTGGGACCCAATCTAGATTAATTGATTGGAACCAAGCCAATGCGGGACCGATCGGACTATGCTTAAAACCCCGAATTAATATCTCGTCATCTTCATGATAACCAACCATTTGGCGGAGGTAATACGAGATATGTGCCAAAAAGACACCCAGTGCCATCATATTTCGAGCGGAAAGTTACCCTTAGATTTACGCCTTGTGGCGGAATGTTTCTAATTTGGATGATCGGCACGATCAACTTTTTTAGTTCATCCACCTTCTTCGAAATATCATCGCCTTGTTCTTGCAACAACGCGATCCGTCTATTCTGAATCTCAATGGTCCACCGTATCTCTAGGATTTGCATACTTTCTTCTACTATTGTGGTATTATTCTTGACCACTAACTGGAATAACTCCTGCCACCATACTCGTCGGATGACGTATGTGGATCTCCAAATTGGAAAGTCGCATATCGGACTCTTGATTACGCCATTCATTCTAAGGGGTCTTCTGATTTTTGGCTTTATCAACCGTTCCCACGAACTCTTCGCTCTCGTAGTCGTCCATGCCACCCCAACCATCGGGAACTATATCTCCCTAATCAACGAAAAAGCTCGGTGGTGTCGAATACAAAACTTTAAAGTTGTATCTTCCGCTATCTTCTCCGAGATTGTCAACTATCTCCCCCCTCTCAATAGCTTTCTGCATGAACCTTCTATCACCTCGGCGAGCTTTTTCCAGGAGGATTTCATAATCATCTAGCTCTTCGGTTTCTTTGCCATCTTGGACATTCATTAAGTATCCTGAAGGAACTCTCCAAGTCTTCCCTCTCGTAACTCTCATCACGAACTCCTCTGCCACCATATTGATGGTTACATAGGTTCCCTTGAAAGTAGCGTCTTCCATTCTCCCAATAATGCCTAAATTGATTAGTTGTTCTAGACATGTCTTCTTTTCTTCATTGGAAATAGTCGCTCCATCGGGGGTATTGCGTAGCTAGGGTCAAGATATCCCGCATTTTGCTCACGTCTATTATGAACTCCGAGTTTCTTCGTGGTCACTCTCAAATATCGTGTTCACCTCGCGATGTTCCGGTAAAGGGTTTTGTTGCACGTTTGGTTCGGTCTTATCGAACTCCAGGACCTTAGCATCAATTAAGGCTTGCACCTTATATTTAAGAGGGAGACAATTGTCAACATTATGCCCCCTTTCTCCCATGTGATAAACACATGTATGAGTTTCGTCGAACCCGGCGAACCTAGGAGGATTCACTCTAGGAGGTTCCTTCACAACCAATTGGTTCTCAAGCAGCATGGATGGTAGTTTAGACAAAGGTCGAGGCAATGGGGTAAAAACAGGTTGGTTTCTCTTTCTTGGCTCCGGTGGTTTAGGGATGGTCTAAGAAGAAGATCCTTAGGTAGGGGTAGGAGGTGAAAACTTTTTCGGTTTAGGTGGGTTAGGGACAAACGCCACATCACCGGTTTGCTCCCTATCTCTTCTTACGGGGTATTGACGTCTAAAAGACGAGTCGGGTATCTTCTTTTCCCGCAATGCCCATTCATGACGCTCCGCCACCTTAATTAAGTGTGCGAATGTCTGAAACCCAGAGGTGTTCAACTTGTTAAAGTACTCAAAGGGTAATGCCTTGAGGAAGATGTCCACCAACTCTTCTTCAGGGGACAGGTGGTTTCACTTGTACGGCTAGAGCTCTCCACCTTTGAGCGTAGGCGCGAATGGCCTCGTTCTTCCTTTTAGCGGTCCTAAAAAAGTCTTCCCTAGTAAGGGTCGTCGAGTGTTAAATTTGTATTGCCTAATGAACTCATCAGCTAACTTGTCCAAATCAATAAGACTCTCGGGTTTCCAGTTCAATGAACCATGCTAAGGCTGCCTCGGATAGACTTTCTTGAAAAGTATTGACCAATAGAAGGATGTTGTCTCGAGAACCGAGACATACGGTGCAAGTAGTACTTCAGATGCGCCTTGGGACATCCGGTCCCGTTGTATTTCCTTACGAAATCGGGCTCCTTGTAATCGAAGGAACCTCAATCTTCTCAAGCGGTTTCACCTTATCAAAGCGTGAAAGCTCATATCCCCGACTAACCAAGCATTCCTCAATCTTGGCGAGCCTTTTGATTTCTTCCTCCATCTTGAGGGCTTGTTTTTCTTTCTTTTCCAAGTCTATTACAACCGGAGGGTCCTTAAGTGGCCGCTCCAAATTTGGAGAGGTGTTTACAGCAGGGGCCGGATTAGCACTGTACCATCTAATGCGCTCGGAGGAGCTTGAGAATTCGAATCGATATGATACTTCCCTTTGACCGGCAATTAGCATTGCCTTCATCTCTACCACCATCGTGGCTATCATATTCATCTCGATTCTCCGGATTACCCACACGAGGTGCGAGTTCTTCTTGTTCCATTCTTTTTAGGCGTGTTTTGCTGCGTGTCCTCGTGATTATCTGTCACCTATTTTTCATGATACTAGTCAACATTGAGAGCATTCAAAATCTGAAAAGACAAATCCGTGGTGATTGCGTTTCCTACATAATGATGTGTATGCGTGAAACATAAAGGACATAAGATGCATTTATTACAACTTGAATTGTTCAAAAGTGTTCAAAAATATAACAATATGCAAAACTAAATGGGGGGATGGATCTATCCAAGCCGCGGACGCTTGGATTCTTATTGTTCCTCTAATCCGTTTGAATCCCACAAATAAGGATCTTCTCTTTCTTCGGACATCCAAAGCTCCAAATCTTTTGGCACATACGGCTCCACTCCTAGGACGTACGGTACAATGTATTCGGGTACATATGATTCCACTTCTTCAATGCGGGGGGATACGCATTCGGGTACGTACGGCTCGACCAATGATCTGCGGTACTCTTTGAACTTCCGAATATAATCCTTGGAAGCCCTGTGGATGTTCATATTATCATCTAAATAATCAGGCCATTCAACTTGTTGCAATGGGGAATTCTTTAAAGCATGAAGGATAAGCTTGATTCGGCCCGATAAAGCTTCTTTGCTTTTCGGTGAGCTTTCCATGTGCCATATTAAATGAGAAGTTCCCAGGACAAACATCTGGTGGCACCTGTTGCAAAACACCAAACTGTCTCACCACGCGAATAGGGTAGTAGGCCACCACCAATAATAGGGCTATCATGAACGCCCGCAATACGAGCCTCTAGAATCTTGGGCCAAGTTAGACGCCATCGGATATCTCAAGCTCAAATCTCTAAAGCTCAACCCATTTCTTAAAAGAATGGTTAGGCATGAGGGATTAGCAATTGAGGAATGATTTAAGATGATGCACATGCTCATTGATCTCATAGCATCCTACCCGAAGTTGGAAAGTTTTTATTTGAGAAAGGAACCACATATGAAGTAGTCCGTTGGATGCTTGGAAAGTGGCCTTTTGGAGGTTTTTAAACGGTTTAGAGAAAGGAAGGTTTCAGTTAGGATCATGTAAGAGTAGTTCCATCGGTAACATGCTTGTTGGGCTATGTGAACTATGGAGGGGTCGAAGGTAGTCCTAGAAGTAGGGAATAGGACGAAGGCAAAGAAAGCTAGGACGAACACCTTTCCCGATTTATGACCGGTATCGGCAGGCAAAAAAGAGTAATTGTCAAAGAAAAATGAGAAAGTAAATTTGCGAGTTGGATTTGTATACTTTTTCTATCTCCCGAAATTTTGAGGCGAATGAAACTCGATAGAGAAAGGGTAGGGTCCATATCTAGAGGAGGTTGAGTTATATGGTCATCGAATTTGCCTTCGATGATGGCGAGAATACTCTTCGAGTGTAGGGGTCAATTCGAGGCCTTAGAAGTTGAAAGTCATCGTGTGCGCATTCCGTGTCTTGGCTAAAGCTTGAATAAGGCCGGTTGGTATTCCACTCTAATCGGATCCACTAGTCGACGTAGTCGTCCTTCAATATACGCCTTATTGATCGGGTTGAAACGGTCCCACCATTGAGAAAACTCCTTGCGCGGCACCGGAATGACCTTAATATCTTCATTCCCCATAATCTAAAATATGCAAAATGATGATTCTAATGTCAATTACCACGGATTATAACCGATATGCATGAAATGTGATGCAAATGCACTAATCAAATTCCATGTCATCCTTTAGTAAAATGTGGGTCAACTACTCCCATTTGACTAAAATAAACCAAATGGGGTAGTTATGGACCAAATCCTACCTAAAGATGGCATGTAATTGATTAGGATCGTTTAAGCGTAATCGGGGAGAAAGCCATTATTACAACTTTGAGTTTGACAACTCATAAAACTCACAATCTTAATATAGTTAATTCCAAAGAAGCAGAATATAAAGACATCTAAAAGTGTTCGACCCATACACGTCAAAAGAAAATACACAAACAACCCCGAAGAAATGTAACAAACCCTAGAAATGCCCCAAAGTCGAACCGAAACTAGCTAGTCGGATCGATGTCTTCATCCGATGATATCTCTACCAACTCGGGAGGATCAACACCTTCTTCATCATTGGAGGATATGACAACAACTTCCATGTTCTTGATTGGAGAATGATTCGGGGCCGTCTTAATTGTGTGAGGTCGCCTCATCAATTTCGCGTATACCTCTCGGATCCTTTCTTTTTCGCGTTTGAGCTCCAAATGTCGTGAGCAACTCGTATAGTAACAATTTTCACCGCGAATGCGGTTGCGTTCATTGAGTTCCCTCCCGTGGATAAATCCAAAGACTTGGAATGAATCCGGCTCTCGATCATTACGTCAAATGCTCCTTCGCTCCCACATGAACACATCGGGGACGTTGGTCCGACCTTAAGGCGTCATCTAGTCTAAAAGATGACCTTCAACCCCAATCACTTAAACGATCTTACAATTTTTCATGATATGTTTGTGAAAATGCATGCTATGCATAATTTAAATTTACAAGTTCAAATTAAAAGGGAAAGAGCCTTACCAACCGATGTTACTCTCTTTTTTGTTTTTGATTTTATGTATACCAACTTTCCATTCACATGCGCATGAGACAAGTGAGGTTTGACTCTAAAGAAATTAAAAGGGCTCGGGTGTGGACCTAAAGAGGCTCCCGTTATACGAATTGATGAGCTGTCCACAAGCACAATCAAACAATAAGTGGATAGGATCATCAACCTCGCATAGCGAGCGGGATTAAATATGGTCAACCCCAAGTGCAATCAAACACAGGAGCCTTGCATACCAGTCCCTATCTAAGGCGACCTAAAAGAGTGATTCGCGGCTCGGGTTTAAACGCTTGTGTGTGCAGTGTTGTGATCCTAAGAATATGCAAAGCATGCATAGCGTTTATATCAAATACCGCTTCAATATGTGCATAAATAAACATACAAGACCCGAAACACCATATCTGCAAAAAATAGATTAACATAGACGTCACCCCTTATAACTCCCATCTCGCATCAATATTTAACATGTTTTGTTAGCGAAAGTACCTCACCTTCAAGAGCATCTACGAAAACGATGTTATAAAATCACTCAACTTTTTTATTGGCTTAAGTCCTCTTAATGATTTCGCAACCATTCGCATCTTCGGTGGAGTCGCCGGTCTGTTGCGACCCACCTTCGCTCCCTTCGGCGCACGGATGGTGAGGATTAACGAGCCGCGCTTCCAATCCGGTTGGCGGTGGATTTTAGCGCGCAGTCCCTCCCGAGACCCATTACTCGAATCGCGGCGTGAAGAAAAATTTAGAAATATCGAGAACGACCTTAGTGTGGTCGGGTGACATGTGCGCGGTGTACATGCATATGGAGTCGTCACCGATCAATTTTTGGAGGGTATGATCGGGAACCCTATCGAGCGGTCGGGAGAAACCGTTCAATTCTACGAAAACCGAGAAGTGGGTCGGGGACTTGGTTACGCCGAGATTTACATCGACCCCCTTTCGGTTACCGAAGTTGAGTGATTTTCTAACTTAAGAATTCATGTAGACGATATTCAAGGTGAGGTAGGCTCTAGCGATCTAGAGTTGCCATATAGACGGGAATTTCTATCCTACCAATCACAATCATAAAATTAAGTGCGCAATCATCAATAATCACCATCAAATCAAGTAATCAAACGAGCATGGTATGTCTAGTATGGCCCTATCGGCCCGGAGAAAGATCTATTTGAGTTCGGGATGGTTCGAAAAATTTTGGGAGCAAGTGCCCGGAAGGGTAAAATGGTCATTTTGGGAGGTTCGGGACCCAAAAACCACAAAATAGGGTCGGGCCAGTTGAATGTGGCCATTTCCCATTTTTTTGTGATTTTCCATAATTTTTTTGGAATTTTTCTAACTTTTTTTGGATTTTTTTATTTATTTTCCAAAAATCAATAATTTTCCGGATCGATGTAAATCTATCCTCGAACTTCAAAATTTCTCGATCCAAACTATAAGAATCCCGAATCGATCTAGAATTTTTTAGAATTTTTTTTTTGGGAAAATTGGGAATTTTTATGAATTTTATGAATTTTATTGATTTTTTTTTGGATTTTTAGAAACTTTTTTTGAATTTTTTATTAATTTTTTGGACCGGGTCAACCCGGTCAACCCCGATCAACCCGACCCTGACCCGACTCGGACCCGCTCTCTACTAAAACGACGCTAGATCCTATTTATTCTAATTTTTTTTATTTTTCAAAATAATTTCCTAATATTCAAAAATACGAGAAATTAAATGGACGTCCGAGGATTGAACCTAGAACTAATCTCAACCGTTCACTCACTCGCGCCTACGTACGACTCACCGCACTCGATCACATCCGCCCTGTGTACAAAAACGAAGCCGCATCTAGAATGAACGAACGGTCACGATTAACCCTAGACTCGATCCGGACCGTTTGTTCGCCTAGGGTTAAAACGACGACGCATTAGACCCTTACCCCGAACGACGTCGTATATTCACTTACACAAACGACACCGTTTATGTATTTTTTATTTTCTAACTAACAAACGAAAATTCGAAAATCTAATCGGATGGTCTATGCTTAAAAGACTCGATTTATCCTAGCCATCCGATCTGCTGAGTTAACTAAACCGATCTAACGGCCACTGACTCAACGACATCTGGATTAATGACCGCTCGCCACCTAGGACTTTGACTCGTTAACTCGCCAACTTGGCTTCGTCTTCAACCTCTCGACGACAACGGAATCGACGGCTGGCCTTTCTCCGGCGAGATCTAATGGTGAGATCTCGACGGAATTACACAAAACCAGTACCAATCGACTAAATCGAACCTCTAGATTAACATATCTCATAATCAAGCAATTTTATCGGCTAAATCACGAGTATCACACTACACACAGTCGGCCATCGCCGAGTTCGAACATGTAGAATCAAGCCAAATCGGATCAATTCATTCATACATGAGCATCATAGGAAGTTCAAGAAGCTTACCTCGAGCTTCGATTGAGCTCGCAATGGCTAGAATCGCCTCGGTCGAAGTTCGACCAGGCCGCGACCGGTTGAAGGCTCGACTCGAGGTATTTAGGCGAAATCGATGCAAAAAAGGAATGTAGACATGCTCGGTGATATTCAAGGATCAAAATGCACATGCTAATTCAACCGATTATGCCCGAGATAGTGCTACACCATGAATACATGGATCAAAGCTCGCGAGGTCGACTCACCCGTTTCGGAGGTTGTAGGTCAATGGAGCTGGTGCGATCGCTTCCTCTTAGCTCGGGCGAGCTTCCGGTGATGATCCGATGCCCCGATTCAGCCTGGATTGACCGGGCCGAAGTCGCGAAGCTTCGGTGTGAAGCTTAGCAATGGCGTCGCGCGAGACTCTCTCTCTCTACTTTTCTCTTTCTCTCTCTATTCTGGTATCGCAGATGAGCACGAATGAGCCTCTCTCCATTCGCGAAGCTTCTCAACCCTTTTATACCAACTTTGAATTTTGGTGCGTCGGGGAAGAGCTTTGTCGACCCTCTCACACATGCGCACACGTGCATTGGGTCGTCGGACGGCGACGAAATCGGTTGGGATTTTGTCTAGGTCCGTTAGGCCTTCCGTCCGTCCAGCGCCGGTGAGCATAAATTTCACTCGGGTTTTAGAGTGTTGACTTTTCCATGCGCCGAGACTTTGATCGGTTGTCCTGCCGTGCTCCGGCGACCATTAGGTTGTGCAACCGGTGGCGATTGACACGTCTGGACTTGACGAACAAAACGCCTCCCCAATCTCGCTCGATTGTAGTCGAATGGCCATCCAATTTGGTCGTCGAACTTCGGTCTTCAAACCTGCGAAATGGTGCAAGCTCAAGGGGGAAGACGACACTTTGTTTTTGACCGGTAACATGCAAAAGTTGCAAATAAAAAGACTCAAATTGTATTTTTTTAGGCGAATCAACCCTTGGTGTTGTGAAGAAACACCTAAAATTGAGTTCAATTTTTAGTTTTTCTTGAGGTCATTATGAAAAGGGAATTTAAATAAAAATATAGAACATCTTTCTATATTTTTGTGACCTCGGGAAATATTTTTCGTGAATTTTCTTGTATTTTTCTATTTTCCGAAAATATTAAAAAATGCGAAAAATATGAAAAATTATTTTTTGTTAAAAAATGCTTCCTTATGCTTGGCCAAGGCCACCAAACTTGTTTTTTTTCAAATTGTTTTGACTTTTTATGAATTTT
The DNA here is from genome assembly GCA_021437795.1 of Rhodamnia rubescens. Taxonomy (NCBI): domain Eukaryota; kingdom Viridiplantae; phylum Streptophyta; class Magnoliopsida; order Myrtales; family Myrtaceae; genus Rhodamnia; species Rhodamnia rubescens. The sequence continues at coordinate 842,963 of JAILYA010000035.1, forward strand.
TGTGAATTTTATGAAATAAAACTAAGAAACACTTGATAAAAAATCAGTGTGTAACAACAATAAAATAAAAAAACAAATATTATTTGGGAAAAAAAGACAAAATAGGATTAGAAGAAGTAACCTAAGATATTAGGATACTCTAGATTAGCCATGTGACAATATGAAATATTATATCTAGAATATTCTATATCAATAATTTATTCGAAAAAGACAAAAAAAATTAATGTTGCTACAATTAATCGATTTAAATAAGAAAATAAAAATAAAAATGATATAAAATACACTAGAACTAGAAGGAGGCTTCTAGAGCTTAAAATGATCTTAAGTGGCATGTTAAAATCATGACACATAGTAGAACTTGGGGAGCAAGTCAAGAAATCTTCTAGAGTAATGCATTGTAAGCATTTTAAAAAAATAATTAATGTATATAAAGACTTGTGGCAAAAAATTAATTAAGTGAGGAGAAGAGTTCCTCATAGGTGTGTGATTGAGGAAATGCCACATAAATAAGTCTATAAGGTAGTCTTATAGAGTGCTAGGTGGAACCTTGAAGAAGAAGACACCTAAACTAATTAAATTAAAATAGACAACACAGAAAGGGACATGTGTATAAATAGAATACTCTAGAAAAGCAATGTGGCACATAATCCTTAGTTCTTGAGGAAATGTGAGAGGCCAATGATTAAGAGGAAAATGACAAATCATTGCCACCTAAGCTTGCCTTGGAGAATAAGTACCAAGAAAATAAATGAAATAAATAAGAAAATAGTACTATATAAAGGGGAGCTCCACCTCATTTGGACCCCCTAAAATTCGGCCATCCCTATCTCTCCTCTCCCTCTCTATTTCGCCGTCCCTCTCTCTTTTCGACTCTCATTTCTCGACTCCCTCATCATCGGCGCCACCCTCCACCGAGGCCACCACAAGCCGTCATCGCATCGGATCCTCGATACACTCTTCAAACCAACCTCTCCCCTTGTGCTCTTATATTTTCATCTACGTGTTGTAAGTGACATCTAACCCTTACTTAGGATGTAAAGCTTTACTATTCTAATGCTTGCTTGACAAGTATATGTGACGCATGCTCTCCTCGATCTTGCTATCTTTGATGGTAAGATCATACAATATGAAGTGATATGTTATATACCTTAAAGTGTGCACAATATGAAAAGAAAAGTGGAGATCTATGCGAATATGAAAAGGAATCGAAAACGATTCATATATGTTATTATTGCTTGCATCGTGAATCTTGTTGAGCTTATTTCCTTTGTTCGGATTAGATGTTGGCTTATTGAGATTATTATATCTCACTCCTTAAATTTTCAAAATTGTAGGTAATGGCTAATCTGCCATCTCCTCTTTTTGGTGATGTGATGTACATGGACATTGCTTGTGTCGACGTTATAGATTTGGATAGTGAAGTAAGCTTTGGCGCTATATGACTACCATTTGGGTAAACAAAGGTTGACCTACTTATGTGCCTCATAGGTTTATCGCATGATACCTCATCACGAATGGCAACCTCGTAGGACCACTCTCCGATGCTGCAAGTCCACCGGGTTTTGCGAATGGAGGTTTACCACATGTGATTGAGAAAGGCGACGTAAAGGTGGAATTTTTTGGACACAAAAGCGACAATATGAAGATGTATGGCACGTGACTCTTAGGTGACCGGAGTGCTTGGAGGACTTTTTGGAAGCCCAAGTATCACTTTTTGAGGGCAACTCATAGTATCGAAGTAGTTTCCCCCAAGCCTATGATGTATATATAAAAGAAATGTTTATAAAGGATATGTAAATGTTATGTAATGAAATGAAATATAACATGGTGTAGAAATGTCTTCTCTAGTTTCCTCGCTTAACGAATAGTTTAAAAATACAATCGCTTCCGTGTTTAATATAACATGAAGTTGGACTTGATAAAGGGTCGATTTTGAGGACGGTGTACACGAGACATCATATGTCCTTCCCCACAACGTCATGACCTTGTGATCCTTATACGGTCTCGGTTTATAAACGGCATTAAGTCGTAGTGCTCTTGGAGGGATTCAAGAGACCGAGAATTCCAAAGGAGTTTATATCTCCTATAGCGAGGTATAAGGGTCGCGTCGGGGACGTCACGGCTTGTTTGGTATCGTAGCGGGGTTAATAGTACCTAGAGTGGTAAGGCGCGATGGGAAAATGGATAGATGATTAAGAGAGACACCGTATTATGCATGTGATTGTTGGCTCTAATCTTTATTGTTCTTGTTATTATCTTGAATTAACATAAGCTTTAGTAATAGTCGTATAGAATATTTCTCGGCTAGTTTTTGGCTATAGCATAAGATGAATTTGCGAGGAAGACCGCCAAGACGGGATGCCCAACTAGACGAATCACTGTAAGCTTTAACTCAAATTGGCAACCTTATAGGGTAGCATGCGCAACAACGACGCAGGTTGCTAATGCCTCGGGAAATGCCTCGACGTCCGAAACCGGAAATGGAAATGGCGGACATCGTATACAAGGTTTGATTGAACAAGTCTTGAAATTAAAGACTCCCAAATTTGCTAGTACAAGAAACCTAGAAGAAGCTCAACTATGGATACATGAGCTTGAGGAGATATTTGCCTATGTAGAATGCTCGAAATTCGACCAAGTAGCTTTGGCCGAATATCGGTTGCAAGGTAACGCCAATTATTGGTGGAAGGCTATCAAAGGAACGGTGTTCTCTGTTGGCACAACAATAACATGCGATGCCTTTGTCAAGGTTTTTTATGAGAAGTATTTCTCGGAAAGTGTACGCGATAAAAAAATGATGGAGTTTATGAAATTGCAATAGGGTAATATGATGGTAGATTAATATGAGGCGAAATTTGCTGAGTTGTCTAGGTACGTGTCTAAGTTGGTAAAGGAACTAGTGGCTAAAACCAAGCGGTTCCTGGAAGGATTGCTACCTAGCATCCGAGATCAAGTAGTGCCCTTAAATCTTCGGGACTACAATGAGCTCTATGTGAGAGCTCAAATGATAGAGCGGTACCCATTAGAACACTCGTTGGCTAAGCTATATCGGAGTCTACCCTCCTCGATTAATGAACCGCGATAAGCGGTTTAAGGATAAAAGACCCTTCATTCCAAATAAAAAGAGGAAGATGCTGAGTGGCAATCAAATTGAATTGTGCTAATATTGTGGAAGGCGGCATGGTAATGCCCCGCCGAATGCTTATAGGAGCATGCTTTCAATGTGGACAAGCAAGGTCATCGGATGAGAGATTGCCTACAATAACAACCGCAACCATTGAATAGGCAACAACCTTAGCGGGCGAGATAACAAGAAAATGTACAACGACCGCCGGAGCAAGGACGAGTCTACGCGGTCACTCAAGAAGAAGAGAGAATTCGAAGACCGTCGTTATAAGTACGGTTCTTATTAATGGTTGCCTAGTATATGCATTATTCGATACTAGAGCTACTCATTCGTTTATAGCTAAACGTTTTGTGGAATTGTTTGAAATAGAAGTTAAACCGCTATGAGTGCCCTTGAGTATAACGACACCTCTTAAGAAGGAAATGTTATCCACATTGTCATGTAAGGCATGTAGAATCAACATAGGTGGATATGAGGGAAGGATGAATTTAATGGTTTTGGATATGCATGACTTTGATGTCATAATAGGAATGGACTAGCTTCGCAAAGCGGTGGGCCAATGTAGATTGTTGCCAAAGAATAATTTATCTCAAACCACCGGGATCATCTAGTTACGAGTTTGTTGAAAATGGTGGAATGTGTTCTAACCTGATGATTTCAGCAATAGAAACAACCAAACTTCTTGGTGATGGATGTCAAGGGTATTCAGCGACCGTAGAAGATAAGGCACGAGAAGAACCTAAGTTGGAAGATATTTATGTGGTTAAGGAATTCCTTGATATTTTTCCAAAGGATTTATCGGGATTACCTTCGGAAAGGGAAATTGAATTCACTATTGAATTAGTTCCTAGTACGGAGACGATCTCTAAAGCTCCCTACCGGATGGCTTAATCGGAATTAAAGGAATTAAAAGTGCAATTACAAGAACCGCTTGATAAAGGATTTATTCGACCAAGTACCTCATCTTAGGGAGCACCGGTTTTGTTCGTAAAGAAAAAGAATGGATCTTTACGACTATGTATGGACTATCGGCAATTGAATAACGTCACCATTAAGAATAAGTATCCATTGCCGAGGATCGACGATTTATTCGATCAACTCTAGGGTGCATCGGTGTTCTCTAAGATAGATTTAAGGTTGGAATATCATCAATTAAGAATGAGGAAAGAAGACATTCCAAAGACGGCTTTTAGGACTCGATATGGGCATTACGAGTTTCGGTAATGCCATTTGGATTAATAAACGCACTGCGGCTTTCAAGGATCTAATGAATCGGGTGTTCAAGCTGTTTTTGGATCGAGTTCGTCATCATTTTTATTGATGACATATTGGTGAACTCGAAGAGTAAAGAGGAGCACGCCCAACATTGAAGAAAGACATTACAGACTCTTCGAGAAAATAAACTATTCACCAAGTTTAGCAAGTGTGAATTTTGGCTAGACTAAGCGGTATTCTTGGGTCATGTAGTATCGGGAGAAGGTATTTCAGTAGATCCGACCAAGATAGAAGCAGTAGTAAATTGGCCGAGACCTACAATGATTATAGAAATTCGTAGTTTTTTTGGCCTGGCAAGGTATTAAAGGAGATTTATAAAATAAATTCTCAAATATTGCCGCTCCTTTAACAAGGCTCACAAGGAAGAATGTTAAGTTCGAATGGACGGAAAAGTGTGAGCAAGGTTTTCGGGAGCTCAAGCGAAAGTTGACAACCTGCTCCTATTCTAACAATACCCTATGAAGTGGGAGGATTTATAGTCTATAGTAACACATCGCATAAAGGATTGCGCTATATCCTAATGCAACGTGAAAAAGTAAAAGCTTATGCATCAAGACAACTTAAATTTTATGAGCTTAACTATCCCGTTCATGATCTAGAACTAGCGGCGATTGTTTTTGCCCTAAAAATATGGAGACATTATTTATATGGAGAAAGATTCGAAATTTATATAGACCATCGTAGTCTCAAATATCTATTTTCTCAAAAGGAATTAAATATGTAGCAATGAAGGTGGATGGAATTGCTCAAGGTCTACGATTGCGACATTATTTATCGTCCCGAAAAAGGCGAATAAAGTCACTGATGCCTTAAGTCGCAAGTCCGCTATTGCCGCATTGATGATTAAAGAATGGGGTATGATTGTTGAAGCTCATGACTCTGAATTTAAGTTAGAAGTAGAAGACTTATGTGGATTATTGGCTACTTTGTGAATCGAATTGGAGATACAGACAAAGAATCTAAGCCTTACAAAAGACGGATGCAAAGTTACTAAAAACACGAAGTAAGGTCGAGGAAGGAAACGAACCCGACTTTCGGATAACCGATGATGATACGTTAATGTTTAGAGAGAGAATTTGTGTTCCTAACAATGAAAAACTCAAAGAGGAAATCTTATCGGAGGCTCATCGTAATTACTATAGCATCCAACCTAGAAGTACAAAAATGTATCAAAACCTCCGTAAGCAATATTGGTGGAATGGTATGAAGGCTGATGTAGCAAAGCACGTGGCTAAATGCTTGAATTGTCAGCAAGTAAAGGCTCAACATTGCAAGCCTGGAGGTTTATTAAATCCATTGAAAATATCGGAATGGAAACGGGAACACATTACCATGGACTTTGTCTCGGGATTACCGAGGATTCAAAAGGGAAGTGACTCAATCTAGGTAATAGTCGACAAACTAACAAAGTCGGCTCATTTCCTACCAGTTGAGAAGAATTTCTCTTTAGAAAAGTTGGCCAATCTATACATCAAATAGATCGTTCATTTATATGGAGTACCTATTACGATCGTGTCGGATCGAGACCACGATTTACCGCAAAGTTCGGCAGAGTCTTCAAACCGCCATGGGAACAAAACTTCAATTTGGCACGGCTTACCATCCTCAAAGTGATGGCCGGACGAAAAGGATGATACGGACATTAGAGGATATGTTACAAGCATGTGCCATTGATTTTAAAGGAAGTAGGGATGAGCATCTCGCACCTAGCAGAATTTGCTTATAATAATAATTACTAGCATAGTATTGGGATGGCTCCATTTGAAGTATTATATGGTAGAGCTTGTAGAACTCCGGTTCTTTGGGATGAAATAGGGGAAAGAAAGCTTATAGGCCCGGAGATAGTACGGATGACCGGAAGGAATTTATGGACTATAAGAAATCGCCTTCATATGACACGAGTAAACAAAAAAGTTATGCCAACAGCCGAAAGAAATCATTAGAGTTTCAAGTTGCCGATTTTGTATTTCGAGAGTGTCGCCTATGAAAGGCGTATCACGTTTCGGAAAAAAGGAAAGTTAAGCCTAAGGTACGTCGAACCTTTTGAAATCTTAGAGAGGATCAAGGAATTGACATATAGGTTAGCATTACCGCCACGATTTGCTAACATCCATAACGTATTTCACGTCTCGATGTTGAGAAAATATGAACCTGATCCGTCACATGTTATCGATTACAAGATAATAGGGATAGATAACAAAACATCATAGGTTGAAACTCTGTGTGGATCATAGACAAAAAGAGCAAGTCTTATTAAATAAGACGCTTCCCCTTATCAAGGTCCCATGACAAGTACCACGGGATAGAGGAACGATAAGGGAGAGTGAAGAAGCGATTAGAAGCCAATATCCACACTTATTCCAACCACCGGGTATGTTTTAAATTTTGAGGACAAAATTTTATAAGGGGAAGAGATTTGTGACACCCAAAAAATTTAGGACCAGATTAAGCTTAGGTTTTGGACTAAATACGGATAGTAGCCAAAGGATCGAGATGAGCCACCAAAGAACAAAGATTGCCTTCGATATGAGTCATAGCTTAGTATATCCATCAGCTATGCTACCAATTGAGGGTCGATCGTGTGATGACCTAAAATCGAGCATGGATCGATTATAATTGACCTCGTCAAGCTACAGAACGACCACAGGATCACCCCGAAATCGACAAGGGAGTGAACCATGGAACAATCCACAAGCTGAAAAAGGTCAACAAGCAAACTAGTCGTGAATTCGACGAAGGTCGATTTGTAGAACTCCATAGCAGTCATGCTCTAGTCAAGGGCTCGATCACCCGAGACTATGTGACGTACTATTGGAACACTACGAATCGAGATGAACCAATAATGCATCAATTTGAATTGGTCATGAGAGGTAAACTCGATAGTGTTCGGTATGCCCTTGGTTTAGGAACGGGTGATTCCAACCCTGAAATGAGATAAAAGAAGTGGCTCTTGATTCAATAGGCAACGAGACACGATCTTAAGCGGGCCAAACAAGGCTACACCTCTTGATGTGCTCGGCAATGAGTCGAATGGCTTTACAAGAAAGAGATGGTCTAACCTTTAGTATAATTAGGCGCCTTAAAAAGAGGAATCACTTAGCTTGATAGATAACACTTTTGGAGTCTCAAAGCACTAAATAAGAGGTCGATCGCTAGATGATCTTACCCAATTAAATAGAATGACCAAATTACCATTAGCATTGGTTATGCTTGGCATCTATAGAGTAGAATGGAAACTTGGAGGTCTCACGGTTAGGTGACACCAAGGATACCGAAATTTATAAGCCAAATCTCTATTTTAAATGTAAAATGAAATAAAGAAATAGAATATATATATATATATATATATATAGAGTCGGCGTGAGCCATAGTAAAGAAAGAAATAAAACATTCAATTATAAAAATATGTCTTGAAGGCCTAAAGAATAGCCAAAGAGAACATATAAAAATAAGATATGTGGCATCTAGAATATTCTAAATTGTTAAGAAAAATTAAATATAAAATATGGGCTTGGAGAGTAAGTTACCATGTCAAGACAAAATAGTTAGTCATTTCAAACATAAGACGTCGAATAATAGAATGTCATTCGTTAAATTAAGCTGTTATAAGGCCATCCGTTGGATCTTGACGCGGGAAAATATGGGAGAGATAGTAGACAGAAAGGAAATTAAACATACAGAGAGAACAAATAAAGAGAAAAGGGACTATGGGAAGACAGATAAGGGGGCTTCACCGGGGGCTCTCAAAGACCGAATGTGGCAGCCGAAGGTGTTTGGGTTGCGTCCGAAGGCGGGGATGGTGGTGGTGGTGGGTGGAAGAGACTAGGCTTCAACACTTTGTGGATGTCTGAACTGAACGGTGGGAAGAAGGTATTGGGGTTGATCGAGGCAAAGTGCACAAACTACGTTTATGGGCCTCCAAACTCCTTCGGATCTTATGGCCTTCCATAAAATTCACGAGACGCATGAACTCCAAAGTGGAGACAAAATATGAACATCACCCATATTACTTTTAATTAAGTTTACATGTCCATGAAATTCGTACTTATATCCAACTAAGTAACAACTTGGTTGGGGGAAGTTTTCTTTCGCACGGAGAGAAAAACACGGACCTCTCACACACACACTATATATATATATATATATATATGGAATTTGCTTACCTGGTCGTGCCCCTACATAAGACAGTGGGACGATCATTGCATTGCCACACAAACTTGATTTATTGAAACCCAGATCACTTGTTGATCCGGTTTCATATTTTGACTCCCTTTTTTTTCTTTTTTTACTTTTATGTATTTTTATTGTAAGCTAAAATTAGAAGATAAAGTACACAAGATAATTACACTTCTATTTTATTTATTTATTAAGAATTGAGAAAAGCTAAGAAGAGAGTTCATGAGAGTGCGGGCCCACGCGCACCACATATCCGCGTGATTTGCTTGTTAGCCAAAAGTCCATGTCTCGACATACACGCACTATATATCCGCGTAATATGCTTGTCGGCCAAAAGTCCGCGTTTGAAAAGCCCAACTTGAAATCATTTCGTAATTTTGGAAATAATATCCATGTAGTCTTTTTATTTTCATTGAAACCTTGATTGTGTAGGCCCCTCTTATAATTTTTTTTTCGATTTTAGCTTCCAATAAAAATAAATAAAGTAAGAAAAGAAAAAAGAAAGAAAAATGTGTAGTGAAAATGCTGAAACCGGATCGAGTAAGTGACCGATTTCCACAAATCAAATTTGTGACCATAAAGTGACCATCCTAGTGACATTTCTTGGGGGACGGTCAACTTAGCCAAGTCCTATATATATATATATATATATATATATATATATATATATATCCCATCTGTCGCGACCCTCCCGAGAGGGGCAAGTCTCGTGGGGTGTGTAGGCTAATGGGTCGTTTTTTGATCATGTTGTTTGTAGATCTCGGACGCGGCCTCCCACAAGGCCCATTACCCAAATCGCAAAGGAGGATAAAGTCGGATCGACTTTTTAGTGTGGTCTAGTGACATGTGATACGTGTGCATGCCTCGGAGTCTCCATCAATCATTTCTTGAAAGGTATGATTGGAAAACCCTATCGAATAGTCGAGAGTTTATATTTGATTCTACGAGAACCAGAAAAAAGGGTTCGTGGATTTAACTACTCCAATTACCTTAATTGACGCCCTTTCGGTACCTAAATTGAATGAATTTTCTAACCTCGGATTTCATGCGGATGAGTGGGGTACGAATCCCAAATCTAAAAGTTCATGCAGATGAGAACTACCCTAGCAAACATAATCAATAAAGAAAGTGCGTAACTCAAGGAATCATATCATGCGGGTAAATCACATCAAATCAGCATGTCATTCCTAATAAAGCCCTATTGACTTAGAAAACAATCAATCACAACTCCGAGGGTAAACAAGAATGAATTGGACATGATTTACCCATGAGGGGCAAAATCGTAATTTTGAGAAAATCTAGGGATAATTTTTCAAAGAGGACAAAATCATCATTTTGAAAGAGATCCGCAGTGAAAAACGTCAAAAATAGGATTGGCCCCCTAAATTAACCCATCTCTTAATTTTCAGCATTTTTTAGAATTTTCTGAAATTTTTTGGGAACAATTTACCCTTAAGGGGTAAAATTGTCATTTTCTCAAAGAAATGAGATATGAAAAATCTCGGATATAAGGATTAGCCACCTAACCGACCCATATCCTAATTCCGGCAATTTTCACGACTCGTGAGGAATTCAAAAGCAATTTACCCTTTGAGGGATAAAATTGTCATTTCGAGAAAAAAAGGACGAAGCTCGAAAATCCAAATAGAAGGATTGGTCACCTAACTTGACCCAAACCCTAATTTTGGCATTTTCGCAAATCTTAGGAATTTTTAGAGACAAATTACCCCTAAAGGGTAAAGATGTCATTTTTAAAAGATCGGGAAAAGAAATCTCAAAAATAGGATTAGCCAGTTGATTGTGGACATTTCTCAATTTTTGAGAATTTCTGAAATTTTCTAGGAATTTTCTACAATTTTTCCTAAAATTTTTGGATTTTTATAACCATTTTTAGAATTTTTGAAATTTTTTTTAAAAGGGAAATTGGTCCGAGTGGAACTGCGTAGCCCGGTCCCGATTCGGACCGCATGGCCACTCAAGCATCAAAACGACGTCGCAGCCCCCTAATCCTACGGTTACTATTCCACTACCTGGCTGAATCTAGACCTTTCGATCGGTCAACTAAGATCTACGACTCGGATTATAACGAAGACTCGATCTAGACCGTCTAATCTAATTACCAAAAAGGACGGACGAGATTGAATGGAGAGACTTGATCGCAGCCGTTCAATCCGCATACTAATCTTATAGCCACGGTCGTACGGCGAGACTAATTCTCGACCATCCAATCAAACTTTATTTTTTTTTTTATATATTCGAAAATCTTTTCTAATTAAAATTCTAATTATCGATTGGGCCGGTGGATCGCTTCCACATGGCCTCCCACGAGCCGTCCGATTGCCTAACAAACTCGAGCAGATCTAACGGCCTCGCTGACGTGGCATGCCACGTATCATGCCATGTGGCACCATGTTAACACCGGGTTAGCGTTGACTAGGTCAACGAACGTTGACTTTGTCAACTCGGTCGGAGAAGACGATCGGCGCCGGCATTCCATCCCGGCGCCTCGTCGGAAGCCAATTTCGACGGCTACAAACATCAAAACTTCATGAAACTAACGCCATTCAACTCGCCTAATCATACTCTACAACATACCACAAGATCGTACCATTATAATCACATTTGACTAACCCGCAAATCTTGACCGAAGCTAACCTCCGCGACTACTCACTCCACCCATTCTATGTGCGATCTAAGCAATTAAATCAATCGGGAAACATCACGTAGACTCAAGGGAACTTATCGACCATCGCGACATTTTGATTTGGTCTAAATTGAACTCTCGAATTCCCAATCACTCAAGGTCAAATGGAGGTCGACTCAATAATTGAGGCCATGAAAATGCACTAACACATTATGTATGGGATTAGTAAGGTACAAAGAGTAGATCGGGACGGATAGCATTGAAAATGATCGACAAAAAATGGCCAACTGCAGGCCGAGGATACATGCCTCATATTTCCATATGTCGTTGGTGCAAGGGAACACCAATTTTGTGGTAACAGGATAATGTTGGCTTTCTAAGGATATCAACCCCGCCCTAGTACCAAATCCCGATAAATTAACAGCATCATCAAAATACATGATCCAATTATCATCGATACCATCGGGATCTTATCTTTGGTTTCAGACTTCATCTGGAATCGCCTTTCCTTGAGAGCTCTTTGTTAGCATAACCGCTATAGCTTGTCCTTTAATACACTTTTGGGGCGAACTTCTTATGTCAAATTCAAACAACATCACTTGCCACTTGGCTAACTTTCCAATCGAGCCAGTTTCTCCTGTAAATACTTGATCGAATCATTCTCTATCACCAACTGAATTGATGGTGGAGGGTATCTTGCCTCAATCTACGTAGCACCCAAACTGTTGCTATACATATTCTTTCAACAGCAGAGTAATTCATCTCGGACATTGTGAACTTCTTACTCGGATAGTAAATGGTTCTTTCTCAGCCATCTTTTGGACTTGTTCGGGCGAGTAAAGCTCCCAGTGACTCTTAATGTCTTGTCGGATATAGAGTCAAAGGATGTCTGGAAATTGGCGGTACCAACACCGGCGAAGAAATTAAATCTTGTTTGATCTTTTCAAACGCTTGGTGACATTTTGCATTACGGACCACCTTAGCACCTTTCTTCGGGAGTTTGAAAAATGGTTTAGCCACATCGGAAAGTTGGCATATAAATATAGCGATATAGTTCGGTCTTCCCGGAGGCTTCTTATTTCTTTAACAATCGACGGAGTGGCTAAATCATGAATGGCCTTGATCTTGGAAGAGTCAATTTCAATACCTCTCACATCGGCCATAAATTCGAGAAGCTTTCCGGGATCTTTCCCCGAATATGCACTTATTGGGGTTCAACCTCAGCTTATATTTCCATAGGCATTCAAATAATTTCTTCAACACTTGAACGTGATCTTCTGCGGGTCGAGATTTAGTAATCATATCATCAACATACACTTTGATCTCCTTGTGCATCGTGTCATGGAATAAGGTTACCATGGCCTTTTAGTACGTTGCCCCGACATTTCTCAATCGAAAGGCATGACTTTATAACAAAAGTTCCCCCATTGGGTTGTGAATGAGATCTTAGCCCTATCTTCTTCCTTCATCGAGTATCTCGGTTATACCCGGAGAGATCGTCCATGAATGAGAATAACTCGAAACCAGCTATGCTATCAATTAGCACATCAATATGATGTAGTGGAAAGTCATCTTTCGGGCTTGCCTTGTTCAAGTCCCGAAGTTTATAACAACGGGTTCTTCTATGGTGGGAGGCCTAGATTTCTCAAAAGTGTTCCAATCTCTCCGGATAGTCATGTAGCTCTCATCATCGTCTTCTTCAACATTACGGGAATAATCACGTTGATGATCCGAGTCACATAATAACCTAGCATGCATGTTTGCAATGATATGCTTGAAATGTCATAAAAATGGTCGGTTCGGTTTGTGCGGGTAATTACAATGCATGACTTTATAAAAAATCTTTTCGAAAGAGATTTTTGAAACAAGGGAAGATGAGAAACGGAACTACTCCTCATATCCTCGAGACATCCTTATTCCTTGAAAATCATTTAGAAATAAGAATCATATGGCAAATCTAGTTTCAAGCTTCGAATCGCAAAGACAAATATCATCATCGGGCTGATTTGTTGTTCCATATGTCCTTAATAAAACGTAGGATGTTTTATTGAATGCAAAATGGACCGCATTATAAGATGTCTTGTGTGGATTAACGATCGAAAATTCAAAGGTGTTTTCCTTTTACATTCGAGGGGAAAAACACTGAATTAGAAGATAGAATAGAAATGCAGGAACGAAAACAATAATGTAATGAATAAAATGCAGAATTGACAATAGAAGAGAGGCATGTTTACTCATAAGTATCGGCATCTTCATCGAGCCATTCAATGATGACATTCACGGTATCATCATCTAGAAAAAGGTTAGCTAGATCTAGATCATCCGTAGGAAGCACTTCTTCATCTACCAACCATATAAAGTCTCTATAGAAAAAATTGTTCAACTGATTGTCAAACATCTTTAACCCGCCTTTCCGGGCACTTGAACCGATAAAAGAAACACCTCGGCCTTCTCGGCGTCCACGACTTCCACGATTTTCACCTCCGCCTCGGTCTTGGCCTCCAAGGTGAATTTTTTAAGGTAACGCGACTCGCCGCTATCAACTCCAAAGCCTATACCAACTCGTGTTCATTTGATTCCAACTATAAGGGTGTGCGAATTCCTTGGCCAAACTTGCCCAAACCATCTTCGGGGATAAATCTATAGGCTCGTCGGATCTTAGCCGGTAAAAGATCGAATTGAAATAGAGAAGAGACCCTCTTCTTAGTCCCAATAGGAGTGTAAACCACAGCCACAAGCTCTAAGGAGTGATAACTCACTTCCTATTTTACTTCGGGCTCCACATACGTAATGGCACTTGTTCGATATGCCAAGAGGTCCACCTCGCCGGTGTACGATAATCACCTTACCGTTCACAATGAATTTTACTTTCTAATGTAAGCTCGAGGGTACAGCCCCAACTATTTGGATCCATGGCCTTCCCAATAGGAATCCAAAGGCACTTGATAAATCCATGACTTGAAAGTCAATGGAAAACTTGGTTGGGCCAATGAAGACGTCAAGCTCGATCTATCCGACTACGCTTTCCTCATTCCATTGAAGGCTCTAACAGGTTGCCTTAGAAGTCCAAATCATCTCTTCTTTCATACCCAAATTCCTTAGGGTAGCTAGAGGGCAGATATTGAAAGCGAAGCCATTGTCTATCAATACATGGGTTACTCGCTTCCCATGACAATGTGTAATAATTTACAACGCCTTGTTATGTGCTCGTCCCTCCATGGGAAAGACTTCATCATAGAAGCTTATTTGATCTTTTAGTAGGATTGCCTCAACAAAGTTCTCCAACTAAGCCTCATCAATTGTCTTGGGGATATGCACTTCGTTCAGCACCTTCGGGAGAGCATTCTTGTGCTTTTTAGAGTTAATAAATAGATCGAGCGAGAGAGATCCGGGCCGGCATCTTCCTTAATTGCTCTATCACTTCGAAATCACTTGTCTTGACGATAGACAAGAGCTTTTCTCGCATCTTCTTTCGATACCTCATCACAGCGTCTATTTCTCCAAAGTCCTGTAATTCCAATGAACCGCTTTGGGATTATACTCAACTACATGAGGAATTTTAATCACAACGAGCGTCGATTTCTTCTCATCGGGTTCCGGTTCATCATTCCTCTCATCATCGAAAAAGCAAATCATGACCGGCTTGATTGGACGATCATTATTACTGTTGCATTTATCAACTTTATCCAGTCTAATCACAATTGGAGTTACAATTTCAATCATCCCAATCATGTCGTCAAGGTCCTCCGAATTATACCCGCATACGGGTCCTTGATAATACGCATCATGTGTCTCAATGATCGATGGGGTTCCTTGATCTCGAGGAAGTCTTACCGGCTCCTCCATTTGTGGACTCTACCTTGGCGTAAATTGCCTTTAGACTAGCGAGCTTACGGGAAGCGAATGGTTCAGCCGATACATCAATGGCAGGTGTAACTTTAGGTGAAGTTAGAGAGTCTAAAAACCCTCTCATTTTTGTAGCCAATATTGTTAAACTCCCCAACTATTGATTCGGTCTCACAATTCTGCGACTCTTCCTACAAACTTGAACATGTAGTTCAATGGCATACATGTCACCTATCATCTACAATCGGCCAAAGGTTGCTAACTGTCGAGATACATCCCTAAACTCATATGAGAAATCAGTAAATTGTTCTTCTATGCGAGATAATCGGTCTAAAACTCCTTGATCATCCGATGGCTCTAAATCTCTTGGAGGGGGTATGGCTTCAGCAACGTTATCAACTATCCGAGGTTTGTCGGGTTCATCCATGCCTCTCCATCTATCAGACAATGTCTGCGATTTTCTCGAAAGAAACTAGGAGGAGCAGAGTACTTAACTTTAAAGTTGTACCTCCTAGAGTCTTTGCCCAAATTATCCACGATTTCACCCCTCTCGAGGGCTTCGACATAAATCTCTAGTCACCCATGCGTATTCTTACGGCTTTTAGCTCATCTTCATCCACTCCATCCTCTTGTTCCATAGTCGGCTCGACATCGCCCATTAAGCTTTCATGCGGAACTCTCCATAGGTCGTCTTGCTCGGTTTCGACCATGAATTGGTCCGAGGTTAAATTCACGAAGCAACAACTCCTTCAAACATCTCATCGTCCGCTAGAAGCGCTTATCCCTAAGCTCAACAGCTTTGCAACACATAACATTTTCTTTTCAATCGACAACTCCCATTCACTTGGGCAAGATGACGTGACTACCGAGAATATCTTGCAACTTAGCCATATTCACCTTAAGCTCCGGGCGTTCCTCCTCTTTGTCATCAAATACCATCCCAACTACTTGGTGGTCCGAAGCGGGTTCCGTTGCACATTCGGCATTACCTTGTCAAACTCTAGCAAATGGTTGTCAATGAGAGCTTGAACTCTAAGCTTCAAGATGTAGCAATTATCTACATTGTGTCCCTTTTCACCCATATGATAAACGCAAGTCTGGTTTTCATCATAACCGGGGTACTTTGTCGGGTTTGCCCTTGGCGCTCCTTAGCAACCAAATGCTCTTCTAGCAACATTAGGAGCAGCTTCGACAATGGCTTAGGGAGAGGCGAGAACATTTAGGCGGCTTTTTCCTCTTCTGTTCTTGTACCTTAGGAGTTAACCAGGATGATCCTCCCTTCGTCCGATTAGAATTAATGAACTATTTTGGCTTCGGAGGATTTGGCACAAGGGCTATATCGACCCTGGCTTTCCTTTTCTTCCTTAAAGGATGTTTGACCTCTTGTTGGAGCTTCGGGGCTTTCCTCTCCCTCATGGCTCACTCCAACTCTCTCTGCTACCTTTATCGGTTGAACAAACGTATGACACCCCAGAGGTGTTCAATCTGTCAAAATATTCATAAGGTCGTGCCTTTAGAAACAGTCGACCCGGTTCATCTTTAGGAATGATCGGCTTAACCTTGTCGCTAGGGCCCTCCACCTTTGGGCATTAGTACGGATCACCTCATTCTTCCCCTTTGTGGTTCGAAGCAAGTCTTCTCGAGTAGGGACGGTAGCGATATTGAATTTATAACGACATAGGAAATCTTCACTAGATCATTCCAACCATCATAATCTTCCGGGATCGAGTTCAATGAACCATGCCAATGCAAAGTGTCGGACAAACTTTCTTGGAACTTGTTCATTAGCAATGGGACATAATTAGAAAAATGCGCCAACTTGCGGAAGTAATACTTCATTTGGGCGTAGGGATAACTTGTCCCATTATATTTTTCGACGAAGTTGGGCTCCTTATAATCATATGGCACCTTGATTTTGGCGAAAGGAAATATCTTCTCGAAATAGGACAATTCATAGCCCCGGCTCCTTAAGCATTCTTCAATCTTAGCCAACCTCTTGGCTCCTTCTTTAGTCTACGCAATGACTTTTCTTTCTTTTCTTTTTCAAGGTTGATACCAACGGGAGGACTCTTAGGGCGAGGATTAGGATTCCGTACCTCATTGACTTCGGGGACCTGCTGAGCGTCTTCAATTCGCCCTTTATCAAAGGCGTTGGACGCCGACGGTTGAATGACGTTATTAAAATCAGGCATCGTTGTCTACCTGGCTTGAGAGGCTTCCAATATAGCCTTTATCTCAGCTATCATGGCGACTATAGTAGTCATTTGGGTTTCCAGAATACCAACCCTCGGAGTTAACTCCTCTCGTTCCATTTTCGTTTTGAGTCGGGTTTTGAAACGATGTCGAGGTAATTTCGTGATTAAAGAAACACCTATTTTAAAATAATAATAACATAAGAATCAAGACGGGAAGAGCATTAAAAGGACTGAATCTTTTCAATTACATGTATTCTATTTATTATTGAGAGAAAGGACTATCATATGAGCCTTAGTCTCATGTGGGTATTTCTTTCATTCATTCTCCAAGAGAAATCATGTAATTAAAAAAGCATAACCCATGGGAATAGTTTTAATGCATATAGCAAATGAATGTCTCTATATGCATATAAAAGAAAATCAACTAAGTTTATTACAAATAAAACTCTCAAAGAGTATTCGATAGCTAAAAATGTAATGTCCGTATATCCTAAACTTGATGGAGTACTCCTATCCAAGTCCGGAACATTTGGGGTCTAAGGTGCCTTCGACGTTCCAAAATAAATCAAGATCCTCGATCTAAGCCTCCTTATCTTCATTGTAAGGCAACGGCCCCATATCCTCGAGTATGTAATGCTTAACTCCAAGCTCATGAGGGAGAATGTACTCCTGTATGTACGGCTCCGCATAGCTGCGCCTAGTTATCTCGAAATGGTGGATGTAGTCGGATGAAGCTCTATGAAGGTTCATCTCATTAGTCATGTCATCCGGCCACTCTATATCTTGGATCTACGACTTCTTTAGAGAATCCTTGATGTACTCCACCTTGGTTTCGAATGGCTTCTTCCTCTTGTCCTTGAGGACCTCCTTCAGACATGTCGAAAGAGAATACTCCCGGTCGTGGTAGCAGCGAGATCTCGTGAAGGGCTCCAAACTGTCTAATAACCCTCATCGGGTAATATATGGTGGCTCTAGTACAGCCAAGTAGTGGAATTGGATCTCCATAGCTGCAAGTAAGTTTAGCCCTATGAAGTGTTCGGGCTTTAAGGCTTTATGGAACTCTTTCCAATCCTTAACTTGAACTTAGGAATTCGTGTGTGAGTTTGAGCAAAGGTTCTAAAGGGAAGGGTATGAGGACTAATATAAGTGAAACCCAAATGGAGGTTGAACTGTTTGACGTAGGAGGTAAACCACATATACAAAAACCCACTAGAAGTTCTAAAGATTTCCTTGTTTCTAACCCGAAAACGGTTTAGGGACATGAAAGTTTCGGCTAGAATTAAGTTGGAATAATCCCATCCATAAAAGACTCGTCTAGCCACCACAACCATGATAGGGTCAAAAGTGATGGTGGAAATAGGGAATAGCGCGAAGCTAAAGAAAGCTAAGATGAAGACTCTACCCGACTTGGTCCTTTTATCTGCGGGAAGGTTTGAGAACGTATTTATGAGGAACGAGAAGGAAACACGTCCATAGTTACTATTGGTGTCTGGAACTATCTCAAAAAGGCTAATATCCAAGAACACGGCTAATGAGCTAAGGGGTTCATACCCTCTCGAGGGTTAGACTAGGCGAGGACTAAACTCTACTCCGATGGCTACACTATACTCCCCTAGAGTAGGAGTCATCTCCAGTCCTTCCATGTTGAATGTAACGGTGGTTGGATCCTAATATAGCGCTATAGCTTGAACGAAGGAGAGGAACCTCAATCCTCGGTAAATCTAGCGAGATACCCCAACCGTGCTTTGGCGTAAGTCGATTGTCTTCTCCCATATTCTTCCACCGGACTAGGAGTTTGCCTCGAGGAACCTTGAATACTTGGATGTCGTTTTTCCCCCATCAAGTCTAGAATATAGAAATGATGTTGAAAAATTAATTGCCATAGATTATTTTAAAATGCAATGATGCAAATGTCATGAAATATACATGATGCGATTCAATTGCATATTCCAGATTAATGAAATAGAAATTACATGTTCTTATCTTGGTTAAAAATCAAATAGGAGGTCTAACTTAAATTTCAGATGAGCGAAGTATGCAATTGATCGAGATCGTCCCAGTGATTAAAAGAAATAACGATGTCACATTCCATTGATCAAAATAACAAACTGAACAATGAATCGAAAATACATTTAAATAGATTCCTAACACATGGAAGTCTATATAGGAAAGTCATAGGGATAGGAGGAGGTCCCAAGAAAAGGAGATCTTATACATGCATACTAAAACATGAAAGTAGTAAATGACCAATGGAATGTGAATTCTAGATTTTCAACCTTCGAAACCTATGGTCTAGTAATCCTTCTCTTCGGCGGGCCCTTTGATCGAGCATACTTCTTCGGTAATTCCTTTATCCACGGCACTATTACCTCGGGGGATCTCTTAGCAACCTTGAGCTTGGGCTTCTTTAGAATAATGTGTTTTGGCTTGGTCTTGATGGCGGGACGCTTCCCTTTCTCACACAGAGCAAGCATAGGTCGGTTTTCCTTTGCCAAACGCTTGGCTTTTCAAAGGGCATACGCCTCTCTAGCCAAATGGTTTCGGTATTGTCTTTGTAATTCCATGAGTTCTTCATGACGCTTGTCCATTTTGCGTTTGAATTGGAGATTTGTCACATAATACTTGGTGTGGCAATCTTCAACATGGCCTAACTTGTTGCCGGTTAGCTCGCGTCCATGTGCGAGTCCCGGTGAAATGTGGATGAGCATTGGGTCCGGGCCAAATTACCCTCTAATGGATGAACGGTTCAAGCTCCGCTGAATTTCGAAAAAAGAATGACATCTTATCTACCATCATTATTTTTCTTAATCACTCGAGATGATTTATGAGTGTATGTCATGTTCATGAAAGTGAAACACATGCCAAATACGAATAAACCACAATCGGATGGCATAATGAAATATGTCGAAATGTAAATGTCTTACCAACCAATACCAAAAGAAAGTGTGATTTTCCTTGTATTATGTGTGGTTTTAGGTATACCAACCATCTACGGACATATGCATGAGACAAGTGGGGGGTATACTCTAAAAAATCGAAAGATCGGGTATAGAACCTAAGGCTAAAGGCTCCCACAATCCAAATATGGCAGATTCACCCTCGACGGTACCTAACCAAAAGAGTTGGAGATCGCTAATCAAGATCATGAGCGAGAATGAATACGAAAGTGTCAAGTGCCATCGAACACATGATTCTTTCATACCCTTTCCCTATCTAAGGTATACCTAAAGGTGGTTGCGATCGGGGTTTGATCCCTAGTGTGTACGATGTGTCATGATCATCACAATGCAATTTCATGCATAGCAGTTCGTATCAAATACCACTTCAATATGTACATAAATATAAACATTCATTCCCGACTCCGACCTGCGGGAAGAATATCAACAATCACTCCACCCTTATTTCTCCCATCTGCAAAAACATCTAACACATTTGTTAGTATACGTACCTTACCTTCGAGAGCATCTCGTATAAAACCAGGTTCGAAAAACCAATCAACTTTTTAATTGGCTCAAGTCCTCTAAAGTCCCCAACCGAGTCGCCGATCTGTCGCGACCCACCCTTCCATGAAAGGGGTAAGTCTCGTGGGATGCATGGGCTAATAGGTCGTCTTTCGATCTAGCTGTATGTGGATCTCGGACACGGGCTCCTCCTAAGGCCCATTACCCAAATCGCGACGGAGGATAAATTTGGTCGACCTTTTAGTGTGGTCTAGTGACATGTGATATGTATAAATGCCTCGAAGTCGTCACTAATCATTTCTTAGAGGGTATGATAAAAAAATCTTATCGAATAGTCGGGAGTTTCTATTCGATTCTACGAGAACCAAAGAAGAGGGTTCGAGGACTTAGTTACGCCAATTACCTTAATTGACGCCCTTTCGGTACTTAAATTGAATGAATTTTCTAATGTCGATTTCATGTAGATGAGTTGGTACGAATCCTAAATCTAGGAGTTCACGTAGATGGGAATAACTATCCTAGCAAACACAATCAATAAAGAAACTGCGCAAATCAAGGAATCGGATCATGCAAAAAAATCGCATTAAATCAGCATGACATTTCTACTAAAGCTCTATTGGCTTAGAGAACGGTTAATCACAACTCCGATGGTAAATAGGAATGAATTGGACATGATTTGCCCATGAGGGGCAAAATTATAATTTTGAGAAAATCTAGGGACATTTGCCAAAAAGGGAAAAATCGTCATTTTGAAAGAAAATCTGTGTGAAAAACCTTAAAAATAGGATTGGCCACCTAAACCGACCCATCTCCTAATTTTTGGCTTTTTTTAGAATTTTTTGAAATTTTTTGGGGACAATTTACCTTTAAGGGGTAAAATCATCATTTTCTCGAAGAAATGAGATATGAAAAATCCCAAACAGAAGGATTAGCCACCCATCTCCTAATTTTGGCAATTTCACGACTAGAGGAATTCGAAGGCGATTTACCCTTTGAGGGGTAAAATTGTCATTTTAGAAAAAAGGACGAGACTTGAAAACTCAAACAAAATGATTGGTCACCTAACCCGACACAAACCCTAATTTTGGCATCTTTCACAAATCTCATGAATTTTTGGAGATAAATTACCCCTAAAGGGTAAAGATGTCATTTTGAATAGAATGGGAAAAGAAATCTCAAAAATAGGATTGGCCAGTTGATTATGGCAATTCCTCAATTTTTGAGAATTTCTAGAATTTTCTGCAATTTTTCCTTATTTTTTTGGATTTTTAAAACAATTTTTTGAATTTTTGAATTGTTTTTTTAAAGGGAAACCCGTCCGAGTTGAACCGGTCAATGTAGTTCGGTCCCGATTCGGACCGCGCGGCCACTCAACATCAAAACAACGTCGCAGCCCCCTAACCCTACGGTCACTATTCTACCACGTGATCGAATCTAGACCCTCGGATTAGTCGACTAAGATCTACGGCTCGGATTAAATGAAGACTCGATCTAGGCCATCTCGATCTAATTACAAAAAAGGACAGACGAGATTGAATGGAGAGACTAGATCGCAGCTTGTTCAATCTCGCATACTAATCCTTCGGCTACGATCGTACGGCGAGACTAATTCTTGACCGTCCAATCAAACTTTATTTATTTTTATATATTCAATTTTTTTTTCTAATTATCATAATATTAAAATTCTAATTACCGATCGGACGATCGGATCGCTTTCCACATAGCCACCTACGGGCCGTTCGATGGCCTAACAAACTCGAACGTAACTAACGGTGCCACATGCCACTACGTCAGCACCGTGTCAGCATTGACCATGTCAATGAGCGTTGAATTGGTCAACTCTAGCCGAAGAAGACGATCGGTGCTGGCGATGGAATGCCGACGCCTCATCGGAAGCCAATCCCGACGGCTACGGACATCAAAACTTCATGAAACCAACCCCATTCTCGCTCGCCTAATCATACTTTACAACATACCACAAGATCATAGCAGCGAGAATCACATTTGACTATCCCGCAAATCTCGATTGAAGCTAACCGCCGGCAACTACTCGCCCTAGCCATTCTATGTGCGATCTAAGCAATTAAATCAATTAGGAAAAATCAAAGAGGCTCAAGGGAACTTACATGACCATCGCGACACTTTGATTTGGTCTAAATCGAAATCTTGAGTTAGCGATCACTCAAGGTCAAATGGAGGTCGACTTGACAATTCAGGCTATGAAAATGCGCAAATAAGATATGTATAGGATCAAGTAAGGTACAAAGAGTAGATCGAGATTGATAGCTTGCAAAATGATCGACATAAAATCAAGATGCCATGCGAGCCTTCATCGGCTGTGTAGAGTTCGAACTTACCTTTTTCAAGATTGAAGCTCGATTGGGAAGGTTCGACAGCTTCCTTAGAGCTCGGGGATGCTAGAACGGGAGGCGGTTTGCGTCGATATGGTTGGGGAAGGTCCGACGAGCACGCGAGAAGTCTCGGTACTTCGAGCTTCAATGGTGGTTCGAAGAGCTCTCGATCGCCTCTCTCCCTTTTTTTCTCTTTTTGGGGTGTTCTCAAACCGAATGACCTTCTTTTGTGAATGAAAATGCGTGAGGATTAAGTAATTGGGATTTCGAAAATTCGCGTGCGGGAGGGGGGTGAGTTAGTGAACTTCGCATGTGTTATCACGTGCAAAATGGTCACTAGAGGTCGGCCATCGACGGAAGCATAATGCCCATTCGGTTTAGGTCCTTTGACGGTACCAATTTCGTGCCAATTTGGCATGAGTTTGGTCTGCATTTGAATATGTTCGACCGCAGCACAAATAAACTTGGGCGACGAAGCTTCGGTGGTGTTGACACTCGATTTTTTAATCAATTTTACCCGGTTTTATTTTCTAAAAATTTCTAAAAACTTCATAAAAAATCAAAAAATTAAAAAATCAAGTTTGGGAGCCTCGGCCAAGCATAAGGAACCAATTTTGAACAATTTTTTTTTTTCATATTTTTCACATTTTTTAATATTTTCAAAAAATGGAAAAATACTAGAAAATTCATAAAAAATACTTTTCGAGGTCACAAAAATACAGCAAAATGTCCATTATTTTCATTTTAATTCTTTTTTCATATTGAATTCAATAAAAATCAAAAATTGAATCCAATTTTAGGTGTTTGTTCATAACACTAAGGATTGAATTGGCATAAAAAATACAAATTGAGTCTTTTTATTTGCAATTTTCGCACATTTAGAGTCTAGACATTCAATTTCAGTCCTTTCAAGCTTCAATTTGATCAATTGCAGCCTCCATTACGCGGATTGCATGAATTGGGCAAAAATTCTTAAAATTCTTGCAATTTAGTCCCTCAACTTGCAAAATTTTGAAATTACTTTTAATTGAGGGACTTTCGTGGTAAAATTGGACCGTCCCCTTAGGTTTTCATACATTGTGAATCGATTGGCATAGGTGGTTTGGTCCAATTTGGCCAATTAAGCATCCAATTGAACTTTTCCCTAATTTGAGAATTTAGAAAAATTTGGGGTTTTTTGCAGAAATTGGTGAAAACTTTTGGGAAAAACCACATTTATAGATAATATTCAAGACCCTAAGTCCGATTTTGAAGTTTAATCGCGAAAATTCCCCACCAATTTTGATTAAATTTGAAATTTTCAAGTCCGAACCGGTCTAGAACAAAGTGCATGGTCTTCCTCGGACTCGCGTCGTTTTGTAGATTTGGTGAGGTGAGATTCAACGATCAAATGGAGGACCAATTCGATACTAATTGGATCAACTAATATGGGGGTTTTGTTCCTCGGTGCAAGGACGCATCGATTGCCACCAACGGTAGGGCCAATGGTCGCCGGAGGAGCTCCGACGAGCCGATCAAAGTCACGGCGGCACAAAAAGTCAACATTTCCAAGTCCGAGTATAATTCGTGCTCGTTTGTGATCGACGGAGGGACAAACGGACATAGACGGGATCCTAACCGATTCCGTCGCCGTCCGGTGACCAATTGGCACGTGCCAAGGCACGGGGAGGCTTAGCGAGCTCTCGCCCGTACGCGCCAAATTTCAAAACCAAGTATAAAAGGATGAGAAGCTTCGCGAATCGGGGGGGGGCTGATTCTGTTCATAAGACACTCGAGAGCTAGAGAGAGAGAGAGAAAGCGAGAGAGAGCTCATCCTCTCGCCCGTGTGATCGAGGATTTGAGCTCGACTATGAGAACTTCGTCCGAGCAATCCAGAGCAAATCGAAGCCTTAAATCAAGTCCGAAGCTCGTAGCAACTCTAGGAGCCGATCGCACCAGCTCAATCAGCTGTGAACTCCAGGAATAGGTGAGTCGACTTCTCGAGCTTAGTCTTGTGCATCCATGGTATCTCACTCTCACAGGCACGATTATTGAAATTGTTATGTGCGTTTTACTTCTTGAGTGTTCCTGACCACGATCGCATTTTATTTCTCGCATCGATTTCTTTTGAATCGCCCGAGTCGCGCCTCTCACATATCGCGGTCCGGCCGAACACCGACCGGACCTTTCTAGCCCTCGCGAGCTCAATCGGAGCTTGAGGTAAGTCTTCTAAACCTACTGTGATGCTCACATATGTTAATTGCTTTGGTTTGGCCTTAATTTGCATGATTGAACTCGAGGTGTCGTATCGTGTATAGTTCATGGCTCGTGATTTGCTCGGTGAAATTGCTCGATTTTCGGATATGTTGATCCGGGAGTGATAGGCAAGTAGAATGGCGTTGGTTTGGTGTCATTCGGCGAGATCTCACCGTTAGATCTCGTCGGAGAAGTCCTGGCCGTCCGTCGCGTCGTCGTCGCGACGAAGAAGATGAAGACGATGTGGCGGTCAACAGGTCAAAGAGTCTGATATGGCGTCGTGTGATTGGTCCAGGTCACCGCTGACTCGGCTCGGCCGTTGGCGCGAGCGGGTTGAGTCTCGATCCAATCTAACGGCCGGGACAATTAGTCTAGTTTGATTTAGGGCCGTTGGATCTATATCTTTGTATTTTCGGATATTTCGTTTATTAGATAGAAATTAGAAAAATTCAAAAGCGATGTCGTTTTAGGCTTCATATAGAATGAACGGTTCAAATCTAGTCTAAGGTTTAATCCTGGCCGCTCGGGGTATTAAGTGATGCGGCGTCGTTTCGGCTTAGGAGGAATGGGCGGTCCAGATCGAGTCCGGCGTTAATCGTGAACGTTCATTCGTTTAAATCAATGCGGCGTCGTTTTGTGTAGGATTCCGAAGCGTCGTCATTTTGATATTAAGGGGAGTCGACGGCCGAGATCAAATCGGGATTGATCTCGCCGTCATTCATTTCATTTTATATTTTCGGATATTAGAATAATTGTTTAGAAAATAAAAAAATTAGAATTAAAATGGAAACGTTGCTATTTAGCCTCGAGCGAGTCGGAGCCGGTCTGGATTGGGTTGACCGGTTTTACCCGGTCCGAAGTATTAATAAACAATTAGTAAAAATTTCTAAAAAATCCAAAAGAAAATTGTAAAATTCATAGAAAATTCACAAAATTCCCAGATTTTTCCAAAAAAATTTCTAAAAATACTTAGGTCGATTTGGGACTCTTATAGTCCTGGATCAATAATTTTCGAAGCTTCGAGGGTCAATTTACACCGATTTGGCAAATTCTCAATTTTTTAGAAAATAAATAAAAATTCCAAAAAAATTAGAAAAATTCTAAAAAATCATGAAAAATGGAAATGGCCACATTCAACTGGCCCGACCCCAATTTTGTGATTTTTGGGTCCCGAAACCCAAAAAATGACCGTTCTACCCTTTTGGGCCTTCCGCCCCAAATTTTCCCCGAACCACCCCGAATTCAAAATTGATTTTTCGTGGGCCGATAGGGCCATATTAGACGTGTCCCGCTTAATTGATTATTTGATTTGGCTGTGATTATTTTGGTTGCGCATTAAATTTCTCATTGTGATTATTACGGTAGTAAATTCCCGTCTCGCATGATACCTTAGATCATTAGGGCCTACCTCACCCGAAATTTCATTTGCCTGAATTCTTAGGTTAGAAAATCACTCAACTTCGGTAACCGAAAGGGCGTCGATGTAAGTCTCGGCGTAACCAAGTCCCCGGACCCAAATCTCGATTTTCGTAGAATCGAACGGTTTTTCCCGACCGCTCAATAGGGTTTTCGATCATACCCTCCAATAATTGATCGGTGGCGACTCCAAATGTATGTACACTATGCACATGCCACCCGACCACACTAAGATCGATCTCGATAAAAATTTTATTAGCATCATGATTCGAGTAATGGGTCTTGGGAGAGACCGCGCGCCGAAGATTCCGTTGTCAACCCGCCGTTGACAAGCGGGATGGAAAGGCGCAACTCGTTAACCCCCGCCCGCTCCGAAAGAAAGAAAGAAAAATTGGAGGGTCACGACAGATCGGCGACTCCACTGGGGAAGAGTTTAACTTGCGAAATCATTAAGAGGACTTAAGCCGATAAAAATGTGGAGTGTTTTCTAACCCCATTTTCTGCGAGATGCTCTTGAAAGTGAGGTACGTTCACTAATGAAAAGTGTTAAATGTTGGTGCGAGATGAGAGTTATAAGGGGGTGACGTCTATGCTAATCAATTTTGTGCAGATATGGTGTTTTGAGTTGTATTTTTATTTACGCTCATATCGGAGGGGTGTTTTGATATAAACTGTGGTGCATGTCTTGCATATTTTAAGGATCACGACATTGCCACACACAAGCTCCTAAACCCGAGCGGCGAATCACCCTCTTTAGGTCGCCATAGATAGGGATTGGTATGCAAAGTTCCTGTGTTTGATTACACTTGGGTTGGCCATATTTAATCCCGCTCGCTATGCGAGATTGATGATCCTACCCACTTGTTGTTTGATTGCGCTTGTGGGCGGCTCATCGATTCGTATAGCGGGAGCCTTTTTAGGTCCATACCCGAGCCCTTTTTGATTTCTTTAGAGTTGAACCTCACTTATCTCATGCGCATGTGAATGAAAAGTTGGCATACCTAAAATCAAAAAAAAAAAAAAAAGAGTAACATCGGTTGGTAAGGCTTTTTACCCTCTTTATTTTTGTAAATTTAATTCATGCATTTTCACGAGCATATCACGAAAATTATAAGATCGTTTAAGTGATTGGGGTTGAAGGTCAATTTTCTTTTTTAGGATAGATGGCGCCCCAACGTCATATTGATATCCCCGATATGCTTGCATGGGAGCGGAGGACTATTCGACGCAAGGACCGAGTGCCCGCCACCTTTCAAGTTTTGGATTTTTCCATGGAAGGGAACTCAATGGACGTAACCGCATCCGTGGCGAAAGTTGTGATTATACGCATTGTGCACGCCATTTGAAGCTCAAGTGAGGAAAAGAGAGGATCCAAGAATTATATGCCAAATAAATGAGACGACCTCGCGCAATCAAAACGACCCCGAGTCATTTGCCAATCAAGAAGAAGGAAATCATCGTCATATCCTCCGATGAGGAAGAAGATGTTGATTCTCCCGGGTTGATTGAGATATCATATGACGAGGGCACCGCTTCAACTACCTAGTTTTTTTTTTGGTAAGGGACAACTACCTAGTTTTAGTTGGACTTTGGGGGCATTTTCCGGGTTTATTATGTTCCTTTGGAGCCGATTGTGTATTTTCATCCACATGTATTGGTCGAACACCTTTAGATACTTTTTGGGCTTAATTGTATTAGACCTACGAATTCCGTGGGTTTTTGAATTTAAACTTGTAATAGTGACTTTCTACCCCCATTGCACTTAAACAATCCTAATCGATTACATGCCATCTTTAGGTGAGATTTGGTCCATAACTACCTCGTTTGGTTTATTTGGGTCGAATGGGAGTAGTTGACCCTCATGTTACCAAAAGATGACATGGAATTTGGTTAGTGCATTTGCATCACATTTCATGCATATTCATTTTAATCCGTGGTAATTGACTTTAGGATCATCATTTTACATTTTTAGATCATGGGGAATGGAGACATCAAAATCATCCCGGTGCCTCGCAAAGAACTCTCTCTATGGTGGGATCGCCTCAACCTAGTCAACAAAGCATATGTTAAGGACGATTAGGTCGGCTAGTGGACTTGATTAAAATGGAGTATCAACCGGCTCTTATTCAAGCTTTGGCTAAGGCATGGGACATGCACACAATGACGTTCAACTTCCAAGATTTTGGGTTGACTTCTACGCTCGAAGAATATTCCACTATCATTGGGGTCAAGTTCGATGATCATATAGCTCAACCACCTTTAGACATGGATCTTACTCGTTCTCTATCAAGCTTTCTTCGTCTTAAAACCTCCGAAATAGAGAAGGTTTATAAGTCCAACTCTGGTAGATTCACCTTCTCTTTCCTTTTAGACAATTATTCTTCCTTATCCGCCGAAACCGGTCATAAATCGGGAAAAGTGTTCGTCCTAGCTTTCTTTGCATTCGTCCTATTCCCTACCTCTAGGACTACTTTCGACCCCTCCATAGTCCATATAGCCGGACAAGCATGTTGCCGTTGGAATTATTCATACATGATTCTAGCTAAAACTTTCCTCTCTCTAAACCATTCCAAAACTTCCAAAAAAGCCATTTTTCAAGCATCCAATGGACTACTCCACATGTGGTTCACTTCTCACATAAAAGCTTTCCAGCTCCGAGTAGGGTGTTATGAGATCCACGAACATGTTCACCCCCTTAGATCCTTCCTCAAGTGTTAATCCCTCGTACCCAAACATTCGTTTAAGAAATGGGTTGAGCTATTAAATGATTTGAAGTCCGAGCATATCCGATGGCGCCCGACTTGGCCTAAGATCTTGGAAGCTCACATTATTGGTGTTGATGATAGCCCTATTCCTCCATTGGGATGTACTTGGTGCAGTAGCATATTATCCCATTCGTGTGGTGAGACAATTTGGAGTTTTGCAACAAGTGCCACCAGATGTTTGTCCGGGATCTTCTCGTTCGATATGGCGCAAGGGAAGCTCACCAAGGTGGCAAAGAAGCTGTATCGGGCTCGGATCAAGCTCATTCTCCATGCTTTGAAGAACTCCCCATTGCAACAAGTTGAATGGCCCGATTACTTGGATGATGAGATGAACATTCATAGGGCCTCCAAGGAGTATATTAAAAAATTCAAGGAGTATCGCGAGATCATTGGTTGAGCCGTATATACATGAGTGCATTTCTTCTCGCATCGAAGAAGTGGAGTCCTACGAATCCGAGTTCATGGTACCGTATGTCCCGGGAGTGGAGCCATACATTTCTGAAGATCCGGAGCTTTGGATGTCAAAAGAGGGAGAAGATCCATACTTGTGGGATTCGATGGTGGTCGAGGAGTAGGAAGAATGCAAGCATCCTCGGTTTGGATAGATCCATTTCCCATTTAGTTTGGCATATTTGTTGTCTTTTTTAGACACTTTTGAACAATTTGGTCCGTAGTAAATGCATAATATTCCTTTTATGAGCATTTCATGCATACATATAGAAAGTACAATTACCACGGATCAGCCCTCTCAAGTTTTCGAATATTCCTGGTACTAATTTAATGTCTTGAAAAATAGGTGATTGATAAACACGAGGACTTGTAGCAAAGACGCGCCAACTAAGAATGGAGCAAGAAGAGCTCGCACCGCGTGTGGGTAACTTGGAGAACCGGATGAATATGATAGCCACAATGATGATGACAGAGATGAAGGCGATGATGATCGATAGTCGGGGGAGATACCTTGCCGATCCAAACTCCCAAGTTCCTTCGAGCTCGCTAGATGGCACAAGTGTTAATCCGGCTCCTACTGTAAATCCTTCTCCAAATTCGGAAAGATCGCCTAAAGAGCCTCCAGTTGTGATTGACCTGGAAAAGAAAGAAAAACAAGTCCTAAAAATGGAGGAAGAAAGTAAAAGACTCGCCAAGATCGAGAAGTGCCCGGCAAGTCGGGGATATTAGCTCTCAAGGTTTGATAAGGTAACACCTTTTGAGAAAATCGAGGTTCTTGCCGATTACAAGGAACCGGACTTCGTGAGAAAGTATAACGGGACCAGGTGTCCCAAGGCGCATCCGAAGTACTATCTGCGCCGCATGTCTCAATTTTCGGACAATATCTCGCTGTTAGTCAACACCTTCCAAGAAAACCTATCGGGGCAGCCCTGGCATGGTTTATTGAGTTGGAGCCCGAAAGGCTCGCCGATTGGGACAAGCTAGCTGATAAGTTCCTTCGGCAGTACAAGTTTAACACTTTGACAACCCTTACTAGGGAAGATCTTTTGAGGACCGTAAAAGGCAAGAATGAGGTCGTTTGCGCCTACGCCCAAAGGTGGAGAGCTTTGGCCGTGCAAGTGAAACCACCTGTCCCCTGAAGAAGAACCGACAGACCTCTTTCTCAAGGCATTACCCTTTGAGTATTTCGACAAGTTGAACACCTCCTGGGTGTTGGACGTTCGCGCACTTGATTAAGGTGGCGTAACGCCATGAATGGGCGTTGCGGGAGAAGAAAATACCCGAGTCACCTTTCGGACACAAATACCCCTTGAGAAGGGATAATAGGGAGCAAACCGGCGATGTGGCATTTGTCCCTAATCCACCTAAACCCAAAAATTTCTCACCTTCTATCCCTACCCAAGGAACTTCTTCCTGGACCGCTCCTAAACCATCGGAACCAAGAAGAAGAAACCAACCTGTCTTCACCCGCTACCTCAACCGTTATCCAAATTGTTACCCATGTTGCTAGAAAATCGATTGGTTGCAAAAGAGCCACCTAGAGCTAATCCTCTAAGGTTCCCCGGATTTGATGAGACTCGAGACTTGTATGTACCATATGGGAGAAAGGGGGCACAATGTGGACAACTGTCTCGCCCTCAAGTATAAGGTACAAGCCTTGATTGATGGTAAAGTCCTGGAGTTCGATAAGACTGAACCGAATGTGTAATGTAACCCTCTACCCGAACATCACGAGGTGAACGCAATATTTGACGGTGAAGATAAAGAGACCCTAGAGTTCATAATGGATGTAGATCGAATGCGAGACATCCCGACCTCGCTACACAATACCCCGAAGGAGAAAATATTTCCCGGGGACAAAAGGAGGCATGTTTAGAACGGTTAATCAATCTGGGTGTCATCGGAAGAATGGAAGACGTCGCTTTTAAAGGGACTTATGTGACCGTAGACATGGTGGCAGAGGAGCTCATATTGAGAACCACAAGAGGAAAGACCTGGAAAGTTCCCTCGGGATACTTGATGAACATCCGGGATGTTGAAGAAGTTGAAGAGTTAGACAAATATGAAGTCCTTCTAGAAAAAACCCGCCGAGGCGATAGAAAATTTATGCAACGAGCTCTAGAAAGAGGCGAGATAGTTGATAATCTCGGAGAAGATAGCGGCGGTTATAACTTCAAAGTCCTATATTCGGCATCGTCGAAGTTTTTTTCGTGGACGCTGGAAATATAGTTCATGACGGTTGGAGTGACATGGATGACCCCGAAAGTGAAGAATTGGTGGGGACAATCGATGAAACTAAGAATCAAGAAGTTCCTCATGATGAACGGGGAAATCGGGAGGTCGATATGTGGCTTTCTAATTTGGAGACCCACATGCGTCATTTGATGAACATGGTGGCTGAATTGTCACAATCGGTGGTAAAAAATAATACCGCGGTAATAGAAGAAAACATGCAGATCCGGGAAATACGACGGACCATGAAGACGCAAAATAGAAGGATCGCTCTATTGCAAGAACAAGGCGACGACATTTCAAAGAAAGTGGATAAATTGAAAGAGCTGATTGTGCCAATCACCCAGGCTAGAAATATTCCGCCCCAAGGCGTAAATTTGAGGGTGACCTTCCGCATGAAGTATGACGGTATTGGATGTCCTTTGGCGCATATTTCGTATTACCTCCGCTAAATGGTGGGCCATCATGAAGACGATGAAACGTTAATCCATAATTTTAAACATAGTTTGATGGGCCTAGCATTGGCCTTGTTCCAATCAATCGACCTAGATTGGGTCCCGAAATGGGAGGAGCTCTCGGAGCACTTCATACCGCATTTTGAAGCCGGGATCGGAGGGTACTTCACCAAGGCCAATTTATTAAACATTAGAAAATGTGAGGATGAGAGTTTCGAACTATTTGCCGGGAGGTGGAAGAAGCATGCTATAATGGTGCAACCGCCGCTATCGGAAAGGGAAATTCTAGAGTTCATACTCAAGTCACTACCGGCAGAGTATTTCGACCGCATGTACGCATATACATATTCCTCCTTCCAACATCCGGTGGGTATCGGCATGAGAATTGAGGGCATTATCCCGAGGGTCGAAGGGAAAGGCAAAGGCGTCTAGATAAAGAGAATGCCATACCGGTGAGGCCATATCCCGAACATAATCTCGAAAACATCCATGAAGATGAGATGATTAGGATTGTAGATGTCCCGATTCGCTTTATGATTGACCTGAATAAGGTGGATAATCTGGGAAGCTTCTAGTTCGGAAAAATCGCCAACATTGGAATCACCTCGGGAGGAAGTCAAGCTAGTGAAGATCAAATTGCCACATGTAGAAGAATATGATCCAAAGGCGGTACATTGAGATTACGGAATAGATGAGATTGACGTTAGTCATGAGATCGGGACGATGTTATCCCCCGAAAGAGGCTGAATCTCGAGAAGAAAGCACCAACTGCAGAAGAGGTTGAAAAGCTGCGGTTCGTTGTGAGAACCGGTGAGTACGAAGTTGTAGACCAACTTCGGAAAATGCCCGAACAAATTTCTTTACTAGACCTCTTCAAGAATTCGGAGAAGAACAAAAATTCCCTTCGAAAGTCTTAGATGAAGTACACGTTCCGGAGACCATCAATGAAGTTCAACTGGGAGACTTCGTGGGAGCCATCCTTTTAAAGGATCGATTTCCTTCTCCGATGAAGACTTACCAAGGGAAGGGCGTGTTCATAACAAGGCCTTCTATATCGCCGTAAAATGCCATGAAAAGGAGGTATATCATGTCCTAATTGACAACGGCTCGGCTTTTAATTTGTGTCCTTTGAGCACTCTCGAAACTTGGGGATAAGTGAAGATTTTGTCAAGACGTCCAAAGCCACTATTCGATCGTTTGACGGAGTCTCCAAGAATGTGGTGGGAGAGATTGAACCGGACGTCTCTATCGGACCGGTAACCTTTTCTATACCGTTCTAAGTTCTGGATATTCCTAGTGCCTTCACCTTGTTTCTTGGAAGACCGTGGATTCATGTGTCGGGAGCGGTACCTTCTTCCCTACATCGAAGGTGAAATTTATGGTTAGAGGCCAACCGATCGCTATCCACGGTGAAGTGGGACATCGAGCTTCCCCGAAAGGGATGGTCCCATACATTGAGCCTTCAAAGGAGGATGAGTTGAGCTATCACACCTTTGACATCGTATCTGTCATGCATGTACCATCTCGATACAAAGTTAGCTATCCCGGAGCTATCAAGATCTGCGACTATGACAGGAAAAGTGCTACTCACAAATGGTTTCATTCCTGGTACCGGATTAGGGAAGTACGGCCAAGGGATCCGTAATCCCTTAACTCTTGATTCAAATGACCATAAAGTTGGTCCGGGCTATAAAGAGACAATAGAGCGCAAGATAGGTTGAGGCCGAGGTCGAAACAAATGTTATGGAGACCATGGATGCCGTGGACACCGAGGTGGCCGTTTCATTGGCACTAATGCATGGAAAGCTAGAGAGAAGATGTTCGAAAATCCCTTCTCTGCAGTATTCTCCAACGGAGGTAAATGGCTGGAAGACAAGGATATTTCTAAAGATGCGAGCCGGACTTGTTCAACCTATTCCTGGACAATCGGGTGAATGTGATCATTGAGTGGCTCGATGACGACTTTCCCACTCCCGAGTAAAAGGCTCTTTCGAACTTTACCTTTAATGCATTTCAATTACTACATTTGTTTCTAAATCTTTTTGCTTTCTCTTCTAAGCACCCTATGGATCTCGCTTTGTGATTCAAGAAGTGCGTATTGTGCTATCATTAGTTGCATCTATCAATAAAATCATCTCCAGTTTTATTAAAGACATATGGAACAATGGATTGGTCCTATGATGAAAATTGCTTACACCATGAAATTGAGGCCCGATCCGCCATATGATCTTGGGTTTTAAAACGGCATTTTGAGAACCAAGACGTCCGAAAAATCAAGGACTAATTCTCCTTCCTATTCTCTTCTTTTCTTTCAAAAAGGAATTCAAAAATATTTTGTCAAAATAGATCATGCATTTTGTAATTCTATTTTCTCGCATACTAACCATTCTTGATGTATTTCGGGCATGTCATCCCACCCATGCATAACAGGTGAATATGTGACTCGGATCAGCTCGATGATTATGCATACGAGATTGATATAGAAGAAGCAGATGTGAGTGACATTAAGAGGGAATGGGATTGTTTTGAAGAATCTAAGCCTCCTATTTCGAAGAGCCCATTGTTGTCAATCCGGGAGATCCAGCCTGTGTTAAGGAAGTAAAAATAGGGGGACATTTATCTGGGACCGATGTCTCGAGAATGACAAGATTGCTTAAGGAATATCAAGACATCTTCGCCGGTCATATCCTGACATGCCGGGGTTGGATCGTGAAATAGTGGAACATACTTTGCCCGCAAACCCCGCTCTGCACACGGTTAATCAGCCATGCATGAGAATGAACTCGAGCTCGTTCGATAAGATTAAAGAAGAAGTGATGAAGTTGCTTGAAATGGGGTTCATTGAGGCTGTCCCATATGCCGATTGGGTCGCCAATATCGTGCTAGTTAAGAAGAAAGATGGGAGGATCCGGATATGTGTAGACTATCGGGATTTAAACAAGGCCAATCCAAAAGATGATTTCCTCTTACCGCACATTGATGTGCTCATTGATAGCACCGCGGGCTTTGAATTATTCTCCTTCATGGATGGCTTCTCGGGATATAATCAAATCATGCTTGAAAGAGAAAGACAAGATCAAGACCTCATTCGTCACCCAATGGGAAATCTTCTCGCTATAAAGTCATGCCTTTTGGATTAAGAAATGCAGGGGCAACATATCGTAGAGCTATGGTGACCCTCTTCCACGACATGATACACAAGGAAGTAGAAGTCTATGTGGATGATATGATTGCCAAGTCTAAACTTGGAAAAGATCACGTTCAAGTCTTTGAGAAAATTATTTGATCGATTAAGGAAATACAAGCTCAAACCGAATCCCGTAAAATGCATATTCGGCGCCGGATCTGGAAAACTACTGGGATTTATCGTAAGCGGTCGTGGTATTGAAATCGACCCCTCCAAGATCAAGGCTATATGGGAGATAGAGACTCCTTCTACCGTTAAGGAAGTACGGGGTCTACTTGGAAGGTTGAATTACATATCCAGATTCATATCACAACTATCGAGAAAACAATGAAGCCCTTCTTCAAACTTCTAAGGAAAGGCAAAAGTAAAATGGGATTCCGAGTGTCAACAAGCATTCGAGAAGATCAAGGAATATTTGGTACAACCCCTAGTATCGGTACCTCCTATCCCTAATATTCCTTTGACTTTATATCCGATGGTTCATGACGAATCCTTGGGAGCTCTACTTGCCCAAACTAACCCCAAGGATCGAAAGGAACGGGCCATATATTATCTCGAGCAAAAAGTTCACCACATCCGAAGCCAAGTGCTCATCGGTAGAAAGAACTTGCGTAGCACTTCGGTTTGGGTCCTCCATAGATTGAGGCAGTATACCTTGCATTATCATATCCAATTGATCATTGAAAACGACCCCATCAAGTATCTTTTGGAAAAACCAGCTTTATTGGAAAAAATGGCCAAGTGGCAAGTACTTCTTTCGAGTTTGACATTAAAACCTCTCCCCAAAAATCTGTCAAGGGAAGAGCGATCGCAAACATGTTGGCTGAAAATCCTCCCAAAGACGTTTCGAGCAAAACAATGGAGGCCAAATTCTGAATATATCCTGAAGACAAGTGGACAATGTACTTTGATGGTGCGGTAAATCTCATTGGATCGGTAGTGGGGCAGTTTTAATATCCCCCGAAGATCAACATTATCCCATCTCGGCCAAGTTGGTGTTCCCGTGCACCAACAATATCTCGAATATGAAGCCTGCATCCTCGGATTATAAGTGGCCATTTCATTAAAGGTGAAGAAGCTGCTGGAATATGGAGATTCAATGCTCGTCATTTTACAAACCCAGGGAGAGTGGAAAACAAAGGATCCTAAGGTTATCCCTTATCATAAATTTCTCGAAGAGCCGATCCAACATTTTGAGGAAATCACATTCGAGTATCTACCAAGAACTCAAAATCATTTTGCCGACGCTTTGGCCACACTATTGGCCATGTTACAAGTGCAAGATGGCCTTGAGATAGAGCCGTTAAGGATCGACATCCTTGATCAACCTGCATACTTGCATGGTCATTGAAGAACCCGATGAAGAACTATGGTATCATGACATCAAAAATTACCTTTGAAAGGCGAATTCCCTTGAACGATCGGCCACGTGAAGATAAGAAATACATCAGCAAGATATCTTCTAAGTTCTTCCTCGGTTGATGTGTCCTGTACAATAGGTCCTTCGATTGATCTTGCTAAGGTGCGTAAATGCCAAAGAAGCAAATCTCATTATGAAAGAAATTCACGAAGGAGAATGTGGACCACATATGAATGGCCATCTCCTCGCCAAGAAAATCATGAGACTCGGGTACTACTTGGATGACTATCGAGTCGATTGCAATAAACATGTTAGGTCCCGTCATCAATGCCAAGTATATGGCGACAAGATAAACGCGCCGCCCACCGAACTACATCAAATGTCGAACCTTGGCCATTCTCCATGTGGGAGATCGACATGATTGGGTCTATTAACCCAAAGGCCTCAAACAGACATCGTTTTATTCTGGTGGCCATCGATTATTTCACCAAATGGATTGAAGCCAGCTCGTATGCCAATGTCACTACAAATAGTGTGGTTAAATTCATCAAACGGGATATCATCTCGAGATATGGAGTCCCAAGAGCAATCATCACAAACAATGGCTCTAATATGAACAACAAAGTTGTGGATCACTTGTTGGATCAATTTAAGGTACGACACCTCAATTCTTCACCTTACCGCCCACAAATGAATGGAGTGTGGAGGCGGCAAACAAGAACATCAAGAAGATATTGGCCAAAACCGCTGAGAGATATCGAGACCGGCATGAAAGATTGCCATATGCTCTCATGGCCTATCGAACTTCGATTCGTACTTCAATTGGGGCAACTCCCTACTCATTGGTATATGGTATGGAGCGATCCTACCAATAGAAGTTGAAATTCCCTCTTTAAGGGTCCTGTCTCAAGTAGAACTCTCGGAAGGTGAGTGGAACTAGCAGAGGCACGAGCAATTAAATTTGATTGATGAAAAGCGACTAAAGGCCATTTGCCATGGTCGAGCTATCGAGAAGAAAGTGGCCGGGCTTTTAACAAGAAGGTCAAGCCTAGAAATTTTGAAGCAAGGATGCTAGTTGTGAAGAAAATGCTCCCAAATACTCAACACCCGCCCCTACGTGATTCGAAGGTCTTATCCGGGGGAGCTCTTATTCTTGTAAATATGGATGGAGAAGAATTGGCAAGTCCGGTAAATGCAGATGCCGTGAAAAAACATTATCCCTGAAATGAAATTAAGTTTCAAAGTGATTAATGAGAGAATCGAGTCATAGAAAATTGCATTCGCATGACATTTGCATACATGCATTTGCATATGTTTGTTTTTGCATGAAGGCCTGGAGTCATCAAGGATCCTGTAGAGCGATTGATCAAACGAGGGAGTCGTTTTTGATTTTAAATTTTGAACTTATCTCACTCGATCGTTTCCTTTTTTATGCGGGAAACGGGAATCGACATCCGAAGGAGGCGGGTTTGGGCTCTCTTCCCGAAAAATGCTCACTTCCATTTAGAAATATTATTGTGCTTAACATCCAAGGTTTTTATTTACAAAGCCGTAAGGCCTTTTTAAAGAAACATCCCTTTCAAGTTTTAGAAACACCTTTTGAATACACCTTTTGATGAAAACTTTTGCAAATGTTGAATTTTGATGAAAATACCTTGAGATCCTACAAAAGGTAGGTTTTGAAAGCTATCCAAGAGGATGATCTTTCGGATGAAAAGAGGCAAACCTTATCCTCAAACACGTCCCCGATACACTTGAGCGATAAGTGAAAATGACAGATCGAAAAAGCTTAATCTTGGGACGTAGGGATCATTCGCGGTGATTACATGGATCGAAATGACGAAAGACATTTCCATTTCAAAATTATCTATACACTTATATCCCTTGGTAACCATTCTGAACCAAAAGGGAGAAATTTTTTAGATAAAACCCTATCAAGAACCACCCCACACTCGGGGCATATTTAGAGGTTCATTGGTGGATCCCTCGGAGAAAAGATTGAGGTAAGACTTTATTGTGCTAACCCTGCATCAATCTTTTTGAGATAGCTTCAGGTGATTTCTTGTAGAGACTTAGAACACCTTCAAGCGAAGAAAAGTATTTCATTTCTATATACCCAACACTTATCCTTTGATAAGCCAATTTGAGCCTACATAATCTTCATTTCTAAACCATTGTTGGTGATCACCTCCCTCTCGGGACAAAACAAAGGAATTACCAGCGATAAGTCAAAAGCGTAATCGGAAGAATTTTTTATCCCGATCTCGAAAAGAGCCGGTCAATGACAAGAAACAAAAGGGCTAGCAAAAGCAAAGTGCCTGGTAAAAACGAGGCCAAAGCCCATGAAAAAGCATCCCTGTAAAAGAGCAAAGTTTCAAAAATCATGATGAAAAGAGGAAAATCCTCAAAGTCAACTGAAGAAAGAATGTGCATGAAACTTCCTCAAAGCAAGTGATTGCTGGTAAAAATATCAAAGTGATCACCCAAGTTCACCCTTCTTTTGAAAATATGGCCTTTCTCAAAAAGCCAACCTTGAACCAAGTTATAGCTTGTCACCAAAAACTTTTCCGATCTAGAGGTGTCTCGAGGTTGATGCAAGAGATCACACAGGAAGCTACCGCTTAAAGAGGTAAGTACAATCCTGTCTTATCGCGTCTTCAAGATTCTTAACTTGTAAACCCGGAGAAGTTGTTTCGATTAAAATTCACCTCTTAGCCTTGAAATGAAAATCCTTTGATAAACCTTTGACCTAGCCCGAATTACGGTCCCTTTTAAATGCCTTCTCCGATAAGTTAGATTGTATACATCTCGAATGATCCCGAAACCTCAAGGTTAGGTTTCTTGTGAGCGGATCCGAGTTTCAAGGAAAACCTTCCCAAATGGTGAGAAGCTCTCTTGAATGAAGGAAAATCTTATTGAAAAACTTTTAAGACAACCTTTTTGTAGAATACTCGGGTGCCGACATTCAAAATTCACCCCCGGTGGAGATTTGAACTCGTGTTTGAGCACGTTTCCTTCACAAATACACTTTGAAAATTTGTTTGGAACTCCTAAGTTTCTTCCCGAATTTGGAATTACCACTCTTTTATCATATAACCAAAGGTCTCAACCCATTGGATTACTCGAAAGCCATTCTAATGATGTTTGATTGGATTTTCTGCGGGTTCCCTGGTGTTCCTAAATCCTCGAAATAACTACATTTTTAAAGATCAAACTAACTTGGATTTTCTGCAGGTCTTCTAGCATCCCCGGGTTCTCGAATCCCTCTCCTTTGAAATTTGAAAATCGGGTTTGAGCTTTTGTATGTACACTAGTATGCCTAGGTCCTCGGAATGGTACCATCTCCTTTAAAATTTGAAAATCGGGTTTGAGCTTCGTAGGTACACTAGTAAACCTAGGTCCTCGGAATGGCACCCTTTCCTTTGAAATTTGAAAATCGGGTTTGAGCTTCGTACGTACACTAGTAAACCTAGGTCCTCGGAATAGCACCCTCTCCTTTGAAATTTGAAAATCGAGTTTGAGCTTACGTAGGTACACTAGTAAACCTAGGTCCTCGGAATGGCACCATCTCCTTTAAAATTTGAAAATCGGGTTTGACTTTCTATAGGTACACTAGTAAACCTAGGTTCTCGGAATGATACCACCCTCTCCTTTAAAATTTGAAAATCGGGTTTCGGTTTCTATAGGTACACTAGTAAACCTAGGTCCTCGAATGGCACCCTCCCCTTTTAATAGGCGAATCCCCAAGGTGGATAGCCAACCCATTTTAATAGGCGAATTCCTTCCTACACAGGATAGCCAACCCATTTTAATCGGCGAACTCCTTCCTACGGGATAACCAACCCATTTTAATCGGAGAACTCCTTCCTATAGGATAGCCAACCCCATTTTAATCGGCGAGTTCCTTCCTAGAAGATAGCCAACCCCATTTTAATCGGGGAGCTCCTTCCTACTGAGAATAGCCAACCCCATTTTAATCGACGAGCTCCTTTCTACAAGATAGCCAACCCATTTAAATCACCGAACTCCTTCCTACGGGATGGCCAACTCATTTTAATCGGCGAACTCCTTCCTACGGGATAGCTAACCCATTTTAATCGGCGAGCTCCTTCCTACAAGATAGCCAACCCCATTTTAATAGGCGAACTCCTCCCTACAAGATAGCGAACCCCATTTAATCGGCGAACTCTTTCCTACAAGATAACCAACCCATTTTAATCGGCAAACTCCTTCCTACAAGATAGCCAACCACATTTTAATCGGCGAACTCCTTCCTACGGGATAACCAACCTATTTTAATCGGCGAACTCCTTCCTACGGGATAGCCAACCTCATTTTAATCGGCGAACTCCCCGCCTACGGTTTAGCCAACCTCATTTTAATCGGCGAACTCCTTTCTACGGGATAGCCAACCCATTTTAATCGGCGAATTCCTTCTTACAGGATAGCCAATTTCTCCAGATAGTGAATTCTTTCTTACGGGATAGCCAATCTGCATTCTAATAAGTAAATCCTTTTGTTACAAGGGTAAACCCTCCTTCCAAACCTTCAAACCACAGCTTGACATCAAACGGACACTCGATCATTATGAAACCTCACAAACCACTCGAAGATAATTCTATACACTCGTCATCGCGATCTCGGACCGATAATCTTCGGACCACTAACAAGTGAGCTACAGGTAAGTCTCTCTCTTCTTATTTTTTTTTCACATAAAAGAACATGAACCGGAATAATCCCTTCTCGGAATCTTGAACTTCAACGGCAAAAGTAAGGCAATTGAATGTCAAAGACTTGTTTTCTTTAGATTTTTCCCCGGTAGAGTCGATTAAAGATTCGGGTGTCACCTTATCTTTGAAAGCAACCTCTAACCAAGGTTACTTTCAAAGAGGGGCAACTGTTGACACTCGATTTTTTAATCAATTTTCCTTAGTTTTATTTTCTACAAAATTCTCAAAAATTCATAAAAACTCATAAAATTGAAAAATCAAGTTTGGGAGCCACGACCAAGCATAAGGAACCAATTTTGAACAAAAAACAATTTTTCCCATTTTTTAGTATTTTCGAAAAATAGAAAATTACTAGAAAATTCATAAACAATACTTTTTGAGGTCACAAAAATACAAAAAAATGTCCAATATTTTCATTTTAATTCACTTTTCATATTGAGCTCAAGAAAAATCAAAAATTGAATCCAATTTTAGGTGTTTCTTCATAACACTAAGGATTGAATTCGCATAAAAAATACAAATTGAGGCTTTTTATTTGCAATTTACGCACATTTAAAGTCTAGACATTCAATTGCAGTCCATCCAAGCTTCAATTTGATCAATTACAGTCTCAATTACGCGGATTGCATGAATTGGGCAAAAATTCTTAAATTTCTTGCAATTTAGTCCCTCAACTTGCAAATTTTTTAAATTACTTTTATTTGAGGGACTTTCGTGGTAAAATTGGACCATCTCTTTAGGTTTTCATAAATTGTGAATCGATTGGCATAGGTGGTTTGGTCCAATTTGGCCAATTAAGCGTCCAATTGAACTTTTCCCTAATTTGGGAATTTAGCAAAATTTGGGGTTTTCCAAAAATTGGTGAAAACTTTTGGGTAAAACCACATTTCTAGATAATATTCAAGCCCCTAAGTCCGATTTTGAAGTTTAATCGAGAAAATTCCCTACCAATTTTGATTAAATTTGAAAATTTCAAGTCCGAATTGGTTCAGACCGGTCGGACCGGCTGAACCGGTCCGAACAGTGCATAGTCTTCCTCGGACTCGCTGTTTTTTGCAGATTTGGGAGCTGAGATTCGACGATCAAATTGAGGACCAATTCGATACTAATTGGATCAATTAATGTGGGGGTTTTGTTCCTCGGAGCAAGGATGCATCGA
This sequence comes from Rhodamnia rubescens, assembly GCA_021437795.1. NCBI lineage: Eukaryota > Viridiplantae > Streptophyta > Magnoliopsida > Myrtales > Myrtaceae > Rhodamnia > Rhodamnia rubescens. The sequence continues at coordinate 886,027 of JAILYA010000035.1, forward strand.
TTGCCACCAACGGTAGGGCCAATAGTCGTCGGAGCGGCTCGGGCGAGCCGATCAAAGTCACGGCGGCACAAAAAGTCAACATTTCCAAGTCTCGAGTACAATTCGTGCTCGTTTGTGATCGACGGAGGGCCAAATGGACATAGACGGGATCCTAACCGATTCCGTCGCCTTCCGGTAACCAATTGGCACGTGCCAAGGCACGAAGGAGGCTCGGCGAGCTCTCGCCCATACGCGCCAAATTCCAAAACCGAGTATAAAAGGATGAGAAGCTTCGCGAATCGAGGAGGGGCTGATTCACGTTCGCAAGGCACTTAGAGAGTTAGAGAGAGAGATAGAAAGCGAGAGAGAGCTCATCCTCTTACCCGTGCGATCGAGGATTTGAGCTCGACCGTGAGAACTTCGTCCGAGCAATCCAGAGCAAATCGAAGCCTTAGATCAAGTCTAGAAGCTTCGTAGCAACTCCGGGAACCGATCGCACCAGCTCAATCAGCTTGTAAATTCCAGAATAGGTGAGTCGACTTCTCACTCACATCCTGCATCTCTCACGGCACGATTATTGAAATTGTTGTGTGCGTTTTACTTCTTGAGTGTTCCCGACCACGTTCGCATTTTATTTCGCATCGATTTCATTTGAATCGCCTTCGAGTTGCGCCTCTCACATATCACGGTCGGCCGAACACCGACCAAACCTTTCTAGCCCTCGCGAGCTCAATCGGAGCTTGAGGTAAGTTTTCTAAACCTACTGTGATGCTCTCATATGTGTTAATTGCTTTGGTTTGGCCTTAATTTGCATGATTGAACTCTCGGGTGTCGTAAATGCGTATGCAGTTCATAGCTCGTGATTCGCTCGGTGAAATTGCTCGATTTTCGGATATGTTGATCGAAGTGATAGGCGAGTAGAATGGCGTTGGTTTGGTGTCATTCCGGCGAGATCTCACCGTTAGATCCCGTTTGGAGAAGTCTTGGCCGTCCGTCGCGTCGTCGTCGCCGGGAAAAAGACGAAGATGACATGGCGGTCAACAGGTCAAAGAGTCTCATATGGCATCGTGTGATTGGTCCAGGTCATCGCGACTCGGCTCGGCCGTTGGCGCGAGCGGGTCGAGTCGATCCGATCTAACGGCTAGGATAATTAGTCTAGTTTGATTTAGGGCCGTTGGATCCGTATGTTTGTATTTTCGGATATTTCGTTTATTAGATAGAAATTAGAAAAATTCAAAAGCGACGTCGTTTTAGGCTTCATATAGAATGAACGGTTCGGATCTAGTATAAGGTTTAATCCCGGCCGCACGGGTATTAAGTGATGCGGCGTCGTTTTGGCTTAGGAGGAATGGGCGGTCCAGATCGAGTCTAGCGTTAATCGTGACCGTTCATTCATTTAAATCAATGCGGCGTCGTTTTGTGTAGGATGCCGAAGTGTCGTTGTATTGATATTAAGGGAGTCGACGGCTGAGATCAAATCCGGGATTGATCTCGACCGTCCATGTCATTTTATATTTTCGGATATTAGAATAATTGTTTAGAAAATAAAAAAAATAGAAATAAAATGGAAACGTCGCTGTTTAGCCTTGAGCGAGTCCGAGCTGGTCCGGACCGGGTTGACCGATCGTTGACCGATTTGACCCGGTCCAAAGTATTAATAAAAAATTAGTAAAAATTTCTAAAAAATCCAAAACAAAATTGTAAAATTCATAGAAAGTTCATAAAAACTCCCGGATTTTTCCAAAAAAATTTCTAAAAATACTTAGGACGATTCGGGACTCTTATAATCTGGATCGATAATTTTCAAAGCTTCGAGGGTCAATTTACACCGATCGGGAAAATTCCCAATTTTTTAGAAAATAAATAAAAATTCCAAAAAAATTAGAAAAATTAGAAAAGTTTTGAAAAATCACAAAAAATGGAAATGGCCACATTCAACTCGGCCCGACCCCAATTTTTTGATTTTTGGGTCCCGAACCCCCAAAAATGAGCGTTCTACCCTTCCGGGCCTTCCGCCTCAAATTTTCCCGAACCACCCCAAATTCAAAATTGATTTTTTCTGTGGGCCGATAGGGCCATATTAGACGTGTCTACTTGATTGATTGTTTGATTTGGCTGTGATTATTTTGATTGCGCATTAAATTTCTCATTGTGATCATTACGGTAGTAAATTTTCGTCCGCATGATACCTTAGAATTTCTTCGTTCCGAATTCTTAGGTTAGAAAATCACTCAACTTCGGTAAACCGAAAGGGCGTCGATGAAAATCTCGGCGTAACCAAGTCCCCGGACCCAAATCTACGATTTTCGTAGAATCGAACAGTTTCTCCCGACCGCTCGATAGGGTTTCCGATCATACCCTCCAATAATTGATCGGTGGTGACTCCAAATGCATGTACACTATGCACATGCCACCCGACCACACTAAGGTAGATCTTGATAAAAAAATTTCTTTGCATCGCGATTCGAGTAATGGGTCTTGGGAGAGACCGCGCGCCAAAGATCCCGCGGTCAACCGGGGTCCGGAAAGGCGCGGCTCGTTAACCCCCGCCACTCCGAAAGAAAGAAAGAAAAATTGGAGGGTCGCGACGGGTGGTCCCAAGCCGTCGGACCGATTCCGATCGACGCGGACAAATGTCCTCTTCAAATCCCCCACCATAGCCTATTCAATTGTTGAGGAATTGATCGTCAACTTGATTGATCAAATTCAACATGCGACTTGCAATTTACGGGGAAAATTTGATTTGGGGAAGTTGAGTTCGACCGTGTCACCGGGTCGGACCCGGTTCGATTCGAGAAACCCCGTTGTCTCGATTTCTTCAAATTGACCTGACCCGAGAATTAAAATTGAGCGATTGTGGATTTAAACGACCAATTTAGCTCATAGTACCTATGCTAATCGATTCAAAAGGTTGAAAAACATATGACATAGGTCTTATCTTTGCATAGCGATCCCGAAATTTGATTAATTTCTGTTTAATTGAAACCTAGGGACTAAATTGTAAGATTTTTATGCTTTTAGGCCCAATCTATGTAATTGCGGAATTGTTGTGAATAATTGGATCGAATTACAGTGCAAGATGATCAAATTGAACGTCAAGACTCTAAAGATGCGAACATTGCAAATTAAAGGACTCAAATGGTATTTTTTGGACAAATCCAATCATATGTGTAATGAAGGAACACATGAAATTGGACTTGATTTTTGAATTTTCAAGAGGTCAAAATGAAAAGGGAATTAAAGGAAAAATACTGACTATTTTTCTGTATTTTTGTGACCTCAAATGCTATTTTTCTTTATTTTTCATATTTTTGCATTTTTTAAATTATTTTTTGAAAATATAAAAATGATTGAAATATTGGGATCTGAAGAGCTTTTTTTGGTATTCAAATTCCCATGCTGAAATCCATGATATATGAAAGGTTTTAGAGAAAATGAGAAAAAGGAGGGCATTGTTTTTCAAGTAGGAGTGGGTATGACTCCTTACTACTCGAATGGAGTATTTCAAGAATAGGACTAAAGCTTTCCCACCACCTAAGAAACTAGAATGGGAGTGTAAAAATGTCAAAATTTTCTTCAAAATAGAAGAGCCAAGTATGGGTGAAATTTGGATTTTGCACGAAAAGGGCATCCACCAAGCTTGTTCGTAATCAAAATATGTGAAGGTAGATTTGTAAGAAAGGACTTGATCATTACGGTGTTAAGTTTGACCCGAGTATAAGGGGCATTTTTCCACTCAAAAGGGTGAATGACTATCATTATTTTTGCAGTGGAATAATTGATGATTCCAAGATTTTTCTTATCCAGAAAATGTTTAAATTTTGTGGACTCAAGTATGTACTAGTATTTTCTCATTGTACTTGACTATTTTCAAAAGATCATGAGGGGTATAGAAATTATTTTTTCCAAACATATTCTTTGCGAATACGTATGGGTTTTCATGGTAAAAACCTTTTTCAATAGTATAAAATTTCTCAAAATGTTTTTGGAAAAATGTTGATTTTTTCTTGTGAGAAATGAGAGGGGTTGGCTCGGACCAGAAGAACCACCTCGTTAGAAATATTTTTTGTTTTTATTGGAGAAGGGGATTGTACATCTTCAAAAATAGAAATATCTACTCCTAAGGATTTTTGTAAACCCTTTAGGGTATTTTTGGGAAGTAATGTTGTCAAGCGAGAAAGAGGTATTGAAGGTATTGATGGTGAAAGTTGGCTAGGTGTTATTGAAAGTGAAGACATATTGTGGGATTTCTCTGAAGACTAGGTTGCCTCATGCCGCCTTCTAATGGGAGTGAGCTTCCCTGGGATTATTGCGGTTTCCGGTTGGGCAACATTTTTTCCCTTGCCTTTGTCCTTTTGGGTGGCATGGTGATGGGGCTTTTCCCCTGTAAAAATTGTCGTGTGAAAAAATCGGAAGAGAATTGGAATCACCATGTATAAATTAAATATCAAAACCAAATATAGATAATATGGCTGGCCATCTAGCAAAACTCTATTTTGATGCAATATTTAAAACATCATTTTGCATAATATTTTTGGCGGATTTACAATCAATTTTTAATAAGAATTTTTTATTTAATAAATCACCTTGAAATTTTGATATAGAAAGAATTATCGCAAGAACATGTTGATTGGTAATTTACGACGATTTTCTTTAGGTAAAGAATATAATTTCTTTATCATATAAAACCCTAAGGGAAGGGTAACCTACATACAATTTTCTAGAAGATCTTTTGATATTCCATCTCATATTTTTTCAAGACCTTCTTTTCATGGGTCTTATTCTCAAACGTCACTCGATCTTCATCTAAATCTACCTCCTGTTATCACTTTGCTAGTAAGCGGTTAAGGTAGTATCAACATTCCCACACAAGGACATACAACTCCCCAGTGCTCCTCCTTTAAATCCGAGTGGCCTCGATACTAGTTCGGGAATCTCCGGCCCGGAATCCCCCGAACCAACTCAATCCCAAATGGAAGATGATGATCCAAAGTGCAATGTTCTTGAAAGAGACTTTGTACCAAATTCCAAGATATCCTATTCACTTCGAGAATTTCTTCTTTATCAAGAACATGAAGTTAGCTATCCCGAGCATCTACTCTAGGATATGGAGTATTGATAGTCAAAGGTTTTTCAACCTTGGGAGTATTTACAATTGGAATAGGTTTTTTTCGTAACTTCTTATGGTGAAGTCTTTCTTTCTTTTCTTTGAAGGGCTTCGTAAAATCCTTTACTGAATTTCTTCGGCATTTCAAAAGTTTTAAACAAGGGATTTTTCAAAGTATTTGATGGAATAGGAGTATCTTTGGAGACATGGAAGGGAGTATGAAGATGAAGTTGATCCAATGGAAGATTCTATCTTCTCTAATTGGATACCTATCGTATGAATATGTTGATTGGTAAAATTATTATGCTTTATGATTTTTTCAAATTCTTTATTTTTAGTATTAGAAGGAAATTTGAAAGGTGCAGCAGGAATTTCCATATCACGATGAGCAATTTTTATTTTCCTCAAAGGTGGATGATTGGACTCAATGATTTATCCATCATCCAATTTCCATTTAAATTTTTTATCTAAAACAAATATTTCTTTTGGCTCCGAAAGTATTTTTCAAACCAATCGAAGAAAAACATATTTTTCGGGAAAATTGCACTTTGGATCATCATCTTCCATTTGGGATTGAGTGGGTTCAAGAGATTCTGGATCATGTCTTTGATGATAAGTAGGTCTAGAGATTCCCGAACCGGTATCGAGACCATTCGGATTTAAAGGAGAAGCACTAGGAGTTGTATGTCCATGTGTAGGAATGTTGATACTACCTTGATCGCTTCTTGGCAAAGTCATAACAAAAAAGCTCACATGATCTTTCAACATTCCTACACAAGGACATTCAAATAACATGGCTTACCATATGGCAAAAATCTATTTTGATGCAATATTTAAAACATCCTTTTGCAGAATATTTTTGGTAGATTTACAATCAATTTTCAATGATAATTTTTTATTTAATAAATTACTTTGAAATTTTGATATAGAAAGAACTATTGCAAGAATTTTTTTCTTGATAGTAGAAATAGTTTTGTTGAGTCTCATTCCAATATTTGGAAATAAGTTGAACAATTTGTTCACTACTTTCATTCTTTTGTTTCAAAATTCCTCTATACCTTAGTTCGAAGTATCTGTTTCCACAATTTTAAAAGGCGATGGATCAGCTAGATGTAAGCAAGGAATTTCTTTAACAAAAGATTTTATCTTGCGGATAGTATTTGTATGCAAATCGGTCTAAGGGATTGGATTTTTCTTCAACCTTTGATGTAAAGGTTTACAGATTATGTTTATATTGGGTATAAAATCAATCACATAATTGAGACTTCCTAAGAACCTTTGCAATTGAGTTTTTTCTTTCAATTCATTAGGAAATTTATCCGCAGATTGAATAGATCGCTCAATTGGAATGATTGTTCCTTGGTAAATATAATGTCCGAAAAATCAAATCTTAGTCGGAGATAATGCCAAACCATTTTTCTTTGCAATGTTGAAAAAATGATTGACATGTTTGAAATAACAATCAATATTGAGAGAATAAATCAAAACATTATCTATACACACAATTATAAAATTGGAATATTGATTAAAAATGTCATTCATTATTCTTTGAAATTCGGAAGAAGCATTTTTTAAACCAAAAGGCATTACATTCCATTCATACTAACCGAAAGGAACTGTAAATGCAGTTTTGTACCTATCTTTATTGGCTATTTGGATTTGCCAAAAACCATATTTCATATCAAATTTTGAAAATATTTTGGAATTATGTAGCAAAACAACGTAACAAAACACTATACACTATAATACGGTACAAAATGGTATTTAGTCTAAATCATTTCTTGCTAGGTCAATCCGTAACAAGCGTATTCATTTGTGTTCCCATTATAATGTGAAGACGCTTGAGATTCTTCATATTCGGCCATTACTTGCTTCATTCGTTGGTAGAAATCCTACTCGGTGGATGTACCAACCAATTTGGAGATTGCAATTGACCTATTATGCGGGAAGGTAGTTTTGATCGATCTTTTTCTCGCTCTTGAGCCAATGGTGGACAGGTGTGTTAGAGACTTTATCCCGGAATGTAAATCCGTCCCGCCATTTGATTTCATATCACCTCGACAAAATTAAAATATTAGGATATGAAGAGCTTTTTTTATATTCAAATTCCCATCTTTGAAACCCATGAAATATGAAAGGTTGTAGAAAACATGAGAAAAGAAGGGTATTGCTTTTCAATAGGTGTGGGTATATATGAAGGCATAAACAATTGGTATGACTCCTTAATACTAGAAGGAAGTAATTTCGGAATAGGACCAAAATTCTCCACCACCTAAGAAACTAGAAAGAGAGTGTAGAAATATCAAAATTTTCTTCAAAATAGAAGAGTCACGTATGGGTGAAGTTTGGAAAGAACCTCAAAAATTGTGCACAACTTCATTAGAGACTTTATCCCGGAATGTAAAGCCATCCAGAACATGTTTAAATTTTATCGACTTAGTTTGTACTAGTATTTTCTCATAGTACTTGATTGTTTTCAAAAGATCATGTGGGATATAGAAATTATTTTCACCAAACATATTCTTTGCGAATACGTATGGGTTTTCATGATAAAAACCTTTTTCAAAAGTATAAACTTTCTCAAAATGTTTTTGGAAAATTTTTTATTTTTCCTTGTGAGAAATAAGAGGGGTTGGTTGAAACCGAAGAACCACCTCACTAGAAATATTTTTTGTTTTTATTGGAGAAGGGGACTATACCTCTTCAAAAAAATAAATATCTACTCATAAGGATTTTTGTAAATCCTTCAAGGTATTTTTGGGAAGTAATGTAACTAAGCGAAAAGAGGTATTGAAGGTATTGATGGTAAAGGTTAGCTAGGGGTTATTGAAAGTGAAGGCATATTCGGGATTTCTCGGGAGACTGGGTTGCCTCATGCTAGCTTCGGATGGGAGTGAGCTTCCCTAGAATTATTGTGATTTTCGATTGGGCAACAATTTTGCCCTTGCCTTTGTCCTTTTTGGATGGCATGGTGATGGGGCTTTTCCCGGCAAAAATTCTCGTATGAGAAAATTTGAAAAAGAATTGGAATCACCATGTAAACTCAATATCAAAATCAAACACGAGATAATATGGCTTGCTATCCGGCAAAAATCTATTTTAATGCAATATTTAAAACATCCTTTTGCAGAATACTTTTGGCGATTTACAATCAATTTTCAATAAGAAGTTTTGATTTAATAAATCACCTTGATATTTTGATATAGAAAGAACTATCGCAAGAATTTTTCTTGATAGTAGAATAGTTTTGTTGAGTCTCATTCCAATGTTTGGAAATAAACTGAACAATCTGTTCACTACCGTCATTCTTTTGTTTAAAAATTCCTCCATACCCTAATCCAAAAGGATATATTCTACAATTTTAAAAGCAGATGGATCAACTAGATATAAGCAAGGAATTTCTTTCACAAGAGATTTTATCTTGCGGATAGTATTTGTATGCAAATCGGTCCAAGGGACTGGATTTTTCTTCAACCTTTGATGTAAAGGTTTACGGATTATGTTTGTTTTGGGTATAAAATCAATCACATAATTGAGACTTCCTAAGAACCTTTGCAATTGAGTTTTTCTTTCAATTCATCAGGAAATTTATCCACAAATTGAATACATCGCTCAATTGAAATGATTGTTCCTTGGTAAATATAATGTCCCAAAAATCTGATTTTTGTTTGGAATAACAAAATCTTAGTTGGAGATAATGCCAAACCATTTTTCTTTGCAATGTTGAAAAAATAATTGACATGTTTAAATTGAGAATCAATATTGGGAGAATAAATCAAATCATCATCTATATACACAATTACGAAATTGGAATATGGATTAAAAATGTCATTCATTATTCTTTGAAATTCAAAAGGAGCATTTTTTAAACCAAAAGACATTACATTCCACTCATACTAACCGTTAGGAACTATAAATACAGTTTTGTACCTGTCTTTATTGGCTATTTGGATTTGCCAAAAATCAGATTTCATATCAAATTTTGAAAATAATTTTGAAATATGTAATTTGTTCAAAAGATCTTTCTCATTGGGAATTGGGATATCTTATCCATTTCAAAGCTCTAATCAAAGGCTTATAATTTACAACAAGTCTTGGAACTCCTCTTTCTATCTCAGAATTTTTGTTGATATAGAAAGCTAAACAACTCCAACTCCAAGGAGACCGACTTTTTCGTATTAGACCTTTACTAACAAGATCTTGAATTTCTTTTTCCAAAGTTTCAAGAGCTCACTATTCATTTATGTTGGTCTGGCCTTAACCGGAATATCATTTTCAAAATAATCCTGCTCATAAGGTAGATCAACAATATGTTTCATTCTTGGACAAAAAGCATTAGGAATAGTGGAACATATGTTTTCTTTTATACCGACTTCTAAGAGAGAAATTTTCTTCCGAATACATGGATGTGCAAGATTTTGTTCAATCCTTTTGTATTCTATTTCCTCTTTCAAGTATAAAAGATGAGATTCTTTATCTTTTATAAGACAATTAATCTCTTTTATCGAATGTTCCTGAAGCATATTCAAATTCCACGTTTGTGGTTTGGTTATAAAATGAAATATAATTTTATTTCCAAAAATTTATGTTCCAATGCCTTATTGAGTAATAGTAAATGGTTGGATCAAGTTTATGAAGGGGTTCCCGAATGGCATTTTGTTTCGAGTCTTTTGCTAGAAGAAAAGATGATTTTAAAGAAACATTGTGTTTTATTATGAAAACTTCGGGAGCTTGTATTTAATTTTTAAACGATCACTATGTGCTGATTTCAAAGCCTCGGTTGTAACATCCCGTATTTCGACCTTTTTTGAAGCTTTGAATAAATGAAAGGTCTCGTTAATATACTTCAGCTAATTTTCACTCATAATTGATCCCTCTTGAGCGGACTAACCAAATGGGAATGGCTAGTTAGAAAATTCAAATACGTGGACCTAAGAACTTGATCCTGGATTGACTCTTTGGCCATGAAAATTATCGAGGGAATATTTTGGATCAATATAGGCCGATCCTAGAATGATTAAGGAACGATTTGGATAATACCCTACACTTGGATCACGAGTGATTCCGTTTGACCTTGTATGGGTTCCAAACGTCCCTAAATTATTTTCTAACGATCGTGTCCATCGGGACTAGTGATTGACCCTCGCAATTAAATGGAAACCAAAGTCGTCGGGGCTCGAGTAATTCTTAAACGTGATATTAATCATGGGTCGATATTCATAACTCCTAAAAGCCGCCCCTTAGTTTGAGATACGCTGAAATTTCAATTAATCGAGATTGATCGCTAATCGAACTTCAAAATTTGACGTCGGACCTTAAGGGGTTTCAATAATTAAGTTTTGGACGTTTTCTCATTCGGAGTACAATTACTTCGCGGTTCGCCCCAAAAGGTTCGGAAAAAAAATAAAATTTGGACTGGATATGGGAAAAAACCCATTTACCCTTGGAAAATATCCAATTTTTCACTTTGGCCAAGGGGCATTTTGGTCAATTTACCCCATGGCCGAATTTGAGTAGTCTTTTTGACTTTCAAGACCAAAATATCTACCAATAATTATCCTAAACTATTATCTTTAATGTTATTCATCATCTTCATCTTTTTACCCAAATTTGTGACACTTTCTCTCTCTACCTCACACTCTCCCTACTTGGCCGAACTCCATTGTCTCTCTCTCCCTTGCCAAAAATTTTCCAAGCTGCCGCCGGTGTCGCCTTGAACTGTCAAAGTTCCATTCTCTCTACGTGAACCGCCTAGAACCGCTAGAGTAGCTTGAGTTTTGGCCGATCAAGAGGAGTTGCCGGAGCCGCCGGATTGGGGTCAAAATTTTTCTCGGTTTCTCACCGGAAAACTTGCTAAAATTGTGGTAAGTTGGTTCCTAACCTTAGATTAGGAATCTAGGGTGCTAATAGACTTGAGATTGAGTAGATTTGGGTGAAAAATTGATTGTTTTTGCCCATTTTCATGCCTTGGCCGAGAATGAGAGGGAGAGGAGAGAGAAAAGATGGTGTTCTTCAATGAATAGTGATTTCTCATGATTAATAATGGAGGGCTAGGATTTGATCTTGACTTTGATGCTTTAATCCAACGGCCCACATTAAATCTTGTTTGGGAAGCTTGATCCGACGGCCGAGATTAATTCCTGCTATATTATTGATTAATTGGATGGTGGAGATTAAATGTATGTTAGTATAGTATAATTGTATCGTACGTAGTAAGTGCCACGTTAGTATATTATAATCGTATGGTACGTATTAATTGCTACGTTAGTATTATTTCGATCGTGTGGCATAGATTAATTTTTGTAGTGACAAAAATTAATCGTGTGGCCCGATTGGCCATTGGTCTTGTGTGACCTAATCGGGTGGTCCCGATTTATTAATTCTCTAACATGAGTGAATCACGTGGTTCCGATCGAGTGTCCGCTCAAGACAATTTAATCGAGTGGTCTCGATTGGGCAATTGGGAAAAATTAGAAAGATCATGAGGTTCCGATCTTTTGTTGGAGAAAAATTGAGAAGATCGTGTGGTTTCGATCCGTCGACAAAGGAAATTGGTGAGACCGGGTGGTCTCGATCCGCTAATCAGGAAATTTAGCAAGATCACATGGCTAAGAATGATCGATCGGAAGGTTTTGTGGATCGTGTGGTACCGGGCGATTGATTGAGAAATTATTGTGGTATAAGGTCGTTATGAGAAATAAACGGAGTGGAATTGAGGAATTATAGCCCGAGGCATTATGACGCGGGCTCTATTGTTATTATTTTACCCCGAGGCGTTAAACGCGGGTTATGAGTATTATTTATTCCGAGGCGTTGAACGCGGGATATTAACCGAGGTGTTATTAGGCGGGTTACAATGACCTGAGGCGTTATCACGCAGGTCCGGACTATATAATAGCCTCGAGGCGTTATTACGAGGGTCCGTCCGGTTATAATATAGCCTCGATGCATTAAACGCGGCTCTAGACCAACGTGAAATTTTATTTGATAGGCTGATGCGTTAAATGCGGGCTTTGCATCCACGTGGAACATTTATATTATGGCCTAATTCGTTAAACGTGGGCCCTAGAGCACATGGAATACTTTATTGAAAGTCCGAGGCGAGGAATGCCGATATGAGAGTAACGTAGAATATTTGTGAAGGTGTGGGAATTTTCGGAGAAATAATTAAATTTTCTGGAATTTAATTGTGGAATTTTTTTGGTTGAAAGAAGGATTGTTGGAAATTGTTCATCGAGGACGTGTCGGAGTCACTAGAGCCCTAACCTAGCGTTACGGACTTTCTTATTGAGATTTTATCTCACCCCATCATGGACTCTCTTTTTTTTATATCCTCCGCCTCGACAATGAACGACCCACCTCCAAGGTTCGGTATTCCCTGGGATATGGAAACAGTAATAACGAGAATATCCGGTGGGGGAAGATAAGACATATTATAGGCATGTGAGAACAATTTGGGTGGATGTGGGAAAGCTGTTTTGGAAGACCCACAGCTATGTGGCGTGGACATATCGCCACGGAGATTCATCGGTAGGTCCTTTGAGGGGATTCGACATTCCCTACGATGGAGTTGGGGAATGGGACCCTACTAATGCTGCACCTCCAAATGGCGTTGTGGTGCATCCCGATGTTGGCCCCGATGATCTTGACTACCCAAAGCTCGACCCATAGGCCGTGGTACTAGAAGAGGATGGAGAGATTGTGGAGCCATCCGATGCGGGAGCGGATGCCGAGAGATTGACGTGGAGGAGCCGGCGGCCGTAGACGACATGATAGTCGATAGCGACGACGAGGCCTAGGGTAGTTGGCCTCTCAACCTTTTGTGTGGTGTTTTATTTTGAGAGTATAATAGGCTTCGACCACTAGATCTTTTTGTAGTACGTAGTCACAGGGCTTGTATAGTGGCCTCCGAAACCTTAGGTTTGGAAAGTTGTGAAAACTATGTATATATGTACATAAGTTTGGTTTTACCATCCCAAGTTATCGTAGAGTTGTTGTTTTATGTATGGGGATTATTTTTACTTCCGCAATGTATTTGTTGGCCTTTGGATCCTGGAAAACTGTACAATGATATGTCTAGATGGGATGTCGACGAGCTTAGAGGGTTTGGGTTGTGACATCCCCATTTAAGTGGTATCGAGCAAGGTTAGCTCGATCCAAGTTTGGACGAAATACGGAGTGATAAGGAGCGATGACTTTGGGATGGTTAGATAGAGAGACCGTAGGTGTTTACATGAGTTAAACGCGTTATGCGGGGCATTTGAACATGCGCCCGTGATTTGTATGATCTGTTGCTTCCGTGCTGATTGTTCGATGTTTGATGTTGTTGTTGTTAAATCGTTCGATCGAAACAATTGTTAGCTTTGTGCTAATTGTTGTGGTAAGCAAGTGTGAACTGCTAGACTCGAGTAGGTGGCATAGATTTCTAATTCCTTGGTGGAATTATGTTGATTTAGGTGTTGTGAAAAGTAATGGAGATGGACGACAGAGGTACGGGTTCTAGAGGAAGTTCTAGAGGAGGTTCGAGAAGAGATTCCAGAGGAGCTTCTAACTCAAGGACTACGGTTAGGGAGGATCCCGAGTGGATGGAGTCCTTAGGGCTCTAGAGGATATTGGAAATCTAATGGGTAGGCAAACTCAAGAACGAGTGCCGCTATTGCCCAAGCGGCCGAGGCTTTGTTGTTGTTCTTCTTGCTGCTCATGGGGTAAATGTGAACCAGGGGAATGATAATGGAAATAGATAGATGCATCAGCTAGTAGAGCAGTTCTTGAAGTTGAAACCGGCGAAGTTTACTAGAAAGGGTGATCCTGGAGTTGCACCTCGTTGGATAGAGGATTTGGAGAAAACATTTGAGGTTTTGGGTTGTACGAGAGGAAGAAAAAGTGACCTTGACAATGTATCGCCTTGAGGATACGGCCGGTGATTGGTGGAAGGCCACTAAAGGAAGAGTTTTCCTGGAGGGCGCGGCCCTAAATTGGCTGTCTTCACGAAGTCTTCAACGGAAAGTATTTCTCTAAGACCGCTTAGGAGCAAAAGATGATAGAATTTCAGCAACTCCGCCGGAATCGGATGATTATTGATCAATATGAGGCGAGTTTTCAAGGTCTGTCGAAGTATGCACCTAGAATGGTGGAAAATCCATTTGGACAAAGCGAGAAGGTTTCGGGACGGATTGAGGCCGGAACATCGTAGTCGGTTAATCCTCCCGAACCTAAGGGATTATAATGAGCTTTATGAGCGGGTTCGGATGGTCGAGCGGAACATGAAAAAGAGGGCTGCCACATCCGGATCGCGGTTCATGCCGGCTAGAGACAAACGCCGGTTTGGCAAGAGGCCAATGATGGGAAACCGACGTTTCGTCCCTCCCGAGTTAGGAGAAATAATGGGAAACCGTTGTACCAGTCCAATCGGAACTGTAGACTCTGTGGAAGGAGGCACGAGAACGGGCCTTGCCCAAGGGGGACGGGAGCATGCTTCGAGATGTGGCAAATTTGATCATCGAGATAAGGAATTGCCTGGAGCAAGCCCCGAAGCTCGATTTCAGCCCCAAAGACCCCGGGGCAAGACCTCGAGATAGGGGGCTGCTCCGCGAGATAATCAAGTCGGACCGCCCAAGCAAGGGAGAGCATATGCGGTGGCGCGCAATGAGGCAGAGAATGCGCCGGACGTGATCACAGTACGGTCTCCTTATGTAATCATGCTTGTATATGCTTTATTTGATTACGGAGCATCACACTCCTTTGTGTTTGCGTAATTTGTGGAGTTAGCTAGGATTGAGTTAAAATTGCTAGAAGTAATCCCTGCACGTAACTACACCCTTAAAGGATAAAGTTCTTGGTTACATTAGGGTGTTCGGGATGTAAGATAGTCATTGGTGGTAGAGAAGGATCTATAGACCTAGCAGTTTTGACTATGCATGATTATGATGTGATAATTGGAATAGATTTCTTTGGGAAAGCAAAGAGCTGTTTTTGACTATGGTAGCGGGGTGATCCAATTTAATCCGATTGGTCATCCTATATATGAATTTGTGGGAAGTCGAGGAGGAATCTTGATTCTCCTAATCCAATCCTTGGAAGTAACTAAGTTGTCAAACGAAGGATGCCAAGGGTATTTGGGCTGCTGTGGTGGATTCGTCGATTGAAGGGCCGAGGCTAGAGGATATAGCCATGGTGTGCGATTATCCCGAGGTCTTTCCTCAAGAATTGCCGGGATTGCCACCGAAAGGGAAGTAGAGTTCGTGATTGAGGTAGCACCGGGGACGAGAACCGATCTCCAAGGCACCCTACGGAATGTCCCTATCAAAATTGAAGGAGTTAAAAGTTCAGATGCAAGAGCTATTGGACAAAGGATTTATCCACCCCAATGCATCGCCGTGGGGAGCACCAGTGCTATTTGTGAGGAAGAAGGACCGGTCATTGCGATTATGCATTGACTATCGGCGGTTGAATCAAGTAACTATTAAGAACAAGTATCCATTGCCAAGGATAGATGACTTGTTCGATTAAGCTAAGGAGCTGCGGTATTTTCTAAGATCGATTTGCGGGCGGGCTACCATCACTGAGAATTAAGAAGGAGGACATACCGAAGATTGCTTTTCGTACCGAGATATGGGCATTATGAATTTACGATTATGCCGTTTGGATTGACGAATACCCCATTGTTTTCATGGATATGATGCATCGGGTGTTTAGAGAATTTTTGGATCATTTTGTTATCGTGTTCATTGACGATATATTGGTATACTCGAAGAGTCCGGAGGAATATGAACACCATTTAAGAACCGTTCTACGAACTTTGAGAGAACATGCTCTTTATGCTAAGTTTAGCAAATGTGAGTTTTGGCTCGATCGGGTAACATTTCTTGGACATATTGTCTCCGAAAATGGAATCTCGGTAGACTCGGCGAAAATTGAGACCGTGATGAATTGGCCAAGACCGACATCGATTCTGAGAGGTTCGGAGTTTTTCGGGTCGGCGGGATATTATCGACGATTTGTGGAGAAGTTCTCCTCGATAGTTATTCCATTGACGCAGTCGACGAAGAAAGAAACTCGCTTTGAATGGACAGATAAATGCGAGAGGAATTTCCAAGAATCGAAGCATAGGTTGACGACGGCACCAATTTTGACGATACCATCCGGTCCTGGAGGATTTGAGATATATAGCGATGCTTCACTAAAAGGACTAGGATGTGTCCTAATGCAACATGGCAAAGTGGTTGCATATGCGTCGCGACGTTGAGGCCTCATGAATTGAACTACCCAACGCATGATTTGGAGCTTGCGGGGATTGTTTTTGCGTTGAAGATTTGGAGGCATTATTTGTGGGGAGAAAAATTTCAAATTTATACGGATCATCAAAATTTCAAGTATTTGTTCTCCTAGAAAGAGCTGAATATGAGGCAACGTCGTTGGATGGAATTATTAAAGGACTACGATTGTGATATTTTATATCACCCTGGGAAAGCTAATAAAGTAGCGGATGCTCTTAGTCGAAAATCGAGCATTGTGCATTTGACGGTGAAGGAGTGGACTTTATTTGAAGAGTTGAGGAATTGAGAATTTAAGTTCGAAGTTTGCAATCTCTCAAATCTGCTGGCACCTTTGAGAATTGAGCTAGAGATTCATGCAAGAATTAAGGCGTTGCGATCGGAGGATCCTGACATTCGGAAAATTTTAGAAATGGATGCAACCAAAAGAAAACCTGAATTTCAAGTGGCTGAGGATGAAATCTTGAAATTCCGTGGACGTCTATGTGTCTTAAATGATGAGGAGCTTAGGGAGAAAATTTTGTCAAAAGCTCATTGAAGTAGCTACAATGTGCATCCAGGTAACACCAAGATGTATCCGAATCTGCGTCAATATTATTGGTGGAATGGAATGAAGGTTGACGTGGCTAAGCACGTAGTTAAGTGTTTGACGTGCCAACAAGTAAAGGCGCAACATCGCAAGCCTGGAGGATTACTTAGACCGCTAGAGATTCGCGATTGGAAATGGGAACACGTTACCATGGATTTTGTTATGGGACTACCGAGGAGCCCAGAGAGGGCATGATTCTATTTGGGTAGTCGTCGACAGATTGACGAAGTCTGCATATTTTTCTGGGCAGGTGCGAAAGGATTTCGCAATGGAAAAATATGTTGAGTTGTATATACCCCGGATAGTTCGATCGCATGGAGTTCCAATTACAATTACTTCGGACGAGAGATCCCAAGTTCACCGCAATCTTTTGGAAAAGTCTTCGAATGCTATGGGAACCCAAGTGCGGTATAGCACCGTATACCATCCCTAGACAGACAGCACAATCGAAGAGGACAATACAGACACTTGAGGACATGCTTGCGAGCATGTGTGATAGATTTTAAAGGAGGTTGGGAAGAACAGCTACATCTAATCGAGTTCGCCTACAACAATAGCTTCCAACAAAGTATCGGAATAGCACCATTTGAGACGTTGTATGGTAGAGCTTGCGAGAACTCCGATATGTTGGGATGAAGTTGGTGAGAGGAGTGTAACGGGACCAGAGCTAGTTCAAGCAATCTGTTGAGGCGGTGAAAGTGATCGAGAGAAAGGCTAAAAACTGCCCAAAGTCGTCAAAAGAGTTATGCGGATAGACGACGTAGACCATTGGAATTTCATGTGGGAGACCATGTTTTCTTGAAGGTGTCGCCAATGCGAGGATTATCTAGATTTGGGAAGAAAGGAAAATTGAGTCCGAAATACGTTGGCCCATTTGAAATCTTGGAACGGATTAGGACGTTGGCCTACCGACTCACTTTGTCGCCGAACTTGTCCCAAGTTCATAATGTCTTCCATGTATCCATGTTGAGGAAGTACGAGCCGGACCCAACTCATGTCTTGGATCATGAAGTTGTGGAAGTAGATGAAAGGATATCTTACGTGGAAAGACCGGTGCGAATAGAGGATAGGAAAGAACAAGTTCGGAGGAACAAGACGATTCCACTCGTGAAGGTGATATGGGAGCATCATGGACCCGAATGGGCAACTTGGGAAAATGAAGAAACGATGAGGCACCAGTACCCCCATTTGTTTGAATAGTTAAGTTTGTTGTAAATTTCGAGAACGAAATTTCCGTAAGGGGGAAGAGTTGTGACATCCTCGTATTCCGACCTTTTTTCAAAGCTTTGAATAAATGAAAGGTCTCGTTGATGTACTTCACTAATTCTCACTCGAAATTGATCCCTCTTGGAGCAGACTAATCAAATGGGAATGGCTAGCTAGGAAATTCAAGTACGTGAACCTAAGAACTTGATCTTGGATTGACTCTTTGGCCATGAAAATTGTCGAGAGAATATTTTGGACCAATATAGGCGGATCCTAGAATGATTAAGGAACGATTTGGATAATACCATAGCTTGGATCATGGGTGATTCCGTTTGACCTCGTATGGGTTCCAAACGTCCCTAAATTATTTTCTAACGATCGTGTCATCCGAACTAGTGATTGACCCTCGCAATTAAATGACAACCAAAGTCGCCGGGGCTCGAGTAATTCTTAAACGTGATATTAATCACGGGGTCGATACGCGTAACTTCTAAAAGCCGCCCGTTAGTTTGAGATATGCTGAAATTTCAATTAATCGAGATTGATCGCGAATCGAACTTTGAAATTTGACGTCGGACCTTCGGGGGTTTCAATAATTAAATTTTAGAATTTTCCACATCCGGAGTACAATTACTTCGCGGTTCGCCCGAAAAGGTTCGAAAAAAATAAAATTGGCATTGGATATGGGAAAAGACCCATTTACCCTTGAAAAATATCTAATTTTTCACTTTGGCCAAGGGCATTTTGGTCAATTTACCCCATGGCCGAATTTGACTAGTCTTTTTGACTTTCAAGACCAAAATATCTACCAATAATTATCCTAACCTATTATCTTTAATGTTATTCATCATCTTCATCTTTTTACCCAAATTTGTGATACTTTCTTTCTCTACCTCATACTCTCCCTACTTGGCCGAACTCCATTGTCTCTCTCTCTCCCTTGCCGAAATTTTTCCGAGCCGCCGCCGGTGTCGCCTTGAACCGCCGGAGCTCCATTCTCTACTTGTGAACCGCCGGAGTAGCTTGAGTTTTGGCCAATCAAGAGGAGTTGCCGGAGCCGCCGGATTGGGGTCAAAATTTTTCTCGGTTTCTTGTCGGAAAACTTGCTAAAATTGTGGTAAGTTGGTTCGTAACCTTAGATTAGGTATCTAGGGTGCTAATAGACTTGAGATTGAGTAGATTTTGGTGAAAAATTGGTTGTTTTTGCCCATTTTCATGCCTTGGCCAAGAATGAGAGGGAGAGGAGAGAGAAAATATGGTGTTATTCAATGAATAGTGATTTCTCATGATTAATAATGGAGAGCTAGGATTTGATCTTGACTTTGATGCTTTAATCCAACGGCCCACATTGAATCTTGTTTGGGAAGATTGATCCGACGGCCGAGATTAATTCCTGCTATATTATTGATTAATTGGATGGTGGAGATTAAATGTACGTTAGTATAGTATAATTGTATCGTACGTATTAAGTGCCACGTTAGTACGGTATAATTGTACGGTACGTATTAATTGCTACGTTAGTATTATTTCGATCGTGTGGCGTAGATTAATTTTTGTAGTAACAAAAATTAATCGTGTGGCCCAATTGGCCATTGGTCTTGTGTGACCTAATCGGGTGGTCCCGATTTATTAATTCTCTAACGTGAGTGAATCACGTGGTTCCGATCGAGTGTCGCTCAAGTACAATTTAATCGAGTGGTCTCGATTGGGCAATTGGGGAAAATTAGAAATACATATATGGGTTTTCATGGTAGAAACCTTTTTCAATAGTATAAACTTTCTCAAAATGTTTTGGGAAAATTTTTAATTTTTCCTTATGAGAAATAAGACGGGTTGATTGTGAGCGAAAAACCACCTCACAAGAAATATTTTTTGTTTTTATTGGAGAAGGGGACTGCATCTCTTCAAAAATAGAAATATCGGTTCTTAAGGATTTTTGTAAATCCTTCGGGGCATTTTTTGGAAGTAAAGTAGCCAACCGAGAAAGAGGTATTGACGGTGGAGGTTTGGCTTGGGGTTATTGAAAGTGAAGGAATATTTTGGATTTTTCCGGAGACTAGGTTGCCTCAAGCCGCCTTCGGATGGGAGTGAGCTTTTTCGAGATTATCGCAATTTTGGATTGGGCAACAATTTTACCCTTGCCTATGTCCTTTTTGGGTGGCATAGTGATGGAGCTTTTCCCTGTAAAAATTCTCGTGTGAGAAAATATGGAAGAGAATTGGAATCACCAAGTATAAATTCACTATCAAAATTCCCTTACCAAAAAAAAAAAAATTCACTATCAAAATCAAATACAGATAATACGGGTTGCCATCCGGCAAAAATCTATTTTGATGCAATATTTAAAATATCCTTTTGCAAAATATCTTTGGCAGATTTACAATCAATTATTAATAAGAATTTTTTATTTAATAAATCACCTTGAAATTTTGATATAGCAAGAATTTCTTTCTTGATAGTAGAATAGTTTTATTGAGTCTCATTTCAATGTTTGAAATAAACTGAACAATTTGTTCACTATTGTCATTCTTTTGTTTCAAAATTCCTCCATACCCTAATTTAGAAGCATCTGTTTCTACAATTTTAAAAGCAGATGGATTAGCTAAATGTAAGCAAGGAACTTCTTTAACAAGAGATTTTATCTTACGGACAGTATTTATATGTAAATCAGTCCAAGGGATTGGATTTTTCTTCAACCTTTGATGTAAAGGTTTACAAATTATGTTTATATTGGGTACAAAATCAATCACATAATTGAAACTCCCTAAAAACCTTTGCAATTAAGTTTTTTTCTTTCAATTCATCGGGATATTTATCCGCAAATTGAATAGATCGCTCAATTGGAATAATTGTTCCTTGGTAAATATAATGTTCCAAAAATCTAATTTTACTTTGGAATAACAAAATCTTAGTCGGAGATAATGCCAAACCATTTTTCTTTACAATGTTGAAAAAATGATTGACTGTTTAAAATGAGAATCAATATTGGGAGAATAAATCAAAACATCATCTATATATACAAATATGAAAATGGAATATGGATTAAAAATTTCATTCATTATTCTTTGAAATTTAGAAGGAGCATTTTTTAAACCAAAAGGCATTACATTCCATTCATAATGTCCGAAAGGAACTGTAAATGTAGTTTTATACCTGTCTTTATTGGCTATTTGGATTTTCCAAAAATCAGATTTCATATCAAATTTTGAAAATATTTTTGTAATATATTGGAAAGATCTTTCTTTTTGGGAATTGGATATTTTATCCATTCCAGAGCTTTATTCAAAGGTTTATAATTTACGACAAATCTTGGAACTCCTCTTTATATCCCAGCATTTTTGTCGACATAGAAATCTAAAAAACTCCAAGGAGATTGACTTTTTCGTATTAGACCTTTACAAATAAGATCTTGAATTTCCTTTTTGCAAAGTTTCAAGAGCTCACTATTCATTTGTGTTGGTTTGGGCTTAGTCGAATATCTTTTTCTGAAAAATCCAGCTCATAAGGTAGATCAACAATATGTTTCATCATTGACCAAAAAGAATTAGAAAGAGTGGAACATATGTTTTCTTTTATACTGGCTTCTAAAAGAGAAAATTTCTTCCAAATACTTGGATGAGCAAGATTTGTTCAATCCTTTTGTAATCTAATTCCTCTTATAGGTATAAAAGGTGAGATTCTTTATCCTTTATAAGGCAATTAATCTCTTTTATCAAATGTTCCAGAAGCAAATTCAAATTCCAAGTTTGTGGTTTAGTTAAAAATTTAAATATAATTTTATTTCCAAAAATTTCTATTCCAATACCTTCCCGAGTAACGGTGAAGGGTAGGATCGAGTTTATGAAAGCGGTTCCCGGAATGGCATTTTATTTTAAGTCTTTTACTAGAAGAAAAGATGTTTTTAAAGAAATATTATCTTTTATTATGAAAACTATTAGGAGTTTGTATTTAATTTTCAAACGATCATCAAATGCTGATTTCAAAGTCTCGGTGGTTTTATCAAAATATTTGGTTGGTATGAGACCTTCTCGAATGTAATTCAAGTTGGCACTAGTATA
Source organism: Rhodamnia rubescens (assembly GCA_021437795.1). Lineage (NCBI taxonomy): Eukaryota > Viridiplantae > Streptophyta > Magnoliopsida > Myrtales > Myrtaceae > Rhodamnia > Rhodamnia rubescens. The sequence continues at coordinate 908,239 of JAILYA010000035.1, forward strand.
AAAAAGAACTGTATTATTTAAAAGAAATTCATTATTGATGTTTATATAAATATTAATTATCCATTTTCTGGTGGTTACTTCTAAAAGTAAATGTAGAAAGGAGGAAGGTTCCAATTCCTCAGTATCCTTCGTCATTTTTCCTTTTAAAACTTGCTTCTTGAATTCAAAAAATTCTTTTTGATGATCAATCTGATTTATTTTGAGAAAACATATTTCCTTTTTAATTCATTTATTTTAGATTGAATATCATTCGAAATGGAAGGTCTAGAATTTGACTTCTTTCCCCTATTCAAAATATCGGTGAGATTATAGACATTACTAAATTGTAGAAGCATAAAAAATTTCAGAGTGGATTATTGAAATTGGTCTATGACTTTTTCAGAATCAGAATTATTTTCAATTGTATCCAAAATATCTTTTTCTTCTTTTGTCAAAACATTTTCTTCTTTTTCTTCGGGTAAAGAATTATCATGTTTTGATTCGAAAGAAATTTCAATATCACCGACTTGAAGACCATATCTATCTTCGTCTAAAGAAAAGTTAGAAGTTTCATCTTCATAATCAATCATGAGTTGATTTAATTGATTGAGAATATCCTCATCAATATCAAGCTCATTAATATTTTTATTTAATTTACAAAACTTTCGGGTAGGACCTTTTTTCCCACAACCATAACATGTGAATATACTTGAAATCCTTTTTTGCTATCTATTGTTTGGATTCAGATTTTTTATGAAAACTTTTATGGGGTTTTTTTTGAAAAGATTTCTTTTTTTTTCTTATCCTTTCTTTTTGTAGGGCATTTGCCGGAACATTTAGAATGAGATTTTGAAGAATAAGAATGGTCATATTGTGCGCAAAAATCACCTAATCCTTTATTGGTAAGCAATTTTTCTTTTTTAAGCTATTTTTGCAGCTTAATATTGTTGGACAATTGAGTTCCTATTTTGTAAACATAAGAAACAAGTTCTCCGTAAGAGAGAGAATCGAAAGGGATTTGTTCTCAAAATTGTTCTCGATTTTATTATGAGCTTGATTTCCTATTAGAATAGGAAGTCCTACAAGGAATTTCTCTTTCTAGAATGGTTGATTGCAATTTGATTGGAGAAGGAATCTTTGAAAGAAAATATCTTTGTATTCTCGGAATTCTCCAAGGGAGCGACATTTTAAATTAGAAGAAGATCTTGATTGTGATCTCTAATCACGGAAGGATCGCCTATAAAATGCTAGGCTATTGAATATATGAGAGTATCGACAACATCTTGGACCACTCCGACTATAATAATCAAATACGGTATGTCCATTATCATAGACTTTGATCGTATTGAGAATTTAGTCTCTTTGGTCTCGAGTGAGATAATTATCCCACCAATCTTTCAAAGAGCTAGAAAAATCGGCATTTATCATATAGGCTATCGGGCCGATCGGTTGTATCTAGAAGAGTTTTATAAGTGGTGGCCTACATCACCATTTGATTTAAAACTTGCAAAAGGTTTTGCTCGAAATACCATCTATATTCCATTCATAAATGGCATCTACTGAATATTTATTTTGAATTCTCTCGAAAAGATTCTTCGAAACCATATCGGGAGGAGTAACTCGAGAGTAATATAATTTCGAGGTTCTTTCCAAGATATCCATTGGATCAACTTCATCTTCATACTCCCTTCTACATCTCCGATACTCCTATTCCATCAAATAGTTTGAAAACTCCCTTGTTTAAAGCTTTTGAAATGCCGAAGAAATTCAAGTAAAGAATTTTACGAAGCCCTTCGATAAAAAGAACGAAAGACTTCACCAGGAGAAGTTACAAAAAAAAGCCTATTCCAATTTTAAATATTCCCAAGGTTGAAAAACCTTTGACTATCAATACTCCGGATGCTAGAGCGGATGCTCGGGATAGCCAACTTCATGTTCTTGATAAAGAAGAAATTCCTAAAGTGAATAGGATATCATGGAAAGAGCCTTAGAAATTATATTATTCTCGAGCTACTCCTCCCGATATGGTTTCTAAAAAAGGAAGAGATAACTATGAACAATAAAGCTTTGAGAACGTCGGATCCTACATGTTTATGGTACCAAAGCCAAGGGGAAAGGGATTATTTGTTATCATTTGAAACATCTTATATAAATTTCGAGTTACTCGCCTAAAAGGGGTAACCTCATTTTAACCGTTGTGGTCCCGACAAAGGTGCGTAAGTCGAGACTCTTAAGAATACTTTATGTGGTCTAGCTTCTAACCCAACCAAGTTCATAAATTGATTGGATATAAAAGAGTGGGTAGCCCCGGTGTCAAATAATGCATGGGCAGCACAACCGGTAATAAAGACCATACCTATAACGACGGTCTTGGAATTCACAAGCATCTTCTTGTGCGACGGCATAAATTCGCCCTTGTCTTTGGCGGCCGTTGAATCTTTCCTTGTTGTATCATTTGCTATGGTTGTTGTCTCATTTGCTATTGCTACTATTGCGAAAAATATCTTACTAATTAACCATGTTGTCTACAATGAAAACAGGCTCCAAGTATGCATTCCACATGGAGCAATACCATGTTGCCTTCCATAATAACAGCATATCTCACTTAAAGCACTGTTTGGTTCTCTCCTCTTTTTATTTGAAATGAAGGATTGCTTTCCCCTATACCTTTTGTCACGACTCATGGTTCAAGAAGGAACCCATTCTTGATTCAAGTAGAAATCACATGCTCCATCATATACTTCTCTATCATTTGAGCTCGAGCATATAACTCGTTGCAATCTCGAAGATTTAATGGTACAACCTGGTCCCTAATGTTAGGACACAATCCTTCTCGTAACCGTTTAGTTTTGACTCTTGGTTCCTCCACTAATCTGGGAGCGAACCTTGACAATTCAACGAATCTAGCCTCATATTGATCCATTGTCATATCGTTCTACCGTAATTGCATGAACAACATATTTTCTTTTCATTAACACTTTCCGAAAAATACTTCTCATAAAAGCCATAACAAAGGCATTCCTAGTTATCTCAAGACCCGTAGAAAAGACTTTTCCTTTTGAAGCCTTCCACCAATAATTTGCATTACTTGTAAATGATACTCTACTAGTGCCACACGATCAACTTTCGAACACTCCATAATATAAGAATATCTTTTCAAGTTCATCGATCCACAACTCCGCATCATCAAGATTCCCAGTACCAGCAAATTTAGAAGGCATCAATTTTAAAAATTGCTCAATTAAACCCCGCATATGATATCCACCCCGACCGGTCCCGTTTCTAGATGTCGAAGCATTATCAAAGGCATTAGCCATTTGGTGTTGAACCCGCTGCCCTATGAGGTTACAAATTTGAGTTAAGGCTTGCGGGAATTCCATCCGGTCGAGGATCCTATCTTAGTGGTCTTCCATGAGTGCCCATCTTATTCTATTGCCGAAAAGTCGATCGGGGAAAGTTCTATACAACTATCACCAAAGTTAGTATCAATTCAAAATAATAACAGCAAAGATTAAAACTAACAACCACATACACGTGGTGTTTCCTATGCATTATATCCCCGATCGTAGTGTACATTATCACTCCATGTATAAACCCCGTTTAGATACCAAAATCGGATGTGACACCCCCAACCCGACCCCAATGCCACACTCGAGACGCAAGATTCTTCGTGTGCATTTCACTTAGTGTCATATAGAGTCGAAGCCGGTTACCATCGCGAAGCCTAGGTGTTGGTGGGTAAGGTTCCATGATGTCCCAAGCATGTCAACCTCAACTTGTCTCGTATGTTATATTTAAGGAATTAAATCACGCGAAACAAAATTTTTAAATTATCATCGATTAAATGACCATAACAAGAAGGAAACACACAACAAATATACATAGCAAAACATACTATTTTATGAATATATTATTCATCTCATTTACACTACTAACCTAATATATGCCTCTCTTTACATATGACATCGGTTTAGGGGTAAAGTCGTGCTTATCTTCTTTAGTGGCGTGGATGTCCGAGAACTCGCTAATCAAAAATCGTCCTTCCTTCTTCATCAAGAACTTGCATTCCTCTGTTATCACCTTACATGTCATGCGGCCATCTAACACCATTGAAATCCGATGGTCCATCAAAATCTCTTATCGGGCATATGAGATCTTCAAACAAGTTTCAAGTGCCACGCCACTTATCGTGAGGGACCCAATGGTCTAGTCCCTCATCCACATATAAGGTTGTGAGATAGGAGTGAAAAGCGAGTGTCGCTATTGATGTCTATGACATCCACGTGCGTAACTTCGATGGACATAACAAGGCCAAAGGATGAGAACAACTTCTCGGTAAGCAAAAGTCTAAACGTATGTTAGGAGGTCAGCTAATATTATACTCATCGGACATGCAATTGAAAAAGAAATCAGCAAGAGCACTTCCTCATCCATTCGACCATATAGACAATTGTAAGCAAGCATGAATTTCTCATCATTTCATGTTCGTCTCATGCTTTTCACGAGCCCACTCATCCCTTCTTGTTCAAGCATCTCGACGTGCACATTTTCGAGGCTTCCCGTAGGGCAACTCAACCATGACTCAAGTAAAGGCTTCCGTCGTTCCATTCGATTCATCCCATACCAAATCTCGTGGTCGGGGTGCTTCGCTAGCCCATGAATGAGGCATATCATGTAATATACTATAAGCTCACCGTTAAGAGCAACATAAGCTTAAAAAGAGCATGCAAACTATAACTTTCTCATGCAAGTACATAAGTCAACACTAGCTTTCACCCTAACAAAAGTTTAGAAATTCACTTACATATCTTTTTGGCAAGAACCATTAAAAAGGCAAGACAAGGGTCAACGGTGGCATGTAGCGGCAAAAATGACCAGCGGTGCATGTGTGGTATGGGCTGTCGGTTGTGGTGGTGGTGCCAAGGAGTTGTGCCAAGAGGGAGAGTAGATAGGGGAAGTAGCGTGTAGAATAGGTGGGCCCATGAAGATCCTCAGCTTTTTATACTTTAATTGTCTAATTCATTTTCTAAATTATAGTTTTCATTTGTCTTCATCTTGTTGTTATTAAATTGCCACATCATCTAATAGTTGATGAGGCAATTTATCATTGGTTCATGTGGCTTTCTATTAATTAATTCACCTATCTATTCTAATTGAGCTATATTCCTTAGTGTGGACATTTGTCTAATTGAAAATGTGAGATTCTCCTCTTATGCCATGGGCATATATGAGGTGTTCCTCTTTTGATGATCCCTAATTATTCCATTCTTATTTTCTAATGTAAAATAGAGTTTTCTAATGATATTGATTAATTATAATTGAAATGAGGATAATAGCATAAGGAGTAGCACTATTGGCGCCATTTATACTCAAGGGTCGGCTCAAATGGTTGTCACCAATCATAGTCAATTTGCAATCAATTTTATGAGTGACAGAACTAATTTTCTAATTGATCCTTCCTCGAAGTAGTAGGTTAGTTCAAAACTATCACTAATGGCAATTTGAGCATTCTAAGGATCGTGTAATGATTGGTCGAAGATTCTATAATCTTTTTAGAAAATCATGTTTGATCTGGTTAAAGATTACGAAAGGTTTAGCAATCATTACAACGGATTTGATTTTGACTTTTCAAATATTTGGTAATCATTAGAAATATTTAGTAATCATTATAGAGGATTTGGTAATGATTATAGAAGATTTCGTTTTGACAATTCAAAGATTTCGTAATCATTATAGAGAATTCTGTTTTGACTATGCAAAGATTCTGTAATTATTACAAAAGGTTTCGTCGACTCAGTCAAATATTTCCTAATAATGACAGAAGATTTCCTTTGACTCGGTCAAAGATTTTGGTAATCATTAGTATAATCTTTTTTGAAGCTCGTGTCAGTAAAGTGTAGAAAAACTTAGGTGCCACTTGTCATTGGATGGAAAAATCTTGTGTAGTTATTTGTATCAAGGATTGGATCGAATTCCTTAACTTCGAGTCATGGCTAGTTCCTAACCGAGCCATGACGGAGGCGTGGCTGGCACGCCTCTAGGCACGACCGGATACGGCAAGTGACATGGCCAAGCATGTGGTCTAGCGTGTCCTAGATGTGTTCTATCACCGTTGAGGTTTAGCATTTTCACATCTAGCTTAGTTTCCGATCGAAATCACCTAATCCTAAACCAAAGTTCAACTGAACACAACCGAGGTAACATTTCACGGATAACTTGTGATTGATGTACGATTCGCTTACCTCGGTTCGTAATCCTTCCACGATATAATGCACAATCAAGGGTGATTAGTCCATGGCCAGCGCGGGTTGGATACGGGATTCTAGTGGAATTCAGCCTTAAATGAAACATGATTAGTTAGTTTGTATGTCAAGACAATGCTCGCAGTTGATCCTTGAATGAATTCTTAGTCAAGTATAGACCCACTCGGGGTTGATTCATAGGCGACGCATGTATGAACAAAATCAATCTATGTCAAGTTTGGATTTGCCCTATGCTAGGTTGATGGCTACCGCAAAATTGGCACCCCAACCGAATGTGCAATCGGACGTTACTTGTAGATAACGCATGTCCGGACATTGAAACTAATCATAACTCCCTCGTAGATAAATTTCCATGATTGGTAAACTATCTCTGTCCTCGGTCGTCCTTGTTTCCGGACCGCAACTCGTCCATTATCGATACTTGGACGAACCCTAAAATTTAGGGTGTCATAAGGAATTCACTTTTACATCCATCCGATATAACTTGAAGTCATTGTAACAAGCGTAGGCAAGTAATAGCCTGATGGATTGCAATCTTACTCTTGGAGCATACGTTTCATCGTAGTCAATCCCCTTTTCTTGAAGTAGCCCTTTGCAACAAGTCTTACTTTGTTCCTAGTTACTTTCTCCTTGTTATCCAACTTATTTCGAAAACCCATTTAGTTCCAATAATTGGATGATCCTTAGGTCGAGTACGATTTCCCAAACTTCATTGAGCTTGAATTGATGTAACTCTTTGCTGCATTACTTCTATCTAGCTTTCATCGCAAGAGTTTCCGTAATTCCTTTGGGTTCTACTTCTAAAACAAATGCAAATGCATTTACAGCAATCTTAGGCTTGGACTTGTTCTAATCCCTTCTTCTATTTCTCCAATAAAGAGGTCTATAGGAGGACTAGATTTGTATTTCTAGTTCCTTTTGGACTTGTTACTTTCATTTTACGGAGATTCATCTTGATTTTCCTCTTCAAAAGATGTAATTGTCTGAAATCTTCCTTGTGGACTTGGATACAGAGTTCAAGTGGAATTCTACCTTAAACAAATCCATGATTAGTTAGTTTGTATGTCGGTACAATGCTCGCGATCAATCCTTAAATGAATTCTTGGTCGGGTATAGAGCATCTCAAGGTTGATTCATAGGCGACAGCGTATCCGACCAAAATCGATCCGTGTCGAGTTTGGATTCACCCTATGCCTAGTCAAAGGCTACCGCAAAATTGGCACCCCAATCGGATGCGTAATCGGACATTACCAAGGCACGGTCGCTTTGCGGACAGCACATGACCGAGCACCGAAACCGATCATGACTCGCTCGTAGACAGATTTCCACGATTGATGAACTATCTCTGTCCCCGATCGTTCGTGCTTCCAAACCGCATCTTATCCATTGTTGGTATTTGGATGGACCATAAAATTTGGAGTATCACAACTCTTCCCCCTTAAAAAATTTTATCCTCGAAATTGATGACATATTTGGTCACCGGAATAAATATGGGTACTCGTGTTTCATTACATCTTCAATTTCCTCTATAGTCTCTTCTATACCATGGCATTGCCATAGGACTTTTACCATGGAAATGGTCTTATTTCGTAAGACTTGCTCCTTTTTGTCCACGATCCGCACCAGCGTTTCAACATATATTGTTTTGTCATCGGTTTCAATCATTTCGGGATCAAGCACGTGTGTCGGATCGGGTTCATACTTCCTCAACATTGAGACATGAAACACATCATGAATCTTAGCATGTTGCGGTGGTGAAGCAAATCCATATACTAATTCCCCGATCCTTTCTAAAATCTCAAATGTTCCTTCGTACTTTGGGCTCAATTTACCTTTCCTTCCAAAGTGTGATACGCCTTTCGTAGGCGACACCTTCAAGAACACATGATTGCCTACCGACATTCTAATGGTTTACGTCATCTATCTCGCATAACTCTTCGTCTTTGGGCTGTTCGTAGACAATTCCTAATGGTCTATATAACTTATGTAGTAGCTTGCATTAATTACGGGCCTATGAGTTTCTTTTCCCCGACTTCATCCTAACAGCTGGAGTTTGTAAGCCTTTCATATAATGCCTCAAATGGAGGCATTCCTATTCTTTGCCGATAACTATTATTATAGGCAAATTACGCCAAATGAAGATGTTCATCCTAGTTTCCCTTGAAATTCGGGATGCATGCCCGTAACATATTTTCCAATGTCTGAATAGTTCTTTCTAATTGGCCTTCACTTTGAGGATGATATCTTTGTACTAAATTGGAGTTTGGTTCCCAATGCTTTGCTTGAAGACTTCGCCAAAAAGTAGCGGTAAATCTAGGATCACGATCCGATGTGATCGTAATCGGAATCCTGTGTAAACAAATTATCTACTTAACATATAAATCTATGTACTTCTCCAATGAATTATTCTTTTGTACCGGCAAGAAGTAAGCGAGACTTTGTCAATCGATCAACTATTACCTATATTGAAACATTTCCTCTCCGAGTTCTCGTCAATCCCGAGATAAAATCCATCGTAATATGTTCCCATTTTCACTCCGGTATTTCAAGTGGCTATAGTAATCCTTTCGATTTACGAGTCTTGTGCTTTTACTTGTTAACACATTAAGCACTTAGCAACATACTTTCCGACATTCGTATTCATTCTACTCCACCAACAATTCTATCGGTAGATTCGATACATTTTTGTGCTCCCTCGGGGATACTTTAATTATTACGATGTGCTTCGATAGAATTTCCTCCTTATGTTTATCCCCTGTTAAGCATGCACAATCGCCCCCGAAACATAAGGATGCCATCTCCAGTTACTTGGAATTTAGATACTTTTCCTTCCTCAACACTTTTCCGTGTCTTTATTAATTTAGCAGCCGATAGCTGTGAGGAATTGATTTCTTCCATATGTCCGATTCGATCCGTAATGTAGCGAATAATCTACATAAATTTTCTTCTTTGTTAAATCTAAACTCGAATCTTGAGCTTCGGTGATAATATCCATTCTTGAGCCATTAGCGTCGCAATAATGGACTTGCGGCTAAGTGTATCTGCGACTTTATTTACTTTTCGAAGATGATAGATAATGTTACAGTCGTAGTCCTTAAGTAACTACATCCATCGTCGTTGTCGCATGTTAAATTCTTTCCGGGAGAATAAATACTTGAGGCTTTGGTGATTGGTATATATTTCAAATTTCTCGAAGCATTTAAAATGCTGTACGCAAATGTCGTACGTGTTCCTCTTCATTTTCTGAATATACCTATATGTTGTCTATGAATACAATAATTAAATGATCGAGAAATGCCTTAAATACCCAGTTCATTAAATTCATAAAAGCTGTCGGCGTATTTGTCAATCCAAACAGCATCATCGTAAATTCATAATGGTCATAACGTGTTCTCAAGGCTATTTTCGAAATATCTTCCCGCTTGATCCTCAACCGATGATACCTAGACCTTAAATCAATTTTAGAAAATACTCGGTGCTCCTTGAAGTTGATTAAATAAATCATCAATCCACGGTAATGGATACTTATTCTTAATGGTCACTTGGTTTAATAGTCAATAGTCTATGCAAAGGCGCAACGACCCATCTTTTTCTTGACAAATAGTACCAGCGCACCCCATAGTGAAGTACTCGGTCTAATAAAGCCGTTATCGAGCAATTCTTGCAATTGCACCTTTAATTCCTTTAACTCGATGGGGCCACCCTATAAGGAGCTTTATAAATTGGTTCAAGACTTGGAGCTAGTTCAATAGTAAATTTAATCTCTCTTTTCGGAGGCGGTCTTGGTAATGCTTGTGGAAATACATTCGGAAATTCTTGTACAACAAGAATATCTTCCAACTTAGCTTCTCCCGCTGACTTGTCCTTGACCACTACTATATAGCCTTTACAACCGTCACTAAGGAGTTCGGTGGCCTCGGTTGTCGAAATTATGAGCGTTAAACATCTATCTTCATTTTCGACGAACTCATAATTAAGGGATTCTAGGGCATTAAAATAGATCACCTTCGATAGCAATCTACTTTGGCTCGTTGGTGTTCGAGCCAATTCATTCGATTATGACGTCAAAGTCATACATATCTAAAATAATCAAATCTATTTTCTCCTCTCGACCGCCTATGCCAAGTCCGTATTCCTTGCATACCGATGTTGTCAACACCTTGTTCTTTAATGGTTTAGAGACTCTTAAGAATACTTTAAGTGGTTTAGCTCCTAACCTAACCAAGTTCATAAATTGATTGGATATAAAAGAGTGGGTAGCCCCAAGTGTCAAACAATGCATGTGTAGCACAACTTTTAATAAAGACCATACCCGTAACGACAGTCTTGGAATTCTCGGCGTCTTCTTATGTGACAAAGATAAATTCGCCCTTGAGCTAGCGGTAGTTGAATGTTTCCTCGCTATATCATTTTCTGTGGCCATTGTCTCATTTACTACTGCTGCTATTATGGACAAACTCTCATTAAATGACCCTATTGTTCACATCGAAAACAGGTTCTAGTACGCATTCTACATGGAGCATTACCATGTTGCTTCCACAATAACGGCTAGTCTCACTTAAAGCACCGTTTAGTCCTCTCCTCTTATTTGAAATGAAGGATTGCTTTCCCTTATACCTCTTACCACGATTCACGGTTCGAGAATGAACCCATTCTTGATTCGAAGTAGAAATCACATGCTCCAAAATATACTTCTCTATCATTTGAGCTCGAGCATATAACTCGTTGTAATATCGAAGATTTAATGGTACAACCCGGTCCCTAATGCTAGGATGCAACCCTTCTTGGAACCATTTAGTTTTGGCCACTGGTTCCTCTATTAACGTGGGAGCATACCTTGACAATTTAGCGAATCTAGCCTCATACTCGATCCATTGTCATATCGTTCTGCTGCAATTGCACGAACTCCATCATTTTCTTATTGCGGACACTTTTCAAAAAATACTTCTCATAAAAAGCCATAACCAAGGCATTCCAGGTTATCTCAACGCCAATAGGAAAGACTGTTCCTTTAGTAGCCTTCCACCAATAATTTGCATTACCTTGTAATCGATACTCTGCCGATTGCCACACAATCAACTTTCGAATACTCTAGAAATGAGAATATCTCTTCAAGTTCATCAATCCGCACCCCCTCATCGGGATTCCCGGTACCAGCTAATTTAGAAGGTCTCAATTTTAAAAATTGCTCAATTAAACCTTGCATATGACGTCCATCTTGGCCAATCCCATTTTCGGACTTCAAAGCGTTACCAGAGACATTAGCTATCTGCTGTTGAACCAACCGCCCTATGAGGTTACTAATTTGAGTTAAGGCTTGTAGCATTCCAACCGATCGGGGATCCCTGTCTTGGTGGTCTTCCATGAGTACCCATCTTATTCTATTGTCGGAAAGTCGACTAGGGAAAGTTCTATATAACCATCGCCAAAGTTAGTATCAATTCAAAACAATAACAAAGTAAAGATTAAAACTAACAATCACATATACGTGGCGTTTCTTATTCACGAAACCCCTAACACCGGTGCACCTTATTACTCCAGGTTTAAACCCCGCTCCGATACCAAAATCGGATGTAACACCCCCGACCCGACCCCAAAGCCATACTCAAGACGCAATGTTCTTTGTGTGCGTTTGACTTAGCGTCATTTGGAGCCGGAGCTGGTTACGGCCGCGAAGCAAAGGTATCGACGGGTGAGGTTCCGTGACGTTCCAAGCACGTCAACCGCAACTCATCCCGTATATTTTTGTATATTTAATGAATTAATTCATGCGAAATAAAATTTTTCAATTCTCATCGATTAAATAACCATAACAAGAAGGAAACACACACAAATATACATAACAAAGCATACTATTTTATGAACATATTATTCATCGCATTATACTACTAATCTAATATATGCCTCTATTTACATATGATATCGGTTTAGGGGTAAGGCTACGCCTATCTCTACTAGTGGCGTGGATGTCCAAGAAGTTGCCAACCAAAAATCATCCTTCCTTCTTCGTCAAAAACTTGCATTCCTCCGTTATCACCTTACATGTCATGCGGCCATCTACCACTATTGAAACTCGGTGGTCCATCAAAATCTCTTATCGGATGTATGAGATCTTCACCAAGTACCACGCCATGTATCGATGAGGGACCTAATGGTTTAGTCCCTCCTCCACATAGAAAGTTTTGAGATAGAGGCAAAAAACGGTGTCGCTAGCGACGTCTACAACATCTACGTGCATAACTTGGATGGATATAACAAGGCTAAAATGAGGTGGTGGGATAGCGGCCATACCCACAAATCTGAAAAATTAAAGGGATGAGAACAACTTTTCAAGTAGGCAAAAATCTAAACCTATGTTAGGAAGTTAGCTAATATCATACTCATGAGACATGCAATTGAAAAATAAATCGACAAGAGCACTTCCTCATCTATTCGGCCATATAGGCAATTGTAAGCAAGCTTGCAATTCTCATCATTTCATGTTCATCATATGCTTTTCACAAGCCCACTCGTCCCTTCTTGATAAGGCATCTTGGCATGTACATTTCCAAGGCATCCTATAAGGCAACTCAACCATGATTCAAGTAAAGGCTTCGTTGTTCCATTTGATTCATCACATACCAAATCTCATGGTCGAGATGCATTCACTTGCCCATGAAGAAGGCATATCATGTCATATACTATAAGCACATCGCTATGAGTGGCAAGGCATGAAAAGAACATGCGAGCTACAACTTTCTCATGCAAGCACATAAGTCGACACTAGCATTCACCCTAACAAAAGTTTAGAAATTTGGTAAAAACTATTAAAAAGGCAAGATAAATGTCCTCGGTGGGGTGTGGTAACAGAAAATGGGCTGCGATACACATGTGGTATAGGCGATCGATTGTGGTGGAGGCGATAAGGAGTTGTACCGAGCGGCAGAGTGGAGAGGGGAAGTGGCATGTAGAATAGGTGGGGTCAAGAAGATCCTTAGCTTATTTACACTTTAATTTTCTAATTCATTTTATGAATTGTAGTTTCCACTTGTCTTAATCTTGTTGTTATTAGATGGCCACATCATCTAATAGTTGATGAGGCAATTTATCATTGTTTCATGTGGCTTTCTATTAACCAATCCACCTATCTATTCTAATGGAGCTATATTCCTAGATGTGGACATTTATCAAATTGAAAATGTGAGACTCTCCCTTGTGCCACATGCCTATATGAGGTGTTTCCCTCTTGATGATCCCCAATTATTCCATTCTTATTTTCTAATGTCAATTAGGGTTTTCTAATGATCTTGACTAGTTATAATTGAAATGAAGCTAATAGCATAAGGATTGGCGCTATTGGCGCCATTTATACTCAAAGGTCGACTCAAAAGGTTGTCACCAATCATAGTCAATTTGCGGTCAAGCTTGTGAGTGACATAACTAATTTTCTAATTGATCCTTCTTCAGTAGTAGTAGGTTAGTACAAAATTATCACTAATGGCAATTTGGGCATTCTAAGGATAGGGTAATGATTGCTCAAAGATTTTGTAATCTTTTTAGAAAATCGTGTTTGATTGGTAAAGATTACGGAAGATTTAGCAATCATTAGAGAAGATTTTATTTTGACTTTTCGAAGATTTGGTAATCATTACCAAATATTTAGTAATCATTATAGAAGATTTGGTAACGATTGTAGAAGATTTCCTTTTGAATATTTAAAATTTCATAATCATTATAGAGGATTTTGTTTTAACTTTTCAAAGATTCTCGTAACTATTACGTAAGGTTTTGTTTGACTCAGTCAAAGATTTCCTTTGACTCAATCAAAGATTTTGTAATCATTGGTATAATCTTTTTCAAGCTCGTATCATTGGATGGAAAAATCTTGTTCGCTTATTTATATCGAGGACCGGTTCGAGTTCCTTGACTTCCGGTCATGGCCGGTTCCCGATCTAGCCATGATAGAGGCGTGGCTGGCACACCACCAAGCACAACCTAATGTGCTAAGTGACACGCCCAAGCGTATGGTCCGGCATGTCCTGGATGTGTTCTGTCACCGTCCGGGTTGAGTATTTTCACATCTAGCTAGTTTAAGATCGAATCACCCAATCCTAAACCGAACATTCAATCGAACATAGCTAAGGTAACCTTTCATGACCAACTTACGATTGATGCGAGATTGGCTTGCCTCAATCCGTTATCCTTCCATGACATAATGCATGCCCAAGGGTGATCATCCATGGTCGACACGTGTTGTATATGAGGTTCTAATGGAACTCGCCTTAAATGAATCCATGATTAGTTAGTTTGTATGAGGGCACAATGCTTGCTATCGATCCTTGAATGAATTCCTAGTCGGGTATAGACCCACTCAAAGTTGATGTATAGGCGATGCATGTCTAAACAAAATCGATTCGTGTCGATTTGGATTCGCCCTATGCTTGGACAAGGGCTACCGCAGAATGGCACCCCAACCGGATGCACAATCAAACATTACCAAGGCATGATCGCTTGTAGACAATGCATGTCCGAACACCGAAACCGATCATGACTCACTTGTAGATAGATTTCCACGATTAGTGAACTATTTTCGTCCCCGGTCATCCGTGGTTCCAAATCGCAACTCATCCGTTATCGATACTTGGATGGACCCTAAAATTTGGGGTGTCATAAGGATTTCGCTTTTGGCATCCATTTGATATAGCTTGAAGTCATTGTAACAAGCGTAGGAGTGTAATAGCTTGATGGATTCCAATCTTGCTACTCGGAGCATACGTTTCATCGTAGTCAATGCCCTTTTCTTGAGAGTAGCCCTTTGCAACAAGTTTTGCCTTGTTCCTAGTTACTTTCCCTTTGTCATTCAACTTATTTTTGAAAACACATTTGGTTCTAATAATTCGATGATCCTTAGGTTTGGGTACAAGTTCCCAAACTTCACTAAGTTTGAATTGATGTAACTCTTGATGCATTGCTTCTATCTAGCTTTCGTTTGCAAGAGCTTCCTCAACTCATTTGGGTTCTACTTATGAAACAAGTCCAAATGCATTTGTAGCATTCTTAAGCTTGGACCTTGTTCGATCCCTTCTTCTATTTCTCCAATAACGAGGTCTCGTAGGATAACTGGATTTGTATTTCCAGTTCCTCTTGGACTTGTTACTTTCATTTTTGGAGATTCATCTTGATTTTTTTCTCGTAAAAGATGTAATTATCTGAATGTCTTCCATGTTTTTAGTATGATTATGTGTTCTCGTATCTTTAGATGATTGACTCTACTCAATTGATACTTGTGTTTTCGGTGTTTGTCTTCTAAGTGATATGTACATCTTTAAATATCACATTCATTGACTCTTCAACTATTTGTGGGCTTTTGTTGAAGACTCTATATGCCTTACTTGATGTGGAATAATCAAGAAATACACCTTTGCCGATCTTTCATCAAACTTTCTAGGACGATCACTTGAATTCTTAATGATGAAACATTTACAACTAAATACATGAAAGTATGATATGTTTGGTTTCTTTCCTTTGAAAAGCTCATAAGGGGTTTTCTCAAGTAGTGGTCTCGGAAAGACATGATTTATAATATAACATGCAGTTGAAATAGCTTACGCCCAAAAATGAGAAGGAGCTTTGCTTTCAATTAAAAGAGTTCGTGCCATTTCTTGTAAAGAGAAATTTTTTCTTTCAACAACTCCATTTTGTTGTGGAGTGTAAAGAGAATGAACATTGCGTTGAACACCATTTTGATCACAAAAATCTGCAAAGTGTTGGTTTTTAGACTCCTCTCCATTATCAATTTTGATACTAGAATTTGAATAACCTTTTTCATTTTGAACTTTCTTTGAGAAATTTTTAAAATATGAGAATGTATCACTCTTATGTGCAAGAAAGAAAACCCAACTATATCTAGTGTAATCATCTACAAGTACCGGACCATACTTTTTACCTCTAATACTGCGGGTTCGAGTAGGTTCGAAAATATCCATGTGTAAGAGCTACATAGCACGGTTAGTGGAAACTTCATTTATTGAGTTGTAAGAATTTCTTACTTGTTTCCCAAGTATGCATGCTTCATAGAGCTTTGTTTGTTCAAGCATAGCATTTGGAAGTCTTCTTACAAGCTTCTTTGAAAAGAGCATTGAAATTTATTTGAGGCTTATGTGTCCCAGACTTCTTGTACCAAAGTTCCGAGTCGCCTTTGTGAGATAGTGGACATTTCACCTCCTCAAATGATGTATTCGAAAGATACATGTTGACATGTCTTTGTCTAGTGAATGAGCACTTGTTATCCTGGCTTATACCAAAATATTTATCTTCCGCAAAAGATATTTTATATCCAATATCACATAGCTGGCTTATGCTTATGAGATTGAAATTCAAACCCTTGACTAATGAGACATCATTGATAAGAAGATTGCCATCTTCACGGTTCTTTTACAGTAATTATACCTTTATTGTTGCCACCAAAGGAAACCCTTTGTCCATCAAATTTATCAAGATTGATGAATATCTTAGAATCTCCAGTCATGTGTCTAGAACAACTACTATCAAGGTACCACTTATTTCTTCTTTTCATTGGTACTTGTAAGCATCAAGGAAATTCAAGCTTTCTTTGGTACCCAAATCTATTTGGGTCCTTTCGAGATAGAGGAGTTTGTAAATCTAAGAATATCTCGAGTGGGTCTCTAGATTTTAGGACAAAGCAACTCCTAAAGTGCTTCATGTCACTAGAATTTGAGCATGTAGAAGAATTTTGTCCCTCGGATCTTACGAACCGTTTACGAAAGTGATTCTTGTATGAAAGTTTGGAAGATCTTTTTCTAAGCTTTTTTTTTACTTTAGGAAAATAATTTTTCAAATCACTTTCCATTTGAAAACCAAGTCTCGATTTATTATAGTAAGGAACTTGTATAGAAAGAATATGTTGCAAAGATTTTGAGCTAGATAAAAATCTTTTTATTGATATCTGAAATTTTCTTTTTCAAAGAAACATTTTCTTTTTCAAAGAATCTCTTTCCTTTTTCAAAGAAACATTTTCTTCCTTTAAGGATTCATTCCTAGATTTCAACTCGCGTATTTTCTTTAGAAATAAAATCAGATTTTTTCTTGATTTCAGAAAATTCACTTTTAAGAAAACTTATTTTGTCCTTTTGAGAAACATCTTTTGTTTCAAATTGGTTACTTCCTTTTTCAATTCGTAAAGCCTTTTAAGAGTGACTTTATAATCTCGAACACAGTTCATCTATATAATCGGATACCTCAAGAGAAATTTTCAGATGTGTTACCTCGGACTCATCTTCCGAGTTAGCCATAAGATAGATGTTGGCATATTCCTCATCACTTTCAAATTCTGTGTCACTCCAAGTTTTTGCCTTTAAGGCTTTCTTGGACTTCTCATCCCTTCCTTTCTTCTTTAATAGAGGGCAATTTGGTTTGATAGGTCCTCTCTTTTTGCATTCATAGCAAGTGACATCTTTGCTATATCTTTGCCTCCAGATGATCTTCTTTGATCATATTGTTTGAATTCTCTTTTATCTTTGAAATTCCTTCCTTTCTTAGCCATTCTTCCGAATTTCTTGACTATGAGTGCTAGTTCCTCGTTGTGTGACCTCCCGAGGTTCTCATTGGTGGGGAACGCTCTCGAAAGTAATGGGTCATTGTTGTCCATCTCACAATGGGTGGATTTCAGGACGTTGGCCCCTCTCAAGGCCCTTACCCAAGTCGCAACGGCGAAAGGAATTAAAATCGAGGTCGACCTTAGTGTGGTCGGGTGGATGTTCATAGTATACGTGCCATCGTAGTCGCCACTAATCATTTCTTGGAAGGTATAATTGGAAACCCTATCGAATATTTGGGAGATACCAATCGATTCTGCGAAGACCGCAGAGAAATGGGTTCGGAGATTTTGTTACGTCGAGAATGCCATCGACACCCTTTCAAGATCGAGTCTAGTTTTTTTCTAAGATAAGAATTCATATGGATGCTTCAAGAAGTGAGGTAAGCTATAATGACCAATAGGTGTCATGCAGATTGGGAATTTTCTACTCTATCAATCGCAGATCATGAAATTAAGCGCGCATATCAAGGAATCAATGATATGTGAGGATAAATCGCATCAAATCAATCAATCGGATCAGCATGGCTAACCTAGTATAGCCATATAGGCTTAGAGAATGGCCAATTAAAACCTAGGGGTTGGTTCGGAAAATATAATGGCCAAATGCCCGTAAAGGTAAAACGATCATTTTGGAGGTTCGGAAACCCAAAAATCACAATTTGGGATCAAATCAGTTGAATGTGGTTCCGATTCGACCGGCCCGACACCTAAAACGACGATGTATCCTATTTTTCATTATTTTCTTATTTTTTCGAATTTTTATCCATTTTCCATAATTTTAAAATCTAATTTCTAATCTAATGGCTTAGACTCTTCCACATGGCCACCTATCTCGCCTTCCGATTAATTTTTATTTTTTATTATATTTTCAAACCGCTTTAACAGCCATGCCGACGTAGCGGGCTGCGTGTCAAAACACGTAGCGCCACGTCGCGCCTGATCAACGTTGACTAGGTCAATCGCCGACGCCTTGTCGGAAGCCATTCCGACGACTATAGACCACCAAACCTCGCGATTTCAACCGCATTCGAACCCTAAGAACTTCCTCTACAATATATATATATATATATATATATATAGCTCGAGCCAACAGAACAACATGAGATTCACCTTCAACTCGGCCGAAGCTAATCTCCAGTGAGAGTCCACCCTAACCATTTTCTACGATAACAAGCTAAACAAACCGATCGGAAGCATCACATGAGTTCGAAGAAACTTACCTAACCATCGCAATGGCTTGATTTAGCCTAAAATGAGCTAGAGAGCTCGCGACCCGTCGATTAAAGTTGGAGGTTGACTCGACGTTTCGTGCAATGAAAATGCACAAACAAGGTACGAATATGTCGCAACCTAAAAATAATTTTTTAGGCTAATGGATTATCATGTTAATTTTAAAGACTAATCTAATACGGACTCTCCCAAGCCCTACCAAATCGCAACTTTGGTTAATTAGAATGATTTTAGCTTTGAAGTCACCACTAACCATTTTAGGCGGGTTGGTTAGAAACCTAAATAAAAATAGCGGAGGACTATTTTTATTCCTACGAACGCAGTATAAGGATTCGGGGACTTGGTTACACTAGTTAATTAAAACTAATACCCTTTCGGTACCTTAAATTCCATAATATATCCGAGATTTCGTAACTCAAGATTGATTGAATTCACTTTAAGCTCGAACGAGGTGTTTTTGTATTTTCACTTTCTTAGATGCAATGCATGAAGACAATGAATGCATGAATGAACAAAAACAAAGGCAATAACATGAATAGGTGACTAAATAAAGGGATGCAATGCAAGACATGCAAATTTAATGTTACGTTAACCTATATGCAAAAATTAACTAATCAAATTAAGCATGTAAAATGATGTATACTAACTATATGCAATGGCAGTTTACTCAAGCAAAAATCATGGATAACATGGATAGTACACAAGGAGGCATATAAGTGAACAAACCAAACATACCAATCAAGTTTATTAACTTTAAACGTACGAAGACTAAACATGATTTCCACGAGGCATAACACATAAAGAAACATAACATATCAAGTGATGCAATGCATGATTTTTGAAAGTCATAATGAATGAATATGCAATTTTCGAAAATACGGTAGGTGATGCAATGATACTAAAAAATATGAGATGTGATATGACATAGAGCAAAAATATGCATGGATAACATGGGATATTCTAAGATATGCAATGAAATATTTGAAATATGCATGAGATGATGCAAAATGGCATGAACTGATATTTTTTATATTTTTATGTGAATATCTGGCAATATGAAAACATGCATATATGATTTTCGTAAAAAAATAGAATATGCAAAAGTACGATATATTGACATGAGATGTGCCAAAAATGAGATATGCAAAAATACGTATGAGAAATGCATATGCATAATATATGCAGAAAAAATGCAAGATATGCAATGCAAGGATAGATGGCCGAATTCCCCTATTACTTTCCTCGAATTTTCGGCAATGTGAAGATAGGCATGAAGAGTTGATTATCTTTACTTCATTCTCAATTATCCAATAAGATAAGGCTTTCTAGGAAAGCTCATCTTCCTAAAATTTTAATTATATACAGCTTCTACGAAACCATATCTTATTAATCCATTTAGGAATCTTAGATAATTAAAACCAAAGCAATATCCATCAAAAGATATTAGAAATCCTCAAATAATGCAAGATAACAATCAAATAGACATAAATGTCCGCTTCTTGAGTTCTTTCCAAAATTAAGATACCAAATTTAAAATCAGCTTATGAATATAGCAAATCGGATCTAAACGGCAATAGATCGAATTAGCTATCTTCCCATTTTTATTAAGCTGGAGGATCGTACTTGAATGGCAACGGGTAGGATATGTCCAACTTAATATAAACATTGCCTATTAGGAAAATGATTTTCCTAATTTAGATTTAGGATTTTTAAATTCAGAAAGATATGCGCAAAAACCTTAATTTTTCAATGAAAGGATTCACATCTTGCACTTGATAGGAGAATAATCAAAACAGGCAAGATATTTGAAAAAATCAATCAAGGATTAGAATTTACCTATTCCGAAGATCGGATCACGTACTCACAAGCGGCTCGATTTCTCGGATGATTACGATGGCCTGCACAAAGGGAACAATGATCACGTCCAAACCTTCTCTATTGGATGCTCTCGGCGGTTGGAGATTTGTGGGACTTCCTTGCAAGACTAAATAAAGCAGATTGGATCCCACAAGTTGTGATGACTTGCTAGACCCACAGAACAAAAACTATGAATATTGCTTGAATTCGATGGACATTGACAATTGGACTTTCTTGGCAATGGGACTTTGTTGGATGGCCAGAGGGAGGTACGAGGATAATGGCCTATTGTCTTTCTTGATAAAAAGAAACAACTCAATCAAGCTTTTGTCTTCAACATGGCCGAGTCCAGTGTATATTTTCTCTACTTCGCTTCATCCTATTGTTGCTTAAGACTCCACTGCAGGTTGCTTTCTTTTTTATAATCTTACATGAACGTTCTGGGCATTGAGGACCGCCTAGAAAGCTGCCAAATTAATTTAGACACCTGCGAAGACAAAGTCAAATATAGAAGAACTAATTCAAGCAAGATAAGAGTCCCTCGGTAGTGAATTTGCTCGAGTTAACGCGGCGAAGCATGGTAGTTTATCGTTGCAGTCAGTCAATGAGATGGATGGAGGCACGGTGGCTAGGCTATGGCGTCGATGGATAAGATGACGGCGTACGAGAAAGCCGTTGGAGTTCGTGGCCACGGACGCTCAGGTCGCGAAAAGTCTTCTTCGCGTGTCTTCTCCTTTGGCCTTTTAGAATCGGGATCATTATCCTTCAAAACCTTTGTGACCTGTAGAAGAAAAATTGCTTTTCCCCCAAGACTTTTGCCTTTTTTTTCATTGAAGTGGACGCCCCACTTTTGGCCATGTGATGTCATCCATGGATGGACTCAGAACCTAAAAAAGACGTGAAAAGAAATCTTCATTCTCCCCCTCTCCAGCAGCCTCTCTTGCTTTCTATTTGTTTTTCCTCCCTATGCCCATGTGAAGCTCTCTAGCCATATATTATGATGAACTGGCCCTCAAAATCTGCCGTATATGTAAATTGTGTGGCCTCCCTAAACCCTAAGCATAACACTTATATTTATAGGCAAAACACTTGCAAGCTAAGAGCTTTAAGTTTCTTAATTATTGTGAAATAGACTTGATTCTAAAATATTTTTTCAATTGAGTCCTTAAATGGCTGAATTATGTTCAAATAAATCCCAATTTAGCCTTATTACTCGAAATTTTAGGTCAACATGCTCCCCAATGCCTTAACACAATTTTATTTTTTTGCTCGTTGAATCCGCATAATTAATTCTGGTCGCTTCATCGCTAGTTCATTAATTCCGGTCGCTTCATCACCGGTCAAAAGTTAATTCAAGGGGACTCATATGATTCATTAGGCCATGAAATGAATGAAATTCTTATCGTTGCATTAGGTTTATAAGTCGGAAACCCGCAAAAATGAGATAAAATTATCTTGCTCGCACTTCTTCGAGCGACATTTATAAGCATTTGAAACCCCGTATTAACCCAAGTGCCTTAATCAAGAGACTTCGGTAGGTGTTGTCACGTAGGTTCAAGGTAGGCTTGGAAATGAAAGACCTATTTACAACAAAAGGGTATATGAAGATGAGATCGATGATCATCCATCCTTGTTACTTTGAGCATGGATGTCGCTTTGAGCGAGCAATTTCTCTTGATCTGCTTAGAAGATGACTATCCATGAGGAACATATTGTGGGCCAATCCAATTGAGACCTCTTTCCATCCAAAGATTTTTTTTTAGAAAGCTTTTCTCTCTCTCTTCTCCTTTTTTTTTTTTACAAGAGTGGGCTCTTTTCTTTCAGGCTACACTTATCTTTCCCTCCTTTTGAATACATAGAATTTTTTGGATGCCCCAAATTTTTTTGCATGGTGAGCCTTTGCTTTTCTTACTCCCTACTCCCATTTTGTTTTGAGCTTTTTTTTTTTAAAGGAAGGAGAGGTCTCATCTCGAATCTTCCGCACATTTACAAATAGTTCTTTTGAGTTTTAGTTTGCCCTAAGACACTTTGCTCATTTGTCGGATTGTTTAAAATGATTCCTTGCCAAGATGATCACTAATCGGGTTTTGAGAAATTAATCCACCGCTCAAGTTGGGTTAAGCAAAGGATTAGACGTAAATGGTATGGAAATGACATGCTCTTCGTCACATCTAGGGCACTTGAGCTAACATAGAACTTGCACGCAATAAATACACTTGAAGATTGACGCAAGTGAAAGCAAGAAAAGTTTACCCATTCTTTCAATTTCGAGAATTGCTCCAATGTGTGGGTGTTCCTGACTGGGGTATGAAATGAAATCATTGTTCAAAGGGATTAATCAAAGGGCAACTCGTAGTGTATGGATAGAGGAAATGAATGGCTCTCATCATTTTGGTTGCCATACTTTTCCCGAGATAACCCTTTACCTTGTGAGTATGAAAATTCTCACTCAGCTCATAGGGGATTAGATATGCATGACGTGTATGGAAATGGCTTGCCTTTCGTCGCCCGAGGTTTTCTCAGCCAATATGATCATTTCATTGGACCATAGAGATTGCCTTATTGAAATTATCTCCCAATGAAGATTAGCTATGCAGGCAAAAATTTGATGAAATGAAATTCATGAAATTATTCATTAAAAAAAAAGGAGTGCAAATCAAGTGTATTCAGATGTGAAAGAAATCTCAAGGAATGGGGAAACAATGGATTGCCCCCGTATAAAGAGAAATCCGTATGAGATCAATTAATCGAGGACTCGAGGTGCTCTAGCTACTAGGAGATGACCATATGTTTATCATGTGCTCCTGCAAGGAGGAAAAAGAGTGTCATATTGAGAAATCCATAAGATAGAGAAAGCGATACTTCCCTTTCCAAGTAGGAGTTTGCTGTTGATTTGCCCTATTTTCTATCAAAATGGATCACGTCCAATAATCATGGCATTGCCATGACTGGGGATTAGAAGTGCCCCCGGATGTGCCCAAGTTGGGAGTTCAAGATACTACTTCTTCCATTGATCCCGCGAGGAGGAAAATGGGATGTTATTTTTCGAGAATGATCAAACCTGGTGAGAGATAGGTTCCTCTTAAGATTGGGATGCATGTCGGACACGGTCCAAGGAATTCGACCGTCTAATGGCTTGATACACAGTTTGGTGCTTGCCCCTTGGAAATTCCTGAAACATCTAATAAAGGAGTCAAATAGATAAATAGGGTTAAGAACATAGCATTATTTCAAAATTTTACAAAACATTTCGATTTTAGAAAACCTCGAGATGAGATATCTTGAAGAAACCCAACCCTCGGTGCTTACTATAGATAACATATTATTCGATCATTAGTTATCGTCATCGGGTTAGTTTCGTATACTTCGACAAGATTCAAAATATAATAAAACATATGTAATTTATTGATATTAAATCAATTGAATTACATCTTATTAAAATTGAAAGTCTAAAGTGTAACATGAAATGAAAATGAAAATCTTAATGCAACCTAAAGACCTAAGGGAAAGCAAGTAAATATCCCACGCAGGGATTGTAAAAATAAGAATGTTACCGATTTGGGTCTACACCCACTTCCTCATAGATGAACTCTCTTGGCTTCTTGGGGGACTAATCGTCCCATGTATTCCAAGTAACACCATGGGGGAAAGAACGATGCCCCGAGGACATCTCATCCTTGAACATATGAGGGTACTCCGGTCGCATACTTGGGACTACCAAAGCATGTCTCGATCTCCACCACAATACTTCCATACACGGAACATGAAATCGCTAGCATCAATCATGCCCTAGACGCGAAGCCATAGGGTAATGCATTCTTCAAGGGAGTGACCTTCTTGACTACAATGAAAATCACAAAACTTGCCCGAGCTGAAATTCCGAATGTTCTCAATCAAAGAAAAAGTTGGTTCTCGCTCGAACACCCCTTTCTTCGGGAGTGTTGGCCATAGGACCAACATGGCTGCGGGGAGCGAAGTAAATTCCCTTTCCATAAGCATCGGTGGTTCATTCCGTGGAAGCTAGTCCCGATGAGGGATCAAATAGTGATTGATACTCGCGAGCTAGAAAGGGCCGAATCATCTCAAGCCGACCCTTGAGAAGTTGAATAGCACGTTCCATGGCATTAATAGTCCTATTCATTTGAACATTCCAGGCATACATTCTTCCTAGAAGTTCATCAATCTCTTCTTTCGTAATAACCGCAATCTCGGCGTGAGTAGTCACTCTCCTTGCTCTAGATCAAGTATCATAAAAGTGTTAGGTATCCATGATGGATTATCTTCAAGAGTAAAAGACCACGGTAAGTACAATAAGCAAGAATAGTGAGCCAATCCATGACGTCCCCCTAGACTCAACCAACGAAGTAGATATGAGCAAAAGACTAAATCAAGGCGATTTTCGGTTTCGTTGGCTTTTACGAGAAAATTCTTCTTAATTCTCGCGTTGGTCAAAAAAAAACTTCCAAATTTTATGAGCTGATAGCTGATACAATAATGAACAACTTACATGTTTCGTGCTAAGGCGTTTTCGCACAGAGCAATACGGTTTAATACTTCTTTGAAAAACTTTTGTCCAAAAAACTGCTTTGCCGGATCCCCATAAAAAGAACGAAAGAACTCTTAAAAATGTGAGTCAAGGTCTGAAATTTTGCAGGCTATAAAAGACCATGATACCACTTTCATTTTTTTTTATTTAGCAAAAGGACTCATTTACTAGTGGTAATCAGCAAAATGAAATCGGCATTAGGCAACTACCAAAACTTCAGTAGTATTGTTCTCAACGGAAATTCTATAATAAATGGAAAAAATATTAGATTAATCTCAAAATTTTATACATGATAGCTCAAGATGTACTGAGAATTTTTCATTCAAAGGTTAAAATCGAAAAATGACTAGAAGATGCTCAAAAAAATCAGTCTATGCAGAAAGATCGCTTTGAAATAATATCCAGAACACAGTCCTAATAAAAATAATGACTAAAACTTCTAAGACAATGGCTCTAACTAGCTCGAGACACTTGACTCACCTAAGTTATCATGGACAGACTCAAAAATAAGTAAACGAAAGAGAGAAAGTGATTAGGAAATATTGCCTTTTAGAAGAACCGAATATGCCAACCACATAGACATGCACATGAAATGCTTCGTGAGGTTCGATTTCTATCTAGCATGACTTGACAAAGGTGGAGCCTCGGGGATATCTAGACTGAATCATCTTGGCTTGTGATTAAATCAAGATCCCTCGTAGACATCCAGCTCAGCCAAGTAACGACCCACATCACATGGCAAATGATGGAGGTGTTAACTCTTGGCACCGATTTGAAAATGTTCGGAACTCGAGAAAGGAAACTCGGGCCGATGGAGATGGCCGAAATATCCCTAATCAAGTACCATCCTAAGCCTAGCCATTCGGGTTCAATGGCGGGTTGTATGTGCTAAGTGTAAATGTAAAAATAATAAAGACATGCATAGCAGTTCATAGCATCTAACACTTCAATATAAACCATACACAATCTCCTTCAACCTCGCACAAAAAGGTTAGAAAACACTCATCCTCTTATCACTCCAAGTCTGCAAAAATATTTAACACCTCAAAATGTGAGTTTCAATCAAGATCGCCAAAGCAAGACATCCATGGAAATTTCTTTAGGCTTAAGTCCACTAAAGCTTTTAATTTTTTGAAACATTCATGTGACCCAATTAAGTCTTAAATTTGTTCAAAAAATTAAAATTTGTCCCCAACAAAGTCGCCAAGTAGTCGCGACCTAAAAATAATGTTTTAAGCTAATGAATTATCATGTTAATTTTAAAAACTAACATAATATGGACTCTCCTAAGCCCTACCAAATCGCAACTTTGGTTAATTAGAATGATTTTAACTTTGGAGTCGCCACTAACCATTTTAGGTAGGTTGGTTAGAAACCTTAATAAAAATAGTGGGAGGACTATTTTTATTCCTACGAATCGAGTTTAAGGATTCGGGGACTTGGTTACACTAGTTAATTAAAATTAATGCCCTTTCGGTACTTTAAATTCCATGATATATCCTAAATTTGGCAACTCAAGATTGATTGAATTCACTTTAAGCTCGAACAAGGAGTTTTTGTGTTTTCACTTTCTTAAATGCAATGCATGAATGACAATGAATGCATGAATGAACAAAAACAAATGCAATAACATGAAAAGGTGACTAAATAAAGGGATGCAATGCAAGACATGCAAATTTAATGTTACGTTAACCTATATGCAAAAATTAACTAATCAAATTAAAGCATGTAAAATGATGTATACTAACTATATGCAATGGCAGTTTACTCAAGCAAAAATCATAGATGACATGGATAGTACACAAAGAGGCATAGAGTGAACAAACCAAACATGCCAGTCTAGTTTATTAACTTTAAATGTATGAACACTAAACATGGTTTCCACAAGGCATAGCACATAAAGAAACATAACATATCAAGTGATGCAATGCATGATTTTCGAAAGTCATAATGAATGACTATGCAATTTTCGAAAATATGGTAGGTGATGCAATGATACTCGAAAATATGACATGTGATATGATATAGAGAAAAAAATATGTATGGATAACATGGGATATTCTAAGATATGCAATGAAATATTTGAAATATGCATGAGATGATGCAAAATGGCATGAACTGATATTTTTTATATTTTTATGTGAATATCCGGCAATATGAAAACATGCATATATGATTTTCGTAAAAAAATAGAATATGCAAAAGTACGATATATTGACATGAGATGTGCCAAAAATGAGATATGCAAAAATACGTATGAGAAATGCATATGCATAATATATGCAGAAAAAATGCAAGATATGCAATGCAAGGATAGATGGCCGAATTCCCCTATTACTTTCCTCGAATTTTCGGCAATGTGAAGATAGGCATGAAGAGTTGATTATCTTTACTTCATTCTCAATTATCCAATAAGATAAGGCTTTCTAGGAAAGCTCATCTTCCTACAATTTTAATTAGATAGAGTTTCTACGAAACCATATCTTACTAATCCTTTTAGGAATCTTAGATAATTAAAACCAAATCAATATCCATCAAAAGATATCGAAATCCTCGGATAAGGCAAGATAACAATCAAATCGACATAAACGTCCGCTTCTTGAGTTCTTTCAAAATTTAAGATACCAAAATCTAAAATCGGCTTATGAAGATAGCGAATCGGATCTAAACGGCAATAGATCGAGTAGGATATGTCCAACTTAATATAAACGTTGCCTATTAGGAAAATGAATTTCCTAATTTAGATTTAGGATTTTTAAATTCAGAGAGACATGCGCAAAAACCTTAATTTTTCTATTAAAAGATTCACATCTAGCACTTGATAGGAGAATAATCAAAATAGGCAAGATATTTGAAAAAATCAATCAAGGATTAGAATTTACCTATTCGGAAGATTTACTTTCCGAATTTGAAACAATTCTCGGTAGGTGGAGATCAGATCACGTACTCACATGCGGCTTGATTTCTCGAATGATTACGATGGCCTGCACAAAGGGAACAATGATCACGACCAAACCTTCTCTGTTGGATGCTCTCGGCGGTTAGACATTTGTGGGACTTCCTTGCAAGACTAAAAAAAATGCAAATAAAGCAAATTGGATCCCACAAGTTGTGATGACTTGCTGGACCCACAGAACAAAAACTATGAATACTGCTAGAATTCGATGGACATTGACAATTGGACTTCTCGGCAATGGGACTTTGTTGGATGGCCAGAAGGGAGGTACGAGGACAATGGCCTATTGTCTTTCTTGATAAAAAGAAACAACTCAATCAAGCTTTTGTCTTCAACATGGCCAAGTCCAGTGTATATTTTCACTACTTCGCTTCATCCTATTGTTGCTCAAGACTCCACTGCAGGTTGCTTTCTTTTCTATAATCTTACATGAACATGCTGGGCATTGAGGACTACCTAGAAAGCTGCCAAATTAATTTAGACACCTGCAAAGACAAAGTCAAACATGGTAGAACTAATTCAAGCAAGATAAGAGTCCCTCAGTGCTGAATTTGCTCGAGTTGACGCAGCGAAGCATTGTAGGCAATCGTTGTAGTTAGTCGACGAGATGGATGGAGGCACGGTGGCTAGGCTATGGCGTCGATGGGTAAGATGATGGCGTACGAGAAAGTCGTTGCAGTTCGTGGCCATGGACGCTCGGATCGCGAAAAGTCTTCTTCGCGTGTCTTCTCCTTTGGCCTTTTAGAATCGGATCATTATCCTTCAAAACCTTTGTGACCTGCAGAAGAAAAATTGCTTTTCCCCCAAGACCTTTGCCTTTTTTTCATTGAAGTGGACACCCCACTTTTGGCCATGTGATGTCATCCATGGATGGACTCAAAACCAAAAAAAGACGTGAAAAGAAATCTTCATTCTCCCCCTCTCCAGCAGCCTCTCTTGCTTTCTTTTTTTTCCCTCCCCATCCCCACGTGAAGCTCTTTGGCCATATATTATGATGAACTGGCCCTCAAAATCTGCCGTATGTGTAAATTGTGTGGCATCCCTAAACTCTAAGCATAACACTTATATTTATAGGCAAAACTCTTCCAAGCTAATTATTGCGAAATAGACTCGATTCTAATATCTTTTTCAATTGAGTCCTTAAATGGCTGAATTATGTTCAATTAAATCCCAATTTAGCCTTATTACTTGAAATTTTAGGCCAACATGCTCCCCAATGCCTTGGCACAATTTTATTTTTTCACTCGTTGAATCCACATAATTAATTCCGATTGCTTCATCGCTGATTCATTAAATGCAAATGCAAATGCATGATAAAAATAAATATGAAATGCATGAAATTCTATATTATTACTTTTTTTGTGAGATCTATGACTAGCTCTCATTTTATGAATTGAAATGATAAATTTTCCGAAAGTCAAAATTTAGGTATCAACGAGAATAAGATCGGGAGAGAACAGAGAGCAAATCAAAACCGATAACACGCAAAATGATAGTTTGAAACATGAGATGCTATGTGAGGATGCTTCAATTGTGCAGAGCTCGATCGTAACTTTTTCGAGGTCACAACTCGATCGAGATTGTCCAGCAGCTTCCTTGGAACTTAAAGACTCTAGAGAGACCAGTGGTGAGCTTTGATTACGGTGAAATTGACCTGCCGAAGCTTTGACTGTCCGGCTTCAATGGCGTTCGTGCGTGCTCATGATCACCTCTCTCTCTACTTCTCTCTCTCTTGTTTGTTGAAGTCGGCAAACGTAATGGCTCCCCCTTCAACCGAAAACATGTGAGGCTTTTGTAATTGGATTTTGAAATTTTGGCACGCACGAAGGACTTGAGTCGATGGCCTCCCACACATGCATGTACGTGCAAAATGGTCTCGCCGGGACTCGCTTGTCGGGGGGATAAATGGTAATCCAATTTGCTCCTCTAGCGTGCTCAATTTAGTGGCAATTTGGCACAAATTTGATCCGAGTTTGCATGAGTTCAACCATGGCACAAATTAGCTTAGCCGTCGTAGTTCCAGGTTGGCCCATGCCATCGGAGTGGGTTTGATTGAGGCCGACTAACGTGCTCTTCAAAATCCACACCATAGCTCATCCGATTATCCATGGATTGGCGACCAATTTCATCGATCAATCTCGGCCTACAAACTGAATAATGCATGGCAAAGCCGGTTGGGGGAGAAGGAGATCATCGGGTCCTGCATAGGATCCTAGCTTGACTCGACGGACCTGGTCAATCTAAAATGACTAAATTGACCCTCTTAAATTCAAAAATTTTCAAATTGAACCACATAATTAGCATTAGGGGGATGAATTCTATTTAAAAATATGATTTTCCCAAAAGTTTCATTCGAATTTGTACAAAAACCCCAAATTGCTCACCCGACCCAAGAATTAAAAACAAGCAATTCAAGCCCTAAATGGCCAATTCAGACTTATCTACCCCCATCAATCGACTCATCAAGTTGAAAACTATAGGATAAAGGTCTTACTTTGACATGGCAGTCCCTAGATTTTGATTAATTTGACTTTGAATAATATCTAGGGATTAAATTGAAAATGTTTTATGCAATTAAGTCCAAATTGTGAAATTGTGCCAGTTTTTTAGATTCAAGGACTCAGTTGCAATGCAGGGTAATCAAACCAAATGTCAAAACTCTGAAAATGTAAAAATTGAAAATTGAATGACTCAAATAGTAATTTTTGGCCTAATTTAAGCTTATGTGTAATGAAGGAATACACAAGTCCTAAACTATATTTTTGAATTTTTAGGGGGTCAAAAATGAAAATGATATTAAAATAAAAATATAGACTATTTTTCATATTTTTCTGACCTCAAATGCTATTTTTTTGGATTTTTCAAGTATTTTTCTATTTTCGGGAATTAAAAAAATAAAAAATATGAAATATTATTTTTGTTCAAAAATGGTTCCTTAGGCTTGGCCAAGGTCTCCAAAGTTGATTTTGTAATTTTTTGACTTTTTATGAATTTTCTATGAATTTTTGAAAATGTTAATGAAAAACTATTAATCAAAAATCTAGTGTCAACACTCATCGTCTTCATCTTCGTAGTCTAAAGCATTAGAATCAGCATTAGATTTCAAATTGAAGCTGTTTCCTCATTGATACTTTCATCCTCGTAGGATTGAAGAGTTCCAATGAGTTCGTTCATAGATATGGGTGATACCCTTTGAGTTTCTCGAATGGAAGTTTTGACATTGTCTCATTCCTTCGTGAGTGCTCTTAGGAGTTTGTTTACTCGCATCGATCCAAAAACAGGTTGCCCATGATAGGTGAGGTCATTCACTATCTCAATGAATTTATCAAATATTTCCTTCACAGTTTCACTAGGTTTCATTTTGAAAGTTTCGTATTGGCCGAGAAGGATGTTGACTTTAGTCGCCTTAACTCGTCTGTTCCTTCATAAGTGACGCACACTTGTCCCAAATAGCTTTTGACGAGGAGCAATCTGCAATACGCTTATATTCAAGTGGGGGGATTATGCACTATTGAATGAATAAATAGCTTTGGCATCTAGAGCATTTCTTTTTGCTATCTCACTAATAGTTAGAGCAAAGAATGGGAGTAATATTGGTATTATCCCCCGCATTTGTTCCTCTTGAAGTGCTTGCGGTGGGATTCACGCCTCTTTAGACATCATCCCAAATCCGGGGATCTTGGCTTCTAATGTATGTCTTGAATTTATTTTGCCAATCACTATACTCCTTTCCTTTGAAGTATGGTGGTCTATTGTTGCTTCCACCTTCAATCCTTGTAGAAGAACAATTGCTAGCCATGAAGATCGTTAGCTCGAAGTAATAACATTTCAATAAAATATGAGCACCAAACTCGATATCAATTGTTGGGGCTAGCATTATTACTTAGAAGGGCGTGAATATGTGTTTACGTAGTATTTTTAAAAAATCAATACGGAAGTATTATCGAATAAGCTCACAGCTTAATCGTCGATGATGAACACAATTAAGATCATAGAATAAACAGCGTGCACGCTTCTACTATCACAAAATATAATCAAAAATAAATGAAAGATAGAGAAACTACACAAAGGATTTATAGTGGTTCGATTTTGTTCAAGCCTACGTCCACTTCTTCATGCCGGCAGCTAATCAACTTGATTCTACTAGTTAATTGCTTAGAAATTACAACTCGGTGATCTCCCCTTAAGACAAAGGCCTCTACACCTAACGCTCAACACTCGTGTGTACACCTTTAAGTATTACGGTGAATAGATCAAGGAGATTATGAAAAGTTGAAACTCTCTCAATCTTGGAATTTAGAATCCTATTCCCTCTTATGCCAACTATTTTTCTCTTTGACTTTGAGATGTCTTTTACACTCCTCCACCTCCAACTATCCGTTGCAAGGCCTCTAGAGGATCGCTTTCAAAAACTACCCATTTGGACGAGACTGTCTCCCAAAAGAAGATCTTGTAGCCGTTGAGAGTTGCCAAATGAAAGTATTCCCCGTTGATCAAAATGCCCATACAATTATAATCTTGGGTGTGCATAGAAGGAGTTCTTCATTAGGAAAGTCATGCTCGTCTCCCTTAATCTGCGTTCTTGATTGATCTTCAAGACAGAGAATCTTCAAGAACGATCCAAAGAAGATACATTAATCATTGTGGTGATCACAACGATTAATAAACGTATGTAGTTAACCCGACTGTCATTATAAATACCAATTTCATGAAATCGAGCCGATAAAATCCCAATCCATCATATAGTCAATCGTCCTGTTTGTCTCTAACCTATCGCTCGCTCGCGATCAACAATAGCAGCCAGCCAAATAATTCAGTCTAAACATCAACTAGCCACAATCCACCTAACTATCCATTCTAACTTAATTAATTATGGTCATTTGACCTAAACCGAGTCTCTAACTAAATCAACTATAATTTAGTCTACCTAAACACCATAATGCACTAATTAACTAAGTCTAAGCTCAATTAGCATCCTAACCAAGAGTTAGGGGCTAACTCACAATCTAAATGGCGACGACAATGAAGTGGGCGGCTCAAGGCGATAACGGAACTCACGGACAACCACGGGTCTTAGGCGGCTCACGGACCACGGCGGCTTGGCCACGGCGAGGAGGAGGTGAAGCCGAGAAGGGTAGAGGTAGAGTCGGGGCTGGGCTCGAGTGAGGTGGCGTTGGGTTGGGGGCGGCTTACGGCAATGGTGAGGGTAAGGGGTCGAAGCGGCGGGCTAAGCGACGGAGGAGATGGTGGCCGACATCGGTGAGTGAGGGGGGAGAAAAGAGTGCTATTGAGTGTGAGGGAGGGGAGGAGAGAGAGAGAGAGAGAGGCTGAGAAGAGAGAGAAAGGGAGGGAAAAAAGAGAGAGAGTGATGTAACAAGAATGAAAAGGTGGAATTTAATTGCTTGGTGGGTGTGATGTGAGGTGATGGTT
The DNA here is from genome assembly GCA_021437795.1 of Rhodamnia rubescens. Classification (NCBI taxonomy): domain Eukaryota; kingdom Viridiplantae; phylum Streptophyta; class Magnoliopsida; order Myrtales; family Myrtaceae; genus Rhodamnia; species Rhodamnia rubescens. The sequence goes on from JAILYA010000035.1 coordinate 942,096, forward strand.
GGGTCGGGCCTACCTAGGGATTTGAATTATTTTGTCTCTAGTGCATGAACGGGGGGGTGGTAAAACAGTCATTTGACATTTTAGGATTGATTGGACATTTGGTTCAACCGACATAAGGTATTTTGATCTTTTCGCGGCTAGGATTCGGTCGGTGGTTGGGCTCGGGTACGAGGGTTTCGATCCTATTGTGTGATGACCGAACTAACGAAACCTAATCTAAACCGACCGACGTCTTAGAAAATATCCAACTAATGTCACTTAAATCCTCAAAATCTAATTTTATACAACAAACTAGAATTCATAGTTGGACCTAAACCGAGTCTAATTTATCTTCCAGGACGTCGAAATTTCGGGGCGTCACACTCGCCGATCGCCGCCTAGGTCATCGCAAGTAGCCTCACCTAGATCTGGGTAAGGTGGCCTCGCCATTGTCGTGATGGTCCGGGCCAGGCCAGGCAAAGTTCACGTTGCTTGCCGTTGGCAAGGATTTCGCGGCTCTCATCCGGCACAATTTTAAAAAAAAGAGAATAAAAAAGAAAAATGAAAGATATTAAAAAATTCAAAATATTAAAAAAATTTAAAATATTCTTTACATCAACACCGGTCTTGAATGGACAACATCGGCATCAATTATTTCAAGCCAAAATTGGCCGGATGAATTCAATTGGAAAAATGTCAAAAGGTTTAAGACAATTAGCACAATAAAAAGGTTTGCACCTACTTCTTCCCCAAGTCAAAATGCAACCAAATAGAACCGAGTCACCAAGTTTTTCGACGGGTCAACTCATAGCAGACTCAGTTAACTCGTCCCCCCAACCCAAAAAAATATATATTTGTATATTTTTTTGCAATTGGTTACACCTATGCACAATTTACCCATGCAGCATACATGAACTATGGAAAAATCAGGAGAGAGAAAAAGAGAGAGAGAAAGCTTACCCGGTGGCAGATGATAAAATCCTCCTTCTCGACGAAGAAGGAGTTGAACTTCTCGATCTCGCCGTGCAGCAAGTACATGAACTCGGCCTTGGCCTTGCCGTAAGAGCCACAGCCCCCCGCCATCCCGCCCGGCGCCGAGGAGATGAGCCTCACCAGCTGCTTCAGCTCCTTGTAGGACAGGAACTTGTCAGCACCATCCGGGCAATGTCTCTTGGATCTGCTGCTTCAACCTCTTGCCAAATTTCATGGATACCCAACTGAAACAGAGCTCCGTCAACCAAAGCTTTTCGAACACTTTTTTCAAACACTTTTTCCGAAAATAGAGAGAAAGGTGTTGCGGCGTCCAAGGCGGGGTGGAAGAGACTAGGCTTCGACACTTTGCGGGTGTCGTGAACCTAGTCAATGGAGTTTTGTGATGTTGAATAGTGGTACCTTAAGATAAGGGGTCTACAGAGGGATCTTAAAGCCAAAAGTGAGAATTATAGTTGGTATTTTACCGATGATCTTTCAATTGGGTACACAAAATAAGTTCAGTTAGTGATTGCCTTATCGTATTATCGCACTTTTCCTGAAGTAGAATTTCCCATTAGTGCTACTTCATTTGCTTCTTGATTTCAGTTAAACAGCTTGTTAAACACTTGTATTACAAGATGCTTTCATTTTGGACATCATATCATTGTGGATTAGATGCTAGTTTATCGTGCTGGCTTAGTATGACCGGTGATGCTCTAACATTAACAATTTCCACCATCAAATAGACGTTAGATATGAATCAATAAAGAATTAATAGGTCCATGTTCGTCAGCCGCCCGATAAGAGCTCTTAGAGCAGTCTGCAAGAACTATAGATGCCCTTGTTCGTGCAGGCCAAGGATATCACGGTAAATAAAAATCAGTACATGACAAGAGAATTGATTTTTGTGTCAGAAATTATGAAATTACTGATTAAAAAGGAAACCAAATAAACTTTGGTTCTAATTCAGACAGGAATTCGTAATCCAGAACTAGTTGGTAACTTAACCATAGAAAATGGCCGGGAAGAAAAGGAAACAAAAGTAATTCCTCTCCTTTTTTTTTTTTTTTTTTGGGACAGGATAGCTATACTTGAAGAGTTCGAAGTTTCAAATGTGAACACCTAAATATTGATAAGCAAAGTCAAATACAAAACATGAGTTTGTAGTTTAATCGAAGAAAAATTAGTATGCCACGTAAAAATGCTGGTATACTAATTGGTGAAGTTGAAGTGTTGATATAAAATGTAAAGTTGGTAAAAGATGAGAGAATTTTTTTGGGTCAAAGATAGGAAAAGTTGGCAATTTAAGAAAACTAAATAAATATTGATAGCTAACTTGAATAAGAGTTGATAACGCAAAACTAGTTGGTAACTTAATTAGAGAAAAGTTGGTAATTACTTTTATTAAGATTGATAAATACAAAAATGTCAATAAGCGATTTACCAAAAAAAAATGTCAATGAGCAAGACAAATTAAAGTGATAGCTCAATTTAAAAAAATTAAAATTTTAAAAGAACAAATAAACATTGCACAGCTCATATGAAAGTTGGTAAATTAAAACTAACACGCAACTTAATTAGAAAAAAGTTGGTAAGTGACTCAAATAAAGATAATTTTATAAAATAGTCGGTAAACTTAAGGGTTGGCAAGAATGATGGAAGAGTATTTTTATGAGAGATTTAAAAAAGCTTGGTAATTTAAAAAGGAAAAGCCAAATAATTGTTGCTAACTAAGTCAAATAAGAATTGGTAGTGCAAAACTCGTTGGAAAGTTAATCAAGAGAAAGTTTGTAATCCCTCTTATTAAGGTTAGGGGTGAGCATGGTCCCAAGATAGAATCGGGAACTTGAGAACCGAACGGGCGGTTTCGGTTCGGTTCCGTGTTCCGATAAACTAGGATCCGGTTCCCGGTTCCACATTTTTAGAAACCGCAAGTTCCGGCTCCGGTTCCTAGTTCTCAATGGAACCGAACCGGAACTGAACCTGAGTGTCTAAAGTTATAAACCCTAGTTTTAGCTTTCTAGTTTTTATTTTCATCTCGTCGTCGTCTCTTACTTCACTTTTTCCTCTCAACTCAAAGACGCTTGGTTTTTAGATCTCAAACTCTTGTTTCCTTAGCTATCATCGTCTCCCAAGTCCTCTCTGTTTCTTAATTCCTTGTCGACTATCACCGTAGCCGACTATGTGAAGGCACAAGTGACGAGCTCCTTTGCATCGGTTTTGCTAAAAGACGGTTCAATAAAAAGAAAAAAAAATAAACCATCTCGATTTACTTGAAATCGAAAGGCAAGCTCAAGGAATCGGCATAAATCTACGACCACAATCGATTTCAAGCGATTGGGGAAGGAGAAAACTTGTTATCCCTCTCCCTTTCTCGAGCCATCGAAGATTTGAACTTCGAAGGTACTCTAGAGAGTAACAAAAATGATATTTGATGTAATCTAATTATATTAATTTGTTGTTTCGTTTAGTTTTAGGTCGTTAAATTTCGAGTCTCGTGTGATCGAAGGGAGGCTCGGGATAAGCCGTATGCATGTGGTTTTTCAATTGGCAATTTGTGTTTATTTCATCACATCATGATTTTTGATTAAGATAATTGACTTATTGTGAGAATGATGAAATTCGTGTTTATGGATTAGAAAGATGTCAAGGTTGAATTTATTTCGAAGGAAATTGGCGGGTTAGCGGGTACTGGGAACCGAACCCTAGAACATGTGACGGGGTAGGTTCTAGGTTTCAAGATATGCATGGTAGTTCTAGGTTCGGAAAATTAAGGAACCCGTACTAGCGGGTAGGTTCCGGGTTCTAGGTGGAACCTACCCGAACTTGGAACCGCTCACCCCTAATTAAGGTTGTTTATTTATGGAAACAGTTAGTAAATTTCACCGGTTGGTGGCAACGAGTGAATTTGAAAATTTGGTAATTTAAAAAGAATAATAACAATAGTAAGCAACTCAAATGAGACTTGATAAACTAAAACTAGCTTATAAGCTAATGTGAGAAAAATGATAAGTCAATAAACAAAAATTTCTGTATAATTAAGCGAACATATAATTATAGGCTTATGAGCCTCAAGTTACACTAAGTACGAAGTTTAACTTGATCGTCATCGTTTAACCCCAAATTGTGAACTTGATTGTGATGTTTAAGTGCCAGCATGTCGCAACCTCATTTTTGTGTATCGATTGTCATGTGTTCAATACGATTAGATTTGCATGTTGTTAGTGTCCTGGAGGTACTCATGGCCTAGTGTAGGTTTAGAGTTAGCTTACTAAGATGTAATCTAACCCCGTTGTGGGACATCCCTTTTCAGCCCCCAAGCCTTGACTTGATTGCGATGCCGACGTTTTTGGACTTCCAAAGGATTTTAAACCCGTGGTTACCACACATCCGGTAGGACCGGAACAAGTATACTATAAGAGGGTTGGCACCTTGTGGGTGGACGATGGGGGCGATAACTAGACGCCGTATACCTTTTCGTCCCGGACTTACAAGGATGGGGATATCGTTTTTGGACCATTGAGGAACTGCGTCATACCCGATGAGGTACCGAGAGCCGCGGGACATGTTGAAGATGCCGCCACGACAACGAACCCGCCGAGCCGGAGCCCGTCGCCGAACCTATACCCGAGCCGGAGCTTCCCGAACCGAGGACCCTAGCCAAGACGGAGAGATCGTGGAGCTCGGTGGATGCCAAGGACGACCCTATGGATACTTTCGAGTCGAGGTAGAACCCGAGGAGTCCGAGCCCGAGATGGGGTCGGTGTACGAGACGAGCGTTTCTACCGAGTATGCCCCTCAAGTTGACGAGTCCACCGATGGAGAGACCAATCCTTAGGTATAGGTATAGCACCGGACCTTTGATGTTCTTTCGGGTTTATGTAGTAGTTACCCCTCGGGCTTGTATCGCCTTCGTCGACTTTTATGGTATGTTGTTTTCTATTTTGTGATGTAAAATACTAAGTGTTATGATGTGGAGGTTTTCCTTGAGTCATCTTGTTTCAATTTGTTTCGAGTTTGTCCGTGCTTCCGCTTGTGCATATCATATCGCGTTCGGATGTACATCTTGGGATCCCGGGAATAAACGTGATGAGAACGACCGTGGCGGGATATTGGCGAGCTCGAAGGGTGCGAGGAGTGACAGGTTAGGGCTCAACGCCCCCACCGGCCCATCCTCGGCAATGGTGGAGCGGCGACGGCGAGGGGCGTGCAAGCCCTCACCGCTACAACTTGTATATTGCTTTTTCTTTTTCTTTTTAGTTTTAGCTTATTTTTAATTCTTTTTAATATTATGTGGCTTTTTTTAATTAATTTTCAGCTTTTTTTTATTGCTAATTGGGATCCTCCGACTACCCACCATATAGATGTTGCGTCGGATTTCGCGAAACACATCGGAATTAGCACTTAAATAATCTTTTTCAACAAAATTGGCATTTTCCATTGGCCAATTGGACACCGTTAACGAAAGGAGTCGATGGCACCAATCCGACAAGTTTTAGAACTCGATTATACTTTTTGCAAGTTTTGAGACTCAATTGTACTTTCGTGATAAGTTTAAGATCTCTAGTAAAAATATCCCATAATGGCTTTTCGAACAATCTTTCCGATAGAAAAGCCTCATGTTTTCATGGATAAAATGCAAACATCACATGGTCTAAATTCCAGCATATTCAACAATGGGTGGCTTCATTTACAATAATTCAATCCCTCTCAAGTTCTTAGGTTTCAAGAGACCGAGGTAAGAATACACAAATATTTTTCATAGTCTTAATTAAACCATGTCCTATGCGCGGACTAGCTCATTTTCTCACCCACAGGCATGCGAGGGCGATTATAACCGGCAAAAATATCGACAGACCGACGAAGAAGAAGTTGAAGAAAGTGTTGGGCGTGAGGGTGCCCATCGCGGTGTCGTACGTTGCTACTAGGGCGAAAAGCGCAACTTGCAGCTCCATTTGCATCGGGAATCCAATTGTGAGGTTGTAGATCATCTGGATAGAGGCGAAGAATCCGACGGAGTTGAAGATGAGGAAGAGGATGTACGCGACTGGGTTCTCCGTTCCCAAAACCGCCTGGCCGGCTTTGTGCGATGCGGTCCCGTTGTTCGTGGCGCTGGTACTGTTACTTGAGGGCCCTGAATTGTCCTGCCAAAGTCCGCCCGGCGGCTGAAGCACAGCTTGGTAGGTAGCGGTTGTGATGAGAGCGGCAACAACAAGCAAGACGTTCCGCACATCACCCGGGGAGTCCCTTTCTCTTTTGTACTTGAAGTACTCTAACCATTGGGTTCTTTCTTCCTTGACCCTCAAGAAACTTATGCAACGGTAGGTCCAAGTTCTGTGTGAATTGTGACGTCCGGGTGATTGGAAGTGATGTCCGCTTGATTGACCGGCTTGGGGTTCTGGGTCTTCAGTCGCCACCGTCACCATAGAAGGCAATCCCGTTGCTCTCGTGGCTCCACATCGCGTGAGGATTTCAGCGATTTCCGCATCACCAGTTTCATTGTTAATGAGCAGTAGAATGTCTAGAGGCGTTAGACCAGCCTCGTTCCTGGCGTTCACTTCAATCAGATCTTTGTCAATTGCATCGCCCAAGACCAGGAACTGGACCACCTGATCGATTCAAGAACATATAATCCAACACTCTCGTGATCTCAACACTTTAGCAGAAACAAGCGTTCGACCCTTGCCTCATGAGTACCATACACTAACGTGAACTACTGTCGGAACAAAGAGCAAGAACAGAGAAGAGGAACCGATATGATTAAATGAAACGGGTCCAAAGAACAGGGCAACTTGCCTCGTATTGCTTTCTAGCCACCGCGAGGTGCAAGATCTGGTTCCCTTGGCCGTCCCGACAATTCAAGACGTGTTCTTTGTTCAACCTCTTCAGCTCCTGCACCAGCAACTTGAATGCCTCGAACTGGCTGTTTTTCACAGCGAGGTGGAGCGCACTCTCCTGCCGAGCCGTCACTTCCTCGAGGGATCCCGGACAAGCCGAGACCAGCTCCTTCAGGACTTCGCCCCTCCCTTTGATGGCCGAATAGTGGAGAGGAATCCTCTCCTCTCTCCCCTTCACAAGGCATAGGCGACTGCCTGCTTTCAAAAGCTCCCGAACCACATCCACATCGCCCCTCGCCGCGGCGATGTGCAGGGGGCTGAAACCGTCCTGGTTCAGCTCTTCGGTGAACTCTGTCCTCAGCTTCAGGACTTCTCTGATGAAACTCGCGTGGCCGGCCATCGAGGCAATGTGTAGCGGGTTGTCTCCTTCGGCGAGAGAAGCGGCGTTCAGGATGAGGACGTTTTCTCTGACCAAGGAGTGCAACCTATCGACATTTCCTGTGCAGGATGCTTCAAACAACCTTGGGTCCATCGTTTGGGCCTGAGATGGCTGTTTCGCAAGTCTTATGTTGGACGGTTTATCTTCTCCTACTTGTTATTGTCTTCGAGTATGGAAAGAACATTCAAACTAATAGGAAAATGGAAAGAACATTCAAACTGAACTCCATTTCACACTAGGAAAATGGAAAGAACATTCAAACTGAATTCCATTTCACACGAGGAAAATGATAATTGGACCAATCTTGATGACGTTTACGAGATTATCACTGATAATTGGTTTTCATTTGCTTGTAACAGTTTGATTTTTCCTGCCCAGGATGGATCCTGGTTCTAACTGGAAGAGAAATTCATTTCGACAGGTGGAGACTGGAGGTATATCGACCAATGAAAAGCATGGGCCTATAGTTGACTGTAACGTGTTTTGAATCCTAAAAAGTGCCCTGAAGCTCCATGATGTCGCCCACTGAAATGGGCTTAGAAGAATACTGACAAAGCAGTTTTCTTTTTTTTTGTTATGGTCGGTATATAGTGACAAAGCGTTGACTTGTCACAAATTACATAAATCAATCACTCTTGGCCAGGAGTATGACATTTCGTGACTTGAAATGGTGCCTGCCTTCTCTTGCAAGCAAAGTCAGTAAATTAATCCCTTGGACAGAAGATTCTCGGATTTGCTTTTCATCAAAATAAAGAATTTGCATTCAACTCATAGGCTCGCAGCCCACCAGATTTTCAAAGATAAATAAATAAAATTTAGAGGGCCAATGGCCCAATAAGATATCTCTCGTCCGACCGTTTGAATTATTTTTTCATCAATAATGGATTGCAAGAAGAATATTATACATGGATGAGACTTTTAAAGCTCATTCAATATTCAAAAGAAGATGGATTCATAAGACCTATTTGATAATGATTCTGATTTCTCTTATTTTATTTCCCAAAACAAACATCAATAGATCACCATCTTGGGTGTTCCTTCAAGCACCTCCTTCATGAACCACTGTTCATGTGCACTACTTTGTGGTGTCGGTTTCATCCATTTACTCATTCATTCAATCAAAAAATGCACTCAATCAAATCAAAGGATTAACAAAGTTCATCAAGAATTGATAGCCCCAAGTTCGGCTTTTGACTACTCATGCATTTTGATTAATTCCCAAACCACCTCCAAAATCACTTAAGGATTCATTAATAAAGTCAATGATAGTTAGGCCCCACTTGCTTTCACCAGGCTATGAACGTTAATCCCTAATTAAGCTCTAATCACCCTCCTAATCTCTCTGCCGAAAAGCATGCATCATGTCCTAATATTCATCTAAGCGTTCACATATAAAGGCGAGTAGGACATGTAATGGACGCACGCAATAACTATTTAATCAAATAAGTAAAGGCATGTGTTGCACTAATTAAATAAGAAATGGCCTTCTCCTAACCAATTTTCTAATTTTTTGTATCTTCTATATTTAATTTCCTGAAAACAGGGACCCGGGCCAAGCTATGGAGCCCTCCCGGCCAAACGTAGTCCAATCCGATTAAGGCCCAATTCCAAAAGCCTTGTATTAGCTCAGTTCAGCCCATTAAAGCCTAAGCCCCACTTTCTATTTCTATCAGCCCACGACTCCCTAAAACCCTATTGGGCCTAAACCCATTTCTAATTCAATCAAAATCCTAAGCCCGTACTAATCTCGAATAACAAATAAAACCTGGTATTATTTTCCTCCACACTATGCCTTCTTTTCCCATTTCGTTTTTTTTGTATTTTCCCCCTTCCCAGACCTCCCTCACACTTTCGTCCTTCTACAATAAACATTGAACATCTATGAACCAATGAACCCAGAAAATGCAAACACCAACGAACGGGGACCCGTAGACATTATGCTGAAAATATTCCACATCTTTTCATCACCCATCTCTATGTCTCGCTTAAGCATCACCATCGATAACAGTTTCCAGTCACCGAATCACCGTTTGTGAATGTCCACTTCGCTCAGTCTCGCAGCCACAATATGAGTCAAGCGAACAAATAAAGAGAGAAGAGAAGAAGCGTACCCTCCCAGTGCCAACGCATGCATTAATCATAGTTCGGGCCTTGGACGTATGTCTCCTGCCCATTCCTCTTGCCTCCTCTCACGCACTCCATGTTGCGAGCGCATTCCTCTTCCTTCGCTCAGCTTCAGCGAGAGTGAGGGAGAGAGAGATGGCCGGGCCGAGAAAGGAGAGATTGGGCTAAGGGGAATTAATATGCAGCTAGAAATGGGCTGGTAATAAAAGAAAATCAAGTGGGCTGGTGGAGAAAGCCGGAAAATAAATAGCTAGGATGGAGAGACGTGTCGGCCGGGCCCTTGCGCGGGCTGGTCCGCTGGCTCTTTTCTTTTCTTTTTTGGCCTATTTTTGTCAACGACCTCAGACCAACAAAATTAAGTGTCAACACTAATACTATGCTTGATGTAGGAAATATCAATTTAAGGTTACATCAAGAAGAACAACTATCAGAAAATTAAATACAGTTCACAAAAATAAAAAATAATAGTTGCATAATTAACTTTTGAAAAAAAAAAAAGATTATCGTACCAAAAAAGAATATCTAAACAGCAAGTAAAATTCCTACAAGGCTAGTAATTTTATGCAATAGTAGGTTCCCTTTGTTTTTCAAAAAAATGTCACATTTCTAGAAAATATTTTTCAGGATTTTCTTGTGTTTGGTTGAGACCTAAAAATAAAATTACAAATACTTTACGTCGTTTGGTAAAGAAAATCGGATGATTTTCTTAAATATACATTCACCGTTCGGGCACTAATACTTATATATAGGTAGACAAGGAATACAGCATGGCCACCTAGTCTCAAGCCCCGATCCCCGAAATCCAAGCAAGAGCATGGGCATTAGTCTTGGGTCCACTGGAATCGAGCTTGAGAACTCGTGCCGTGCCAGCCGGCATAGGCTCTCTAGGGTCCCGAACCGGCTCTATAGAGGCCTAGCCGGGTCTCAAGCACCTAGGCCTAGGTTCATCAAGGCCAAACACCGTACCCATAGCTCCTAGGACCCAATCCCCTTTTGTTAGACTTGGGTCCATCAAGGTCAAGTCCGGGACCTTGGCACCCACACCTAAGTCTATTGAGACCCCCAAGCCCGACATCGATGGACCTAGGTGTGAGCACGAGGGACCCGAGTACGAGTACAGCCTCGATGGATCTAGGCTGGGAAATCGGGGATCCAAGCATGAGCATATGAGGTCCAAAGCCTGGCCTCGACGAAACTAGGCATGAATGCAAAATTATAGAGTCCAGTGTTCCTAGCCGGGCTCATTGGATTAGGGCGCGGCCATTGTATTAGGGCTAGTGTTATCTAGAGGGGGTGAATAGGTGATTACTAAGTATTTTGAAAATCAATGTGGAATTATAAACGAATAAGCTCATAACCAAATCTACAAGTAAGATCCGATACAATTTAAGAATAGGCGGCGTGTACAATTCTACTATTACAAAATATAAACAGAGAGAGTAAGGGATAGAAAAACTCAAGAGAGTATTTATAGTGGTTCGAATTTATTCAATCTTACATTCACTTATTCATGCTAACAATCAATCATTGGATTTCACTAGTTAATAGCTTAGAGGTTATAGCTTAGTGATCTCTCTTGAGTCGAAAGACTTCCCGCTTAATACTCAATACTCGTGTGTACACCTCCAAGAATTACAAGTGTATAGATCGGGGTGAATATGAAAAAGTTGAAGTTCTCTCGATCCTAGAATTTATAATTCTATTCCCTCTTACGTCAACTCTTTTTCTCTTCGACCTTGAGATTTCTTTTTATACTTCTCCACCTCCAACTATCCTTTGCAAGGCCTCCAGAGAATCGCTTTCCAAAACTTCCCGTTTGGACGAGATCGTATCTCAAGAAGATCTCGTAGCCGTTGAGGTCGACAAAGGAAAAAGTTCCTCGTTGGATCAAATCACCCATACAATCGTGATCTTGGGTTTCCATAGATGGAGTTCTTCATAGGAAAGTCATGCTCGTCTCCCTTAATCCACCACCTTGATTGATATTCAAGATAGAGAATCTTCAAGAATGATCTAGCTGGATTACTATCCCTTGTGATGATGTAATATATCAATTAAATCATCTTGAATATGTCTCTTGATATTCTGGTTGTTGCGCATGAAATACTCTCTCGAGCTTAAGCATCATTCAACATTTAAGCTCCCGGCTTAATGTTGTTAGAGAAACATCTCATAAAATGATTTTGATGATTTTCAAACTATCATTTGGTATTTTATTTACCTTTGGTGTGCAAATGTATATTGCTTATGGCTAAGGATCACAAGATGACCATCGAATAAAAATCGCGTGAAGATTGAAGCACTTTTGTGAAAACATTCGCTAAAGATCTCAAAAGACTTAATCACCGAATATTTGATATCGGAACTTGAAAGATCTGGTCAAACAAAAAGTATAAAGTATGTACATGCCGATGTTTCAAAAAGATCAATCGAAGTTGGCTGCGCTTGTTGAAAATGGCCAATGGGAAGAATTCTGTCTTCTTAGAAATAGTTCTATGTAGTGTCGTAGAAAAGCTATCTATCGGCGCGGAATAGCAAGTCAGCACCTAATTTAGGAAAATCTTGTATGACAAAAAGAAAGCGGTTCTTGTACAGAGACAAGCTGTCCCATCAAACTCCAACGGCTCTTTTGCCCCTCCAAAGATGCTTCGGTGGCTAGTTTGTTGAGGCTTATAAAAGGAGGAGGTCGTGAAGGCTAAATAAGAGAGAACCCGGAAGCGATTGAATATCCAAGTGTTACTCTAGAATTTGTTCTAGTTGAAAAGCAAGTGTAAATGATCTTGTGATCTCGTTGTTGCCTTGTAATCGTGCGAAACAAGTGTACATCTCTTAGTAATGAGGATGTATCATGATAGTGTGATATATCGTGTGAAAGATCAGCTCACATGCTGTTTGTAACTTGTGGGGCGATTTACTAGTGCATTTCAGCCCGTATTGTGGTTATTAGTTGTGTGGAGTAGACGTAGGCTTAGTATATAAGCCGAACCACTATATATCTAGTGTGCATATCTCTTCTATTTCATATCCCCGCTTACACATACTCAGTATTGTTTAACGAACATTTGCTCATCCGATCTTTTTCATATCTTTCTTGGTATTCCATAAAGTCTGAAAAAGTTTCAAAACAATCTATTTACCCTCTTTAGGTTGCATTGTCAGTCCTAACAATTGGTATCGAGCTCTGTTGTTTGTTATTTGAAGTATATTTTTTCATAGCATAAAGATCCTTATTGTGGGTGACTTTGGTGGTTATTTGAGCAATGAATCTGCAAGACCTAACAATCCTCCATATTTCGATGGAAGCAACTACAATTCTTGGAAGAACAGAATGTTTGCCTACCTTGATGTCCGTGATCAAGATATGTGGGACGTGATTCAAAATGATGTAGAAGTTCTAGTTGTTGTTGCTGCTGCTCTTGTTGCTGCTTCGCTGCCACCGGAAAGTAACTACCGCTACACAAACCGCTGAAAGTTGCAGCTGCTCAATTCCATGAAGAAGTCGTTGGTTCTACCATCATTAGTGCTCAAATAGCTCTCTATCGCTTACCAATGTTAGAATGCTCTCTCCGATAATGGCAGTTTCCCAAATCGTTTTACTACTCATGCTAGTGTCGGTCTTCTAGCGGAATTGCCACAAATTTCAATGCTCATGATGCAAAATCTAAGCTTTTATGATGGCTACTTTCATTGTGATTGGCGTTATAACTAGATGAACAATTGGCCAGCACCATTCAAGACTCAATATCAAGATCACATCTAATATTGATAATGACATCATCCGCATTGTAGCTTATGTATAGTTATACCACCAGGTATACTCAATTAATATATACATTCGTAGCCTTTAATTGTCTTTGTCATCATCAAACCGACAATGCAACCTAGAGAGGGGTGAATTGGTTGTTTCGAAACTTTTTTAGATTTTATGGAAAACCAAATGTGATATGAAATAGATCGGGTAAGCAAATGTTTCGCTAAACAGTATTTGGGAGCATGCAAACAAGAATATGAGATAGAAAAGATTGGTACACTAGATATATAGCGGTTCGACTTGTACACTAAGTCTACGTTCACTCCACACAATTAACATGCCACAACACGGGCTGGAATGCACTAGTAAATAGTCTCACAAATTAGATATAGTATGTAAGCTGATCTTTCGTATGATAAATCACACTATCTTGATAAAGTCTCACTACTCAGTGATGTACACTTGTTTATGCACTCTTACAAGGTAACAAGCAGATCACAAGATCTTTTAGACTTTGCTTTTCAACTAGAGTAGATTCTCGAGCAACAATAGATGGTCAATCGGTTCGGGTTCTCTCTCTTGATTTGCCCTTCATGACCTCGTCCATTTATAAGCCTCAAAGAAATAGCTGTTGGAGCATCTCTGGAGGAGCAAAAGAGCCGTTGGAGTTTGATGGGACAGCTTATCTTTGCGCTGAAATTGCTTTCCCTTCGTCGACAGGACTTTCCTAAAATAGGTGATGTTCTGTTGTTCCTAGCCGATAGTTTTAGCTTTTTTTTAATACAAGTAGTGTCTTGTTCCCGAAAAGACATAAATTTTTTCGTTGGCCATTTCCATCATGCGTGGCCAACTTCAGATGATCTTTTCAAAATAGTAGCATTTAAAGACTTTATACTTCTCGTTTGACTCGATCTTTTAGGCTCCGATATCAAATATTCGATAACCAGATTTTTTGAAGTCCTCAACGAATGTTTTCACAAAAGTACTTCGGTCTTCACGCGGTTTTAACCCAATGACCATCTCGTGATCCTTAGCTATATGTAATAAAAATCTACACGCTAAAGGTAAATATAATACTAAGGGATAGTTTAGAAATCATCAAAATATTTTATGAAATGTTTCTCTAACAATCTCCCCATTTTTTATGATTACAAAACTTTCACGTAGATGTAATGTGAGACGAGTTCATAGAGTGCAATAAAGTAAAGATCTCGCATAACTAATGTTTCATCTTAAAGCGCAATTGAAAATATAAGTTCTCCAAGAAAGCTTTGAAAATGAATTTGGAAAAAGATTGACTCGAACCGATCTTTTGATTTTGAAAAAATACTGATCGAGCAAAGTAGTCGCAATTTCAAGATGTTAAAAGGATAAGCAATTTCAAATAAACATCTTGAGAAAAGAAATTTCCTCTCAAGCCCTTAGGCCTTCGTCTTATTGCTCCCTTTATTTCTTAGGCCCCCCTATTTTTGTGCGTCCTCTTATAATTGCACGTTCTGTTTAAGCATCTTGTTCATAACATATCCATTTCCATAGAAAAACTCTCTCCCTTTTTTTCATCAACAAAAAAGAAGAAAATAGTAAAAGAGATAACACATAATATGAAAAACAACAGTTCATTCATTGAGACAGGTTAAAAAAGCATGGTTCACAACATCATCCTAAACAAAAAAACAATCACAAGTTAACGAAACAGCAAGTAAAAGTGCAAAACATCAGGTATTATCATTTGGCACTGGTACGCTTGCATTTTTCGAGAGGTTGCAGATTAGGTAGGCTCCGGAAGGGTATTTAGAGGATTGTAGCAATCCAGGTTGACGATGGTCCTTCCCGGTTTGACCGGATACTTTGACATGCTGGCCATAGATTCCTTTAAATCCCTTACATCCGCTTGAATGATTTACAGGGCGTTCGAAGACACAAAAACAATTGTCCCGCTGAAGAAGAATCTTTCTCAAGTCGAGAGGGACGTCGGCTCTCTTGGTCTGCGACGGTCTTGCCTCTCGACTTAGTCCTTGTAATTGGTTGTTCAAGATACCTTTTCTTGAGTAGCACTTTTGCTCTCTCATCATCTCCGAGTCCTATTTTGATGATCTCATCCCTTGAGTTCAACCATCCTTCCGGAGAAGCTCTTAGCATCATTTTCTCGAGTGTCTTTTTTCCAATGACAATCTAAGTGAGTAACTCTTTAGATACTTAGGAGACATCGATACCTTTCTTCTTAAAAATCTGCCCAATCACTACTCCATAGGATAGTCTTCATGTTTTTCTTTTCACGGTCCGATGCATGTGCAAGATGATGAGGTGCGGGATTGAGATAGGAAATTCCAAGTGAGCAAAGCCCATAGCACCTTAGCTTCAAATCTTGACACATCATTTGAGGACAAAGACTTGGGACGCAGGATGAGAGTCATAAGTTTTTAAAGAAAATTTACTTTGAGGGACAAAACATTTATGGGCACAATCTCTCGAGAGTCACGAGTAAAGTTCGGAGTTTTTAGAATAAATCGTAAGCTTTTGATAGGGATAAAAATTTGTCTAGAGAATCTCAACCAACTCCTCAACTGTAATAAAGATAGTTCTTCCTTTCAAACAAGAAAACGAAAGAGTGAGAATAAAAAAATGCAAGTTTGAATAAAACATTATGATCACATTTGGACAATAGGGATCCTCTATTGTGCAAAGTTCCAAAAGCTTGTGTTTTTCCAAAATCTCGGTCAGAAAGATTCCATGGGAATCAAGAAAGTTAAAATCAACTACTCGAGGAAAAACAAGAGTTCTTTTGGAAATAGTAATCCAAGCTTTCGTGTTCTTTATTAAAAAAAAGTGGGTCAAGAAAAGAAGGATCAAGTTCAATGCCTTTGGTTGGTTCGAAATTTTAAAAAAACACCATCATTATCATCCTCTCTCCTTTATCACTCGCTCCATCATCAGCATCGGGAGATCTTCACTAACCTCAACATTCTCTTCGACAAGTCTTGGGACTCGGGGATTTCGGGAGCGCATCGATTAACCTTTGGTGCGGGAGTTCCATTGGATGTTTCTTTTAGTGGACTCGTTTCCTCCGTTTCCCCTCGTATATCTACGACTTCCTCCGTCATTGATTTGTGAGGGGATCTTTCCATTGGAACTTTAGGTGTGCTAGCAAGAGCAGATTTAGCACCAACTAGGGCGAGTGGAGCATGTATTTATTTCTCCGGTTCTGCTTTCTTTTTTGGTTTCAAAGCACTTCCATCACATTTTTGAACCATTCATTGAATTCCTCTTGAGACTTAATTAGCATGGAGGAATTTAGAGCCCTTTAGTTTGCAATGTGAGCTTAGGAGGAGGTTCCAGAGGAGCTTTAGCTCCGGTTCTTACTGACTAGAGATTATGGAGGCTTGGCTATTGGAGATGCTATAACCGTTTGTGAGGCTATGCTTGCCGAGACCGAGCCAGCCGGTTTTCCTCCTGTCTCGAGCACTAGGAGCCGATACCTCAGGCGCATCCGTGAGATCTATGTTGGAAGGGCCAGCAGCCTTTCCTTTGCTTTTGCTTGCTTTGGTAGATCTACGAGGGGCCATAAAGAAGGTTCGAGAGAGACGGTGAAGGTGAGGAACCATAAAGTGGATGAAGACGAAGTGAAAAGAGAGAAAATTGCATGACTTAAGAAGGGAGTAAGTGAGGCGATTGAAAAAGTAGTGGAGGTAAAGTGAAATACGTGGTCCGCTTAAATAAGCACATATCACACACAATTTTTTAAGAAGAGTAACGTTAATAATTCAAAAACGATTAATAAAAATCAATTGAAGATAAGTAATAGTAGAAAAATCACATCAATAGTCAATGCAACGGATATATCTCGGGATGGTCGTATCGTGCATTTATCGAGAAGTCGTAATAGCAACTCTTTCTAAGAGATTAAGAGTACCTAATTTTTTTAGCATTGCGGCGATCCGGTTACCCGATCTTTTTCGATACTTATGGATCTTTTGCCATTGGGACTTGTCACTTATGAGGATTAGAAATTCCTAATTCTCCTTTGATGAATTCAAAAACTTGCTTGTCCGAGACTTTATGAATATGTCAAACAAGTGATGTTTTAAATCGACAAAGTGTATGCATACATTGCCGCAGATTCACATGATCTCTAATAAAGTGATGCTTTACCTAAATGTACTTTGCTCTAGAATGCAATATTGGAGTCTTAGTCGGGTTTATAACACTTTTATTGTCACAACGAGATAAGAATATTCAAGTTATGTTCCTCAAAGTTATTGAGTTGTTGTTTCATTCAAAGAAGTTGAGCACAGTAGCTCCTTAGCGCAATGTACTCGGCTTCAAGTGGTTGAAAGAGCAATTAAGTTTGGCTTCTTTGAAAACCACAATATCAGCATATTTTTCATCATTTGATATATACTCGAGGTGCTCTTTTGATCAATCTTACATCCCGCATAGTCAGCATCTAAATATCCTAATAGATTAAAGCTTGAAACTTTTGGATACCACAACCCTATTTTGGGTAAAAGATCCAACGTACCTTATAATCCTTTTCACAGCCGTGATATGTGACTCCTTTGGATTAGATTGGAATCACACACTTAGACATACGACAAACATAATATCCGGTCGAGAAGCAGTCAAATATAGCAGGTGACCCTATCATGCTTCTATAGAGTTCGAGTCAAATTTTATACCTTTTTCATCCTTGTCCGGCTTGATAGATGCAGCCATAGGTGTTTTTGTGAATTTGCATCTTTTCGGACCGAATCTTTTCACCGGATCTTTAGCATACTTTTCTTGGTAAATGAGCGTGTCGGCTCCGGCTTGTTTTATTTGAAGTCCAAGGAAGAAATTCAATTCCCCCATCATGTTCATCTTGAACTCATTTGTCATTATTTTGGCGAACTCCTTGCAAAGATTTTATATTAATGGAGCCAAAGATTATGTCATCAACATAAATCTGAACTAACAAGATGTTTTTATCTTTCTTCTTGATAAACAATGTAGTATCGGCTTTACCTTTTTCGAAGTTGTGTTCAAGAAAGAAAAAACTCAATCTTTCATACCAAGCTCTAGGGGCTTGCTTGAAACCATAGAGAGCCTTCTTCAATTGATAAATATCGTTTGATCGTGAAGGATCTTCAAAACCCGGTAGTTGCTTGAACAAACACCCTTTCTTTGATATAGACATTACGAAAGGCACTTTTGACATCCATTTGGTATAAGGTACAATCATAGTGACAAGCATAAGCAAGTAAGAGTCGGATAGCTTCTAATCTAGCAACAGGAGGATACGTTTCACCATAATCTATGCCTTTCTCTTGTGAATAATCTTTAGCTACTAACCTGTCTTTGTTTCTTACCACATTACCTTTGTCATCCATTTTGTTGCAAAACATCCATTTGGTGCCGATGATCTGCTAATCTTTGGACCGAGGGACTCAATCCCAAACATTGTTGATTGTGAATTGTCACAGCTCATTTTGCATTGCTTCGATCCAATTCTCGTCAAGGATCACTTCATCAATTGTTTTCGACTCAATTTGATAGATCAAGGCTAGGGAGTTTATCATATATTTGATTGATGACCTCGTCTTGATTCCTTCGTTAATCTACCCAATAACCTGATCCTTTGGATGATCGAGTTTTGAACTTCCAATCCTTAGGCATTTAACTTAAACTTGAAGGATTGGCATCCAAGTTGTTCTTGTGGCTGTTGATCATTTGCTAGAGTAGATGTTTGGAAATCCACCTCTTGTTCATATTTTCGAATACCTTTGAATTTGACGTTGACTATTTTTTCAACAACCTGCGAATCTTTATTGAATACACAGCAAGCTTTGCTACTTGTAGAGTAGCCAAGAAAGATACCTTCACTTAATTTAGCATCAAACTTTCCAACGTCGTCATTCACGTTCTTGAAGATATAGCACTTGCATCCGAAGACATGGAAATAACGATAGGATAGGCTTTCTTCCTTTAAAGATTTCATAGGGTGTCTTTTCCACCACCGGTCTAAGAAGAGCTCTATTCATGATGTAAAATGCGATTGCAACAATTCCAGCCTAGAAGTAAGCGGGAACTCCACTTTCAATCATTATGGTTCGGCCATCTTTTGTAGAGATCGATTCCTTCTTTCAGCGACTCCATTTGTTGTGGAGTATAGGGAGTATAAAAGTTGTGCTTGATTCCATTTTTTTCACAAATATTTGTAAAGTTTTTGATTTTGAAATTCTCCTCGGTGATGGATTTTGATTGCTTTGTGATACTATATTTTTTTTCATTATGCACTTTTCTAGTAAGTTTCTCAAAGGAATGAAATGCTTTATATTTATGAGTTATAAAAATAACCCAAGAGAAACGTGAATAATCATCAACAATTACCATGCAACATTTCCTACCTCCTAGACTTACAAGACGAGTAAGACCCAAATAGGTCCACATGTAATAGTTGCGAGAGACTATTGATGGCAATATTATTGATAGATTTGAAAGAAGATCTAATCTGTTTTCCCAAAGAACATGCATTGCATGAGTCACGTTTACCGTAATTGATCTTTGGTAGGCCACGCACTGATCTTTTGATGCAATATTGAAAATGTGCTTCACGTTGATGTTGTCTAGTTTCTTGTGTCATAGATCAAATTGTTCCTTGATAGACATCGGACACTATATTTCATCAAGTTTAACATTCAGCAAATATATGTTACCATGCATTTTACTTGTAAAAGATTGGGTCAGGTTCGGCTAGTTCCAATGCACATATTTTCTTCAAAGTTGATCGTATATCCTTTGTCGCATAGTTGGCTTATCTTTGAGAAGATTGCATCCAAGTCCTTCGACTAGTGAGACATCCTCAATGACTAAGTTTCCCAACTTCACATTTCCTAAGCTAATGATCTTTCGAAGGTGACATTTCCACTATCCATTTGTTTGAGATTAGTGAACATGTTTCTTTCTCTTGTAATGTGGCGTGAACTACCGCTGTCCAAGTACCACTTGTTCTTCTTTAGTATCACCTACAATCAAAAAGATTTTCATGTTTTCTTTGGACCCACACAAACTTGAATCCTTTTGTGTTAGTCTTTGCACTCATATCATATCTCCAAGTAGATCTTTTTGGGTTTCATCCGCTCGATTTGGACATGTTTGCTTTTTATGGCCAATTTCATTGCAAATAGAGCAATTGAATTTCTTGCCAGTAGATCTAGTGAATTGTCGTGGAAAGTGATCTTTGTAAGACCGAAAAGATGGTAATTGCTTCAACCTTGTTTTGACATTTGGAACAGGATTCTTCTCTTTATGTTTCTTTTTACGTTCAAGTTTAGACTTGTCATAAAGAGGAACTTGAATGCAAAAAATGTGCTACAAGGTTTTTGAACTAAAGGAAACCTTTGTGCTGATTTTGAAATATCTTCTTTTAGAGATTTGCTTTCCTCCTGCAGAGAGTCGCGTTCACTCCGAGAATCGACCGGATCTTTCGTAGTTTTTCGAGCACATCTTTTCGAGAAATATTTTGTTCGGTGAGTTTTGAAACTTCCCTTTTCAAATCTGAAATTCTTTTTAAGGCCTTTTTGTGCACCAAAAATATTTCTTTAAAAAATTCTTGCATTTTCTCATATAAAAGCTCGGAATCATTTACCTTTTCTTCATCTTCTCTTTCGGACTCAGTCATGAGGCAAAAAATTAGCTTCGTCGTAGTCACTTGACTCACTTTCAGTATCACTCCAATGTTTCGATCTTGAGTGCCCGTTTCTTCTTTTTGAACATCCTTCCTCTTTTCTTCAAGAGTGGACATTCCAAACTTGATATTTCCTGATTTTCGCACTCAAAACAGATAATGTCCTTACCTTTGCTTTCTTCCTTCCCTTTGAAAGGTCTCTTTTTTTTTTCGAGAATCTTTGATTCTTTTTGCTTTTGAAAGTTTCACCTTTCTTCATAAAAGTCTTGAATCTTTTGGTGAAGAAGGTCGTTTCAATGTCGTCGTCTTCTTTAGCATATGTTTCTTCTCCTGCATTTTCATTGTCGCATTAAAGGCAATTACCTTTTTAGCTTAGGCAAGATTTTGCTTGTTCACGCCTTTAGTTTCATATGACATCAACGTGCCTATGAGTTCGTCCATGGTGTTGAATTGGATTCTCATGGTTTCTCGAACAAATGTCTTCACCATTATCCATGCGTCATGAAGTGCTCTAAGTAGCTTGTTCACTTTTTCGTAGTCTCGTGAAGATCTTTCCTTGATCGGCCAAGCCATTCACTATCTCGGTGAGTCTCGTGTACATTTCTCATCTTGTTTCATCGGGACTCATCATGAACATTTCGTATCTTCCAAGCAGGATATTCATTTTGATCTCCTTTACTCTATTTGTGCCTTCATAGACCACTGAAAATGATCCCATAATTCCTTAGCTAACACAAGAAGAGATTCGATTATATTCGGTTGTAGATAAAGCACAATAAAGAAGATGTCTAGCTTTGGAATTAAGAGCAGTTCTTTTTGAGTCAAATCAAGATGAGCAGTCTGTAAAAGAACTACGTCAACAGCCTTGTTCTCTAGTGACGGCATTAGTGGCAAGAGCAACGGGAGCGACAAGAGCGGCTTATACTTCCACACCATTTTGTCTATGTGCCGCGTTGAAAATTCGACCTCCGTTTAATAGTAAAATTCAGTCTATAGAGTGATTGTGAATTCCAGCTTGTTGCTTGATATTGAATTTTAAGGAATTAGGAATCGAAAGTTGCAAATTTCTCGAATCGTCGATCGAATGGACTAGGTTTCGATCGATTAGTTGTCGTGCCGTAGAATTAGAAATTCTCATACCCGAGCCTCGTTCGACTAAACCGACTTAAGATTGGACTAAATTACCCTCCGTAGGATTGTCGGATGACCAAATTATACATAGTTGCAAAATTACCAAAATACCCCTAGTCAAAACTCGGAAATTACGAAAATACCTCTAGGGCTTTATGAAGATCAAGACAAAGCAATTAATACATGGACCCCACCTTATAAATTCAGCCCCTAATAAAAAATTCTAGATCTCTCTCTCTCTATCTATTCTCCCCCAAAACCGACTCATCCCTCCTTCCTTTTCTCCCTTTCTTGCGATGCCAATCCCTCATCAAACCACCACCACTATTGCACCACTTCCCTCGCCCTCCTCCTCCCTCAACTATCGTACGCCACCGCCTTGGGCCTCCACCGCCACCGGAAGTCGAACAACAGCCAAGAACACCACCCTCCTTTGTTTCAACCCTCGCTACATCCGCCGTTGCCCCACCTTGCGCGACCACCTTAGCCGCCACCACCACCACCGCTTCTTACCACCTCGCCCATCCTCCGATCCCTAGCCACCACTCCCGCCCCATCGTACACCTAGCCGAGCCGTCGGCCGGCCCTATAGAACCCCGAAACCGCTATACCTCCTCTACTATCCTATTTCTTGCGCAGGTTCTATCTTGTTGCCGTGCCCGTTGCCTAGCCGTCCTTAGCCTAGCTCTACCTCTCTCTAACCACAACCTCCCCTCGACTACCCTCGACCACCCTACCCAACCATACGGTTGCTCGAAACTCTAAAACTCCGCAGATCGCCTTGAACCAGCCCTACCTTATACTAGGGCCCCTGTTTTCGCCGTCGCAGCCTTCTATTAGCTGCTACGGCGCCTACTCCGCCACCACGAGCTACCTCGGCCACCCACTTCCCTCCAAAGATCGCCTCACACCTCCACCATCAATCTCGGGCCGGCTACCTCTTGTAAGCGACCGAAAAGCGCCATAACAGCCCGGCCAACCACTTGGTTTCCCTTTTTTGGGGCCGGGCTAATTTTTTTAGCCTAATTGGGCCTATTTTGTGGGCTGGCGAGTTGGGCCAAGGTCCAACCTGTAATTAGGCTTGATCTCAAGCCCATTGGGCTAAAAACTTGGGCCCATTGTCCGAGGTTTTAGACCCATGTTCCAACTTCATATGACATTTATGCCTAAGGTTTTCAAGGACCGCCATCGCACTTGTTCCGCCCAATTGACGGTGAGTTGATCTTTAATCCCTTATTAGGACGCTAATTGAGTTCGAAATTCGTTTAATTAGATTACTATGGTGTTTAGGTAAATTAATTGGGGTCGGGTTAGGTTAGAGACTTGGTTTGGATTAAATGACCCTAATTAGTTAGGTTAGTTCATATGTGCCTAGTTGGGACAAGATTGATTAATTGATTGGTTGACATTTGCTTGATCATGGGCAACCGATAAGGCTAGGGATGAGCGTACGATTAATTGGGGATTTGGATTTAATTATGTGTGATTGAATTGAATGTTCACCGCCGGATTATTTATCTACATTCGATTTGTAGTTTATACAGATTGTTTAATTAAATACCTCGGGGATGACTGATTAAATTGATTGATTGATTGGGGTTTGACCACCCTATTTATAGGTGCAAAGTCGATGGATAACATGTGCATTTGCATGACCACTCGAGAAGTCCGATTGCGTGAGCATATCGCATGAGCATTTGATTAAATGGGTTGTAATTAATTAAATGAATAATTAATTAAAAGCCTTAAATACTTAAGCAAGCAAAAATAGGCTAATCCAAATTCGAAAATAAGTCCATACCACAAATGAAACTCGGCACGCCCATGACGATGCTATGGCCAAATTTTGCAAGTTAAATAACGGGCTCGTCACAAATTGCGGGCTCAAATTGAAACCTTTTTAATTAAATTAAGCTTGAATGGGCTAATTTGAGCTCAAAATAGGCCTAATCTGGCCTAACAATTTCGGTACACCCTCTTGGCCTTAGTCGAAAATTTATAATGGGTTTTGGTCTAGCCATTGTCAAATTAAGTTGGATTGACTCACCTCTGATATGCATACAAAGATGACGACGGAAAAATAAAAATGCAATACATGAGTAAGAAATATGCTATGCATGAAAAATTAATTATTTTTTTGGTGAGAACTAAGAATAATTCTTATTTTTTTTATATTAAATATATGATTTAAGGAAAATCAAAATTTAGGTGTTAACACCCATGCTAGGCCTATCAAGATAGGGCTCGGTCCCTCGATGACCAAGTTTGAACCCCAACACTTATACCTAGGTCCATCGTTGCCTAGCTAAGGACCCTAGTGTCTATACCTAAGTCCTTGAGCCCTAGTCTATCAAGGTCGGGCCTAAGACTATAAGCCTGGTCCTTGGTGGCTTAGGCATGGCACTAGTCCCGAGCCCAGCTTTGATGGACTCGAGCTCGAATATCGAGGTCTCGAGCTCGAACGCGGGGATTTGGGAATGTGCACCGGCATCTCGAGCTTGGGAGCTAGGGATTCGAATATGAGTACCGAAGCCTCAAGTTTGAACTATGTGGATCCGGTCAAGGAGCCGAGGGCAAGGGCATCGAGTTAATATGCTTTCCATTAGTACATCCGAGATTGATGTTCATGCTCATGCCTAAAATCGGATGCTAGTGTCCGGATCTCTAGTGCCCTTTAGGGGTCCATCGAGGCTAGACCAGGACCTCGGTGGTCTTGTCCAGTTCCTTTGCCTATCCATGGGCAATTTTTTCCCACTATCCAAGCAACATCATTTGAACACATCAATAGATTGTTTTCTCTACCATCCATGGATCTACTTTCAATCGAACGTAATTAGAGTTGAGGTATGTCAAGGTCTTGGAATATATCCCTAAAAATTTGAAATGGCTTTATTAGTACATTATGCATGTCCAAACATGGCCGGAAGCTTATGAACCAAAGTGGATCCAAGTTAGTATTCTCATTCGAAAATTCCAACTTGATCCGAAATTTAATTATGTATCATTGATATATAGCTATGCAAAGCATGATCTTTCCTTGTCATATAGAAACGAGGGAAAATTCCAAATAAAGGTTTGAAATGCTTTCATTTTTTTAAATAAGAGCTTGAAATGGGCATTATTTCAAATAAGGGCCCGAAATACACTCATTGTTTTAACGAAAGGCCTAGCCAAAGGACATTTTCATCATTTGCTTTGTTGATTTTTTTTTATTTCTCCTTATTTTGATTTTCTTTTATTTTCTTTTATTTTTCCTCTCCTCTCTCCCCCTTGTGTGACGACCCTAGGACCTTTGTCACGTTATTCTACCTCTGAACTAATTTCTTTATTATTTTCTTCCAACTTTATTCTCTATTTGCGAAAAAATTAGTAGCCAATTGAATTTAACAGACGTAGGAACTTTCAAGAAATTTATAAAGCTAATTAGATTTTATATATATGCATCAAGTATATCTTACAATATTCATTACCTTCCCTTAAAATGTACAATCAAAATTTAGGAAGATTACCCCGACTATACTACTTCGCTTGATATTTCTACTACTAAACCGTCAACACTCCTTTCCTATATAAGTTGCGCAATGGGCCCATGAGCATTTTTCCACCTACATTTCGACGCCTGGTTTCTACATTCATGACCTCTTCTTTGGGAAGATTCCATGTGAGTCGACAATCCAAATAACGGGGCACGAGGCGAATCCATCTTAGTTTTTTGAAAAATAAGGGATGAGCACATGGCCCGAAGGAAAGAGCACTAGCTCCGAGATAAAGTAGAAGTTATAACACATGATGTTGTGAACCACAAAGCTATCATGTGATCCATTTAGTCATAGCATCAAGCACATACTTAGTAAATGCCAAAAGCTTTTATTTTCACTTTCGAGTCTTAACTTCCCGAACCTTTCATTTCACATAGCGAGTCTTGTTTGACATCTATCATCATGTCAAGAATAGTTTAGTAAAGACAACATGCATTATTTTCTTTCACTTTCGAGCATCCTTTTTCTCGAGGTTATAACGGGACTTCCAAGATCTTGGGCAACGTCGTCACTGCGTAGGGTACGACGGCACATAAAATTCAATCATTTGATAACAAAGCATCTGCGCCATCGCCTCAAGTAAACTTTTGGCAAATGACAAGTAGTCAATTCCGTTGTTGCTAACAACGGCCACTTTAAAATTCACGTCGGTTTCCCCGAGCCCCTACACCGTATCTCTTTAATATCTTTGATTAAGTTTATCAAACCATCCACACGTTCTAAAATCCTATACTTCACGCAATACACACAAGAATGATGCGATTTCTCAACCTATCTTTAGCAAGTTTCACTATCAAAGCTCGTGGCATCCAAAGATCGCCATGTCGACGAACGAATAATATAATTAAATATTTATTTAAAAATACACAGGCAATTCAGAACAAGACACAGCACTTATTTATTAAGGGTTGACAGAAGTCGAGTCAGTTTTTCATACACATGCTAGGGAGAGTACTTCGGGGTGGGCCTCCAAAAAGTAGCATGTCGCCTCTACCCGCACAAAAAAAAAAAAGCAGTTAGATACAACTGCCCCCAAAAACTCTCACTACAAGACTCAACAACAGACATTTCGTCATGTACTGCACAACTACGATCTACTACTCAGTAGGTTGGCACCTACGGTGCTATATAGTCGAAAAGCAACGGTCCAATAAATCTCGTCTTCTAGACGACCATAGATGGCAATGTATAGGTAGGGAACCTACCCCACATCTAGTCCCCCATTCACCCAGATGGTAACTGTAACCCGAACCAAGTTAAATCCCAGCAGTCGATGGGACTCGTAAGGCACCACACAAACAGACACTAGCGTGGGCACCCCATAAGAGATGGTCTGCGAACTAGCCATTGTTACCTAAAAAAATCAACGATAAAGGAGTGAGATAATGTAACAAGTAAAGTTTCTAAGCCATTTACTAACCATACCAAAAGGAGGTAAAATACAACGAATTAGTAAGCATATAGTAACAGAACATGGTATGACCAACCATTCTCGAGCACATGAACATACTAGACATCAATCGCATCAACATTTTAGTCCCGTGAATTTTTCAAAGTAGCCTCATACCACTTCGCAGGCTAGCCCTGCATCATACAGCAAGACCTTTCCATAAACTTTATGGGGCATACCACTAGGCATGAAGCCAATTTCAGTGAACCTTACTTGATCCAATCACACTAGAGGCACCAATTTAATCGTATTCAAGAGCAATATATACGTGTAGGTAAAGTCAACAACGTATTAAAATAGCACCTGTTAATAGCCTACTACTACACGACGACTGGCAAATAAATCACTTTTACTCATCTCACAAGGCTAGTTCCACAATCCACTGGTTTTTAAGATACCACCAACTCGACTCCTATGTCAAGCTCTCAATCCTGACTCCTAGAAATCTCGATGAATATGCCAACCACATTTGATCTAACACCCAACGCCAGTGAACCTATTTCCTTGTTCAGAGCAGAAAGTTTGAGCCACAAAAATGACCAGGGTTCACACTCGATAGCCCACTATCCTGATTGCAATTTCACTGGTTTCTTTTTCCTCTCTACACACCCAATGGAGGACTTATAACCGCCACCACAAAAATCCTCAAGATGCAAACATCATAATCCCCTGCTACCCCCCATTCCACTACTCCCCAACCGACGCTCAACCACTTTATCTGCAGCCACTTCATCAAAATTCTGCACCTATACCAGCTTTACCATTTCACCTTGCGACCACTTCCCTTGCACCTCTCAATCCCACTTCTTCGCCAAAATGCTTCATCGCTGACCACGAAAATCTAGCTACCAAACTAACTTTCCAAGTCTCGTGGACACCATCGCAATCAAAATTTACGACATACAAACACGGGCAGTCTGCGAACAACACCTACCCGACACCCGCATTTTGGCTCCCATTGCCAAGGCTAGTGGATAAGTTTAGAAAATTCACTTGCCTTGATCTCTATCACTGCCGCTTACTGCTCTAGTTTGAAAATGATGAGGCTGTTCGCTAGTTCGCTGAGGAGAGCTGAGCCGGAGGAAAGGAGACGCTGTAGGGCAGAGTACACGGTGACACCCATGAAGAGTAAGCGAGCAGAGAGGAAAGAAGTAAAAGCTGGTCTTCAATTTATTGTTTACTATTTACGGACGGGCCAAAAATCCATTCCAACACCGGCCTACTTCGGTTGTAAGAATTGTGGGGTTTGGGTTGGTTCCTTGATGTACGGGCTGAAAGTTGTCAAGTGTGGTCCGAAAAACCCCTTAGGGAAGTAGGCCTACAATCCGAATGAGCGAATTCGACTCACATGATTGAACCTTTTGTTCAAAGGGCCATGTTTCATTTGAACCGTCTTAGGGCCGAGCTTACTGAGCAGTACTTCTTGTAGTGGTCCTCCACCAAAACCCAAGTGACTATAATTCTTAACAGTGGGCCGAACCCTACCTTTAGTCTCTCGGGTCACCATCACTTCTTAGGTTCGTAAATTTATTCTTTAATCCTGTCCAAAATTCCATTACTTCCCATCGCATTGAGTCGCCTTTCCAATCCATTTCATTCATTTCTTATTTATTTAGAACCATTCACGGGGTGTTACATTTGCACACATATTTCGGCATGCATTTCGGTTCATTCATAAAGAATGGATGCATCCACTTCAATCAAGAATTAAACTAACATCCCTATGCCAAAACTAGTAATCCCCCTACCTCTTTAATGTGGAACCACCCAAAAACACATGAAGACGAGCGAAATTGTAGCTAAATAAGGGAGAACACTTGAGGAATTGAAGGATGGGAGTGAAAGATAGGGAGAGCAAGGGAGAGAGAAAGGGGTGTGAGAGCTAGAGGGAAAGATGAAAAGAAATAGGGAATGAGCTTATGGAAAAATTAAAGAGAACCTACCTTTATTTATAGTGTTTTTCAAACTTGCTCCCCAAGTTTGCTAATGTAAAATGCATTTAATTCATCTTGACCTTTTCCTAACTTCTTTTCCAAGTTTTATTAATGAGCTTTCTTCTCATTAGTCCACTTGTTTAAGCTAACTATCTTAGGTCTTAGATTAGTCACTTATCCTTATTTGATTGGTCCACTTATTTAAGCTAGTTATCTTAGATTTTAGGGTAGCCAATTATCCTCATTTGATTGGTCCACTTGTATGGTTAATAGTAATCCTTATATCTCGCATTTAATGCTTGAAAATGACATTGATCTTATCCTTTAGAACATTCAAGACATTTGACTTTTCTAACTTATTTCCCAAGTTTCATTAATGAGCTTGCCTCTTATTGGTCCATTTGTTTAGGCTAATATCTTAAGTCCCTAGAATAGCCACTTATCGTTACTCAATTAGTCCATTTATATGCTTAATTAATGAACCTCATTTAATGCATGAAAATGACACTAATCTTGCCCTTATCTAATTGACTCTGCATTGACTTTCCAATTGACTTATGCATTGGCTTG
This sequence comes from Rhodamnia rubescens, assembly GCA_021437795.1. Classification (NCBI taxonomy): domain Eukaryota; kingdom Viridiplantae; phylum Streptophyta; class Magnoliopsida; order Myrtales; family Myrtaceae; genus Rhodamnia; species Rhodamnia rubescens. The sequence goes on from JAILYA010000035.1 coordinate 971,485, forward strand.
CTAATTGACTTGCTTTACGCCAAAGACTTTTGACTACGAATATCGGGATGAAGGCGGGACCTTGACGGCACAATTGGGCCGCTTCGGCGCGGCCAACCAGGTGAACGATCGTGGGAATACAGCCCGCCCCCACGCAGCGAGGTATGTCCACCATCGATTGGGCATGAGCCCAACTCCGCCATGGAGTGCCAAACGAGGGTTGGCGGTCCTCACCCTAGCTCATCTCATCCTTGCTCATTATTTATACCATTTTGTCATGTTTTCTAAATTTTAATGATTGGTCAAAAGTCTATTGTATATATGATTTACTAACCACTAAAATCGGAGATGTCACAATTACTAAGTCATGTTTCATATTATGAAATTTTCAAGAATAATCTCTTAAATAAATCAAGTAATAGCTTCCTCAAGAAGCTTCAAATAGCTTCGTAGAGAAGTTACCGGATCGCTTCCTCGCGAAGCTTCGGAATAGTTTTCTCGAGAAGTTACCAGATAGCTTCCTTGGCAAGCCACAAAGGTTAGCTTCTTCAAGAAGCTTAAAGATTTATTATTTATTAATAACTATTTAGCTCCCTCTAGAAGTTTCGGATGTCTTAAGGAATAAATCAAGAAATATTCTTTCATTTTCTAATTATTTCTACCATAGTGAAAATTCGGGATGTCACACCCTGCTTCATCAAGAAGCGGATCTTTTCATCCTCTTCGTCTTCACTATTTCTCCCTGAAGCTTCCACATTCTCTTTCCAGCTCCATGAAGATGAAAATCCTCCTCCATACTCTCTTCCGTCACCTCATGAAGCTCCCAACGTCGAAGCTTTCGCTTCGCAGATCTTCCCGAGGAAAGAGCTTTATCTATACACGATGATGAGGATGAAAGCTTCACCCCGGAAGTCTAGATCAACATCAACACCATGATACGCACTCTCATCTTCCCATACTTGACGAGAGTGGTTTGCGGTCTCATACCAATAGCTAAGTCCTTAGCAATCAACATTGTGAGGGCCAAGAGACACCTCGTGGTTCACTCCTCCCTAGCCGGGTGGGCGAAGGCAATCCTAGCCAAATCCTACAAGGGCAGCCTTCGCCCAATGCCGGTTAGTGTTGTTCTTGCCCGACGCCAAGCATTAGCCAGGGGAAGGGAGAAGACAAAGAAAAAGAAAAAGAAAAAATAGTAAAGGAAAATAAAAAAGAAATGGAAAAAGAAAAAAAATAAAAGAGTAAAGGATGAAAATGCCCTTTGGTCAAGCCCTTATTTGAAAGAAAATGCACATCGGCCATTACTTGAGAAAATGACAAGTATTTCGGTCTTTTATTTGGAAATTTTTCCCAACAACAATAAGCAAATCCCGGGATAATTCTCGACCATTCAATCAAAAAAGCATATGGAACACCTCCTTTGTTGATTTGAGAATCAATTGGACTACCTATAGAAGTGAATGTAAACACTGAACTATACATGTGGATTCTTTTCGCTAAAATCCAAAGAAATTTTTTCAGGGAAAATGGCACTAGTATGGGGCTCACTTATGTGCCATAATCTTCTTTTCAATAACTTGAATGTCATAACTTATATACGACGCTCACTTGTGTGACATACGGCTTTTCAATCGATCATTTGCATAACATAATTTTTTTTAAAACGTTCACGTCGGGTTTTTGACACTTGGCTGAACATTTTTAATAATTTTTGCCACTCAAGTAATCGATTCAAAGTTATGGCACCCAAGTGATCATTTTGTTTAGAAGTTATGGTATTTGAGTGATTAAAAAGAAGTTTTAGTACTCAAGTGAACGTCATACGAAAGTTGTCACGCCCGCGTTCTCCTACGAACGCGCCACATCCCATTTTCCCTTTTGTCTTTCTAATTTGCTTGTCAACAATCCCAAGATCCGAACACTCGCAACAAAAAAATGCATGCGGAAGCATTCCCAACTCCATACACAAATAATAAAAAGGGCAACTCATGATAATAATATGTACATACCATAAAGCCGGAGGAGTTTACGGTAAGATCGGGGTTTAAAACATATACGTGGAACCTAGGGGTTGTGAGGGTCGGGGGACAACCAAAAGATACAACCAGGGTCCTTACTAAAATGCCTCTCACATGCGATGACTTTTCCAAAAAGGTCCAACCTAAACTAATACCACTAGTCGGTACTACTAGTCTCCTCTTCATCTTCGTTCTCATCCTCGTCTTCGTCGGGGTCGTAAACAGAGATAGTATTATGGTCGGTGTCTTCGAGAGTGGAGATCTCGATCACTTCTATATCCTTCCTCGCAGTCGGGGTCTTCTCGGGTACATTCCTCGACCCTACTACAGAGACTTCTACCTCGACGCCCTCACGAATTGGATGACACCAACTAGGCACGACTTCCCTAGGGACTTCGTTGGCTTCAACGGACCTAATGTACTATCTCTAATACGATGAAACCAAGCCTCATAGCGGTGAAGCGTCCAATGCTCTTAACCCTCATCAACCCAAATAGTAGTACACTTTCTAATGTACACGATTCCTCGACCATCGGGGAATTCATCAAAAGTAGCGGTCATTTCTTTAGGGTCGCCCATATGTACGGGTAGCATCTTCAAGGTCCGGGGTCTAGAAAAAAAAGATCCCACGACGGGGTAAGATTTACATTTCAAGTAAGCTAACCCTAAACCTAAATCACCTCCAGAGACATTTTAAAAAAAAGTCATAAGCAAGGCACGTAGCATGAAACAACAACGCATGTCAACATGCATGGCATAACAATCACAGTTTCAAGATATAGCTCATCGGATGACCAACTTTACATACTAGCATGATAACCATATCATATGCCATGGTTAAATTCTCATTTTTACCATAATCTCTCAACTCAGTGAATAGGCCCGCGTCAATACGCCTGAAGCCATTATTCTCAATCCATGGTCAAACCGCGTAAACTACGCCTCAGGCTGTAATAATTTTCGGAACCCGCGTTCCAACGCATTAGGTTTCCCAATGCCATCTCGATGGCCTATGTCGACACGTAACAAACTTATCCAAGCATGACCAAGACCTAGGGTATAACTTCTCCCCGCATGGCACAAGTCTCGGGGTTTCACATACCTCATTTACAATAAGGTTGCTTAGTGAAATATCAATCCGCACACATGCGCACATTCAGTTTTAGGGTCGAGTAGAGAGACCTAACTCAAGCAAGTTCATAAATGACTTTCAAACGTGCATTCAAGTCACCATGGCCTTTAATCAAGCCAATTCAAGTTAAACAAGTCTAGCCTCTTCCCCAATCATTCCAGCTTATCAATCCACAACATTGAACCAACATATCTCAAGCATATAAAAAAAAACGTGATTTTTCATTGAGCACAAGTTCGCGAGCATTAAACCTCAAACTATCCCATTCTGGTTTCTATGACCAGAACCATTCCCAGAAAACTTGACATTACCCTAGTTGATTTTTGAGTAATCCAAGCTTAGAATCATGTTCCTTATGATCTTACGGTTACGTGGGAGAAAAACGGGGCTCAATTCGGACCTCGAATGACTTAGAACGAGCCATTTTCATTTTGGTGTGCACTAAAAATGGGATTATACGGCTCTCGGGTCATCAACGTTTTTCACACAAAACAGCCTTTGAAACTCTATCAATCCAATTTTAAACCATCCATTAGTAACCTAACATCCTAATAGAGGGTTAGGGATAACTTACCAAGTAAAATGGACTAGCTTAATCCACCAAGTGAAGCCTCAAGGTCCAACTTCAATTCTGTCCAAAAACAGGGCAGAACCGGTCTTCACAGTTTCATGTAAAACAGCCCCCAATTTCACTTCCAAACTTCAATCCATCACAAAACCAACTTGCTAAAATATTTTTCTACATGTCTAAGCAGCTCGCCGAAGATTCCGAAGCAAATCGACGCCCTCGGGATCTTCGAACAGCCCGGTTGCTCACGGTCAGCAAACACCCGGAATCTGTCCAGTAAAATCTACCTCAAATCAACCTTGAAAACCCATCTTAATCCTACCAAAATTGTAACCATAGCTCATCAAACCCTGATAATATGTCTTAGTGGTATGCCACCGAAAATTTGAAGTAATTAGAGCTCTTTAAGCTAGCAAAATTGAGCTTTTCCTAAAATCGGATTTCTAAACCGACCCGCCGCCTGACCTTTGATAAAACAAACAGCTCCACAGGGAAAACTATTTGGCCAATCGGAGCTCATAATATGTCCTTTTAAAGATAACACGATAAGCTTTCTAATGAAAGTAGTTTCACCTTAATCTAAAGTCGACAAAGAAATTATGGCCGATTCCGTGAGGCGATTCGGACAGGGCAGCGAGCTGGTCGGGCGAGCAAGTTCTCGTCAAGAGGAAATGGAAGGAAAAAAAAATAGAGAGAGAGAGAGAGAGAGAGAGAGAGAGAGAGAGAGAAGAGAGAGGTTGCACGGCTGAAGAGGAGATGATTATCTTCTTCCAATATTGACTTTGGTTAAACTCCAATAATAGAAGGTTAACCACCTCAACTTGACATTTATCCTTTTGTAAATAAATATCCAAACTTCATTTGACTTCCATTGACCAAGATCTTTAGTAGCCTTGGGGTTCCAAATGACCAAAATGTCATGCTTGACTCTCAAGGCAAGGGTAAGGGTCGAGGGACAAAATGGTAATTTCGCATTTGTCATCCAAATTTTTTTTTTTCAAGTCAAATTACCATCGACGAGGCGACGTCCAAATTCCTATCCAATGTTGGAATTCTTCATTTCCATTTTCCCGATTTGGAGATTTCATTTTCTTTCGAAGGTAAATTTAGTTTATCTCAAACCGACGAGCGACTTTTGCAACGACGTTACGCGTATCGACTCAGTGAATTTCATCACTCTTAAGGCTTACTCAAGTCATGGCCATTTTGGTTGTCATGTAATTGCGAAGGTTTATCACTAGTTCCTTAGGTCTCGATCATTAGAGTTCGATTTAGGAAAATTTCGCAAATTACACATTGGTTAAGCGGAATCACCCGCGCTCCAATTGTATAACGCTAGCAATGAATTCCTTAATCGCCCTTAGATCGGCCTTTACCGGTTCTAAATATTTCCTCGGCAATCCTTATAGTCAAAATGCCAATTCTTATTCGAGTTTCCTAGGTCCACGTACCTTGTCATGCGTTAACCTTTCCCTTTTGGTCGGTGTACTCGGGATTAATCAAATCCAAGCGAAATAAAACCGAATTACATCGATAGATATTCTTCATTCAATAGTCTCAAAATGGTAGGAAATTCGGAATGTCACAACTCTTTTCCCCTTACGGAAATTTCATCCTCGAAATTTGCTACAACTTACAATTAGTCAAACAAATGGGGGTACCGACGCCTCATCACTTCTTCGCTTTCCCATGTGGCGCCTTCATTTCCGTGATACTTCCAAATTACTTTGACCAACGGAATTGTCTTATTCCTCAAAACTTGCTCCTTTCGATCCTCGATTCCGATCGGGCTTTTCTATAGACGACACTGTCGTCAACCTCGATAGTTTCATAGTCCAAAACATGAGTCGGGTTAGGCTCGTACTTTCTCAACATCGACACATGAAATACGTTGTGGATCTCGCGACAAACTTGGCGGCAAAGCAAGGCGATACACCAATGTCCCAATTCTCTCCAGAATCTTGAACGGACCTACATACCTTGGGCTTAACTTCCCTTTCTTACCGAATCGAGATAGCCCTCGCATAGGTGACACCTTGAGGAAGACGTAATCACTCACTTGGAACTCTAATGGCTTGCGTCTTTTATCGGCATAGCTTTTTCGACGACTTTGGGCTGTTTTGATTCTCTCGTGGATAACCTTAACAGCCTCAATTGATTGCTCCACCAATTCGGGCATGTTATACTCCTTTCGTCAACTTCATTCCAGCATATTAGTGCTCCCGCATGCTCCGCCATAAAGTGCCTCAAATGGTACCATTTGGATACTTTGTTGGTAGCCGTTATTGTAGGCGAATTCCACTAAGTGCAATTGGTCCTCCCATCCATCTTTAAAATCAATAACACATGCTCGCAAAGATATCCTCAAGTGTTTGTATTGTCCTTTCAGATTGTCCATCCGTCTGTGGGTGGTATGCCGTACTAAACCGCAACTTTGTTCCCATGGCATCCTGAAGACTCTTCCAAAAATTTGCCGTAAACTTAGGATCCCTATCTCGATGTTATCATAACTAGAACTCCATGCAATCGTACAATCGACGCATATATAATTCGGCATATTTATCCATTGCAAAATCTTTATGCACCGGAATGAAATGTGCAGATTTGGTCACCTGTCCACGACTACCCAAATTGAGTCATGTCCTCTTTGACTTCTCGGTAATCCCATCACAAAGTCTATTGTTACATGCTCCCATTTCCATTCCGAAATTTTCAAAGGTTGAACTAATCCACCAGGTTTATAATATCGCGCCTTTACCCGTTGACACGTCGATACCTTGTGACATATTTGGCCACATCTACCTTCATTCCATGCCACCATGAGTGCCGACATAAATTTCGATACATTTTTGTGCTACTTGGGTGAATACTGTAATTACTTCGTGAGCTTCAAGTAAAATCCGTTCTTTAAGTTTCTCGTCGGCAGCACACATAAACGTCCGTGAAATTTCAAAATCGTATCTTCGACACTTGAAACTCGGGTTTTCTTTTCGCGACGTCCATCTCGAGATTTTTCGAATCTCGGGATCCGTAGATCGCAAAGCCTTGATTCGTTCCCGGATTTCGGGTTCAATCCTTAAGGTTGCTATCAAACTCGAAAGCCGACAAACTTCCAACTTAAATTCAAAATCCTTTAATCCTTCGAGCAAAGACCATCCTTTAACCAATAAACACGCTATGCTTAACTCGGACTGAGTGCATCCGCTACTCTATTCGCTCTCCCGGTGGTACAAAATATCGCAATCATAATCCTTGAGTAATTCCATCCATCGATGTTGTCTCATATTTAACTCCTTTTGCGAAAATAAGTATTTCAAACTCGATGATATGTGTAAATCAAATCGTTCACCACATAAGTAATGCCTCTAGATCTTCGGAGCGAAAACAATCGCAACTAATTCCAAATCGTGCGTAGGATAGTTCTTCTCATGAGGTCTCAATGCTGCGAGGCATAAACGACAACTTTTCCATGCCGCATCAATACACACCCTAATCCCTTTAACGAAGCGTCACTATATATCTCATAACCTCCAGGTCTAGAAGGGATCGTTAACACTGGTGTGGTCGTTAAACGATGATTAAGTTCTTGAAAACTCCTTTCACACTTATCCGTCCACTCGAACCTCACATATTTCCTTGTTAACCTCGACAATGGAGTAGCTATAGATGAAAACGTTTCCACAAATCGCCTATAGTAACTTGCCAATCCCGGAAAATTTCGAACTTTGGTAACTATTGTAGGTCGAGGTCAATTTATCACCGCCTCAATCTTTGTAGGGTCCACGGAGATTCCTTCTCCAAATATCACATGACCAAGGAACGCTACTTTATTCAACCAAAATTCACATTTACTAAACTAGGCGTAGAGCGAATGCTCCCTCAAAGTTTGCGGGATAATCCTCGGGTGTCCTTTATGTTCCTCACTATTCCTCGAGTAAATCAAAATGTCATCGATGAAAACAATGACAAATCGATCCAGGAATTCCTTAAACATGCGATGCATTAAATCCATAAATGCAGCCGGAGCATTAGTTAACCCAAAAGGCATAATCGTGAACTCATAGTGTCCATATCTCGTTCGAAAGCTATCTTCGATATGTCTTTTTTCATAATCCTCAATGGTGATAACCAGTTCTCAAATCTATCTTAGAAAACACTCGAGGCTCCTTGCAATTGATCGAACAAATTGTCAATCCTTGGCAACGGATATTTATTTTTAATAGTCATCTAATTTAGTTGCTCGTAATCAATACATAAATGCAGGGACCCATCCTTTTTCCTTACAAATAACACTCGGTGCTCCCCATGGTGACTCGCTCGACCGAATGAATCCTTTATCTAGCAACTCCCGCATTTGAACTTTCGGTTCTTGTAATTCGACAACAACATTCTATAATGTGCCTTAGAAATCGGCTCCGTTCCTGGGGGCTAACTCAATTACGAAATCAATTTCCTTTTCCGGAGGTAGTTCTGGTAATTCCCGAGGAAAAACGTCGGGAAATTCTCGTACTCTATCGCAATATCCTCCAAGCTTGAGTTCCCTAGCGGTCGTGTCTATAATCGCAGCCAAATACACTTAGCATCCTTCCGTAATTAACTTCTCCACTTCAAGTGACGACATTAGAAGAATTGAGATTCCACCACGATTCCCTACCAATTCATAGCTAGGGCGACCATCGTGGTTAAATTGAATCACTCGGTTACTACAATCAACTAGAGCCTTTTGCCTACTCGGGCAATCCATCCCAATAATCACATCAAAGTCATGCATAGGCAAGACAACCAAATCTATCCTTTCTTCGCTACTACCAATAACTATCTTACAGTCCGCACAACCTAGTGAGACCAACACATCATCCTTTAAGGGTGTAGTAACATGCAATATCACATTCGTAGTTTCAACTCTACACCAACCAATTCAAGAAAGCGAGCGGATATAAAAGAATGTGAAGCTTAAGGATCAAATAAAGCATATGCAGCTTGATCACATAAATAAACCATACATGTGACCACGCCAGCGCTTCCTTCGCCTTTTTACGTGTTACAAAGATAAACTCTTCCTTGAGCTAGTGGTCGATTCTCGATCATTCTCTTGAATCATAACCGGCGGTCCAACCTATGGTCTTTGTCCATGAGTTCGGTTCCGGAGCTTGACTCGAACAATTCCTTATGTGGTGACCTAACCGGCCACACTTAAAACATGCACCCGTCTTACTAGGACAGGGGCCCACTTCTATCTCTTCTACCACAAAGACAACAGTTCGGGTTCGATTGATGTGGCGGTTTCACAATATTCTTCCTTGCCGGAGGAGCAAAACGTCGTTACTTATCATCGGCCTTTTACCAAACCGACGATTTATCTCGAGTTGAAGAAAGCTGCGATCCAGATGCGGCACTCTTTCCTTTATGTCTCTTTCAATCATCGACTCCGCTCATAAATGTCCTTATAAATTCGTAAATTCATAGCCACCATTTGATCGCGAAGGTCCGGCCTTAAACCATCTCGAAATCTCCGCACCTTCTCCAGTGGGTGCTCAACCGACCTTGGCGCGTACCTCGATAGTCTCGCAAATTCAGCTTCATTTTAAATAATTTTTCATTTTTTTTCCTTTCTTTTTCCTCTAGCCGATCGTCGACGGTGATCGGAGGCTATGGCCTGTGAAGTCGACCTAGCCAACCTCGAGCAAAGGTCGCCCCCGCCGGCTAGTGGTCGTAGAAGCGACATCGATTGATCCAAAGCAGTAGTTACCTAATGGTTCTCAAGGCGATTATCAAGTACACGATCGCCCACTAGCCAAAGTTCTTTAGAGTTCATCAATTTGCACCTAGACATGGCCATGGGTCGGTTTAGGCCCGAACCGGCCTATTGATTGGGACCGACAGGTTTCGAACCGGAATCGGCCCGGCCCTCATGACCGGTTCTGATTTAAAAAAATTAATTGAACAGCCCCAAAATCGACAATTTCGAGCCGGTTTCAAAAGGCCCAAATAAAAAAAAAAGGGGAAAGAGCCAACGACTCTTCCCCCCCAAACGGCCATAATGGCCATTGCAATTATCACCGTTGCATTGCAACGGCCAAACATCCCCCTTCTTTTTTTCCTTTTTAAATTTTCTATAAATACCATTCTCTCTCTTTCATTTTTTTCTCATAATTTCTCTCAAATTCTCTCAATTCTCAATTCTCTCAAATTTTCTCAATTTTTTCGAATCGGCTTTCCGCTCAACTCTCCGACAAAAATGGCAAGTGAAAGCGGAGCTGGTGACAGGAGAAAGAGCCCGATGCCGATAGGGATGAGAGAATCCGATTATCCTCAACCTCATGATCAATATGATCCTCGTGAGTTTACATATTTGGTAGACGATGATGATAATATCAGCTATGTTCCCAATATTAAGTACGTCCCAACGCAAGAAAGTCTTCATCCTCCTACCGGTATCGAAAAAATATCGATAGCAAATGAGTCGGAATGGTAGGTTTGGCAAAGTACATCCAACTTATGACAACACTTCGATAAAGTACATGTAAGTGGAGACAAGTATAAGATAAATCGTAAATACTGCATTTAAATCATACAATTTTAATAAAGACAACGGCTATGGAACATACCGTTAGCATCCGACGCATAAAAACATACAACGCAAGCGGGGATCGATACCGAACAACAACAAATTTTTGGGTACGTCAATTCTAACACTTCTCCTTTATTTCATTACAATGATGAACATTATAAAGAAACATTAGCTCAATATGTTGCCATTGAACATTTATTGTTTATTACTTGGTGAAAATTTTGGTTTGAATTTTTTATAAACACTTGCATGTACGCAAGCAAGCAAAACCTCGCTCCGAGAACTACTCTTAAATGAGAACTTTTTAGGGTTTATAAAAAATAAAAAAAGGCTTTGCAAAACTTTTTTACTTATTTCAATGGACGTGTGCATATAAGTAACGACATTTAGAGTGATCCTTGGCAAATTCATTCTTATATGGGTATCACATGTCACTAGATAGGTAACGATTGGAACATTTAAAAAGAGTACTTGCATTTCGGGTGTCGATGATAGGCATACAACTAATAATATTTATAGAATAATTAGGAAAGTTTTAGAAGAATATAATTTGATTAATAAAGTTTTTCGATTGGTTTTGATAATGCCACGTCAAATACCGCTTCCATTCCCGATTTAGAAAATATTTGTAAATCCTCTTTTCACGGATAATTTTTTTCACATTAGATAGACTTGCCATATTTTAAATATATATGTACAATATGATTTATGAACTCTTGAGGCTTTTCTCACCCCCATAAAGAGAGTAATCAATTTTTTATGGAGTATTCCCCAAGTTATGAAAGTATGGGGCAGATTTTGTAAATCATATGGACAAAAACCAAAAAGACTTTCAAAATATGCTTCGATCGATTGAAATTCTACATACGAGTTACTTCATCAATATTTTGCTTATAAAAATTTATTATGTACATTTATTTCTAATAATATTTTCGAAATTAGATTACTCTCACAAGATTGGGTTGTTTGAAAAAAAAAATAGATTTTTTGAAAGTTTGTAATGATGCAACTTATACTTTATCTGGTGTTTATTAACCTACTACGCATTTATTTTTAATAGAGTGTGTTAACATTGCTGATGATTTTTGTAAATATGAAAAAGATGCTCAATTAGCTCCGACTATTATAGCAATGATAGCAAAATAGCTACATTATTATGCATGCATTCCTCTTATTTATTTGGTTGCTATTGTTTTCAATCCACGTACTAAATTAGATGATTTGTATAATTATTTGAAAGATTATTATTATGATTGTTTACATTTGAATGAAACAATAGATATTAAAACTATACAAATAGAGATTAGAGACTCTACAAGAGCATCATATAATGAATTTTGTAGTAGATATAGTTTAGGTGATAGTAGATCTTCTCAACCTAGTGTCTCACAAAGGGATGAAAGTGGTAGACTTAGTAGATGGTACAATATGCTCATTAGTAGGTAAAAAAGACAAAAAGGGAGCAACATGTAATATTTCCGAATTAGAAAACTATTTAATCATTGCTTTTGAGTTCCATGATTCCAAACACAAGACATGATTTCAAAATTCTGAAGTGGTGAAAGACTCATTCAACCCAACTTCCAGTCCTCGCTCTCATCGCAAGACAGATGTTGGCAACCCCTTCTTCAACGGTTGCGGTTGAACAAGCATTTAGCGCTGGAGGATTAATTTTGGATAACCACCGTTCAAGATTAAATCCGGATGCTATGGAGGCTCAAGCTTGTATCCATGATTAGACAAAGGCTAAATTTCGACAATAAGAGTTGGATCGAGACGATGAATTCTTCAATGATGATAGTGGAGATACCACCGCCACGGTACCACAACGGGAAGCGATGATTGACAATAAGGGAAGTTAAGATTATAAAAAGTAAAAGAACTATATAGATTTTGATTTTTCTATCCTCAAGAAGATATGTACGAGCTTAATGATAATTCATTAAGTTCAAGCCCCTTCCCTCTCCCTTTTTTCTCTCCAAATTTGATCACGATGTATAATTTGATTATAAATTATAATTGATAATTTATTTTTTTATTTTATAATTTATTATTTTAAATTAAATTTTAAATTTGAAATCGGAATCGGCCCTTGAACCAGGCCGGAACCGGGATCGCCCCTTCAAGGGTCGGTTCGGTTCAATCATAGGTACGAACAGGAACCGCCGGTTCAAGGCCCGTGGCCATGACTATCTCGCACCTGTCCAAACACGACGAAGTGGATGTCCTCCGGTGTTGAGTTAGACATCACATGTAGGCTCACCTTGGTAGGGGTGATGTTGGGCCCACCTCGCCCGTGATTTAGCATTTTCAATTCTCTCGCCTACCATGAAAGTTTTTGCTATACCTTTGATGGGATATCGAGTGCTCGAAACTAAAACATCGGTAGGCAAATTCCTATAAACGGGCAAAATTCATAATGCATTTGACAACAAGAAAGATGAAGAGACAATGGGAAATGGCTTCTTGAAAGAAATCGAAAAAGAGGAAACCAAGAAACTTCAACGATTGCAGACAAAGGACAATGAAGAGAGAGAAACAAGGAAAAAAGTCTCAATTTTGGTTTACAAAATTAATATTTCGAAAGTATATTGAAATATTACTAAAAATTATCCACATAAACGTCGGCGTCCTCGTCAACATCGGCCGGCGTCCACGTTAATGCCGATTGTCCAAAGTTAGCGGGATGGATGAATTGACATAAATACAAAATGTTAGGCATGAATAGGCACAAAAAAATGGTTTAAAAATGAATGGACATAAATGCAAAAGGTTTGGAACCGAATTGACATATTTAAACATGACTAAATTAGCAATAATGCAATAAATTTAGGACTTTTTTGACAATTTCTCCTAATTTCTAGCCACATTTCAACAACACAATACCATATAAATAATCTTTCTTCCATATTACGATGGCCTAAGGACATGCATTTTATGAAATATTCAAGCAGGTAGAATAATTATGCATCCTAGGTATTCGAGTTTCCTTTTTAGCATTACGATGGCCTAAGAATGCGCATTTTTTATTATTCAAACGAGCAGCATAACGACATATGTCAAACTGCAAAATCATAGACATGAGATTTCAAGCCCTTTCATGGTCTAAGTTTCGAGTCTATGAACCGAGGTTGTATAGGTTATTTATTATTATTTTAAAGGTTAGTACTACGAAAATTTCAAAGTGGTACAAATGTGACAAATTTTGTCTCACTAATTTTTTTATCACCAAAAATTCTAAATTATTATACCCGTGATCTAATTTACTCTACATTAAATTCTGTTAAATTTTATTGTCGAATAATTGAGTTAGATGACACGTAGCAGTTAAGTGATGCACCAATTTACCATTTTACCCTCTATTTGTCACATATGTACGGGTTTGAGGTTTTTATGGTATTAACCTAATTTAAGAAAACTAAAAAAGGATAAATTTGTCACAAGTATTTTGGTGGTCAAAGAATTAGTTTTAGGTGAAATGTACCAATTTGGAATTTCTTGAGGTCAAAAAATTGATTTTGGGTAAATTTATTGTAAATGTACCGGTTTGAAATTTTTCGTGGTATTAATCTTTTTTAAAATCTTGAGTTATCACAACTTATGAGTTTCAAGAGTCATTCTATTTCGAGACCTTTAAGTACGTTGTAGGCTCTCGCCCTTTGGGACCTTTTTTTCGGTATTAGAGATTTGAGCAAAGATTTAAGGAAAATTTCTAAAAAAGGGCCCCAAGTGCCTTTAATTTCTCAAATAAAGGGCTGAAGTAGACATTATTTCAAATAAGGGCCTGAAGTGCTTAAATCGTTTCAAAAAGGGCCTAAACTAAGGGTAATTTAGTCATTTAATTTTTTTTATTTTTATTTTTTCACTCTTTCTTTTCTTTTTCTTCTCTCTTTGTTGTTCTCTCCCCTCTCCATCTCCTTCGCCACCGCCATATACACTATCATTGCCACTTTCGCATCCTCCTCCCTTCCCCTGGTTTTGTAGGGGCGACTAAGGGGAAGAAAAGAAAAAGAAACTTCCAAGGAGACTTCAGAGAGCTCAACTGAGCAACTAAAAAAAAGAGGAAGGATCCTCAACGCCCCTCAAGCTTCATCGTTCGATGACCTTCACCGAAAACGATCCTTCTCGAACCAGTGATGCCTTTTTTCTTCCCTGTTTTTAGATGTGAGGGGTCGTTTTGAGCGAACCAACGTGGAGAGAGCTCATAAAGGCAGGGCAAACTCGGTTGAGAGGCCAAGAAGACTGAAGAAGAAGAAGACAGAGAGCTCGCTCCAGGATGGAGTTTTGCAAAAGAAGAGAAAGGAAACAAGGATCCTGCTCTCTCTGGTTCAGCTTCGCATGCCCCCTCTTACCTCCGCACTCCCATGCTTCAAACTTCATAGAACAACAACAAAAAATGAGAGTGAGAGAAAAGGAGTAGTCCCAAGCATCCCGACGCTAGCCCAGCTAGTCGATCCTTCGCGACTGTCCACCGATGCTACCCAGACGACCTTCATCGCCACCATAAACCAATGTGAACAAGTGAGGTGGAGTCTTCTCTTCGGCCGACGCCTACCATGAGTTCGACGAGAGGTCTTCACTTAGATCATTGAGTTTTCCTCGAGTTTGGTTCGGCTTCGGGCTTAATTCCGTGGCTTTTTGTTTATCTTTGGTTGCATTTACTCGCATTGTGTTCGAGTTCGTGATCGTCGGCGATCTATATCAGCGATTGAGGGTGTAGTCCGGGGGGAGTGAAGCACCACCCTAGCGACTTAGTGAAGGCCCAGAGTTGATAAGGGACGGCTGTAGAGAGAATTTTTCTCTTTTTTTCTTCTCGGTGGCCAGCGGCGGCGCTGGAGGGAAAGGGAAGGGGATGCGAGAATAGTAGTGAGAGTGTGTATGGTGGTGACGATGGAGATGGTGAGGGGAGGGAAGCGGAAAGAGAGACAACAAAAAGAAAAGAAAAAGATAAAAAAAAATTAAAAATAATTAAAGGACTGAATTGACCTTGGTTGAGGCCTTTTTGAAAAACAACGTCCACTTCATGCCATTATTTGAGAAATTAAGAACACTTGTGGCCATTTTTTAGAATTTTCCCAAGATTTGATCAGCATTTACTTGCTCATTCAACATCCGATCGACCCAATATTGTATTTCCTGAATTTACAAAAAAACAAATAGCAACTAGTTCTTAAGGGTTAAAATTGACTATTGGGTTCTAGGGGCAACATTGGTGTCAAAAAACTTGTTTTGACGAATGAAACCCATGTTTTGGGTTTAAAATGTGTTTTGGGTCTTGTAAATCACAAATCACCAATCAGCCTTTGGTCAATGCTCGGTCAAACATGAATACTTTTCACAAAAATCGGGACAAAATTTGAGGCGTCAACTCTTGCATATTTAAATTAAGGGTTAATATCACCAAAATCCTAAATTGATACACATGTGATAATTTTACCTCAAACTATTTTTTGACCACAAAAAACCCCAAATTTGTACACATGTGACAATTTTACTCCAAACTATTTTGTTTTGCCACCAAAAATTTCAAACTATTACACCTTGATAAATTTATCCCAAATTAATATATTTGTGATAAATTTACCTCTGTTAGTTTTTCATTAAATTTTACCATCAAATTGTTGAGTTGGATGACACGTGGCGGTTAACATGTGTACTAATTTGGGATTTTTATGCTCTACTTGTCACAAATATATCAGTTGGAGATTTTTAGTGGTATTAACCCAATTTAACAAAAATAAACGAAGGTTAAATTTGTCACATGTACACAAGTTTAGGATTTTTTGTGGTAAAAAATTTACTTTGGGTTAAATTTATCGCAGAGGTACCAATTTGAGATTTTTGATAGTCAAAAAATAGTTTGAGTTAAATTTGTGACTTGTGTACCAGTTTTTGTCACAAAGATATTAATTTGGAATTTTTTGTGGTAAAAAAATAGTTTTGGATAAATTCGTCACATGTTTATCAATTTGGGATTTTTTGTGGCCAAAAAAATAGTTTATGGTAAACTTCTCATTGATGTACCAGTTTATGATTTTTTGTGGTAAAAAATAGTTTGGGGTAACTTTGTCATAAGTGTATTAATTTAGTGTTTTTTGTGGTATTAACACTTGAATTAAATATGATTTCAAGCCATTAACTTGGAGATCTTGGCCCTAGTAGATATTAAATGTACTAAATTTTGACCCATAGAATGGGAAAAGTCCGAATTATTGAAAATAAGAATCCGTTTGTTTCGCAAAAAATATGGCATTATTTTCCAGGAAGCCGTTTTCTAGGAAAAATGACGATATTTTTCGGTATTTGACTAAAATCTAAAAACGAAACGGAAAATAATTTTCGCCGTTTGGTAAGGAAAATCAATTTTTACCATAAAAATAGATTTTTTTAATTGCTTTCTTTTATCTTTTTTCTCTTTTATCTTTCCTTTTATTTTTATTTTTACTTTCTTCTTCGCCGGATCCGGCGAGTGCATATGACTTGCCTCAAGCTCACCATCGGCGAGCCCATAAGGCTCGCTTCGCTTAAGGCGGCGAGGCGGGCCTCGACCTCACTAGATCTAGCGAGCGCTCGCCTCGTGCGTGTGGTTATCGAAGCTTGTTGGAACTTAATCGGGCAACGACCCAATGTCGGATATGGATGTGTACTAGAAAAGCTTCAATTGTCACCGAGATTCACCGGAAACTCATCATTGATAAGGACTCAGCAGAACGATCAATCGTGGTCCGAGCGGATCGATCGTAGATGGATTGCGGGGCAGCAGTTCATGGTGGAGGATGTCGTCATGGAAAACTTTGGAATTAGTTTGGTTCTAATTATCGTCATCGTGGGTGGATCACGTCGAGGGAGAGCGTTAGGTCGCGATTAAGAGGGAACATCTCCAACTTGCGGGCTGTGATGCCTCGAGCTTGCCATTGAGGCGAACATCCCCCGGATCGCGCCTTCGTTGTTGGAGTCGGAATGGAAAACCAAGAAGAGAGAGAACGAGCCGAAGACACAATAGCTGAGGAAAGAGAATAGGAAGGGAGGAAGAGGAGAGGGGATTTTCTCTATTTCGGAAAGTGATTTCCTTTCTCATGTGAGAGAGAAGCGCAAGAAAGAGGGGAAATTGATTTCCCTTTGGGGAAAATGATTTCCCTTTTGAAAGGGAAATCATTTTCCCCAGATTTAGAAGAATGTTTCTATGGATCGAAAGATATTTTCCTTGACCGTAAACTGGAAAAAATGTTTTCCAAGAAAGTATTTTTCGTGAAACAAATGGAGAAGTTAAATGTTTTAACCCGGTAAAGACCCAAATAGTTTTGAGCCAATAATAAAAGTTGCATATATTATTATATCCATAATAGAGACATTTTATTTTCTTCTACTTCAATTTTCCAACTTCTATGGCGGCTTTGGATGCAACCGAGCCGAGTAGAACCGAAAACAATACTAGCTTGACTCGATTCGTAACTCAAAAGCTCGAAACTCAACTCGAACACCATTATTCCTGGCGAACTCAACACAATATAAAACTCAACATGCTCGAACTCGACTCAATATACTTGATTTTTTCCGGATCAATCGAACTCACTCGGCTTGAAATACCGCCACTTGCCATTTTTGTTATAGGATGAAAGTGTTCTAACATAGTAAATACTAATGTCATTAAATGTATCTAATTATCTATCTCGAGAACAAAAGAAAAATATTTAAAAAGTTAGATACTCGATTAGGCTGACAAGCCAATTGAGTCAGGTTTCTTTAACCTCGAACTTGACCCAACAAGCTACTCTCTCGAACTTGACTCGAGCTCGAAGAAATTAAGTCGATCCGAGAAGTCGATGAATCAAGCCCGAGTAGTTCACGAGGAGCTTGACTCACACCTCTAATAGTCAATCTCTTATATACCTGTTGCATCTTTTATGCATCGGATCATTTGTGCCATTCTTCCCATCCCGACTGAGAAAAAAGCCAAGCTCCATCCCCGTAGGTTCGACCTATTCTTTTAACACATTAGTACATTTGCCAAAAGTGTCAATTGCCTCACTTTTCAAATTTCCTCGCTAAAAGTTGAGGAAATTAGTGAGGAAAGTTTCCTCCCTATTCGACCAAAAATACTTTTCTCACTACCCCTGTATTCAATCACTGGGAACTACAAGAAGAAACATCTTAAAACTACTCACTTCCTCCATTTCAAAATTAAGCACCAATTTTCTGAGTAATCCATCGCGTGCCTTCACACTAATTAATTGATGGAGCAGGCTAAAGAAAACATGTGAAGGAGGAAATGCAAGAGAGCAAATCAATGTGTCGAGTGCAACGGTCCAGATGCTTTCAAGGCGAAATGTAACGAGAAATTATCGAAAATAATTGGACGAGTATTGACGTTTCTAAGGACCTTTTCTTTCAAAAAAAAAAGGACCTTTTCTTAAGTACTCAAGAACATTCTTGAAGGCGTTTTAGAGTATTCTGTCAGGTTAAAATGGGAAATATGATTTTGTATTCTAGAGATTTCTCTTCAATCTCCATCGTTAGGTTGGGTTGGAGATTAACGGTTGTAATAAAAAGGAATCTTGTATAAATAGGGGTCCCCATGCCATCATTTATACTCACTCAGAAATACAATCGTGAATTTGGAATTTTTCTCTCTAGTTTCTAGAGGTGTGCACTGGTCCTTAGATGGAATGAGATTCTATTTGATTCTTGCAGAAATAGGTATGGTTCCAAATATGAAATTGGCGACAATTGGGCCAATTCCTAGTTCCTCGAGCAGGAATTGGACTAGGAACTGGATTGGTGGAACTGGCTACCCTAAAACAAAAATTTGGGCTCGAGTCTTCATGTTCCTTACTCCATCTCTCTTTGATTAGTTACTTGCTCAGCCTCCGCGGATCGAGACGCCCTCAATTCAACTCTCTCGCGCTTGCTGCTCAACGCCCAATCCCCGCGATCATTTTCCTTGCCATTGCCATCGTCACGCAAGGAAGCCCTTGTTCTTTTAATGAGATAAATTTCTTGATTATTTTTTCCTTTTTTTTTCTTTTCTCTTTTTTTTCTTCCATTGGCAAATCTCTTCTTCCAGAACTTGAATAGGATCAGGGAGGGAATATCTGGGTTAGGGCTGGCTATTATCGGGATTGGAGAGCTTGTGAGGGTTAGGGTTAGCAGAATCTCTTTCAACTAGAGAGGAGAGAGCAAAGGGGGCTTGCAATAAGTTACTCATTCGGTCCTGGTTCATCTTAAGAATCGAACTGGTCCGATCCGATTTCGAGTGGATAGGTCCGGAATCGACCCATTCCTGTCCGATTTTCGGGGCCGATTCTAAGTTAGGAATTGATCCACGCCAAAACCGATCTCCCGTATTAATTTTCCTCTCTAGAGTTCTTATAAATGCTATAAGTTAGGCCGAATGCGGAAGCAATTTCTAAAGCTGCACGGGTAAAGAAATTGATATTATGGACACATGAATCCACTCAATTCTCCAACAAGTTTATCCTTTCATTATTCTTGTACCTTCAATTTCTTGCCCCTTTCAGTTCCATGTGCATTCCCTTTCAATGTATTTTAATTTAATGCATTTCAGTTCCTTGTCATTTTTTTTTCCAAATCCGTTGACTTTTCCATCTCTTCTAAATATGTAAAACTTATGCTCCGTGCAAAAGCTCATTTCGCTCACTTTTGCGCTCAAGTGAGGAAAAAAAAACTAATTTAATTGATATCCGGTCATTGAATTTCGGATTATCTTGATCATACTGATTTTTGTCAATATTTTTTTGGTGCATTTCTGTTCTCAACCTTCTTTGTGGATGAAAGGTTCGAGTGCGAACTTATCTTCTTCCTTTTTTTTTTTTTTTGTCTTTTGCCCATGATCTAATAAAAATAGGCGTTATTAAGAGCCTGTTTATAGAAATTACAACTTTTTCAGTCCACATTAAATCACTTTTGAGTATTAAAGATGTGCTCTCCTCTTGACTTGTCATAAAAAATATAATGTTTTTTATATAATAATGCTTCTTATTTGACAAAATCATACAAATAAAAACAACTTAATTCGTGCATTGACTAGAGATTCGGAATCCGATTCCCACGAAACCCATTCTAGACGCACACGTGTGAAAACCGAGGTACCAACGCCAAGCACTTCGACGAAAATGCCATAGAAATTGACTCTCCTTTCCACCGTATAAATTCGCAGCTAGGGTTTCACCGTCTCTTAGCTCCTCTCTCTCTCTCGCTCGCACTCGTCTGCATCTATTTCCTTCCTCAATTGACCCGATTCGGGTTCCTTAGCTCGCAAGTTCTCGAACCCTAGCACTGCAAATCTGCAAAGTGATAGCTTTTGAGCTCAATTTGGGTTTCGTTCCGCGGTTTCTGAGCTATCGAGGCTTTTTCGATCGCCCGAAATTCGAAGCGATGCCTCCTCGAACGGTGAAGCGGGGCGGAGCGGCGTCGGGGCAGAAGCGGACGCCGAGATCCTCCAAGAAGGCGCAGAGCCAGCAGGATGCTCCGGTGGAGGAGCCGTTGAAGGTTGAGGAAGTGAAGGAGGAGGTCGTCGTCGTGGAAGAGGACAGTTCGGTCCTCGAGAAGAAGCCCGAGGTCGAGGAGAAGCCGCTCGTTGCGGAGCGGGTTGTCGAGGAAAGGGGCGACCCAGAGGTTGCTTGGGCGAATGGTTCAGTTCCGCTGATGAGTATGTGTATTCTTGTGCTTTAATTTACTTGATTTGATGCGGATCAGATTAGGATTACGGTTATTCTAATGAGATTTTGTTTTATTCTTGCGAAGTTGTGGTGGTTGTTCTCTGGGTTTGCCGTTGCTTAGTTCGACTTTGCTAGTGTTGCTTGTTCCTTTTGCGGCTTTTGGTTTATTGTTTTCCGTTGTCATTCGAGTATTTTTTTTTCTGGGTATTTTGCCGTCAAACATGATTCTTTTCTTTTCCACTGTTCGTTGAAATAAAGTGTGGAGGATCCAGATTAAGGGGTCTGATGCAAAGTTGACTTTCAAGAAATAGTTTTTGTACAAGCGTAGATTTGGGTGAAGCTTACTGTTTAGATGTTGTGCCTTGGAAAAAGTCGTGGGTCAGTTTGTTCTTGGTTATCGTTGCTTTTAATATGAGATGGAGAGGCACCAAACGTGCCGTTGTCATGCAATAAATAGGATTTCAATTGATGAGAAAAGGAGCCCGAGCTTAAAAGGTAATACTTATTTCGTGACAGAAGAAGATGAGGTGAAGGAGTCTGTTGATGAGTATGGGAAAGACGAACGGCTGGATCTGGAGGATAATGATCCGGAATATGAGCCAGAAGAATATGATGATAAAGAGATGGAACAGGATGATGTTCATGATATGACAGTTGAAGGGGAGGAAGAACGTGAGGAAGAGCATCTCATCGAAGAGGAAGAAGGAGATATGATGGAGGAGGAACTGGAGGATGTTCATGAAGAACTTGATGGTGAAGAAGATGAAGATCATCAGGATGAGGAGTCAGAACATCCGGAGACGCTTGACGCGGAAGAGGATGATCATCATGATGTTTTCAAAGAGAGGCGCAAACGCAAAGAGTTTGAAGTATTTGTCGGAGGACTAGAGAAGGATGCAACTGAGGATGATCTGAGGAAAGTCTTCAGTGCAGTCGGTGAGGTAACAGAAGTGAGGCTGATGATGAATCCTCAGACGAGGAAGAACAAGGGATTTGCTTTCCTACGCTTTGCAACTATTGAACAAGCAAGACGAGCTGTCACGGATCTTAGAAATCCAGTGGTAACTTTTGGTTCCTGTAGTTCTTGAACTGGTGTTTCACTCAACTAGTGTTGAATTATATTCTTAACTTATGATAAGTGCTATTCCAGATTAAAGGAAAACAATGTGGGGTTACTCCAAGTCAAGACAGTGATACCCTATTTCTTGGTAACATATGTAAAACCTGGACAAAGGAAGCTGTAAGTGTAACTTTTTGGTCAAATTATTTTTGTTGCGCTAGATTTTTTAGTAGGTCGTTCAAAGATCTTACGTGCTCCTCTCTTCTCGTGACCTTGTCTTCAGTTGAAAGAGAAGTTGAAACATTATGGTGTGGAGAATGTTGAGGATGTGACATTAGTTGACGATGGTAACAATGAAGGGATGAACCGAGGCTTTGCCTTTCTGGAATTTTCATCTCGTTCTGAAGCCATGGATGCGTTTAAAAGACTTCAGAAAAGAGATGTTCTATTTGGAGTTGATAGGCCTGCCAAGGTCTCTTTTGCTGATTCATTTATTGATCCTGGGGATGAAATAATGGCACAGGTAATTTGTACTAAAGTTTTAGCAGGGCCATGATATTGTCTAGCTTTGGGATGGAAAAGCACTGCATTGCTTAGTCTCTAGATTCTGAATGTGAAATGTCATGGCACTAAGAAAGCAACGGTGCCTGAAAATGTCCCTATTGATGGAAAACAATAGCTCTTCAACTGTGTGCATTTGCTAATACAACTTCCTCTTTCTATGTGAAGTATTCTCTGAAATAATATTTCTGGTCTGACTACTATTTAGATTAGGCTCTTTTCTTTTCTACTTTAGTTGGCAACATGGGCTTCTGATTTGTTGTCACAATGAAATTTACTTATAATTCATTGAACCTTCTTTCGGTTGAGATTGTTATGTTTCTTTCCTGGTCTCTGTTTATGGGCAAGAGGGCTGATCGATTGACCAATATCACCAACTACTCCTTCATTCAGGTTAAGACTGTATTTGTGGATGGTCTGCCAGCTTCATGGGATGAGGATCGTGTGCGGGAGCTCTTGAAGAAGTATGGTGAGGTTGAAAAGGTTGAGCTTGCTAGGAATATGCCATCTGCCAAGAGACGGGACTTTGGTTTTGTTACCTTTGACACTCATGATGCGGCAGTGACATGTGCTAAAAGCATCAATAATTCTGAGTTGGGTGAAGGTGATAGTAAGGTTCGTTTAATCATCACTCTGCGTATTTTTATTTAATGAGCCAATTCTTGTTGATTGCGTATATTGAATCACTCAAGCCAGCATACTCTGGGAAACTTGCAAGTGTGTCGGGATATGATGTTATATTATGTGTGTGTGTGTGTTGTGGAATATTGAAAAACGTGTCATAAGAATTTATATGTATTGCTTGTGTAAAAGAAGGGTTTTTTTTTTTTTTTTTGGGGGGGAGACAGAGACTTTTGTGCATGTTGTCTCTGTGCTTGAGAGGTGAGGAGGGAGTGAGAGAAGAGAATGACTTTTTGGAGAAATAATCTGGTTTGGTCAGAGAACTTCTGCCCAAAGGGCTCTAAGAAAGAAGACTGGATAATATGGAAAAAGGTTACTGATTATATCCCATTTGGATTAGTTTCCATTACCTTATTCCGCATGATATCATTCCGTCCCATTGTGTCGTGCGTAGTTAGGCTATGACCTCATGATCTTGGTATTAGTATTTTTTTCCTCTAATTAATGGAAGACTTACCTGTGTATTTCAGGCCAAAGTTAGGGCTAGATTGTCAAGACCTCTTCAGAGAGGCAAAGGAAAATATTCAAGTCGTGGGGATATGCGTTCGGCACGTGTGGCTGGTCGATCTTCCCGAGGATCATGGAGTCGTCCGGCTGTACGCAGCTTCCCTGTACGTGGCATAAGGGGCACTGTAGGTCGTATTCCGTCAGCCAGCTTGAAGAGGCCTGTTGCTATGAGAGAGAGACGTCCTGTGATGGCCGTGCCACCAAGAGCCAGGCCGTTGCCTCCTCCAACTAGGTCTTATGATAGAAGGCCACCTGGTATGAGTTAGTCAAGATACATATGATGTAGCTGCAAGGGTAGCAGGGTGAATCTTCATTTTAAACCTCTTTTGTTTTGACAGTTCCTTCATATTCAAGAAATAGCTTGAAGAGGGAGTACAGTCGAAGAGAGGAGCTTCCCCTCCAAGGAGCAGAGTACCTGCAGATTATGGTTCCAGAATTATGCCCGAGAGACGTGTGGCATACAGAGATGATTATCCTGTACGTGAATCTGGGTACACTGAACTGCATAGAAGTACATCCCGCCCTGCTGCAAGGAGGGATTATCCTGATGAGAGTTACGGACAAAGGTTTGAAAGACATCCAAGCTATCGGGAAGCACGTGCACGTGATTATGAATCTATTTCAGGGTCAAAACGTCCTTATTCTGCAGTGGTAAAAATCTTATCAGTTAATTTTGAATGGAATTGCATATCTCATTTCTTATTGTACTTGAGAGTGTCATAATTTGCTACATGTCGTGAAAATGAAGGATGATGTGCCTCCGCGTTATGCTGATCCGGGTGTCCGCCAATCCAGGGCAAGGCTGGACTATGAACTTGGTGGCATTAGTAGCCACTACGGCGATGCCTACAGTGACAGGTTAGTATTCTGTAATATCGTCTAGGGTAGCAATTACTGGAATATAAAGTCTGTATTGCTGGTGGTGGTGGTGAC
This sequence comes from Rhodamnia rubescens, assembly GCA_021437795.1. Taxonomy (NCBI): domain Eukaryota; kingdom Viridiplantae; phylum Streptophyta; class Magnoliopsida; order Myrtales; family Myrtaceae; genus Rhodamnia; species Rhodamnia rubescens. Next base: position 996,171 of record JAILYA010000035.1, read on the forward strand.
CACATATGGATTCTGTTTTAGACATGGGAGATCTGGTATGGGTTATGGTGGCAGCAGGAGTTCTATGTCCAGTATGTCCAGTCAAGATTCACATGGATACTATGGGAGTCGTCATCAAAGTATGGGTTATGGAGGTAGGCAGTTAATCATCTAAGTGTTAACTCACCGATAATTTGTGGCTTTATTTTGTCATTGACATGAATATTTTGGTCTCTATGGTTTCAGGTTCTTATGGTAGCAGTGATGCTGGAGGAATGTACTCATCAAGCTATAGCGAGTATATGTCTCGAGGAAATAATGTAATCCTCTACTTATCTGTGATAGATGTGTTAGCAATTTGCTTCGCATGCTCTCTCATTGAGTTCATTGATTGTAATGCAGGTTGGTGGCAGCTCTTACTCTTCGATGTACTCAAGCCGCAGTGGAGGAGGCAACAATTACATGGGTCCCGGTAGTTCTGGTTCATACTACTGAGGTAAGTCTTCTTTATTTATGTTATTAGTTTTTCAGTGTTTCTGAAGTGTTTGGGGATTGGATGGTCTACATTGGAGGTTAACAGTTTCTCGGGACATGCCATCACTCTGCTGTTTCATCCAAAGGTTTACTAGTGAATTTTCAAGAGTGAGGTTACTAGTGAATTTATCTATGGAACAGATTTGACCTTTCAAAGAGGCTGGTCTTGTGTGGATCTTTGGAAGCTAGCATAATGATGCCTATATATGTGGAAGAGAATTCAGCCTCGTCATTATTGGGATTCTAGCTTGATGCTCGTGCTTCAGTATTTCAAACAGGCCGTGGTGATCATCCCTAGAGGCCAATGCCATGCTTATTCTACAGTGGAGACAATTTGAGTTATTTAGGACATCAAGATCATTTCGTATTTGTATTATTACATCTTTCGTGTTCTGAAAGTGTTCCCTTTGGAGGAGACTGTTGGGGGGTGTTGTGCATCAGCTTTCCTATTGGACGGAGCAAAGGAGTTCTACTGCTTTTTAAAGGTTCAGAATGTGATGGTTATCTTTTGGTGATGCCTGAAGAAAATTAATGAGCATAATTAAAGCAGTCAAATATATCATAAGCTATGGCTCATGGCCGATCACCACTTCCCTGTTTCCCTAATAAGAACAATTCAACCCTTGGCCTGAAAGTTAAAGAGTGACTGAGGCTTCAGAAGAAAACTGCCTCAGTGTGCATGCTGGTATTCAAATGCATTTTCTTGGTAGTGGTAAAGATTGCAAGAAGAAATGCGACATAACAGGAGAATCCCTTGACGATACATTAGTTTTGTCCCATTACTGGCCTTTAGTTTTATGGTATTTCTCTTAGGAGGGTAACTCCTGTCGGCTATACGCCGGAAGAAAGCTCTGATTGCACTTGAATCTTCTTTGTCACAACCGATGAGCTTACTTTATAAGCTGAAAGTCAGATTCTCAAAGTCATGGACATATTGTTGTTGCTGCTGTGGTATAACTTTGTGAGAGCAAAAAGTATCATGGGCTTCACATCTTTCCTACATTGTTTGATTGCTGCTGATGGGAAGCCCTATACAGCAGATTTGTTTTAGGAAAAACATAACTGTTGGGTGTGTTAATGCTAGCTGGCTTGTTTACTCGGTGACTGAGAAACTTGTTGGAACAGTGAAACTGCAGTTATAATGCGATACAGATTTGATGCTGTCATTTGGATGTGGAACATAGGCCATCACTTGAATGATTGCTTTATACCGAAGTGGTTCCTTGGCAGAAAGCCTAAATGGCCTAAGAAAGTGATTGGACTGATTTCCCAAAAAATACTCTTCTAGTTGACTGGATGGATATCTCGCAATAGTCAGGATCTTACAAATGGCTTAGTTGAGATTTGATTTTGTTTTGGGAAACATTGGACAACTAATACCACTTTCAGATTATGAGACAAAAAAACCATGGATACTGTGCTTCCTTGCTTTTTATGCCTAATAATTTGGGCATTTTGTCAGACTTCGGCATATGCCCTTTCATGAAGTTTGCAGCAGCAAGTCGTGGCCACTAACCCTCCAACAGTTATGGTATTGGTTCTTTTTTTTTACGGGAGTTCTAACCATTGTGCCATAAGATTGGTCATGCGTGACCCAAGCCTCGGCTTCATATATTTAAGTAGGTATTGCTTACTGAACTTGGAGAAGTTTATATTTAACTACTACCGGCGGACTCCCGAATCTGAAAAATTAGAACTTTTGCCCCATAACTTGGTATTTCTGAATCTGGAGACTTTTGTTCCCAGTTGTGAAATAGTTGTGAAATGAGATATGCTGGATCCCCCATTATTGCTGCCCCAAGTCCATTTGGTTTCGTTACACTTTGATTATTACATGCATTATGACTGCTCAAACCATAATTGACGGTAAGAGCGTCTGAGCACGCTTGGAGCGTAAAAGATTTATGGCGAGGCATTGACATGTCTGATATTTGCGTTTGTCTAATTTTTTTTTGGGTATGGAGAGTTGTCCATAGCTTGGCATTCTTCTGCTCATCACAGAATCGGCTCTCCTTTTTTTTTCACCTTTCTTTCCATTCTTTAGGTTTCCTTGTGAGTTTGAAAGGGTGTTACTTGTGGAGAAATCTGTATTTGAATTAATCTCTCTTTACGAGTGAAAATAAGTGGGTTGTCTCTCTCCATGTTTTGTCCATCACTTTAGTGATCCATCATAAATCTTATGTCGCGGAACTCGGTCGAGCTGAAGAGTGTTGAATCCTCTCTAGCAGCAATATATTGATTACTCGATGATTAACCTCCTCCAAGAAAAGATCTATTACTTGATGTTTAACCTCCTCCAAGAAAGATTTATTGCTTGGTGGATAGACCATCCACACCAGGCAAACTGACCAAGGCCTGTCTCAGCGGATTTAGCTCCACAAGGTCCATGACTTCCTCAATAAACATCTGCAACACTTTTGTTTCCATTAGAAATGGTTGTTAATGAGATTGATCCTCCATTAGACTTCATAACCAGCTAATCTGCAAGCACTTCCACAATTTGTTTCCGAGTCAAGACAGGCAGTCCCGGTAGAAACAGAATATGGCGGTAGATGCAGACCTTTTTGGTTCGGTCGTCCACTTCCATGGGACAAACGCACCCAGGACAAGTAATATTACGACTCGTAGACGGTAACATGACGTGAAGGGATATCGTTCTGGTTGGACTATCCGAAAATCCGTGCCAATGTATCTTGGTTAATTGGGTACCCAGAAATGGTATTGTTCCCCCTGATGTATCCTCCGATTTTTCTACTAAGCAAAAGAAAAACACGCATTCATCTTTGCGTACCGAGAAATTGTATTGTTCCTTCCTCCGTGGAAGGAATTTACACACACAAAAAAGGGCAAAAAGGAGGAAGGAATGCATGTTTGGGACCGAGAATAAAGGGTAGCTTGGTCAGTTTTAGAAGAGAAAAGCCGACGGTAAGTTTCCATTTGGGTTGTGGAAACAGAGCCGCTCGTCTTGAAATTGAAGTTTGCATTTTAAACATCTCCATTGGACGTATGACTTGCTTTATACCTTAGTTTGAGCTGTACATACATAGCGTCCTTGGTTGCTAGAAAAGTTCTTATTGCGATGTCCTGGTTCGTTGGAAAAGTTCTTACTGTGATGCCGTTGATTAAATCTATCAGTAATATAGGATGATTTTTAGGGGTGATCGGTTCTCGGTTCGATCCGGTTTCCCTCAAGAATCGGGAATCGGACCAAGTGGTCCCGATTTTCATTTTTCGGAACCGGGGACCGGACTAGTCACCCCGGGCGGTCCCTTGGGATCGGTAATATGACAAAAAAATAGACAAGAGAATCATATATCAGCCTCACATGGCTAAACAAGACGCTAAAGTCCTCATTCTTTGACCTGTTACTGAGAACTTAGTTTCACTACTAATTTATTTCTCAGAACTTGCTTAGGGTTAAAAGATGTTATCAGTCCCATGTAGCTAAACAAGAAGCTAAAGTTCCACATATCTACCCCATCTCCTCTTCTGTAGCTAAACAAGAAGCTAAAGTTCATAGGGTCGAAAGATGTCGAAGGTGTCTTGTTTAGGGTTACTTTAAAAAAAAAAATTCAACTGGTCCAATTTGGTTTTATGCCCTTGGAACCGGGAACCGAACCGGTTGAACCGCGAACTAGACCGCCGACCTCTAGAATCGGGAACCGGATCACCGGTCTTGGTCCGGTCCGGGCGGTCCTAGTCCGGTCCGAGCGGTCCTGGTCCGGCCGGTCCGATTTTCTCACCTCTAATGATTTTCCCCCTTGTTCTTGCAGCCAATTGTGAGAAACATGATTTTTTGTTTAATTTTGAGGAACGACAAAGTCTTAACATTTTTGTCTTATGGTAGAATCCCTTGCCTAGAGAACCGACAATACCTCGCTTAAACAATCACAAACCCCTCTTTCGAAAATTCCTATGATTTTTTTCTTCTCAATCTTCTAACGAACAGACGGAAAAGAGAGATAGTTTTTTTTGTGTGTGTGACGTTGAATTTAATTGAAATGGAGACAATGAATATCGTTAAAGATTAAGAATTCTTATGTTTATTCTATCAAAATTATTAGCAAAATTCATTGAAAGGGTTAATACCACGAAAATTTCAAATTATTTTTTTAACCTCAAAAAATATCAAACTGGTATACATGTGACAAATTTACCCTCCATTATTTTTCGTTAAATTTTACTTGGAATTGATAAGTTAGATGACACGTCTTGGGTTGACGGATTTATTAGTTTGGGTTTTTCTTCTCCGTTTGTCACATGTGTACCAATTTAGAGTTTTTTGTAATATTAACTCAATTTTGTGAAGACCAACGAAAGAAGGTAAATTTATCATATTTGTACTAGTTTGGGATAAATTTATCACAAGTGTACTAATTTGGGATTTTTTATGGTCAAAAAATTAAATTAGCGTAAATTTATCACAAATATACCAGTTTGGAGTTTTTAATGGTCAAAAAATTAATTTGTGATAAATTGATCATAGGTTTGCCAATTTAGGGTTTTTCATTAGGGGCGTGCAATTGGACCGGACCACCCGCAAAATAGTTTCGAGAACCATTCATGTTCAAATCGGTCTACGTACGGGCTCTAAATTTTGGGAGCCGGTTGAATTTTTCGTTTTCCGATTCCAAGTAAAGCCTCGGAACCGAATCGATTTTGGAATCTGTTTTTTGCTACTGTTAAAAAAAATAACTTAGTCTCGCTCACCTAACCTTTTCTATTTTTTATGTATTTTAATTTTTACTGTTCATATTATGGATTATTGCTTTTGGCAAATAATGTGTTTTATTGTTCAATCTTTTACTTTGAATTATTTCATTGCTATTCATATTATTTTTTGGAAAAAATGAAATGAGAAGAAGAAATAAAAGAAAAACATGATCTCGGATAGACCCTGGAACCGGAAAAAAAAAAGGGTATGTTTCAAAACAAGTTTCGGAACAAAAAAGATATGCTTGAATTTCAATAAAGGCGAGACCTGGTTATAACAATGTAGGTTTTAGGTTTTAGGTCTGGAACATAACCACATGAACCATGTTCACCTTTATTTTTCATGGCATTAACCCTCATTGAAAAGCAATTTAAACAGAGATTCGAATCATTAATCTTGTAAATCATGAACGAAAGAGATCTGCAAGTGCAAACTGACAAGAAAATTTGGAAGGAATCTGCAAGACACGCTTGAAAAAGACATAAAGAAGGAATGTACGTTTGGCATCGATAATTGACTTCTTAAAGGGTGGCCTGGTCACTTTTCAAGCTGCCATTTGGGCTGTGGATTTGGTCTTGAAATTAAAGTTTGCCTTTAAATTTTAAAACGTCTGCATTTATACCTCATTTCGAGCTGTACATGCGTAGTGTCCTTAATGGCTAGAAAAGTTCTTATTGCAATGTCGTTGATCAAATGGGAAAATTATCAAAGAAATTCTAAATCTATTGCAGCGTTAACCTATGATTTTTTCCCCTTATTCTTGCAGCCAAATTTGAGAAACGCGATTGACTTTTCGTTAAGTCTAATATTTTTGTCTTGAATTAAAATCACGTGGATATAGGACAATGTGATACATTGGTTCGATTTTATCTAATATTCGAGATATTTAGATCATTGATTTAGCCTATTTACTGTCAAAACATAAAATACTAATACAGATTAAGTAGATAAGTAGTGAGCTTGAATTATTATTATGCAGAAGAAAGTGAATTCTAAGGGAAAAAAAAAACAGAAAACCTAGGTAAAGGTCGATTGTGGAAAAATCAATAGATGATTAAATTAACGAGGGAAGTAAAGTACAGTAAAAGGCAATTATTAAGTTGTCGAATATGCTTAGCTCTCACTTCTAAAGGAATTTGGAAAGATTAAATTAAGAAATTATTTAAATTAGCTGGAGTGGAGAAAATATGCACCTTTTTCTAGTCCTCTGTTTTTTTCCTCCCTATCATTCAAAAGCGCGGGCGTGGAGATCTGGTCACATAGATGTCTTGAAACGCCTAAAACCTCCATGAACCGCTCAAGTTCTTGTATTAGTTTGTCTAAGACTAGTTTGCATGCAATTGATAGAACTTGAACGGGTGATCTTCGATTTTAAGGTTGAGCTAAATCGACGCTTCAATCGGTCATTGGCAACTTTGAGGGTCGTCTAAGTCTTTTCTTTTCTGTCCATTTTAACTCAGACCAAACAAAATATTGTCAAAATCCAAGGTTTTGGCCCTCTAAATTAGTGTTACCAGTCAAACAACGAACGCTGGATCTGTCTTCTGAAAAGCACAAGAAGTAGGGTTGTAAAAAATTAGGCAGAGTCTAGAATTTTGCCTGAACCAAAATTGAAAACGTTTGGATCTGTTGGGTTCGATTTCTTCTTTTGTTTGGGTTCTACTAGTGAAAACACATAGATTTGACTCGAAACACTAGAAAAAAAGATTGATTTGTTTAAAAAGTTCAAGAAAAAAAAAACAGAAAACCTGTCGAGTCGTGACTATTTTGACTCTTGAAGACACGGAGCTCTTGCTCCTCCTCCCAGCACCATCAGTGCCTCCTTCACCGCCGTTGCAGCCTCAACACGCCACCCTCGCCGTTGGCGGAGAGGCAGTCCATCATCTCCGGCGAATACGGCATCAAAGCCAATGTCGTAGCCCCACCATCGTTTTGGTTATTATAAAACCCAATACACTTCAAACTTTCACGAAATTCTTTATGGAAAGCAAAAAAGAAATTCTTTGCTATTACTGTAGCTCGAACAAATGGCATACCTGAAACACGGTTCGATTCGTATAGGTTCGGCCCGTTCGGGTCCTTAGGTAAAGTCACAATAGTTACGTTCGTTCTGTCATTTTTATTACATTCTAAGTTCCATCAATGCTCAATAATGTAATGACATACTTACAACGAAAAGAAGGGCCAACAGACGTGAAAACCATCTAGTTATTTCTGTTGCCTCGCACTCCCCAAGCTCGCCAACACCCCATATGGTTCGTCCATCTCCAGCTTGCTGCTGTCCCATTGGCGGCCGCCATCTTCTTCCTTGACCACTTGAACCTCTTCCAATCTCGAAGCACCGCGGTTAGGTCGAAAACCTTAGCCGTGATGCTCCGGCAGCAGTTCGCGTGGACTGTTGTGACCTCTGTGAAATCCTTACTATCCGCACAGAATCCGCTAAAGAAGAGCGTGTCTAGGAACCGCACGTGGAGATCGAGTCTGTTGAGCGCGCCCTCCCGGATTAGGCCCAATAGGACGTCCTGCTCTTTCTTGCCCGTGGCGTTCTCTCGTCTTGAGTACCATTCGTCGAACAGTGCAACCGTCTTGTTGTTCGACCGGATGGAGTAGAATCCGGTGTTGATGAAGTTGTCCTCCGACCACGGGTCGCCGTTGAACACGTCGGTGCTGATTTGGAGGTCCTCGCTTTCGTTCCTGCTCAGCTTTGTGAATGGATTCCTCAGCCACATCACATCTGTGTCCTGCGAGAAAATTAAGATTGAGGATGGATGAGGTTACATAGCCGAAATAAAATCTTCATAACCAACTGCTTAATCAAGATTGAGCTACGCTTTTGTGAATAAATTACATAACTAATTCAAAAGAAAAGCACATCAAAGGAAGTCTCATGGTATGATAAAAGCACTAATGTCATGATAGGAAAAAAAAATAGTACATCTGCCCATACTCTTTTGATATTTGTTTTTCTTCGCAAAATCACACTTTCAATCTCATAAATAAATTATCAAAAAAGCCTTAGATTTATTGCAATTGTGCCAATTGAGTTATAAACCTTTTGATTTGACCAATTTAGCAGTAAATCATTTGAAGATTTTCTAACATAGTCCTAAACCTTTCAATTGTACCCATTTAGTCCTAAACATTTCGACGATGTGCCAATTTACTTCTTTTGGCTAATTTTGGCAAAAAATCACTAACTTAGCAGTCAATCGGCGCCATCCATCCTACATGGCACGCCTTGACAGTGATATGGACAAAATTTTGTAACTTTTCTTTAATTTTTGGGATTTTTTTCTCCTTTTTTTATATTTTCTTTCCTTTTTTTTTTATTTTTTTATTATTTTTCCTTTTCTGGCGATCACCAAGGCTCGGCGACTGATGGAGGAAGAAGGAATAAAAAAGAAAAGAAAAGAAGGAAAATAAGATGAAAATGAAAATTCTAAAAAGATATTAAAAATCAGAAAAAGTTCAAAAATTGCAAAATATTGTCCACATTAACGTCGGTTGTCCTACATAACGTGATCGGCATCCATACCGGCGACTTCGGCTAGAATTAGCTGGAAGGATCAAATTGGCAAATCGCCAAAATTTTTTTAGACTGAATTGGCAAATTATCAAAAGGTTTAGGACTAAATTGGCCAAATTTAAAGATTTATGACTAAATTGGCACAAATGTAATAGGTTTATGACTTGTTTGGTAATTTTTCCCAATCTTGTTTCTAATGGCATACTACATTTTGAGAGATTCACTTTGCATAATGGAACTAATTGCTATAGCTTCTTGCCTAACCTTTTATTTAACTTTATGTTACAACGCCTAGACATTCAAACATCTCGACATATATGAGAAAGGGTTTAAGTACATTACAAGTATCAAAACTTGTGTACGATGCTCGTTTAGTGCCAAAAACTTTCAAAATGATCACTTAAGTATCAATTTTTTTATAAAAATTGCTCACTTCATTGCCAACTCCGGTGAGCCACGTCGGCTCAAATAGGAGTTGGCACTCGAAGTGAGTATTTTTAAAAAAATTTGGCACCTAAGTGATCGTTTTGAAAGTTTTGCACTAAAAGTGAGCGTCGTCCACAAGTTTTGGCACTTGTAATGTACTTCACCTACGAGGAAAGGATTAGAATCCCCTCAAGGTAGGGAAAAAACCTTATTACTTAAATTTGCTCTTGATAGATAGAGTTGTGGTACAAGGGTTGGTTATGATATAGAGCGAGGGATGCAAATCTGGACTTCCTTTTAAGGTTACGTTTGCTTCTCGAAAAAGGAATTATTTGAAAAAATAAATTGAACCGCTTACAAATATAAACAAAGGAAAAATATTATCATCGTCCACAAAAAATATTTAGATATAAATTATCATCGATAATGGAAATATTTTTCATTAACTAATTATTTCAAGCGATACAAACAATCGTTTTTAGGAATATATTTTTCAAATCGTTCATTTTTCATAAAACAAACACAGCCTAAACCTCATTCACGCACCTTTAGTCCCCAGCCCATGGGGAACATTATGAAATGCAACTATAGCATTTCCTAGAAATTAACGAAATTAAAGATCCTAGCCACTAGTCTCCTCCGTTTAAACTAAACATTAAGCTGCATCTACTATTTCAATTTCTCTAGTGAACCCCAAACATATCCATCAAGACTAACACCTTGGAAACAGCAAATTAATAAAATCTCCTCGAAATAATTTCATCTCGAGTAAACCCCGTATGGTTCCGTGGAAGCAAAGGCAAGAATTGGCCTTATAGTAAACACCCTTGTCTCCAACATGGGGAGCCTATCAATGTCCAACACCCATCCCGTGATGATAATTATTAAATCCAAAAATTCCTAACCAACGGAAAGAAAAAAAAGAAAAATACTGTTCATCCCAATTATTCAATAGGAAATCAAGTGATCCGTGACCTAGGTCATGCCCGCTCTATTATAACAAAATGTACGGGCAATTTTCGTTGAAAACGAGGAGGTCCGAAACAAAATATCTTAATCAAGTAACATGTTCAATAGTTGTCGGCAGCCAAACGCTCCCTCTATTAGTGTTAGGTTACTACAATGTTGGACATGTGAAAGGGTGTTCTTAAGACGCTTCTTAAGTTGCTGATTGACCGAGACTATTTTACGGTTTTCAATGTAATTAACCGTCGTATTTATTGAAATGTATTTTGAGATACAATATATGCTCAAGATCATCCCAAGAGCATTCGTAAACATCCAATCCGTCTTTTATTGGGTCGATCCTTAGTGGAAGAAACTAATTCAGAAAATCCCAATGAAGTTTAGAGACTTTGTGTAGAATCAATCTTATTTGGTACATGATCTTTATGATTGTGTGAGTTTCTAGTTGCTCCCATCCGGAAAATTATATCATCTCTAACGATGAGTAAAGTTAGAAAAAGAAAATACCATTTTTGGGCATTTAATCATACAAGATAAATGGAGAGAGGCGTGACGATAACTTCCCACACTATTCATGCATCGACTCTTCTCACCTTCCATACCTGTCAAAACAATAATGGAGCTCTTCCTCTTCTAGACTAGTCAATTCAAACACTTGCATTTTTCTAGGCAAGGGAACCAATATCATTAGAAACATGCCTTTCGATGTCCCGTTCTTATGATATTATAGCCTCATAAGAAAAAGCTGCTGTGTGCTTTTCAATGTCCCGTACAAGAGGTATTTGTCTATTTTATGTGTCTTTTTTTTCTTTTGAGAAATTCTTTGCATGTTAAAAGACGGGATAGTTATCCAAAAAGTTCTAAACTTATTGTATGGCGGTCAATTGAGTCTTAAACTTTTTAATTGTATCCATTTGATTTTAAACATTTTGACGATTTGCCAATTTAGCGTTATACATTTCAATTATGTTAATTCGGTTCTAAACTTTTTGAAATTTTGCTAATTTAGTCATCAACCTATCATTTGGTTAGTCGTGTGAAAGGACTATTTTTTTTATACATTGTCAACATAATTGACAAAATTAAAAAATTTAGAACCGAATTGACCGCCGCACAATTGATTTAAGACTTTTTGGACAATTTTCTCGTTAAAAGACAATGCACAACTTTAAAAATGCAGAAAGGACATATTGCCCCTCAAATTTTTACCAGTACCACGATATAGAGTTCACGCTACATTGAAAGAGCTAAATTCATGGGCTTTGCAAGATATTTCATGAATTTTCGGATAGTCAAGTTTTCACGACGTCTCCGAATTATATAAAAAGAAATAAATTTATTATACCCATCTTGAAATACAATTAAAGAAAAGGAGTCATCAATCTCAACAATAGAAGCGGCACAAACCCTCAATTCCGTTTTAGGTTGTCTTTACTTTCCTTGTAAAGTGAGATTAATGTGAATGGTACCCTAAAATTCAAGAGACAAATCTTGAAGCTCTTGTCTAAGGATGGAGGGCTTCGAAGGAGAGGTTTATTGACTTTTTTGACACCGTAAAATAGGATAAACATTAGAAGAAAAAGGTTCATTTTAGTATTCATGAATTCAGGTTTCCCGCTACAGCTATTCTTTTCCCATAAATCACATGCCAATTCTGACAAGTCAATCCATGTAAGTTGTTTCCCACATATTCCCCCGACTTTAGGGGAGGGAAGAACCCCATCTCTCTTCCACGTGGCATCGTTCCACGTCAGCCCAAAATTTCTATTTTGTATGATTGCCAACCTGTCCCCACTTCATCAATTCTTCCTTTTCAACTACACCTTGGAGACTTTTCCACCATCCTTTTTCCCCACCTAAGTTTCCTAACAAAGACCTAGCCTTTTTGCTCTGTGATTTGGGTTCGAATCACTACCTCATCATTACTAACCTTTCTGTAAACCTAACCTTAGCATATTTAATCTTTAAACCTATTGTCAGTGCTATCACGACACGACATGTGAGTCAGTACTCAATATAAATTTAATCGGTGAACCAATTATAGATCTCCACCACATACTTTCCTCAGAAGAAGATTGATGGCCAGACAACACAAGCGAAAACAAAAAGAACACACGTCAGGAATGCAGTTATGTTTATTGACCAATGACCAAATTCTTGATCGACAAAAGCATCTTTGGTAAATTTCTCTGCCTTTTTCGCCATGCATAAATCTAAAAAAGGGTCAATCTTTGCTCGTCGGTATTTGCTTATTAAGTACGAATGTACCCCACTGCCTCTCTACATCGAATCCTCATATAAATTTGGTTATTTTGTAGATCAATTTGGATTTCACATAGTAATTTTTTTTCTGCCCCTACGTGGCCAAGATTAGTCTGCGAAAACAAGCCTTTGTTGGTGACTTGTGAACACCAGTAAAAGATGGGTTTTTGTTCTGTCGGCCATTGTACGGAAAGGAAGCAAAAAAATCAGGAATTAATTAAAAAAACAATTGATAATTTTCTTATTTTCTGATCAAAAAAGCGCAGCCCCTTACCGTGAAGATGAAGTTGTAACCCCGCCTGAGAACATCGCCGAGAAAGGCCGTCCGCCTCCACATCATCCTGGTGAAGTCCTCCGACATGTACACCTTCTCTCCCCTAAAATCCACGCCATCTGTCTCCAAGCGGTAGCAGTTCAGGCGCCGGAACCGGCACATCCGGTACGCCGCCCGGTCCATCGCCACCACCACCACGTGGTCCAGCAGCCCCCTCGTCCCCTCCCCGAGCCACAAGCTCCGGATGAACAGGTCCAGCAAAGTCGTGCCAGCGTCCACCTTTGTACCGGGGTCTGCGTAGGCCCGGTTGACGATCGTGATGATAACCGTCCTATTCGGCATCGATGCCTTGCTCAGCACGAGCTCGAGGTCGTCCCTTGAGACAGCAACGGCGGCGGAGGGGGCGATCTCCTGGAAGGAATACTGATGTCAGTGTACTTAGTTTCTGATATCAAGCGATCATGAAAAATGAAGACATGGGCACTTACAGGGTTTTGGGGTAAGCAGCTGTATTGGGACTGACTAGGGAGCAAAGGGTTTGAGGTGGAAGATGAGGTGGTGATCCAGAGGTAGAGAAAGCCGGCAAAGAGAAGAGAGAGGACGGTGAGGTAGTAGAGAGAGCTCTTTGGGCAGTGATCCATCTTCATTTTTTCTAGGGTGAGAGACAGAGAAAGAGAGTTGAGTTCATATGATGGGACGCTTGTAAGAATCGTAAGTCCAAACCGGGAAATTATTAGTAGTTCCTACCTAGTACGAGGGCAAAATAGTCCATAAACCATTTTCTCTGCCCTAAAAATTGCGACTTTTATCCGTTTCCTTCGATAATCTATTATTAACTTCTTTCTGACTCATTTGGAAAAAAAAAAAAAACCACGAAAGACCGGTCACCGTTGGAGGCTGATAAAGGGGGTTGAAATTAGATGTTGTCGGTTCCTAGGAACCGCGGTTCCGTTCCTGGCGCCTTTTCTCCATTTGTCTCTTACCTTTTTTTTAAAAAAAAAACCGGGTTAAAACCGGCCCGGAACCGCCGATTTCGATTATTCCCAAACCGGAACCGGCCCATGAGGGCCGGTTCCGGTTTGGAACCGTGGGCCCGATCAATGGGCCGGTTCACGGCCCACGGGGCCAAATGGCCATGTCTAGTTGAAATGGTGGCTTTGGAGAACTCTTTTGGGTAGAGTTTAGGAGTCCGCGACACACACGGTGGTTTGTATGATCCTAGTATAAGCCGCGATTAATATCCTTACGCATCGATTTAAAGTCATCACATTTAGATATGCGAATCACAATTTCATAAAGTAGAAGAATTGAAATATCTTATTCGATCCATCGTTCTTGATGCGAAATTTGCGATGATTTGATATTCAAGAGCTTCTTATCTATAAATCCCCTTTATGCCTTGGTTTCAATGAGATAATTCCTCACACATCGCTTTTTGACTCTTTATATGAGTTATGTGAACATTAGAATTTAGAGGAGAAATTTGAACTTTATTTATAGAGATTTTAACCTATTCCTCATTATAGATAATGTTTATTTCAGCCTACGCTAACTAGCTCCATATTAGACTAAATAGAAAAATGTATATCTTTTTTTTATTAGATCAATTAATAATTACAATAATAATTAATAAAACTCATATAAATATATATTCTAACACCTAGACGTGAGGCCTATAATTTAAAGAAAGGACTATAATCATTCTAAGTACTTGGGTGGGTTTTAGATCTCAAGGGGGGCTATCGGACTGAGTGGAAGACTGAGGTGTTCATGATCGAAATTGGACCGTGTTGCTTTAACAGCACTCTGTTTGATTGAATGGTCTATCGATAGATGGATTGACGTGAGCATCTCGGGTTCGACTTTTCAGGGGCATACGCGGGCTTTCAGGAGAAAACGTTAGGTGGGACGAAATTGTCAGGTCAGCAAGAAAAAAGTTTATTCAGAGCCCGACACGCAGTCCCGCCTTATAGAAATTTTGAGGTTTCCCTTTCCTCCTCTCTCTCTCTCCGTTGCTTTTTCCTCGTCTTCTCTTGCGTTACTCACACCCTTTTTTTTTTTTTGGGAAAAAACAAACAACCACCCCCCCCCAAAAAAAGGAAGGGCCGCCGCCGCCGGCGAGCCCCCACCCCCGTTTCTAAAGAAAAGAAAGGGCCCGGGCCCGGCAGCCCCCAACCCCCCCCCCCCAACCCCACAAGGGACAGGGTAAAGAAAAAAAAAAAAAAAAAAAAAAAAAAAAAAAAAAAAAAAAAAAAAAAAGGCTGTTGCTAGGGCTAGTAACTTTGGGTCGGCTCAAACTTCATGCCATGGCAGCAGGATCGAGTTGTAATGTTATCAGTCTAGAAACACAATAATGATTTAAAGAAATTTATGCACATGATTTGAAATTCATTGTTATTTTAGGCGGAATCACGATAATCTCATACTCAAGATTTTCTCCTTTATTACCCTCTATGTCCCTAGTTTAATAAGATAGCCCCTCAACGACGCCAATCCATATATTTTCTATATGTGAGGTTGACATGATTTCGTTAAGGTTAGAGGAGGGACTGAAGCGTTATTTATAGAGTTTTAAGCCATGCTCCTCTCATTCGACCGGGCTCAACTCGGTTCACACAATGTCATGCCCATATCGGACTAATTAAGAATCTTAACATCTTAACTTATTAGACCAACCCCATAAATGGTAAATTAATCTCGTAAAACGGTAATTACAATCTCAATTAATATAAGCCTACATTAGAAAAACCTTACATTCTCCTACTTGGGTGAATATTAATTGAAATTGTATTGTATATGCGCATCTCTATGCTAGTCTATATATTATTCTTAATCGATCAATCGATCCCATAAAGTTTCAAACATTGAATCATGGCAAGAACTACATTAGCAGTCACAGAGCCATCCATGGTCACAAGTGTTCTTAACTTTACCGATATGGATTCAATATGGTCGTATGGCAATTGGATAAGACATCACAAATAGTGATATTTTATGTGTTACCCCTATGTTAGTCATCAAATCTTTCTCCTTATGTGTCACGAAACCTAATGTTCCATAAGAAAATATTCTTTATGGTTCCAACTAACTTACATATGTACATGTTTTATCTTTATCCAATGAACCTACATATGTATCTGTCTTATCTTTATAGTTAACTTTATCTTATGTGTAACAAGACATATCTTTAAGGTTGGTAACCGAATGCCCCAACTTTTACTCAAGGTTTACACATACATTGAGGATTTCAATTAATTTATGTATTCAATATCACCTCAATCGTAAATGTTTTATTGCATGCAATAGAGTTGATACCTATCAAGATGTTACAAAATGTAACAAACACGGATGTAAATTTTGTTAGAGCAAAAATAAAAAACAGCTCCCATTGAATAATCGCATCCAATGATGTCGCTAAACCCATGTTAATGACATGTCATTCAAATCACATGGGCAAAAACTTTTAGTTAGTGGGTCCGCAACTCTATCATCTCGTGGAACTATGTTCTACTTTAATGTCACAATTATCAATTGTTTCCTTTTTGGTCAAAAACTCGACCGCTAGATATTTAGACCCCTTGAGATCTCTATTGTTGTTAATAAACAACACTTGTTAAGCTATTGTCATAATACAACTTTATGGACCTATCTACAAAATCAAATACGATCAACTCTCTAATGAGGTTCCGGAGCTAAATAGCTTGAGTAGCAACTGAAAAACATGCTATAAACTCCGCATGCATGGGAGAGGATAATATAGATTTATGTTTCTCAATTTTCCTTTATGCCGCACCGCTTTGCTAATATAAAGATGTATCTTGTTGTCAACTTCTTGTTATCTTGATAATCAGTAAGATCTAAATTCAAATAACCTACTAGCTGCAAGTCTTTGACTTTTTTGTGAATCGGCATGTAGCCTTTTGTCCTCTTTAAGTACCTCAATACCTTCTTAGCAAAGAACCCAATGATCGTATTCTTGATTCGATCGATATTTGTTTAGAAGTCTTATTACAAAAGAAATATCTAGTCTAGTGCAAACTTGAACATACATAACATTCCCAAGTACATTAGTATAAGATACACTCTTCATTTGGGATTTCTCAACACATAAACGAGGACAAGTGTGATGATTTAGTTTCTCACCCTTAATGACGGGGAGCAATTCCCGGCCTACAACGTACGCATACCGAATCGTTCCATAATACGATCAACACATACCCTCCGGGATAAACCAAATACCCAATGAGAACGATCCTAATGGATCTCAATGTTTAGGACCAAAGATGCCTTACCCAAGTCCTTTATGACAAAATGTTTTAACAATATTCGCTTTGCCTCATGCAGTAATCCAAGATCATTGTTGCAAGCAAGATATTATCTATATAAAGTACTAGGAAGATAATATTCCTCCTATCGACCTTATAGTATATACATTGACTCATTTTGCTCTCGACATAACCAAATGAAGTGACAACATTATGAAACTTCGAATATCATTGTCTAGAAGACTTGCTTGAGGCCATAAATAGACTATTTCGGTCTACATATAAGCTTACCTGAATTATCATTTGTAAAGCCTTCGGGTTGCACTATATAGGCTTCCTCATTAAGGTCTCCATTTAGAAAGATAGTTTTAACATCCATATGATATAACTCCATACCAAAATGAGTTACAAATACCATGGTCACTCTGAAAGAATCTTTAGAAGAGAGTGGTAAAATGTCACTTCATAGTCTACCTTTTCTCTCCCGAGTGAAAACCTTTAGCTACCAGTTTGGCTTTAAACTTCTCAAGCTTTCCTTTGACGTCCTTTTTAGTCTTACACATCCATTTGCAGCCGTTGAGCTTGTAACCTTCAGCCAGTTCAACGGGCTCTCAAACACCATTATATTTCATCTCGTCTTTTATCTCATCCATTTACGCACTGATTGAGGACAAGAAACATCATCTCGTATAAGTCACTTGGATTAACCACACAACTAATATTATAGTTATGCTCTCACAGAAAGCCTATATAGTCCGGCAAAGATAGTTGGTCGTCTTTACCCGATAGATCTTCTAAGTGGACCTACTTTAACATTGTTGACACCTAAATTTTGATTTTTAGAAATTCATTTATTTACTTTATAAAATGAGAGTTAGCCATAATTCTCGCAAAAAATTATATCCTCATACATTGTATATTTATTTTCTATTAGTCATTGCATTTAAGGTTAGGTGTGAGTCAATTGAGCTTAGTTTGACAAGTGGTTGGACCGAACTCGGTCTAAAAATTTCAACTAGGACAATGGGGTGCCGAATTTTGTGTGGGCTAAGTGAACATAATTTTCGAGCTTGTTTCAAATCATTTGGGCTTAATTACTTAATTAAAGGTTTCATTTAAATGTCCGTCGGTTAGAACAAGCTTTAATTAAGCCCGAGGGTGCGAGACGAGCCCATGATTTGGACTGTAGAGTTCGGATGGAAAATTCGACTAAGGGCTAGAGTGAGAGTGCCGAAGTTCTATATTGATTTGGACCTAATTCAAGTTCTAATCAGCCCATTTTGGCTCTTTTAATTGAGTGAAGCTTCCGGTTAATTACCTATTAATTATCTAGAACCCATTTAGGCCCAAAATTTCATTTCAAACCCACAAAAGAGGCTATTTTAAGCCATTTCTCTCATCATTGCCCCATTTGGCCGAGATTCATAGAGTCCTAGTGAAGTTGGACTCTTAAATCTTCAAATCGATTCAGAATTTCATTTAGTTAAAAGATCTTATCTTAAGAGGTGATCTAAGAAATTAAAACTCTATCACTATGCAATTAATAATAGAGAGTTTTGATGGAATATGAATCCTCTAAATTTAAGGCCCACATTAGATCCCGTTCTAGCTAGGACTCTCGATCCGACGATCCGAAACGAGTCATATTCCTACTAGAACTCGAGCTCGAGCTCTATATATACAAGGGTTCAGTTCAAGCACAAGAGGTCGGCATTTTGTGAGCTTCACATGTTTAGAAAGTTTAGAGAAATTTCGAGAGATAGAGGGAGTCACGGCCGAAATTCCATCCCATCGGCAGCCTGGAGCAGTTTCGCGCCAATTGACCGTATGTCGTCGTCCGTGCTCCGATTGAATGATACCAGGTATCCTAACGTTCAGCATTCGACGATCTATCATTAGCCGCTGACGGCGCATCGATCGGACATCTAGAACTTTCCGTCCAAGCCTTTGAAGTTGCTGTTCCTACCGACCAGTTCAGCAAGCTGCTTGTCCCAATTGGCGCCACTGTTCAGCCCCCAAATCAAGGTTGATTGGCTTTATTTTGTTATTATTTGAAGGTTTAACCGTGCATCTACATGTGTTAGATTGATCGGGATATTTTGGCGACGAATCGAGGCAAAAGGGGACCGTTTTGGGTTAATCGTCAAGGTTGCGCGCGTGCAGAATTTAACTAGGAAAAGAGGTAATTTTCTTAACTTTTGATTGTCAATCTTTGATTGTTTGCGTGGAAAACTTACATTGTTGTTCTTAAACTTCTTTGAACACATGATTTGTAATTAAAACTAGAGAAATTCAAGCATTTTTGTGCTAGAACCTAACAATTGATCCTCTCGGCATAAAAACTCGATCTTTTTAAGTAAATTCGATTTGAAGATGAAATTGCTTGAATGCTCTCGAGAATTGATGTAATTTGATTGAAAAAAAAAATCTTCTCAAAGTTAAAGCTTGTTCGGCATCTTTCTAAGACCAAATCAAATCAGAATTGTTGTAGATCAAATCAAGAATTTTTAGAATATACTTCTCTTGGTTGAATTGCTCTATGCATGTGCATGATCCATGCTTCGAACTTTATCCATGATTGGTTAACGGCATTATCCTTGATTGTTTGCCATTATCTCTATGCTATTGATGAGGTTTATTGACCTAAACTTTATCTAAACTTTTCGAGAATATTTGAATTGGATGATGTCAAGTTTATTGTGGATACTTTTCGACCCTAAATGTCTAGCCTTAGCATGCAATTTGTATGATTGAATTTAGGATTGCCATATTATCTCTTATGAACTTTTATGATAACCTTGGATTGTTGGAAATAAAATTGGAGTTTAATTGGATGTTTACTTTTGAGAATTATTTGAAATTAATTTTTCAAATCTTAAAGATAATCTTGTCAAATTAACACTGAATTTTGGATGAGGAAAGGTGGACCTCAATGCCATATTTTCAGCCACCCCTCTCTAACTTTCAAAATTCAAGGCTCAATTGGACTCATTCGACATGGATTTTTTTAGAATAAAAAATTTTAAATCTAAATTAGGAAATTTTATTTCCTAATAGGCAACATCTTTAAGTCGGAAAAACTTATCCGTCGCCGTTCGGATACGATCCTCTCGACTTAATAAAGATGGGGATTTAGTTAATCCGATCTATCATCGTTTAGATCCGATTCGCTATCTTCAAAAAGCCGAATTTAGATTTATGAATATCTTTATTTAAAAAAAACATAAGATTGGATATTCATGCCGATTTTGATGCTATCTTTCTTTACTTGAAATGTGCTTTTCCGGTGGATATGTCTCGATTTAATTCCATATGTTTAAGATACCTAAAAATTTAGTCGGATATGGTTTCTTAGAAACCTTATCTAATTAAAATTTTAGGAAGATATGGTTTATTAGAAACCTTATCTTATTGGATTTGTTTCTGGAATAAAATCAAGAAAATCAAATCAAATCATTCATGCTCATCTTAAGCAAATAAAAAATCATATTCATATCTTGCATCGCCTCATGCATATCCCATATCATATTTTCTGCATAACTTGCTATATCTTATGCCATCTCTGCATGTTCTATATCGTATCTTTTGCTCATCATATTTTCAAGAATCATGGCATCTAGCCTATCCTTGCTTTTCGAACATCATCTATCCTTCATCCATGATTTTCAAGTATCATATGTCATATTCCATCTCATATTTTGCATATCATTTTTTAAAATATGACTTATCCCCCCGCATTTTCGAAAATGCACATTCATACATCATATTTTTTCAAAAAAACTCACATGTTGTAGAATATCACTTGCCATGCCTTTTTTGCTTATCTTTATGCTATGCCGTGATATGTTATGTAATGTGGAAAAATCATTTTTTTTAATTCATGTGTCTTAGTTTAATCAATTCGATTTGTATATTTAGTCCATTCATATTTTTAATTGTTTTGCATGCCTTAATTTGAGTAGTTAACTTTTGCATATAGGGTAACTTGACTCTAAATTTGCATGCTTTGCATATCTCGTCATTTTATATAGTCTCATTGCATTCATTAATTCATACCATTGCATTCATTCCAAATAAATAAAAAAAATACAAAAAATACCTTGTTCGAGCTTAAAGTGAACTCAATCAAGCTCGGGTTGTCAACGTAGGATATCTCATGGAATTAAGGTACCGAAAGGACATTATTTTTAATTAACTAGTGTAATCAAGTCCCCGAACACTTAATCTCTAGTTCGTAGGAATAAAAATAGTCCTTCCGCTATTTTAATTTAAGTTTCTAATCAACCTACCCAAAATGGTTAGTGGCGACTCCAAAGTTAAAATTATTTGAATTAACCAAAGTTGCGAGTTGGTAGGGCTTGGGAAAGTCCGTATTAGGTTAATCTTTAATTATCCCGATAATCCATTAACCTAAGATCTTAACAGATTTTTAGGTCGCGACACTTGGCGACTCGTTGGGGACTAGCTTTAATTTTTTGAAAAAAATTCAAGTCTTAACCGGTTTACTTGAACCTTTGGGAAAATTAATAGTTTTAGTGGATTTAGGCCTAAAGAAAATTTCTTGGATGTCTCGCTTTTGGTGATCTTGATTGAAATTCATATTTGAAGGTGTTAAATGTTTTTGCAGACTTGGAGTGATAAGGGGATGAGTGTTTGCTAACCTATTTGTGTAGGTTGAAGGAGATTGTGTATGATTTACATTGAAGTGTTGGATGCTATAAACCGCCATGCATATCTTTACTGCTTTTGCATTTACATTTAGCACATACAACCCGCCATTGAACCCGAATGGCTAGGCTTAGGATGATACTTGATTAGGGATACTTCGGCCATCCTCGTATGGCCCGAGTCGCCCTTCTCGAGTCCCGAACTTATTTTAAATCGGTGCCAAGAGTTAACACCTCCATCATTCGCCGTGTGATGTGGGTCGTTACTTGGCCGAGCCGGATGTCTACGGGGAATCTTGGTTCAATTGCAAGCCGATGTGGTTTAGTCTCGGATATCCCTAGGGCTCCACTTTTGTCAAGCCATGCTAGATAGAAATCGAACCTCACGAGCATTTTTATGCGCATGTCTATGTGTTTGTTTATTTTGGGCATTCAAAGGCGGTATTCTCTTGAACCCTTTTTCTCCTACTCACTTATATTTTTTGGTCGATCCATGACAATTCTTTAGGAGAGTCATAGTCTCGAGTTATATATTATGGGGAAGGTTTGAGTCATAGCTCCAGCGAAGGATCAATCGAAACGATGGTGGCGCGAATTGCCCGAGGGTAGCCGAGAGATAGTTCGATTTCGCATTGGCCGAATGCTCCCTTTGATTCATATTTGACTTCGATTTGGTCTCATCCGTGCATTGGCGCATTTCGGAGCCCGAAGCCTACTACTTTCATATTCGGTAAGCACGAGCTAACTCCAACTTTAGAAGAGTATAGCATTCTTTTTGGAAAAGTCACTTGACTTTGGGTTGGTTACTCCGCCGATTGGAAAGGATCCGGTCTTGGTTCTATCTGAATATTTGAATGTTAATCGAGATGAGGTAGCTAACGTTTTGAAAGCAAACCGGGAAGTTGCTCCATGTCATTTTTGGATTCATGTTTTGCAAGAGCACTCTTCGAATATGATAGAGCTAAGGTTTTCATACTACTATTCTTCGGCTCAATCATTTTTCCGCATAAACAAAATGCAATCGACCCCATGATTGCATGTTTTGCCCAACAAGTAAACAATGGAAAAAATTTTGTCAATGCCATTTTAACGAAAACCCTCATCTCGCCTTACAAAATTCAAAACATGTCAAGATAAAGCATTTCGCGTTTCACCTGAACTTCTTCAAGTTTGGTTCCTTTCCCACTTTTCCAAATTTGGGAACCTTCTTGAAATTCAAAAAATTTCTGAACTTGAGCACCTCCTTTTGAAATATAAGGATGAACAAGACCATGTTCCCGATTATCATTACTCCCAATGGCTTGTTTTATTACAAAACCCGAGTCCCGTGACTTTCCTTTGGAATGCTCCTTGGTTCAAAGTGGAGGAGGCTAGGTTTACAGGTCGAGATGGAGCACCGGTCCCTCTTTGGGAGTTTCGGCATCATGGAGTATTATCCAATAAGGGTAGTATGGCATGATAATATTCTAGTGGTTCGCATTGTCTTTGACTTGAAGAGCCGAAGATTTGAGGAGCATGTTGCTCTTGCTCATGATGTGGGAGCGGTGCCGGCCGACCAAGCTAGTGTTGCCCAAGGGATTTCTTATTGGGGAGGTCAAGACATATCATACCTCGGTGAGCTACATTCAAGGGCATGTTATCCTAAAAGAGTGGCTTCCGGTTATACCTCGAGTGGCCCTACAAGACACGAAGCGGTTTGAGATCAATCGTCTCAAGCTTAAGCTTGCCAAAGCCACGAAAAAAGCCGAAAAGAGCAAGGAAAAGTACATCGAGCTAGCTAGAGTCTTTATTTACAATTTTTGGCCATTGTTTTCGTTAGGATGTATTCTGGATGTTACTACTTCTAGGTGACCTCTCTGCATGGTTTTATTTTTTCGAGCTTCGTCTAGTCATTTTTTAATTTTAACACTTGAATGGAAAGTGCTCAGAACATCCTGATCTATCATGTGGAAAATTTTTTAGAATGAGCCCAGGCATTTTCCATTTAATAGTGATTTTCTGTTGAGAACAACGTTAGCAGGAATTTTGACAGTTTTTCTGGAACCGATTTTTTCTTGCTGATTACCACTATTAAATGAGTTCCTTCGCTAAATCACAAAACATTAAAGTTGTAGGATGGTCTTTTAACTAGCATCCTACAAAATTTCAGACCTTGAATCGCATTTTTAAGAGGTCTTTTGTTCTTTTTATGGGGATCGAACGAAGCCGTTTTCTAGGCTGGAGTTTTCCGAAGAAGTATTAAACTGTATTGATCCGTTGTGAATCGTTCCATCCTCTAGTACAAAACACGAAAGTTGTTCATCGTTGTATCATCTATCATCTCGTAAATGTTTGCATCATTTCGATCAACACGCGAATTAAGACGAATTTCTTCGTAAAAGCCAACGAAATTGAAAATCGCCTGATTCAATTTTTTGATCATGCTTATTTCATTCTTTGAGTCTAGAGGGATGTCATGAGCCAGCTCACTATTCTTGCTCATTATACTTATTTTGACTTGTACTTTTGAACAGTAATTTATCACGGATCCTCCGCATATTACCCGATCGGTGGCAAGAAAAATGGCCAACGAGCTAAGATCGATGCTGCTGTCCACGACGCTTTGAGTGAATAGCTCGACACTCTAAGCGAGCGTTTTGAAGGGATGATGGCAAGCATCGCGGCCCGGTATCAGCCGTCAAGCTCAAACCCTCTCGCTAGTCATTCCTTCTTCGCTCCCTCCCGCGGACAATCCCGACAAGATCTCGGAGCGTGTTCCCATCAATACCACGCCACCGGAAGATGTTATCATAACCGGTACTTGGATCAAATCCCCCACTATTGTTTCCAATTCTCCAAGCCATCCTTGTAGCTCTTGGACCAAATGACGAAATGGCCAAGCTGTTGGCCTAGATGGAACAAAGAATACAGGAAATGGATGGAACCCATAACATACCTTAGGTCGATTTCTCGGCCTTTTCGAAGGTCAGTGTGCCCGAGAAGTTCAAAATGCCCGACTTCAAAAGTATGATGGCACTTCAAATCTAGTGCAGCATGTCTAGATGTACCAAGCCAGGATGAGCAAGTATGTAGCTAATGGCCCTCTAATGATTCGGACCTTTTAGGCCGAGTATGAAAGAAGTAGCTATGAGATGGTATACGGACTATGAAATCTATAGCATGGAGAGAGTGGGAAAAGGCGGCTAATGCTTTCGTTAAGCATTTTAGTTTCAACTTGAATGTTCTCATTTCTAGGGAAGACCTAGAACAAGCGAGAGATGAAAAAAGGAGAGACAATTAAGCGACGCCACCGGATGGAGGAATGTGGCGTCTCGGTTGAAGCCGGTACCCCTAAGCGAGCTCATGAAGTTGTTTATCTCCACTCTACCGCGAGATGATGCGGTCATGAATCCTCGGATCTACCGCAATGTCGTTCGGTCACCCTATTGCGATGGCCGAAGAAGTCGAGAGTGGCATGAAAAAAGGTTGGTACGGAGATGCTGCCATGAGTACCAAAAGATTTGCGATAAAGAAAGACAAAGAACTTGCCTCATAGGTTAACATGACCTATGCCCGTAAAACCCGTGGCCCAAGTGCCGATTATCCGGATCCCTAACCAGCAGCCGGCCAACTTTGATGCGCAACGGCAAAAAGGAAATTTTTGCCCTCCTCGGCAACTTACTCCTCTCCCCTGGAACCCAATCGCAAGTACTTGTAGTTTTACGTAAGAAAGGGCTTCGACTTCCGAACCTCTACGATTGGGTAATACGAACTCACCAAAGTATGACCCGTCCAAGAAATGTGACTACCACTATGGTGAACCCGTACATGATACGAGATGGTTATTAAGTGTTAAAACACCGTATTCAAGACTTGCTCGATTCTAAAGCGTTCTCATTCCAAGATAATAGTCAACCAAATATCAAGAATAATCCTTTGCCGGATCACTCGAGGCAAGGTTAATGCTATACTTAGCTCAAAACCGGACGGGTAGGTGCTTTCAAGATCCGGGTGACCGATATTTTCAATACTCTAGTTAGAGCAGGCTATTATCGATTGGGAAAATAGTATCGTTCGACCAGCTAAAAGAGAGAATCTTGACTCTCATGAAGGATGTGTTGATAGTCCGGGCGAATCGATTGAAATAGTAGCCAATGTATCCCGGATCGTCATTGATTGGAATCAAGAATTTGCCGCTTTAACTCTGTCCCAATCTCGAGTCTTCTCCGAAGGTTGAAGCGATGAGATGCCGACATGGCTAATCTAATTAAGAGTGATCTCGAGCTAGGCCGACATGCCCGCCCGGAGGACGCAATAGATGAAGAACTCGGGAATTGTCATACCCGAAACTCTAGTGATTACCTCGCCCAACCTTTTCCTTATAAAGATGACAAGGCGGTTCCTTAATCCTATGATCTTGCTCTAATAAGAAGGCCTGGATGTGCTTATAACGATGATCAACCGGCCAAGCAGGTTGTTCGAAAAAAAATGCAAAGGAGTTCTTGGCTATGATCAAAACAAGTGAATACAACATTGTTGATCGGTTGAGAAAATAGCCAGCCTAGGTCTCTCTACTCGAGCTCCTACAAGTCATCCGAAAAGCATCGAGATTCTCGATGAAGGTTTTGGGTCAAATTTATGTGCCTGAAGATATTGGTCAAGATAAGTTGGAGAATTTTGTTGGGACCATTCTTCTAAAGGATCGTGTCGCATTAGCTTATGATGAGATCCTCGCTGAAGGACGAGGCCACAATAAGGCCTTGCACATAACGGTCACGCACAAACAGACTTATGTGGCTCGAGTCCGATTGACAATGGGTCGGCATTGAATATTTGTCCCCTAGCTACATTGAACCGCCTGGGAATTGACTTAGCCGAATGCGGACAACTAAGACCTTAGTGAGATCCTTCGACGGTATGAAAAAGAATGTTATGGGGCAAATTAATCTCGAGATCCGGATTGGACCCTCTTTGTTTGATATCTTGTTCCAAGTGTTAGACATCCCTTCGCATTCAACCTCTTCTTTGGGACGTCCATGGATTCACAATGCGGGTGCTATCCCGTCAAGTCTTCATCGAAAGTCAAGTTCGTGGTTGAGAGAGAAGTTAGTGATCGTTCATGGTGAAGAAGATCATCGGATTTTCAACGAAACGGCTATCCCTTACATCGAGCCAGCTCATATTGAAGAGGATTCGTACCATGCTTTTGAGCTGGTACAAACTATTCATGCTTCGCCAGAGAGTCCTCTACCGGTTCCATAGGTATCGGGCTCTTCCTTCATGGTGGCTAAGATAATGATCGGCAAGGGTTTTGAGCCTGGCAAGGGTTTAGGCAGACATGGCCAAGGGATCCGCAACCCTATTGAGCTTGGAGGTCAGTCCCATACGGTTGGTTTGGGATATTGAGGATATGGCCATCTTGGGCATGGCGAGCGACGTGCGATGGGTTGCGGTAAGTGGAATGTAGTCCTTTCCCACCACCTTTGTACACACTTTCGATCATTGGAGTGATTGGTGGTTACAATGAGTTAGCTCAATTTGAAGATGATTTAGGGATTGTGGTCCCCGACTCACTAATAGACCAAGGTGTCATTGCGAGCCGATGGACCTAGACGACGACAAAGCCGATATTGGAGTCCCCGATCTTGCTTGGATGGTTCGACGATTTGGCCATTGCTACCGTATTTGAGGATCCCATGCAAGTTGATAGAGCACATGAAGAAGGGCCTTACATGGCGCCTAGACCCCCAAGGCCATCCGTCAATGCTATATTCGATGATCCATTGGAGGGTTTAGATTCGAGTAACACTTTTACTCGTATGCAATCCCCTATGTGGGATATTTCTCGCTTTTAGGATTATAGGTTGCATCATTTTCTTAGGATTTTCCTTGTATGTTGCACTTTTCAATTTCCCTTCCAATAAGTTGTAATGCATTGATTTTATTATCAATAAAATTACAGATGTTCTTCATTAAATTCTTTGAATCTTGTCGAGGTATTCCCAAACTAGCCCAATGACAATAACCAAAGATAGAATAAAATTGTCATCCATGGTAGGAAGTGAGAGCTGGGCTTCTTCAAGAATTCTTGTCACACGGTCTTTGAAAACAAAATTCTTCG
The DNA here is from genome assembly GCA_021437795.1 of Rhodamnia rubescens. Taxonomy (NCBI): domain Eukaryota; kingdom Viridiplantae; phylum Streptophyta; class Magnoliopsida; order Myrtales; family Myrtaceae; genus Rhodamnia; species Rhodamnia rubescens. The sequence goes on from JAILYA010000035.1 coordinate 1,023,884, forward strand.
AGGAAAAAACCCATGACTTTTGAAAATTACAAAAAAACTCATGCATGTTTAAACCCAGTTTATTTTTTCGATTCCGCTATTTTATGTTTCGGGGAAAACGTGAGGAGGGAAACCCAAGTGGATTTAGAAGTATATGACCTAGGTGAGTCCAGTCGGACTATGAGGAAATTATTTGGGACTTTGAACGATATGAGGAGGCCAAGCTCTTGAACAAGTGAAAATACTATCTCGATCAATTTGGGCAATGCGAGAAAACCCTAGAGAAGTTAAGATCGGGGCAAACCTTCCTAAAGACATACCCGAACGTTCGACCAAACTCTTAAAGGATTACCGGGACATCTTTACTTGATCCTATGCAGATATGCCCGGTCTCGATCGATCGATCGTCGAACACTTGTTTACCGATCGATCCTTCGATTAAGCCCGTAAAGCAAAAGACACGGAAGGCTAAGCCAAAATTGGCACAAAAGATTAAATAAGAAGTTATAAAAAATTTTTTATGCTGGATTTATTGAGACTACCGAATGCTCGACCGGGTCGCTAACATAGTCCCGGTACTAAAGAAAGACGGTAGAGTTCGGGTCCGTGTCGACTACCGGACTTAAACAAGATTAGTCATAAAGATGATTTTTCACTCCCACACATTGATGTACTCGTCGACAAGATACTGGCGGGGTTTGAGCTGTTTTCATTTATGGAAGGTTTCTCTAAATACAATCAAATTTCGATGAACGTCAATGATAAGTTGAAAACCGCATTCACTACACCATGGGGATTATTTCATTACAAGGTGATGCCATTTAGTCTCAAAAACGCTGGAGCTACGTACCAACGGGCCATAGTTACTTTGTTCCATGACATGATCCATATTGAAATCAAAATTTATGTCGACGACATGATTGCAAAGACAAGGCATGGGGAAGATCACGTTGAAACCTTGACAAAGCTATTCGAAAGACTTCGGAAGTTCGGATTGCGGCTTAACCCACCCAAATGCATTTTTGGCACTAGCTCGGACAAGTTGCTTGGATTTATTGTCGTAGTAAAGGTATCGAGATTGACCCATCCAAGGTGAAAGCCATATGCGAGCTCAAGCCGCCGACAATGGTCAAAGAAGTTCGTAGCATCATGGGTAGGCTGAACTATATTACTCGATTCATTTCTCAATTATCCGATACGGCTAAGCCGTTCCTCAAGTGTTGTTAAAAAAGAATGCGCTAGTCAATTGAGATAGTGAGTGCGATGAGGCTTTTGAAAAACTCGAAGCAACATCTCATGAATCTACCCATACTTGTTCGGCCAATGCCAGGGCAACCTTTGATCCTTTATCTTACTATCAATAGCGAGTCATTGAGTGCGATGCTAGCTCAAGTGAGTCGCAAGGATGGGAAAGAACGTGCTATTTACTATTTGAGCAAGAAATTCACGGCTTTTGAGATGAATTATTTCGAGGCCGAGAAGACATGTGTGGCATTAGTCCGGGTCCTACACGGACTTCGACAATATACTTTGCACTATCGGGTACTCCTGGTGACGGAATGTGATCCTATTAAGTACCTGCTGAATCAACCAGCCTTGATCGGCAAATTTGCCAAATGGCAGATCCTCATTTTCGAATTTGATATTCAGTATTTGTCGCAAAAAGTAAGTCAAGGAACGGGCCATAGCCGATATCCTAGCCGAAAGTCCGAGGCAAGACGATGAGACATATCATCCCGAGAATCGAATCATGTTAATAGATGATTACGTCTGGACCATGTATTTTGACGGAGCTGTAAATTTATCCGGATCGTGCATTTGGAGCGATTCTAATATCCTCTCGGTGGCCAGCATTATCCTGTGGCAGCGAAGTTGCTATTTCCTTTGCACAAATACATGGCGAATACGAAGCGTATGTTCTCTACTTACAAGCCGCGATTGAAATGGGCATAACCCGGCTTAAGGTATTCGGAGATTCCGCTTTAATTATTCTCCAAACCTGTTGGGAAATGGAAAACACGGGATGCTAAGTTGCTACCCTACCATGAGTATCTGGATGAGTTGGTGGAGGAATTTGATGATATCTCATTTGAGTATCTATCTAGGACTCACAATCGGTTCATTGATGCATTAGCAACCTTGTCTTCAATGTTACAAGTCACCAATGGGCTTGAGGTTGAACCCTTGAAGATCCAGTCCGAGAAAGTCGGCATATTGTATGGCCGTGACTAATGAACCCGATGGCAAACCGTGGTTCCATGACATCAAGACTTATATTCGAAGCAAGAGTTTCCCGAGAAGAGATCTTGTGTCTAATCAAAGATATATAAAAAAGATGGCTCTCGAAGTTCTTTTTGAGTGGAGAGAATTTATATAAGCGGTCATTCGATTCAACCCTTTTAAGATGCATTGATTCTACTAAAGCGATCTGTCTCGATGATGAAAGTACATGATGAAATTTGTGGTCCACACATGAATGGTCACATGTTAGCTAAAAAGATCATGAGGTTGGGTTATTATTGGCTCACGTTAGAAAGCGATTGTCTTCAGCATGTTCGGAGTTGTCATAAATGCCGGATTCATGGGGACAAGATCAATGTTCCTCCAAACGAATTGCATCGGTTGTCGGAACCTTGGCCATTTTCTATGTGGGGCATCGACGTAATTAGTCCTATTAACCCCAAAGAGTCTAATGGGCATCGATTCAATTTGGTCGACATCGACTATTTTTCCAAATGGATAGAAGCCACATCATATTTGGCAATCACGACACGAAATGTGGTGAAGTTCATTCGTCGAGATATTATCGCTCGATACGGTTCACCTGAAGCCATAATCACCGACAATGGCTCGAACTTAAATAATAAGCTGGTCGACGAATTGTTTCGAGAATTCAAGATCAAACATCTCGAACTCTTCTCCATACCGTCCTCGGATGAATGGAGCGGTGGAGGTGGCCAATAAGATTATCAAGAAGATCTTAGCCAAAATGGCTGAGAATTATCGTGATTGGCATGAAAGGTTGCCGTTTGCACTCATGGCATATCGAACGTCAATTCGAACGTCTATCGGAGCAACCCCATACTCTCTTGTATATGGGATGGAAGCGAGATACCGATCGAGGTGGAAATTCCTTCTTTGCGGATATTGTCTCAAGTGAAGCTTCTGAAGCTAATTGGGTCTAGCAGAAAATGGATCAATTGAACATGATTGATGAGAAACGGCTTAAGGTTGTATGTCATGGCCGGTGCTATCGGTAGAGAGGGTTGCTAAATCCTTTAACAAAAAGGTCCGGCCTCGACATTTCCAGGTTGGTGACCTTATTTTGTGGAAATTGTTGCCAATAGTTCCACTTCCCGGAAGGGAAGTTCGCTCCGAACTACGGTGGTCCATTTGTCGTGAAGAAGGCGCTCCCTAGTGGTGCTTCGATCCTAGCCGAGATGGATGGTCGTGTCTTCACCAGTCCGGTCAATTCTAATACCGTAAAGAAGTATTATGCTTGATTTATTCGACATTTGGGTCAAGTTATAATCTATTTTGATGTTTACTCATGCACCGCTTATACTCGTTTATCCGTTTGTTTTTACGTTAGCATTATTAATCTATACTCGTGAGATGGTTTCATTTAGGAAGTTTCTCGATCCCATTGAACTAATCATTTTGAATGAGGAATGTACGGACGATGAAAGGCAAGCCATTTCCATACACGTCCTATATTTTAATCCCTAGTGAGAAAAGTGAAAGTTTCCATGCTCACAAGGTAAAGGGTTATCTCGCGAAAAGTATGACGACCAAAGTGATATGAGGCATTCGCTTTCTCTACCCAAACAGAGACAGGTTATCCATTGCTAATCCCCTTTGAACGGTGACTTTATTTCATACCCCTATCACGAGCAACCCCATATTGGAGCAATTCTCGGAGATTCAAAGGATGAATAAAATTTTCTTGCTTTCACTTGCATTAATCTTCAAGTGTATTTATTGCATGTGAATTCTGTGTTAACTCAAGTGCCTTAGACATGACGAAGAGCATTTCATTACCATACATACATGATCCTTTGTTTAACCCAATTTGAGCGGTAAATTCATTTTTCAAAACCCGATTGGTGATTATCTTGGCAAAGAATCATTTGAAACCATCTCGACAAACAAGTAGAGTGCCTTGGGGCAAACTAAAACTCGAAAGATTTCTTTGGGAAAATATGCAAAAGATCCCGATGAGACCCTTTCCTTCCTTTTGAAAGAAAAAAAGAGCTCAATGAAAGAGAGGCGTGAGAAGGGAATAAGAAAAGCAAAGGCTTGCCATGCAAAAAAAAAAAAACCTAAGAAATGCAACCTGAAAGATAAAAGGCCCTCTCCTATCATGAGAAACAAAAAAAAAAAAAAAAAAGCTCTCTCGGAAAAATCTCTAGAAGGAAGGGAGGTCTTAGCTGAATATGCTCAAATGTTCCTCGGAGAAAAATTCACAAGAGCGTCATGCTTAAAATGGCAAAGAGAGATGATCACCAATCTCACAATTATACTCATCTTGTTGTAAATAGGCCTTTTATTTCCAAGCCTACCCCGAACCTACATTACAACCCTCACCAAAAGTCTCTTCGATTAGGGCATTTGGGTTAATGTAGTATTTTAGATTGCTTATAAATATCACTCGAAGAAGTGCGAGCAAGATCATTTTTATCTCATTTCACGGGGTTCCCGACTTGTAAACCTAATGCAACCGATAAAGATCTCCTTTCATTTCTAAGCTTGATGACTCACATGAGTCCTTTGATCGCTTTTAACCAAACCCTGAATTACAATTCTTGCAAAAGACCTCATGGATTGGTCTGGTCATACTAATTGCGAGAATACTCGGACCATTGTCGAATGTGAAGATGATAGTTCCGAATGTTTACCGTACCCGTATCAATGGTCGGATTTCAAAAGCCTTGTCATGAGAATGAGTGAAAGTCTTTTCTGATCGAAGGTTCCTTATTCAATTTGTTTAGATTTATCATAAGGATCATACGGGTTTCCTTATTGATAGAGTTCCCCAGTGAAGCCTTGTAATGCGAGCAAAAAGTTCAAAGATTTGTGGACATATCATGTTGCATTTACATTCATTTTGTTCATGATATACCTCAAGTGACTAAACAGGTATGATACTGATCGGCTGGCCATTCATTAAAACCGTTCGGAGAATCTAGGTAAGTTTTCTTAACCCTTTTCAAATTGACAGCTTTGCTCATTTAAGTTGTCATTTTAACATCTCGTATTTGTCATGATTCATTTCGGGCAACACATCCCTTTTGTATTTATCGATTCGGTTTGATAGTACATCCTTTATAATTATGCTATACAGCATTGATGGTATTGATTCATGACGACATATGCACCCATGATCTCTACCTTTGTCAAATCGCAATGACATATGCACTTGCGATCTTGATCCGTTGTCAAATCATAACAACGTAGCTTTTATGGTTTTGACCCTTATCAAATTATGATGACATAAGCGTTCATGATTTTGATCCCCAACCAAATCACAATGACGTAGCTCTTGTGGTGTTGGTCTCTTTTATCAAAGCTATGATGACGTAACTCTTATGGCTACGATATCATTTTAATCAAATCACAACGACGTAGCTCTTGTGGTTTTGGTCTCTTTTGCCAAATCATGATAACATATGCACTCATGATCTTGGTCTTTTTATCAAATCACAACGATGTACGCTCTTGTGATCTTGATTCTATCATTAAAATTCATCATTTGCATTTGCAAAATTTAGGTTTCAATTTTGGTCTTTGAGTGAAACCTCTGCAAGCTTCCACTCAAAGAGGGGCAGCTTTTGATTTTTAGAAATTCATTTATTTACTTTATAAAATGAGAGTTAGCCATAATTTTCGCAAAAATTAAATCCTCATACATTGCATATTTATTTTTCTGTCGGTCATTGCATTTAAGGTTAGGTGTGAGTTAATTGAGCTTAGTTTGACAAGCGGTTGGACCGAACTCAGTCTAAAAATTTCAACTAGGACAATAGGGTGCCGAATTTTGTGTGGGCTAAGTGAACATAATTTTTGAGCTTGTTTCGGACCATTTGGGCTTAATTACTTAATTAAGGCTTTCGGTTAAATGTCCGTCGGTTAGAACAAGCCTTAATTAAGCCCGAGGGTGCGAGATGAGCCCATGATTTGGATTGTAGAGTTCGGATGGAAAATTCGACTAAGGGCTAGAGTGAGAGTGCCGAAGTTCTATATTGATTTGGACCTAATTCAAGCTCCAATCAGCCCATTTTGGCTCTTTTAATTAAGTGAAGCTTCCAGTTAATTACCCATTAATTATCTAGAACCCATTTAGGCCCAAAATTTCATTTCAAACCCACAAAAGAGGCCATTTTTAGCCATTTATCTCATCATTGCCCCCTTTGGCCGAGATTCATAGAGTCCTAGTGAAATTGGACTCTTAAATCTTCAAATCGATTCAGAATTTCATTTAGTTAAAAGATCTTATCTTAAGAGGTGATCTAAGAAATTAAAACTCTATCACTAAGCAATTAATAACAGAGAGTTTTGATGGAATAGGACTCCTCTAAATCTAAGGCCCACATTAGATCTCGTTCTGGTTAGGACTCTCGATCCGATGATCCGAAACGAGTCATATTCCTACTAGAACTCCGAGCTCGAGCTCTACATATACAAGGGTTCAGTTCAAGCACACAAGGTCGGCATTTTGTGAGCTTCACACGTTTAGAAAGTTTAGAGAAATTTCAAGAGATAGAGAGGGAGTCACGGCCGAAATTCTATCCCGTCGGCAGCCTAGAGCAGTTTTGCGCCAATTGACCGTGCGTCGTCGTCCGTGCTCCAATAGAATCATACCAGGTATCGTGACGTTCAGCATTCGACAATCTATCACTAGCAGCTGACAGTACATCGATCGGACGTCTAGAACTTCCCGTCCAAGCCTTTGAAGTTGCTGTTCCTGCCAACCAGTTCAGCAAGCTGCCTGTCCCAATTGGTGCCACTGTTCAGCCCCCAAATCAAGGTTGATTGGCTCTTATTTTGTTATTATTTGAAGGTTTAACTCTGCATCTACAAGTGTTAGATTGATCGGGATATTTTGGCGACAAATCGAGTCAAAAGGGGATCGTTTTGGGTTGATCATCAAGGTTGCGAGCGTGCAGAATTTAACTAGGAAAAGAGGTAATTTTCTTAACTTTTGATTGCCAATCTTTGATTGTTTGCTTGGAAAACTTACATTGTTGTTCTTAAACTTCTTTGAACACATGATTTGTAATTAAAACTAGAGAAATTCAAGCATTTTTGTGCTAGAACCTAACAATTGATCCTCTCGGCATAAAAACTCTAATCTTTTTATGTAAATTCGATGTGAAGATGAAATTGCTTGAATGCTCTCGAGAATTGATGTAATTTGATTGAAAAAAATTCTCTTCTCAAAGTTAAAGCTTGTTCGGCATCTTTGTAAGACCAAATCAAATCAAAATTGTTGTAGATCAAATCTGGAATTTTCAGAATATACTTCTCTTGGTTGAATTGCTCTATGCTTGTGCATGATCCATGCTTCGAACTTCATCCATGATTGGTTAAGCGGCATTATCCTTGTTTGTTTGACATTATCTCTATGCTACTGATGAGGTTTATTGACCTAAACTTTATCTAAACTTTTCGAGAATATTTGAATTGGATGATGTCAAGTTTATTGTGGATACTTTTCGACCCTAAATGTCTAGCCTTAGCATGCAATTTGTTTGATTGAATTTAGGATTGCCATCTTATCTCTTATGAACTTTTTTGATAACCTTGGATTGTTGGAGATAAAATTGGAGTTTAATTGGATGTTTACTTTTGAGAATTATTTGAAATTAATTTTTCAAATCTTAAAGATAATCTTGTCAAATTAACACTGGATTTTGGATGAGGAAAGGTGGACCTCAATGCCATATTTTCGGCCACCCCTCTCTAACTTTCGAAATTCAAGGCTCAATTGGACTCATTTGACATGGATTTTTTTAGAATTAAAAATTTTAAATCTAAATTAGGAAATTTTATTTCTTAATAGGCAATATCTTTAAGTCGAATAAAATTATCCGTCGACGTTCGGATACGACCCTCCGACTTAATAAAGATGGGGATTTAGTTAATTTGATCTATCGCCGTTTAGATTTGATTCGCTATCTTCAAAAAGCCGAATTTAGATTTATGAATATCATTATTTTAAAAAAACATAAGATTGGATATTCATGTCGATTTTGATGCTATCTTTCTTTACTTGAAATGTGCTTTCCGACGGATATGTCTCGATTTAATTCCATATGTTTAAGATACCTAAAAATTTTGTCGGATATGGTTTCTTAGAAACCTTATCTAATTAAAATTTTAGGAAGATATGGTTTCTTAGAAATCTTATCTTATCGGATTTGTTTTTGGAATAAAATCAAGATAATCAAATTAAATCATTCATGCTCATCTTAAGCAAATAAAAAATCATATTCATATCTTGCATCGCCTCATGCATAGCCCATATCATATTTTCTGCATAACTTACTATATCTTATGTCATCTCGCATGTTCTATATCATATCTTTTGCACATCATATTTTCAAGAATCATAGCATCTAGCCTATCCCTGCTTTTCAAACATCATCTATCCTTCATCCATGATTTTCAAGTATCATATGTCATATTCCATCTCATATTTTGCATATCATTTTTTAAAATATGACTTATCCCCCCACATTTTCGAAAATGCACATTCATACATCATATTTTTTTCAAAAAAAAATCACATGTTGTAGAATATCACTTGCCATGCCTTATTTGCTTATCTTTATGCCATGCCGTGATATGTTATGTAATGTGGAAAAATCATTTTTTTTAATTCATGTGTCTTAGTTTAATCAATTCGATTTGCATATTTAGTCCATTCATATTTTTAATTGTTTTGCATGCCTTAATTTGAGTAGTTAACTTTTGCATATAAGGTAACTTGACTCTAAATTTGCATGATTTGCATATCTCATCATTTTAGATAGTCTCATTGCATTCATTCATTCATACCATTGCATTCATTCCAAATAAATGAAAAAAATACAAAAAATACCTTGTTCGAGCTTAAAGTGAACTCAATCAAGCTCGGGTTGTCAACGTAGGATATCTCATGGAATTAAGGTACTGAAAGGACATTAATTTTAATTAACTAGTGTAATCAAGTCCTCGAACACTTAATCTCTGGTTCGTAGGAATAAAAATAGTTCTCCCGCTATTTTTACCTAAGTTTCTAATCAACCTACCCAAAATGGTTAGTGGCGACTCCAAAGTTAAGATCATTTGAATTAACCAAAGTTGCAAGTTATTAGGGCTTGGGAGAGTCCGTATTAGGTTAGTCTTTAATTATCCCGATAATCCATTAACCTAAGATCTTAACAGATTTTTAGGTCGCGACAAACCTCATCCCGCACCTATGGGGCTTGAGAAACTTCATCAAGATCTGTCTAAACAACATGATTCTCGAACCCCTATAGGCTCAATCTATGACATGGGATGCTCCATGATCGTCAGTATATAGCAGAGAAAAATGACATAGTAATTCTCACTTTATCATTATCCTCAATAGTTTTTTTGGCAGCTACCTTCTTTGGCCAATCAAATTTTAGAAACTTCATTATTTGTTATTCCACAATTCTTGTGCCTCCATTGGGATTATAAACTCAAGACCGTTTTAATGATCCGGCCAAATATACAAAGTAACACCGAGTAGATCTAGAGTCCAACTTACTTAATGTTGGGTAATATAACTTCACTGGGCGGGACAACCCCAAATCTTTAGATGGTTTGGCTAGATTTACGTCAAGTCTGTAACTCAAAATGAGTCAACGGAATATCTTTGGTGGGAACACGGTTTAGAAAGTAAAAGGATGCTCGAAAGCTTCACCCCACAGAGAACTATGTAGGTTCATTCTACTAATCATACTCCTTATCATATACTTAAGAGTGTGGTTATGCCTTTCAACCATACCATTTTATTCAAGATTTTAGGTATAATAAATCGAGCTACTATCTCGGACTCCTCTAAGTATTTATCAAATGGCCTTTTTAAGCTGTCCAAGATTGCCATGTTTGGCAAAATACTCACAACCTTAGTCCGATTTGACATCCTTTATGACTTTTCCCTACTCAAGTATAGATAATCATATCGGGAATAGTCGCCAATAAATGTGTTGAAATAAAAATTTCTACACAAGGTTTCCGTATAGAGTTCATCGATATCAATGTAAATGACCTCTAATAGGTCAAAATTTCGGACTACAATTTTCTTTCTTATCTTAGTCATCTTTCCCTTACATCGGTATATGCAAGTCTCTAGGTTACATTTAAGAGCACGTAGGATGTTAGCTTTTATCATCCTTTCCACTCTCTCCCTAGATATGTGGCTAAGTCATTTATGCCACAATGCGGAAGACCTGTTCTTTAGGTAGAGGTCTTTTGGAATTAACATTTTTAGTTGTATAAGTGACGTATATATCATTAGAAGTTAAACACAATTAGTATAATCCATTGGACATATTGCAACGCCCAACCTTATTTGACTTAAAAACCACGAAAATACCGTTGTCCCTTATTTCAAAGAGTAATCACACATGTCCAAACAAGACACGAAAACTAAGTTCCATCTAAAGGAATGTACAATAAATGTGTTCCTTAATATCAAATCAAAACCAAAATCTGAAATTAAAAAGACATCTACCATGAACTCAATATCGGCTTTATTGTTGTTTCCCACGGTCGCTTTGATTTACCTTGATTTGGCTTCCTACAATTCATGAATCCATATATAGTGAACACAGCAAAATTGGTTGCACAATTATCTAGCCTCCATGAACTGGATGAGGTTTCGATAGGTTGGATTGACAAACCAAAGCTAAAGAATCATTTCCTGCATGCTCACACTCACACAACCAAGTTTTTATTTGTTGTAGTTCCTTTATGTGACCTTTTTTCTTACAAAAGAAGTTGTGGTCACCATCTTTCTTAAAGGATACTATCATTTGACCAAAAGCGTTAGAATGACCAAGTAGTTTCGGGGAGTTCCTTTATAAGTATGATTTTGACCTATTAATTGATCGGTCCACCATCCTTATGCCGTAACTTCTAATCCCACTAGAACCATCAAACTTCATGTTGAAGAGTCCTTACGAGATGTTTCACAATCTCAACATTAGACGATACGGTTCCTAATCTCTAAGGCTTCCATCATATGTATAACGGTGCGATAATCAACCGGCAAACCACTTTCAAAGTGGTCTTGAATGGATTGCTTTAGACATAATAAGCAAATTCGATTGCTTTTAACCCAAATAACAAAATATGCCTTCTCGGATTCCATACTATCAGCAGTAAGATCTACCGGCTTATCCTTAATAAGAACAATATGGACTTCGCCAACTTCATCCCAAATATAAAATCCTCCACCCACTTCTCAAAGTTTGAACCAATATAAACCTCAATCTTAATGGAGTTATCGTTTACGAGAGAATGTAACAAATTTAACAAGCAATGTATACAATTAGCATCTTGTGAGTACTGTATAACTTGAACTTTATAAGTACAAATCTTGAGGGTTAGATGTATTATCATATAATCACCTTGGGGCAAAATACATGGCATGCACTTTATACATGACAACCAACATGAAAATATATTTCAACCTTCGTGAATCACCATCTTTGGGTGTATAAACCATTATGATTAGTCGTTGTGTACATTTGACCCTTCGTGCATCAATATTGTGTAACTTAAAACCTTATAAGTACACATCTTGAGAGTTACATATATCATCACATAATCACCTTTGGGCGGAATATATAACATGCGGTTGTAAACTCTCCACATGACAAATGCCATGTGAATATATTCCAATCTTTATGAATCACTACCTTTGGGTGTATGAACATTAGAATCGGTCAATCTTCAACCATATGTTGTACATGTATCTCTTCATGAATCAATACATGATCACCTCCTTTGGGAGTATGACCACGCATTAAAACAAGAGACATCCCACCATAATATGAGATCAATATTTCTCAAACCCAACCAGGAGTACCACTTTGGTGGTCACACCTAATTGAATTTTTAAAACTCTCACTCTAGGGATATAAACTTTATGTCTCACATTTACTATATACATGTGATTTTAGACTTGATAATAGGGGCACTTTATCCTAAAATCACAGGCGATGCTTTTACCATTGCTCCATTCATTGATGCATGTTAAAAATTTACACATGCCAACACATAATAATACTCTACACATCATGTATGTGGTCATATACATGAGAGCTAGCCTTAGTATTTTCAAAATTATATGGAAATACAGGAAAAATGCCAACAATACGCCCAAAAAGTACATATATATATAGGATTTTTATGCATTTTTATACATTAAAAATTCTCAAACATATAAAAAAATATATGACATTGTAGAGCATCTTCATATATCACATTGTAGAGCAACTTCATATGAGCACAACGGTACCAAGAACGCCCCAAACGGAACTCGGATGCGCCCATACGTGTCGAAACAAAATATGGCATGAAAACCTCGCTTGCCGCATGTGCTTTGCGCCTTAGTTGGCCCACATGGCCGGTTCGATCGGTACAATCCCATCGTTGACTAGTTAGGCCGGTCAACGATCTAACTCGGGAAAATTAGGTCGGGTTAAAGCCTGGATCGGATTGACCTGGTCAACTCGAGTGGGGTTGGTTAACGGGCCCCGGCCATATCTAGCCCGATGGCATCACCTAGGCATAGGGCGCACCGGATGTATGCCACGTGGCTAATTGGATGAGGGCCACGCGTGGCGCACCAACACCCCATCACGTATCTGCGCTTTACGCAACACCGACATGTGTCACCTACTTGTTAGTCGCGTGGCGTGAGGCTTGCCGCCTCCCATGCGCTTGTATGCCATGCTCCTAAAGCGGTGTGGCACATGGCGTGGGTGGGATCCACGCACGCACGTCCCCCAAAAATGTGTCGTAGGTGTGAGGTCGCATCGGGCCTCCACCGGAGGCGCGCTACCACTCGAAACCACCGTCTTGACGAGATGAACTCAAATATGTGATCAAAACACATTTTCATTGGATAAAAATTCCAAAAACGGGCATGAACCGAAAGTTCCAAATCTAGACTACGTAAGCTCCGATACCACATGTAAGCCGATATAAATCTTGTTACGATAATCTTAGGATCAACATAGCTAGATTCTAAAAACAGCATAATGGTTTAAAGGAATTTGTGCACCTGATTTGGAACCATCGCTACTTTAGGCGAGTAACGACGACGCTCGCTATTTTCTCCTTTATGACCCTCTCGTATCCCTAGCTTAATGAGATAGTACGTCAATGATGTCAATCCATATGTATTCTATATGTGAGGTTGTTATGAGTTCGTTAGGGATAGAGGAGGGACTCGGAATGCTATTTATAGAGTTTTCGGCCTGGCCCTCTCATCGGAATTGGGCTCAACTCGACCCACACAATGCCATGCCCATATCACCGGTTAAGAATTTTTATATCTTACCTTATTAGACCAACCCCATAAATGGTAAATTAATCATGTAAAATGGTAGTTACAATCTTAATTAATATAAGCTCACGTTAGGAAAACCTTACAATGGAAGCCACCATGGCCACGAGCTCGAAGCTCAAGTGGCCATTGTTGAGGGGAAACAGAACATTGTAGCCACGTAGGTGATCTTGAAACTTGAGCGGCCAAGGCTACTTGAAGCTCCGGGCTTGAGGTCGAGCTTTGTAGCCAAAGTGGCCATGAGCTCGAGCTTGAGCCACGGTGGACACAAGAGGAAATAAGAAATGCAAGTGCTAAACACATGAAATCACAAAATTTCTACAAGGTGCGTGTGACATTCGAATTTCGATCCTTTTCGAGTTTATGAATGAATAAAATATCCTCCGATGTATCTCAATTAAATCTCGCTCGGACTTGATCGATCTTGAGATAGCTAACCGAAATGGAAATGCTAACTAGGATTTAAGTACGTGGACTAAAGAACTCGACCATGGACTGGTACTTTGACCACAAGGATTGTCGAGGAAAAGTTTTGAACCGTTAGAGGCCGATCTAAGATTGGTCTTAGAACGATTTGCTAGTCTTATACGATGGGTTTGCGGGTGACTCCGTTTGACCATTGTCGATTTGCAGATCAACCTAAACTAATTCCCGACGATCGCGTCCTTTGGAACTAATGACCGACCATCGTAATTACATGACAACCAAAGTTGCCATGGTTCGAATAACTCTTAAACGTGACGGTAATCATGGGTCGATATGTGTAACTCCAAAAAACCGCCCGTTAGTTTGAGCTACACCGAAACCGAGATTGAGCGATTTTAGCCACGAAATAGACTTGAAGTTAGGCATCGGGAATTCAATGATTCCGATAATGAAAATTTGGAATTCGCCTCGTCAATGTTAAGCGGATTGTAAGTCGGTCAAGAAAAGTTGAAAAAAATAGAAATCGGGACCGTAAGTGAGAAATTACTTGTTATACCCCGAGAAATTGCAAGGGCAAGGTTGTCATTTGGTATTTTCATATGTGGCTGAATTCATGAGGACAATATGATCTTGATTTGAGCTTGAGTTGATTGGGGAACAACCTTCGACAAATCAATGACACAAGTAAAGAAAAACCCATTAACCCTCTACACTATTTGCCACTATTCCACTTCTTACACACTCAATCTTACCCCATCAACCACTCCACTCACAAGATTTGAATTTTAGAGCCTTGATATCAACTTGTGATCACAATCTTCTCTCCTCGCTTCTCATTTTGGCTGAAGCAAACTCTCTCTCTACTCTCCCTCTCGGTTTTCTCTCTCGGCCGTTCCTCTCGCCGCCGGCCATCGCCGCTCACTATTCCAAAGCAATAACTCCGCCATCCGTGCCCCGTTTCCGACGAGCCATATACCGTTAGAAAGCTCTTTTTCTTACCGTTCCAATAATATATTATAAGCCCAAATCCACCCAGCAGTTTGTTCGGAGAGCCGTTTGAAGCAGCAAAAGTCGCTACTCGAAGCAATCTAAACCCGAGAAACTAGCTTGGAACCGTGGACTTTTAAGGGCTGATCTTTATTCATCCTTGAGGTATATAATCCTCTAAGATTAGTTTAAGTGTTGTGGAACCTTGATATGTTGATTAAATCTTAGTTAAGGGTGGATTAGTTGCTGATTTGCCATGGTTTTTTGATGAAATCGAATCAGCCTCCAAACTTCCAGTTCTGACCGTCGGTGTTTGCTGCTGTACCAAGGGCTTTGAAGGCTTTTTTTAAGTGGTGAGTTAGCCCTAAACTCATATTAGGACTTGGGGTTACTGATATACCAAGTGTGGACGTGATTTGGCATGAATTAATGGGCTGTTTTAGTGAATTTTGCTCCAAACCCGAGAATGCATAACTTATGTACTTTGTGCTCAATTTGTTGAGGGCTATTGTGATGACAACTAGGCTGTTATGGAGAGTATGGTTCAGCCTTTAATGTTACATGGCATGTCATACATGTATTCCATGTGTACATGGACTTGATTGGTTCTTTATGGCTTGTAAGCTCCATATGGACTTTCGTCGGGCTTTGATGCATGTTGAGTTGTTTGGGCTTCGGGTTGTTGTAGGAGGCCAAATGCATGTGTAGGTGACCTATTATGGTCCCTTTATGATCAAGCCAACTATTTATTTGTTTGGGCCCAAGTTGAGGACTTGAGTATTATTAGAGATGATGAGCATGCTAGATCAATATCCATGCAAGTTTGACTTTGTAAAGAACGTGTGAATCAAGTACTTGAATTTGTGAGTTAAGCCTTGCATGTTCGGTCGTGAGCGATGTTATATGATGAAATTGGTTAATTTGAACTTGAAATGTAGCGTTTGGCCATAAATGAGGAAATGAGGAAATGAGGGCTAAGCGCCGAATTTGTGAAATTGAGATTGAATTATGCCCATTGATATTGTTATGTACTTGATTGGCCGATTGGGTGAAATGTAATAATGTGCATGTGAATACCCCGAGACGTGTTGACGCGGGTGGGGTCTATAGTCGACTAAATGTCATGATATGAGTATATATGCACATTATACCCTAATGCGATAATTGTGGGGTTTATGACATCATGATGCATACTAACGCTGAATTTAACCCGAGGCGTATTAACGCGCATCCGACCTAAGGTACTCTTGACCTAGTTTAGGTTTAGGATTAGCTCACAAAGATATATTCTCACCCCGTTGTGGGACACCCTTTTCAAACCCCAAGCCCCGACCTTGCCGCCTATCTATTTTGAGGAGCCGATGAGCATCACGATGATGGCTGCCAAGTATCCCGTGGGAGTGGATAAGATTTATATTATGAAAGGAAGTATAGTTTGGGTCGATGAAGGGGGCGACGATTGGAATCCTCATCTCTATGAGGCATGGTTTTATCGATATGTCGATACGACTTATGGGCCGCCGAGGAGTTACGACATACCGAGGAGCATGATCCCCGGGTGGTGCAACCCGATGCCTCCCGATGGTGTAGTGTTTGACTCCATCACCGAGCCTCGTAGCTAGCCAGCCAGTATCCTCCGGGCTCCGCCGTCGATGTTGAGATCGTGGAGCCCTCGATGCCAAAGACAAACCCGGGAGAACCTCCCGAGTTGGAGCTCATGGATGGAGATGATATTGACTTCCCATTGGATCCATATTTCGAGCATGTGGAAAAGGAAGAGGAAGAATATGTTCCAATGGACTCCGAGTCGGATGCTTCTACGAGTACGACCTAGTTGCTGATGAGGACTTATTTGAGGATAGTGAGCCCGACCTCTAGGTGTAGCCATAGCACCTAGCTTTTGATGTTCCTTTGGGTTTATGTAGTAGAACCCCCTTTTGGCTTATATCGCCTTCGTCGAACCCTTAGTTCTTTACTTTATCCCTCGTGTTGTAAAATACTATGTGTTATGTTATGATGTTTCCTTAAGTCATCTTGTCTTAAATTGTTCGAGATTAGTTTATACTTCCACTTGTGCATATCATATCACATTAAGCTACGTCGTTGGATCCTGGGATTATCTATGCGAACGACCGCGACGGGATGTTGTCGAGCTCGAAGGACTCGGAGCGTGACATCCCCGTTTAAGTGGTATCGAGCAAGGTCAGCTCAATCTAAGTTGGTTGAGACGTGGAGTGAAAAGGAGAGATGACTTTGGGATGACTGGGTAGCTAGACCTTAAGGATTCGCTAGAATTAGGCACAATATGCACGACATGTGAATTGGCATTTGCGATTGGCACACTTGATTTGTATCATCTTGAGTGATTAAGGGTATTAAAACTTCGTACTTGGCTTTATATGTGGTTGAGCATTGGTATTTGTACTTAGCATGTTTGTTGATCACTTATTGTCTATTTGGTGAATGGGTAGCTTGTTGTGATACACTAAGTTGCGGGTGCGGCCTGGACTTGAGGTATAAATGCAAATCCTTGGGAGTGGTACTTCGCTTGTTTGTGATGATTGATTGCATTGGCTGTGGTTGTTGCCGTAATATGTGGCATAGAAGCGCTAGACTTAAATGGTTGGCTTAGGTCTCTAACTCCTGGATGGAATTATAGTGGTTTAGGTATTGTGAGAATTAGCAAGAATGAGCAATCAAGGTAGAAATACCATAGGAGCTTCGAGCTCAATAGCCTAGATCGTGGAAGACCGAGAGTAGATGGGGTCCCGAGAGCATTAGAGAAAATTAGAAATCTAATGGGCGAGGTAGGCATGAAAGGGCTACCGCTATTGCCCAAGCCGCCGAAGGTCTTGTGGCTATTTCCAACTTAGCAAATGCTAACCAGGGGCATAACGGGAATGGTAACGGGGGTGGAAATGGAAACGGGAATGAGACGCCATGGGTGTTGGTAGAATAGTTCGGTTGAAGCCAAACAGTTCGATGGAAGAGAGGCAGGCCTCGTTAGATTGATGGACTGAGAAAGCTTTCGAGGTTTTAGGATGTATTGAAGCCAAAAAGGTGACATTGGCGTGTACCTTGGAAGGTGCGCCAATGATCGCGGTGGAAGGCCACAAAGGGCGAGTTTTCCCGGAAGGCACATTGCCCAATTGGACCGCCTTCTCAAAGGTGTTTAATGAAAGATACTTCTCGAAACTGCGCAAGAACGAGAAGTTGGTTGAGTTCCAACGGTTGCGCCGTAACCACCTGTCAATTGACCAAGTATGAAGTAGAGTTTTCAAGATCGTCGAAATACGCTCCCAGAATAATCGAGAATTCCCTTAGATAGGGCGCGAAGGTTTAGAGATGGACTAAGGCCCGAACTCCGCGATCGGTTAATACTCGCTGAATCTAAGGAACTATGATAAGATGTACGAGCGAGGCCGGATGATAGAACAAGACATGAAAGAAAGGGCTACCGCTTCTAGATCGCGGTTTAACCTTGCTAGGGACCATCATCACTTTAGCAAGAGACCGATGACGAATAACCGACGATTCATCCCTCTAATTAAGAAGAATATTGGAAAGCCTGTTCATCGAATAACCGGAACTACCGTCGGTGTGAAAGGAGGCATGGCAATGGACCTTGCCCGAGTAGGACGGGCGCGTGTTTCAAGTGTGGCCATTGGGCCATCGGATGAGGACTTGCCCAAGTCGGGTCCGAGATCGCAATTTCGGGCACAACGACCTCAAGCAAGAGCTGCCCCGCGTAACCACCCGAACCCGGGCGCCAGGTCAAGGGAAAGTTTATGTTGTGGCGCATAAGGAGGCGAAGAATGCGCCTAGCGTGGTCACGCTGTACGGTTACTTTATGCGAGCACCCTACCTATACATTGTTTGACCTTGGAGCATCGCATTCATTTGTGTCGCACGGTTCGCCAAATTGGCTTATATGAAATTAGAACCATTGGGTGTAGTATTGTATGTTACCACCCTATTAAAGGATAGAGTATTGGCTTCGCTAGGATGTTCGGATTGTAAGATAGTAGTTGGCGGTAGTGAAGAAAGGATAGATTTGGCTGCGTTGACCATGTACGATTTTGATGTTATAATTGAGATGGATTGGTTGGGTAGGCAAGGGGCTGTTATGGATTGTGGGAGCAGGGGTGATCGGGTTTCACCCGACCGATCGCCCTAGATTCGAATTTGTGGGAAGACGAGGGGGAACCTCGATTCCCTTGATCTCATCCTTGGAAGTAACAAAACTTTTTACGAAGGATGCCAAGCGTACTTAGCCGATGTGGTTGACTCCGACGATCGAAGAACCAAAGTTTGAAGACATAGCTGTGGTGCGGGAGTTTCCGGATGTCTTTCCTCAAGAATTGCTAGGATCGCCACCCGAAAGAGAAATCGAGTTTGTGATTGAACTAGCCCTTGGGACGGATCCGATCTCGAAGGCACCCTATAAGATGTCCCCGCCTCGAACTAAAAGAATTAAAAGTCCAAATGCAAGAACTACTTGGACAAAGGACTTATTCGCCCAAGCGCGTCGCCATGGGAAGCGCCGGTGTTGTTCGTGAGGAAAAAAGACGGATCATTGCGTTTGTGCATTGACTATAAACAGTTAAACCAAGCCACCTTCAAGAACAAGTACCCGTTGCCAAGGATAGAAGACTTGTTCGATCAACTACAAGGGGCGTCGGTATTCTCTAAGATAGACCGAGGATGGGTTATCATCGGTTAAGGATAAATAAGGAAAACATACCGAAGACGGCATTAAGGACGAGATATGGGTATTACAAGTTCACGGTTATGCCATTTGGGTTGATAAATGCCCCAGCCACTTTTATAGATCCGATGCATCGAGTATTTAAGGAGTTTCGGACTAGTTTGTCATAGTGTTTATAGACGACATCCTAATCTACTCAAGGAGTTCGAAGAACACGAACTACACCTAAATGTAGTTCCGCGAACACTAAGGGAACAATCACTTTAAGCCAAGTTCAGGTAAATGCGAATTCGACTTAATAAGGTAGTATTCCTTGGGCATGTAATCTCTAGGAACGGAATCTCAGTGGATCCCGCAAAGATTGAGGCTGTCACGAAGTGGCTCGGATCGACGTCGCCATCAAGTTCGGAGTTTTCTAGGATTGGCAGGTTATTACAGGAGGTTCGTAGAGAAGTTTTCCTCGATAACTACACCTCCGATCGGGCCGACGAAGAAGGATAAGTGGTTTGAATGGACGTACAAGTGCGAAAGAAGATTTCAAGAGCTAAAACATAAGGCTAACGATCGCGCCAAGATTGACGATACCGTCCGAACTTGGAGGATTTTAAATCTACAATGATGCGTCGCTAAAAGTATTAGGATGCGTTCTAATGCAGCATGGGAAAGTTGTTACTTACGCATCGCGACAATTGCGGCCCCACGAGATGAACTACCCGACGCACGATTTGGAATTAGCTGCGATCATCTTTGCATTAAAGATCCGGAGATACTACTTGTGTGGAGAGAAGTTTCAAATCTACAAGGACCATCGAGCTTGAAGTACCTATTTTCCCAGTAAAGAACTTAACATGCGGCAACGCTAGCGGATGGAATTGCTTAAGGACTATGACCGTGACATTCTCGTATCACCCGAGAAAAGCAAATAAGGTTGCAGATGCACTAAGCTAGAAATCTAGCATCGCGCATATGATGGTTAGAGAATGGACCATGCTAGAGGGAATAAGAGATTCGAGTTTAAGTTCAAAATATGTCGCTCGTCCAACCTGTTGGCTACGTTGAGAATCAAACCCGAGATTCAAGAAAGAATTAAGGCCTTACAATCTACGGACCCCGATATCCCGAAGGTCCGGAAAATGGATGCAACGAAGAGAAAACTCGAATTTCAAGTGTTCGAGGATGGGATCTTGAAGTTTCGTGGACGACTATGCGTACCCAGGTGATGAAGAGCTAAGGGAAAAGATCTTATCATAAGCTCACCGAAGTAATTACAAGATTCATTCCGGTAGCACGAAAATGTATCGAGAACCTCCGTCGCACTATTGGTGGAATGGAATGAAAGTAGATGTGGCCAAGCATGTAGCCAAGTGCTTGACATGTCAGCAAGTAAAAGCACAACATTGTAAACCTGGCGGAATGTTACAACCCTTAGAGATTCCCAAATGGAAATGGGAACACATCACAATGAATTTCGTGATGGGGTTACCCGAAGTCGAGAGGTCATGACTCGATTTTGGTGATCGTGGACCGACCGACTAAGTCTGCGCACTTCCCGGCAATGCGAAAGGATTTTTCCATGGATCGGTACGCCGAGCTGTACATGAGATATATAGTGCGTCTTCACAGAGTACCGGTGATGATTACGTCGGATAGGGATCCAAAGTTTACAGCAACTTTCGGGAAGAGTCTTCGGGGAGCTATGGGGACAAAACAAAGACAAAGATAGCTTACCACCCTCGGATCGATGGACAATCTAAGAGGACGATTCAAACGCTCGAGCACATGTTACGAGCGTGTATCATAGATTTCAAAGGAGGTTGGGAAGAGCAAGTTACATATGGTCGAGTTTATCTACAACAACGGTTACCGCCAGAGTATCGGGATGGCACCATCGAAGCTTTATAGGGCAAAGCATGTAGAACTTCCGTATGTTGGGATGAAGTTGGTGAACGAAGTATAATGGGACCATAGTTAGTAGAATAGTCAGTTGAGGCAATAAAAGCGATCGGGGAAAGATTGAGAACGGCTCGTAGTCGACAGAAAAGTTATGCAAACAAGTGGCGTAGACCATTGGAATTCCAAGTTGGAGATCATGTCTTTCTGAAGGTGTCACCAATGCGAGGATTATCTCGATTTGGAAAGAAAGAAAAACTAAGTCCGAGATACGTGGTTCCTTTCGAGATTTTGGAACAATTGGGACTTTGGCCTATCGCCTAGCCCCTGTCGCCAAGCTTGTCGCGAGTTCACAACATCTTCCACGTATCAATGCCGAGGAAGTACGAGCCGACCCAACTCATGTGCTGGATTATGAAGTCATAGACGTGGATGACGAGAGTTTCCCATGTTGAAAAGCCGGTCGGGATAGAGGATAGAAATAAGCAAGTCCTGAAGAACAAGACGATCCCACCGGTAAAGGTGATTTGGGAGCATCATGAAACCGAATAAAATGTCCTCCGATGTATCTTAGTTAAATCTCGCTCGAGACTTGATCGATCTTGAGATAGCTAACCGAAAGGGAAATGCTAACTAGGATTTAAGTACGTGAACTAAAGAACTCGATCATGGACTGGTACTTTGACCATAAGGATTGCCGAGGAAAAGTTTTGAACTGTTAGAGGCCGATCTAAGATTGGTCTTAAAACGATTTGCTAGTGTTATACGATGGGTTTGCGGGTGACTCCGTTTGACTATTGTCCGATTTGCGAGATCAACCTAAACCAATTCCTAACGATCGCATCTTTTGGAACTAGTGATTGACCCTCGCAATTACATGACAATCAAAGTGGCCATGGATCGAATAACTTTTAAACGTGACAAGTAATCACGGGTCGATACACGTAACTCCAAAAAATCGCCCGTTAGTTGGAGCTACACTAAAACCGAGATTGAGCGATTTTGGCCACGAAATAGACTTCGAACTTGGGCATCGGGAATTCAAGGATTCCGACAATGAAAATTTGGATGTCGCCTCGTCAATGTTAAGTGGATTGTGAGTCGGTCATGAAAAGTTGAAAAAAAATGGAAATCGGGACCGTAAGTGAGAAATTACCGTTATACCCCGGTAAATAGCAAGGGCAAGGTTGTCATTTGGTATTTCCACATGTGGCTAAATTCATGAGGACAATATGGCCTTGATTTGAGCTTGACTATGACAAACTAATGACACAAGTAAAAAAAAACCCCTTAAACCCCTACACTATTTGCCACTATTCCACTTCTTACACACTCAACCTTACCCCATCAACCACTCCACTCACAAGATTTAAATTTTAGAGCCTTGATATCACCTTGTGATCAAAATCTTCTCTCTCTCACTTCTCATTTTGGCTGAAGCAAACTCTCTCTCTCTCTATTTTCCCTCTCGATTTTCTCTCTCTCTCGTTCCTCTCACCGCCGGCCATCGTCACTCACTGTTCCGGTCATAACTCCGCCATCTATGCCCATTTTTCGACGAACTATATACCGTTGGAAAGCTCTTTCTCTTACCGCTTCAATGATATATTATGAACCCAAATCCACCCAGCCGTTTGTTCTATAGAGCCCTTTGAAGCAGCAAAGGTCGCGCCCGAACCAATCCGAACCCGAGAAACCATCTTGGAACCGTGGACTTTTAAGGGCTGATCTTTATTCATCCTTGAGGTATATGATCCTCTAAGCTTAGTTTAAGTGTTGTGGAACCTTGATATGTTGATTAAAGCTTAGTTAAGGGTGGATTAGTTGCTGATTTGCCATGGTTTTTGATGAAACCGAATCAGCCTCCAAACTTCTAGTTTTGACCGTAGGTGTTTGCTGTTGTACCAAGGGCTTTGAAGGCTTTTTTTAAGTGGTGAGTTAGCCCTAAACTCATATTAGGACTTGGGGTTACTAATAGACCAACCGTGGATGTGATTTGGCATGAATTAATGGGCTGTTTTAGTGGATTTTACTCCAAACCCGAGAATGTATAATTTGTGTACTTTGTGCTCAATTTGTTGAGGGCTATTGTGATGACAACCGGACTGTTATGGAGAGTATGGTTCAACCTTGAATGTTACATGGCATGTCGTGCATGTATTCTATATGTACATAGACTTGATTGGTTCTTTATGGCTTGTAAGCTCGATATGGACTTTTGTCGGGCCTTAATGCATGCTGAGTTGTTTGGGCTTCGGGTTGTCCTTGGAAGTTGAATGAATGTATAGGTGACCTATTATGGTATCTTTATGATCAAGCCAACTATTTGTTTGTTTGGGCCCAAGTTGAGGACTTGAGTATTATTGGAGATGATGAGCATGCTAGGTCAATATCCATGCAAGTTTGACTTTGTGAATAACGTGTGAATCAAGTACTTGAATTATGAGTTAAGCCTTGCATTCTCGGTCATAAGCGATCTTATATGATGAAATTGGTTAATTTGAACTTGAAATGTGGCGTTTGACAGTAAATGAGGAAATGAGGGCTAAGCACCGAATTTGTGAAATTGAGATTGAATTATGCTCATTGATATTGTTATGTGCTTGATTTGCCGATTGGGTGAAATGTGATAATGTGCATGTGAATACCGTGAGGCGCGTTGACGCGGGGTATATAGTTGATTAAATATCATGATATTAGTATATATGCACATTATGCCCCGATGCGATAATTGCGGGGTTTATGACATCATGATGCGTACTAACGCGGATTTGACTTGAGGCGTATTAACGCGGATCCAACCTAAGGCGTACTAACGCGGGTCTATGAATGGAAAATTGTAACTTGATACATACTAATGCGGGTGCATCTGTAATATATTAGCCGATGCGTATTAACGCAGCCCTGGCCATTGGAATTAAGAACTATTGAATTGAGTACCACTATGATGATTCGAATAATACCTTATAAGCTTGTGGTTTACAAATTGCCTGAAGTACGAATGCTTGGTTTAGTTTGACCGCAATGTTCGACCCGTGTTTTGTGGACTTGCCTGTGATTTATGAAGTGTCGCATGTTATGATTCTTGTGATGTATCTTTTGCCACGTATCTTTATCGAGTAGGATTGCATGTTGTAAGTGTCCTGGAGATACTCTTGACCTAGTTTAGGTTTAGGATCAGCTCACTAAGATATATTCTCATCCCGTTGTGGGACACCCTTTTCGGACCCCAAACCCCGACTATGCGCCGCCTATCCGTTTTGGGGAGCCGATGAGCATCACGATGATCGCCGCCGAGTATCCCGTGAGAGAGGATAAGATTTATATTAGAAAAGGAAGTATAGTTTGGGTCGATAAAGAGGGCGACAATTGGAAGCCTCATCTCTATGAAGCATGGTTTTACCGAGATGGCGATACGATTTATGGCGCGCCGAGAGCTACGACATACGAGGAGCGTGATCCTCGGGTGGTACAACCCGATGCCTCCTAATGGCGAAGTGTTTGACTCCATCACCAAGCTTGTAGCTAGCCGGCCGCATCCTTTGGGCCCCGCCGCCGATGTTGAGATCGTGGAACTCTCCGATGCCGAAGGCGAACCCGGGAGAACCTCATGAGTTGGAGCTCATGGACGAAGATGATATTAACTTCCCGCTGTATCCATATTTCGAGCATCTAGAAGAGGAAGAGGAAGAATATGTTCTAATGGACTCCAAGTCGATGCTTCGCCGAGTACGACCTAGTTACCGATGAGGACTTATTTGAGGATAGTGAGCCCGACTTTTAGGTGTAGCTGTAGCACCCAACTTTTGATGTTCCTTTGGGTTTAGGTAGTAGAACCCTTTTTTGGCTTATATCGCCTTCATCGAACCTTAGTCCTTTACTTTATTACTCGTGTTGTAAAATATTATGTGTTATGTTATGATGTTTCCTTAAGTCATCTTGTCTTAAATTGTTTGGAGATTAGTTTATGCTTCCACTTGTGCATATCATATCACGTTAAGTTACGTCATTGAATCCCGAGATTAATCTATGAGAACGACCGCGGCAAGATGTTGTCGAGCTCAAAGGACTCGGGCGTGACAAGTGAGACACCTTGGTACACCCGTCACGAACCTGTCTTTTTGCTAACCTAATATTTTCTCATGTATGCACAAAATACACCCTTGATTTTATTTTATTTTTTTGTCGAAACACCCTTGATTCTTGAATGGCTACATTTTTTGCATTCCTACTAAAATGAAAAAATTAAAGAAACTCGATCGGTTCTCCGCACAAGTGCATGGCATTAGGTAGATGTCCTTGAACGGTATACTATTAACAATTTAAACCGATCGAGAGTGCAATTTTTTCGTGAAAAATAAATGACTTAAAAAATATTTTTCTAAAAACAACCACTTACATTCTTAGAAAAATGAATGAACGAAAAAATATTTTGATCATCCTCGTAAATATTTGAATACATACTGTTGTTGTTATTAAAAATATTTAGTATCAATTAATTATTCAAAGTAATATAGACGATCAATCTAAAAAAAAGAATTATTTTTTAATTATTCATTTTTTACGAAATAAACCGAGCTAAAACACAATATTGATCTCAAAACTTTAAAAGATATGAGCCTAATTCCCTAAAAAAATCTCGACTTTTGGATCGCCCAAAAATGCCTCGAACTTTTTTTCTCAAAAAAACATCCGACTTTAGGTTTAGTCTCAAATCTATCTTAAAATTTTTTTTTTCTCTTAAAAAAAATCTAAGCTTTAGATCTAGTCCCAAATCTACTCCCAAACTTTTGTTGTTTAAGAAAAAATCGCCAATGTTTACTCTAATCTCAAATCTGCCCCATTAGCCCTCTCGTCCAAAAATTGCCGATAGTCATCCCTAATTTTGCATATCTTAGAATAGTTTCATATTAGAAAATTTCTTTCGTCGAGTTGAGACTGGTAAATTTGAGAATAGGTTGAAAATTGGTGATTTGTTTTAGACAAAATAAAATTTGGGGCAAATTTTGGGATTGTACCTAAAGCATTTGATTTTTTTCGAGATAAAGAAAAGTTCGAGATAGATTTGAGACTAAATCTAAACTTGAGATTTTTTTAGATAAAAAAATATTTTCAGGATAGATTTGAGATTGAATTAAATTTTGAAACTTTTCGGTGAATTAGGCGAAAAGTCATGTGCACGACTCACGAGAAGCCACCTTGACTTCCTCAAATCGAGAGCCGTCCCGACCATACTTGTGCTCTGCTGGGGTTACAGGTTCGCCCGTGCATAGTGGATTCACTACCCACAGCCTCGATTCCCTTGGCTTCATCTTTTATTTTTATTTAAGTCACTATTATTTAATTTACTCAGCCTTACTTTGTTCCAAATAAATCAGCTCACAAGCCAAGACCTATTTTTCTTTTTTTCCTCCGAAACGATATTACCCCGACTACTTTCAAAGTCATGTACATCAGAAATGTAACCCTAGCGTTAACATTTCATCTGACCTCAAACGGATTAAGTTTCGTTCTAGCTCTTACAACTTCTACATTTAATTTGTAGCAGTTCCATCTTCATCGCAACTCTCATATTAAGTTAGAATCATTTTACTTACTAATAATTCCATCTTCTCACACAACTCTAATATCTTTTCAAAAGTGAGAATCATTAAATATGAGCATAGGTTGGAGTAAACTCAATAGTCACTGCACCACTCTTACCATTCTTTAGTCTCATCAAATTAATATGCACCTGCTGTTGTTGGAATTTGTTGTTCTAAAAGCTTAAGTTATTAAATAAATGCATGATTTAATATTTAATTATTCTATCGTCTTCTCACGCTTAATTTAGCCTTTTTGCCTAGTACTAGGTATAAACATATTTAATTAGAGAGCCAAATGAGGCATGGAAAGATGAAATCAGGACCTCAAACTCTAATATAAAGTGCAATTTTGTGGAAAGTAACTTTTCGCTTCATTGTCATGCTATATAGCCATTTAAGGCATAAATATAAATGCATGCATGTATACTCACATGGAAAAGTAACGTTCGTGCACCCTAATATACTTACTTACCGAGTGATGGCTCCAATGTCCACAGAATGTAAAAAGGGAAATCTCTCCTCTGATTGTATTTAGAGCTAGGTAATATTGAAGTATACCGAGTACAAGAATATGATGAGCCTACCCTCTCTTCGGTATTCATGTTCCTCCAAAAAGATATCAAAACTGACCCTACCAACTAGCGGTACATATTCAAATATTTTTTAACATACTCAGACTGACATTTCAGTGATGTAAGTATTCACGGAATTTAAAAAGCTCTCTCTTATTCACTTTGTCAAACATACTCGGAATGATATTTTGGTAGTTGGATGTTGGACATTGTTGGGTAATGGAAACTTTAATTAAAAGAATCATTAATCTAGAAGTACTCGAAGAAAGAACTAGATTGTATACTAATAGAAATAAAAAGAATACTTCCCTAACTACAGTGCCTGCTTCTCTTGATTTGGTAGACAAGGTTATGTAGGCGTACAATACACACTGTAGAAGGTCGTGGAGGAAAAAGAAAATAAAAATATTTTGAACCTGTTCTTTTTATAGCCCCCTTAATTGAAATAGGAGTCCAATGTCTGAAGTCAGAATTAATTTGATTCCACTACCTCACCTACTTCCACTGCAGAATGGCTAAAGAAATATAAGGGTCCAAAGGAGGTTCTGTTCTTTCACACGGTATGAACTCTTGAACTAGAACATGTTATTAAAGCCAATCTCGAGATCAACCTTCCTATATCGATTTAGAGACCTCACATATCCCACTCCATCTTTTACACCATTGTCTTCCACACTTGATACACTAGAGCCAGAACATCATTGTCTTTAAATTTGATAGTATAAAGCTGTTAAATGAAGACATGTTTTAATATATAATTATTATATCACGTAATTTTTCTGTCAAAGTTGTTGGTGGAATTCGAAGATTAGTGGTGAAAGTTAGGTAAAGTGGGTAGATTAAATCGATTACAGTGTCATAAATATTAAATATGTATAGGGAACACAAATCTTGTCCCTAACGCAACCCCAAAACTCAAAATCTTACTTTTTTTATTATTTAGTACTTTTTTTATTATTTAGTCAATGTACTACAAGGGCGAGTCATTCGGTATTTATTTGATAGCCGATGATCAAACAATGAAGAGAATAGAATAACAACAACAACATCAGGAGGCATGTAACGGGACATAAACTTTCACCCATACAAAAGTTATAATATATTATCACAACTGAACATATATAAATGAGTTTTCTTCTAAAATTATTAAATACCACAACGGTTGGGCTTAGATAGGGTGGTATTTGCATAAATAAAGACGGAAAAATTACCATAAAAGTCATAGACCTATTGCAATTACGTCAATTCAGCCATCATTTTTTTTATCGATTCAGTCATAAATTTTTTGCAATTATGCCAATTTAGTTCATTTGATTGATCGATGTTGGCTTGAAATATTTTAAATATTATTTTTTTCTTTTTTCTCCCTTTTTTTTTCCCTTGTGGCCGGAGAGCTATGGCCGACGGGGTGCAATTTGCGAAGCATGGAAGCGGGAGAGGCAGCTCGCCCAAATCTGGGCGAGGGCATTGTCCCCATGGCCTCGCTGGCTATAGGCCACAGCTTGCTAGCCACATGGGAAGAAAGAGAAAAAATGAGAAAAAGGAAAAATAAAATATAAATAAATAATATTAAAAATTTTCCACTTAAACGCTAGTGATGCCACATCTACGTAGTCCAACTAAATGAATTGAACTGGCATAATTATAAAAATTTTAGGACTGAATTGGTAAAAAAAAAATTATGATTGAATTAGCACAATTGCAATAAGTTTATGATTTTTTTATAATTTTAGAAAAATTCTCTGTTCTTTCGTATTTTCTTAGGGATTTCGCGTGAGGATTCTCGTCTTGCGCGTACATGATAATAATTCCTAGAGATTTCCCTGGGGAAAAAGAACTTTTTATTTCTAATTTTCGCAGGTTCCATATTTTGTCAAGCATAATCATTTTCGTTTAGATGGAGATTTTTGTGAAATCTAAATTAAAGTCTCATATAATTTGATACTATAATGACCATAAGTTGCAGGAAAAGCACCACAAAAATCCTAAACTATGCCAATCGTAACACATTTAACCTAACTTTTGTGATAACAAAATCTTCAAATTTGTACTCATGCGACACATTTAGCTCAACTTTTTTCGTGACATAAAAAATCCCAAAGTTGTACCCGTGTTACACATTTACCTCAAACTTTTTTACAAACAAAAAATCCTAAACTTATACCCATGTGATATATTTGCCTCAAAATATTCTTTTGTGACACAAACAATCCTAAACTTAGAGGTAAATGTATCACATCCCCGTAAAATTGGGGTTTTTGTGTCACAAGAAAAAGTTAGGGGTAAATATGTCATACTTGATGCAAATTTAGGGTAAATATGTTACATGAGTACAAATTTAGAATATTTTGTGTCATGAAAAAAGAACGTGTCACATTGAGCATAATTTAGGATTTTTGGTGGGTTTTTTCTACGTTACGCCAAGATCCTACAAAACTTTTTTTTTTCATCAGGTGTTGTACAAGGGATGAGGATCCCCTCTTACGGTTTGCATTCTCGTCGTCTATCCCGATTAGCATACTGCAAAAACCACGTGCATTATATTTGATGTTCGACAAATCTTAATAAAATTCTTCCCACGAATCCTAATTTCTCTCTCTCTCTCTCTCTCTCATATCGAGCTCGTTATCATAGTAACATTAAAGGTTGGGCAAAAATTGGGATCATACTGAAAAAAAAACAATCAAGACAATAGGTTGGGAATGAATCAAACTTTTTTTTTTTCACGGAGGAAAATTAGCCCTGATTTTTCATATCAAATGGTGGAAAATATTTTTCAATTCATTTTTAGGTTTCAGTCGAATACCAAAAAAATGTTGTCATTTTCTCGAGAAATAACTTCCTGAAAAATATTTTTCAAAAATATTATATTTTTTTGCGAAATGAAAGGAGCCAAAAAGAAGGCAAACTCCGGTGCCGGACAAGGACCCCACCTTCAGAGGGTCAGGGTCCCTCCACGGTGGGGGGCCACCATGTATCGGGAGAAGAAACCCCACAGCTTCTTGCTTTTTTTTTCTTTTTCAAACTATAACCTCTTAAGAGATGCCGGGGTTCAAAATCCTAATTTGTGGGAGTTGACTAATTTCAAAACTGTGTTGAGTTATGGACTACACTAAGGAGACGGAACCCCGGAAAAAAAATTGTGACTTGAGGTGTCAAGGATGATGTTGCTGGTGAGAGCATATATTAAGGAAGTTCGGACCTAGGTAAGTCCTTAAACTGCTTTGTTTAAGGGCTGCAGGATTCCTAAGAGGTAGAGCAGTAGAGGGTATTCCCCGCCACTAAAAAAGAAAAAGATATAATTGGCAATTGGGGATGCAGGGCGTGCAGGCATTGGCACGTTAAAATAAGAAATCTCGCCATTTCATTCACCATCAATCTTGGCATCTATCTGTGCATTCTGAACTAGAAAATGATTTATTTCCTGAAAGAATGATAATGATGTAAGTCTCACCAATTTTCTGCTTGAATAAAGAAAGGTGGCAGCTTAAACATTCACTCATCAGAAGAGCACTGCGGATGGTGTCTCTTCTTCGTTTCAGAAGTTTCATTATAACATAGAGAAAGAAAAAGGATTAGCACAGTTCATTTGAGAAGGTGGATTTTACTGATCAACAATGAAAATTATGGAACAAAATTGGAAAAGTGGGAAATAATCAAAATGCTGCATCTAACTTCCCAATGAAAAAGTTAGATCTGAATCCTACTATGTTCATACCCAATCATACCCATTTGTGCAAAAGTCAAGAGAAAGCTTATAGCTCCAAGCTGTGAAATTGTCTCATTTTCCCTTATTTATTTAAGTTCTCATTGGTTCTTTCCTGCTTCTTTGGATTGTGGCGGTCCACATGTACAGAGGGTTCTTGCAGACCCACGAAGTTATTTAGTACTCAGGTCTTGGTTTGGAAGGAGAAATCAATTGAGCGATGGGACAGAGGGGAGCAGATTCTGATGATGGACACTGAACTTTCATGTGGTGTCGGTCATTGAGTCATTGGCATTGCGTGACTGCTATGAGCATGGTGCCCGAACTCGGTATTGGTTTCTTTTCATGATCGAGAAAGTCGGAGATTGGTAGATGGTAACCCCATTTTTTATTTTTACGGTGAATTTAGTTCTTGCTTCGGACTAGACCGGTGGTCTATGGTCATGTGCTTACACAAGAATTTCTGAACCATGAAAAGGAAGAGCTCATACTAGGAATCAATCCCATTTGGTGAGGTGCATTTCTCTCTATTTTGTTGCTGAGGACAGAGTAGTTTGTATGGCATCTGCTTCTGGTATATAGGACTGTGTCGCTATAGCAAGGAACAAGGGGCCTTAAGGTGGATTGGCATAAGCTTATTTCGTTCTCTCCAAATGCACCTAAGGGTGTTTTTGTTTGAGCGAAAGTGTTTTTCAGAGATTAATTTTTCAGACTTTCACCCATTTGGTTTGCCCAACATCTCGATGGTTTTCTCTTCCTATTTCAACATTATGCTCGTGATGTAAGTAGGGCAAAGAATGGCCGGGTCACCTGTCTCTTTTATGTGCTTTCTCTTCGCATGTTTGGAGGACCGCTATGTTATTATTATCCTTCGGGAGATCTCCTGGTGATTGGAATTTTGAGTACTTATGGATCAAGCAGCATGCTAAAGGGAAGAGTCTGTCTTTCTGGTTGAAAATTACTTGGAACGGCTGCATTTACCATATCTGGTGCAATAGGAGCGATGTATTGCATAATCAGGAGACTCCTGCCGTGGATTCGGTGTTAAAAGAGTAGTATCTTTTGCTGTTAGAAACGGCACTGAAGGCCACAAGAGACTGACGCTCAAAGTTGTTTATCCTGGAGCGTTGGTACAAGCAAATTCACGAAAATTTGGGTCAAGACAATCAAAGGTACCTACGCAGTTCCGAGGAAGAAAAAAGGATAATTGATAACCCGACCCGGCTCGGATCCCTTTTTTTTTTTTTTTAATCTATTCTGTTGGTGTTGTGTATATACATATATAACCTTCATGTTCACAGGTCGGGTCCAGTATAAGTGGAGACTCAAACCAGGCCCAGCCAATTCACGACCCTATTGGTACACACCATGGGAAGATTTTTACAACTATTTGGCAATATTACCCCAAAATTTTCGTTGGTCGATATAAACGTCTCCTCTACCCACTGAATTTTAGTTAAAAAATGGGCCGTAACCCATTTTTGACCTCTTTAATATCATAATAAAACTAGATGAAAACTCAAACATGATCACTAGATGAAAATCCAAACCAGGTTAACAATCAACACACTTCCTACTCGGGAAGCACCAATAGATGTGCAGCAAACAGACCGTTTTATGCCCATAAAAAAAGGAACAATAACCAAACATAACGCGTGTATACATTTACAATCTCAACCAGACTTGACATTCACATAGGCAAACAGAGATTAAAGTTCACAATGTCGCAAATTATGCATCAGAAAAGAAGGAAGAAAAGGCGGCTTCACGGCATCAGTTCGCTCACAAAAGAATGCAATCTTGCCAAGGTTAAAGGAAGACTTGAGGATATCAAATATGCACAGAGATGTGAAAACTGAAACGGGTTAATTTCGACCGGAGTTGAACACCGGCGCAGCTGTTCAAGGACAAGTCTACATGATATGGCAAACACTCAATCGTCTCTGTTGCTTCTTGCGCTTAGGAGGCCGAAGAACCACCTTGATTGCCGCATCAAACACGGCCTTCACATTCTGCATGTAGGCCAGATAAAAAAGGAATATTGCTCAGTTCTGAGTTTCGACCATGAACTAGGATGTAACAACGTATTTATCACCGTGTCTTATGAAAATGATTGTGCTTCTTCAAAACTTGTAGGGATTTTTTTCTTCACATGTTACCTCCAGATGAAATTTTCCTAAAAATTTGTTCTATTGCCTTTTAGTGAAAAAAGTGAAGGACAAAAGAAGCACAAGTGTTTTGAAACAACTACTCGTGCGGACAAGTGTAATTCGATAGGTTATCTCGGATTTTCAAGTGCAAGCACGCGTTGACTTTGAACATCATGGGCCTTAATACTATCACCGGTCATCAAAAACTATTACAAGCAATTCAAAATCATCATAGTTTTACAATTATTCCTTTTCATGCATCCAGTATGGTAAGTCTACAGAACGAGAAACCTATGACATGTTGAACACACTGATGTGCTTGAGGTTGTACAGAACTCATTTTGCAACCACTTGCTGAGACTGACCTGTTGTGTCTTCGAGCTACATTCGACGTATGCCAAAGCCCCAATTTGCTTCCTCAGTTCTTCACCCTGTTTATGGAGGAAATTATACTAGAAGCATAACTGGGAATAGAAAAGTGCTTGACTGATCGACCAACAGAAAAATCTATATCAATTGCTCTAAATATAATGGAGAGGGTATGGAAACTAGTTAAATGTACTTACTGGAACAATCGTAGGTTAAGGAAATACAGGGGCTGAAACACAAATAAGCATATATTTTTTTTTTTTCTGAATATGCCCAAATTAATCTTGTTCCTCTATTGCAAGTTAATCTGGTCCTCTTTTTCCGAAAATTGCAAGATGCAGGAATATCCATTGCCACATGAACTTGTCTTTGCAATGGATTGACAATATTATCAATGAGCATGTTCTGTTTCCTCAATACATTGCCTCACTCGTGATGAATTGCTTTCGCAACATTTTCAAATACTCGACATTTTCATATACTGTTGTTTTAGTAGAGATGGCTGCATCGGGCAACAAAGAAAAAAAATGATACTTTACCTGTTCCATCGAAATAGTGCATGCTCCAGGGTAGTCTAGTTTGAATTGTTTGTCTTCTCTTAGATCTGGTTTTACAGAGAAGATAAAGAGCTCTTAGACTCAAGCCAAACAGGTTAACAACTGCTCAGCATGAAATTAATTAAGGCTTCAATGTCATCTGTTTTCTAAGGTAACACTTTGTTTTTGTATGAACGCGCAAAATAGCAACCTGCTGCTATTTGTTTAACACTGCCACTCCTAAATAGGTATATACCTTATAATTCTTGAATCTTTTGCAACAACTTCCGCAAGTCACTTCAGTTCATGATGATATATAAAATTTGAAATTTCGAAATTCAAGCGAAGAGGTGTCTGATCTAAAGTCACTTCAAGTTCATGACGATATATAAAATTTGAAATTTCGAAATTCAAGCGAAGAGGTGTCTGATCTAACTGACCTCATGGAAGCTACACGTCAACGAAGAAAAGAAACAACATCTTACCTAGTTTGGTCCCCACAAGAACAATAGGAGTTGATGGAGCATAATGTCTCAACTCTGGAACCCACTTCTCCAACATAAAGATGTGCGGAAAGAAAAAAGAAGAAGAAAGACAGCAACAAAGAATGAGAAAGTAGGGAAAAAATTAGTCAACAGAAAAGTCAAAAAAAGTTTCTAAAGAAGTGATTAAAGTTAAAGAGAAAAAAGCAACATTTACTTTCTTGGCAATGTTCTCAAAACTTGGCCTACTTATGAGGGAAAAAGCAAGGATGAAGACATCTGCTCCTCTGTAACTCAAAGGCCTCAGCCTGTTATAGTCTTCTTGGCCTGAATGGAAAACTTGAATGTTAAGGAACTTTCACACGATCCAGTCACTTTTGAGAGCAACTTCAAGGACATTATTCAAATGTATGAGCAACCACTTTGCGCATTAATTAAACCAAGTGTATTTTCTGCAATGATTAACTCTCAAATAAAGCAAGAAAACTTAGTGAGTCATGATGAAGTGCACATGCGAAATTATCTTACATTCACTATCTTGGGCTAATCCGACATCATTACAACAAAGTAACATTGTCATACAAATTACTCCAAAAAAGATATTGTCTTCGATTTGACTACCACCGGCGTCTGCAATGGCATAAAATTTGAATCTTTAGACTTGCCCAGATAATCGAGTTCCATCGAACCGATAGATAGAATTGTTGGTAAGCCAGTACGCTTTTCAGACACCCACGAGACAGGGGAAGCATAATCATAAGAAGGATTCTTCAGGACAATAGGCATGTTCACCAGTTATTCTACTGGAAAAGAATGCTTTAATTTGAATGATGCCCTTAAAATGTTCAGTACTTGTGGGCAAACAGCACGTTGCGATGAATAACCTCTCTACTTTCCATGCTCGGGTTAGAAATGATGAAGGGGAGCATCTGGGTAGAGGGTGCCTGAAATCAGCATGCTCTTTAATCTTAAATGACAAGTAAAAGTTCAGGCGCTAAGGACGATCACGTCGTTTCTAAAACCAAAATTCAACTAAAGCATGTTTGAAGTCCTTACAAATCAGGTTCATACCAGAGAATGTCGAATGAAGGAAGGGCAACCCCCATTGATGTAGTAAAGTTGAGTTACAAAGAGCAACAATGACCAAGATTGCAATCACCCATCAGATTTCACAGAGAACATAAATATGAGAGAGAGAGAGAGAGAGAGAGCGAGAACCAGCAGTGTCCCAGAGACCCAAATTCACAGTCTGCCCATCAACCATGACATTGGCACTGAAGTTATCAAAAACAGTTGGAACGTAATCCTGCCCACACAAAGGACGAAAACCCTCAATTATTCTAACTCATAAATCACATGAAACAAGAGAGAAGATAAAGTGAAACTCAAGCTAAATGCATTTGACCCAGGATAAACAGCAGTCTACTGGACCAAGCCAAGCAGAGAGAGAGAGAGAGAGAGAGAGAGGGAGGGGTGTACAGTGGGGAAAGTGTTGCTGGTGTAGGAGATGAGGAGGCAAGTCTTGCCTACAGCACCATCACCAACAGTGACACACTTGATGAACTTGGTCTCTGATGCTGTTGCTCCTGCTTTGCCTGTGACTGTTGCTGCACAGCTCATTGTGTAACCCGACAATGAAGAAGAAGAAGAAGAAGAAGAAGATGGTGGATTTTTCTTTCTATTGGAGATTAAAACTCTCCCATTCCCTCTTCCTCTCCCTCTCTCTTCAATGTGGAATGTGTGCGCTTCTTGAGGGAAGTCAAGATTTTGTGCCTGTAGAAAAGGCAGAGTCAAAATCAACTGTACAAAATGGAGGGACGGCAAAGGAAAAGGAAGGAAAGATTTTTGTGCAGCTTTTTGGCTGAGGGTGAGTCACGCGCTTTAATTTGAGTTGTCGAGGAGGCAAAAGTTTTGCAAAAGGCCACCCAACTACCCACGCCTCCCCCCCCAAAAAAAAAAATAATAATAAAGCGCCACCCTGTCCTCGGAGATTAATCATTTCTATATAAAATAAAGAAAGAAAAAAAAGTGCCAAAGAAAATTTAAAAAGTTTTGTACATCTTTAAAACATGATAATTGAATGTGATTGCCGGCGAATCTAGCTTCTATCTTCTATTGGCCGGCGAATTTCATAATTTCTGCTCGTTAATCTATGTAGATGTCAATAACTTGATCTATTCGCGTTTTTTTTTTTTTTTTAGATTATTCATCGGGATGATAGGGATATCCAACGCTTGTAGTAAGGGTATGCCAACGCCCTCACGTGCGATGACTATTTCCCGGGGTGGTGGGGATATGTCAATCTTTCGCGTCGATGGACTATTCGCCGAGGTGGTGGGGTTGTGATTGTTGGAAGTCGAACTTGAAATCTTATTAGTTTAAGCGCCTAAAATTCGGAAAGTTTAATCAATTCATCCAATTCCTCGTTGGCACCCATCCGCGTAATTTGAACTTAAAAATAATCAATAATAGTTTGTCATAAGTAACCTCATCTTGGGTCAAGACAAATATTTTGCTTGATTGTATTAGAGTAATATTACAAAACGAGTTCTCGACCAAGAGACTCAGATTCACATCGTCCAAATTCACATGAATTACGAGCGAATCCCAATGCGTACACTTTTCAAACTGAGTACTATGTAAGCAAAATTCACAGTGGTAAACAACAGTTTCAATTACGGCAGTCAAAATCCTGCGACCTCCGTCCCGGCAAAGAAGCATCCTGAAGGCCCATCATCAGGCAGCAAAGCCAACATCGCGGGCCCTCTCGCTCCGTCCTCCACTGGGGAGGTTCCATTGTTGCCGGTAATGTCGGTCTTCACGAAACCGGGGCACACGCAATTCACGCGGAGCCAGGGATGTTCCTTGGCGAGAAGTCTGGTGCAAGCGTTGACCGCGGCTTTAGAGACCGCGTATGCCGATACATGAGTAGGCCACCCTTCTGCTTCCAACTTGTCTTCCTTGAAATCTCTGAGGAATTCACTCAGCATTTCGTCTAGCTTTCCTTCTTAAGGGTCGCGATATCGTTCAGCTCGCTTTGTGCCTTTTCGTTCTTGACATGTTGAACCAGGACCGAGAAAAGCACAGCGAATTGAACAAAATGAACTCTGGTTAGAACAGTTATACACATATGAGCTTTGTGATCTCATCTCAAGCTAATCTTTTGTTTTAGCAATTGAAAGAATCTGCATCAGAACTACCAACAGAGTTTCCTCATCAGTCCTTGTAGTTGTAGCTTAGGACACGATCTATAAATGCACTAGAACGATCTTATCATGTTGAGATGTAAGCTACAAACAGGAAGTAACCTGGAGCTTCCCCATTGTTGCGGCTACATTCACAATTCTTCCGGAATTCGACCGAAGAAGCAGCGGAAGGAGCGCCTCAGTAATGTTTTTTGTGCCAAAATAGACTGTTTTTGCACATTTCTCGCCCATCTTGTAAGTTTGCTTCGTCAGCTCCAACAACAGCTCGGTAGGGTTGGCTTTCACTGCATTTTGCCGCAAAAATTCAGGCTCTGACTTCACAACGTTGATCTGGAAAAAGGGTTCTAATTACATGACATGCTCTGCCATCCTCGTGTGACATGGTGTTGAATGTCTCCCAGTCCACAATAACACCTGCTACACCTGCATTATTTACCTGCAGAAGCAAATGGAACCCGCGAAAGTAATGCGCGAAGAAGACTGGAGAGATCGTTCATTGAATGCTTCTCAAAGAATTCCATTGGCAATACCAAAATATCAAGCTTTCCATAGTTGGTCCTGATGAATTCCGCCAAACGGGCAACGCTGTCCGCATCGGTCACATCGGGCTGATGGAAGATCACAGAAATCCCTGATTCTCCGAGGCGTTCAACAGCTCGGAGTCCCTGTTGCTCGTCTCTAGTTGTTAATATCACCTCGATTCCTTTCGAAGCTAGTTGCCTACATATGTCCAGTCCAATTCCCTTATTAGCTCCGGTCACAACTGCATATCTGAAAAGCACACGACCGACATGAAGTTATCGGACTTCGGGAAGCCATAATCAATGAGTTAAACGTCAGAAAAATAGTAGATAGAACATCTGAGTACTCACCTTGTTGAGTTTTTTGCTGCTGTTGCCATTCCTGCTGAAGCCGGTTTTTCCCTCGTTCTCGTGTGCCTTCGGATATTTATCAACATGCGAAGGAAAGAGAAAATTTAAAACTAGGTGGTACTATCAGGCTGCATTGAGGTCGAATTCACAGAAGTCAAACAGGAATTACATAATGGCGCTATGGACGTCACATTCAAGTTGAATCTCAAGTTGTTGGAATTTGCCTTGTTTAGGCTGTAATGAGAGACAAAGATTAGGCAACAAACCCCTTTAAAATCCCAAGAATTTCCGAAAGTGTAATCATTTCTAGTCCGCGTGCTCGCTTCCGATTGATTCCAAGAGTTTTTTTCGGCTTGAATATGTAATTTGTATCACTTACTCGATGACCTAAGCCCAATAAACAGCACCGGTATGTTTGATTAATCTGCCCATGCAAAAGCTGCCAGAAGTTTATGGATTCCTGTTGCATCATTTTACAAAGAAGCTGAAAATCTCCCTCCTCCTCAATATTAGCAATATGGGGAAAAATAACTATTCCTTTTTATTTTTTTCCATTTTCTTTATTATCTTTTTTTTTTTACTTTTATGGTGAAAAGGGTCGGTAGGGCCACCAATAACTGGCGAGAGCCGATGAGGGCATTGCAAGCCCTCACGAGTAACAACGAGAGCTTGGACGAGGGCTGCCATGCCCTCACCTCACCACGAGTCTCAACAAGGCCCATGACCCCTCACCCAAAGGCCGTGCAGTGTCATCGGCCCTCGGCCGGTGGCCACCAACTCGATCGGCTCTTTTCACCATAAAAGGAATAAATAATAAAAAGAACAAAAAAGGAAATAAATACAAAAAAGAAAAATCGAACTAGATTTCGGTTTGCTTTAGTTTGGTTCACTATTCACCCTAAAGTTCGACTTTTTAGAAAAAATTGAACCGAGCCATTGATAACCCTAGGTTTCACCACTAAATCAAAAGAATTAGAGAAAATTTCAAATAAGCATCTCGAAATACCCATTTTGTCAAATAATGGCATGACCAAGGACCTTTTCATCATTTGCTTTTTTAATTATTATTTTTTTTTTCTTTTTCCTTTCTTTTTTCCTTTCTTTTCCCTTCATTTTTGTCGGTTCTTTGATCTCATGGCCGGCTACCGGCAAGGGCTAGGTAGCATCGCCGTGCACGATCGAGGATCGCCTTGCCTAGGGCCGTGGCGACCGGACCCTCACCCAGATTTGACAAGAACCCGCCTTGCTTGTGGCCGGCAAGGGCGGCCTCGCCTGGACAAAGCCTTCCCTCACGGCCATTGAGGGCGGCCTAGCCTCAATGACCATAGGTGAGGCGACCCTCGTGCCCATCGAGGGTGACCTCGCGTTGACGGCCATAAGCAAGGGGCCCAATCTTCGCCTGGTGATTGGCCATGAGATCGCCCATAACGAAAATTATGGGAAAAAAAACAACAACAAAAATAGAAAAAGAAAAAGAAAAAAAGCAAATGATCAAAATGCCATTGATCATGTTCTTATTTGAAAAAGGTCCACTTCATGCGTTTATTTGAAAAAATGATAGCACTT
Organism: Rhodamnia rubescens; assembly: GCA_021437795.1. Lineage (NCBI taxonomy): Eukaryota > Viridiplantae > Streptophyta > Magnoliopsida > Myrtales > Myrtaceae > Rhodamnia > Rhodamnia rubescens. The sequence continues at coordinate 1,064,509 of JAILYA010000035.1, forward strand.
CAATCACTTATTTGAAATTTTCTCAAAGAATAATGTTAAGTTTCAAGGATGTCCATCCCAAGGCCCCTATGTATAGCATTTTATACATATGGAAGTGGTTAGCACTTAGCACATGTTCAGGCGGCAGCTTAAGACAAATCAGTTGACTATTTTAGGAGATTTCATTTGATATCATAGTCGGACCTCATGAGTTCAAACATTTCTAAGCCTTTAATTTTTTTTTTTTTTGGGTCAAATTCTAAATCGATAAAAACTCTATTAATCATACAATTGCAACATTTTTGTTAACACTCTCATCACATGAAATTTGATTTTGTTCTCTCTCATGCGAGCAAGACTTGACTCAACGGGATAATGGGCACCACTCCCGAATCACGTGAGCAAGTTTGTGTTTTGTCATATCCTAATTATGTACATGTTTCCAGACTTGCATGATACCGACTCACGATTGGTTGTATTATTATGGCTAATATCAAGCTAGGCAAATCTTTTTCGCAAAAGAATAAACTCATAGGAAACGTGTCAATAATGTGATTATAGAATATTCACTAACGAAAGGAATAACTTTGGGAAAATAACTTAACATGTACGAGTCTAACAACTTGAATATTTAATTAGCATGTCCTATACTAGTAAAATATTCGCACTTTTTTTGTAATATATACATAATTTTGCATGAAACCTTTGTTTCCTGAATGTTTGCTAGACTTATGTAAAAGTACTCGTTATTTTGAAGTATATAAAATGATACACATATAAGAGACAAATTGCATTAAACCGAGTATAGTTACTTCAAAGAAAAATCAAGTGGTATGCCCAAGAGAGAGGATAAAAAGACGCAAGAAATCAGAAAACTGTTTTTCCCAAAAGTTTAAATCGATAAAAACTGTATTAATCATAAAATTGCGACATTTTGGTTAACACTCTCATCACATGAAATTTGTTTTTTTCTTTTTGACACAAGCAAGACTTGACTCTACATGATAATGGGCACTACTCCTGATTCACGTGAGGAAGTTTGTGTTTTGTCATATCCCAATTATGTACATGTTTCCACAATTGCATGATATAGACTCGCGATTGGTTGTATTATTGTGGCTAATATCAAGCTAGGAAACGTATCAATAATGTGATTGTAGAATATTCATTAACAAAAGGAATAACTTTGGGAAAAGAGCTTATCGTGTACGAGTCTAACAGCTTGAACATTTAATTAGCATGTCCTCTATTAATACTTTTTTTTTTTTGTAAAATATACGTAATTTTGTATGAAACCTTTGTTTCCTGAATGTTTGCTGAACTTATGGAAAAGTACTTATTTTTTTGAAGTATATCCAATAATACACATATAAGAGACAAATCGCATTAAACCGAGTATAGTTACTTCAAAGTAAAAAATCAAGTGATATGCCCAAGAGAGAGGATAAAAAGATGCAAGAAATCATAAAACCATTTTTCCCAAAAGTAAATCGATAAGAATTGTATCAATCATATAATTGCGACATTTTTGTTAAAGTTCTCATCACATGAAATTTGAATTTTTTTTTATTATTATTCACATGAGCAAGACTTGACTCTACATGATACTGGGCACTCTTCCCGAATCACGTGAGCAAGTTTGTGTTTTGTCACATCCTAATTATGTACACGTTTCCACCCTTGCCTGATATAGACTCGTGATTGGTTGTATTATTATGGCTGATATCAAGCTAGGCAAATCTTTTTTCCCAAAAGAATAAACTCATAAGAAATGTGTCAATAATGTGATTGTAGAATATTCACTAACAAAAGGAATAGTTTTGGGAAAAGAACTTATTGTGTATGAGTCTAACAACTTGAACATATAATTAGCATGTCTTCTACTAGTAAAGTATTCGTACTTTGTTTTGTTTTGTTTTTTTTTTTTTTTTTTGGTAAAATATACGCAATTTTCATGAAACCTTTGTTTCCTGAATGTTTGCTGAACTTACAGAAAGGTACTCATTATTTTGAAGTATATCCAATGATACACATATAAGAGACAAATCGCATTAAACCGAGTATAGTTACTTCAAAGTAAAACTCATTTCGTGTCTTTTTGTTAGTCAATTAATTTGTATAACATATCAATATTTGTCTGTGTATTCAAAATATGTCCATTTTGCTTCTCGTTCACCAAAAAATTGAATGAAAGTTGAGATTCTTGTAATTTCTCATTAGATATCACCACCTAGTAACAAGATTCAATTACTAAATGTGATATGTTAAGAAGGATTTAATTGGTCATGACATGAAAACATCTAAATTAAGAATAGATTGTTGTGGCTAGCGTTATCACCTAGAGGAGAGTGAATAGGTGAATACGGCTTGTTTATCACAAATCGATGCGAAATTTAAATCGGATAAACTTGTGGCTTGACCCTCGGATGATGAGCACACTCAAACATGGAATGTGCGTTAGATGTGCAATTTAACTATCACAACATAAGTATATAAACAAGTATGAGATAGGGATAGAGAAAACTGCACATATGGTTTATAGTGGTTTGGCTTTATGCAAGCCTACATCCACTTCTTCGGGTTAGCGACCAATCGGTTGGATTTCACTAGTAAATTACTCGGAAGTTACATCTTAGTAATCACCCTATAGACGTAGGACTCCACACCTAACGCTCAACACTCTCGTGTGTCCCTCTAAGAATTACAATGAATAGATCAAAGAGAAGATAAGAATTAGAGCTCTCTCGATCTTGGAATTTAGAACACTATTCCCTCTTTACGTCAACCTATTTTTCTCTCCCGGCTTCGAAATATCTTTTATACTCCTCCACCTCCAACTATCCGTTGCAAGGCCTCCAGAGGATCGCTCTCCAAAACTACCCATTTGGACGAAACCGTGTCCAAAAGAAGGTCTCTTAGCTGTTGAGGATTGCCAAAGGAAAGTCTTCCCCCTTGGATCAAATTGCCTATACAATTACGATCCTGGGTTTCCATAGATGGATTTCTCCAATTGGAAAGTTGCGCTCGTCTCCTTAGATCCACGTCCTTGATTGATCTTTGTCACCGAGAATCTTCAAGAACGATCTAGCTCAATTACTAGCCTTTGTAATATATCAATTAAATCACCTTTTGGAACTACGGTTCTTGCACGTGAAATGTTTCTCTCGGAGTTTGAGTATCATTCCAACGTCCGAGCTCCCATGCTCAACGCCCGAGCTCTACACAACATCTAAGTCCCTCGTAATAACATTTGAGCCACCTTTCGATAGATTCAATCTTGTGCATCCCCGCACTTTTAGACAATCTGCAAAACAAGTATTTCACGGCATTATCCCAAACCAAGAGTTCACGGATTATTTTGTCAACTTCAAAATCACTCAAGGCTTTTTCTCAACAAATTTGCCTTTGTTTTTACTATTATTTGACTATTATCTTGATTGAAGTATGCTTTTGTTCCACGCATTCTAACATACAACTAAAACCTATCTTAATAGGAGGATCCACATCCATATCCTTTTTTTGGACAAGTACGAAATTGAATAGTGTCAAGTCCGCTTTTTTGAGTTTTCTTTTTTTATACCGGCAAAAGAGCAATGTGCGCATGTATCACGATCCAAGCAAATCCCTCCTTTGGAGGATCGACCATGATACGACCAGCCGACCATGCAATGAATCAATTCATGATTGACCATGTGAATAATCCATCATCAATCCCTCTCGACCAAGTATCGCCCAAGACGGTCGAGTGGGCGGATCGGCAGGATCGTCCGTGCATCAATCCATGAACAATCCGTGCATCATACAATCCGACTCATGACACAATTCAAGACTCGATCAAAACGATCCAATGCATGATGCGAGAGTTGTGCAACATAATGCTATGCATCATGCAATAGACGACCCAAGCGGATGATGGATCAAGCGAGTAGGCAAATAAAGAGTCACACAACCCCTCGACTCCCCAAACTTCTAGAACACGTAGATGGGTTTGTCAACAGCATCATTCCACCATGGGGAACTGAACAACCACACCAATGTCCAAGGATTCAAATAAGCCAAAACAAGTGAATGAGACAAACACTATGTGACGAATTGTAAGCATCCAAAGGGCCACATGAGCTGCTGCCCTCTTTTATTATAAATAGTAGTGAACATCAACATTGTACATCACCTTGAATCATAGCCGAACATCAATAGAACATCATCCATTCTCCCCATGAGTCACTCTGTCTTGGTTCACTCTCATTCTCTCCACTAAACGTGAGCATGTGTGCGTGTAATCGATTCTCGAACTAGGCTTGACTCGTGCACAACATCATGCACACCACCACGAGTCGCTGCTTGTCATGGTTCAAACACCACTGTGATAATTTGGTATCGTAGTATGTTGTTAGACATATGCCCTAAAGCAACTATGTAATAGTTACATGTTAGGGATTTCAGTTGTACTTTCAATTTATTATTTAATTAATGGCAAAGACGTATTTATTCATTTGTCCAATTATTTAAATATATGAATAAATTCCTTAAGATCGGTTGTGATTGGACCTATTCTTGAGACGTTAAGAATATGTGTGACGGGTTCACGTTTAGGACCGAATCTTTAAAAAGCTTGTTCGGTCGATGGATCATTGAATGGATATCAATAATCCTGTTGAGACCGGTGTGTTCTTAATTTCACCAGCAAGTATTGGATACTTAAGGGAATGACGAGTCACAAGTCATTGGGCATTGCGATGCCCGAGTTAGAACACAAGTGCTTGTGCTCGGACAAGTTCACTGAACGTGACACAAATTGAATGATTAGCGACATGGAAAGCTTTTAGCACGGTCAATGTCTAATTGTTCATGCTTTGGTCTTGTGTAAATAATCCTTAGACACGAGGCGCAGTATTGACTTGTGTGTTGGATGACTATGGTTCACGAGGACGCATATTGACGGTTCGTCGATCCGTCTCGTACTTGATGGTCATAGTTTATGCACATACGAAGTCACACGTGTGCACAAAATGGAATCTGTCACCTTGTTACGTGCAAGGTATGATATCCTATGCGATTTAATTATGACAATGCATTGAAATCCTCGGCCGGGGTTGTAACGAGAGAATAAAATGTTTATGTCTCGTATAAATGCATGTCGAATTAAATTTGTGCATATGATCGAATTGGCGACTTGACAAATATTCCATGGTCTTTGTTCGATCGGGATATAGTAAGACGGATGGATTGAATTACACTCGTAGCCAAAGCGACGGGTTCATTATGTTCTTAAAAAATTCACATTGTGCGGGTAGCCATGACATATTGCTAGATGTCACTCATGGCTTGTGGGACCTAGAGGTTAATCGGGACAATTAATTCTCTTGGAAGTACTAATGTGTTAGTGCATGTCTTACTACCAACTCAATGATGAACCTAGGGATGTCACACACCTTAACCAATACATGACGACGTTAAACGGAAAGACGATATTGCAAATATGTTTGCAAACACGACTATCGAATTAGTCGGACTAAAATTAGATTAAATGAGATTTAATTTAATTTAATTTTTCGGTCATTGACGTACGTGCATATAATGATATACACGTATTGTCCAGACACATATTGATGTGCCTAATTTGCACACCTAAGAGTGGTGTACCTTTTGTTTTTTATAGTAATAATTATTATTATTATTATTTAAAAAAAATAATGATCATGCACTACGTGGTCAGCAAGAAGTTGCTGACCACATAATGCACTTCGTGGTCAGCAAGTAGTTGCTGACCACACGGTCAACAACTACTTGCTGACCGTTTTGTGTAGTGCACGATCGTGCACAATGCACAACGCGCACGATCAGCAACCGATGCGATCGTGCGCGTGATGCATTGCAAGAAACGAAGAAAATAATCTGCAAAGATGTTGCAGAGAAGAGAAGTGTGTGCAAAAGAGTGAATACAAGAACAAAAGGAAATTCTCTCAATTTTTGTTCTTGCGGTGACCAAAAACATCGAGAGCGCGGAGAGTTCTCTTCACAAAATTGCTAGCACAATTGTTGTGGTAATTATCCGCGCCATCTTTTCTCGTTCGTCGTACGATTGGTGGTGTGTCACGAACTAGAGGCTCGACACTTGTGGGGCTCGGATCGAAGAACATTTGAATCTTTTCGTTTTCAAGCACGCTTCAAGAGGTAATTCATTAACTCTATTCGTTACTTAAGATTTTCGATTGAAACGCACGAACAACGCCTCCGGAGATACGTGTATAAGTATTTATTTATTTCCGCTGCATATTTTATATGTTTTATTTGCCTATGCATGTTACGTATATCCCAACATATGTATGGAGTGTTCGTGAGCTACAATTCCGAGATGAAGTGCATGGTTGCAGCCCAAGTGCTCGTGAGAATGTCGGACGAATCTATTGCCATCGTTGTTACTACTGGTGACAAGGTCACCATCGACCAGGATTCATTGGGTGCTTGTGATGCTCGAGACCCTCGTACAAAGAGGAAGGACAAGCATCAAGCTGCCTCACGTGATGCCTCAACTTCGTTTGAGAAAAAACTCGCACACATGAAAGCCTCATGGATGAGTTCTTCGACAAGGAGGAGGATTGGCTTGAGAAGCTCAATGAAGGCCTCTGTGACGAGGTCAACACCAGCGTCAACATCGTTATCGGACGACCCGTCGAACATGTAGACATTCATGACGCGTTGATCACCAGCATCCAAGTGGAGTTCTTGAGTGTCAAGGCCGATTTCCTAACCTACAAGCGAGCTACGGACAGCAAGCGTGAGCGAATCGAGAAAGAGCTCTATGCGTGCAAATCAGCCGTAGCTTAAGGCGTCATCACTGTGATGCCAAATCCAATGCTGGACGTGCCAATCCCATAGCCATTAAAGAGAGAATGATCTGCCAAAGGGTCGATAATTTCCTATGGGCGGTGTCGCGCCTAAAAATTAGGCAAATGGATTATCGGTGTTAATTAAATTAACTAACCTAACTCGAACCCTCCCAAATCCTAACAAATCGCAACTTAGATTCAATTCTTGAAAAATTATTCAATTGGAGCCGCTACTAACCATTTACGGAAAGTTAATTAGAAACCTTAATAAAATAGCGAGAGAACTATTTTATTTCTACAAACCAGAGAAAAATAAGTTCGGGGATTTAGTTACATTAATTTAGAAAATTAATACCTTTTCGGTAACAATTTTCATGAAAAATGCTTTTTCGATTGATTGATTGTGAATCGATTTTTGATTTAGGAAAAATGTGACATGAGGACCATATGTTATATGCCAAAGAAAGAATGATTTTTTTTTTGTATTTTTATGGATTCTTTTGGCAACAATAAAAGAAAATGAAAAGCAATAAAAAAACAATCAAAAGTTTGAACAAAGACAAACAAAAATGCCCATAATATACCTTAATATTTCAAATTTTCTGAAAATCCTCTCATTCCCAAAGATGCGGGTTAGAGCGAGATTTTATCCGCTACATGCTCCCGGATTTGACCTAGTATGCGGATGCGTGTAATGAAAAACAACATCCCTTTCGCCAAAGAGCAGAACACGAATTTCTATACTAAATTGTTATCACATTCCATAAGATTATGGCTAAGGCACGCAATTTAATTTTCCTCGAGAATTCGAGCCAAGTATGCGGATACGTATATAGAAAAACAACATCTTTTTCGCCAAAGAGCAAAACACGAATTTCTATACTAAAATTACCACCCCATTCCATAAAATTATGGCTAAGGCGTGCAATTTAATTTTCCGACGGATCTAGGAATATAGGGGAGCATGTATTATAGGCATGTTTGTTTATTTTGGCGCAAACTTTATAACAATAAAAAACAAGCAAGCACAGTAAAAATAAAATAGAAAAAGCCAATTGATTTGAAATTTTCAAAAAAATTGGAAGGGGTGACCGAAAATCATGTGCGTCCACTTTTCCTATCCACCAAGATTTAATCTAAGTTCAGGAAATTATCTCTTAGGATTTGGAAAAATATTTTCAAATAATTCCCAAATTGGGAAAGATATCTTCATCTCAAAGCAATATTTATCCGCAAGAATTAAAATATGCAAGATATTCAAAGGATAAGGAATTCAATCAAATCAAGTAACAAATTTAAAATACTTTCGAGGATAAATATCGTTGCCTAATTTGGCTAATCAAATTGCCGAATTCAAACCTCATCTTGCGGATCAAGCTCACGGGTGAACTTGCGATGATCAATTCAATGGCAAGACGTGAGGGATTCACGAATCGGAAGAAAAAGCAATCAAGCTTGGTGTTGTATGTTTTTCTTCAAAGAGTCCGCACGCCCAAACTCATGGTCTCCATGCCAGAAAGTAAAAAGTGTTCTTTTTGCCTGCATGAATTGATAGCACGAAAACCACAATATTATGGTGAATCAGGACAAATTCCATAAGAAAGTAAATCCCCCGTTTATACTTAATGTCTTCTTCAACTTCCGATGCAATTGGACTGCATTGGGTTAGCCTCGATGATAGGGCAAGGCACCACATCAAAGCGAAGGGGTCCAATGAAGGCGAATTTGCACTTGTCAAGGCTCCACTCGCAGCGGCAATTTTGGGCACGAATCGACCTAAAAATCGACACAAAACAGCGAAGAAACCAGCGTAAACAGCAGTAGAATTGACCATGGACAGCAGGCAAAAACTACACTGAATAGTTAGTGAAATTATCCAAAAAGTGCTGTTTTTTGGTCATGAACAGCAGCAAATTGAACTCCGAGCAGCAGCGAACTGATCCCTCAACTTGTAGCGAACATTCTGCACTGAAAAGGCAAGTATAAACACCTAAAAACAGTGCTGTTTTTGGCATGAAACAGTGGTAAAAGGGCCTCCGAACAGTGGCAAAACAACCCTGGAACAGCAACAAGAACAGTCCTTGGTCCACAGCAAAAAAAAGTCTCCGATCAACAGTGAATCGGGCGCTGAACAGTGGTGAAACAAGCAACGAACAGCAATAAAACAAGCTTGGAACAGCAACACAACATGCCCTGATCCGCACGGTAATAGTTGGACGGCATCAGGCTAGATGACGGGAATGCTGTTCGTGCTGGTCAATGACTCCTTCCGTCGAGAAGGAGCTGTACATGTAAGATCGAGAAACAAAACCACAAAGACAAAAAGAGAATGTCCTGCTTCTGCCGATTACACTTGCTTTCATTGACTACACGGTCTCAAACTCAGTTAGTGAGAAAAAGAAAGGAAAAAACTAACCTCTTGGACAATTGTGGTCGACTTCTGAGCAAAAGAAACAAAGCAAGTCAGCATCACTAACAAAACAATGGCAGAAGGGAAATAGAAATTGGCTTTGAAGACTTTTCTATGATCTCCATCGTTTGACCCTTCGCTCCTTTGTTGTTTTACGCTTTTGTCGTGTGATGTGAATTCCACTGAGAGGAGACTCTCTCTCTCTCTCTTTTCTATGTCGTGTATTCTCTATTTTATTGGCCTCCTCCAAAATCTGCCGTATCTTCTATGAATATGGCCTCTCCCTAACCCTAAGCGAAGCTATCTACTTATACAGAAAAAACACAAAAATCTTGGGGCCTAGTTTTCAGATATTTGCAAAATAAACCCCGAGAGCTAAAAATAATGTCAATCAAAATTGCTATCCCATTCTCAATGAGCCTAATTGCTTGAAATTTTCGGCAATGCTATAATGGGTATAGGGTAGCCGATTTTTCAATGACTTATGGGCTCATCGCGTGTTTTTTTGATTCAAATTGGGCTTTAATTAGTTAATGAATAATTAATTAAAATCCTTACGGGCTGAATTAAATTTAGAAATAGGTCCAATCCCTCTAAATAGAATTCGGCACACACACACACCCTTGGCTTTAGTCGAAATTTTTCAGATTGAGTTTGGTCCGGCCGCCCGTCGATTAAGCTCAATTGACTCATTCCCGACCCGAATGCATGATTGACGAAAAATAAAATGTGCAATGTGTGAAAAAATATTATTTTTTTGTGAGAATTATGACAAATATTCATTTTATGCAATAATAAATGACTTTTAAAATCAAAATTTAGGTGTGAACAAGTACTTTGACATCGTTGGAATCACCGATGAAGTTGCCAAGGTGAGGACAGCCACTATGTACACTGTTCGAAACAATGTTCTTGTGGTGGCGTGGGCGTTGCAACGATGAGCGGCGTGGTGCGAGACCCATCACTCGTTGGCCCGACTTTGTTGCTACTTTCCGCAAGCAATTCTTCCCCGAATGTGCGAGGAATGAAGCCCGAAGCTAGCTACGTCGACTCTCACAAAAGGGAGACATCCACAAGTACGGTGTGTGAGTTCTCCAAAGTCCCGCTTGAAATTCCCAACATGAGCAACGCCTGAGGCGTTGTTATGGTGGGTCTCAATCCGTGGGCTAAGATGGAGTGGAACGCCGTGGAGTGCAATAGCTATCCAAAGCTCTCGCCATGGCTGAATCCCTCATTGACCTCAATCGATAGGATGAGCTGCGAGCCAAGATGAATGGTGGGGAGCATCCGGCCCCCTCCACAATGACAGCATTGATGACCATAGTCGTCGTCTCAAGCGCAAGACGTGGGATGAAGGGAAGTCCAAGCTGTCCTATGTCAAGGGGAATCGACCCCAAGGCAAGAAGCTGCTACCATCCCCATGCGACATATGTCAATAGGATCATTTGGTGAATGAATGCCCACACAAAAATAAAATCAACTCGTTGATCGCCTTGCGAAGGGTGAGTTAACAAAGCAAACCGAACCGAACGACGGGAAGTCCGACTCGGAATTGTCAAAACAATCGACCCGGAGAACATGGTGAAAACTCGAGCTTCATCCAAGAAACCATCCACAAGAACGATGAGTCCGGCCTTGCGGAAGTCAAGGTGCGGTCGGATTGTGCAAGATGACGTTGTACGCCTTGGTTGACAAGGGAGCGTCACATATCTTTATGTCGACTCAAGCGGCGAAGTGGCTAGTGCTAAAGGTAGATTTGAATGGGCAACAATTCAAGCCAGCCAACTCGAAGACCAATCAACCGTTAGCATAGCTCGGAAGGTGGATCTTTAGATAGGTGGAGGGCGTGGTAAACTCCCCATCAACGCCCTCCCTTGGATGACTACGACATATTCTTGGGGATACAATTCTTCTACGACACCAAAGCGATGGTCAATAGCTAGACAATGATGATCATGGAACTAATATGCATAGTGGTAGTGTCATTGGTCTACGGGTTGAACAACAACAAAAGCATCGCCATGATCCGCATTGTGGACGACCAGGCGAGAGTGCGCAAGCTCGAGGCCATCCATCATCAGCATCCTTTGGACATCCCGAAGATAGAACAGGACCATACATCATGCTCGCATGAAGTGCCGATTCACATGCTATTTCCCAAAGTAGTCGATCGGCTAGGCAAAGCAAACGCACGGTCGAATCGCCCAAGCCAAACCGAGCATTGTTGGCGGATCCTCCTAAGATTCGCTCATCAACCAAGAAGCGAGAACGAGTGTAGCCGAAGGAAGAAGGATCACCCTCACTCCCCGATTCAGCGATCGAATTTGGGACAAAAGTGCTATGGACATCGCTCTATGCAATGGGGGAGACCATCACGGTCCGGCAAATCCCTCACTTGAGGATCGACCATGATATGACCAGCCGACCATGCAATGAATCAATTCATGGTCAACCATGTGAATTATCCATCATCAATCCCCCTCAACCAAGCATTAGCCAAGACGGTCGAGTGAGTAGATTAGGGGGATCGTCCGCGCGTCAATCCATGAATGATCCATGCATCATACAACCTTACTCGTGATACGATTCAAGACTCGATCAAAATGATCCAACGCACGATGCAAGACTCGTGCAACATAATACTGTGCATCATGCAACACACGACCCGAGTGGTCGAGCAAACGTTATACCAGGCAAGTGGGCAGATGAAGAGTCGGCTGACCCCTCGACTCCCCAACCTTCTAGAACGCGCACATGGGTTTATCAACAGTATCATTCCACCAGGGAAAACTAAATAGCCACACCAATGCCCAAGGATTCAAACAAGCCAAGACAAATGAGTGAGATGAGCACTAGTGACGCATCGTAAGCATCCGAAGGGCCACACGAGTTATTGCCCTCTTGTATTATAAATGGTAGTGAACACTTACCCGTAGGTCAAGCTAGCAAATTTTCAATTCAAATGAGCCTCTAGGTTCAGCTCACTCACGGCCAATAGGGAAATTTGCGCGTACCTACGAAAATTGCATCAAAACCCATTCATTTCTCAAATCCATTGTGCCAATACTTCGCCAACACATCAATTAACATCCTAAGGTGTCTTAACGATGAATTTAAGGCAAGGAGACACCATCCACAGCCCCTAATTGATTCGGTTCACTCAATCCTAGAATAGGACAGTTTCGATTCTGTTGTACCATATCTCAATCAGTCCATAAATCAATCCCAAACTTCAATTTATTACGAAATTAACTTGTCAAAACCTCAATCTACATGTCTAGTATACTCACCAAAAATTTAAAGTCAAAAAAAACACATCTAAGACCTCTAATCAGCCCGATTCATTTAGGCGCGCAAACGGTTAGAATCTGTCCTCCGTAAATCACCTTAAATCAGTCTCTAAAACCTATTTCAATTCCAACCAATTGTCATCCTCAGCTCATCAAACCCTTATACTAAGTCTTAATAGTATGTCACCGAAAATTTGAAGCAAAAAGAACTCTTTAAGCTAGCAAAATTGAGCTCTCCCTCAAACCAGATTTCCAAACCGACTCGCCTGACCTTTGCTCAAAGAGACAGCTCTACAGGGAAAAATTCTTGGCCAAATGGAGCTTATAATATGTCCTTAGAAAGATAAGACGATAAGCTTTCAAATGGCGGTGGTCTTACCTCAAGGCAACGTCAAACGAAGAAGTTATGGCCGAATCGGTGAAATAGTCGAGACAAAGCAACGAGCTGGTCGAGCCGAGTAGATTCTCGCTCGTGAAGAAATGAAGAAGAAGAAAACGTGGAGAGGGAGGGAGAGAAAGTGATCAGCTGAAGCAAAGAGGGGAGAGAGAGAGAGAGAGAGAGAGAGAGAGAGAGAGAGAGAGAGAGATTAGTCTCCAATTATTAGTTTGGTCAACAATGTAAATAGTAGGTCAAGAGTGTCAATAATGGATAATTATCCAAAAATTGATATTGGCTTATCTTCATAAATATCCCAAGAGCCATTGACCACCATTGACCAATATTTCTCTCACATTTTGGGCAGCTCATGGGGATATCAATTCACCAAAATGCCCTTTAAATAACTTAAGGCAAGGTTAAGGCTTGAGGGGCAAAATGGTAATTTTACACTTGTCGTCCAAAAATTCGATTTTTCCAAATCAAATTATCATCGATGGGGCGACGTCCAAATTCATATCCAATGTTGGAATTCTTCATTTCCATTTTTCAAATTTCGAGATTCCATTTCCGATTCATTTTCTTTCGAACATAGCTTCAGTTTATCTCAAACCGACGGGCGGCTTTTGCAAGCGGCGTTACGCGTATCGACTTAGTGATTTTCATCATCGTTAGGCTTACTCAAATCATGGCCTTTTTGGTTGTCATGTAATTGCGAAGGTTTATCACTAGTTCCTTAGGTCTCGATCGTCGAGTTCGATTTAGGAAAATTTCCCAAATTACACATTGGTTAAACAGAATTACCGGCGCTCCAATTGTATAACGCTAGCAATGGATTCCATAATCGCCCTTAGATCGGCTTTTCCGGTTCTAAATATTCTCTCAAGCAATCCTTATGGTCAAAATGCCAATTCTTATTCGAGTTTCCTAGGTCCATGTACCCCGTCGCTCTTTACCCTTTTCCTTTTTGGTTAGTGTACTCATGATTGATCGATACAAGCGAAATAAAACCGAATTACATCGATAGATATTCTTCATTCAATAGTCTCGAAATGGTATGAAATTTAGAATGTCACAATGTGCGTGTGTGATCGAGCCTTGAGCTAGGCTTAACTCATGTGTGACATAATTCACATCGTTGCGAGTCGCCACACAGTCATGATTCAAACATCAACCCGTGACGCATGCATGTGAAAGGACATAAAAAAAATTATGTGAAAAAGAAATGGTTCGAGTTTTGATTTCTCTAAAGGGTTGTAAATGGAGAAAAATCCAAATTTAATGTTTCATTTATTTTGTGAAAAATAAATAAATAAATCTTTTGAAAAATTTAATCTTTTGAGAGTTGAGAATATTTTTATTGTCGGTAATACTTTATATTTAAATAATTTTGTGAACAAAAAAAATATTATTTTTTAATTTGTTTTTATAAGTCATATAAGCGATTATTTTTTAGGAAATATTTTTCAGTCATTAATTTTTTGCTAAGCAAATAGAACAATAAATAAGAAAATGGGGAGAAATAAGTTTAAATTAATCTTTAAGAAAGAAAATATAATTTAGTGGAAATCGTCATCAATTCATTTACATGTGTAGGCGAAACAAAAGAGAGAAGAAACAAAGGCGAAGAGAGGTCCAAGAATGGCGTCGCGAGCTTCAACACCGCCGTACTCAAGCGCTGCAAGGATCGCCGATTCCCCATGCTACCATCAATACGCCGCCTCGCTCAAGTGTAAGTTTTCTCCGCCGTGACCTCGACCTGCCTTTCTCGCTCACCCTCCTGAAGTATCGCGCATTCTCGATCCCGATATCCAATCCAAACCTGATTGCGAGGCTCGTTTCCATCGCTGTCTAGAGTTCTGGTGGCGTTTCGGGGTAGGATTGTCTGTACGGTTGCTCGATGGAGCCGAAGAGAGTGGGAGGCACTGTGTTTGTGGATCGATTCGGGGCATTGCGAATCGCGTTGCGCGGTGATGAAGGCAGGCCTTGGGAGTAGTTCTGTTATGGCGTGATGCTTAGGATGAATCCTAAGGGATGCGTCGTTGGTCGGGCACAAGTATAGATAGTGGGGCCGATTATTGAGTTATCGATTAATTTTATGTGATTGTTCCCGAATTGGGTCTAGGGCGTGAACAAGAGAGGGTGTTGTATGTAACAAAACTTCTATCATGACCTGAGAATTGGGATAGGAATTGCTTCTCTAAATTCAGATTACAACTATTATGATCAATGTAGATTGCTTCTGCAAGGTAAAAAGCATTGAAATTCCGGGAGTAGAAATTTCGGTGCGATCTTGACAGTTCTGATCAGTCCTCGAGTGCTGAGGACCATTAACTTCAATCTACGACAGGCTCCTGTCAAAACCCTTTGAATTGCTATACCTCCCTCTCCTCCCCCCCCTCTTTCAATTATGAGGAAGTATTGGAAGAGATTTCAATGCTGGATCCCCTGGAATAGATCCTTCAAGTCAGTGGAGAATCTTGGTTTGGAGAAGGTAAGTGTTTTGGTGGACTTTTATTAGGGTTTAGGCAGCTGCCGAGTCTAGTAACAGCAGTACTGTTTTCATGTTTCTTAGTCACGGGAGTAAACTGCCATCCATTCCCGTCTTTCTTGAGACAGGGAAAAAAGAAAAGCATAGGTTCCTGGCGCATTACCCAGAATGCTTTCTGACATATCGTAACGTGTTTCGTTGGCAACAAGTATGCTAAAAAGTTGAGGTTTACAGGCTTACATGGGGTTAAGGCAAATTAAAAACTGAACAGAGATGTGTGATACATTACTTATGCTTGTGGATTGAAAGGGCTGACATGGTGTTTGAAATTGATTGCTTTGATTTACAAAAATAATGTACTCTGACCATCAATCCCTAAGAAAGTGCTAGGGCTCTTCTTTTATATTTTACAGTACTCATATGACGGAATTTCATGCTATACACAACTGACGGCTTTTAGTTGCTTCTTTGATTGCCTTCTCTAGACCTGGAAATGTCCATATACGTATTCCTATGACTGCTCCTTCTCAATTGTTTCATGAGACCTATAAGTTTGCAATATAAATCCTTTTGTGTATGTTGATGATGCAGGTTTAGAAACGTTCAGTCCTGACAAGAGTAAATGTCGGGAACATTTCGATGTTTACAAAGAATGCAAGAAAAAGAGGTATTGAACCTTAGTTTTTGATGTATATATGGATTACATGCCTATCAACCTTTTCCTTTCACCCCCTACTTGGATATCAATATTCTATCTGAATGTAACTAAATAATTCATCTGGCGTATAGTCTTTTCTTACGATAGTCAAAGGTTAGATAAATGTAGTGTCGTCATTCTGCTTGTGTCTATTATTATAGCCTTTTGTAACATTGTGCTGTGCCTTTGGTGCTTCAACAGAGGGAAGCTCGACTTGAACGTAACAAAAACCGGTCCTTCTTCTCGTGAAGACGGTTTTCAAGGACTTTGCTTTTGATAGATGGGGCCAAGATGCCTGTTTCGAGGTTGTAAGATTGAGTGTTGTAAAATTGGGCAAAATGTTTTAATAAGATCAATATGTTGAGCTTCTGACAGCTTGATTTGTGCGGGATCAAGGTTTGCAAGGAGCAGCCTTGTTGGAGAAAACAAATGGAACACAGTTTCTGATGTTGTCTGTGAACATATCTTTAGTCTAGCTGGTGCAGAGGTGATACATTGCGCCCGACCTATTTTTTCCTGAAAGTTCTGCAGAACACTACCTTTACTGAGTGCATCTACATCATTAATCTGTTTTAAAAAAATTGCATGGAATGCTCGTCTATGCAGTCACAAGGAGGGTTTACAGAATTCGTTCATAGTTCGAGGATACTATCTAAAGGCAGAGTTTTGAGGTTTTCCAAGGAATTTGTTGGTGAATCAATGTCCTCTTCGCTGTTTTTGCTTACTGGAAATATTCATTTCTTAATATTAAGGTGCGTTTAATAACGGTTCTCTGTTTTTCTGTTCCAAAAAAAGAACATAAATTTATTTGTGTGCATCGGTTAGGTATTTTTGTTTTTGTTTGAACAGATCGCTAGGCCAGGGAATGAATTTGAAACAGAAATAAGAGGTAAAAATTAGTAGCATCTTTGTTTCTGGGAATAAAAAGAGAAAGAATGTCATTTTAGAAAGGGTTAAAACCACGAAAAATTTTAAATTGATACACACCCGTGATAATTTTACCTCAAATTATTTTTTTGACCACAAAACTTTCAAATTGGTACACTTTTGATAATTTATATCAAAATAAGTACACATGTGATAAATTTATCCTCCATTAATTTTCGTTAAATTTAGGTGACAAATTCTTGAGTTGGTGATACATGACGAGTTGACGGTATACCAATATGTGGTTTTGACCCTCTGTTTATAACAGATTTATCAATTTGAGATTTTTCGTGATATTAAATCAATTTAACGATGGTAAATTTGTCATAAGTGTACCAATTTAAGGTATTTCGTGGTCAAAATAATTAGTTTAAGATAAATTTGTCATAAATACACCAGTTTAGGGTTTTTTGTGGTCAAAAAAATAGTTTGGGGCAAATTTATCGCAGATTTACCAGTTCATGATTTTTCGTGATCAAAAAATAGTTTAGGATAAATTTATCACTAATGTACTAGTTTAAGGTTTTTTATGGTATTAACCCTTTTAAAAAATAGGCTCGGTGTAATTTAGTACTCGTCTTTGCAATCACGAGTCTACTACCGGTTGCTACCGCCTCCGATTGCTAGTCCCCACAGCCACGGTCGCCGGACACCACTACGGGTCACCACTCGCCGCCGTCGATCACCACTTGTCTCTATAATTTTTTTAGGGTCATATCATTCGCATTTCTATTCTTTTTCTATTTCAAGAATAGAAATTTTGTATAGTTACCAAACGAGTTTTTCTGCTCAGAAATTTGCCCAAAAGAATAGAAAGAGAAAAAACTATTTCTAGAAAGAAATTGTTCCCGGGAATATAAAGCTTACCATCCGCAGCCTCAGTTTCCAAGAGAGGCCAGTTCCAAGATATGTTTGCAAGTGATTAGCATTCTGTTTTTGACGCAAAAACCAAGCTTTGAGATCTCTCAAACTTTCCTCACATCGAGGATGACCCCATCTCCAGGTTCAACAACCAGCCGAAATGCTGGAGAATGGTGATAACTAGGTGAAAGCGCAAACGAGAACTTGGCGAGAATGAGCGACAAGATCACCTTCAATTCGGCCTGGGCAAAGTGTTGTCCTGCACAGATCCGAGGTCCTGAACCAAAGGGCATGTATGCCTGAACAGATTTACAGGCTCCAGAGATTCCTTGTGCAAATCTCTCCGGCTTAAACTCCGCAGCATCTGTCCCCCATATTTCGGGAAGCTGGTGCAGAATA
Organism: Rhodamnia rubescens; assembly: GCA_021437795.1. Taxonomy (NCBI): domain Eukaryota; kingdom Viridiplantae; phylum Streptophyta; class Magnoliopsida; order Myrtales; family Myrtaceae; genus Rhodamnia; species Rhodamnia rubescens. The sequence goes on from JAILYA010000035.1 coordinate 1,082,769, forward strand.
TGGATCGGAATTTGGATGTTTGAGCCTTGTGGAATCAGAAGTCCCTTAAACTTGATATCCTCTAAGGCTTCTTTCATGCTGAACACTGCCGGCGGATAGAGTCGCAAAGTCTCGTGAATTACCATGGTTAGCTGCCAATGGTTGACAAAGATTGTTAGGAACTTGCAAATAAACTTGTAACGCACATCAGAGGGAAAAGAAGGGAGAAAAAGAAGCAGCATCAAATGCTTAAAGAAATGCCCATTCAGAAACGCATCAGGACTGTGATTACATGAAAACCTGCTATCCAAATTTCAGGTTTAAATGTTTTCTGAATAATAATCAAGTCAAAATAAACCCATAGCTTAAAAGGTAATTGGTACATGATTGCATGACCGATCTCCAAAAGCATAAGTAAGTGAAATAACCAAAGACCCAAAGGGTCTACCAACACCCTATAGTTTCAGGCAGCAAGTGTAAGATGGACCAATGTGACTCACTGTTTTCATGCCTCGGAGCTTATCAGAATCCAGGATGCCACGGCCAAAAATCTCGAGCACTTCGGCACGGACTTTTGCTTGCCACTGAGGATGAGCAGCCAACAGCATCAGGCACCAAGACGCCGTGAGAGCAGTGGTCTCGTGGCCAGCAAAGTATATGTTCTTGCAATTATCCACGATGAATTGTTCGGCGGAGATATTTGATGGTAGGCCCTCATCGTTGGCACCCTGGAGTATCATCTGTAAGAGGTCCTTCTCGAATGAGGCCTGCGTTCGTGCTTTCACAACCTCTAGAATCATCGACCGAATCTGTTTGTCCAACTTCCAAATTTGTCTGTTGATTTTGGTTGGGAGGTATCTGAGATGTTTAAAGACAGGGCTTAAGAGTGGGATATGCTGATAATACACAGAAGTTGGATGAAAACCAACAGAGCCATGTAGTTACAAACAAGGTTCCAAAGATAAAACTTGAACATATTTCAGCACAAATGCTTGTGAAGTTGATCAAAAAAGTTCCCCAACAATTAGCAAAAATCATCTAATACTTTTTCTTTGAGCTTTAGTTAAATCACAGACACTTTGGAATATGAATTACACGGACCTTTCAGATATACAAATTCCTAACTTTGATTTCTCGCTGATTGAATTCACCATCACCCTTTATATGATATTTCAGTCTCTATTATATTAGCTCTGATTCAACTCTACCTCATTCCGGCAACTCCGATGCTTCCATGTGACATGACCTGTTGAAGTTCTCTGAGCTTCAAGAAGATTTCCTTCCCTTGGGAGTAACTGCTTCCGAAGCAAGCTCTGGAGATAACGTCGGCGGACAAGCTTCTTAAGTCATCATCGATTCTTATTTCTGCCGTGCCTCCACCGCTTTCTATTCGGCTCTCCCAGGACCCTATTAGCACCTTTGTGGAGTCGACCATGAGGCTCACCATGCCCTTGAAAAGCAATTAGAAAGAAGATTTTGAGGTGAATGAGAGACTACTGATTGACGATTCATTAATCTACAGAGTTCTGTCTAATAAACCGTAGGATATCCGCAACATTCAAAAATCAACATTTCAGTATCAGCTTCATAAATTTCTTAGGAAGGTTTTTTCCTAACTATCAACAACAGTCCGCAATATTGTGGTGCATAACTCCTCCTTCATTACTTTGAATCTATTGTCCCAGCGAAGCAACAACACATCAATAAAACAATCATGAGCTTTCTAGTATAGCTAAAGATCCCACAGATCACTGTTAGATGCATGCTATTCCTATTACTGCTACTTTGAATTGCAGTTGTAGAAATGGCAGGCGAGTGTATGTACTCTACCATTTCACTTGATCCAAGGTCCGTCTGTAAGGATCCAAAGAAGAGCGATGTAGAGGAAGAATCACCTTAACCTTATCGAGATACAGCTCAGGGGCAATTATCTTCCTCTGGTAGGCCCAAGTAGAGCCGCTTGACGAGAGAATGCCCTGTCCAAGCAAAGCTCCCCTGTCCTTCGAGAAATATGAAGGCTTTCCGAGGCTCAGCGATGTGCACATGCTCAGTTCCTTCACCATCTCCACATCACTTATTGACAAGAACTGTATGTGCCCGGCTGAATACATGAAGACGGGTCCTGCCAACGACATGCCAACATCAAACTCTTTTGCAAACGGGGAACACAGTTCAAGAGTAAGTGGTGCGAGAAGGATCTATTATGCAGCAAGCATCGGGCAATCGACTGTGCTTGCACTAAATTATAAAACCCACTTTGCTACTGACACTGAGAAAGAGTTCCCCCTCATTTGTCACCATATTAGCTGAGGCAATGCATGCATATTAGGATGTTCAAGTTCCCTGAATTCCTCATGGGTCCAAACAAACATGCATCAACTGTTGGCATTCGAGATTCATTATTTAGTTCATCCAAAACAAAAAGAAAGAAAAAGAAGAGAAAATTGTCCCACACAAGCATGATCACAAACGTGTCCAGTGCTTGAACATTCATGTCCGAAAGGGTCGTTGCCTCCTTAGGGATCCAAGTCAACGAAGTAGCAGATTGAGAAGTGTCGAGACTGTCAAATTGTCAAATGTCACGATCCTGACCGTTCGTGTTCCACAACGAGCTTAAAATCTCAGAGTTCAGCAAGAAGTCCAAACGTTTTCGCCAATCGAAAACAGACCCCGAGCAACAATCGTGGAGACAAAGTTGATGAATGAAAAAGAAACAAGACCCAGAAGAAAATTCCTCAGCAACTTGGGCTCAGGCAAATCACAGAGACGAATCAGAGTACCGTATTGGGTTCGCCACTTTTGCAAGTGTGGGAACAGAAGCGAAGGCCAGGCGTGGGAGAGGCCGCCATTTTTGCGGGACTCTCGAGCTCTCTGTGCTTCGTCAGCTCGCATCTTCTTGACGTCTGGGATGTTTCCGAGAAGAAGATGAGAACGAGGAGGTCCCCCTATTCCTTGCCTCCGAAGCTTTGATCTGAGCCTCCTCGGTCCCCATATGAACGCTCTGTACGCATGTATCAGGGCAAGCCCGAGCAAGCCCAGAATCAACGTCGAAGCCATCTTCACCATCACCAAGGAAGCAGACATTGTCGGCTCAGTTTGAAACGATTCTTCTTCCTCTCGTCGCTTCACTGGGAGTCTTGCGAGTTGATGGGTTTGTAACTTGGTATGATGTTGACGTTTGGTTAACCTATAGCATCACATGATCCTGACGACGACGACTAGATTGCTGCAAGTGGGAAATTGGAAAAAGTGCTTTCGGGCTGTAATTTGACTTTTGCCCTTTTAGCAGAAACGGCATCTGCAGAGCACTGACGTCCGAAAGCAACATACATTATTGAAATATGACTTTGAAATTGAAACTGTACCATCCAAATAAATCGATCATTTAAAGTGCTCTCTATTATTTAGTTTGCACATTTAAATAAAATCCATGCAATACGTAAACATTGAATTATATACTTACAGTAATCAATTGGGTCTTTTTTACAAATATCGAAATCTCTTCTCTCTCGTTTTTCTTTACCCAATAATCGAAATCTGTTGTTTTCAAAACCCATTTGTAGGCTGTTTAAAATGTTTAAAATATTACTTCACCCTTGATTTTATTGTAAGTTATTCCGTGGTGGTACACTTATACTCCTAAGGGAAAAATTCAATTATAATGGGGAAAATGCAGAAAAGTACAGTAAATCATAAATAATATGTAGATTGAATTATTTTTAGTATCATTATAGTTAGTAATTTAGAAATAGGGTTACATTATACCCTGTCAATCTTAAGGAACTTTCAAGTTTCAAGATGGAGTTTGAAAGGCATCCAAATATTGAATCGTGCTGGCCCATAATTAGACTATGGCCGATCGTAGTTAGACCATAATCGCCCATATTTTCTGGGCTGCTAGCCACGGGCCTGGCTTGACCAAGTGCTACCGACGGGCCTGGCCTATTTGTTGACATCTCAAATTTTCGCCCCAACTACAGAAAAATCATTATGTTTGATCTCAGGTTGACCGTAGAGATATAAGGCTTGAATCACATTTGGCACCTAAAAAATTGGATTCTACCCGTCAAATTCAGTCTTTGGACACCCACATTGCCACTCGAATTCGACGGTCTTTTGGCCCCTTGGGTTCAGTTGCCCATGTTCGCGGTGATAGGGAATTTATGTTTTCGCAATTTCAATCGCACATCTCGAAATTGAAGATCGCAAGCATTCCAACACAATAAGAAACGGGCCGAATGGATGTCGGATGAGGAAGTAATCGCCATTTAAACTTTAATAAAAACCTTATGTTACCTAAAAAAAGGTCTCAAGCCCAAGATTTTACCTAGAGATCTCAGAATCGTACGAAACTTCTCCAATCTCTTGAAGCTATCTAGGGTAACTGATGATTTTTTAAAGTGATAAACTAATCGCACTTGATTATAGGCCTGAGCCTTGGGCGTCGATATTTATGGAGACGTTCACGTCTATGATGTCGTGGTTTCACCTAGCGACAAATGTGTTGACAGTGCAAAAGTCACACGAATCGAACATTGGTCGGAGGAGATACTGGCCCGAAAAGAGTGGGCCTCGCCTCTATGTATCCCCCTCTCCTTCATTACTGTAGATCTATTGAAATTCCCTTAAGTCGAGTCTGATTCTTACGATTTTATTATTTTCGCATATTCACCTGTATGCGTAGTTTTCACTTTCCGATAGAAATGTGTGCTATGACACAATAATATCTGCTTGAATCATAAAAGTAAGAATGCATCGTTGTGATGCTGGTCAGTTAAAATTGTTTTTGCCGTATTCTTAGGTTGTCGCAATGCCAAAATAAAAACTCGAAAGCCTTGGATATTTCGTTGTGCTTACCCATTTTTATAATCGTGAACTTATGTTCTTAGGCTATCATAATCGAGAAATTTGATCTCGAGTTGTATGATATGTCCCTCTACCGTGAAAAGGACGCTAGGACTCATGAATATTAGTAGGTCGTCTCGTCATAATGACTATTTAGATATGAAATTAGGCGATTAAAATGATGGCCGTGAGGGGCGCACGATACAATGCATGCTCTTGTTGCTGATGATATATATTCTATGCAGTTTGGAGGGGATATAAGGTGTTGCACATACTGAAGTGCTGCATTTGAGCATCCCCTTTATCCGAGAGATAACTCATAGTTCATCTACCAAAGGGGTTGGGTTCGAGTGTAGGATAGGCTACGATAGTGTAGCTGGAAGTCAAAAGTCAACAGCCATGATAATTTGAACCGATGAACTAAGGTTGCTGTAATGCGACGAAAATATTGTACATCCGGAATCGCCATAACTAGAATTAGAAACACACATGCTCTAGAGAAAAGAGTTAGCAAACATGCCTAGTTTGGAATCCATCTTTATGCAGAACAATGACGATTCTCGAGACCAAACCTTCCTATCTATTTCTTTTGGTTTGTCGCTGGCTAATGAGAGAACCACCACAGAACGAAAGGATGTGTTCTAAAATTTCTGAGACAAAATAGATAGATGGGGGACTTGTTCCTTTTATAGTGGTTTTGGCGCGGACCCTCTCATCATGGGTCGTGCATCTTCGGCCCACACTAAGCCAACCCATATTAAAATATATTAAAAGTATATGTCATACTTTAATAGACCAACCTATATAGTAGTTTTAATTCATGTAGACCACATTAGGATAATTCTAACATCCTCTCACTTGGGTATTAATTGAAACCGTACTATATATACATAACTATATGTTGGTCTTGTGATTATTATTAATAGTCAATTCGATTCCATAAAGTTTCACACATCGAATCATGGTGAGCATCAATAGACATAGAGCCTTCCATGATTAAAAATGTCTATAACTCTATCGATTTGAATTTAATATGGTAGTGTAGTAAATAGATAACATCTCACATGAAAGTGATACTTTATATATCATCCTATTTGTCAGTCACATTCTCTCTCCTCATATGTCACAAAACCTTACGTGTCACCATAGAATATCGTAATGGTTCTACCGAACATACATATGTCTTATCTTTATTATTAACTTCAATTTATGTGTAACAAGTCATATACGTAAAGTTAATAACCGAATGGCCCTAGCCTTTACTCAAGGTTTACACAATACCTTGAAATTTTCACCAGATATATGTATTTAACATCAATTCATTCATAAGAACTTTATTGCATGCAAAAGAGTTGGTACATATCAAATATTATTAATTAATGTAACAAACATAGACGTAAATAATATTAGAGCATAATAAAATAGCTCCCACTAAATAACAACATCCCATGATGCTGCAAGCCCATCCAAATGACATGTTATAACAATATCCCATGATGCTTTTAAGCTCATGCTTATGACATGTCGTTTAACTACATGAGAGCGAAAATCTTTTGTTAGTGGGTTAGCAACTATTTCATCTATAAATACTTGCTCTACTATAATAACATCATTCTCAATTATTTCCTTTATGGTAAAAAACTTGACCGTCAAATGCTTAGACTCTTTGAGATCTCTATTGTTATTAATAAACAACACCGTAGGGCTATTGTACAATACAACTATATGGGTCTATCCATGATATCAAATATGACTAACTCTCTAATGAGGTTTCTAAACCATATAGCTTGAGTAGTAGTCGAAACTCATTCTATAAATATCACTTGTATGGTAGAGGTTAATCTAGATTTCTGTTTCTTACTTTCACATAATCTCGCACCTCTTGTTAACATAAAAATGATCAACTTCTTGTCATCCTCACAGCCTAGCAAGATTTGTATGCAAATGCCCCACTAGCCGTAGGTTCCAAACCTATCTTTAAATCAGTACATAGTCCTTTGTCCTCATTAACTACTTCAAAATCTTCTTGACAACAACCTAGTTATCGTGCCTTGAATTTGACTTATATCTCGCCTAGAAGTCTTGTTGCAAAAGCAATATCTAGTCTCGGTGCTAACTTGAACATACATGATGTTTCTAATTACACTAGCAGTAAGGTACATTCCTCATTTGGGCTTTCTCAACATCCGTACGAAGACACCGTGATAAATACAATTTATCACCCCTTAATGATAGGAGTAATTATTATCTAGCAATGTAGCATACTAAAATTTTCAAAATACGATCAATATATGTTCTCTAATACAAAACAAATAATGGTGAGAACGATCTCAAATGATCTCAATGCCAAGGACAAAAGACACCTTATCAAGATCCTAAAAAATGCTTTGACAACATTTGCTTTGTCTTATGCAAGTAATCCAAGATTACTCCTCACATGCCATTTAATATCTACATAAGGCATTAGGAAGATAATATTCCTCCCATTAAACTTGCAAGTATATACTCTATTCCTATGTACTTTCGACATAATCGTATGAAGTTATAACCCCATGAAACTTCAAGACCATTGTCTAGAAGCTTTCTTGAGATCATAAATAGACTTTTCGGTCTACACACAAACTTACCCTGAATTATCGCCTATAAATCCTTTGGGGTGCACTATATAAACTTCTTTATTAAGGTCAGCATTTTAAAAGGTAGTTTCAACATCCATCTAGTGTAACTCTAACTCCAAATGAGTTATTAATGTCATTATCACTTTGAAAGAATAGTTATAAGATACTAGAGAAAAAAAAAAAATTCTGCATAGTCTACTCCTTCTTTCTAAGCAAAACCTGGGCTACCGATATGGCTTTAAATTTCTCAATCTTTCTTTGGAGTCCATTTTAGTCTTATACACTCATTTGCAATCGATGGGCTTGTGACCTTTAAGCAATTCAACAAGCTCCCAAACACCATCATGTTTTATAGATTGCATCCGGTCTTTCATCGCATCCAATTACGGATCTAAATGAGGACAAGAAACAACACCTGTATAAATCACTCGAAATAACACCCGTATAAGTCATCGAATCAACCAAACAGCCAATATCGTAGTCATGCTCTCCTATATAAACCATATAGTCCGGTGGTATAGCCGATCATCTCTCGCCTCATAGATCTTCTAAGTGGTGCTACTTCAACCTGGTAATGTACCTATGGGGCTTACGGAATCAAGATCTATCTTAACAAGTAGGATCCTAAACTTTAACAGCTCGGTTTATGATGTGGGAGACTCTATGATCGTCTTGAATAGGCAGAGAAAATAATATAGTTGTCCACATCATACCGATATCCTAAATAGTTTGTGAGCAACTAGTCTATTTGATCACATCAAATTTCAAAAACTTTAATGTCGTAATTCCACAATTCTTGTGCCTCCAAAGGGATTATATGTATAGTACCCTTTCAAATGATCTAGGTAATATACAATGTAACATCGAGTGATTCTAGAGTCCAACTTACTCAATGTTGGGTTATTTATAATTTGATTCTGCAAGATATCCCCAAACCTAAATAGTTCATGCCATGCTTGCGTCCAAGTCCATAACTCAAAATGAGTTAATGGACCAACCGTGGTAAAAACACGGTCTAGAATATAAAGGGTCACTTTTAAAGCTTCACCCCATCGCAAATCAAGTAAATTGCTTCTATTAATCATACTCCTCATCATATTCATAAGGGTGCAATTATGCCTTTCGATCACACAATTTTGTTAAGAACTCATGCAGCATGGTAAATCAAGCTACTATCCCAAGATCCTCTAAGTATTTGACAAATGGTCCTTTATACCGTCTAGCATCATCATGCTTGCCAAAATACTCACCATCTCAGTCATATCTAATAAGCTTTATGACTTTTCTTAACCGTTTCTCGATTTTAGTAATCTTGACCATGTCAAGACACTAAGACTTTTCTTTAATCAATTATAGATAACTATATCGGGAATGTCATTAATAAATGTGATTACACAAAAAATTCTACACAAAGTTGACTTATAGGGTCCATTGATATCAATGTGAATGACCTCTAATAGGTCGAACTACGGACTGCAGTTTTCTTTTTTATTTTAATCATCTTACCCCTATAACAATTTACGCAAGTTTCTAGGTTACATTTTAGAGTAGGAAGGATGTCAGCCTTTATCTATCTTTCCACTCTTTCCATAGAGATGTGATCGAAACGTTTATGCCACAATGCATAAGACTATTTCGAGGTAGAAGTCTTTTAAAAATAACTTTTCAACCGTATAAGCGACATATTTATCACTGGGAGTTAAACACAACATGTACAATCCACTCGGACATATTGTAGCACCCTACCTTATTTGAATTAAAGAACATGAAAATATTATTGTTCCTTATTTCAAAAAAGTAACCACACATGTCCGGATATAATACAAATACTAAGTTTCATCTAAATGAAGGTACATAAAATGTGTCTTTTAACATCAAGATTAATCCATAATTTGGATTTAAAATGACATCTCTCACGATCTCAACGTTGACTTTATTGTTGTTTCTTACAATGAGCATTGATTCATCCCGATTTCACTTTCTGCGATTCATGAATCCCTATTGGTGAACGCAACATGATTGATTGCACCACTATTTAGCCACGAAGAACTCAATGGGGCCGTATATAGGTTAGATTCACAAACTAATGCCAAAAAATCATTATTTGTGTGCTTACTCTTGGATAATTAAGTTTAGAATTCATTGCGTCTTTACGTATGTGATATTTCTTCTTACAAAAGAAGCATCGGTCACCATCCTATATAAAAAGATGCTATCTTAAGACCCAAACAATGTAATGATTAGTAGTTTCATAATTTTCTTTGTGAGTACGCTTTCCATACCTCTTATTCTCGCCACTCTACCATCCTTATGATATAATCTCTAAATTCACTAGAACCATCAAAACACATGTTGAAAAATCCTTATAAATATATCCTAATCTCAGCATTAGACAAGACACAATTCCCAACTTCTAAGACTTTCATCATTTGTCTAGCGGTGCATAGCTAGTGGGCAAAACACTTTTCAAGTGTTCCTAAATGGATTGCTTCATAGATAATAAGAAAATCGTATTGCTCTTTTCTCAAGCAGAAAAATGCGCTTTCTAGGGTCCAAAATGATCTCAATGAGATCAGCCAGCTAATCCTTAATAAGCGCAATATAAATATTTACCAGCTCCATACAAAATAGAAAATCTTTTACCTATTTCTTAGGGTGTGCATGGTAACATTTATGGAAGTGGATTTATGTTGCAAAAGTGCTTATGGAGTAGAAATATATTTGGTAATATAACTTCTAAAGCAAAAATCCATTTGAAAAAAACTTTTACTTCGAAAGAAATTTATACTTTTTAAGCGAATTTTCACATCTCGAAGTTTTTTCTTCAATTTGAAAAGTTAAAAAATTAGCTTTTCAACTCAAGAAGTACTTGGACCAAAAAAGAAAACTCACAAAGTACTTCACCTTCTTTTCATTACGTCATCACCATCTTTTCGGTCAGGCTCGCCTCCGCCGACTTCCATCGCCACCCACCGCCGACTTCCATTCCCGCTCACCGCCGACCACCTGTTTCGACCCAAAATTAGGCTAGATGGATTATCAAGTTAATTAAATTAACTAACCTAATTCGGACCCTTCCAAGTTTTATCAAATCGCAACTTATATTCAATTCATGAAAAATTATTTAATTGGAGCCGACACTAATCATTTACGGTAGATTGATTAGAAACCTATATAAAATAGTGGGAGAATTTTTTTATCTCTATGAACCGGAGAAAGTGAGTTTGGGGACTTGGTTACATTAATTTGAAAAATTAATGCCCTTTCGGTATTAATTTCATTAAAATTCCTTTTTCGATTGATTGATGCGAATTGATTGATTCAAAGAATGGAATGGACTATGTGATACTCGAAAAATGAAAATTTTTGTGATTTTCGGATTTAATGATGGTTATGGTGAAAACATGTCATAAAATGTGATAAAATCCAATTTTAATTAAAAATGATCTCGCAATATCTTAACTTATGTTAGATGTTATTTTTTTATATATAAAAACAAGGTTTTGACATGTTTGACCATATGATATTCGGAGAATTATTTTTTGTATTTTCTTATTTTTTTTGAAAAAAATGAAAAGCACTCAAAAGCAATCAAAAATTTGAACAAAAATAAACAAAAATGCCCATAATATACCTTTAATCCAATTTTTCTGAAAAATTCACTCACTCCCAAAGATTTGGGCTAGAGAAGAATTTTATCCGCTACATTCTCGAAGATTCGAGTCAGTATGCGGATAATTGTATAGAACAACATCATCCATTTTGCCAAAGGGCGGACCACGAGATTCTACACTAAATCACCATCCCATTCCATAAGATCATGGACAAGACGTGTGATTTAATTTTCCGACCGGACAAGGCACATGGAGCATATAATATGGGCATGTTTGTTTAAAATTGTGCAAACTTTATAATAATAAAAAACAAGCAACCACGACAAAAATAAAATAAAAAAATGGACCAATTAAGTTGAAATTTCGAAAATAATAAAGGGATGGCCAAAAATATGAAGTTGGGGTCCATATTTCCTCATTCAAAGTTTAATTTGATTTTGAGATAATTATCTTTAAGATTTGAAAATTAATTTCAGATAATTATCAAGAAATTGGATAATTATCCAATTGAATTCAAATCTTATCCTCAAATCAAGTGAGCTCAGAAAATCCACAAGAGATAAGGCAATTCAGCCATGGGATAAGCTACCCCACCAATCAACATGTTAGAGATAATCATCGAGCTCAAAAGTTCATCCATTAAGGTTAGATATTATCCAAATCAGTTCATTCCAAAGAAATTAGATATTATCCATCTTTACACAATCATTATCCACAACAAGAAGATAAAAACTGATAATCATAGGAAAGCATCACTCAACCAATTTGGATAAAAATTCAAAGCAAGAGTTATCTACTAGCATAGCAAATTCATCCAATCACAAAGATAAGATAAACATGAGATGCAAAACAAGATAACATAAAAATAAAGACTCAAATTTACGTACGGACACAGTGCCTAATTTTAAATATAGGATAACTATTGCGTTATCTCTAACGCAATATTACCCTATCGAAGTGATTTACATCTTCGCCATATAGGCAACAATATTTGCAAGCCAAATACAAATTGTTTTAAAGATATATAAAATTCCAAGCAAGGCAATTCAAATGTTCTAACAATTTAAAATAAGATAATAATAATAGACAAAAGATCATAATTTTACCTTATCTTGGAGGCTGCCTTTTCTCAATTTGAATTGAACCAAGTTTGTGGATCGGTGCGGCGGCGATCGGGCAGCTGGATCGCGGCCCTCAGTACTCCTCGGTCAATTCGTTTCAGCGCTTCTCGGCAATTCATCTCTGGACGTAGCAACTGCACATGATGGGACGCTCGTAGGGTGGCGGAGTGACTACGTGTGGTCCAGAAAATTGGAGCGTCAACGATATGGCTCTCTCGCCATGAATCTAGGCCAAACACTCGCAGCGACAATCACCCACGAAATAGTGCTCTCAATGAAAACTCCATTAGGACTTGTACTTGATGAGGTGACCAAAAGGACTTTTAATCCTGCGAAAAAGAGACAAAAGAAACCAGAGTGTAGGGTGGGGGCAAGATTTAACCGAGAAAACTCTAATTGAAAAAGAAAATTATTCTTCTCTTCCCCTTTTGCATGAATCCCCAAAGTATTGCCAACTGGATTAAGTGAGAGTTTCCCATGATTTGATTCTTGTAAGCTCTCCTTCAAGATTGTTCCATGACGTCTTGTCTGTGAGCACTTGACTTTTGGTAAAGCAAGAAAGACGACTGGCGCAGGTGGGCGTCGGCAGCACGGGACTGCCTGATTCAGCTTTGTAGTATGGATTAGCGATAGTAGCCTCGCGGACAAAGATGGAGCAAAGGACAGCGGACTCTTCTCTGCTATTCGTCAGCGTGGGCACACGAGATGGGAGATTCCGAACGCGTTTCAAGACAATCACTATATCAGAATTTTTTTGCACAGCTTACAATCTTCTTGGTGGATAATCAGGGGCGTTCTCCTTCAGAATTCACTTTCCACTTCACCCATGAATCACATGCAGCATTGGATGAACTAGCTGAGACCTTGCTTGATAGATCAATAACATAAACCAAACGTGAAACTGCAAGTGATAGATTATTATAAGGAAATTTCAATACGCCTGTAACCACAACTCAGGTAAAACGCTAAAAGGAAAAACTGATGCCGTTGAGCTGTTCGCACGGAGGTGTTGAAGTGATGGACCTTCTCGGCCATGGGATCTTCGTCGGACAATAACAAGGATAGTCATCCGAGCCGTAAGCTTGTTGAGTTGGACTGGAATTGCAGGGACAACGTCGGGGACTACAACTCGTCAAGGCTCGTTTGGACTGATGCTATTCACGTTGGAACCTGCAGAAGAATCTCAATAAAAAAACTTTCTTTCCCTCAACGTCTCTTCTTGTGGATTTTTCACCGAGGAGAAAAGAGCGATGCTCTCTGCCGCTGTCCTTCTGTGGCCGTGTGTGCAATTATCTGGCCTTTCCTCAAACGTGAAGCATTAACTATAGTGCTTAACCAGGTCAGATCACAGGCTTCAACTTTGGCCTTTTAAAACAACAAGCTTTAATACCAAAAAGGCCATTAATTAATGGCTAAATTGAACCAAATTAGGCCAAACAAATTCATTTAAGCCTTGTAGGAATCGGTCCAGCCCCTGTATAATAGGGTCAACCAAATTTTGCTTTCTCATATGCTTAAGTTAGGCCTCATTCAAATAATGGGCATTAATGGTTGAGGCCTTTTCCTGAAGAGACTTTTAATGGGATGTCTCAAGCTTAAATTAGACCAATTAAGGCCCAATTATCTCAAGACATTTCGGCACTATTTTTTCCATGCCAACCGAATTTCAAAATGAGTTCTCGCCCAGTTGCTTGTTAAATTGAGTGCAATTTCGCACCGCCAATCTAAAATGCAAAATGGTGATTGAAAGAAAATAAATATGAAATGGATGAGAAATTAATTTTTGCGAGAACTACGACTAATTCTCATTTTATGAAAAATGAATGACTTTCCTAAAAATCAAAATTTAGGTGTCAACACCAGCCCCCACCGCCGCCGACAACCACCGACCATCACCATTGCCAATCACCACTGGCCATCACCCATCGCCACCCGCGACCACCACCAACCATCGCCCTCCGCCTCTCATCACCGACCACCGCCCGAGACCACCGACCACCGCCGGCCGTAACCACCACCGCCGCCACTTGCCATCGCCGCCGCGGAGTCGCCATATTCAGCCACCGGAGTAAAAAAAAATACCTTTTTTATTTGTAGAAAGTAAATAATATTTTTTAATAATAAAAATTATTTTTTAAAGAAATTTAAAAATTTTAAAAATGAAGAAGAAATTTTTTGGCTACCGGCAATAATTCTTCATGAAAGGTTTTCTGTTTATAATATTTTAGAAGTAAAAATTTTCAACCGTTACATAATAAATTTCTATGATTAGAAATCAATTTATGAAGTAAAAGTAGAAAAATCAAATTCTCGCTTTTGAGTAGAAGTAGAAAATCAAATTCTAACCAAAAGTTAATTTCGAGTGAGATGTTATCATGCGCACCCTTAATGGTTGAACTAGTATGACGATCAATTCTAATGGAGTTGCCTATTATAAAAAAGGTAATCGATATAAATAAGTAATGTATATAATTAGCATCATGTGAGTGCTATGTAACTCGAAACAATATAAGCACATATGTATGTTGAGAGTTACATGCATTATCATGCAATTACTTTTGAGCAGAATACATGACATGCGGTTATAGAATCTCCATTGAGAACATATTCCAGTCTATGTGAATCACCATATTTGAGTGCATGAACCCTTAGGAATTATACACTCCTCAAATATATGCTATATATGTGACCCTCAATTGACAAAATTATTTTACTTGAAATCAAATAAATATAGATACCGAGAGTTACATCCATCATCATGTAATCATCTTTAAGCAAAATACATGGCACGCGGTTATATACTCTCAGCATGATAACAGCCATGAGAATATATTCCGATCTTCGTGAACTCACCACCTTTGAGTATAATAACCACTAGGATCATATAATTTTCAAGCACATGTTGTACATGCATCTCTCTATGAATCAATACACAATCACCTCCTTTGGGAGTTGGATAAGGCATTAGAACAGGAGACATCCCACGACAATATGAGATCGATATTTTTCAAATCCAATCAAGTGTGGCACTTTAGCAATCACCGGTCAATTGAATTCTTGAAAGTCTCTCATACCAAGGATATAACATCATGTTTCACATCTATTATATACATGTATTTTTAGACTAGATGACATGGATAATATGTCCCAAAAATGTGATGCCAATTACATTGCTCCATTCATTGATACATATCAATGAATTAGCTCTATATATTCTCGTATGTAGTCATAAATATGAGAGCTTCAATTCTTATTTCCGAAACTATACAGAAATATAAGAAAAATGCCCAAAATATCCTTGGAAATACATATACATAGGATTCCATATGCATTTTTTAATTCATAAAAGGTTCAAAGATGTAATATTAATATGCCACCATGTAGAGTGCCTAAATATGAGTACACATATACCAAGAACGTCCAAAACGGACACTCGCATGCGCCTCTTGAAGTATAGGCACATGAAGGGCATGTCCGGCCGCTCAGCCAGCCCAATGTCCGGTCCGATTGGATTAACCGCCCCTATCAATCCAACCAGTTTGATAGGTTAATGGTTAAACCAGATTGGTCAACGAGTCAAACTCGTGTCTGGTTGGGTCTCGGACAACTCGGATAATGCCTTGTTGACATCATACCGATGTCATGATGATGTCGGTCGCGATGGTTGACCGAGTCAACCGACGTGCCTCTTAGTGCCAAAAGCGCATGGCCGCTACGTGCAAACCTGTCGTCAGCACGTGAAGCGCCATCCAGTGGCGAGCAATCACTCGAAATGATCATTTCCTCAAGCTCTATCCGGCTATATATTCAAAACTAAATGTCATCAAACGAAAACACACAAAATGTGCCAAAAATCGCAGCATTCATCAGGTCGTCACTCATCGACTTCGTCGCGGAGCCTAGGGGCGCATGTGGCCGTTCCCAATCTCGGCTAGAGGCGTGCGATCACTCATTTTTCTCTTATCTACAAGAAGACTCCAAATATGTAATCAAAAATAATATTCATCGGATGAAATGATCGAAAGCATGCCAAAACAGAATGCATTTCAACACTTGGTTAGGCGGCTCAAATACTAAATGTAAGGCCATGAAAATGTTGCATGCCCGAGATCGCCATAACCAAAACTAGAAACACTCATGCCATAGATAAAAGAGTTAGCGAATATACCTAATTTGGAATCCATCCTTATGCGGAGCAATAACAATTCTCGAGACCAAGCCTTCCCCTTTATTCCTTTTGGTTTGATGCTAGCCGATAAGAGAACCATCACGAACGAAAGGGTGCATTCTCAAAATTTTAAGACAAAATGGCTAGGGGGACTTGTGTCTTTTATAGTGGTCGATGCGGACCCTCTCATCAAGGGTCGTGCCTTTTCGGCCTACACTAAGCCATCCATATTAAAATATATTAAGAGTATGCGTCATATTTTGATAGACCAACACATCTATTAGATTTAATTAATATAGACCACATAGGATTATTTTAATAGTTCCGTGCATGCAATTGTTCATTATTATGATGATTTTGATTCGAATCAATATCTGAAATCATATGATGATTTTGTTTGACTTGCCCAAAAGAGAAATAGTGTGTTTCTATAGTAAGGTCATCGTGTTCGAGTGAAGCCGCCAATCAAATAAATAACTCCACAGATAGTGTAGTTTGCAAATCACAGCATTATCATGTTTTGCATTTTGTTTGCTATATCATGTTGTGTGTGATTATTATCATATCATGTCAACTCGTTGCATCTGATTTGTTGTCATATTACATGTTACAATTGCCATGTCAGTTCATCATTATATCTTACATCCGATTTGCCTTGCCATGTTGTACATGATTATTGTCGTGTTATATCGTTTCATTACCATGCATTATATCTGATTTACCACCTCATGTTGTATGTAATTAATGCCATATCATATCACATCATTTTCATTTCTGTATTGATTTGCCATGTCATGTTATATGTAATTATTGTCATGTCATATCATCTCGTTATCAATGTCTTTAATCTAAGTTGCCATATCATTGAATCGTTATCTCTTGCATTTGATATGTAATGTCATATTGCATTTGATTGTTGCTATGTCATATCATCTCATTGTTGTATCTTGCTTCTGATTTGCCATATTACGCCTCATGTAATTATTGTCGTGTCATGCCATTTGATTTTTTCATGTTATGCTATATGTGACTACCATATGCCGCATCATTGCGTCGTTATGTCTTTTATATGATTTTTCATGCCAAGTTGCATCCGACTTTCTTGATTTTCATTTGCACACACTTCACATGCAAATGTAGTCGTGTTGTTACCCATGAGAAAACATCCTGGTTAATCAATAACAACATCGAATAAGTGTTTTGGCTATATTTAACGATTTTAACACAAAATCTCGTTCGTGCTTAGCAAAGTAATTGGCGAATGAGTCGGGATTTAACCAAAAATCGGGTCGCAGTTCTGAAAGAGTGTCGTGGGATGCTAATCTATCCCATTTGCAAACGAAACCCAGGCCTAAGTCCTCATCTTTTCGTTTGACCAGTTTCCTTTACATATGCACCTAAGTTAGTGATTTTCCCATTACAATTTAGGTTATTTGGATGTCCAATCGATCTAGGCATCGATAGAGACACTAGTATGATATTTGATTCATGCATGTCTCTCTAAGCTAGGATTTGGGATGATCCTAGGGGTTAGGGTGCTACTACCTGACGACCCCCTGGGTCTGTCATAATTCAAGTTGCTCCATACTGGTGACTAGAGCGGGGAAGTTAGAAATGACATAGAGGATTTGAGCTGCGTTATGACTCGTTTGGTAGAGCCCTTGGCGTTCATGGTGGCTTCCTAAGCTTTCATTGTCGTGTACTTATGCACTTCATGCATTTATATTAGTTTTATATATTTTCATTTGTGCTTTTGTGATCATCTTCGGACTACCATGCTTTTGTTTTTCTGCGCTATTTCGACCTATTTTTCCATGTTTATCTCAACTGCTTTTGTTGGGAACGTGTCTAGTTG
Source organism: Rhodamnia rubescens (assembly GCA_021437795.1). Lineage (NCBI taxonomy): Eukaryota > Viridiplantae > Streptophyta > Magnoliopsida > Myrtales > Myrtaceae > Rhodamnia > Rhodamnia rubescens. Next base: position 1,100,969 of record JAILYA010000035.1, read on the forward strand.
AGAAGACACGAATTTTACATGAAAAATCCTTTTGAAATCAAAAAAAGGAAAAAAACACCAAGAATTTTCTTTAATAACAAGTTCCCTCTATCAAGTAACGGATATGATGATACTTCAATTCAATATGTTTTTTCAACCGAAAAAAAAAAATTGGTATGCTTTGTCCTCGGATGAAATTCCATATTCTTTGCTAGACAAATAACACTTTGACTGTTACTAAAAAGAACCTATCATCTTGCTTCCTGCCTATCTCCTTCGGAAACATCAACTAAATCATCTACTTGTCAGCTTCAAATATAGCAAAATACTTTCCTTTGTTGAGAGACACTTCTGATGTCTAGATATCCAACTAATTGCAGTTCCACCTGAAATAAAACATAACCCAAGAAGTTCTTCCTGTTGTCCAAGTCACCATCAAAATCTTCGTTGACAAAACCTTATAAAGTCAATATGTTTTTCACTAAAAAAAGTGCCATACCTAAAGTGCCTCTCAAGTACCTTAGTAGCCACTTTACAGTTTCCCAATTCTTTATTTCTGAATTATGCATGAATCTTATCTGGTCTTGTACACATTATAGCGTATATCAAAATGCCAACGGCTAACGTATGAGGCACCTTACCCATGTACTCCCACTTCTTATTTGTCTTTGGCAACTACTTCTTGGACAACTTCAAGTGGCTTCTTAAAGGAGTATTTCCAGGCTTTGCGCTTTTTAACTCTGAATTTGTTCAGTACATTTTCAATGTAATTTTCTTGAAATAACTTTAGAATTCATTTGAATTGATCTCGTGTGATCTCATTTCAGACTCTTTGGACAATTGCTGCTTCAATATGCTATTCTCCTTTTGCTAGATCCTACAATGAGGATATTATCCACATATAAGAGTAAAATCATATAGCAGTCATCTAATTAACATCAGCAATCCATTTTACTTATACTGGACTTATTATCGCTTATAAATGTGTCAAATTTCTTATACCACTGTTTAAGAGCTTGTTTCAAACCATGTAGATTTTTCTTCAACTTGCAGACATAATTTTCTTTACTAAGAACCTGAGAATGTTCTGGTTGTAACATGTATATATCCTTCTCAAGGTCCCCTTTGAAGAATTGCATTCTTTACATCTAGCTACATAAGTTCTCAAGAGCAACAATACTCCACATTAGCCGGATAATAGTCATCTTTACAATTGGAGAGAAAATTTCTGTATAATCAACTCATTTCTTTTACTGAAAACCTTTTTTTTTATTATAAACCTCACTTTGTATCTCTTGTTGCCAAGTTTCTTCTTTGACCCTGTACACCCACGTACTCTGCAATGCATTCTTCTTATTTGGTAATAGAGTTAACACGTAAGTTTTGTTCTTCTCGAGTGAATCTAACTCATCCTGCTTTGCCAACCCTCACTTAACAAAATCTTCAACGTGCACTGTTTTTGAAATTTTTTAGGTTCGCCCCTATAAGTCAAAACTAAATAGTGTAATGCTATAAAGTACTTCTATACAGGTTTAGATGTTCTATTAGATTTTCTTAAAAGTAATTTCAGGTGTATGTGATTATCGTTCTGTGTTTTATTATAGTCTACAACAATTGTTTTAGGATTCCTAACCACAACACTCTTAGAAACCCCCTCCTATCCAATTTCTCTAGTTTTCTCTGCTTATTTCCTCACACTAGATTTTGCCATGGAACTGTCCTTGTATAACCTATTTGTATTGAATGTTACAGTGTTTGTTCTTATTATTTTTCTATTACGTTCATCCTAGAATCAATAAGCAAAATTATTAGAAATATAACCAATGAAAACGAATTTTTTAGCTTTTGCATCAAACTTATCTCTATTTTCAGAATCTATGTAGACATTTGAAATACAACTACAAATTACTAGTCGATTCTTCTTCCAATAACTTGAAATCAAATGGAACTAAAGTCCTCTATTGATCCAATATGCTGTTGTATCAGTTGCATCTGCCCCAAACAGCTTGGGTAATCCTGCATGCATACTTATACTTCTTGCACACTTATTCAGAGTTCTGTACATCCTCGCAATAACTCCATTTATTATGGTCTGTTAAGAACTGTTCTAGTCATCCCGATTCCATTCTCTACAAAAAACTACTTGAACTCCTTACTATCATTCTCACCACCTTCATATGATCTTTGACATCTTATCTTCAGCCCAACCTCATTCTCGATTTAATTTCCTACAAAAAAAAGTCATACCTTCCTACCAAAAAAAAAAAGTCATACCTTCCTAATGGAGTCATCAATGAGTGTGACACAGTAGCGCGAGCCTCCAAAGGAATGCACAAGGCCTGGCCCCCAAACATTTGTATGTACTAACTTTAATTTTTCTTTCTTTAGGTCTCTCGCAATTTTCGAGAATGATTAGTGATGAAATGGTTTCTAATAAATATGGATATTAGTTGGCTTACCTCCTGGATCAAAACCAATCAAATGTAAGCTAGTATTTAAAAGAAAGTGTAACCATGATAGTAAGTAGTTACAAGCCTTTAAAGCAAGGTTGGTGACAAAAGGTTATAAATAGAAAAGGAATTAACTACTTTGATACATATGCATTGTTTGCTCGAATAACATCCATTAGAGTTCTATTAGCTTTGGCATCAGTTACAAATTTCGGGCGCATCAAAATGGATGCTAAAACATCTTTTCTAAGTGGCAAACTAGAAGATGAGGTGAAAATGGAATATTCTACCTGAAAATGAAAGTAAGGTTTGCAAATTGAACAATTGCATGCAAAATTTGATAAAGTGATATTATCATATGGATTTAAGCATAACAATGCTAATAAGTGCATATATTTAAAGTTTACCAAAGAATATGGAGTTATAGTATGCTTATATATGTAGACGATTTTTGGAGTTGCAAAAGAAGATTCAAAGAGTTCCTTCATAATTTCGAGAATACTATTGAGTATTTGCTAGTTGAAAATTCATCACATCTAATTTCCAAGAGAGACCAATTCCAGGATATGCTTGCAAGTGATAAGGATACTGCTTTCGTCACAAAAACAAAGCTTTGAGATCTCTCAAACTTTCGTCACATGGAGGATGACCCGATCTCCAGGTTCAACAACCAGCCTAAAAGCCGAAGAATGGTGATAACTAGGTGAAAGCGAAAACGAGAACTTGGGGAGGGGCCGGAAGGTTACTCGGCTAGGGATAAAATTGAGGAAAAGCAGAGTACCGTATTGAGTTCGCCAATTTTGGAGTGTGGGAACAGAAGCGAAGGCCAGGCGGGAGAGACGCCGCCATTTTTGCGGGACTCTCGAGCTCTCTAGGCCTCCGTCGGCTCGGATCTTCTTGACGGTTTCTCAGAAGAAGATGAAAAGGAGGAGGTCCCTCTGTTCCTTGCTTAAAAGCTTTGATCTGAGCCTCCTCGGTCCCTATATGAACACTCCGTACGCATGTATGAGGACGAGCCCGAACAGGCCCAGAATCAACGTCGAAGCCATCTTCACTATCACCATGGAAGTAGACATTGTTGGTTCATCAACTGACATCTTTCCCTTTCTTTTCCTGTTTCAGTTTGGCGATTCTTCTTCCCCTCATCGCTTCACTGGGAGTCCTGCGAGTCCATGAATTCATAACTTCGTATAATGTCGATTTGCTAGAAATCTATCGCATCGTATGATCCCGATGATAATGACTGGACAGCTGCAATCAATATTTTAATTTTAGGATACCGTTAGCAACAACAGTCGAAATATAATGAAATAAAACTATGTAATGGGTCCGTTAGGTGGTAATATAAACTCCACTTTTTCTGTTAATTTAAGTTCACAAGAAGTATCACAAATAGAAGTATTGATCTTCATAAGTGTTTAGGTTGTAATGTATTTGGGATTGGTATATGATTTTGAAATTGCAAATATATCATAAAATAAAGTGACCGTCGGAAATATAAACTTCTCTCAATAGTTTGATTTACGCAATTAAAAAATCTGTGACATTTGTAAACCAAAGTTGAATAGTATGCTTATTCTAATTAGTATGATTTTATTTTAACTGATAGGTTATATTTGGTAGTTAGGATAAAAGGAGCAATTATATAAAATTTATCGGATCTTGTGTTTGGTTCTCACCCAAGAAAAAATAGAGTCGGACATAAGAGGGACATAATCCGAATAAAAATATCCCATGGAAGAAGTGGAATAAGTTGGACATGGTTCCTTATATCAAAGATATAAAAGCTACTTTTTGGAAAAATAAATTTCTTAAATTAATATAATTCCGATAATAATTTGATATAAATAATATTTGAATTCTTAGAAAAAAGAAAATTTAAAATGACAAAAAAAAAACAAAAGCTTTCATTTTTATTTATATCTATTACGAATATTAGTCATATGACTATAGTTTATTACTTAGTTAAATCATTAGTAAGGAATAATGGAAGGAATAAAACAATAAATAATAAAAAAGAGAGGGAAACATAATAATAAAAAATAAATAAAAATAAAGTAAAAGAATCCATATTTTAAGTAATCAAATATAAACTTAAAATGATATTTTTAATTTTTTCAAAAAATAAGGCGTGATTAGATTCCTAAAAAATCTCATTGTTCTTTGTATTTATGGTTCATGTTGTAGCTTCACAGCTCCTCCATAATTCTTTCGGTCATGTCAAAATTCCATGAAAACAACGAAAGAGTCGAAACTCCTTCTCTTCTATAGTTCTCTTGTTCACGTTATCCATGAAAGTAGCAAGAAAGTCAAAGCTCATTATTCTCATAGCTCGTTTTGGTTTACCATGAAGCTTCACGACCGTGGAGAGAGAGCTGAAGTACTATAATTTTTTGGAATTACAAAAGTGAATGATCATGTACTTTCTATGTTATTGGATTTGCTTTTCACTACCTGATTTCCTTCGATGTTGCTGTAGCCTATTTGCATTTCTTGTCATAGTCAAACCCATGGGTCTAAAATATTGCAATGAGCACATTTGCTCTTTAAGATGGATTGATTGATGGAGGTTATTTCCTTTTGCGCATAATGATTTCTTTAGCAGTGAATCATGAGATATTGTTAACATCTTCATTTCTACATCGTAGGTTGATTTATATATATGTCGTTCATACCAAATAATGGATAGGATATGATAGAAAAATATATGACTTTATTACTTCGATTCACCAAATAGTGGATAAAAAATAGAAAAATCTCTGGATGTTATATCTTTTTTGATCTAGTCCTATCTAGGCTAAAAAATCTGGTCTTACATGATTAAGATAGAGGGAGAGGATTACAAAATATTTACCCCTTACCCCCCCCCCCAAAAAAAAAAGAAAATACTTTAGGGTTTCCTCTCTCCAGCAGCCAGCCCCAACCCCTATCATCCTTGAGAGAGATTTTCTCTCTCCCTCTTTCATCTTCCTCTTTATATCTCTATCTATTTTCATATCTCTTCATTTTGAAGAATCTTCAAGACTTCTTTGATGATTTCATGGGCATCGTTCAAGTGCTTTACAAGTCTTTGAAGCTCTTATATTCAACGATGTTCGACCAAAAAAATATATTCAACGATGAGTTTATTTGAAAGTGTTTTGATCAACTGCATTTGCTTTGCAAGCTCTTCTCTCCCAATTTAGATTTAGATCTAAATTTGAGAGCTCTTCTATCCCAATTTAGATATAGATCTGGGATTTAGAAGACCTTATTTGTGCTTTTCAACATATTGGTATTGTTGTTATTTCTTTATGGTGATGGTGTATGGTGATGGTGCTAGGACACCGAACTCGGGCACATTCCTTTTGGCAAAGTTGTAGTTACTATAGGTAAAGATGTCGGCGAGTGCTCATGATGATGATGCGATTTTCGAAGATTGGCCGCTAAGATGCTATGAAAAATTTTGAAGGAGGGTGTTGTTGCTGGTTATACCAAGTTAATTTATGTTTCAGATTTGCACTAGATTATAATGTTTTGTGATTGATTTTGTCTAAAATTATGTATTTCTTTTTTTCATAAAATAAAAATATCCTTCTGACCAGATAAAGTAATTGTTGGCTAGTGCTCTACTGAGCAATACAATCACCTTTAAAACCCTTTTGTTGGCAATTGAAATTTTTAAAAACATGACTTGGCCTTTAATTAATCGCTCTTTAGTTTTGTAGGGAATCCCTTGGTGATGCATTTATCCTTCTATATTACTTGGGCAAAGGCCAAGTACGATGTAAAGAGGATAAAAAGAACAGCGAATGATAAATTATGTAAGGATTGAATTATTATCGTTATTAACTTGGTATAATGATAAGTAAGAACATTCTTGAAGTGTAATGAAGCCTTCAGCAATTTTATACCCTTCAAAGTTACAAACTAAATAAATGAATAGAGCAGATAGATATTCTCTAAATGATTGTACAAAAGTTAAGATTTAGATTAATCAGTGCATGCATATAATTGGTTCATAAAATTTTTGTGATACAGAGGCAGTATGTTTTTTTTCCGCCACACAAGTCACGTCCATGCATATTCATTTATACGTCACTTGGAGTAGATTTCAGATTTTTTCCAAAATAGGTGTAAATTGTTTTGTTACCAATGTAGGTTAAAAAAAGTATTTACCCAAATGGGTGTCGCACGGCGAGTCAAAATGCCGCGCAACACCCGTTCGGCACTTATACTACCGAACGGGCCTCATTCGGCAGCCTAGTTGCCGAACGGGCCTCGTTCCCTGAAGCACCATAGCTGCCGAATGGGCCCGAGGCCCCTTCTCAAGCAACTAAGTGCCCAACGGGTTTTTGTTTTTTTAAATTTTCATATTTTTATTACTTTTTTTAATTATTAATAGTTATAACATTTATTTTATTATAATTTTTTTATTTTGAAATTTATTTTTTTAACATATTATCAATAATTAATTAAAAATTTATTAAGATATATGATTAATAAATAATTTTATATTTATGTAATTAATTAAAAATATTCATAAAATAAAATTGTTAAGATATATGAAAAATATGAGATTTTCATAATAAATGACAATCGTCAACTGCAATTATATCTACTAATGATATTGTCCTCCTACATGACCTCCTATTCCGTAATGAGGTCGTCTCTGTTGTTGCCAATCTATATAATAAATTATATAAACCAATTTATTTGGCTATTCCCAATATCGACATCATGATTTAATATCAAATATTACACAAGAATACATTCACGAATGTAATACTTGGTTGCCAAAAAGTAACTTAATTAGTTAGAGAATATTAATTATCAAAATAATTCGATAGATTATCATAAAAATAATGATAGCTTATCATAAAAATAATGATAGCTTATCATAAAAATAGTTGTTGACACCTAAATTTTGACTAATATATATTTTGCATAAAAATTAGAACTAATTTTAGTTCTAAACAAAAATCATCTCACATATTCATTTAGCATTGGCATATAATTTGAGCTTAATTTAAAAGGGGTCTGGACTAGGCATGCGGTGGAAAAATGCACCAAGAAGTTTGGGCTTGAAAGAAATATTTTCTCGGGGATCGTATTGCAAATACTCGGAACTTCGGGGATCGTATTGCAAATACTCGGAATTTCAAGGATTGCATTGCAAATACCAAAAGAAGATGGGGAAAGGAAGATGGTGAAAGGAAGATGAAGAAGAGAAGATGAAAATGGAAGATAAAGAAAGGAAGATGAAGATGAAGAAGAGAAGATGAAAATAGAAGATGGGGAAATGAAGATGAAGAAAAGAAGATAAAGATGAAGAAAGGAAGATGAAGATGAAGAAGAGAAGATGAAAATGGAAGATGGAGAAATGAAGGTGAAGAAGAGAAGATGAAGATGGAGAAAAGAAGATGAAAATGGAAGATGGGGAAATGAAGATGAAGAAAAGAAGATGAAGATGAAGAAAGGAAGATGAAAATGGAAGGTGAGGAAATGAAGATGAAGAATTTTGCCTATAAAAGAAGAAGAGTTCTTGAAGAGAGGGGAGAGTTTTTTTGGAGTGGAAGAGAATTGAGAGAGTTTTTGAGAAGAATTCGTTAGAGAAGAATGGAGAGCTCTTGAAAAAATTTTGAAAAGAGTTTTGAGAGAGTATGAGAGTTTTGAAGCCCGATACTATTATTGCCAATTTTTGCACCGATCAACACAAGCTATTGGTCCATCCCGACGTGGTTAGTCAAGTAGAATTCATCAAATTTGTCAAATCCATTATTTTTTTCATGAATTTTAAGGTACCGAAAGGGCATTAGTTGTAATTAATGTAACCAAATCCCCGGACTCTTAATCTCCGGTTCGAGAAATAAGATAGTTTTCTCCCGCTATTTTATTTAGGTTTCTAATCGACCTACCGAAAATGATTAGTGGCGACTCCAAATTCAAATCACATTGCATGTTAATCATTCGAACCTTAAGTTGCGATTTGGTATGGACTTGGGAGAGTCCGAGTTAGGTTAGTTAATTAATTAACCCGATAATCCATTAGCCCGGAAATGATAACTCGTTTATTTTTTTTAGGTCGCGACAGCTTGGCGACTCCATTGGGGACCCAAAGAGGACTTAAGCCGGATAAGTTCATGAAAAAGAAAATTACTTGATTTGGCAATCTTGGTTGAATTTTAATCCCTATGTGTTAAATGGTTTTGCGGGAAAGGGAGTTATAAGGGGAGGAGTTTGTGGCTAACCTCTGTTTTGCGAGCTTGGTGATAAGAATTTTAATTTTTGAACTATCGGAGTGCTTATTGCCTTTAAAATGTCGTGCATGCCCCTAATATAATTGCACTACACCACTTTGACTTGTGGTGAACCCGGGTCACCCAATAGTTTCGGGATGGTATTTATGTGGTTCTTTAACCTTGGCGGTAAGGCTTCGCTAAAGGTTATCCCACTTGGATCCCGAGTTCTTCAAAAAATGGCTCAAGGGTTGTTCTCATGCACGTGAGGTTATGATGCATGAGAGTTGCCCTTGTCGACCGAACCAAGCCGAGATGATTGGACCCGACTAGTCATGACTATGTATGCGAGACGGCAACTAGTCATGATGAACGTGCGCGAGGTCGCGACATGTCGTTCTGTCTTTCATTTCATTTTTGCTAAAAGAACTAAAATGCGAATCCACGATTCATGCGCATGTCTTTGTGATTGACATTTTCTTCCTATGAGCGGTAATTTCTTGTCTCTTACGCCCTGTTATCTCATTTTTATTTTGGGCTGGTCCATGGTTTAGGTTGATTGTTTATGAATCTCATTGTCTTGTTTCCAATTTCACACTTTGCTTCCGTAGTTTTTATAATTTTATCGGTTGTCCTCAATTCGATTTGGCTTGTTCTGTTGTACGATTTTTACTAAATTCTATGATCGAGTTTTGAGTAAATGCCAAACATGAAAGTTGTAGACCTATGTTTCAACTAATATCCTACAAAAGTTTAGAATTAAATTCATAATTTAAGATGGCCTTTCGTTTTTTTAACTACGTGTGGTTATAATAGTTTTCTGAATGCGATTTTTCGGAAAGACACATTAAACTGATTTGATCCGCTCATTTCTAGTCCGATTGGTCAATATAAAAGTTGTTCATCATCTTCTCAACTATAAGCTCGTAAAATTCGGACGTATTTTGACCAACGTGCGAATTAATACGGATTTTTTTCGTAAAAGCGGACAAACTGAAAATTACATGTTTCAATTCTTTGGTCATAATCACTTTGTTCGTTTGAGTCTAGAGGGATGTCATGGGCCGGCTCGCTATTCTCGCTCCATGTACTCATTTTTGGTTTGATACTACGTACTGGTAATTTATCACGGATCCTCCACATATTACTCGATCGATCGCAAAGAGGATGGCCGACATTAACGTCACTTGTCGGTCTTTGCCCTAGACGAGAAATTTGGCTCCTTGATTGAGCGCTTTGAAGAAATGATGTCCCGAAAGATGGAGGAAATGATGGCCCCCTTCTCCGCCAAACTTCAATCATCCACCTCCAGCCCACCGCTAACATTCCTGCTCTAATTCCTCCTACGGACAACTCCAAGAATGCCGTGAAAAATGCTCTCTATCGACAATGCCGCTAGAAGATGTGATCTTCACGGGCGTGAGCTCGAGCACGCCGCTTGTAGTCCCAATCTCCCAAACCAACCCGATGACGACAACCAATGACCAACACGTTTGTCATCATGGGGGATATATGAAGAGGGAAACCTAGTGGATTGAAGTATACGACCTAGATGAGTTCGATCCGGATTATGAGAAAGTTCGTCAAGATTTCGAATGACATGAGGAGGTCAAGCCCTTGACCGGTGAACAAATTATCTCGGTCAGCCTAGGCGATGCGAAAAACCCTAAAGAAGTTAAGATCGGGGCAAGCCTTTCCTCGAAATGTCTCGAGCGCCCGATCGAGACTCTTGAAGGATTACCAAGACGTTTTCGCCCGGTCCTATGCAGATATGCCCGGTCTTGACCGTTCCATTGTCGAGCATTGTTTGCCGATCGATCCTTCGGCTAAGCCGGTGGTGCAAAAGTCAAGGAGGGCCGGGACGGAACTAGTGCGGAAGATCAAAGAGGAGGTCATGAAGCTTCTTGATGTAGGATTCATCGAGACTATAGAATATTCCGATTGGGTCGCTAACATAGTCCCTGCCATGAAGAAAGACGGCCGCATTCCATGCTGCAGGGTTTGAATTATTTTCATTCATGGATGGTTTCTCCGGGTACAATCAGATCCCGATGAATGTCAATGACAAGTTGAAAACCACTTTCACCACACCATGGGGAATGTTCCATTACCGGGTAATGCCGTTCGGTCTCGTAAACGCTGGAGCCACTTACCAACGAGCCATGGTTGCCCTTTTCCACGACATGATGCATAATGAGATTGAGGTTTACGTCGATGACATGATAGCAAAAACAAGGCATGGAGAAGATCACGTCGAAACGCTGAAGAAATTGTTCGACAGGACTCCGAAAGTACAAGTTACGCCTCAACCCCGCCAAGTGTGTCTTTGGGACCAGCTCGGGCAAGCTACTCGGATTCATGGTAGCGGTAAGGGCATTGAAGTCGACCCTTCGAAAGTTAAGGCTATTCGTGAGCTTAAGCCGCCGACGACGGTTAAAAAAGTTCGAAGTTTGATGGGTAGGCTAAACTATATTGCTCGATTCATCTCTTAGTTGTCGAAACTGCTAAGCCATTTCTCAAGCTATTAAAGAAGAATGCGCTAGTCCAATGGGATAGCGAATGCGAAGAAGCTTTTGGAAAAATCAAGCAAGATCTCATGAATCCACCCTTGCTTGTTCCTCCAACGCCGGAGCAACCTCTAATCCTCTACCTCACAATCCTTAGTGAATCCTTGGGTGCTATGTTAGCCTAAGAGAAGCGGGGAGGACGGGAAAGAACGAGCTATTTATTATCGAGCAAGAAATTCACAACCTTCGGAAATGAACTACTCCGAAGTAGAGAAAACACGTGCGGCGTTAGTTTGGGTACTTGCAAGGCTTCGGCAATATTCCTTGCATCACCAAGTGCTTACGGTGACAGAATGCAATCCTATCAAATACTTACTTAATCAACCCGCCTTGATTGGTAGACTTGCCAAATGGCAAATCCTCATCTCCGAGTTTGACGTTCAATATTTATACCAAAAGTCAATCAAGGGACGAGCGATAGCGAGATGTCCTAGCTGAAAATCCGGGGCAAGATGATGATGCCTATCATTCCGAGGATCGAATCATGTCGGTGGAGGATTACATCCTGGACTAAGATCGGGGTCGGCGCAGACGCGGTTACGATATCTCCAGGTGGTCGGCATTATCCTGTGGCAAAGCAAAATTGGTATTCCCTTGCACAAATAACGTAGCGAGAATATGAGGCATGCATCTTCGGTCCGCAGGCTGCGATTGAAATGGGGATAGCCCGACTCAAGGCGTTCGGAGATTCCGCTTTGATTATCCTTCGATTGTTGGAAAGTGGAAGACGAGAGATGCTAAATTGCTACCCTACCATGAGTATCTGGATGAATTGGTGGAGGAATTTGAAGATATCTCATTTGAATATCTGTCCAAGACTCATAATCGATTCGGCGATGCATTGGCTACCTTGTCTTCAATGTTACAAGTCGCCAATGGACTTGAGGTTGACCCATTGAAGATCGAGGTACTAAAAAGCCGGCATATTGTATGACCGTGATCAATGAACCCGATGGTAAGCCATGGTACCATAACATCAAGATTTATATTCGAAGCGGGAGTTCCCTGAAAAAAAGTACCGTATCGACCGAAAGTACATAAGGAAGATGGCCTCGAAGTTCTTCTTGAATGGAGAGAATTTGTACAAGCGGTCATTCGATTTTGTCCTACTAAGATGCGTTGACTCAACCGAAGCAGTTCGTCGATGATGGAAGTACATGAAGGGATCCCGTGGTCCACACATGAACGGCCACTTTTTAGCTAAGAAGATTATGAGGTTGGGTTATTATTGGCTCACACTTCGAAAGAGATTGTATTAAGCATGTTCGGAGTCATCACAAATGTCAAATTCATGGTGACAAGATTAATGTCCCTCCAAATGAGTTGCATCGATTATCCGAACCATGGCCATTTTCTATGTGGGGGATTGATGTTATCGGTCCTATCAACCCTAAAGCATCCAATGGGCATCGATTCATCTTGGTGGCGATTGACTATTTTTTCTAAATGGATCGAAGCCGCATCCTATTTAGCGGTCACGGCACGAAATATCGCGAAATTTATCCGTCGGGATATCATTGCTCGATACGGTTCACTGAAGCCATAATCACCGACAATGGCTCGAACTTAAACAACAAACTAATGGACGAATTGTTTAAGGAACTCAAGATCAAGCATCCGAACTCTTCCCCATATCGTCCTCGGATGAATGGAGCAGTAGAAGCCGCCAATAAGAACATTAAGAAAATTTTAGCGAAGACGGCTGAAAATTATCGCGATTGGCATGAGAGGTTGCCATTTGCACTTATGGCGTATCGGACCTCGATCCGGACATCTACTTTGGGGCAACCCCGTATTCTCTTGTATATGGAATGGAGGCTGTTCTACTAGTTGAAGTGGAAATTCCTTCCCTTACGTATATCTTGTCTCAAGCTAAGGCGACGGAAGCTGAATGGATCCACGAGAGAGCCGGCCAATTGAATACGATCGACGAAAAATAGATTTAAGGTTGTATGTCATGGCCAGTGTTATCGCAGAGAGTTGCTAAATCATTCAACAAAAAAGTTCGGCCTCGATATTTTCATATCAATGACCTGGTCTTGAGAAAATTATTTGCCAATAGTCCCACTCCCGGAAGGGAAATTCGCTCCAAACTATGGTGGTCCATATATAGTAAAGAAGGTGCTCCCTGGTGGTGCTTTGATTCGGCGAGATGGATGGTCGTGTCTTTACCAATCCAGTAATTCGACGTATTGTAAAAAAATATTATGCTTGATTCACTCGATGTTTTCATAATCGAGTTATAATATTAATACAAATTCACGAGTTATTCACATTTGAGCATTCGTTTGTTTCCTCGCTACTAATCTTTCTTTGAGAGATTGTTTCGAATGGGGAGCCTCTCTGGCCCAATTGAATTGACCATCGGGAGTGTGAGATTTACATATTCGCAGAGTAAAAGGGGTTATCTTGTGAAAAAATATGGCGACCAAGATGAAATGAGTAAAAACTTGCATTCATTTCATTCATCGGAAAGCCTTACAAATAGATCAACGGGGTGGGAATGTAAAGCCAAGGCCGAGCCCTAATGAGCATCACAAAGGAGTTTAAGCGACTCTCCATACGGTTGATGCTCCGCTTACTGTGATCGCTCGGAGAATCGAGATCCGCCAACTTAAAGAGGAGGAGCTCACATTTCTCTTTGAGGTTGGCTACCTTGTCCTCGTGATGCTCAGTGACAGATTCGAGTCATGGATCAGCATTCTCCCGCGGGCTATATCGAGGTCGGATCGTCCGGCCTTTCTTCCGGCCATGTGCATTGAAATTTTAAAACAATATTGAGCGGATCGCGCTCAAAGATGGTGCCGGGACATGGCCAAACATCCCACCAAGTTTCCCCTCTCACGAATCACCATATTCGCGAGAAAATTATTGCCCTTTTCCACGACATGATGCATAATGAGATTGAGGTTTACGTCGATGACATGATAGCAAAAACAAGGCATGGAGAAGATCACGTCGAAACGCTGAAGAAATTGTTCGACGGACTCCGAAAGTACAAGTTACGCCTCAACCCCGCCAAGTGTGTCTTTGGGACCAGCTCGGGCAAGCTACTCGGATTCGTGGTAGCGGTAAGGGCATTGGAGTCGACCCTTCGAAAGTTAAGGCTATTCGTGAGCTTAAGCCGCCGACGACGGTTAAAAAAGTTCGAAATTTGATGGGTAGGCTAAACTATAGTGCTCGATTCATCTCTTAGTTGTCGAAGCTGCTAAGCCATTTCTCAAGCTATTAAAGAAGAATGCGCTAGTCCAATGGGATAGCGAATGCGAAGAAGCTTTTGGAAAACTGAAGCAAGCATCTCATGAATCCACCCTTGCTTGTTCCTCCAAGCCTTGGAGCAACCTCTAATCCTCTACCTCACAATCCTTAGTGAATCCTTGGGTGCTATGTTAGCCCAAGAGAAGCGGGAGGACGGGAAAGAACGAGCTATTTATTATCCGAGCAAGAAATTCACAACTTCGGAAATGAACTACTCCGAAGTAGAGAAAACACGTGCGGCGTTAGTTTGGGTGCTACGCACGGGCTTCGGCAATATTCCTTGCATCACCAAGTGCTTACGGTGACAGAATGCAATCCTATCAAATACTTACTTAATCAACCCGCCTTGATTGGTAGACTTGCCAAATGGCAAATCCTCATCTCCGAGTTTGACGTTCAATATTTGTCCCAAAAGTCAATCAAGGGACGAACGATAGCGAGATGTCCTAGCTGAAAATTCGGGGCAAGATGATGATGCCTATCATTCGAGGATCGAATCATGTCGGTGGAGGATTACATCCGGATTAAGATCGGGGTCGGGCCAAGCACGCGGTTCGATATCTCCGGGTGGTCGGCATTATCTTGTGGCAGCAAAATTGGTATTCCCTTGCACAAATAACGTAGCGAGAATATGGGGCATGCATCTTCTGGTCTGCAGGTGCGATTGAAATGGGGATAGCCCGACTCAAGGCGTTCGGAGATTCCGCTTTGAATATCCTTGATTGTTGGAAAGTGGAAGACGAGAGATGCTAAATTGCTACCCTACCATGAGTATCTGGATGAATTGGTGGAGGAATTTGAAGATATCTCATTTGAATATCTGTCCCGGGACTCATAATCGATTCGCCGATGCATTGGCTACCTTGTCTTCAATGTTACAAGTCGCCAATGGACTTGAGGTTGACCCATTGAAGATCGAGGTACTAAAAAGCCGGCATATTGTATGACCGTGATCAATGAACCCGATGGTAAGCCATGGTACCATGACATTAAGACTTATATTCGAAGCGGGAGTTCCCTGAAAAAAGTACCGTATCCGACCGAAAGTACATAAGGAAGATGGCCTCGAAGTTCTTCTTGAATGGAGAGAATTTGTACAAGCGGTCATTCGATTCTGTCCTACTAAGATGCGTTGACTCAACCAAAGCGGTTCGTCGATGATGGAAGTACATGAAGGGATCTGTGGTCCACACATGAACGGTCACTTTTTAGCTAAGAAGATTATGAGGTTGGGTTATTATTGGCTCACACTCGAAAGAGATTGTATTCAGCATGTTCGGAGTCATCACAAATGTCAAATTCATGGTGACAAGATTAATGTCCCTCCAAATGAGTTGCATCGATTATCCGAACCATGGCCGTTTTCTATGTGGGGGATTGATGTTATCGGTCCTATCAACCCTAAAGCATCCAATGGGCATCGATTCATCTTGGTGGCGATTGACTATTTCTCTAAATGGATCGAAGCCGCATCCTATTTAGCGGTCACGGCACGAAATATCGCGAAATTTATCCGCCGGGATATCATTGCTCGATACGGTTCACTGAAGCCATAATCACCGACAATGGCTCGAACTTAAACAACAAACTAATGGACGAATTGTTTAAGGAACTCAAGATCAAGCATCGAACTCTTCCCCATATCGTCCTCGGATGAATGGAGCAAAGTAGAAGCCGCCAATAAGAACATTAAGAAAATTTTAGCGAAGACGGCTGAAAATTATCGCGATTGGCATGAGAGGTTGCCATTTGCACTTATGGCGTATCGGACCTCGATCCGGACATCTATCGGGGCAACCCCGTATTCTCTTGTATATGGAATGGAGGCTGTTCTACTAGTTGAAGTGGAAATTCCTTCCTTACGTATCTTGTCTCAAGCTAAGGCGACGGAAGCTGAATGGATCCAGAGAGAGCCGACCAATTGAATCGATCGACGAAAAAATAGACTTAAGGGTGTATGTCATGGCCGGTGTTATCGCAGAGAGTTGCTAAATCATTCAACAAAAAAGTTCGGCCTCGATATTTTCATATCAATGACCTGGTCTTGAGAAAATTATTGCCAATAGTCCCACTCCCCGGAAGGGAAATTCGCTCCAAACTATGGTGGTCCATATATAGTAAAGAAGGTGCTCCCTGGTGGTGCTTTGATTCCGGCCGAGATGGATGGTCGTGTCTTTACCAATCCGAGTCAATTCGCTGTAAAAAATATTATGCTTGATTCACTCGATGTTTTCATAATCGAGTTATAATATTAATACAAATTCACGAGTTATTCACATTTGAGCATTCGTTTGTTTCCTCGCTACTAATCTTTCTTTGAGAGATTGTTTCGAATGGGGGAGCCTCTCTGGCCCAATTGAATTGACCATCGGGAGTGTGAGATTTACATATTCGCAGAGTAAAAGGGGTTATCTTGTGAAAAAATATGGCGACC
Source organism: Rhodamnia rubescens (assembly GCA_021437795.1). NCBI lineage: Eukaryota > Viridiplantae > Streptophyta > Magnoliopsida > Myrtales > Myrtaceae > Rhodamnia > Rhodamnia rubescens. Next base: position 1,117,875 of record JAILYA010000035.1, read on the forward strand.
AAGATGAAATGAGTAAAAACTTGCATTCATTTCATTCATCGGGAAAGCCTTACAAATAGATCAACGGGGTGGGAATGTAAAGCCAAGGCGAGCCCTAATGAGCATCACAAAGGAGTTTAACCGACTCTCCATACGGTTGATGCTCCGCCTACATTGATCGCTCGGAGAATCGAGATCCGCCAACTTAAAGAGGAGGAGCTCACATTTCTCTTTGAGGTTGGCTACCTTGTCCTCGTGATGCTCAGCCAGTATTCCAGGTCATGGATCGGCATTCTCCCGCGGGCTATATCGAGGGTCGGATCGTCCAGCCTTTCTTCCGGCCATGTGCATTGAAATTTTAAAACAATATTGAGCGGATCGCGCTCAAAGATGGTCCGGGACATGGCCAAACATCCCACCAAGTTTCCCCTCTCACGAATCACCATATTCGCAGAGAAAATTATTGCCCTTTTCCACGACATGATGCATAATGAGATTGAGGTTTACGTCGATGACATGATAGCAAAAACAAGGCATGGAGAAGATCACGTCGAAACGCTGAAGAAATTGTTCGACGGACTCCGAAAGTACAAGTTACGCCTCAACCCCGAGTGTGTCTTTGGGACCAGCTCGGGCAAGCTACTCGGATTCGTGGTAAGCAGTAAGGGCATTGGAGTCGACCCTTCGAAAGTTAAGGCTATTCGTGAGCTTAAGCCGCCGACGACGGTTAAAAAAGTTCGAAATTTGATGGGTAGGCTAAACTATAGTGCTCGATTCATCTCTTAGTTGTCGAAACTGCTAAGCCATTTCTCAAGCTATTAAAGAAGAATGCGCTAGTCCAATGGGATAGCGAATGCGAAGAAGCTTTTGGAAAAGCAAGCAAAGCATCTCATGAATCCACCCTTGCTTGTTCCTCCAACGCCGGAGCAACCTCTAATCCTCTACCTCACAATCCTTAGTGAATCCTTGGGTGCTATGTTAGCCCAAGAGAAGCAGGAGGACGGGAAAGAACGAGCTATTTATTATCGAGCAAGAAATTCACAACTTCGGAAATGAACTACTCCGAAGTAGAGAAAACACGTGCGGCGTTAGTTTGGGTACTTGCACGGGCTTCGGCAATATTCCTTGCATCACCAAGTGCTTGTGGTGACAGAATGCAATCCTATCAAATACTTACTTAATCAACCCGCCTTGATTGGTAGACTTGCCAAATGGCAAATCCTCATCTCCGAGTTTGACGTTCAATATTTGTCCCAAAAGTCAATCAAGGGACGAGCGATAGCGAGATGTCCTAGCTGAAAATCCGGGGCAAGATGATGATGCCTATCATTCCGAGGATCGAATCATGTCGGTGGAGGATTACATCCGGACTAAGATCGGGGTCGGCACGCACGCGGTTCCGATATCTCCAGGTGGTCGGCATTATCCTGTGGCGGCAAAATTGGTATTCCCTTGCACAAATAACGTAGCGAGAATATGAGGCATGCATCTTCGGTGCAGGCTGCGATTGAAATGGGGATAGCCCGACTCAAGGCGTTCGGAGATTCCGCTTTGAATATCCTTCGATCGTTGGAAAGTGGAAGACGAGAGATGCTAAATTGCTACCCTACCATGAGTATCTGGATGAATTGGTGGAGGAATTTGAAGATATCTCATTTGAATATCTCGTCCGGGACTCATAATCGATTCGCCGATGCATTGGCTACCTTGTCTTCAATGTTACAAGTCGCCAATGGACTTGAGGTTGACCATTGAAGATCGAGGTACTAAAAAGCCGGCATATTGTATGACCGTGATCAATGAACCCGATGGTAAGCCATGGTACCATGACATTAAGACTTATATTCGAAGCGGGAGTTCCCGAAAAAAGTACCGTATCGACCGAAAGTACATAAGGAAGATGGCCTCAAGTTCTTCTTGAATGGAGAGAATTTGTACAAGCGGTCATTCGATTTTGTCCTACTAAGATGCGTTGACTCAACCGAGGCGGTTCGTCGATGATGGAAGTACATGAAGGGTTCGTGGTCCACACATGAACGGCCACTTTTTAGCTAAGAAGATTATGAGGTTGGGTTATTATTGGCTCACACTCGAAAGAGATTGTATTAAGCATGTTCGGAGTATGTCACAAATGTCAAATTCATGGTGACAAGATTAATGTCCCTCCAAATGAGTTGCATCGAGTTATCCGAACCATGGCCGTTTTCTATGTGGGGGATTGATGTTATCGGTCCTATCAACCCTAAAGCATCCAATGGGCATCGATTCATCTTGGTGGCGATTGACTATTTCTCTAAATGGATCGAAGCCGCATCCTATTTAGCGGTCACGACACGAAATATCGCGAAATTTATCCGCCGGGATATCATTGCTCGATACGGTTCACCTGAAGCCATAATCACCGACAATGGCTCGAACTTAAACAACAAACTAATGGACGAATTGTTTAAGGAACTCAAGATCAAGCATCCGAACTCTTCCCCATATCGTCCTCGGATGAATGGAGCAAGAGAAGCCGCCAATAAGAACATTAAGAAAATTTTAGCGAAGACGGCTGAAAATTATCGCGATTGGCATGAGAGGTTGCCATTTGCACTTATGGCGTATCGGACCTCGATCCGGACATCTACCGGGGCAACCCCGTATTCTCTTGTATATGGAATGGAGAAGTTTGTTCTACTAGTTGAAGTGGAAATTCCTTCCTTACGTATCTTGTCTCAAGCTAAAGTGACGGAAGCTGAATGGATCCAGTGAGAGAGCCGGCCAATTGAATCCGATCGACGAAAAAAGATTTAAGGCCGTATGTCATGGCCGATGTTATCGCGAGAGAGTTGCTAAATCATTCAACAAAAAAGTTCGGCCTCGATATTTTCATATCAATGACCTGGTCTTGAGAAAATTATTGCCAATAGTCCCACTCCCGGGAAGGGAAATTCGCTCCAAACTATGGTGGTCCATATATAGTAAAGAAGGTGCTCCCTGGTGGTGCTTTGATTTCGGCCGAGATGGATGGTCGTGTCTTTACCAATCCAGTCAATTCCGACTCTGTAAAGAAATATTATGCTTGATTCACTACGATGTTTTCATAATCGAGTTATAATATTAATACAAATTCACGAGTTGTTCACATTTGAGCATTCGTTTGTTTCCTCGCTACTAATCTTTCTTTGAGAGATTGTTTCGAATGGGGGAGCCTCTCCGGCCCAATTGAATTGACCATCGGGAGTGTGAGATTTACATATTCGCAGAGTAAAAGGGGTTATCTTGTGAAAAAATATGGCGACCAAGATGAAATGAGTAAAAACTTGCATTCATTTCATTCATCGGAAAGCCTTACAAATAGATCAACGGGGTGGGAATGTAAAGCCAAACGATTGAGCCCTAATGAGCCACTTAAAGAGGAGCTTGTTCATTACCTTGTAGTCGAGGGCTTCTTATTTTATAAAAAACCGAATCGGGGGAGACTTGTTCATTACCGTAGTCGAGGGCCTTCTTATAATTGTCGATACAAAGACCGGCCAACACCAAAGCTGTCCGACCGATCCCGATAGCGTGCCTTCACAAGGTGGGCCAAAGTAACATTTTGATGAGCAACATGGTAAGCCTCCTAGAAAGTTAGTGAAGAGGGTGGGGAAGATCCTGTATTCCTCCTCTAACTTGGTACCTTCAATAGAAGCGGTTTCCATATCCCTAAACATAAGACGAATCTCGGTTTCGGCCTCCGGATGGTTGGCTATATAAGAGTAGCCTTGGCCTAGGAGATTATAAAGTTTCTCCCATTTGGCCAAAACTTGATCGAGAAGGCATGTGCGGGAAGGGAAGCCATTGTTATTGAAGGGGCTAAAAAGAGTGGATGCAAAAGAGTGCTTAGAAGGTTGGAGATGAAGATATGAAAGCGATAATCGTCTCGGCGTTAAATCCTAATTTAAAGGGCAGGAAAAGCTATTGCAATAATTATTGTGGATGCCGAGTTAATTATCCGGGTGATACTACAAGCGTTTCGTCCGTAAGTCACGGATCTACCATCTCAAGCCCCACAAATCCGAAAAGCTACGAAAGGAGTCGAGTCCCACCATGTTGAAAACGAGTGGGAGACAAGCATATTTTCCGAGAGAAGAAACAGCAATTCTTACAAAGCCACGTTAGTTACTCGGGTGAAACTACGGGCGTTTCATTCATTGGATCCTGGATCTATCGTCAATCCGTGATCTCGAGCCCCACAAATCCGAAAAGCTACGAAAGGAGTCGGAGTCCCACCATGTTGAAAACCGAGCGGGAGACAAGCATGGTTATCAAGAAAAGAAAATCGGTGCGAATGGATTCGGGGTCCCGTCACGTTGAAAAAACAAGGCAAAGCGGGAAACACGAAATCTTTGGAAAACGTCGGCTTAGTGATTTTCATCCGCGTTAAAAGGGAGGCTTTGGAACATACCCGATTACTCGAAAGAATTTGGAGAGAGTAAGCATACAGCGGAGAATAGAGTGAACAAAAGGCGGTAAGAGGTATTTCAATCCAACATGTTTAGAGGCCATCGGCACTTACTTGGAGGCGACCAACCTAGACATCCCCGAAAGCGAACTCTTGGATTTCGAGACCGGATCCAACGCCGAAGGCGTAAAAACCCAACTCCCTTGGCGGTGAAATTCAAGATCTCGACAACAACAACCATGGCAAAGAAGAGCCGCAACCCCGGAAAAGAAAATATCAAATCGAGTGCTCGAAATCGCCTTCAAGGAGTGCTCTTACGTGAATAAGAGACGCAAAAATGAATTGAGCCGGATGATAGGAATGGAGCCCTTGAAGGTCAAGTTTTGGTTTCAAAACAAGCGGACCCGATTGAAGGTTAAAAATGAAGGTCATGAACTTGCGTTTCGAGGGAAGAAAATGAAAAGCTTCGAGTAGAGAACAAGAGGTATAGGGATGTCATTAACACCGCTGTTTTCCATGTGCACGTAGTGGCCCCATCTTCTTTAGTGACATGTCCCTCGATGAGCCACATCTCGAGCATTGAAAATGCTCATTCACCCGTTCATCACCCGGGATCAAGTTCTCGTACAATCCGATTTCGTTGGAGATACATCCCGGAAAGTCGGTCTTGCAAGAGGTAGAACCGATACCCTTCGAGGGAAGAGACATGCATCACTACAATTGGAGTTTCTTTGATGTCATGACCCAGCCAATTCAACGCTGATGGAACTCCGAATGTGTAGCATACATGAAGCTTTAGTTTTTATTATGGGCTCTCAAAATATCTCTTCTTTGAGCATTACTAGCCAGCCCTTACGAATCCTCAAGAGAAATAGTGACATGTATGAATGAATGTCTTGTTTGTTACAAAATCCCCATGTGAGACATTCTTCTTTTAATCCAGGGGCAAAGAACAAGTACTATCCACGAACATCATCATGTTTAAATGCGTGAATTCCTCGCCAAATTTGACTAAGCATTGAAAACCTTCACGTAAGTAAATGCGAAAAGATTTGAGGAGGGAAATAATCGCCTCGTTAGTGAAAAAAGCGAAAAGATTCGAGGATGGCAAATAATCGCCTCGTTCGTAGGAGGAAGCGAAAAGATTTGAAGAGGGAAATAAGCTGTCTCGTTCGTAGAGAAAGTGAAAAGTTTTGAGGGCTCCTCCATATCGGAAAAGTAAAAAAAGAACGACGGATTGAGCGGGAGGTAAGAGTTATTACGAAATGGATTCAATGCACTAGGGCGAAAAGGAGAGAAAAGCTATCTGCAGACTCAATGGATCGAGAAAAAGTTTATAAAGAACTTGAAGTCTCCATGCACCTCCGTAACTCGTCACGAAAGGCCATCGTCGCTTTTGTCTTTGCAAGTCCAAAGAACATCTAAAGCTCGGTCTCTAGTCCAAACACCCATTTTTCGGTCTACATATGGAAGGTTTTGAAAGGAAAATAAGTATGCGTTCACTCCAGGGCGGAAGTATGGGAAGTTTCATATCTTGAGGATCTCGCGAGTCATGGCCATTGATGGTAACTCCGTTTCCCTCTCGATCCTCGTTGCCATGCTGAGAAAGTGCATGTATAGGATTTCGACTTATGTGAAAGCAACGGAAGCCTTAGAGGGGCCGGAGACAGATACAAATATGATTTTGACATCGTCGTCGCCCATGGTAGGGATCGATATGGACGGTCTCGTCTCGTCTCTTAAAGATCATCGATTCTCGAGTTGAATATACCGGTCATCGTCACATCAGCAAGTGATGATCGGCAGTTCATAACGAGGGCCATATTGCATGGTGCTCAGGGCATCCTAAAGAAGCCGATCTGCGTTCGAGTGCTCCAAAACATTTGGCAGCATGCTTTGTAAGGAAGCAATTACTCGAACAAAAGAACTATGGCCAAGCTGCCTACGACGATTTTGTCGGAAAGAAAAGGCCCCTTTGGTCCGCCGAGCTTCATTCTATATTCATCGAGGCGGTTCGACAGCTAGGAATCAATTCAGCCACGACCAATGGCCGTACTCAAAATGATGAATATAGACGGACGCACCCTACGAAGTATCACAAATCACCTTCACAGATTTAGAGATAAGCTGAAGAAGCACGATGTAGCTTGGAACCAAGGCGACCGGAGCAAAGTTGATTGGAAGATCAATCCCAGGAAAACCTACGGAGTGAAAAGTACCCAACCACTTCCCAATCAAGAATACCGGCCATACCGACCTTCCGTTGTTGGTTCTACTAGCGAGACCAATTGATCATCCCTACAAGTTCCCGAGCGACGGCGGAGGCTCAAGCTCAAGGAGTCGACCGCTCACGGCAAAAACAAAGTGAAAAATGCGTCGCTAGTGTTAGCAAGTAACAATGCCCAATTCGAGTATCAATTGCCCGAAAAATCAAAAGGTTACTTTGATGATGAGCTCACCGCCTTGGTCGGCCCGGTTCGGAGGTGAAAGACCTCCGAGTTATGATCTGAAGCAAGTGATTATGGATCCTCAAACAACGATCGTTGGTGTATGATCCAAGAAAAAATCAGCCAATCATTGGAATAGCCCGCAAAAAGAGGTGGAACCAATCTCGCATGAATACTCCTTTAATTCCATGTATAGTTCCCATGCGTGGGATACTTTTTACTTCCTAATTGTCTAGAATTTGCCTAGAGTTAAAGGGCGAATTTTTCTCCTCTCTTATCAAATGCGTAAGTTCCTTATTAAGCTAGGCCTGTAGCAAATCAATTTGTGGACGACGCCCTGAATGCCCGTAAAGAGAGATTCCGAATAGCCTTACTTGGGAGAATGCAAGTAAAAGACCAAGCGAGACTCAAAGATGGGTAACTCCGTATCGTCCCAATTGACTCTCGGTCGTTTCAAACTCTAAGTTAAACTTATTTTATTCTCCACGGGAGATTGCCAACTCGCTTTGAGAACAATATAACAAAAGCGAACCACCCGTGGACGCCAACAAACACCGCAAACATAGTGGTTGGGGAATGACAGGTGGTCCGAGGCGTCCCGGGGTCGATCCCGGGATTTGGCATCAATGTACGGATATTAATAAAAACTTTTTGCTTCGCAGATCGAAACTCAGCCCAGACGGTTACGGAACCTGGAGAGATAACATCCTGGACATACAATCCGATCCGAGATGAATCGATCTTTTCAATTCAAAGTTCGCGAGGAATACGTACATGGGTAAAGTGGTATCGTTTCAACTATTTTAGAACATGAGGACATACATTGATGCTTTCCCTTTTGATTTTTACGGGGTCACTACTGTCCAAACAGAGAAGTATCCCTTCTCCCCGAAAAATTAATGAAATGAGAAATTCTTGGAGCCTTTGACAATCTCATGTCTCGAAGCGGATAATGAAGTTTTGCAACGCATTTGCATGAGCAGGAGCAATTCACGATCCACGCCCCTAAGAAATTTTTTATATACTTGCGAACTTTGTCCGCCAAGCTAAAAAGTTGCTGCATTTTATATGCTCGAAAACACTCATACACTTGCATGGTTTGCACATGATTGTTCCTCATGTTTAATTTACCAACTCTTAATAAGGAACATGAACTACATAAGATACATCGAATGTACGAAGGGGGCATGAGGAGGATGATGAAAGGCAATCCTTTCCCAAACACGTCCAATTTTTTTAGGCGAGATGAACGGTGGCAAAATTCCGCATTCCCCGAGGTAAAAAGTTTTCTCGCGAAAGGTACGATAACCGAAGTGATGGAGGCATTCATTTCTCTACCCTAAACACTGCAAGTTATCCGTTGATCAACCCATTTGAGCGGAGATTTCACTTCCACACCCCTGTCAAGAACCACCCCACATTGGGGCAAAACAGAGGTAATTCCATCAGCATCACGAGACAAATGGTTAGAAATCTTCTTGCTTGGACTAACATCAATCTTCGGGTGGTTCTTTGCATTGTACTTACGCTTTAATTCAAGTGCCTTAGGGTGACGAAGAGCATTTCTTTTTCTATCCCACACATCTATATCCATTTGCACAACCCATTTGAGCCTCGCAAATTCGTTTCTAAAAGCCCTTATTGGTGATCATTGTTGTCCCAAAGCGAATATGGCCCATCTTTGAGTAGAAGGACCGAAAAGCTGGATCAATAGAAAATCTCCCAATGAACTCATCAAGATGCAATAGTAAAAGAGAGTTGGGAGTAAAAAAAAAAGGGGAGAAGAAAGAGGAAAGGCTGATTCCACAAAAAATTCCTAGGCATTTAAAAAGCAAAGTGCCTACCAAAAGCAAGGCCAATGCCCTTTCAATTCATTGTTCATTTGTAGAATATTTCGAACTTGAATGCACAATTTTCCCGTATATCCTAAAAGGGTTGAGAGAAAAATCTCCATGAAGTGTCAAATTGCAAATGCAATCTTCGGTTCATACCATCCTCGAGCAATGATGGTATCCTAGAAGGCCACGATCGGTGATAAGATTGTAATGATCACCAACATCAAGCCCCTTCTCAAACATCTTCTGAGCCAAAACGAACCCTTTCGTTTCTTAGTTCCCAAATCATTACCTCCATTACAACCCTTTAAAAGCCTTTCCTGACTAGGGCACTTGAATTAATGTGGAGTTCGGTGATTTTAAGCATCACTCGAAGAAGATCGAGCAAGATTACTTCTCTATCATTTTTGCGGGGTTCTTGACTTGTAAACCCGGAGAGATGACGAAGGAATTCATTTCAAGTAGCCTTGACTCAACTAGAGTCCCCTTTGTAAACCTTTGACCTAGCTCTCATTACGGTCCCGATCAAGACCTCCGGATCGGCTCGGTCGTATCAATTGCGAGATTACTCGGATCCTTATCGAATGCGATGATGGAAAGATTGAGTGATTTCTTTTGGATCCCGCAAACGGGATAAATAACTTTTCTTGAGAGTGAGAGAAAACCCTCTCGGACTGAAGTCCCCCCACTCAGCTCACATTCGAGGTATTCATAATGTGAGAACATCCCCGGACAGGGTTGGTAATGCAAACTTGATAGAATGGTTATACATAAATCATGGTATGAGTGATTGCATTATATACATCATTGCACGCTCGGTAGGATAGTTTTGCATGAACTCATTATTGAATATGTTTGCGCATGTTACCTCTACCATTCTATGATGGGTAATACATTCCCGATGTTCGATGTCCCTCCCAAGGTCTCGAAATTCATCCAAGGATTATTGAATGAGCAAGTTCTCCTGGCAAATGCCTACCATGTATGATACGAGCGATCCGTTTCGTTCTTTGATTAATCGTTCGGAGAACCCGGGTAAGTTTTCTAAACCCATTTTCAAATTAACAACTCCTCGATGATAGTTGTTACGATTTAATTCGAGCAATATGCCTCTCCTGTCGAGTCGTGTAGACATATGCACCGGCGATCTTGACATCTTATCAAATCATGACGACGCAGCTCTTACGATTTCGGCTTTTTGTTTTTTAAGATTTTTCTGTCGATCACGAAGACATATGCACCGGTGATCTTGACCTTTAGTCGGCTCATAATGACATAGCTCTTATGATTCTCGGCTCCTTTATCAAATCACGAAGACATAAGCACCCGTGATTTTGATCCAAACCAAATCATAACGACGTAGCTCTTAAGATTTCGGTTCCCTTTTGTCGAATTGTGAAGACATATGCACTGGCGATTTCGACATTTAATCAACTCACAACGACGTAGCTCTTGTGAACTTGATTCTACTTCTTTCGACTCACAACGATGTAGCTCTTGTGATCCGGAAGGATACACATATCTTGCTTTGTCTCGCATTAGGGAAAAGTCTCTCGATAACGGATAGGCCAAATACCTTAAGGTCCTCGTGTTTGCAAGAAACTTGGAAATTAAGGGAATCACCACTTGTGAGGTATTTGGTAAAACGAGTATTCTCGTATGCGATCCTATGCGAGTTTCTCTAACATGGAAAAGAGAAATTATGACACATGTTATTTACTGATCTTGCATATCATGCATCACTTCATTACATAAAAAATGGGACTAAAACTCCCCCAAAAAGTTCATCCATCATTTGCACTATCAAAATTTATGGTTCAATTTTGTCTTTGAGCGGAACCTCTACGAGCCTCCACTCAAAGAGGGGCATTGTTGACACCTAAATTTTGACTAATATATATTTTGCATAAAAATTAGAACTAATTTTAGTTTTAAACAAAAATCATCTCACATATTCATTTAGCATTGGCATACAATTTGAGCTTAATTTAAAAGGGGTCTGGACTAGGCATGCGGTGGAAAAATGCACCAAGAAGTTTGGGCTTGAAAGAAATATTTTCTCAGGGATCGTATTGCAAATACTCGGAACTTCGGGGATCGTATTGCAAATACTCGGAACTTCGGGGATCAGTATTGCAAATATTCGAACTTCGGGGAATCGTATTACAAATACTCGGAACTTCAAGGATCGCATTGCAAATACCAAAAGAAGATGGGGAAAGGAAGATGGTGAAAGGAAGATGAAGAAGAGAAGATGAAAATGGAAGATAAAGAAAGGAAGATGAAGATGAAGAAGAGAAGATGAAAATAGAAGATGGGAAAATGAAGATGAAGAAAAGAAGATAAAGATGAAGAAAGGAAGATGAAGATGAAGAAGAGAAGATGAAAATGGAAGATGGAGAAATGAAGGTGAAGAAGAGAAGATGAAGATGGAGAAAAGAAGATGAAAATGGAAGGTGGGGAAATGAAGATGAAGAAAAGAAGATGAAGATGAAGAAAGGAAGATGAAAATGGAAGGTGAGGAAATGAAGATGAAGAATTTTGCCTATAAAAGAAGAAGAGTTTTTGAAGAGAGGGGAGAGTTTTTTTTGGAGTGGAAGAGAATTGAGAGAGTTTTTTAGAAGAATTCGTTAGAGAAGAATGGAGAGCTCTTGAAAAAAATTTGAAAAGAGTTTTGAGAGAGTATGAGAGTTTTGAAGCCCGATACTATTATTGCCAATTTTTGCACCGATCAACACAAGCTATTGGTCCATCCCGACGTGGTTAGTCAAGTAGAATTCATCAAATTTGTCAAATCCATTATTTTTTTCATGAATTTTAAGGTACCGAAAGGGCATTAGTTGTAATTAATGTAACCAAGTCCCCGGACTCTTAATCTCCGGTTCGAGAAATAAGATAGTTTTCTCCCGCTATTTTATTTAGGTTTCTAATCGACCTACCGAAAATGATTAGTGGCGACTCCAAATTCAAATCACATTGCATGTTAATCATTCGAACCTTAAGTTGCGATTTGGTATGGACTTGGGAGAGTCCGAGTTAGGTTAGTTAATTAATTAACCCGATAATCCATTAGCCCGGAAATGATAACTCGTTTATTTTTTTTTAGGTCGCGACAATAGTGATAGTTTATCGCTAAAATCTCGATATCTTATCGTCAAAACCTTAAAAACTTATCGCTAAAACCTCGATATCTTATAGTCCAAACCTCGATAGCTTATAGTCCAAACCTCGATAGCTTATCGTCAAAATCTCGATAGCTTATCGTCCAAAACCTCGATAGCTTATCGTCAAAAATTGGATAGCTTATCGTCAAAACCTCGATAGCTTATCGACCAAGGTTAACTAACCCAACCATGGTTAGCAAAAGTAACTATGGTTAACTAACCTAACCAATGTTAACTAATCCAATCATGGTTAACAAAAAGTAACTATGATTAACATAAAGTAACTACGGTTTATGAAAAAGTAACTACAATTAACTAAAAGTAACACGGTTACTTTGACTAACCGGGGTTGACTAACTCCGACCTGATCAACTAACCTAATCGTGGTCAATTTACCGAACCCAACCATCATTAACTAAACTAATCCGCAATTAACATAAAATAATATATCCCTAAATATAATTAACGACCTAATCGGAGATTAGGGGTTAACTCACAAATAACGGCCGGCGACGACTTAAGCGCGAAAACGGGGATCCTCGGCGTTTCTCGGCCTCTCAACTAGGCATGGCGATAGGCGGCTTGAGCTTGGGGGTGGCGCGAGGCTCGGTGATGACAACCCGCAGTGGCGCGGCAACGAACAACAAACAACGGAACTTGAATCAACGCCGAACGAACCGGGGCCTCCACCAACCAGCCTCTGTCCGGCTTAAATCCATGAAATTTCATCAACTTTGTGGATAATCAGCCCTTATATCCAAATAGCTCTCGATCTTATGGTCGTATAGGAGAAAGCAGAGCTCAATTTGCCCTTCGAACGAGCTCAAGAGAACGATTTCTTCTCTCGGCGCGCACGGAAATCCGAGAAGACGAGCTCTTGGGCGAGGGGGAATTTTGGGCGGCAACGACGAACGGAGCGGCTTTGGGGCAACGGGCGGAGCACGGAGAGGCGGTACGACATTGCAGAGTTTAGTGGCCGGCAACTATGGAGGTTGGTCGGCCAAGAAAGTAGAGGTAATGGGGACGAGAGGATGGTGAGGAAAAATGAAGGAGAGGGAGGAAAGGAGGAGGGGTGGTTGGCTAGGTAGCATGAACACGTGCCAAAGGTCGTCGCGTCGGTGTTGGACACGTGTCGGACACCGACACGCATTCTACACGCTCCAACACGCCTTCGACACGGTCAACGAGTGTCAAGAATCCTACACGCAAGCAACACCCGGCACACGCATGTCGAACTCACGGGATCTCTTAATTTAAGGGAAAAAAGGGTAAGTCTAAAGCCTCCTAGCGATAAAGGATGAGGTTCGGCGACTCGAAGTCTTCTCCAGGGAGAGAGCAGAAAAGGAAGTAACGATAGAGAGAGAAAAAAAGCCGGTCACGAGCAGAAAGGAAGCACCCGAGCGAGAGATGAGCTTTGTGTGCGAATAAGCGGTGAAGTACTGAGCAAGAGAGAGCCGGAGGAGAGACGAGGCAACCAAAATCACAATTGCCGTTGTCGCCGCATCGTTGGTTTCTTGAGATAGAGCGGAGAGAGAGGTGAGGCGTGTGAGCACTAAAAGTATAGAGAGAGAAGAGAGAGGGGAAAGATATCGTGAGGAAGAACAGAGGAGAGAGGAGACCGAGCTTGGGGAAGTGTGATGATTTTTTGAAAAAGTAATGAGTGAGAGAGAGGAGAAGAGCACGGGGAAGACGCAAGATGATGAGAGAGGACAAAGGAGTCTAGAGAGAGCTCGGAAGTCGCGCAAGATGACAAGAAGAGATGGGAAAGAGAAGTCTAGTAACATCGGGAGTATTCAAATCAAATGATTTAATTTTTTATTTTATTATTTTTTTCCTAAGCCGGCTGTTGTCAATTTACGAAAATATCCATGCTAGAAAATTTCTTTTTTATTATAAAATCTCTTTTTATAAATTCTCTATTTTTATAAAAATTCATAGAAATAATAATTAATTATATATTTTATATACAATGTATCTTAATGTGTCAAAAATCTCTATTTTTTTAAAATGATGTGTCAACGTATCGTATCGTGTCGTGTCGCATATCTCATATTGCGTATTGGTGTTGGTGCTACTTAGGTGGTTGGTCGTGAGAAATGGAGAGGGAAAGAGAAAAGAGAGAAAAATTGAAGGAAATAATAGAGGTAGGACCCACGGGTCAAATCACACTATTCATTATTTGTCTTATATGAATAATATCTAGTGGCAAAACGGTAATTTGGCTCATTGAAGGTAAAATAGCTTAACAATACTAAAAATGAGGGCATTATTGGAAATCTCACAACTAGGATTCGGTTAGGGCTAGGTTCTAGCGCAAAGAGTCTCGATACTACGATATGATGGCTCGACTACCCGAATTTGACTTTCTCTAACCGACGTCTTAGGACAATCTAATTATTGTCTCTTAAATCCTCATAAATCCAATATTTTTTACCGAATGAAATTCATGGCTAAAATACATTGAAATCATTTATCTTACAAACGTCAAATTTTCGAGATATCACAATTCTCCCCTCCTTAGAAAATTTTGTCCTCGAAATTAGACGATTACAACTCCTTAAACGGTCCCACAAATCTCGAGCTCGGTTCTCTTTTCTTGCCAAAACAATATGTCCCTTGCATAGGTGATATCTTCATGAAAACAAGATTACCCTCTTGAAACTCTAAAACATAGGCTCGCAATCGTAACACATCCTCAAACATCCGAATTGTCTTTTCAAATTGGCTATCGTGCGCGAATGATAAACCGTACTAAACTACGGTTTCGTTTCTCAACACGATTGTACAAACGTTTTTAAAATATAGGAGTGAATTTGGGATCACGATCTAATGTGATCGTCACTAGCGCTCCATAAAGGCGTATTATCCGTCCCATGGCGGTCTTGCACGCCTATCCCTTGTGAGGTCCTTTCGCCGGCGGTGAAATGCGTAGACTTGTCGGTCACCACAACCAAATTTGAATCATTGCCTCTTTGACTATAGTTGTTGCGATAGGCTTCCGACAGGATTCCCTCCTTATCAAACACAAGACCGTTATGGTCATTACCTCACTCGACCTTGTCACCTTACTATGCTTTTGCTACGTACTACGATTACTTATTTTCCTTAATTACCATAGCTCGCAATCTTGACCTTATTCCGGGTCATCATCGACCTTAGTAACTCATAGATTCATCCGGCAAACCCACTATGTCATACATTCATAACTTCCCATTACGAACCTCTCTTGTACGTTTCCAAAACTCTTTGGTCAACATGCTTGCCCGTGATTCCGTTGGTTACGGTCTTCGCACAAAACACAATTTCAAACAAGTCTAACGCAATCATCGAATATTTGGGAATCAACCTCCAAGCATTCCGTGATGCAATATAGACCTCTCCGGGACACATCACTGCAGGCACATACAAACAACACATCCCTCATATAGGCAGGATCTTCTCCAAAGCAACAACCTCGGAGGTATCATAATAGGCTTTCACCAACTTCCCACTAGGCGGTCAAGCATTTCCACATCCTTATCTATGGTACTTCAATCCACTCATTGTTCGATCTTCACTACTCCGATCTTAGATATGGAATGCTATGCATTTTTCGTAAAAAAATATTTTTCACTTTGAGGGCCAACTTTAATGCAATGTATTTTTTTTAATGAAGGTCGGACTTAGCACAATGCCTAGACCCACCTTTTAATGCATAACTTGGTTCATTTATGCCCCCATCGCCATCTTAGAAGCCTGCTTGGAAGCTGCTCCTTGCTCGAGCTATTCTGCGTCGGCGCTACTTCCCGACCTCATTAGACGAGTTTTTACAAGCCCACCAACTTTCGCCTGGTTCATCCCCAAGTCGGGCACCTATTAAGAAGGTTCCGTTCGACATGTCCCATACCACATCTCATTACGGTTTATAGACATCCCGTACATCTTGTCTCATACCAAGCGACATTTTATTAAGTCCAACAAAATAATGATATGCTCATTCATGCACGTTTCTCAATTTTTATTTTAATGCAATTAACACATGCAATGCATGATCGTCCTCACTCCTCATCACACATCACTCATTTCCACATTAATTCTTATCAATCAAAACTTTATAATTTCATAAGCGACCATTACATCTCACAAATCAATTGCCTATGTTCAACTATATATACCTCAAGTTCAACCGTTAATAAGCCGAATCACAATCATATAATCCAATTGGATTTTTGCCCATCAAGTAAATCATTATACCTCAAGCACATTTACTAGCTCAAATCTACGCTTAAAACTTCCCGATTCTCATTTGCTTCATTACGAATTTCAATCATATCACTACTCGGGATCATCAATTAAAGCCGATACTAAAATCATCAAAATACAACACAAATTCAAGCTTATAATCCTTGAGATTCAATGGCACTACCGATCCTCAATTTTGGGTTTCAATCCATCCCGAAATTTCCTTACCCTATCCATAGGGTCCTCAATCGTCCTTAGCGCATATTTTGACAATTCGGTGAAATGCGGTTTGGTTCCTCACTTTCGCCCTACTATATCTCCTTAGGCTTCAAACGCTTGCAGAATTCCATCCACTCTAGGATTCTCTTGAGTTACCTTTCCTCTATGCACTCTTGTAATACGGTTACTCATTTTGCGAAACCTTACGGAACCCTACTCGACCAAAGTCGATACACTAGGAGAACTCAAGCACAGTAACCCAAAGGTCACTCAATAATCACAAGCATGAGGTTTGATCTTACTAACTATCCTAATTCCCAACGCACCTTATTATTCCAAAGCCATGACCAAAAGGTTAGGTTGACCTTACTCGATACCACTTAAATGAGGATGTCACGCCCCGCACCCATCGGGCACGTCAACATCCCTTCTCGGTCGTTCGGTTGTGACGTCTCAAGACGAGTCACCGATTCATTCATTTTATCTTTTAATTATGCGCATGCGAAACGTGCTACTTCCCCAAACAATAAATATACATCGGGGATAGAATAGCGAGAACATCACATCAATATTAGCAAAAGATAACTTTTATTTATTTATACATTAACCTTGGAAAGTATATATACACACAAGCCCTACCTCGGGGCCAATTTCTACAACCACATAAAAGACACCGGTTTAGGGTCGGGATTAATACTACTCCAAGCTACTTCCAACAAGAGACTAACGTCCACGTTCATTTGAGAATAAGTTCTTCATCGCTAGGGTCTTGAAAAATGGTCAACAACAACGGGTGAGATCTAAAATCTACGTGAGTTAACGCATAAGTCTTGATAGGGCGCCGATTCGCTCAAGTCGACCTAAACACATAAGTCAACCGTCGATAACGGACCAATAGCGTGCGACTATCGCTACGCTTTATCTACCATAGGATCGGGCACAACCCAACAATCAAACCTTAATCACATGTAATTTTACCCCGCCTTGGTCCACACAATGAACAGTATATGCATAACATGCAATTAATTGTATACAACCAAGGCACCCAACGAAAACTCTTATCACAACTTTCATGCGCAATGTAGTACAATATATATGAGTATGCTATCACATAATCATAGGCAACCTTACTTGCCTTGGCATGCCCCTCGCACGTTACAACCTAGTGTAAGCAACATATTGCAATAAATAAATGCATGATCGTAGCATATGTCACTTTTTCGTGCACAATGCATTTAAGCATACTCTCATCATTACGGCCACTCATGGCATGCCCGTCCTCATACGGGGTCTTTCGGCTCTACCGGGTATTTATTCATTCGATCAATTACCGTCGATCGAGGATACGCCCGTATTCATACTTTGGGGTCTTCCTTTCCAGTTCTTATTAATGCAACTCTCATTCCGTACATGCAGTAAATAAAATTGCACGTGATTACAAACACATGATTTAACTATCAAACTCACCATACTTTTATATCCAAACATCCATGAGATTTGCCGACATATATAATAAATTATATAAACCAATTTATTTAGCTATTCCTAATATCGGCATCTTGATTTAATATCAAATATTACACAAGAATACATTTACAAATGTTATACTTGGTTGGTAAAAATTCACTTAATTAGTTAGAGACTATTAATTATCAAAATAATTCGATAGATTACCATAAAAAATATCGATAACTTATCATAAAAATAACGATAGCTTATCATATAAATACCGATAGTTCATCATAAAATAATGATAGCTTATCATAAAAAAAAAAGTGATAGCTTATCACCAAAACCTCGATATCTTATCGTCAAAACTTTGAAAGCTTATCACCAAAATCTCGATAGTTTATCGTCCAAACCTCGATAGCTAATCGTCCAAACCTCGATAGCTTATTATCCAAACCTCAATAGCTTATCGACAAGGTTAACTAACCTAACCATGGTTAACAAAAGTAATTATGGTTAACTAATCTAACCAAGGTTAACTAATCCAACCGTGGTTAACAAAAAGTAACTATAGTTTACGAAAAGTAACTATAGTCAACTAAAAGTAATTATGGTTAACTAAAAGTAACAACGATTACTTTAACTAACTAGGGTTGACTAGCACGACCGTAGTCAACTAACCCAACCGTGGTCAATTTACTGAACCCAACCATCATTAACTAAACTAATCCATAATTAACATAAAATAATCTATCCCTAAACACAATTAACGACGTAATCGGAGATTAGGGGTTAACTCACAAATAATGGCCGGCGGTGACGACTCGAGTAGACAACGGCGATCCTCGGTGGCTCTCGGCCTCTCGGCTCGGCATAGCGATCGACGGCTTGAGCTCGGGGGTAGTACGTGTCTTGGCATGACAACCCGCGGCGGTGCGGCAACGAACGACCAAACTTGAATCGACGCCGAACGAACCAGGGCCTCCCAGCGACCAACCTCTGTCTAGCTCGGATCCACGAAATTCCATTAAATTTCTGGACAATCAGCCTTCATATCCAAATATCTCTCGATGTTACGGTCATATAGGAGAAAACGGAGCTCAATTCGCCCTCCGGACGAGCGATTTCTTCTCCGGTGCACGTAGAAATCTAAGAAAACGGGCTCTTGGGTGTAGGGGAATTTTGGGCGGCAACGACGAATAGCGTAGCTTTGGGGCAACCGGGCAGAGCACGGAGGGGCGATACAACACCGTGACAGAGCTCGGTGGCCGGCGGCTATGGAGGTTGGATGGCCAAGAAAGTAGAGGTAATTGGGAGGAGAGGATGGGGAGGAAAAATGAAGGAGAGGAAGGAAATGGGGGGGGGAGGTTGGTCGTGAGAAATGGGGAGGGAAAGAGAAGAGAGAGAGAGAGAGAGGCGCCCATGGATCAAATCGCACTATTCACTATTTTGTCCTATATGAATAATATCTACCGGCAAAACGGTAATTTAGCTCACCTGGGGTAAAATAGCTTAACGGTACTAAACCGAGGGCATTATTGGAAATCGCACAACTAGGGTTCGGTCGGGGTTAGGCTCGAGTGCAAAGGATCTCGGTATTACGATCCGATGACTTGACTACCCGATCTTGACTTTCTCGACCGACGTCTCAAGACAATTTAATTATTATCTCTTCAATCCTCGAAATTCAATATTATTTATTAGATCGAAATTCATGGCTAAAATCAATCGAAATCATTTATCTTACAAACATCAAATTTTCGAGATGTCACACATTCCTTTAAAAAAATTTGATTTTTTTTCCTCCTTTTTTTAAATAAATTTTTTAATTATTTCTCTTTTTCTCTTTTAAAAAAATTTTAAAATTCTTCTTTGATTTTTAGGTTAGGCCTATCATCGGACATGACGACCAGCCTTAAGCGAGCTTGAGGCTTGGCTAGTTCGGGCAATCTCGGGCTCAAGCGAGGCCGACGAGCCCCGAGCTTGCTAGATCAAGACATGCACGGTCGTTGCGGAAGAGTCCACCTCTCACATTTTCGGGAGGCCATCGAAGGATCCGCATCGTGATTTGCTCACATTAAAATCTTGACATTGTCTCATGAAGCTATTTCGACCATGTCATCTCATAAAGGGTTCCCTTTCGTCCTTGCGCAAGAAAATCTTGACATAGCGGGAGAAATCACTCCATGCACATCTGTTTCGTAAAGCGGAGAAACAGCCAATGGAGGCGTGAAATGGCTCGTGGGATTTGGGTTTAGGGCATTCATCTTATCAAGTTTCCTAAATTTCTAATTCTGGATTTTTTATGAGACCGCTCGAGGTTTCTTGAGTGTGTTGGGCAAGCCTCGAGATCATCGGGGATCGGCCGCGCCTTAAGCTTACCCGTGATCGGTCGCTGGTTGTCACCATGGTGACCGACCGAAACAAAAAGTTAAAAGAAAAAAAAAGAGAAAAGAAAAAGACAAAAAGACAAAAAAAAGAAGAAACAAATAAAAAATAAAAATCAAAGAAAAAAGAAAAGAAGAAAAGAAAATTAAAAAATAGCATAAAATAAAATGAATAGGAAAATATTTTTCTCTTTTGAGAAAAAGAAAAATATTTTCCCCACTTTTGAAAGAGTTTTTTTTTCATGGGTGGAAAATGTTTTCCTAGACTACCTTGTTTTTTGCAAACCAAACATCGTAAAATCCAAAAAATATTTTTCTAAAAGTTATTTTTTGCGAAACAAATCAAGCTTTTATCTATTGTTGACACTTGACAACGCTAATTTTAAATAGAGTCTCAAAAGTATGCTCCCAAATATTGACCTCAGAATTATTGTGGGCTATGCAAGCAGCATGGTCCCATAAATAATCACTTGAATTAATAAGGAGCAGGCCCGTTTGACTTTTTGATTATTTTAGTCTCGGACGGTGTCAGAAAAACCGACCTTAGGACTAGTGCAAAATTAAATTATGACAACCTTCCACAATTCCCTCTACCTACTTTGGAAAAACATGTCTCTAATTTCATTTATTACCATTATTTTCTAAGTGTGGTCCATCATTATGACGTTGGAATGTTTCAATGCTGCGATCAAAACAGACTTTTCCTCCAATGCTTAATATTCAATTCACAAGCTTATACTATTCAAATACTAAGCACGCAAGCTTTCCCCGTGTAGTTAACTTCCGAACAGCTGTCGACTATTTTTCTAATCCATTTGAAATGTGTCAATTTAGTCATAAACCCTATTTCTTAGCCAACCGAGTCCTATACCTTTGCATTTGTTTTAATTTAATTCATCCGACCAATTTTGATTGAAAAATCACCGACATGGAAATGAGTTGTCTTATCTCGGTGTGGTCGGTGCTAATGTCAACAATTTTTAAAAATATTTTGATTATTTTTTAAATTTGTTTCTATATTCATTTATTTTTCCTTTTTTGGAGGAAGAAGGAATGGAAGGAAAAAAAAAGAAAGAAAAGAAAAAAAAGGAAAAAAGGAGAAAGAAAAGAAAATTAAAGAATTAAAAATTGACCACATTAGCATCGGCTGCACCATGTAGAATTGCTTGCCATACATGTTAGTAGTTTCCTGCAAAATTTGATTGGATGGACTTAATCGACATAAATACAAAATGTTTAGTACTTAATTGAAAAAAAAAAGAAATTTAGGATTAAATTGGCACAATTATAATAAGTTTAGGACTTTTTTTATAATGTTTCTAATTTGATTAAGTTCATATATTATTAGGCACGTGAGATTGATAGTGTATTTCACTGCTCAGAGTTTATTTCACTTCGTGAAAAAAATGAAATGGTGTAGATCTTCGTGCCTTAATCTTGGTGGCTGTTAGAAAAAAAATGAAATTGTATGGATATTTTGAAAAAAAATGATTTATTACAGGACTATCTAAGAGAATCAAAGGAAATCAAATCAAATATACATAATCAAAATAGATATAGAAAGTCGGAAGAAATTTCCTAAGTATCTGTAGAAAATATCTAAAACATCTCACAAACCGGAAGCTATTTCATTTTAGGGAAAGGTTTACATTATAAATAATTCCATCGAAGAATAATCACACATCATTTTCCTTTTCTTTTCTTCAGATTTATGTGTTCTTTTTTCGGTCAAACGATTGATGTGTATAAAAAAGTTGACATTTAAGTATTTTGTAAAATTACCTTATTATGAATTATTTTTTATTTGCTAGTCAGCGGAAAGAAACTTTGGATGTAGGCTTCGGTTATTTCGTGAAAAATAATGATTTGAAAAATATTTTCCTAAAAATTATAACTTATATAGCTTGCAAAAATGAGTGAATGAAAAATATTTTCATCTTCTAAAAAAATATTAAAACATAAATTTTTATCTACAATATTTTTTTCAATTGATTAAGTATTTCAAGCGATATAATTAATCATTTTTCTAAAAAATATTTTTCAAATCATTTATTTTTCTCGAAACAAATAGAGATGTATCATAAAGAACTTGTTCTCATATACGTAAAAGGGAATAAATATATAAAAAAAACATTTGAACTGCTTTGGTAAGGTTTTTTATATAAGCAAAACAAGATAAAAATTTGAAATTAAAGTACATGGGAAATAAAATAAAATTATTACTTTCCACATTTGTCAATTAATAGAATATTAGTTAAAAATAATTAAGGAAATTTTGGGAAGAAAAAAAAAATCATAACCCCTTAAAATAGGAAGTTCTCTTTTCCTCGAACATATCTTATAAGGGAAAATCATGGAATGTCAAACTTTATATAGATTATGGATTAAACGATCTAATTTATTATGTAAAGTAAAAACGACCGCTCAATTTTAAAGGATCAGAATCTTTTTTTTTCCCTTGAAAATATCCTCATTTAGTTGCTCTATAAATATTGTATCAAATAGACAAATGTGCAAATTGATTTTATCACTCCCGTATTTCGTTTTCCATTTAATTTTAGCTATATCTAATACTTTTTTTCCTTTTTCACATAGAGTACAATTAATCTCATCATATGGTATCTATAATTTCATTTCGTCAATGAATAATTCTAGTAATTCTCGTTTAAATTATAGTATAACTTTACATGTCTTTATCTTTACACTGTCGCCCTCCCGAGGCGGGCATGCCTCTGGGTGTGCTCCCACCCACAGGGAGTTGAGCCTTTCAAATCGTCTTAACAATCTATTAGGTTGTTGTTTTGATTTGACTGATGTTTTCACTCGTGAAAAAATACCTTAATGAGATGCACCCCGACATGCACTATACATACATATGTTCAATTTTGTATGGTACGCTTTTATTAATAAGTGCTCATGAGTATTAATGATCCAGATGTTTCTAGCAAGGTGATTTTATTTAACTTTCCATGCACCAATTTTGTAAATTAAATTCACACGATGCGTGTGCACATTCACTAATTTTTTTTTTTTTTGCTTTTTGGTTAAGCACATTCGCCATTTAACTTTTACCTAAATCGTGTCCCTTTTCAATAACAAGGTTTTCGATTCTCGACCTTTGGAATAGCAAAATTGGCAATCCTTTGTGATTAAATTGTCAGCAAGAAGCATTTGATGTCGAAGCGTATATCTTTAAAATATTAACTACACTATAAAGAATTGCAGTTTTTCTTCATACAATTTTGTTGCCATCTTAGTAGCTATTTTAGAATTGTAACATATTTAACTATTTGATCAATTGATTAAAAAATTGTCACATCTATTCACCTTGAAAGTGAAGTAGCAAACGGACAAGTCACCTGCATAAACAACGATTATTCCAAAGGAGATTAGAATATAGGAACCGGCGTATCTTGGTTCTCACGTCAATATCATTATCCTTGCCTTGCTTAGATTTAAACTCTTTGACAATCACTTATAATTTCTATTTGTAATCTTGCCTCCAAATATATATTTTTAAAATGTATAGAATAAATTATTGAGTTTGAGCCCCTCAAGACAATGTCACTTATTATGATTGATGTGGACGTGATATAGCAAGCATAACTTCGCAATTGTTCGGATTGACACAAAAGGCTGCTACTAATTAGAAATTTTCCTCAAATATTTAAGAAACTAGAAGGAAATCATTTTGTTCTACATTTGTGAAATATATACACTAATGACTTCACATGTTAGCGTTTGTATGGGCCAAAAGTTTCATATTTTTTACTTAATCGAAGAATCAAATAACGACAACGATAAAATCCGTATAATGTGAAAAATTAAAAGTCACCACATTAGCACATGACCTCGATCAAAAATCCTCTTTTCACCTAGACCCAATCCTCCATGGGTTAAAGCATCACATTCGCTTTCAATTTTTTGTCCTAATTGTTTGTGATATTTCGAGTTAATTCACATGCATCAAGTTAAGTCCACCTTCTTGATTCGATTGAAAATGTGTGGGTCATTTGCATCGAGAATAGAGAATTCACAAGGAATTACCTTCCAAGTGATCCGATCTTAGATGATGGACTCAGTTGAAATCAAATATGGAGTCTTACACTTAGCGATATCTAGTTGTTGCTAGAGGTGGCAAATGGGTCTAGAACCTATTCAACCCATATTTGATGGTATGGGTCAAAATGGTTAGCTTAAGTGCTTAAATGGGCTAAGTGGGTTATTTAGAAATGTAATGGGTTCTAAATGGGTTTTAAATGGGTCATAAATGGTAAAATAACTATCTTAAAAGAGTTATAAATAAATTTTATGAATATTTCAAAAACAATTCAAACTTTTAATATTTTATTATAACATTAATTTTTTTTTTTTTTCTTTCTTTCTATTTTTTTTTTCCCCCCCCCCCCCCCCCCCCCCCCCCCCCCCCCCCCCAAGCGCGAGGGCGATTGGTCGAGATCTAACGAGCCTCATGGTCTAGGCGAGCTCGGCTGGCCAGATCTAGCGAGCCTCAGCGCCTGAGTGTCGAGCCTGGCGAGCTTTAGACTTGCCTCCCCGGCTTGAGTCGCCGAGATCCGTCCGGCGAGCTCGTAGCCTAGCAGCTCGAGGCTTGTCGATATCGCCGAGTCGTGTCGGATCGAAACCGTGGATGGGGAGGGGTTGTGGCGGAGTTGGAGCATAGGCTATAGAAAGATTGCTAACGAAGGAGGGAGGACAAAGGAGGAAGGAGAAAAAAACAAAAATGAAAAAGAAGAAAAATAAAAGATAAAATAAAATAAAAATTTAAAACATTTTTTTGTCTTGAAATAAAAACATTTTATAAAATTACACAAATTTAAAAAAATAAAAATTATATAATAAAAAAATTTCACAAAATTTGTATTGTATGATTTAATTAAATATCAATTTTTTTATTTGAAATGATTTGGTTTAATATAGAATTGTTTAAGAAATACGGGTCGTATGGTTGATATGGCTCGGTATGGTCATGAATTTATAATGGCAACGTTAAATGGGTTATGACCCAACCCGCCCCCCATCCCTCTAGTTGTTGCATCACATGACTAATTTAGGTTGGGTGAGTTTGGTCCTTGACGATATCACTTGGTACACAGGTGTCGCCTAATCCAGCTATTGAGATCATCTGTCCACGTAAGTATGTCGTGGAAAAATCGGAACTTTTCTCTCAAAAGAGAGGGAAAAAGGGCACTTTCCTTACATAGACAAAAGTAAGAAGAGGAAGCAATCCATTTCAAGAAATTAAAGACAAGAAAAGGGAAAAAACAAATAAATTAAAAGGAGGGGAGGGCATCCAAAGGAAATAAGAAGCAAAAGTAGGGGTATTTTCGGGAAACCGACGAATCTCTCCCTCAGCCGCAGGCGCAGGAAGCTTTTTCAAAAATGGTCGCTCTTCTTCTTCTTCTTCGTCGCAAAAAGCGAGGCCATAAATAGATAAGAGATCGAGAGAGAGAAGCGGCTTCTCCACACACGAACATAGAGAGAGAGAGAGAGAGAGATTGAAATCATCGAGAGGCATTTGACGAGGAAGAAGACGAAGAAGAAGAAGAAAAGAGATTTGGTGGGGGAAGGTTTTGAATGAATCCGCGTGTGTGATGCATCAGAAGAAATCAGAAGTCCAGATCGGAAAAGAAAGCACCGGCGTCTCTTCCGATTTCAATCCCATCCCTTCCTCCGTCCACCCCAAGCCTCCATCCCACTCCTCCCACTCCCACGCCCCGTCCCACCACCAATTCCCCTTCATCGCCGTCGCCGCCGCCGCCGCCTTCGACCACCTCCGCCACGCCTCCCCGGGCCTCCAGAATGATCCGATCCCGCCGTCCACGCCTTACAAGAGGCCGCTCCTGACTCAGTCCCCTCCTTCCCTCCCCAAGTCCCCCACGGCGTACCGCCTGTCTCCCCCGACCCCGACGACGCCGGCCGCCCCCAGCATTTCGCCCCGCGGAGAACCCTAATTCCCATCACGGTCGCTGCCAAGTCCACCGCTTCCCGCCTCCTCCGCCGGTTCAAACACCTCCGCCGCCTCCGCATACACCTCCGTCTGATCCTCCTTCTGTCCCTCCCCTTCTTTTACTTCCTCGTGTCCCACCCCAGCAACTCCTTCCTGCTCGATTTCATCTCGGCCTTCGCCTTCTCTGCTGCGCTTCTGTTCTCGCTCAATTTGGCGCTCCCTCGGCTCCCCTCGATACGGCTGTTCTTGGCCCGCTCGTTCCCGATTAAGCTGAAGGCGTCCCAATCCCTATCTAGTCCTTTGCCCGTGTTCTGGTCAATCGGGTCTCGGACAAAAGCTGAGAAAAGAGTGAATTCGGGATGCTGGGTTCAGGTTTATAGCAACGGGGACGTGTATGAGGGTGAATTCCACAAGGGCAAGTGTTCGGGGAGTGGTGTGTATTATTACTACATGAGTGGGAGGTATGAGGGGGATTGGGTTGATGGGAAATATGATGGCCATGGAGTTGAGACTTGGGCAAGGGGTAGCCGCTATAGAGGACAATATAGACAGGGACTTAGGCATGGTTTTGGGGTGTATAGATTTTATACTGGCGATGTATATGCTGGGGAGTGGTCTAGTGGGCAAAGCCATGGGTGCGGAGTACATACATGTGAGGATGGAAGCCGCTATGTTGGAGAATTCAAGTGGGGTGTTAAGCATGGCCTCGGTCACTACCATTTCAGGTAACTTAGCAGCAATGGTTGAATGCGTTGATTGGTTATGGACTGAAAACAAAGCATTGATCAGTTAAATACTTAAAAACTGGACTTTGGTGATTGTACATTGTGTCAAGTTCCTGGCTTATCTGCATGTAGCTTGCACTTGATGGTTGAGGTGTTCATCCACGGAGCTTGTGCTATTATTCCGAGAGTTTATCGAGAAACCTATTGTCTCTGCGTCCTTTGGATTTGTTTCTGCGATGTTTCCAATCTGAAATTTGTGTTTTATGGATGTAGAGACGATAAAATGCATCATTTTAATGGAGTAATTTTGCTCTACTACAGTCATGAAAATACCAAGGAATAATATATCTCCAATATTGCATAATTTTACCATGCATGGTTGAGTCGAAATTATGATCCCAATGTTTCTGCTGGCATTTGGCCATGAATGCTTTTACATGGCAAATGGTGCAAATAGGATTAAATATCGTTTCTGCCTGCATACTGATTATATCTTTGACCAAAGAGTCAACTGCTGAAGAAGTATTCGCTTGTGCAAGTGAGACTTCAAACTTAGTGAGTTTCTCTGTGTGTGAGGGGGAGAGAGGAAAAGGGGAAGAAGGGCCCCCGCCGGGGGTGAGTGTGTGTTGGGGGGTGGGGTTTGTACGGATGAAAAGAGGAAGGGCAGGGAAAGGGGTGGTGAAGGCAGGGTTTGGTCATGGGATAGGCCGTGTATGGTAATCTACTTTTGTAATATCAAGTTTGGATAAATGATAGGGACTTGGCATGCACAATTTTTTTGCTTAATTCATCTGAAACGGTGCAGATATTAGGAGAATTCCTTGTTGAACTTTTGGTGGTCTATTATCTTTCGGTGATGCTATCTAAAGATGAACAATTACAGGAAGGAAATGGACTTATTGCTTGCTTAGAACTTGTATCTTTTTGATAACTCTTTAATGTTTGACATAAGGTCCTTTTTTGCCTGTCCTAGCATAAGAAAAACAAGCCAAAGCTTCTCTTCATGTGCTTTTTCAGGAGTTTCATAATGCAAAGCATCCTTAAATGCTGTCATAGTGCCTTTTCAGCCTTGTGGCCATTCCTAGGTTTCCTAGCAAAATAGTTTTTGTACTTTGTTTTGCAATATTAGATGTCTTCTATCTCTACGGCAATCCATGTTAAGGTAAATTCATTTTCCTTTTGTAGAAATGGTGACAGGTATGCTGGAGAATACTTTGCAGACAAGATGCATGGTTTCGGCATCTATTCTTTTGCCAATGGTCATCGTTATGAGGGTGCTTGGCATGAGGGTAGACGGCAAGGACTTGGCATGTACACTTTTAGAAATGGGGAAACTCAATCTGGACATTGGCAGAATGGGATTCTTGATATACCGAGTACGCAAAGCACCATGTACCCTGATTCTCCAGTCGCAGTCAATCACTCTAAAGTGCTCAACGCCGTGCAGGTAATTACTCATTAAACTCTGTGGTAAGCTTTTCTAGTTCATGGGATGTGAGACTGATGTCAATAATGGTTAGGAAAATATATTGCTTATGATCCTTGTCGTTTGCATAAAAATTGCCATGATGGTTGGAGTTCCAAATTGGCCTGGTGTGATGAATTAGTTCCCAGGGCAGGCTCAGGCCATATGTGAGCATTATATTAGGGAGGGTTCCTGTTGTTGATGCATGGCCCAGCAGCCTTGGTCTCTGTAACAGGTCTATTAGTACCAGGCTGCATTTATTCCAGGATCAAGATAAATTGACTCTTCTGGGGTTGTCTAATGGTTTATTTCCCTTTGTAACACTTTATTGAATGCCACATATTGTATCCCCATTTACCGCGTGGTCACCGAGGAGATGGTCGTTGGCTCAGTTGTTCAGATAGGTTATTTAGCCTGTTGCCTTGATAAGACAACACATGGTGCCTAAAATCACGCGTGATTGATAATGCATGGACAACAAAATGTCCAAGATTTCTACATGACAAAGGAAATGATTTCTATGAGATTTTTAGACACAGTATAAGCCTGAAATATAAATTCACATGGAGCAAGAAGAAATGAAACCTGCCTGCAATAGAAAATCTGACTTATTAAAACTGATTTTCCTATAGGATATCCAGGTTGGACTTACACCTTCCATATTCTTCTCGGGCTTGATCATGTGCTTTGGATTCTTTTTCTAGCTGTGGCAAGAGTTGGCAGATGTATTGGGCATTCTAAGATAGGTTTACCTCCCCTTAAGCATTCAAGCTCTGACTTTAAACGTTGTGGTAATCAAGATAATTTGTCAACACTGTACCTGAAATTTTTGTGGACTGCTACATTTCCTCCGAGTCAGAATGGGTCTTAATCAATTAGTCTTAAGTTCAAAGTTCGTCTTACCAACTCTTTTAATGCAAAACTGTTTTGAGTGCAATGCAAAATTCTCTAATGGTTGGACTTAGAGTAGGAAGTGATGAAGTGTGGGATGTTGAAAGCTAGGAGGAACTGCAATGTGGATGATGTGCTTTTGCTGCCACCAGCTTGTTTTGACAATTTTTGTCATAATATAATTGCCACCATATTTGCTGTACAAAGTTAACAGACATAGAAGGGTGACGGGCAGTTTTGATGTTTTCCCAAGTGTATTGACAATGTTTTTGGGACTTACTTCATAGAAATAACAAATCATGTGATCAGAATGTGTGAAACGGATTATTATTGCATTTCGTAAGGAACTAGCCAATGATATCCACAAATATAACTTACATCAATAAAGAAACTATCATTAGTTTCTCTTTGTCTTGGTGTACAATGGCCATTCCATAGATTGGTTATGGAATGGCCATAAAATTAGTATGAGGAGTGCCCATTCCATTTGAAATGGGCATTAGTTTTTCTAATCTTGCGCCAGACATAGGAACTTAAATCTGCAACTGGTCTGGAAGAATTTTTGTTTCTGTGGGAGTTTGGTCTCGAAGTTTGTTAATTTTTTTTCTGAATACGGGCAATTTTGATGTTTTCCCAAGTGTATTGACAATGTTTTGGGGTTACTTGATAGAAATAACAAATCATGTAATCAAAATGTGTGAAACGGATTGTTATTGCATTTCGTAAGGAACTAGCCAATGATATCCACAAATATAACTTACATCAATAAAGAAACTATCATTAGTTTCTCTCTGTCTTCGTGTACAATGGCCATTCCGTAGATTGGTTATGGAATGGCCATAACATTAGTATGAGGAGGGCCCATTCCATTTGAAATGGGCATTACTTTTTCTAATCTAGCGCCAGACATGGGAACTTAAATCTGCAACTGGTCTGGAAGAACTTTTGTTTCTATGGGAGTTTGGTCTCAAAGTTTGTTAATTATTTTCTGCACTTTTGTTTGTTTAGGTCTGCAAATTTTGATAAGTTTCGTCATGTCATCTGGTTCTCCAGAGTTTGGTTTCTAGCGTATCTCAGTTTTGAATCAATTGAACAGACACACGTCCATATCAAAATAATGCTCATGCACTGCTTGTAAAAATTTGAAAAAACTGTGACCTTTTGTAAGACGATGTTGGGCACTGGTCATATGGCTCTGAAGCCAAAATTCTTTTGGTCGATCTACTTTGACATTTTGGCATTTTATTACCAAAATGATCCAGTTCATGTGCAAGTTTACTGATCTGGTCTAGTTGGGGTGTTGGACTGTTTGCAATCCATTTAGCAACGCGCCATCTTTTTTAGATAATGACTCGCTTATCAATTATGATGTAATCTGAACCTAGATTACATCATTTAAGCATATATCAGCTGTTTGAAGTTTAGTAAAGATCTCTCAAGGGCATCAAATCTACATGATACTAGGAGGTTCAATTTTGTTAAATGCGTGGAGTGTCATTATGATTTAGCCTCACCTAAGGGGGTCGGAGAAGAGTTTGAGCTAATTTACGAACACTATTGGAGATGGTTTTTCTGATAATAGGCCCCTAATTCTATAAAGACCAATAAGAAGGAAAGAAGACAAAAGTTTTGAGTTCCGGTAGCTAAGCGGCTGTTCCATGATGCATTGCTTGTTAGTCATAGAGAGATTGCATAATGTCCCATTGAAAAGAGATTATATATGAAGTGTGAATGATTAAGTTGTTGGGCTGATGCTTGAATTGTGCCATTTATTCTTTATCAGATGGTAGATGGCTGTTTGATGTTAAGGTGGAATCATGCTTATCGTTTAAGCATGTTGTCAATGAGGAACTAATGGTTTTACTGTTTTCATGATCACTGCAAATTTTGAATTTGTTACATGAAGTGATAACGCATAATTAATACCTGGTGGGAAGTTTAATCTTTTATGCTTTATATTTACTAAATTTTAAAGAAACAGAGATGCTTTAAAAGAAAGTGGATCCTGAAAATAGGGAAAAAGGGAAAATGAAATAATCCTGCGCAAGCTTATTTTTGGATGTTGTTACCCTTCTTTTTTTTGTTGGGCGGGGGGGTCGTTTGGGGGGTTTTGTATGTTCAGGTGTTGAATGGAGAACTCTGAACATTTGTTAAAGTCCATTGTCATAACCTTGGGTCTTTGATGGCCATTCTGTTAATATAACTTCCTTGCATCAGCAAGCCTTCTTGAATAAAATTGGCTCACAGATAAAGAAATTACAGGAGTTAAAATAACATCCTGTTCTAGTTGCATGAGTCTTACATAGCTGACTCCAGGAGATGAATTGCAGATGTCATGTTATTCTATGATTCTGTGTTTTCTAGCTGCAGAGCAGTTGTAAAGTAGTTTAATTATCAACAGTTTATTTCTCTCCTAAACTGGTCAAACGATGGAATTGTTGATTTATTTGTCGATTTCTTGTGAGCAGGAAGCACGAAGAGCAGCCGAGAGAGCTTATGACGTGGCCAAGGTTGATGAAAGGGTTAATAGGGCTGTCGCAGCGGCTAATAGGGCAGCGAATGCAGCTCGAGTTGCAGCGGTGAAGGCTGTCCAGAAACAGATATACCCCCGTAGTAGCAACGACAACATTCCACTGCCGATTGTGTGAAAATTCAGCACGCAGCTATTTATAGTTGCAGAGGTCGTTTTTTATTCTCCAGGGCATGCAAGGTGATACTTGTTCCGGTCGTTTTTTATTCTCCAGGGCATACAAGGTGATACTTGTTCCTCTGTTTCTGTAGAGTGTCGACTAGAGAAAAGCGGGGTGGTAGTTTTTTGGCTAACTATTGGAGAAACAAAATGGTTGTCCTTTCATTTCCAAGTTTGTATAGTTTTGTTTATTTTTTTTTTTTTGGGGGGGGGTGGTGTGGGGGTGTGTGTTCTGAAGCTGAAAGAGCTGGTATTTACGGCGAAACCTTGGTCCAGCTGCCGGTTGTACATGCAAGCAACACTGAGAAGATCCACATCTACTCGTTTAAGTTTCCCATATTTTGTAATCAGGCAATTAGATCATGCTAGTGCTTCATCATCTACATTTGGATGCTGCTGCTTAGTTGTGGAAATCTGGAAGAGGACCAGTTGAGTTTCGGGATAATGTTCCCGCTAATTGGGAGTCTTAGATTCAAGGGCCTTCTCGACCGTCTTTACAAATAACTTCTGTCGCTGTCTGTGCGTTCTCGGTACTGAAATTGAAGGGCGAGACTCGAATCTTTTTGAGGAACTTGTTGCCCAGCCAGCACACATCTGGGACAGCTGGCGGTCGCAATCGTTTTAGACTCAGATGTTGGTTTAAAATCACTCAACAGTGCTCCGGCACATCCCTGAGCCATAGCAACCTGTAAGGGCCGACTCGGAATGTGTTTGAGTGGACAAAAATCAAGCTAAGCTGCACTATGGTGGCGTATAGAAAACAACATAGGCTATACATGTTACATGTCTATGTTAAAGTACAAACTCAGATGAACAATGTACAAGAAAGAGAGCGTAGCCTAGCGACAAGTGAAACTCACGGCCAAGAGTTTTAAAGCCAACTTGAATTACCATCCGGATTTAGAGAGTTGTCACCCCATTTCGACCCTAACATTTCCATGATGAACATAAACGTAAGCATCAAGAAAAAGACAAGAAAAACGACTGACATGGCACTAAGGGGACTGAGTACCGCTTTTGAGAAAGCAAGATGCATAGCTTAAAGGTTAAACGAGCTAGATGAACCGGTAGACCGAAATAATGATCTTGTGGCGAAGCAAGCTTTAGCATCCTCTGGCTGTAAAATCCGATTCCGTACTTGGGAATACGGTGAATGAATCAAAACCGAAATAAAATAAGAGATCAAGACATCCAAGAAATAGGAGCTCCTACCTTGAATGATGAAGAGAAACAGATCAACAAACTCACTCACTCCCTCCAGGGTTCCCTCATTTCTTTCGCTTAGTCACGGCTTCACTCACTTCCTCAACCTTAGTCACGGTCTGCACTTGTTTTCCTTCTCGGTTTGCTCTCTATTTCCTTTCACTCTTAGTTGAAGAATGGCCAAGCATGTTCTGACTAGTTCATTGGGAAATTTGTAAAAAGAAATCTTAAGCCTATTGCACTGTTGCCAATTCATTCCTAAATATATTGCAATATTGGATTTGTTGATAGGTCTGCCACTATATCCAAAAAGTTTAATCAACTACTTAGACACGAAAGCAGGATAAGTTTATACCTAAGATATGCCCTAAACTTGTTAATTAGCAAAAAAGTTCTAAACGTATTGTACTTATGCCAATTCAATAAAAAACCATTCAATTTTGCCAATTTAAACCTAAACCATTTGAAAATTTGTTGATCCAGTCTATTTGACCAATTTTTTTTAAAATCGTTGACGTGGTCGTCGGCTAGCACGTGGATAATTTTTACCATTTTTAAAATAAACTTTCTGATTTTTTCTCCTTTTCTACTTTTTTTTTTCTTTTTTCCTCTTATTCTTTAACTGAGGCCGGTGACCCTTGCTGGTTGATGACGATGGAAACTATGGCATGATAGGAGTAGTGAAAAAAATTGTGTTGATTAAAGAAAATATTAGATACACAAGTGCTCCCACTTATTGATCATCACGTGTTTCAGATTTCAAGGAATGTAAAATAGATTTTAGATTCAAAAATGGAAAATCGATTCCGATGGGCAAGTTCTAGAAACCTCTAAGAAATCTGAAACCACTCATCTCTAGATAGAAAGAGACTGCATGTATAAAAAGAGCGTATAAATCCTGTCTCGTAGATAAACGATGCAAATTACTTTATCAATTATTGTATCTCTCTAGATACCGCCTGTTTCGAGAAAATTAAATAATCTAAATTAGGTAAAGGTCCGAGGGAGAATATTATTCTCAGTCTTCGCAACTAAGAACATCCTGAAAAGGCAGAGAATTGTTCTCCTTTTGTTCCTACCAAAGCGTTCTGCCATCTGTCCTCCGACATGCCTTCCCAGCACTTGAGGAGCCCCATCTCACCTTGGGCATAAAATGAGTACTGAAATTGACTTATCTGTTTCGGAAAGAGCAGTATAGATGAAAAATCAGCAACCCATTTGGTTCCATTACCTTTCACCGTCAGTTTCCCTACCGTCGATCTTAACCTCATTCCGTTCACATTGTTGCCGTCGATCACCACTTGATTGACATTAGGGAATTGGCCATCCAGGACTACAATGGATTCAAATGTTGTGGATCGCCATCGAACATATTGTTCACTACATTCGACAAAACTTGACCCTTTATTGACTTCAATACTATATTGGCATCTCCTAATAAGAATCCGTTAATAACGTCTACTTGAACGGGGACTGGCATAGTATAATCCATATAACAATTGTCTAATCTGGTTTGCGATTGTTCAGCTAGTTTTATTAGTAGTCCAATCCCACCAAAGTATGTGGCCTTGTTGTAACAATGTACTCCGGTGACCATGTTGGCCCTGACCTCGCAGAACAGCCCAGCGGAGAAGATGACGATGTCAGTAATTGCGTTGTCGTTGCTCTGAATATCAATGGCCATGCCTGTGAAGTTTCTCTCTTTTCTATCGCCACCGACTATCGAATGTTGTCCTAGGAAGCATCCCAATGTGAATGTCTCATGACCTTTATTCACCAGGATTCCCTCTGTTGTGAAGTGAAGAAAGAAGCAGTCCGTCACGTGAATTGTCGCCAAATCAACCACGTAAATTCCTCCTCCTTGGAAACTAGAATCAAAGATGACGTCTTTGAAAGTATGCTTTGGCGGTTGATTTGGTTGAGTCAGAATTTAAACTGTACCATAGTTAGTACCTAGATATGAATAAGGAGCACCGAATACATATGGTGAGCTGTAACATAGCTATGTTAAGACATAATTGAGCATGCCATGACGTAGGCTTTATGGCCTAGCCAGTAAATGAGACGATATTCAAAAGATGATGTAAAGTTTTCCTAATGCGGGCTTATATTAATTGAAATTGTAATTACTATTTTATGAGATTAATTTATTATTTCCGAAGTTGGTCTAATAAGGTTAGATGTAAGGATTCTTAATCGAGTAGTATATGTGCCTGGATATTGTGGGTCGAGTTGAGCTCGACCCTTGATAAAAGGGCATGGCTGGAAACTCAATAAATAGTACTCGTGTCCCTCTTCTAGATCTAATGAACTCATGTACAACCTCAAATAAGGAATGCATACAGATGAGGGTGGTTGAGGGGCTGTCTCATTGAGCCATGGATATAGAGGGTGATAGAGGAGAAGTACTTGAGCTTTGAATCGTCGCCATTCCGCATCAAGAACGATAGATTCTAAATCAGGTGCACAAATTCCTTTACACCATTATTATGTTTCTAGATTTTAGCTATAGTGATCTAGGGATTGCCATCATAAGGTTTTTAGCGTCTTACATGTGGTATTAGAGCTTTCCATAATTTAGATTCAGAAATTTTGGTTTTTGCCCATTTTTGAAATTGATGAAAATTGATTTTGATCATATATTCGGGTTCGTCTCGTCAAGATGAGCATTTTCGTGGGTGGCATGCATTCGGCGGATATTGCAAGAGCCCCCACGTGTGGACACGCGTAGCCGCCTGGCTCAAGCTTGCATCGCTCGGGCACATGCACTTGCTTGCATGGACAGAGGCAGTGACCGCGCTTGCTACACACTTGACACGACACCGCCTTACGGGACACATGTCACCTCCTGGTGAGGTGGTGTGACACGTGGCATGCTGATTAGCAGCCACTACCTTGGGTTGACCCGGGTTCGACCTAGATCGGACCCGTTGATCGAGTTAACTTGATTGTTGATCGGTTAGACCTATCAAAATGGTCGGATTGGCCGTTTGGCCGGATTTTGGCATCGACACATGTAGAGTACGCACCACGCGCAGTCTTCACACGCTGCTTCTTCAAATGGTGCGTACGGGCATGTAGGAATGCCGTTTTGGACGTTCTTGGTATTGGCGTGCTAGTATGAAGATTCTCGTTTAAGGCTTTTAAGGATATAAAAGTATATAAAAATCCTATTCACATGTATTTTTAGGGGTATTTTTTTTATATTTTTTCTATATTTCCATATGGTTTCAGAGATATAGATGCTAGCTCACATATACATAACCACATATAATATATATAAAGTATGATTCATTTATCATAAGTATAAGATTTATCATGTACCAATGAGTAATGCAATAGGCATTGCCTATAATTTTAGCGACTAATTGTCCTGTCTTCAAGTCTAAAATTACATGTACATGGTTAATGTGAGATAAAAAGTTTATGTTCTTGGTATGAGAGAGTTTCAAAGATTCAATTGGATTGTGACTACCAAAGTGGCACACTTGATTAGATTTAAGAAATATTGATATGATATTTTGGTGGGATGTCTCTTGTTCTAATGTGTAGTTATATTTCCAAAGGACATAATTGTGTATTAGTTCATGGAGGAATACAAGTACAATATATGGTTAACGATTAACCGATCCTAGTGATTATACACCCAAAGGTGGGGGTTCATAAAGAATGAAATATATTCTCATAGTCGATTTCCTATGAAGAGTTTATAATTGCTGTTGCGACCCTCCTCCTCGGGCTCTCACGCAGAAAGGGGGGTTAATGGGCCGTCCGTAGTCCATCGCTCATCGAAGGTGCGGATTTCGAACGCGGGCCCCTCCTAAGGCCCATTACCCAAGTCGCAACGGTGGGAAAGGAAAAAAATTAAAATTGGGGTCGACCTTAGTGTGGTCGGGTGACATGTGCATAATGTACGTGCCATTGGAATTGCCACCAATTATTTTTTAGAAGGTACGATTGGAAACCTTACCGAATGGTCGGGAGTAACCAATCGATTATGCGAAAATCGGAGAAATGGGTTCGGGGATTTTGTTACGTCGAGAGTGCCATCGATGCCCTTTCGGTACCGGCTTGAGTGTTTTTCTAACCTACAAATTCATACATATGCTCAATGAGGGAAGGCATGCTCTAACGACATATGGGTATCATGCGATTGGGAAAATTCTATCCTATCAAACACAATAAAAAAAATTAGGTGCGCATATCAAGGAATCAATGACATGTGAGGATAAATCGTATCAAAATAATCAATCAAATCAACATGGCAAGCCTAATATAACCATATAGGCTTAGAGAATAGCTAATCAAAACCTGGAGGTTAGTTCGGAAAATGTGATGGTCAAATGCCGAGAAGGGTAAAACGGTCAGTTGGGAAGGCTTGAGAACCCAAAAATCACAATTTAGGGTCAAGCCTATTGAATGTGACTATTTTCTATTTTTTTTGTGATTTTTCAGAAATTTTTGGAATTTTTCCTGATTTTTTCTATTTTTCTATAGAATTTTTTGCAATTTTTTTTATTTTTTTGTTGATTTTTTTTATTTTAAAATATGAACCGAATCGGTCAACTTGATCCAGACCTATGCCCAGACCCGCACGACCACAAAATGTTGTCGTAACTATTTTTATTTTCTAATTTCTAATTTTTTTTCTTATTTTTTGAATTTTAAAACCATTATTAGAATATTAAAAAATCTAATATATAATCCTATGGTTCCTATTGAACCACGTGGCCGCATTTTAGCCTTGGATCGGATTACCTAAATCAATGGTTCAGATCGAGTGACGATTGATTCTAAGCCGTTCGATTGACGGACTAAAATGAACAGTCAAGGTCGAATGGAAAGACTAACTCACAACCTGTTCGATCTACATACTAAACCTACGGCCACGATCGGACGACAAGAATAATTATCAACCGTCCGATCAACATATTATTTTTATTTTTAGAAAATTTATTATATTTCGTAAAAATATATTTTTTTATTTTTGAAAAAGATCGGATTAAGACACATGGCACCATCCCCACCGTCCGATCATTTTATTTTTTTATTATTAGAAAATATAGTCTGTTATAATCGCCTCCGATGTAGATGCCACAATAGAGCCATATCGGACGTTGACTAATCAACACGAGCGCCGGCGGGTCTTCGTCTTCCTCGCGATGCGGTCGAATGGACAGCTAAGACTTCTCCGGCGTAGATTGACAACTAAACCTGGACCAAATCACACAAAATTAGTCCCGTTTGATTCGTTTCAACCTCGGGAACAACATATCTAAACACTACGCAATTTCATCCATAGAACGCCATCAATCAAGTTAGAACCAAGTACAAGTATGGCAGTTCGAATCACTAAATCTAGAGCATAATTGTTCGATTCAATCACGTAATAGCACTAACATGAGTTCGTAACATTTACCCGAAACTCTAATCAAGCTGTGGATTGCCGATTTTGCTAGCCGATGTTCGACAATTCAAGCTATGGCGAGAGGTTCGACTCGAGGTATTCGGGCCAAATCAAAGCAAAAAACAAGGATACGAACATGCTTAGGGACGTTCAAGGAGTAAAATGCACACACTAATTGCAACAATTATGATAGGAGAAGTGAGATGCCATGTGAGGGCAGAGATGAAACTTGAAGCTCGACTCACCGTTTTCGGAGATCGTAGACGGCGTTTGCTCGGGATGAACTTGCACGGCTCGAACTCGAAGCTCCGGCAATGGTGTCGCCGAGGGAGCTCGAAAGCGTCTCTCTTTACCTTTTCACTCTCTCTATTCTATTTCGTCTACGAGCGAAAATGAGCCTCTTCCTCTCTTCTAGAACGTGTTTGGAAGGCTATATCGAATTTGAAAACTTGGCATGCATGGGCGCTCTCGTCAAGCTGTCCTAACATGCCATCACATGCTAAATGGCACGTCGATGGTGACGGAATTCAATTGGAAATTGGTCCAGCTACATTAGACACTCCGTTGGGCTAAAATACACATGAAATGACCAATTTTTGCACTTTGTTGACTTTTGCGGGGTTGAGGTTTGACCGGCCTCGTCGAAGCTCCTCCGGCTATCTCGGGTGGTGCCATCGCTCTCGATCGACGCGGGCTGAAACGAGGAACAAAACGCCTACCTAAGCTTTTCCAATCATGGCCGATTTGTGCCTTAATTTTGCAATCCAATCTCGGCTGCAACATTTGAAAATGGTACAAATGGCTAGGGAAGAAGATGCACTTTGTTCGGCCGGTTCGTATGGCGGATCCGTCCGGCCTCTGCACTGGGTCGTTCTAATTTTCAAAATTAATCAAAATTTATGGGGAATTTTTGAAATTAAACCTCATAATTGAACTTAGGGGTATGAATATCATCTAAAAATGTGGTTTTGCCCCAAATTTCAGTGTGAATTGATTAAAAATGTCAAATTTGACTTAAGATCCGAAATTTGAAATTAAGCAATTGAAGCTTAAACAGCCAATTCATATCAATCAACCCCCACCAATCGATTCAAAATGTCGAAACTATAAGGAATAGGTCTTACCTTGGCATGGCAGTACTTGCATTTGGATTAATTTCACTTTAAATAAAACCTAGGGACTAAATTGAAATAAAAACATGCAATTATGCACAAATCGTGCAATTGCACAATTTCTTGAAACTTAAGGACCCAATTGCAATCCAGGGTAATCAAGTTGAATGCCAAGATTCCAAAAATGGAAAAAATACAAATTAAAAGACTCAAATGGTAATTTTTGGCCTAATTCAAGCTGATGTGTAATGAAGAAACACATAGGCATGTATTAGATTTTTGAATTTCTAGGAGGTCAAAATGAAAAGGATATTAAAATAAAAATATAAACTATTTTTTCAAATTTTTCTGACCTCAAATGTTATTTTTATGGATTTTTCAAGTATTTTTGTATTTTCGAAAAATATTAATAATTCGGAAAAATATGAAAAATTAATTTTTGTTCAAAAATTATTCTCAAGGTTTGGCCATGGTTCCCAAAGTTGATTTTTCAATTTTTTTTTACTTTTTATGAATTTGTTTATGAATTTTATAAAATTTTAATGAAAAATTAATGATAAAAAAATTAGGTATCAATAGCTGCCCTTCTTTGAGAGGGATCTCGAAGAGGTTACTTTCAAAAATAAGATGACACATGAGTCCTAATCGACTCGACCGGGGAAAATGAAAGAAAAAGAGTTATGGCATTTAACTTCCACACCGGTCAATGTAAGCTCTAATTTTGAAAGGAGTTATGTACATATCATTTCTTGTGATATGAGAGAGTTAGAGGAGAGAAAGGCTTATCTGGTGTCAATAGCTTGATGAATGTTGGTTGAGGAATGATGAGAAAAGCCTAAGGGTTAGTTATAGGAACACTTAGGATGGACCCAAACTTGACCCGTATGGTGTGTCGAATACTTAATATCTCTTAAGGACAGAGTAGCCTATGGAACTCTTTGAGGACAAAGACCGACTCGTAGGGAATCTCCTAAGGACAGAGATAGCCTATGGAACTCTTTAAGGACAGACCGTGGGGGGATCTCTTAAGGACGAAAAATGTATATGGAAAGAAACTCATCGGAAGATTTAAAAGGGGTTAGCTATCCTATAGAAAGGAATTCGCCCGAGAAATTAAGAGAGTGGCTATCCTGTAGGAAGGAATTCGCCTAGGAATTTAAAAGAATGGCTATCATGTAAGAAGGATTTCGTTGAGCGATTCAATAGAGTGGTTATCTTGTAGGGAGGTATTAGCCGAGAGAATTAAAAGGGTGGCTATCCTGTAGAAAGGAATTCACCAAGAGATTTAAAAGAGTGGCTATCATGTAGAAAGGAATTTGCCAAGAGATTAGTGTCATTCTAAGGATCTAGGAATACCGGGGAACCTACGAAGCTCAAGCTCGATTTTTTTTTTAAAGGAGTGTGATCCTTACGAAACTAGGATTCATCAAAGAGGATGTCAAAACGAGACTTTTGAAGGAAACTTATCCAAACACATTATCCTTAGACTTCATGCTCAAAACTCAATTGGGGAAATTTTGAATCACATGACTCAAATATTTTTTCAAAATGTTTGTTTTAAAAGAATTTCAATTGAAGCTCCTTTATTTAATAGGACTCCTTACAATTTTCGGAAAGGGTTTGGATCTCTATGATGGGAAGATATTTTCAGCGAAACACTCGAATTTCCTCACGAAACCTAAATTTAGGACTTCGGGATTATTCGCAGTACATACAATCTAATTGAACTGGAAAGGTCTTTCCTAGTACCGCAAT
This sequence comes from Rhodamnia rubescens, assembly GCA_021437795.1. Classification (NCBI taxonomy): domain Eukaryota; kingdom Viridiplantae; phylum Streptophyta; class Magnoliopsida; order Myrtales; family Myrtaceae; genus Rhodamnia; species Rhodamnia rubescens. Next base: position 1,159,220 of record JAILYA010000035.1, read on the forward strand.
GTAAGCTTGGTCAAAGGCTTCATAAAGGTTTGGCGCTTTGGGGTTTAGAATAAAAATAGCTATTAGAAATCAATTCTTTGGGTTTACGAGTCAAGAATCTTGAAGATAAGAAAAGACAGGATTGTGATTACTTTTTTATGCAGTAGCTTCCTATATGAACTCCCATGTTAGCCTGAAACATCCTGGATCGAAGAGCATTTGGGATGGGTTGTAATGTTGGTTTAGGGTAGACTTTTGAAAAAGGGCATACTTTTAGAAAGAGGGGTATGAAGGTTGGTGATCACCTTAGCATTATTACCAACCACATGCTGGGGATTAAACATGTATTTAGACTTCAAAATTTCCCTTTTATGCTCAATTTCACTTGAGCTTTTTTAGAAAATTTTCTTTCTCTTTCAAACAAGACTTTTTCATTTTCTCATTTTATTTTATTTTACAGAATTTGGCCTTACTTTTACCGGGCCCTTTGCTTTTGTAAGCACTTACTTTTCTTATCGCTTTTTCTACATCCGATGATTATTTATGAATTCATCTTTGAGAAGTTTTTAAACCCGATTTCGATCACTGTTGGTAAATCATATGCTTTGCTCCAGTGTAGGGAGGAGATTGTCACATCCCACTTTTTATAAAATCTAAACGGTCAAGGAAGGCCGAAATGGATTGGAAAGCTGATTATTGATGAAGGACTTGTGTTACCAGAGTGCCAATTAAAAGGGAAATATGAACTAAATAAATGTACCACATATGGTTGGAAATATGAGGAAAGTAGATTGGAAAATTGACCACCCTAGTGGGGGCCAATGTCATACAACAACTTAAAGTCTAACACACTGATCTCACTAGAAATGAACTCCGCAAGGGTTTGATCAATCAATTGGGAGTCCTGATCAAGTGAGGACGATTGTAGCGCATGACCATGAGTGACCAAACCTCAACAAAATTTAAATGGATTGAAATTGGTAGCACATTCAGCCGAGAAATCAAAAGTATAACCACGTGCATTGGAGCTCACGTGGGTCTCTCTTTGCTATACATGAAGATCCTAAAATGGGCAGATGAAAGGGCACAAAGTGGCAATTGGAGAAGAAGTGAGTGTAGGGGCAATCATTAGCCCCCGATTTGGATAAATGGCGCAAGAAGGGAAGGATAGAGTGAGCTTGCTAAAGGACTAATAACACTTGGCAGAAATTGGGAGAAATATTTTGCATGCAGCTCGCCATTTGTAGTGTTCAATGTCACATCTCTCTCTTTCTCAACTCTATAAACGTGCATGGAGCTGAAAAGAGGGTTTTGGTCTCTTTATCTTCTTCTTCCTTCCTTCGTGTCCTGCGATCAGTAGTTGCGAAAAGGGGAGTTTGGGGCTGCTTTGGCGACGGCAAGAAGCGGAAAGCTTGGCAAACGACGGTACATTACGAGTTTTATAGGCAAAAAACTCTTCCAATTGTCTCGTATAGCTTTTGGTATAGGTAGATCATTAAAATTTGGGTTCGGTTTAGGGTAGTTCTCGGGGTAATAAAAAATGGCAGCTCATTAACGGGGATGTCACGCCCGAGCCCTTCATGCCCGATAACATCCCGTCACGGCCATTTACTTTGACCATTCCCAAGATCCAATGGCGTACATCTTAAACGCGATATGAAATGCACAAGTGGAAGCACAAATGAAACTCCATACGGAAGATAACAAGATGATTTAGGAAACGACATAGCATGACACTTAGTATTTTTACAACCCATATAAATAAAACAATATTCCTCAAAGGTTCGACAGAGGCGATGTAAAACAAAGGAGCAACTACCGACTAAACCCAAGAGGACATCAAAAGGTAGGTGTTACAGCTACACCTAAAGGTCGAATTGACTATCACCGGGCATATCCTCATCACCCACGAGATCGTACCCTGCGGATGCATCTGTCTTGCTAGTCTTTAACGTATCGGACTCGACTCCAGGTGGAGCATTAAACTCGTTCATCGGCTTGAGCTCAAACTCCGAAGGTTCCTTGGACTCGATATCGATATCGAGGGTTCCACGCCGCATAGTCCTCCATCGGAATCTACTATCACGCTAATAGGAGGAATAGCTCCACATCGATTCGCGGCTCCTAGCACCTCGTTAAGTATAACACACTCCCCGAGCGATCCAAAAGTGGTGTCCCCATCTCAACAGGTCCAAGCCAAAAAGGTAAAGGGCCTCCAAGAATCGCCTCCCTCATCCACTCACACCGTACTAGTTTTCCTATAGTACGCTTAGTCCTCGCTTCTCGGGTACTTGGTAGTTACGGTCGCAAGGTCCATCGGCATCCCAAAAAATGGTAGCATTATAAACGGGGTCAAGGCTTAGGGTATGAAAAGTTGAACCCACAACGGGGTGAGAATATATCTTAGCAAGTCAAACCTAAACCTAAACTAGGCTATTAGTACCTCCAGACACTTTGATAAAGATACAATTTCAAAACAAGGGTATAACATGGAGAATGAGACAATAACATAAAACACAAGGAAAAATGCATTCCATTTCGGATCAACTCAAATTACAATTCGTAATTAGAACTAAGCTTTGTACTTAAGGCATTTAGATCAAACAACTAGACACTTGAGACAAATCGGGACTCATGAGGCAATTCCATTCTTCGTTCTATTTCCATTAATCGGACCTTTTCTTCAACGTTCTTCTTGAGCTGCAAGATGATTTGGTCACTATATCGACTCTCGATACCTCGCGCCATTGAGATGATTCGGTCTAATATAGATCTCCCACATTCGGACCTCGAGATGATTCGGTCAAATATAACGACTCTCGATCACATAGGTTGCATTACCTTGATTGATGTGATTAGAATTGTTCGGAGGTACTAATGGACTAGGTTAGGGTTAGGTTCGATTCACCGAGATGTAAATCTCACCCTGTCTCGGGATTCATTTTTCCAAACCCTAGACCTTGACCCATTACGATGTCGAGGATTTTTGGGCTCCCGAAAGAGTTTGAGCCTGTCATTACGGAGTACCGAGTGGGACCAGATCGGATATACTATCGGCGAGCGAGCACTTTATGGGTGGATGATGGAGGCGAGCATTGGAAACCCTTTACCTTTGTCTCGTGGACATATAGAGATGGAGCCATTTATTTTGGACCCCTTAGGGATGAGGTCATTCCTGACGATGTACTCGAGGCTGTCGGACCCATGAGACCCGATGCTCCCGTCGTAGGAGCCGTAGAAGTGGAGCCCGTAGCGGAGCCGATACTTGTACCGGAGATTCCCGTGACCGGACATTCCGACATGGATAGAGGACTTGAGGAGTTGGGAGCCGCCGTAGAGGACCCTATGGACGCCGACGAGCTGGATCACGAGTTAGATGCCGAGACAGAGCCCGTGGAGGTCGAGGAGCCGAGCCTAAAGATCTCGAGGAGTCGAGCCGAGGAGGTCGATGAGTTGGAGATTGAAGAGGATGAGAATTTTCATGAGTTGAGCTTTTGCCCTGTGTGCGCTCCCCTTGTTGACGACACCACCGATGACGAGTCCAACCCTTAGATGTAGTTTGGATACCTACCTTTTAGTACCCTCTTAGATATGAAGGGAGTTTGATCTAGGTTAGGTGTCATCTTCCGTTGATGCCATGTATCGCCTTAGTTCGAACCCACCGTTGTAACCGTGTTCTATATCTATGTGTGAAAAGTAAGTATTATGTTATGTGATGACTAAGTTTGTGTGGTTGTTTATGCCTTCGAGTCCCCTTATTTTATTGTACGGGTTTATTATTCATTTTCTTCCACATGCGCATTACATCTCGCGTATTCATCATTCGTCAAGTGTTCCCGGGATTATTCGCGAGTGAATTACGGACGACGAGGGATGTTCGCGCGCTCGCAAGGATGCGGGGTGTGACATATACCGCCTCAATCTATGGAGGACCCAAACCGGTGCTACGCAAGTCCTTTCTACCGATGAGTACTTGGTTTCAAATGTGGTGAACTTTTTGCTTAGATAATATATGGCCCGTTCCTTTCCATCCTTGGGGTTAGTTTAGGCAAGTAGAGCTCCCAAGAATTCGTCATGAACCGTCGGATATAAAGTCAAACGAACATTAAGGATAGGAGGTACTAGTACCGAGGGTTGTACCAAATATTCCTTGATCTTTCGAATGCTTGTTGACACTCGGAATCCCATTTTACTTTTGCGTCTTTCTTTAGAAGTTTGAAGAAGGGCTTCGCTATTTTCGACGGTTGTGATATGAATCTGGATATGTAATTTAGCCTTCCAAAGTAGACTCCCGTAACCGTACTTCCTTAACGGTAGAAGGAGTCCCTATCTCCCATATAGCCTTGATCTTGGAGGGGTCGATTTCAATACCACGATCGCTATGACAAATCCCAGCAGTTTTCCGGATCTGGTGCCGAATATGCATTTCGCGGGATTCAATTTGAGCTTGTATTTCCTTAATCGATCAAATAATTTTCTCAGCACTTGAACGTGATCTTCTCAAGGTTTAAACTTGGCAATCATATCATCCACATAGACTTCCACTTCTTTATGTATCATGTCGTGGAAGAGGGTCACCATAGCTCTCGATATGTTGCCCCGCATTTCTTAATCCAAAAGGCATGACTTTATAGCGGAAGATTCCCCATTGGGTGACCAATGAGGTCTTGATCTTGTCTTCCTCTTTCAGCATGATCCGATTATATTCCGAGAAGCCATCCATGAAGGAGAATAATTCAAAGCCCGTGGTGCTATCAACGAGCACATCAATGTGCGGTAAGGGGAAATCATCTTTTGGACTGGCCTTATTTAAATCCCGATAGTCGACGCATATCCGGATCCTCCCATCTTTCTTTTTAACTAGCACGATATTGGCGACCCAATCGGCATATGGGACGACCTCAATGAACCCCATCTTGAGAAGCTTCATCACTTCTTCTTTGATCTTATCGACAACTCGGGGTTCATTCTTCGCATGGTTGGTTAATTGGTTTGCATGCGGGATTTGTGGGCAAAGCTTGTTCTACTATATCTCGGTCCAATCCAGGCATGTCAAGCATATGACCAGGCGAAGATATCCTGATATTCTTTAAGCAAAGCTATCATTTTCGAGATATCGGTTGCGAGATAAATGTCCCCCTATTTTTACTTCCCGAACACAAGCTAGATCTCCCGGATTGACAACAATGGGCTCTTTAGAAATAGGAGGCTTAGATTCTTCAAAACAATCCCATTCCCTTTTAATGTCACTCACATATGCTTCTTCTATATCAATCTCGTATGCATAATCATCGAGCTGATCCGAGTCACATATTAACCTGTTATGCATGGGTGGGATGACATGCTTGAAATGCACCAAGAATGGTTAGTATGCGGAAAATAGAATTACAAAATGCATGATCTGTTTTGACAAAATATTTTTGAATTCCTTTTTGAAAGAAAAGAAGAGAATAGGAAGGAGAATCAGTCCTTGATTTTTCGGACGTCCTGGTTCCCAAAATGCCGTTTTTAAAACCCAAGATCATATGGCGGATCGGGCCTCAATTTCATGATGTAAGCAATTGTCATCATCGGACCAATTCGTTGTTCCATATGTCTTTAATAAAATTGGCGATGATTTTATTGATAGATGCAACTAATGACAAGACAATACTGCACTCTTGAATCAAAGCGAGATCCATAGGGTGCTTAGAAGAGAAAGCAAAAAGCGTTAGAAACAAATGCAGTAATTGAAATGCATTAAAGGTAAAGTTCGAAAGAGCCTTTTTACTCGGGGGTGGGAAAGTCGTCATCGAGCCACTTAATGATCACATTCACCCGATTGTCTAGGAATAGGTTGGACAAGTTTGGCTCGCATCATCGAAATATCCTCGTCTTCTAGCCATTTACCTCCGTTGGAGAACACTTGACACAAGGGATTTTCGAACATCTTCCCTCTAGCTTTTAGTGCATTAGTGCCAATGAAACGGCCACCTCTGTGTCCACGGCGTTCATAGTCTCCATTACATTTGTTTCGACCTCGGCCTCAACCCATACCACGCTCTATTGTCTCTTTATAGCCCGGACCAACCTTATGGTCATTTGAATCAAGAGTTAAGGGATTACGGATCCCTTGGCCGTACTTCCCTAATCCGGTCCAGGAATGAAACCATTTGTGAGTAGCACTTTTCCTGCCATAGTCGCGGATCTTGACAGCTTTGGGATAGCTAACTTTGCATTAGATGGTAGATGCATGACAGATACGATGTCAAAGGTGTGATAGCTCAACTCATTCCCCTTTGAAGGCTCAATGTATGGGACTATCCCTTTCGGGAAGCTCGATGTCCCACTTCACCGTGGATAGTGATCGGTTGGCCTCTAACCATAAATTTTACCTTTTGATGTAGGGAAGAAGGTACCACCCCAAACACATGAATCCATGGTCTTCCAAGAAGCAAGGTGAAGGCACTAGAAATATCTAGAACTTGGAACGGTATAGAGAAGGTTACTGGTCCGATAGAGACGTCCAGTTCAATCTCTCCTACCACATTCTTGGAAACTCGATCAAACGATTGGATAGTGGCTTTGGACGTCTTGACAAAATCTTCGCTTATCGCCAAGCTTCCGAGAGTGCTCAAAGGACACAAATTAAAAGTCGAGCCGTTGTCAATTAGGACATGAGGCACCTCCTTTTCATGGCACCTTATGGCGATATAGAGGGCCTTGTTGTGAACACGCCCTTCCCTCGGGAAGTCTTCATCGTAGAAAGAAATCGATCCTTTAAAAGGATGGCTCCCACGAAATCTCCAGTTGAACTTCATTGATGGTCTTCGGAATGTGTACTTCATCTAATACTTTCGGTAAGGGCATTCTTGTGCTTCTCCGAATTCTTAAAGAAGTCTAGTAAAGAAATTTGTGCGGGCATTTTCCGAAGTTGGTCTACAACTTCGTATTCACCGGTTCTCACAACGGATCTGCAGCTTTTCAACCTCCTATGCAGTAGGTGCTTTCTTCTCGATTCAACCTCTTTCGGGGATAACATCTTCCCGATCTTATGACTGCGTCAATCTCATATGTTTCGTAATCCCAATGTACCGCCTTTGGGTCATATTCTTCCACAAGTGGCAATTTGATCTTCACTAGTTTGACTTCCTCCCGAGGTGATTCCAATGTTGGCGATTTTTCTAAACTAGAAGCTTCCCGGTTATCGACCTTGTTCAGGTTAATCACAAAGCGAATCGGGATATCTACCATCCCGATCATCTCATCTTCATGGATGTTTTCGAGATTATGTTCGGGACATGGCCTCACCGGTATAGCATTCTCTTCATCCAGACGCCTTTGCCTTTCCCTTCGACTCTCGGGATAATGCCCTCAATATTCATGCCGATATCCACCGAGATGTTGGAAGGAGGAATATGTATATGTGGTCGAAATACTCCACCGTGTACTGCGTATAATCTAGCATTTCCTCCCGATAGCGGCGGTTGCAACATCATCGCGTGCTTTTTCCACCTCCCTGGCGAATAGTTCGAAACTCTCATCCTCACCTTTTCGATGTTTAATAAATTGGCCTTGGTGAAGTACCCTCCGATCCCGGCTTCAAAATGCCGTATGAAGTGCTCCGAGAGCTCCTCCCGGCTCGGGACCCAATCTAGGTCGATTGATTGGAACAAGGCCAATGCTAGGCCCACAAACTATGCTTGAAATTCTGGATTAACGTTTCATCGTCTTCATGGTGGTCCACCGTTTGACGGAGGTAATACGAAATATGTTCCAAAGGACACCCAAGACCGTCATACTTCATGCGGAAGGTCACCCTCAAATTTACGCCTTGGGGCGAAATATTTCTAGCCTGGGTGATTGGAGCAATCAGCTCTTTCAATTCATCCACTTTCTTTGAAATGTCGTCGCCTTGTTCTTGCAACAGAGCAATCCTTCTATTTTGTGTCTTTATGGTCCGTCGTATTTCTCGGATCTGCATGTTTTCTTCCATTACCGCGGTATTATTTTTGACCACCGATTGTGACAATTCAGCCACCATGTCCGTCAAATGACGCATGTAGGTCTCCAAATTAGAAAATCGCATATCGACCTCCCGATTTCCCCTGTTCATCCCGAGGAACTTCTTGATTCTTAGTTTCATTGATTGTCCCCGCGAATTCTTCACTTTTGGGGTTATCCATGCCACCCCAACCGTCGGGAACTATATTTCCAAGCGTCCACGAAAAAACTTGGCGACGCCGAATATAGGATTTTGAAGTTATAACCGCGGCTATCTTCTCCGAGATTATCAACTATCTCGCCTCTTTCTAGAGCCCGTTGCATGAATTTTCTATCGCTCGGCGGGCTTTTTCTAGACGGACTTCATATTCGTCTAACTCTTCAACTTCTTCAACATCCCGGATGTTCATCAAGTATCTTGAGGGAACTTTCCGAGGTCTTTCCTCTCGTGGCTCTCAATATGAGCTCTTCTACCACAATGTCTACGGTCACATAAGTTCCTTTAAAAGCGACGTCTTCCATTCTTCCGATGACACCCGGATTGATTAGCCGTTCTAAACATGCCTCCTTTTGTTCCTGGGAAATATTTTCTCCTTCGGGGTATTGTGCGGCTAGGGTCGGGATGTCTCGCATTAGATCTACATCCACTATGAACTCCCGGGTCTCTTTATCTTCACCGTCAAATATCACGTTCACCTCGCGATGTTCGGGTAGATGGTTCTGTTGCACATTCGGTTCGGTCTTATCGAACTCCGAACTTTACCATCAATCAAGGCTTGCACCTTATACTTGAGGGCGAGACAGTTGTCCACATTGTGCCCCCTTTCTCCCATATGGTACACACAAGTATGAGTATCATCAAACCCGGGGAACCTTGGAGGATTAGCTCTAGGTGGCTCTTTTGCGACCAATCGATTTTCCAAGCAACATGGGTAATAATTTGGATAATAGTCGAGGTAGCGGGGGAGAAGACAAGGTTGGTTTCTTCTTCTTGGTTCCGGTGGTTGAGGAGCGGTCCGAGAAGAAGTTCCTTGGATAGGGGTAGAAGGTGAGAAATTTTTGGGTTTAGGTGGGTTAGGGACAAACGCCACATCGTCGGTTGCTTCCTATTATCCCTTCTCAAAGGGTATTGGCATCGAAAAGTGACTCGGGTATTTTCTTCATGGCATTACGCCACCTTAATCAAGTGCGTAAACGTCTCACACCCGAGAGGTGTTCAACTTATCGAAATACTCGAAGGGCGTGCCTTGAGGAAGAGGTCTATCGGTTCTTCTTCGGGGACGGGTGGTTTCACTTGCACGGCCAAAACCCTCCACCTTTGGGCGTAGGCGCGAACGGCCTCATTCTTTCCTTTTACGGTCCTCAAAAGATCTTCCCTAGTAAGCGTCGTCGAGTGTTAAATTTGTACTGCCGAAGGAACTCGTCGCACTAGCTTGTCCCAATCGGCGAGCCTTTCGGGCTCCGACTCAATAAACCATGCCAGGGCTGCCCTAGATAGGCTTTCTTGGAAGGTGTTGACTAACAGCGGGATATTGTCCGAAAATTGAGACATGCGACGCAGATAATACTTTAGATGCGCCTTGGGACACCCGATCCCGATATACTTTCTCACGAAGTCCGGTTCCTTGTAATCAGCATGAACCTCGATTTTCTCAAAAGGTGTTACCTTATCAAACCTTGAGAGCTCATATCCTTGACTTGCTAGGCATTCCTCGATCTTGGCAAGTCTTTTAATTTCTTCCTCCATTTTCGGGGCTTGTTTTTCTTTCTTTTCCAGGGTCAATCACAACTGGAGGCTCTTTAGGCGGTCTCTCCGAATTTGGAGTAGGAGCCGGGTTAGCACTTATACCATCCGGCGAGCTCGGAGGAACTTGGGAGTTTGGATCGGCGGGGTATCTCCCTTGACTAGCGATCATCATCGCCTTCATCTCTGCCACCATTGTGGCTATCATATTCATCTGGTTCTCCAAGTTGCCCACACGCGGTGCGAGCTCTTCTTGCTCCATTCTTAGTTGGCACGTCTTGCTACGAATCCTCGTGTTTATCAATCACCTATTTTTTTCAAGACATTAAATCAGTACCAGGAATATTTGAAAATTCGAGAGGGCTGATCCGTGGTAATTGTACTTTCTATATGTATGCATGAAATTCTCATAAAAGGAATATTATGCGTTTACTACGCACCAAATTATTTAAAAGTGCGTAAAAAGACAACAAATATGCCAAACTAAATGAGAAATGGATCTATCCAAGCCGAGGACGCTTGCATTCTTCCCCGCTCCTTTGACTCATCGAATCCCACAAGTATGGGTCTTCTCCCTCTTCTGACCTCTAGAGCTCCGGATCTTCGGGAATGTACGGTTCTACTCCCGGGACATATGGTACCATATACTCGGGTTCGTAGGACTCCACTTCTTCGATGCGAGGAGATACGCACTCGAGTACATACGGCTCAACCAATGATCTGCGATACCCCTTGAATTTCTGAATATACTCCTTGGAGGCCCTATGAATGTTCATTTCATCGTCCAAGTAATCGGGCCATTCAACTTGTTGCAATGGGGAGTTCTTCAAAGTATAGAGAATGAGCTTGATCTTAGCCCGATACAGCTTCTTTGCCTCCTTGGTGAGCTTCCCTTACGCCATATCGAACGAGAAGATCCCGGGACAAACATCTCGGTGGTACTTGTTGCAAAACTCCAAACTGTCTCACCACGCGAATGGGATAATATGCTATTGCACTAGTACATCCCAATAGAGGAATAGGGCTATCATCAACATTAATAATGCGAGCTTCCAAGATCTTAGGCCAAGTTAGGCGCCATCGGATATGTTCGGGCTTCAAATCATTTAATAGCTCAACCCATTTCTTAAACGAATGTTTGGGTATGAGGGATTGACATTTGAGGAAGGATTTAAGGGGATGAACATGTTCGTTGATCTCATAACACCCTACCCGGAGTTGGAAAGTTTTTATGTGAGTAGTGAACCACATGTGGAGTAGCCCATTGGATGCTTGAAAAATGGCTTTTTGGAAGTTTTGGAACGGTTTAGAGAGAGGAAAGTTTCAGCTAGAATCATGTATGAATAATTCCAACGGCAACATGCTTGTCTGGCTATTGGACTATGGAAGGGTCAAAAGTAGTCTTAGAGGTAGGGAATAGGATGAATGCAAAGAAAGCTAGGACGGACACTTTTCCCGATTTATGACCGGTTTCGGCGGATAAGGAAGAATAATTGTCGAAAAGAAAAGAGAAGGTGAATCTACCAGAGTTGGACTTATGGACTTTCTCTATTTTAGAGATTTAAGACGAAGAAAGCTTGATAGGGAATGAGAAGGATCCATGTCCAAAGGTGGTTGAGCTATATGGTCATCGAACTTGACCCCAATGATAGCGGAATATTCTTCGAGTGTAGGAGTCAACTCAAGACCTTGGAAGTTGAACGTCATTGTGTGCATGTCCCATGCCTTAGCCAAAGTTTGAATAAGAGCCGGTTGATACTCCACTTTAATCAAGTCCACTAGCCGGCCTAATCGTCCTTCAACAAATGCTTTGTTGACTAGGTTGAGGCGATCCCACCATAGAGAGAGTTCTTTGTGAGGCACCGGGATGACTTTGATGTCTCCATTCCCCATGATCTAAAAATGTAAAATGATGATCCTAAAGTCAATTACCACGGATTAAAATGGATATGCATGAAATGTGATGCAAATGCAATAACCGAATTTCGTGTCATCTTTTGATAACATGAGGGTCAACTACTCCCATTCGACCTAAATAAATCAAATGGGGTAGTTATGAACCAAATCTCACCCAAAGATGGCATGTAATCGATTAGGATCGTTTAAGTGCATTTAGGGTAGAAAGTCACTATTAGAACTTTAAATTCAAAAACCCACAAAATTCGTAAGTCTAATACAATTAAGCCCAAAAAGCATTTAAAGATGTTCGACCAATACATACGGATAAAAATAAATAATCGGCTCCAAAGGAACATAATACACCCAGGAAATGCCCCCAAAGTCCAACTAAAACTAGGTAGTTGAAGTGGTGTCCTCGTCGGAGGATATCTCAATCAACCCGGGAGGATCAACATCTTCTTCATCATCGGAGGATATGACGATGATTTCCTTCCTCATGATTGGCGAATGACTCGGGGTCGTTTTGATTACACGAGGTCGTCTCATTAATTTCGCATATAATTCTTGGATCCTCTCTTTTCCTCGCTTGAGCTTCAAATGGCGTGCACAACGCGTATAATCACAGATTTCACCGCAAAGGCGGTTACATCACATTGAGTTCCCTTCCATGGACAAACCCAACAACTTGAAAGGTGGCGGACACTCGGTCCTTGCGTCGAATAGTCCTCCGCTCCCATGCGAGCGTACCGGGGATATCGGTGTGACGTCGGGGCACCATCTATTCTAAAAAGGAAAATTGACCTTCAACCCCAATCACTTAAACGATCTTATAACTTTCGTGATATGCTCGTGAAAATGCATGTTATGCATGAATTAAATTCACAAAAATAAAGAGGGTAAAAAGTCTTACCAACCGATGTTACTCTTTTTTTTTTTTTTTTTTTGGTTTTAGGTATACCAACCTTCCATTCATATGCGCATGAGATAAGTGAGGTTCAACTCTAAAGAAATCAAAAAGGGCTCGGGTATGGACCTAAAAAAGCTCCCCGCTATACGAATCGATTAGCTGCCCACAAGCGGGTAGGATCATCAATCTCTCATAGCGAGCGGGATTAAATATGGTCAACCCAAGTGTAATCAAACACAGGAGCTTCGCATACCAATCCTTATCTATGGCAACCTAAAGAGGGTGATTCGCGGCTCGAGTTTAGGCGCTTGTGTGTGCAGTGTCGTGATCCTTAAAATATGCAAGACATGCACAACAATTTATATCAAAACACCGCTTCAATATGGGCGTAAATAAACACACAACTCAAAACACCATATCTCGCACAAAATTGATTAGCATAGAGCGTCACCCCTTATACCTCCCATCTCGCACCAACATTTAACACTTTTCATTAGCGAACGCACCTCATCTTCAAGAGCATCTGCAGAAAAAATGGGGTTAGAAAACACTTAACATTTTTATCGGCTTAAGTCCTCTTAATGATTTCGCAAGTTAAACTCGTCCACGGTAGTCGCGATCTGTCGCGACCCTCTCGAATTTTTTTTTAAGGCTGCGGTTCGGGGTTAACGAGGCGCGCCCTTTCGGACCCGGTTGATAGCGGGATCTTAAGCGCGGGTCTCTCCCAAGACCCGTTACTCGAATCGCAATGTGGAAATTTTTTTTTATCGAGATAGATCTTAGTGTGGTCGGTTGGCATGTGTATAGTGTACATGCATTTGGAGTCACCATCGACAATTATTGGAGGATATGATCGGAAATCCTATCGAGCGGTCGGGAGAAACCCCCTCGCGAAAACCGGATATTTGCCATATTTGGGGGACTTGGTTACTTTTTTACGCCCCTTTTCGGTTTACCGAAGTTGAGTGATTTTCTAACCTAAGAATTCATGCGAGATGAAATTTCGGGTGAGGTAGGCCCTAATGATCTAAGGTATCATGCAGACGGGAATTTACTACCCGAACAGTCACAATGAGAAATTTAATGCGCAATCAAAATAATCACATCCAAATCAAACAATCAATCAAGTAGACACGTCTAAAATGGTCCTATTGGCCCACAAAAAAAAAAAAAAATCAAAAAATCAATTTTGAATTCGGGATGGTTCGGGAAAATTTGGGGCGGAAGGCCCAAAAGGGTAGAACGATCATTTTTGGGAGTTCGAGACCCAAATATCACGAAATTGGGGTCGGGCCAATTGAATGTGGCCATTTCTCCTTTTTGTGATTTTTCCGAATTTTTCTAAATTTTCTAAATTTTTTGGAATTTTTATTTATTTATTTAAAAAATGGAAATTTTTCGGATCGTTGTAAATTGACCCTCGAAACTTCGAAAAAAAATCGATCCGGACTATATGAGTCCCGAATTGAACTAAGTATTTTTAGAATTTTTTTTTTTTGAAAAAAACTGGGAATTTTTTTGAATTTTTTATGTATATTATTGATTTTTTTGGATTTTTAGAAAATTTTTATGAATTTTTTATTAATTTTTCGGACCGGGTCAACCCGATCAACGCTCAACCAGACCACTAGCTCGGACCCGCTCGACATTAAACGACGCCGTTTCAATTTTTGTTTATATTTTTTTTTATTTTTCAAAACTATTTCCTAATATCCGAAAATACGAAAATAAATGGATGGCCACAATTAAACCTAGAATTGGTCTTGGCCGTTCATTCAATTAAACTCATGTACGCTTCACCGGATCGCGTCTAGTCCGTGCACAAAACGACGCCGCATCAACCTTTCTTCCTAAACAACGTTGCTCACCATTTATGTAAAACGACACCGTTTTTAATTTTTTTATTTTTTTTACAGAATATACGAAATTCTGAAAATAAAAAAAATAATCACTCCGACGGCCCAAAATCAAACTAGAGTAATTATCATAGCCGTTAGATCGAGATTCGCGACTCGGACCAATCACACAACGCAACATCAGGAGGTTTAGAACAGGACTCCTCCCGGCGAGATCTAACGGCAAGATCTCCACGAAATCCCCGAAACCACTACCAATCGACTCATTCTGAACCTCTAGATTAACATATCTCGCGAATCATGCAATTCTATCGGCTAAATTGCGAATATCAAGCTAAACACAAAACGACAACTCGTAGTTCAATCGTGTAATATAGAGCATAATAGATCAATTCCGTCACACACAAGCATCATAGGAAGTTTAGAACACTTACCTCGAGCTCCGATTGATTTCGGTTGAAGGCTCGACTTGAGGTATTCGAACGAAATCAATACAAAATGGAGATGCAAACGTGGTTAGTGATGTTCGAGGATCAAAACGCACAAATCAATTGCAACGATCATGCTCGTGATCAAGCTATGCCATGTATGCACCGAGTTGAGTTCGAGAGATCGACTCACCTTTCGGAGGTTGTACATTAATAGAGCTGGTGCGGGCGTTCTCCTCTTAGCGAGGCGAGTTCGGTGATGATCCGACGCCCAATTCAGCTGGATTGAGGGCGAAGTCGCGAAGCTTCGGTGTAAAGCGTCGCGCGAGACTCTCTCTCTACTTTTCTCTTTCTCTCTCTATTTTGGTATCGCAGACGAGCACCAATGAGCCTCTCTCCTTGATTCGCGAAGCTTCCCATCTTTTATACCTCTTTTGAAACCGGGCGCGCACGGGAGAGCCTCGACGGGCCTCCCTTGTGCCTTGGCATGTGCCAATTGGTCACCGGACGGTGATGGAATCGATTAGGATTCCGTCTATGTTCGCTTGGCCCTCCGTCAATCACAAACGAGCACGAATTGTACTCGGACTTGGAAATGTTGACTTTACGTGCCGCCGTGGCTTTGACCGCTTTGCCGCGGCGTTCCTCCGGCGAACATTGGCCTCGAGGTCGGGTTCAATCAATGCGTACCAACCTCGAGGAACCAAGCGCCCACGATATCTTGTTCAATTATAGTCGATTGGTCCTCAATTTGATCGTCCATCCTTCAACTCGCAAAATGACGCGAGAGTTTCGGGGAATACGACACTATTCCGGGACCGGTTTGACCGGGTCCGACCGACGGTCGACCGGTCTGGAATTCGTTCGGACGTGCAATTTTCAAAATTAATCCAAATCTAGAGGGGAATGTTTGCAATTAATCCTTAAAATTGAACTCGGGGGTCAAATACTATCTAGAAATGTAATTTTGCCCAAAATTTCTGATCAATTTCTATGAAACCCCAAATTTTTCTAAAATTGTAAATTGAGGAAAAGTTCATTTGAGTGGCCAAATGATCAAATTGGATCCAATTACCCTTGCCAATAAATTCAGAGCATATGAAAACCTTGGGAGGCAGTCCAATTTTATTGTGAAAGTCCCTGGATTAAAAGTAATTTCAAAAATTAAAAATCCCGGGGACTAAATTGCAAAAAATAATTGGGTATTTTGCCCAATCTGTGCAATTGAGGGCGAAATTGATCAAATTGAAGTTGCAGAGGACCACGATTGAATGTCTTGACTCAAAGCATGCACAATTGGCAAATAAAAGACTCAAATTGTATTTTTTATGCGAATTCAATCCTTAGTGTTATGAAGAAACACCTAAAATTGGATTCAATTTTTGATTTTTCTTGAGGTCAATATGAAAAAAGAATTAAAATAAAAATATTGGACATTTTTCTGTATTTTTGTGACCTCAAAATTTTTTTTTTTATGAATTTGTTAGTATTTTTCTATTTTCCGAAAATATTAAAAAAATGTGAAAAATATGAAAAAAAAAATTTGTTCAAAAATGGTTCCTTAGGCGTGGCCAAGGCTCCCAAACTTGATTTTTTAATTTTTTGATTTTGTTATGAATTTTTGAGAATTTTTTAGAAAATAAAACTAAGAAAAATTGATTAAAAATCGAGTGTCAACAATGTGGACCTAAGAACTTAATCCTGGATTGACTCTTTAGCCATAAAAATTATCGAAGGAATATTTTAGACCATTATAGGCCGATCCATGAGCGATGGTGGAATGCCTTGCCAATGATATACAATTGGATCACGGGTGACTCCGTAAAACCATGTATGAGTTGCAAATGTCCCTAAATTAATCTCGAACGATCGTGTCTTTCGGAACTAGTGATTGACCCCTATAATTACATGACAACCAAGGTCGCCATGGCTTGAGTAACTCTTAAACGTGATGATAATCACGGGTCGATAGGCGTAACTCCTAAAAGCCGCCCATTAGTTTGAAATACATCGAAGTTGCAATTAATCTATATTGACCATGAATTGGACTTGAAATTGGACGTTGGAATTTAACAGGTACCAATATTAATCTTTTGGACGTCGCCTCATCTCGAGCATGTGTATTTCTCGGTTCGTTTCAAAGTGTTCGAAAAGGTGAACTTTAGACAGAAAATGGGAAATGACCCTTTTACCCTTAGGAAATGCTTATTTCTCTAGTTTAGTAAGAGGGCATTTTAGTCTTTTGACACCTATAGTGGCCGTAAATGTGAGTGGGCTGGGTGTTCACTTGTTGAGCCATTTTACCAAATTGCCCTTCTTAATTTTTAAGAGACAAAAAGAGTTGAATTATTGGTGGACCCCATAATTCCTAATCTCATCAGCCAAGTCCCATCATTCTAGACAAATGTCTCACCCAAAAATATCCTACACTTATCCTATCCATTGATCATCTTCATTTTCTTCATTTGGGCAAGATTTTCTCTCATTTTTTCTCTCTCTCTCTCTCTCTCTCTCTCTCTCTCTCTCTCTCTCTCTCATTTTCCTTGGCCGAACCACCCTCTCACCCCCACCCGAGGCCATCACCACCACCGTGAGCTACTAACCACCGCCGAAAGCCCCCACCATCGACCGTGAGCCGCCCCGACGTAGGGCCGCCGTAGAGGGATGCCCAAAATCGAATGCCGGCCAAGAAGGAACCGCTGGTGCCGCCGTTTAAGCCACGATTTTTACTGCTTCTTGGCCTTGAGTTCTTGCTAGATTTTGAGATGAGTGAGCTTCTAAACCTTGATTAGGTTGTTAGGTTACTAAAGGTGGTAGATTGAGGTGAATTTGGGTGGAATTTGTGTTGATTGCGTTCTTGAATAGTTAGAACCGAAAATTGGATGCTAGGATTGATCATGTGGTCTTGATTATTTGATTTTTTTGATGTGATTAGATCGTGTGACTGAGATTGATTGAGTTTGTGATGTGATTTAATCGTGTGATTCCGATTGTTTAATTTCATGATGTGATTAAATCGTATGGCTTCGATTGATTGAACCTTTGATGTGATAAGATTGTGTGGCTGAGATTGATTGAGTTTGTGATGTGATTTAATCATGTGGTTTCGATTGTTTAATTTCATGATGTGATTAAATCGTATGGCTTCGATTGATTGAACCTTTGATGTGATTAGATCGTATGGCTGAGATTGATTGAGTTTTTGATATAATTTAATCGTGTGGTTCCGATTGTTTAATTTCATGATGTGATTAAATCGTATGGCTTCGATTGATTGAACCTTTGATGTGATAAGATCGTGTGATATTGATTCATTGATCGATTGGTTTAGTAAGATCGTGTGATCTTGATTGGTAGATCGAGTGGTTTAGTAAGATCGTATGGTCTTGATTGGTTGATCGAGTGGTTTAGTAAAATCGTGTGGTCTTGATTGGTTGATCGAGTTGGTTAGTAAGATCGTGTGGTCCCGATTTGTTGATCAAGTGGTTTGTTCGATCGTATGGTCATGAATTGAGAATTGAGTGGATCAAATGGTAAAATTGGACAATCACGGTTGATATAGTTTGGTATATGGACTTTTTATGGAAATTATGTATATGTGATCATATTATACCCCGAGGCGTTATCACGCGAGGTTTTGCGATCATCTTGAGGTGTTAAACGCGAGATACTAACCTAAGATGTTATTACGTGGGTTATACTAGTCTGAGGCGTTATTACGCGGGTCTTGAGAGTGATTATGGCCGATGAGTTATGACGCGGGTCTATTATTATATTGTAACCTGATGTGTGTTACACGGGCTTTTTCACAATTTAACCTTGATAAAGGAGTTGTGAATCGAAGAATGTGATGCATTTGATTTAATGTGTAATATTGGAGACATGTGTGAAATCTTTTGATTGGTGGTGCGATATTGATTATTATTTTATGTGGGGTGCATTTGGATGGGTTTGGTAATTGTTTTAGAACTGCATGCCTAGGATGAATTCGGAGGTACTATCGCCCTAGCCTAGGTTTATGGACTTATTTATCTGAGATTTATTCTCACCCCGTTACGAATTAACATTTTCGGACCCCAAGCCTTGATTATGCCTCCCGTGCATTTTGATGTTCCAATGGATATGGACACATCCGTCGAGGAATTTTTAGTAGATCGGGATAAGGTGTACATTAGAAAAGGGACTACAAGTGTGGGTTGACGAAGAGAGCGACTATTGGAAGCCTCACCGCTACGAGTCTTGATATTATCGTATTGGGGATATGACTACGGGACCTCTAAAGCCATCTAAGATACCTAGGGATGAGATTCCAGAGTGGTGCCACCTTTGCCCCTAATGAAGTCGAGAAGGATATCTCTCGTAGTTGGGTTTAGAAACATTCTTGAGAAGTTCCTGACCGTTGAGGAAGACATTGAGGTTATAAAGGTATCTACATCCAAGGACGACGACGAGGAAGACATCACGGAGGTTGGCCTCGATAGCTTGTTCGAGTATGACCTCGCCGAAGACGAAGATGGGATCGAAGGCGGTGATACCGACTAGTAGTCACAAGAGATGTTGGATTTCTTTTGGATGTCCTCTTAGGGTAGAGGCATACTAGAGGGACCTAGAGGATTGTCTTTTGATTTGGTCCTTGGTTCTCTTCAACCCCCATCTTGTATTACGTGTATAGACTTTATGATCCTGACGTATATAGGGAACTCCGGGTATTTTGTGCTATGTAAAGTTTGTTGTTATCCTGAGTTATCTTTTGTAATTTGTATGGAGATTTGTATTCGCTTCTGCATGTGTTTTTCATTCTCGTTTAGCTCAAGTTTGTTGGCTACTAGTTCTTGGGAATTTGTATTTTAATGTGGCCAGGTGGGATGTTGGCGTACTCATATGGTTCGGGCGCGACAGTATGGAAAGAACAGTTAGGGGGATTGGGGCTTATGATGGCTCTTTGGAACGGTAAGAGAAAAAGCTTTCTAACGGTGGATAGCTCGCCGAATTCCCACCACCAACGGTGGTGGAATCGGCAAAACAACGGGCGACGACGAACTGGTGAGCAGCATCGAATGAGAGAGAGAGAGAAGGTCGAGAGAGAAGGAAGAAAAAAATGAGAGAGATGGCCGGCCAAAATGAAGAGGGAGAGAGAGAAAGAGTCAAGAGCTTTCTTCAAATCTAAGTCCACTTGTAAGAGTGAGGTGATGTGTGATTGTGATGAATTCAAGGCACTCAAGTGTATGACATGGTGTAAGAATGACATGACAAAGGGAATAATGTTGGTTGGTGGAAGTTGTTGATGAGATTTTCTTCATGTGTCATTCTTGACCTCTAGTCACTTCAAGAACCCAAAGACCATTCTACCTTTCCATAATTCGGTCACACATGGAGAAATGACTAATGACCACTTTGTCCTTACTAATTTCTAGAGGAATGAGGAATTACCGAGGGCGTAAGGGTAATTTTCATTTTTTTTCAAACCCTTCGGAGCGAACCAAAGTCTAATTGATTTCGATGAGATGACGTTCAAGTTTCCTTCGTTGGAATTCTCGAATACCCGACATCCAATTTCAAAACCCAAATCATGGTCAAAATTATCCAATTACAATTTCAGTGCATTTCACACTAACGGGCGGCTATCGGGAGTTACGCGTATCGACCTGTGATTATTGTCACATGTAAGAGTTATTTGAGCTAGGGCGACTTTGGTTGTCACGCCCCGTGTCCTTCAAGCGCGCCAACATCCCTCAAGCTGCCGAACTTTCTCTTTCTATTTCCCGGGGGTCGATGCGGCGATAAACTTAACGTAATGCGATGATGCACATGTAGAAGCGATACAACACCCAAATCGAGAAACTCAACAGAATGATTTAAGAAAGCTGGAGATTCCATAATAAAAGGCACAATCATTCGTACAACGCAATAACATAGCAATGCATCGAAGGGTTCGAGAGAGGGGTTACAACAAAAAGGGACGACTCGGTTAAAACTACACCTACCCTATAGGTGTCCAAAAAGACCCACGGTTATCTAAACCTACAGGTCGGGTTCACTGCCATCCGACGGATCTTCGGTATGTCCAACTCATTTGTTCGGAACCCGGGTCCACTAGGAGGTCGAATGCATCCTCCGCCTCGGGCTCCGACTTAGAATCCAGTGGCTCGTCGAGCTCATCCATCGGTGCCGCTCGTACTCGGTGGGCTCCTCGACTCCGCATCACCATCCGAGGGTTCCACTATTTGAACTTCTTCTATCGGTTCCGAGGGTTTTGGCGGACCGTCTTTGGGCTTCACTTCAAGATGAAAAATCTCGCCATCAAGGGGAGTGGGGTTGCACCATCCAGGAAATGACACTCCGTGGTACGTTAAAAGTCCTCAACGGTTCGAAAGTGGTGTCTCCATCCCGATAAAACAACGCTTCAAAAGGTAGGGCTTCCAATCATCATTTCCCTCATCGACCTACACCATACTTCCTCTCCTTATGTATGCCATATCCTCATCTACCGAAAAAATGACCAAAATGCCCTCACTTAAATCTAAAGGGTAGAGCGAACACTTGGGGGTAAAATGGTAACTTCCGCTATGCAATCCGAATTTCACCTTTTTGATTCACGTGAAGCGCTATATAACCTTTACTGTCCTTGATGAGACATCGTCCAATTTATTAACATTGGAATCCTCGAATGTCCGGCCTCGATTTGAAGTCTACTTCGCGCTCAAAATCGACCGATTGGAAATTCAAGTATATCTCGAAGCGACGGGAGGCTCTCAAGAGCTATGCGTATCGACCCATGATTTTTATCACGTTTAAGAGTTATTCCGACCACGGCGATCCTGGTTGTCATGTAATTGCGAGAGAAACCGCTCGGTCCCGATAGGACGCGATCGTCAGGAATCGGTTCGTGGTCACCCGTAAATCATGCTATGGTTCTAGCGGAATCACCCGCGGTCTAATTGCACGACGCTAGCATATTGTTTCGATACCAACCTTAGATCGGCTTACAATGGTCCGGAATATACCCTCGGCGATCCTTTTGGTCGGGATACTAGTCCGCGTACTATCCTATTTAGCCTTTCCCTTTTGGTCGGTCGTCTCTAGAGTGATCAATTTCAAGCGAGATTACTGAAATACATCGATACTCATTTTATTCATAAACTTGAAATGGTGTCGAAATTCAGAATGTCACATTAGTTGTTATGTAACCTGTAAGGGTCAATTGCTAGTTCCGAAGGGCACGATCTTCAAAATCGGTTTAGGTTAATTCGTAAATTATACCATGGTCAAACGAATTCACTAGTGAAGCAATTGTATAACACTAGCGAATCGTTCTAAGACTAATCTTAGATCGGCCTCACGATGGCCTAAAATATTTCCTCGACAGTCTTTATGGTCAATACTAATCCATGGTCGAGTTCTTTAGTCCACGTATTTAAATCCCAATTAGCCTTTCCCATTTGGTTAGTTACTCAGAGAGTGATCAATTCTAAGCGAGATCTCACTGAAATACATCAATAGACATTTCATTCATTCATTAGTTCGAAAAGGGTCGAATTCATAATGTCACAACTCTTTCCCCCTTACAAAAATTTCGTCCTCGAAATTTACAACAAACCCAATTACTTAAACAAACGGGGGTATAGATGCCTCATCGTTTCTTTGCTTTCCCAAGTAGCTCCTTCGGTTCCATAGTGCACCCAAGTAACCTTCACCAGTGGAATTGTCTTAATTCTCGGGACCTGTTCCTTCATGTCCTCGATCTTGATTAGCCTTTCCACGTACGATACTCTATCGTCCACCTATATGACTTCATGGTCCAATACATGAGTTGGGTCCAGTTCATACTTCTTCAACATCGAAACATGGAATACATTGTGGACCTCCGCGATAAATTTGGTGGCAAGGCGAGGCGATAGGACAAAGTTCCAATCCGTTTCAAAATTTCAAAAGGACCTACGTACCTTGGACATAGTTTTCCCTTCTTTCCAAATCTGAATAATCCTCTCATTGGCGACACTTTCAAAAAAACATGATCTCCTTCTTGGAACTCAAAAGGTCTCCGCCGCTTATCCGCGTAACTTTTCTAGTGACTCTAAGCAATCTTCTGTCTTTCTCTAATAACTTTTACCGATTTAATTGAATGTTCCACTAACTTTGGTTCGGTTATACTTTTTTAACAATATTAACCGATCGCGGAGTTTCGATATCGAGTCTATTCCGAAATCTCCTTGCCCTATCCAAAGGGTTCTCTACCATCCTTGGAGTATACTTCGATAACCTTGAGAACTTAACTTCATATTGAACGATCGTCAAGTGGTTGCTAGGAATTTAGATTCGATTAGTTTTTGTTCTTGCGAGTCTCCGAGAAGTATTTCACATTGAACACCTCAAAGAAGGCCGTCCCATTCGGATTGTACCCTCTAGGAACACTCTTCCTTTGGTGGTCTTCCACCAATCAATAGCAATACCTTCCATTTGGTACATAGCTAGGGTTACCATTTCGGGTTTGGTACTTGTGACATTCTGAATTCCGACCCCATTTCGAAGTTTATGAATAAAATGAGCGTCGATGTATTTCGATAATCTCACTCGAGAATTGATCACTCTAGAGACAACCGACCAAGAGGGAATGGCTAAATAGGATAATACGCGGACTAAAGAACTTGGCCGCAGATCCCGACCATTAGGATTGCCGAGAGTATATTCTAGGCCATGCGGGTCGATTTAAGATTAGTGTCAAAATAATCTGCTAGCGTCGTACGATTGGGACAAGGGCGATTCCGCTAGACCATAGCATGATTTGCGGATGACCCCGAACCGATTCCTAACGATCGCGTCCCGCCAGATCGGCGGTTTCCCTCGCGATTACATGATAACCAGGATCGCCGTGGTTCGAATAATTCTTCAACGTGATAAAAATCATGGGTCGATACACGTAGCTCCCGAGAGCCTCCCATCGATCCGAGATGCATTGAAACTGCGATCGGTTAATTTTTAGCACGAAGTGGACTTCGAAATCGGCGGCCGAGTATTTGAGAATTTCAAGGTGCAAATAAATTGGACTTCGCCTCACCAGAGTTAATAAGGATTTTATATCGCCGAGTATGAGTCGGAAAAAGTGAAAATCAAACTGCGAAACTAGAAGTACGCTCCGGTCCCGAATTTCATTCAGCATCTTGAGAAACCGCGAAGGAAATTCGATCACTCCACCTATCCTCTCACTTCAGCCAAAGATATCAAGGAATTGGAGGGGGAAATGCTCTTGCAAATTCAAAACCCCAAAAACCCCATTACCTACCTACACTATTCATGTCATATAACCACCCCATCACCTTGTCACTCTTGATGGATGGCTAGTCACTCAATCTCACCATCTCCCCTCTCTTATGGGCTGAAGCAACTCTCTCTCTCTCACTCCCACTTCATTTTCTCACTTTCACTCAAACTCTCAAGCTCACTCTCTCATCTCTCTCTCTCAGCATCCCCATCTCTCGGCGGCCACAAGGAGCTGCAGCCGCCACCACCGCTACCTCTTCTTCCCCTCGTGACCGTGAGCCACTGTCGCCGCCACCGAACCACCTCACTCACCCTCTTTGGACGCCGGTGCAGCAGATTAAGGGAAGGGGGGCTGTTCGCCAGTTTTGCTCCTCATTTGAAGGTAAGGAGCTAGAGTCTTGCCATAATCATCTAGGGTAGTTTAAGCAAGGTTCATGGGTGGAATTTTAGGAGGATTTCTTGAGCTAAAGTTGGTGTTTTCTTGCTTGAACCAAAGGAGGCAGATTAAGTCCGGTTCTGGTCGCGCAAGTTCGCCGCTCATCCGCCGGGTTTTCTTCGAGAAAAAGGACTTGTAAGTGGCTCTTATCCTTCCTTAGGACTATCGGATACTAAGCGGCTTGATAGGTTGTGGATTAGGTTGTTATGTGGGCTGTTTTGGGCGTGAACTAAGGGGGACCGGTTCTGAAAATCTGACCTGCTGTTGTTCCAAAAGCTTGGATGAAAAATGAGTATGTTCTTAGTTGATTTGGATGTTAAATGATGGTTTAAGATGAGGGTTACAGGCTAAGCATGCTAGGTTCGGCCTTAGGTGTGATTTAGAGGCGAATCGTTGCTTGTTGTGAGGTTGTTTGTTATCGCCGAAATCGTTGTGAAAATCGTGGAAATTTCTGAGTTAGGACCATGATATATTCATTTATGAGAGTGAAATGTAATATTAAGTGTTGGAATGCGTGCTTCGGACCGATTGTAATTTTGATTGGATTGAAATGAGGCTCTATTTGGTTTAACTGGGCCGAGTAGAAATTGGTGCATTAAGAGTGTGTCATAGTGAAGAGAAATTTACATGTGTACTCGTTCCCAAGGACGAGTCCGCCGAACCGGAGCCGATATCCGAGCCGGAGCTCTTGGAGCCCGAGGACCCCGGTGAAGCCGGAGAGATCGTGGAGCCGAGGGATGCCGAGGATGACCCCATGGATACTTGAATCCGAGCTGGAGTTGGAGTCCGAGGAATCGAGCTCGAGTATGCTTCACTCGCTCTTTGAGTCTACGGATGGTGAGTCGACCCTTAAGATAGTATGTTGGGTGTTTAGGTAGTAGTCACCCCTTTTGAATTGTATTACCCTCGTCGAACATTTTGTGTAATGTTATGTCATTGCTTGTATGAATGATTATGTTCTATGCTATCGAACCTCTTGTCTTCTTAAGTCATTCCGTTTAATTTTATCATTAGGGTGTTGTGTCTCTTCCGCATGTGCATATGGTATTATGTTAAGTTTATCGCAGTATCAATCCTAGGAAAGATAAGTGTAAGTTCGCCAAGGTTGAGGGATGTGGCGCGCTCAAAGGACTCGGGGTGTGACAGGTATACCCCAAAATTTCGAATGTATCACGCCATAAACCCTTCGAACCCAATAACATCTCACTACGGCCGTTTATTTTGACCATTCCTAAGATCCAATGGCGCACATGTTAAACGCGATATAAAATGCGCAAGCGGAAGCACAAACCAAACTCCATACAGCAGATAACAAGATGACTTAAGAAATGACATAGCATAACACTCGGTATTTTTAAAATCAATATAAAAAAAACAACATACCACAAAGGTTCGATAGAGGAGATGCAAAACAAAGGGACAACCGCTGACTAAACCCAAGAGGACATCAAAAGGTAGGTGTTGCAGGTAAAGGTCGGGTTCACTATCACTAGGCATATCCTTATCGCCCACGGGATCCTACCCTGCGGAGGCGTCTATCTTGCCGGTCTCGAAGTATAGGATTCGACTCTAGTAGAGTGTTAAACTTGTTCATCGGCTTGAGCTAGGATTGTCACGTCACGCGCCCTTGCGAACGCGTAATCATCCCTCCGATGGTTCCTTGTCTCACTCGCGAACTCGCCGAGGATCGAACTACTGAGACATAATGTACGCGAGATGCAATGTGCATGCGGAAGCAAATAACATAACCCGTACAAAACCGGAATGACTCCGGGAAACATAAGAGCAACACGTACATAATACAATGTCATAGGCCAATTCGTACAAAATAATATCAACACGGAAACGACTAATAAACGGTGGAACAATACAAGGCACCAAAAGACAGAGTCTATCCTCGCCCAACCACTCGTCACACTTTGAGGATACAAAAAGCGTCGATCTCTAAGATCATCTATGGGATCGGACATCGTCGTCGGTCGTGGCATCGTAGGAGGTGTGGGTTCACAAGGAACACCTGCCTCGTCGACTCCAATCATCTCAACATCGGGCTCATCCAAAAGAATCATATCTTGCTCGTCCTCATCTCCCTCCTAGAGCTCCTCTACAGGCTTTATTGGGACCCACACAGGCTCCGGGACATCAATCGGATCGTCCACCCAAAGTGTACTAGCTCTCCAGACTACTACGCCTGGTCGGGTCCTATCTATACTCGGTAATGATCAGCTCAAACTCCTTCGGTAGCCCAAAAAATATTGGCATCTGTCTAAGTCAAGGTCCGGGGTTTGAAGAAAAAGGGGTCCTATGAGAGGGTGAGATAAACATCTCAATAAGCGAAACCTAACCCTAACCGAAAACCCTAGTACTTCCGCACAAATTTGAAAATACAGGCATAAGCAAGATCAATCAGTTTGGCACTAACATAAATGAGCATCCATACTACAACAATAGCAAGTTAATCCATACAACTAAGGAATCAAGGATTCTGTCAAGGCAATCAAGTTAAGCTTCGTATTTAGGGCAAATAAGTTCACATCACATATCACTTGGTCGCACACCAATTCGATTCACTAAGGCCTCGGACATTTAAGAACACAGCCAAAAATATATGTTGGGTCGGGACCTTAAAGGAACACGACCACATACATTAGTAAATACTTAGGGTCTCGGACATTAAAGAACACGACCCCTCCTTATAAACATGGTCTCGGACATTAAAGAACACGACCGGGTTAAGTCTCGGACAATTAGACGAACACGGCACTATTAATCGACCTCGGACGAACTAATTGAACACGACTAATAATATCGATATAGCTTGGTTATAAAGAGCATCCATGCCCTTAACACATGTATAACAAGATTTCCACACTTAAGCTAAGTAATCCCATAATCGATACAACCATTGTTCCATTCAAGCTTAAAACTCACAATAAGCATTTCAAGGCATCCAAGTACAAGTCTTAGGGACAAAAATCCACAAGCCAAGTAAACATGGTGATTCGGTTCCTAGGCACTATCCAAGCCACCGAAACCAAAATTTTTATTCATTTCCTAACCAATGTATGTAGGAGCTAAAAAGCCCTAAAATCACACTATTTAGTCCCGAAATTGTCAAGTCATAAGCACCAATCAATCAACATCATACCACAACCCATATTTCACCAATTTCAAGCATGGAAACACCTCATTCAAGCATGAACAGCCCGGTGCTCAACTAGATCAGAAAATGGCAGATTTCACCTCTCCTACCTTCGCTCACAAATTAGCCCACAAAACCTCCACATTTCACAACTGTGGCGTCACTTAGTAACCTAAAGTCTTAGGAAAAGGTTAGGAATCACTTACCACTTGGTTTGACGAAGAAAAATCGAAGAATGAACTTCCACTTCGCGCGACTAGATCTGAGCACAAGGGGGCTCATTGGGTTTTCAACAAAGCACCATAAGTTTAGCCACTAATCCATCCTTAAACCTTAGTTAAACACTAGTCTAAGACCTCTCAAGACTTAAACCAAGTCTCTAGGATCACTCACCTCAAGGATGAGTTAGAACAGCCCACAAAAATTGATGAGGGCAGCAATGATTTTTGGGGGGTTCCGGGCGGCGGTCGGTGGCGGTTCAAGCGGCCGAGAGGCGGTAGTTCGGGGTGGCTTAGTGGTGGCGTGATGGTGGCCGAAGTACCTCACAGTGGTGACGCAAGAGGTGGCGTTTGGGCGGTGAGCAACCGGCGCGGGGAGGAGAGAAAATCGAAAGAGTGAGAGAATGAGAGAATGAGAGTGTGAGGGAAATGGGGGAGTGTTCAGCCAAAGAGGAGAGGGAGAGAGTGAGAGGGTAGTTCAAAATCAAGAGGGAAAGAGAGGGATGTGCGTGACAAGATGGTGAAGTGCAAATCTTACATGAATAGTGAGTGAATAGTAACAGTGGTTAATGAGGTTTTTTAGATTTTTGGGGAAATGTTTGGCACATGATAAATTGGTCTTGCAAGAACACTCTTGACCAATATGCCCCTAGATATTTTCGGCCAAGAGAGTAGGGGATTGAAAGACCGAAATGTCCTCATCTAATTCCAAAGGGTAGAACAAATACTCTAGGGCAGAATGGTGATTTCCACTTTGCAATCCCAAATTCCACTTTTCTAATTCATGTGGAGCGCTAAACAATCTTTACTGTTCCCGATGAGATGTCGTCTATTTTATTAATAATGAAATCCTTAAATATCCGACCTCTACTCTCGAAGTCTACTTCGCGCTCAAAATAGACCAATTGAGAATTCAAGTACATTTCGGATCGACGGGCGGTTCTTAGGAGTTACGCGTATCGACCCGTGAGTAGCATCACGTTTAAGAGTTATTCAAACCATAGCGATCATGATTGTCATGTAATTGTGAGGGTAAATTGCTAGTTCCAAGGACGCGATCATGGTTGATTTACAAATTATACTATGGTCAAGCGGAATCACTCGCGAACCAATTGCACAATGCTAACAAATGGTTCTCGAGACTAATCTTGGATCGACCCGCGATGGCCCAAAATATACCCGCGACAATCCTTATCGTAGCGGTCCTAATGCGCGATCGAGTTCTTTAGTCCATGTACTTAGATCCCATTTAGCAATTCCTTTTTGGTCGGTCAGCTCTGGAGAGATCAATTCGGGCGAAATTACTGAAATACATCGATGCTCATAAACTTCGAAATAGGGTTGGAATTCAGAATGTCACAACTCTTTCTCCCTTACAAAAATTACGTCCTTGAAATTTACAATCCAAAGCCATCTATTCAAATAGGTGGGGGTATTGACGTCTCATCGCCTCCTCGAGGTTCCTATGTAGCTCCTTCGGTGCCATGGTGCTCCCAAATCACCTTAACTAGTGGAATAGTCTTGTTCCTTAACACCTGTTCCTTTCGTCCTCGATCCTAACTAGCTTTTCCACGTACATCACCCTATCATCAACTTCAATAACTTCGTGGTCCAAGTACATGAGTCGGGTCTGGTTCGTATTTCCTCAAGATCGAGACGTAGAAGACATTATACACACTGCGATACGCTTGGCTGCAATGTAAAGCGATTGGCCAAAGTCCCAATTCGTTCTAATACTTCAAAAGGTCCAACATACCTAGGACTCAGCTTCCCTTTCTTTCCAAATCGGGATAACCCTCGCATAGGCTACACCTTAAGAAACACGTGGTCGCCAACTTGAAACTCCAAGGGCCTACGCCGTTTGTCCGCATAGCTCTTCTCGGCTACTTTGTGCGGTCCTCGTCTTTCCCTTAATTACCTTAATCTGCTTCCACCGATTGTTCTACTAACTCGGCTCGGTTATACTCTTTTCTCCGACTTCGTCCCAAAGATACCGGAGTTCGCAAGCTCTTCCATACAAAGCCTCAAATGGAGCCATCCGGATACTCGTTGATAAGCTGTTATTGTAAGCGAACTCCACTAAGTGTAACCGATCTTCCCATCCTCCTTTAAAGTCAATCACACATGCCCTCAGCATATCTTCTAGGGTTTAGATCGTCCTCTCGGATTGTCCATCGGTCCGAAGATGATACGTAATCTTGTCTTGTAATTTCATTCCCATAGCTTCTTGTAGGCTTTTCCAAAGCATGGAAGTAAATTTCGGGTCACGATCGGACGTAATCGTTACGGGAATTCCGTGCAAACGTACTATCTTCCTCATGTACAACTCAGCATATCTCTCCATGGCGAAATCCTTCCGCACCGGCAGAAAATGGACTAACTTGGTTAATCTATCCATAACAACCCATATCGAATCGTGTCCTCTCTGGCTTTTTGGTAATCCCATAACGAAATCCATCGTGATGTGCTCCCACTTCCATTCGGGAATCTTTAAAGGTTGTAGCATACCACCTGGTTTACGATCTTTGCGCCTTTACTTGTTGACAAGTCGACATTTTGCTACATGTTTACCGACATCCACCTTTATCCCATTCCACCAATAGTGCTGCCTTAAGTTCTAATACATTTTTGTGCTACCGGGGTGAACGCTATAGTTGCTTCGATGCGCTTCGACAAGATCATTTCCTTAAGCTCCTCATCATTGGGCATGCATAATCTCCCACGGAACTTCAAGATTCCATCCCCCGATACTTGAAATTTCGATTTCCTTTTATCTCGCCTCCATTTCCGGAATCTTTTGAAGATCGGGGTCCGTAGGCTACGAGTGTCTTAACCCCGTCTTGGATTTCTAGCTCAGTCCGTAGTGTTGCCATTAAATTGGACAACGGATAAATTTCCAATTTAAACTCCGAATCCCTTATCCTTTCCAAGAGAGTCCATTCTTTCAACATCATGTGCGCCATGCTAGACTATCGACTCAAAGCATCTCGCTAGTCTGTTCGCTTTCTCAAGGTGGTATAGAATGTCGCAATCATAGTCCTTGAGCAACTCCATCCACCGACGTTGTCTCATGTTCAAATCCTTTTGGGAAAACAAGTACTTTAGACTTCGATGATCGGTGTAGATTTGGAATTTCTCTCCACACATATAATGCCTCTAGATTTTTAATGTGAAGATGATAGCAGCAATTTCCAAATCGTGCGTCGGGTAATTCATCTCATGAGGTCTTAATTGACGCGAGGCATAAGCAATGACTCTCCTATGTTGCATTAACACGCACCCCAATCCTTTCAAAGAGGCATCACTATAGATTTTATAACTTCCGGGTCCAGAGGGAATTGTCGAATTAGTGCAGTTATCAATTTGTGCTTGAAAGCTTCTTTCACACTTGTCCATGCATCCGAACTTAGTTTCCTTCTTTGTCAACCTGGTTAATGGCATGGCTATCCATGAGAACTTCTCCACGAACCTCCTATAGTAGTCCGCCAATCTCAAGAAACTCCTAACTTCCGCGATCGTCGTCGGTCTAGGCCAATTCATTACTACTTCAATCTTAGTAGGGTCTACCGAAATTCCATCTCCGAAAACTACATGTCCCAAAAACGCCACCTTACTTAGCCAAAACTCACATTTACTAAATTTAACGTAAAGTGAGTGCTCTCTCAATGTTTGCGGAACAATCCTCAAATGCCCTTCATGCTCTTCGTTATTCTTCGAGTAAATCAAAATGTCGTCTATGAAGACAATGACGAACTCGATATAAATGTTCCTTGAACACACGATGCATCAAATCCATGAATGCAGCTAGAGCATTAGTCAATCTAAACGGCATAACCGTAAACTCGTAATGCCCATACCTTGTCCTAAAAGCAGTCTTAGGAATATCCTCATTCTTGATCCTCAATTGATGATATCCCGTTCTCGAGTCAACCTTTGAAAATACCGATTCACCTTGTAGTTGATCGAACAAGTCATCTATCCTTGGCAACGGGTACTTGTTCTTGATGATTACTTGATTCAGTCTGTCGTAGTCAATGCACAAACGCAATGACCCATCCTTTTTCCTCACAAACAGTACGGGTGCTCCCCAAGGCGAAGCACTAGGGCGAATAAATCCTTTATCCAATAGTTCTTGCATTTGCACCTTTAACTCCTTCAACTCCGACAAGGACATCCTATATGGCGCTTTAGATCTCGGTTCCGTCCTAGGAGCTAATTCAATAGAAAACTCCGTTTCTCTTTCAAGTGGTAATCCGGGTAGGTCTTGAGGAAAGACATCGTGGTAATCACACACCACTAGTAAGTTTTTCAATTTCGATTCCTCAACTGTCGGATCTAAAACAATAGCCGGATAAGCCTCACATCCATTGTCTATCAACCTAGGTACCTCAAGTGACGAAATCAAAGGAATCGAGGTCCCTCCTCGACCTCCGACAAATTCAAATTTAAGGCGATCAAAAGGAAAGAATTGAATCGCCCTACTACCACAATCAACAATAGCCCTTTGCTTTCCTAACCAGCCTATACCAATAATAACATCAAAATCATATATGGGTAACACAGCCAAGTCTATTGATTCTTCGCTACAGCCAATCACTATCTTACAGGTTCGGCATCCCAAAGAAATCAAGGCCTTATCCTTTAGAGGCGCAACAACATGCAGTATCACTTCTAATCTAGTTAATTCAACAAATTGGGCAGATACGAATGAATGTGATGCTCCAGGATCAAATAAAGCATAGGCAGCATGATCATAGAGAGAAACGGTCACTGTAACCACGCCGGGCGCATTCTCGGCATCCTTTCATGCCACAAAGCATAAACTCTTCCTTGCGCCGGCGGTCTGTTTTGGCGTCGTTGTTGAGCAGTTCCGACTCGAGGTCCTTCTTGAGGCCTTAGCATTTGTGGTTGATCTCCAAGAGCTTTCTTGGGGCATTGTCTTATATGGTGGCCTAGTTTGCCACACTTGAAACAAGCGCCCATCCGACTAGGGCGGGGTCCATTCCCATGTCTCCTTCCACGAGAGACGACAATTCCAATTATTTTGTTCGGCTGGCTTCCCGATAGTTTTCTTCACAAGGGGAACGAATCGTCGATTCCCCATCACCGGCCTCATGTCAAAATTATTGTTGTCTCTAAGGGGAACAAACCGCGGTCCAGGAGCGGTTTTTTGGCGTTCTCTCATATCCCTTTCTATCAATCGGCCATGCCTATACGGTTCTTCGTAGTTCTGTAAGTCTAATGCCACTATTTGGCTACGAAGGTCAGGTTGCAATCCATCTCTAAATCTCCTCGTCTTATCCAGTGGATTCTCAACCATCCGCGAAGCATACTTTGTGATCTTGCAAACTCCGCCTCATGTTGTTCGATGGTCGATTGTTTCGACGTAAGTTTTGAAATTCCATCAGCTTTTGTTCTTGTGCGGACGCCAAAAAGAACTTCCCAATATACGCTTCGGAGAAAGCGTTCCAATTTAGCGCGACTCCTGCAGGGAAAATGTTGCTCTAGTAGCTCTCCACCAATCGTGGGTGATCTCTTGGTG
Source organism: Rhodamnia rubescens (assembly GCA_021437795.1). Lineage (NCBI taxonomy): Eukaryota > Viridiplantae > Streptophyta > Magnoliopsida > Myrtales > Myrtaceae > Rhodamnia > Rhodamnia rubescens. The sequence goes on from JAILYA010000035.1 coordinate 1,192,612, forward strand.
TTGATACTTAGCTAGTGTCACCTTTTCAGCTTCGGTACATCTCCGAACCGTAAAGTACTTCTCTATCTCCTCGACCCAACGGGGCGCCAACTCTGGATCTCCTCTACCATCAAACCTAGATGGTTTCAATTTCAAAACTGTTCTACCGGTTGGCCCATCTCGCTTATTGGGATTCCCCGAACAAGTACATTACCACCAGTATTGCCTTGGCCGTTGATTCTATTATTCCCAAGTGTCACATGAATCGCAGCGACAGCGACCCGGCGGCTTGGACTACTAGGGTGGCTCTTTCCTCGCCTGATTAGCAGCGGCGGCACTCTTTCTTGAGCCTATCTCGCCCATCAACTCGCCGATCTGCTCCAAGGTCCTTATTACACCATCTAACCTTGGATCCTCTACCGGTGGGGCTCTCGAACTAGATGCTCCACTACTACCTCTCCTACGGTTGTTCATCTCAGCGAAATCTCGCCACACTTGACAACTATAATTCCATCCAGGAATTAGAGGCCTAAGCCACATACTTCCGTTTAACTACTCTTAGTGATCAATCTAACATCCAGTATGAACATCAAGCATACTATCCGCATTCAAAGCACTCAAGATCGAGCAATCTAGTAGTACAATCTCCGGATCATCACAATCCAATCAAATAGGATACCACATCAATGGTTTTCGGTCATACCTTTTGTTCAGCCGCATCTGCAGGTTAGTGAAATCATTACAAGCTATCCAATACATCGGAAAGAAGACACAACCAAACCACTCAATGGCCCAATACGAAGTTCACTCGTCATTCCAATCCACATACGCCAGTTCATATGCCATGCTTTTCGTGCCTAGGACTTGTAATCACCTAAAGGTCTCTACCGCCAATTGTCCTAAAGTAATTCCTCCTTATCACTCCATAACCCAATCGACTTGGATCAAGCTGACCTTGCTCGATACCACTCAAACGGGGATGTCACGCCCGCGCCCTTGCAACACGTGATCAACCCTCCGATGGTTCCTTTTCTCACTCGCGAACTCGCTAGGATCGAACTACGGACATAATGTACACAAGATGCAATGTGCATGCGGAAGCAAATAACATAACCCGTACAAAACCAGAATGACTCCAAGAAACATAAGAGCAACATGTACATAATACAATGTCATAGGCCAGTTCATACAAAATAACATCAACTACTAATAAACGGTGGAACGATACAAGGCACCAAAAGACAAGGTCTATCCTAAGCCAACCACTTGTCACACTTTGAGGATACAAAAAGCGTCGATCTCTAAGATCATCTACGGAATTAGACATCGTCGTCGGTCGTGGCATCGGCAGGAGGTGCGGGCTCACAAGGAACACCTGCCTCGTCGACTCCAATCATCTCAACATCGAGCTCATCCAAAAGAATCATATCTTGCTCGTCCTCATCTCCCTCTTCGGGCTCCTCTATAGGCTCTATCGGGTCCCACACAAGCTCAAGCTCGGGCTGCGGGACATCAATCGGATTGTCCACCCAAAGTGTCTCGGCTCTCCGGTACTACGCCTGGTCGAGTCCTCCTTTATACTCGGTAACAACCGGCTCAAACTCCTTTGGTAGCCCAAAAAGTATCGACATCCGATAAGTCAAGGTCGGGAGTCTAAAGAAAAAGGGGTCTCACGACGGGGTGAGATAAACATCTCAATAAGCGAAACCTAACCCTAATTTAGACCCTAGTACCTCCGGACAAATTTGAAAACACAGGCATAGGCAAGATCAATCAGTTTGGCACTAACATGAATGCGCATCCATACTACGACAATAGCAAGTCAATCCATACAACCAATGAATCAAGAATTCTGTCAAGGCAATCAAGTTAAGCTTCGTATTTAGGGCAAATAAGTTCACATCACATATCACTTGGTCGCACACCAATTCGATTCACTAAGGCCTCGGACATTTAAGAACACGGCCAAAAATATACGTTGGGTCTCGAACCTTAAAGGAACACGACAACATACATTAGTAAATACATAGGGTCTCGAACATTAAAGAACACGACCCCTCTTATAAACATGGTCTTGGATATTAAAGAACACGATCGGGTTAAGTCTCGGACAATTAGACGAACACGACACTCTAATCGGCCTCGGACGAACTAATTGAACACGATTTATAATATCGATATAGCTTGGTTATAAAGAGCATTTATGCCCTCAATACATGTATAATAAGATTTCCACACTCAAGCTAAGTAATCCCACAATCGATACAACCATTATTCCATTCATGCTTAAAACTCACAATAAGCATTTCAAGGCATCCAAGTACAAGTCTTAGGGACAAAAATCCACAAGCTAAGTAAACATGGTGATTTGGTTCCTAGGCACTATCCATGCCACTGAAATCAAAATTTTTATTCATTTCCTAACCAATGTACGTAGGAGCTAAAAAGCCCTCAAATCACACAATTTGGCCCCAAAATTGCCAAGTCATAAGCACCAATTTCAAGCATGAAAACACCTCATTTAGGCATGAATAGCCAAGTGCTCAATTAGATCCGAAAATGGCAGATTTCACCTCTCCTAACTTCGCCCACAAATTAGCCCACAAAACCTCCACATTTCACAACCATGGCGTCCATTGGTAACCTAAAGTCTTAGAAAAAGGTTAGGAATCACTTACCACTTGGTTTGATGAAGAAAAATCGGAGAAGGAACTTCCACTTTGCGCGACCAGATTTGACCAAAAGCGGGCTGATTGGGTTTTCAACAAAGCACCACAAGTTTAGCCACTAATCCACCCTTAAATCTTAGTTAAACACTAGCCTAAGACCTCTCAAGACTTAAGCCAAGTCTCTAGGATAACTCACCTCAAGGATGAGCTAGAATAGCCCACAAAAACCGGTGAGGGCAGCAGCGATTTTTGGGCAATTCCGAGTGGCGACGGTTCAAGCGACCGAGGGGCGGTGGTTCGTGGTGGCTTGGTGGTGGCCAGAGTACCTCACGGTGGTGACGCAAGAGGCGGCGTTTGGGCTGTGAGCAACCGGCGAGGGAGGAGAGAAAATCGAAAGAGTGATAGAATGAAAGTGTGAGGGAAATGGGGGAGTGTTCAGCCAAAGAGGAGAGGGAGAGAGTGAGAGGGTGGCTCAAAATCAAGAGGGAAAGAGAGGAATGTGAGTGACGAGATGGCGGAGTGTAAATCTTACATGAATAGTGGGTGAATAGTAGTAGTGGTTAATAGGATTTTTGAGTTTTGGGGGAAATGTTTAGCACATGGTAAATTGGTCTTGCAAGAACACTCTTGAACAATATGCTCCTAGATATTTTTGGCCAAGAGGGTAGGGGATTGAAAGACCGAAATGCCCTTATCTAATTCAAAGGGTAGAACAAACACTCGGGGGCAGAATGGTGATTTTCACTTTGCAGTCCCAAATTCCACTTTTCTAATTCATGTGGAACGCTAAACTATATTTATTGTCCCCGATGAGACGTCGTCCAATTTATTAATAACGAAATCCTTAAATATCTAGCCTCTACTCTGAAGTCTACTTCAGTATATTTTAGACTAATGGGCGGCTCTTAAGAGTTACGCGTATCGACTCGTGAGTAGCATCATGTTTAAGAGTTATTCGAACCATGGCGACCCGATTGTCATGTAATTGTGAGGGTAAATTGCTAGTTCCACGGACGCGATCATCGGAGGTCACTCAGGTTGATTTGCAAATTATACTATGGTCAGCGGAATCACCCGCGAACCAATTGCACAAAGCTAGAAAATTGTTCGAGACTTATCTTGTATCGGCCCGCGATGGCCCAAAATATACCCGCGACAATATACCCGCGGTCGGGTATTCATATCCTATTTAGCTATTCCCTTTTGGTCGGTCGCTCCGGAGAGATCAATTCCGAGCGAAATTACCGAAATACATCGATGCTTATAAACTTCGAAATACGATCGGAATTCAAAATGTCACACGGACTTCGAAGGTTCCTCGGACTCGATATCGACATCGGAAGGCTCCACACCGCACGATCCTCTATCGATTCTGCTATCACATTAATAGGAGGAATAGCTCCACGTCGATTCGCGGCTCCCAAGCACCTTGTCCGGTATAACACACTCCTTGAGCGGTCCAAAAGTGGTGTCCCCATCTCGATAGGTCTAAGTCAAAAAGGTAAGGGGCCTCTAGGAATAGCCTCCCTCGTCCAGCCGACTGTACTAACTTTCCTATAGTATGCCTGGTCCTCACATACTAAGTACTCGGTGGTTATGGTCCCAAGGTCTATCGGCATCCCAAAAAGTGGTGGCATTGTAAACGTGGTCAAGCCTTAGGGTCTGAAAAGTTGGACCCACAACGGGGTGATAATATATCTCAGCAAGTCAAACATAAACTTAAATTAGGCTATTAGTACCTCCAATCACTTTGATAAAGATGCGGTTTCTAAACAAGGGCATAACATGGCGAATAAGACAATAACAGAAGACATGAGGAAAAAGACATTCAATTTTAGATCAACTCAAATTACAACTCGTAATTAGGACTAAGCTTAGTACTTAAGGCATTTAGATGAAACAATTAGACACTTGAGGTAAATCGGGACTCATGAGGCAATTCCATTTCCATTAACCAAACATTTTGTTCAATGCTCTTCCGAGCTGCGACATAATTCGGTCACTATATCGACTCTCGATACCTCACGCCATCAAGATGATTTGGTTGAATATAGATCTCCCACATCCGGACCTCGAGATGATTCGATCAAATATAACGACTCTAGATTCTTACACCCTTTGAGATAATTCGATCGTATATTGACTCTCGAGCCACAAGACCTCGTCGGGTCAATCGGGATCAAACACCCGCGGTGCAATGCATTAGTCAAATCATAATTACAAGCACAAGTAAAGTTCATCTCATAGCAAGCAGTTCATCGCCAAATCAAGGCATTCGGTTCAATTAATTCCGGGCTTATCAATTCAAGCGATTAATTAGTCATTAAAAGTACATATGTACGGTCAAAAAGGACTTCTCAAGCATTCAATTCTCAAGGCCAATTGAGACGACTTATCTTAGCAATTTCATCAACGACACCCAAACGTGCATACAAGTTGCCACGTCCTTAATCAAGCCCGTTCAAGCTAGCAATGCTTAATCCTTGTTACGATAACCCACGGTCATTAATTCACAGCCTTGAAGTAACATAGATAAAGCATACAAACATGATTTCCCAGCAAGAACAAGTTATCGAGCACTTAATCTCAACACGGACAGATTTGGGTCTCTCAACGATTCTTACAAAACCAGCCATGTATTCACTCAATATAAAGCTCAAACTTGATCCCTTAGTAACCTAACATCCTAGGGAAGGTTTAGGCTAAACTTACAAGGCTAAACAATGGAGTAAAATCCTCTAAAAGCAACAGCAAAGCTCATAGTCTTCACTGGGCAAAACCGATCGATTTTGGTCAGTCAAGAACGGTAAGGATTTAGTTTGCAATACCCACTATAATCCATCCTTAAACTTATACATGCAATGCTAGATGTCTTAACTAGGCTAAGAAAGTGTCTTACCAAGAAAACAAACCAAAAAAAGCTCCCAAATAGGCTAAGATGCTTCTCGGGTCGGAACATGGTCAAGCAACGACCTTTGCTGTTTCAAATTACTGTACGGGAAGAATGACTAGGGGGATTGGGGCTTATGATGGTTCGTTGGAACAGTAAGAGAAAGAGTTTTCTAATGGTGGTTGACTTGCTGGATTCGGACCACGGACGGCTGCGAAATCGCAAAAACAACGGGCGGTGACGGGTTAGTGAGCGGCATAGAATGAGAAAGAGAGAAGACCGAGAGAGTGGGAAGAAAAAAAATTTTGAGGGATGGGCGGCCAAAATGAAGAGGGAGAGATATAGAGAGTCAAGAGCTTTCTTCAAATCTTAGTCCACTTGCAAGAGTGAAGTGATGTGTGATTCTCATGAATTCAAGGCACTCAAGTGTATGACATAGTGTAAGAATGATGTGACAAAGGGAATAGTTTTGGTTGGTGGAAGTTGTTGATGGAATTTTCTTCATGTGTCATTCTTGACCTTTAGTCACTTAAAGAGCCCAAAGACTATTCTACCCTTCAATAATTCAGTCACACATGGGGAAATGACTAATGATCTGCCTTGCCCTTACTAATTTCTCGGAGGAATTAGCAATTCTTTGGGGCGTAAGGGTAATTTTCATTTTTTTTAAACCCTTCGGAGCGAACCTAAATTCTAATTGACTTCGATGAGGCAATGTCCAAATTTCTTTCATTGGAATTCTCGAATACCCGACATCCAATTTCGAAACTCAAATCATGGTCCAAATTATCCAATTGCGGTTTCAATGCATCTCACACTAACGTGTGGCTTTCGGGAGTTACGCATATCAACCCGTGATTATTGTCGCATTTAAGAGTTACTCGAGCTAGGGCGACTTTGGTTTTCATGTAATCGCTAGAGTCAATTGCTAGTTCCGAAGGGCACGATTGTCGAGAATCAATTTAGGTTAATTCGCAAATTATACCTTGGTCAAACGGATTCCCCGTGAACCAATTATATAACACTGGAGAATCGTTCTAAGACCAATCTTAGATCGGCCTCCGATGGCCCAAAATATTTCCTCGGCAGTCCTTATGGTCAAAGTACCAATTTATGGTCAAATTCTTTAGTTCACGTACTTAAATCCCAATTAGCCTTTCCAATTTGGTTAGTTACTCGAGTGTGATAAATTATGAGCGAGATCTCACGAAATACGTCCATAGACATTTTATTCATTCATCAATTCGGAAAGGGTCGAAATTCAAAATGTCATGAAGGCTTTCTCCAGCCCTTCAATCTAACAAGGGGCCATCTCATGATCTCTTTTGCCATCAAACTTAGTGGGCTTCAACTTCAGAAACTGTTCCACCAATTGGCTCATCAAGCGGTTCCCATTCCCATTACCATGACCACCCCCATTACCATTTCCGTTGTTCCCATTGGCCACGTTGGTAGCGGCAGCAAGAACCCCAGCAGCTTGAGCGATAGAGGCAGCTCGTTCCCATCAAATTTCCAACTTCCTATAACGCTTTCTAAACTCCATCAACCTAGGATCCTAGGTGCTCTCGACCTAGACGCTCCTCTAGTACTCTTATCCCGATTGCTCATCCTCACTACAACTTACAGCACCTGGACCACTACAATTCCACTCAAGAATCGAGACCTAAGCTATCTACTCAAGTCTAGTGTCGCGACCCTCCTCCCGCCTTTTCCAATAAAGGGAGATATCTGGGTTGACGAGCTGCGCTTCCGACCGGGTTGACGGTGGATCCTGGCATGCAGGTCCCTCCCAAGACCCATTACTAGAATCACAACGTGAAGAAGATATAGAAATGTTGAAATCGACCTCGGTATGGTCGGGTGACATGTGCATAGTGTACATGCATATGGAGTCGCCACCAATCAATTTTTTGGAGGATATGATCGAGAACCCTACCGAACGGTAGGGAGAAACCACTCGATTCTACAAAAACCAGAGAAGTGGGTCCAGGGGACTTGGTTATGTCGAGATTTACATCGACGTCCTTTCGGTTATCGAGGTTTAGTGATTTTTTAAGCTAAGAAATCATGCAGACAATATTCAAGGTGAGGTAGGCTCTAGCGATCTATAATTGTCATGCAAACGGGAATTTCTATCTTACCAATCACAATCAGAAAATTAAATGCTCAATCATGAATAATCACCTTCAAATCAAGCAATCAAGCGAGCATGGCATGTCTAGTATGGCCCTATCGACCCATAGAAAGATCTATTCGAGTTAGGGATAGTTCGGGAAATTTTTGGGAGCCAAGTGCCCGGAAGGGTAAAATGATCATTTGGAAGGTTTGGGTCCCAAAAACCACAAAATAAGGTCGGGTCAGTTGAATGTGGCTATTTCCCATTTTTTTTTGTGTTTTTTCAAATTTTTTGGAAATTTTCTTATTTTTTTGGATTTTTTATTTATTTTTAGAAAATCAATAATTTTTCGGATTTGTGTAAATTGACCCTTGGAACTTCGAAATTTTTCGATCCGGACTATGAGAGTCCCGGATTTTCACGCCCTGTGTCCTTCGAGCACGCCACATCCCTCAACTCGGCGAATTTACGCTTATCTTTCCCAGGATCGATCTTGCGTTAAACTTAGCGTAATGCGATATGTACACGCGGAAGCAATACAACACCTAAATCCAAAAAATTGAACAGGATGACTTCAAAAGACAAGGAGATTTTATAACATAGAGACGATCATTCTTACAACGCATAGGAACGAAATACATAAGGATCACGAGGGAGAGACAGGTAGCTAGGGGTAAAAAGGGCTCCCACAAAATATACGACAACCGAGGGTAGGCGTTCCGTTATACTACATCCATTAACAGGGTATACCAAAAAGGTTAAGTGGTCCTACTCTAGCCTTTCGTTCGCGCCCTCTACTGGTGGTGGCACATCTTTCGGTCGACTCCATCGGCTCTTGATCTCTCCGCCTCCATCGGATCGACGTCCGGGTCCACAACTTCTCCACCCTAGGGAAAGCACTCGCCAGGGTCCAACTCCATGGGGTCTCCTTGCTCGTCCTCGTCGTAGGGCACGCCGTAGATTTAGAGAGGTCCGCCCTCCCTTCTTCATCTCCTTGAGTCCAGGCCAAAAAGGTATGCTCCTCCCAAGCTCTACCTCCTACGTCTATCCATACGATGGTATAGTTCATATAGTGCACCCTACCATCGCCTACCACATATTTCGTCACTATACGATCGATCCGTCTCGGTATCCCAAAAAGTGGCGGCCGCATCTTCGGGGTCGGTGGTCTGAAAAGTGGGTCCCACGGAGGGGTGAGATTACATCCTAGTAAGGTGGATCTAAGCCGACTCTAGGGTATGGTACCTCCGAGCAAACTAACCACCACAATCAACTAGACAATTCATACAAATTATTCTACACATATGATTAGCTCAAACGGCACAACATAAATCCCTAAAGCAACAGTCAGGTCACAATTACTACGGGGCTTTAGACTTAGGCACTATCACTAATCGGTCATACGTGGCATCAATTTCAAACAGTCAATTTTCAAGCTCGCGTCCCAACGCCTCAGTGCCTATAGCACACACTTTCAATAATCGGCCCGCGTAAACACGCATCAGGCTTAATAACAGATTCTCAATATTCAGGCCCGCGTAATAGCGCATCGGTCTTAATAAGTATACATAGTTATGAGCTCAATTCATAGACCCACATAATAATGCATCAGGTCGGTCCCGCGTTTAACGCATCGGGATGGGCACGGACCCCACGTTTAACACATCGGGGTATAAGTGCATACATGATATGTCATAGTAATATACAATCGGCTATAAACCCCTTGTTAGTACGCATCGGGTACTAGTATTCATCTGCCACATTCAGGGCGTCTCATTTACTAACTCATGATCAAGTATAACGGATAAGCTCAATTCACAACATTCGATCACGCTACCTAACACATGGTTCCGCGCATCACAATTTAGCTGATTCCCACATTAACATATTCAGAGTTCGGATATCAATTTAAAGTACTATGACACACTCTTAATGTACCAATTTCTACTCGGCCCGACTAAACCACGTAGAGCCCCATTTCAATTCCAACCGAATTTACACTCGATCCAGCACCAATTCCAACACATTATAACACATCCCACACACATGGCCGAACACATTATGTTCCCAACTCAGAAAATTTCACAATTTCGCAACACAAATGGGCATTAAACCTTAAGCAAGCATAATGCACATTTTAGTACCCAATCACGCCCAAATGGTACCTAACTCGAACTCATCATGCAATCTTCGGTCTTCACCATTTTAGGCCATCACTACACGCCCGAACTAGCCCCAAACATGCTCATTTCCCAGTATTAAATTTCGGATCACAACAGCCCATTCATTTTACGCCCAAAACAGCCCACATCACAACCTAATCCACAACCTATCAAGCCCCTTAGTATCCCATAGTCCTAAGGAAGGATTAGAGCCACTTACAAGTCCTTTTTGGAGAAGAAAACCGGCGGATGAGCGACGAACTCGCGCGACCAAAACCTGACCAAATCTGTCCCCTTTGGTTCAAGCAAGAAAACACCAACTTTAGCTCAAGAAATCCTCCCAAAATCCACCCATGAACCTTGCTTAAACTACCCTAGAAGATTATGGCAAGACTCTAGCTCCTTACCTTCAAATGAGGAGCAAAACCGGCGAACAGCCCCCTTCCCTTAATCCGCTGCACCGGCGTCCAAAGAGGGTGAGTGAGGCGGTTCGATGGCGACTGCAGCTCCTCGTGACCGCCGGAGATAGGGGTGCCGAGAGAGAGTCGGGCAAGAGAGAAAGATGAGAGAGTGAGCTTGAGAGTTTGAATGAAAATGGAAGTGAGGGAATGAGAAGGGTGGGGTTGCTTCAACCCATGAGAGGGGAGAGGGTGAGATTGAGTGATTTGCTATCAATCAAGAGTGACAAGATGATGGGGTGGTTATATGACATGAATAGTGGAAGTTGGTATGGGGTTTTTACGGAAAATGAGGTTTTTATGAGTCTTGGAACTTGGGCAATCAAGAGCACTTCTTCTCTCTCCAAATCTTGATAATTTCGGCTGAAGTAGTGGGGATAGGTGAAGTGGCCGAATTTCCTTCGCGATTTCTCAAGATGCTGAACGAAATTCGGGACCGGAGCGTACTTTTCGTTTCGCAGTTTGATTTCCACTTTTTATGACTCATATTGGCGATATAAAATCCTTATTAACATTGGTGAGGCGAAGTCCAATTTATTTGCATTGGAATTCTCAAATACCCGACCGCCGATTTGAAGTCCACTTCGCGCTAAAAATTAGCCGATCGCAGTTTTCGGTGCATCTCGGACTAACGGGCGGCTCTCGGGAGCTACGTGTATCGACCCGTGATTTTTATCACCTTTAAGAATTATTCAAACCACGGCGATCTGGTTATCATGTAATCACGAGAGAAACTACCAATCCTAGTAGAACGCGGTCATCGGGAATCAATTTTGGGTCATCCGCAAATCATGCTATGGTCTAGCGGAATCACCCGTGTCTCAATCGTACGACGCTAGCAGATTTTTCGGACACTAATCTTAGATCGACTGCATGGCCTAGAATGTACTCTTGGCGATCCTTATGGTCGGGATATTAGTCCGCGGCCGAGTTCTTTAGTCCGCGTACTATCCTATTTAGCCATTCCCTTTTGGTCGGTCGTCTCTAGAGCGATCAATTCTGAGTGAATTACTCGAAATACATCGATGCTCATTTTATTCATAAACTTCGAAATGTGGTCGGAATTGGGAATGTCACACGAATCGATCTAGATATTTTTTTAGAAATTTTTTGGGAAAATCTGGGAATTTTAATGAATTTTATTGATTTTTTGGATTTTTAGAAAATTTTTATTAATTTTTTGGATCGGGTCAACCCGATCAACGCCCGGTCAACCCGACCCCGATCCGACTCGGACCCGCTCGACCTAAAACGACACCGTATTTCTTTTCTAGATTTATTTTTTGATTTTTAAAACTATTTTCCTAATTTTGGAAAATCAAAAATTAAACGAACGGCCGTGATCAAACCCGGAATCAATCTCACCAGTTCACTCGCCCGTGCCTACGTACGCCTCGCCACACCGGATCACACCTAGCCTATACACAAAACGACGCCGCATCGCCACTACATGAACGGCCATGATTTAAACCTAGATCTAATCTGGACCGTTCGCTCGCCTAAACCCAAAACGGCGACGCATTAGAACTTCTACCCCGAACGACGTCGCACACCGACTTATGTAAACGGCACCGTTTATACATTTTTTTTATTTTTTAGCTATTAAACGAAATTCTAGAAATAAAAAAAAAGCTAATCTAACTGTCCGGGAATCAAACTTATTAGATTATTATGACCGTCGGATCTAATCCGACTCGGACTACTCGTGCCAATAGCCGAGCCGACTCGGATTCGAGCTGGACCACTCACCGCTCGCCACCTCGGACTCGGACTCGTTGACCCGCCGCCTTAGCTTCGTCTTCAACCTCTCGACGACTACTAAACGGACGGTTCACATTTCTCCGGCGAGATCTAACGGCGAGATCTCGACGGAATGGCGCGAAACCACCTCCAATCTATTCAACTCGACGTGCGGATCAACATATCTCATAATCATGTAATTCTATCGGCTAAATCACGAGTTATGAACTACGCACGGCATCGAAGTCGCAGAACTCATTCGCGCGATTCGAGCACAACAAGTCAATTCAATCACGGGATTTACTCAAATGAAGTTTAGAAACCTTATCTACAAGTCCGATCAACCTGGTTTGGCCTAGGATTGCCTAGACAAGCTTCGACAATGACCGGTAATGGAGGTTGAAGTTCACGGACTCGATTGGAGGTTTTTATGCAAAATCAAAATAAAAAGAAGATGCAGATATAATCAGCAATGTTCAAGGATCAAAACACACACAATAATTCTAGCAATCGTGCTTGTAATGGTGCAATACCATGAACGTGCATAGTGAAGTTCGAGAGATAGACTCACTAATTTTGGAGGTCGCGAGTCGATTGAGCTGGTGCGTTTGCTTCCTGGAGTTGGTACGAAGCTTTTGGACTTGATTACGGGCCTCAATTTGATCTGGATTGAGCGGACGAACAACTCACGGTTCGAGCTCCAATTCTCAACCACACGGGGGGGAGAACGAGCTCTCTCTCGCTTTCTCTCTCTCTCTCTAGCTCTCGAGTCCATTGCGAACCGAATGAGCCTCTCTCTTGCTCGTAAAGCTTCTCAATCCTTTTATACCAACTTCAAATTTTGGCGTGTTGAGGGAGAGCTTCGCCAACCTTCCTTCGCGCGTGCCCATGCGTATAAAGGGGTCCAAACGACAACGGCGACAGTGAGGAATTCCGTCCAACCTATCCCGCGCTCCGGCGTGCGCGAATTGGACGTCGTTTGATCAATTTTGTGAAAACGTTGACTTTCTGTCCGCCGGGACTTTGACCGCCTCGCCGACGCTCTTTCTGCGACCATTGACCTCGAGGTCGGGTTCAACCGACACGTATCAACTCGAGGAACAAAACGTCCACATTAATTGATTCAATTATCACCGATTGGCCTGTCAATTTGGTCGCCAAAATCAGTCGGAGGACTCGTTCATTCGTGCGGGAGCTCCGAGGAAGAAAACGACACCATTTGGACCGATTCGACAGTCCGACGTGCGGTCGACCGGTTCGAACCGGTTCGACTTGCAATTTTCGAAATTAATCAAAATCGTGGGGACGTTTTACAATTAAACCTCAAAATTGAACTCGGGGGCTCAAATTCTATATGGAAATGTGATTTTACCCAAAATTTCCCACCAATTTCTATAAAAACCCTAAATTTTTCTAAAATTACAAATCGGGGAAAAGTTCAATTGGGCACTCAAACGATCAAATTGGATCAAACTACCTCTGTCAATCGATTCGAACATGTGAAAACCTTGGGAGGTAGTCCAATTTTGTTGTGAAAGTCCCTGGATTAAAAGTAATTTCAAAAATTGAAAATTCCAAGGACTAAATTGCAAAGAATAATTGGGTATTTTACCCAATCCGTGCAATTCGTGCAATTGAGGGCGAAATTGATCAAATTGAAGTTGAAGAGGACTGAAATTGAATGTCTTGACTCAAGATATGCAAATTTTGCAAATAAAAAGACTCAAATTACATTTTTTAAGCGAATTCAACCCTTGGTGTTGTGAAGAAACACCTAAAATTGAAAAAATTATAAAAATGGTTCCTTGTGCTTGGCTAAGGCCACCAAACTTGGCCAAGGCCACCAAAAATATAAAACAATTACGAAAAATATGAAAAATTATTTTTTGTTCAAAAATGTTTCCTTGTGCTTGGCCAAGGCCACCAAACTTGAGTTTTCAATTTTTTTTGACTTTTTTTTATGAATTTTATGAAACAAAACTAAGAAACACTTGATGGAAAATTAGGTGTGAACAGTTGCCCCTCTTTGAAAGTAATCTCGGTTAGAGGTTGCTTTCAAAGACAAGGTGACACCTGAATCTTCAATCGACTTAATTGGGAAAAGTTTAATAAAAAGAAATCTCAACATTCAATTATCTTACCTTTGCCGTTGAAGTTCAAAATTTTATGGATAAATCACTTCGGCTCATTCCTAATGTGAGAGCAAAATGAGGAGATAGAGATTTACCTGTGGCTCACCTGTTAATGGTCTAGAGATCATCGATCGGAGGTCCATAGGACGAGTTTATGGGATTACCTTTGAATGATTTGCGGGATCCTTTTATAGACCGGCGTCCGGCCGACGGTAAGTGTCTTTTGTAATGGTATGAAGGTTTACCCCGTAAATAAGGGATTTACCTGGAAAAATCCAAAAAGGGATATTTGATTATCCATCTGAAGGAATTCATCATGAAAAAGGAAATTGGCTATCCTGTAGGAAGGAATTCACATATTAAAAGGAAATTGGCTATCCTGTAGAAAGGAATTCACCTATTAAAAGAAATTGGCTATCCTGTAGGAAGGAATTCATAAATTAGAAGGAAAATTGATTATCCTGTAGGAAGGAATTCACCTATTACAAGGAAATGGCTATCCTGTAGAAAGAAATTCACATATTAAAAGGAAATTGGCTATCATGTAGGAAGGAATTCACCTATTAAAAGGGGTTTGTCTATTACGTAGAAAGGAATTCACCGTTTAAAAGGAGTTGGCTATCATGTAGAAAGGAATTCACCTATTAAAAGGAAATTGGCTATCCTATAGAAAGGAATTCATCTTTTAAAAGGAAATTGGCTATCCTGTAGAAATGACTTAACCTATTAAAAGGAAATTAGCTATCCTGTAGAAAGGAATTCACCTATTAAAACGACTACCCTAATGCCTTTCTTTCGGAATTGACAAAGTGGTAATGAGGGTATTGTTCCAAGGACCTATAATTACTTGGGAATCTTTTGGAATCTTAAGCTAAACTTCATATTTAAAGGAAGAAGGGTGCCATCGAGGACCTAGTATTACTAGTGAACCTACGAAGCTCAAACCCAATTTTTAGATTTCTAAAAGTTGAGGGTGCCATTTTAGGACCTAAGGTTACAAGAGTACCTACTGAAGCTCAAACCCGATTTTCAGATTTTAAAAGATGAGGGCGCCATCCGAGAACCTAGGATTACTAGAAAACCTATAGAAGCTCAAACCCGATTTTCGGATTTAAAAGATGAGGGTGCCATCCGAGAACCTATGATTACTAGAGAACCTACAAAAGCTCAAACCCGATTTTCGGATTTAAAAAATGAGGGTGCCATCCGAGGATCTAGGGCTACTAGAATACTTACGAAGCTCAAACCTGATTTTCAAATTTTTGAAAATATGAGGACTATTCGAGGACTTGGGGATACTAGAAGACCTGCAAAAATTCAAATTAGTCGATTTTCGGAAATGTCGTCACTTTGAGAATTTGGGGACACTAGAGAACCCGTAGAAATTCAGCTAAATATCATTAAAGTTGCTCCGAGCAATCCGGTGGGTTGAGGCCCATGGATCATGACGAAGAAAAGATAGTCCTAGGTTTTGGGGAAAACTTAGGAACCATGATTAAAAGGTTTTCCGCTTGCATATGTGAAGGAAGCTTGTCCAAACACATTGTCGAATAGCACACATGTTCGGATCTTCACTAGGGAAGAATTTTGAATATCATGATCTGAATATTCTTCAAAAAGATCGCTTTAAAAGTTTTCAAAAGGATTTCCTTCATCTAAGAGGGCTCCTCACTATTTGGGAAGGCTTCTCAAAGCTCGAACTTGCTCACAACAAACCTAACCTTAAGGTTTCGGGATCATACGAGATGTATACAATTTGATCGATCGGAGAAGGCATTTAAAAGGAATCGTAATTTAGGCCAGGTCAAAGGTTTATCAAAGGATATTCATCTTGAGGCTAAGAAAGGAATATTCATCAAGAATAATTTCTCCGGGTTTACAAGTCAAGAACCCTGAAGATATGATAAGCCAGGATTGCACTTACCTCTTTAGCGGTAGCTTCCTGTATGATTTCTCGTATCGGCTGAGACATCTTTAGATTAGAAAAGCTTTGGGAATAGATTGTCCCTTAGCTTAAGGTGGGCTTTTTACGAAAGGCCATATTTTTAGAAAAAAGGGTGAATGTGGGTGATCACCTTAATATCCTTACCAACAGTTGAATGTTTTGAGGAATATTCATGAACATTTTTCTTCAGCTAAATTTGAGGATTTTCCTCTTTTCTTTGTAATTCTCAAACTTTTTTTTTTCTTCTTCTTTTTTTTTTCACGAGACGATTTCAAATGGGCCTTGGCCTTTGCTTTTACCAAGTACTTTGCTTTTTCTAGCCCTTTTGTCTCTTGTCATTTTTGCGTAGACCGGCTCTTTTCGAGACCAGGATCGGAAATTCCTTCAATTATGCATTTGACTTATTGCTTTGGTAATTCCTTTGTCTTACCCCAAGTATAGGGAGGTGATTACCAACAATGATTTAGAAACGAAGATTAAAGGCTCAAATTGGCTGATCAAAGGATAAAGTATTTGGGGATATAGAAATGAAGTACTTTTCTTCACTTTGAGGTGTTCCAAGCCTCGCAGAAATCACTTAAAGCTATCACAAAAAGATTGATCCAGGTTAGCATAATAAAGCCTTACCTTGATCTCTTTCTCCAAAGAATCAACCAATGAACTTCCAAATGTGCCCCGGTGTGGGTTGGTTCTTGATAGGGTTTTATTTAGAAATTTTTTTCCCTTTTTGGTTCAGAATGGTTGTCAAGGGATGTAAGAGTGTATGGAAAATTTGAAATGAAAATGCCTTTCATCATTTCAATCCATGTAATCACCGCGAATGACTCCGACCTTAAAAAATTAAGCTTTTCTCTTTATCATATTCGCTAATCTCTCAAGTGTATCGGGGACGTGTTTGAGGATAAGGTTTGGCTCTTTTCATCTGAAGGATCATCCTTTTGAAAAAGCTTTCAAAACATACCTTTTGTAGGACCTCAAGGCGTTTTCATCAAAATTCACTATTTGTGAAAGATTTTACCATCAAAGATATATTCAAAAGGTGTTTGTTAAATCTCGAAGGGATGCTTTTTTAAAAGGCCATGTAGTTTTGCAGATTGAGAAAAATTTTCTCGAGTGTCAAGCGTGATAACATCTTTTAATGAAGATGAGTATCTTGCATAAAGGAAGAAAACCTCAAATATGTCTTCTTCAAATACTGATTTTTGTTTCCTAGAGAAACGAAAGAATCAAATTAGTTATGGATATTCAAGAAATTTCATATCAAAGCTGGTTCTTTTTCTCAATTTGATCAATTGCCTTGCAGGATTCTTCACAACTCGGGATCCTCCCCAAAACGCAAAGATATGCAAATGCATATATGCAAATGGCATGTAAATGCAAAGTTCTATGTGACTTAGATCTGCTCATCAAAGAACCCGAAGCTTGGTTTTAATTCAAGGATAGTACTTCTTCACGGCATCTGCATTCACTAGATTTGTTAATTCTTCTCCGTCCATATTTACAAGAACAAGAGCTTCTCCGGATAGAACCTTCGGATCACGTAGGGGCCTTCATAGTTTGGTGTAAATTTACCTCCCGGGTGTTGGGCATTTGGGAGTACCTTTCTCACGACTAACATCACTGCTTCAAAATTCCTAAGCTTGACCTTTTTGTTAAAAGCTCGGCCACTTTCTTCGATAAGTTGTGGTCATGGAAAATGGCCTTTAATCGCTTTTCATCAATCGATTTAATTGCTCATGCCTCTGCTGATTCCACTCATCCTCCGAGAGTTTGATTTGAGAAAGGATCCTTAAAGAGGGAATTTCAATCTCTATTGGCAAGACTGCTTCCATGCCATATACCAATGAGTAGGGAGTTGCCCCAATTGAAGTACGAATTGAGGTTCGATAGGCTATGAGAGCATATGGCAATCTTTCGTGCCAATCCCGATATTTCTTAGTGGTCTTGGCCAATATTTTCTTGATGTTCTTGTTTGCCGCTTCCACGGCTCCATTTATTTGTGGGCGGTAAGGTGAAGAATTAAGGTGTTGCACCTTAAATTGATCAAAAGGTGGTCCACAACCTTGTTGTTCGAGGTTGGAACCATTGTGCGTAATGACCACTCGTGGAACTCCATATCTTGAAATCATATCTCGTTTGATGAACTTAGCCACATTGTTTGCGGTGATGTTGGCATATGAACTGGCTTCCATCCACTTGGTGAAGTAATCAATGGCCACGAGAATAAAAAGATGTCCATTGGAGGCCTTTGGGTTGATGGGACCAATCATGTCAATCCCCCACATAGAGAACGGCTAAGGTTCCGACATCCGATGCAGTTCATTTTGCGGCGCATTTATCTTGTCGCCACACACCTGGCATTGATGACAAGACCTAACATGTTGATTGCAATCCGATACAATAGTCATCCAAGAATATCCGAGCCTCATGATCTTCCTAGCGAGGAGATGACCATTCATGTGTGGCCCACATTCTCCTTCATGGATCTCTTTCATAATGAGATTTGCTTCTTTGGCGTTTACGCACCTTAGTAATACCCAATCAAAAAGATCTATTGTATAGGATCTGTTCACTAAGGAAGAACTTAGAAGACATCTCGGCTAATGTATTTCTTATCTTACGTCCGATCGCCTTGTGGGAACTCGCCTTGCAGCAAATACTTTTTAATATCATGATACCATGGTTCTTCATCGATTCTCCATCGACGACCATCGCGTATCTTTGGTTGATTAAGGATGTCAATCTTCAACAATTCTATCTCAATGCCATCTTGCACTTGTAACATAGTTGATAATGTGGCTAAAGCGTCAAGCAAAGTGGTTCGAGTTCTTGGCATATACTCAAATATGATCTCATCAAAATGTTGGATCAGTCCTTCGAGAAATTTGTGATAAGGGGCAAGCTTTGGATCCTTCGTTTTCCACGCTTTTTGGGTTTGTAGGATGATGAGCATGGAATCTCCGTACACCGGTAGTTTCCTCACTTTTAATGAAATGGCCGGTTGTAACCCAAGGATGCAAGCTTCATATTCGGAAATGTTGTTGGTGCACGGAATACCAACTTGGCCGAAATGGATAATGTTGATCTTCGGGGAGATATTAAGACTGCCCGTACTTGATCCAACGAGATTTACAGCGTCATCAAAGTACATTGTCCATTTATCTTTAGATATGCTTAAAATTTGGCCTCCATCATTTCGCTCTGGAATGTCTTTAGGGGGATTTTCGGCCAACATGTCGGTGATTGCTCTTCTCTTGACGGATATTTGGGGCGAAGTTCGATATCAAACTCTAAAAGGAGCACTTGCCATTTGGCCATCTTTCCCAACAAAGTTGATTTTTCTAGAAGATACTTGATAGGGTCATTCTCGATGACCAATTGGATATGATAATGTAGGGTATCTTTGCCACGGTCTATAGAGGACCCAAACCAATGCTACACAAGTTCTTTCCACAGGTGGGTACTTGGCTTCCGACACCGTGAACTTTTTACTCGAGATAGTAAATGGCCCGTTCCTTTCGATCCTTGGGGTTTGTTTGGGCAAGCAAAGCTTCCAAGGACTCATCATGAACTGTCAAGTCTAAAGTCAAATGAACGTTAGGGATAGGGGGTACCAAGATCTGTGGTCGTACCAAATACTCCTTGATCTTCTCAAATGCTTGTTGACATTTGGAATCCTACTTCACTTTTGCGCCATTTTTTAGGAGCTTCAAGAAGGGCTTTGCTTGTTTTTGACAATTGCGATATGAATCTGGATATGTAATTTAGCCTTCCAAGTAAACCTCTTACTTCTTTAACAGTAGAAGGAGTCCCTATTTCCCATATGGCCTTGATCTTGGAAGGGTCAATCTCGATACCACGACTGCTACGATAAATCCAAGCAGCTTTTTAGATCTGGTGTCGAATACGCATTTTGGGGATTCAGCTTGAACTTGTACTTCCGAAGTCGATCAAATAATTTTCTCAATACTTGAACATAATCTTCTCCGGGTTTGGACTTGGCGATTATATCATCCACATAGACCTCCACTTCTTTGTGTATCATATCATGGAACAAAGTCACCATAGCTCTCTAATAAGTTGCCCCCGCATTTTTTAATCCGAAGGGCATAACCTTGTAACGGAAGATTCCGCATTGGGTGACAAACGATGTCTTGATCTTGTTTTCTTTTTTAGCATGATTTGATTATATCCCGAGAAGCCATCCATGAAGGAAAACAGTTCAAAGTCCACGGTACTATCGACAAGCACGTCAATATGCGGTAAGGGGAAGTTGTCTTTTGGACTAGCTTTGTTCGGATCTCGATAGTCCACACATATTCGGATCCTCCCATCCTTCTTCTTAATCGGTACAATGTTAGCGACCCAATCAGCATATAGGACGGCTTCAATGAACCCCACCTTGAGAAGTTTCATCACTTCTTCTTTGATCTTATCGGACAACTCAGGGTTCATTCTTTCGCATGGCTGGTTAACTGGTTTGCATGCAAGATTTGTGGGCAAAACATGTTCTACTATATCTCGGTCCAATCCGGGCATGTCAGGCATATGACCAGGCGAAAATATCCCGATATTCTTTAAGCAATGCCGTCATTCTCAAGGTGTCGGTTGTAGATAAATGTCCTACTATTTTCCCCTCTTTAACACAAGCTGAATCTCCCGGATTGATAACAATAGGTTCTTCAAAAACAGGAGGCTTGGATTCTTCAAAACTATCTCATTCTCTCTTGATATCGCTCACATCTATTTCTTCTTCGTCAATCTCGTATGAGTAGTCATCGAGCTGATCTCGAGTCACATATTAACCTGTTATGTACGGGATGGATGATATGCCCGAAATGCATCAAAGATAGTTAGTATACCACAATGATGATATTACAAAATGCATGGTCTATTTTGATAAAAACGTTTTCAAATTCGTTTTTGAAGAAAAAGAGAAGAGAACTAGTCCTTAATCTTCTGGACATCTTGGTTCTCAATAGCCATTTTGAAAATCAAGAATAATATGGCGGATCGGGCCGCAACTTTCATGGTCGGGCAATTGTCATCATCGAACCAATCCGTTGCTCCATATGTCCTTAATAAAACTAGAGATGCTTTTTATTGATAGGTGCTACTAATGGCAATACAATAATGCACTTCTTGAATCACGAAACGAGATCCAAGGGTACTTTAAAAGAAGAAACATCAAAAGTTTTAGTTGTAGGAAACAAATGCAGTAATAGAAATGCATGAAGGATAAAGTTCAGAAAGAGCCTTTTACTCGTGGGTGGGAAAGTTGTCATCGAGCCATTCGATGATAACATTTACCCGATTGTCCGGAAATGGGTTGAATAAATCCGAATCCCTAGTATCGAAATATCTTCATCCTCAAGCTATTACCTCCTTTGGAGAATACTTGAGATAAGAGATTTTCAAACATTTTCCCTTTAGCTTTCCAGGCATTGGTGCCAATGAAGCGACTATCTCGGTGTCCATGATGTTCTTGGTCTCCATAACATTTGTTTCGACCTCGGTCTTGACCCGTATCATGTCCTATCATTCCCTTGCATCCCAAACCAACCTTGTGATCATTTGAGTTAAGACTTAAAGGATTACGAATTCCCTAGCCATACTTCCCCAATCCAAGTGCTAGGAATGAAACCATTTGTGAGGAGTACCTTCCCAGCCATAGTCGCAGGCTTAGATAACTCGGAGTAGTTATCTTTCCATCGATGGTACGTGCATAATGGATATGACATCAAAGGTATGATAACTAAGCTCATCCTCCTTTAGGGGCTTGATGTAGGGAACCATTCCTTTCAAGGAAGCGTGATACCCCGTTTCTCCATGAATAGTGATCGACGGCCTTGGATCACGAATTTAACCTTCCGATGTAGAGAAGAAGGTATTGCTCCCGATACATGGATCTAGGGTCTTCCCAAAAGCATAGTGAAAGCACTAGAGATATCCAGTACTTGAAATGGTATGGAGAAAGTTACGGGCCCAAAGGAGACATCCAATTCAATCTTGCCTACCACATTCTTAGAAACTCCGTCGAATGAACGAATAGTCGCCTTGGACATCTTGACGAAGTCTTCATTTATCCCCAAGCTTTTCGGAGTACTTAGTGGACACAGATTAAAAGCCGAGCCATTATCAATTAAAACATGAGGTATCTCCTTTCTATGGCACCTGGCGGCGATGTAGAGAGCCTTGTTGTGGACGCGCCCTTCTCTCGGAAAATCTTCATCTCGAGAAGGAAATCTTATCCTTTAATAGAATGGCCCCCACGAAGTCTCCTAGTTGGACTTCGTTGATAGTATCAGGAATGTGCACTTCATTCAAGTACCTTTAGCAGAGTGTTTTTATGCTTCTCCGAATTCCTAAAGAGGTCAAGCAATGAGATTTGTGCAGGCATTTTTCGAAGTTGATCGACGACTTCATACTCACTAGTTCTCACAACAGATTGGAGATTTTCCACTTCTTCCGACGTTGGCGCCTTCTTTTCGGGTTCCACCTCCCTTGGAGCATAATATCTTCTAGATCTCATCACGGCGTTAATTTCACCGGTCCCGTAATTCCAATGCATCGCTTTCGAGTTGTATTCTTCTACGGGTAGAAGTTTAATTTTTACTTGTCTTAATTCCGTCATCTTGACTTTTTGAGACTTCCATCATTTCTTCGCAAGATGAATCTAGCGTCGACGGCTTTTCTAAACTGGAAGCTTCCCAGTTATCCACCTTATTCAGATCAATCACAAGACGGATTGGGATGTCCACCATCCCTATCATTTCATCCTCACGAATGCTTTGAGGAATATGTTCATGACAGGGCCTCATGGGCGTTACGTCGGGGACATTTCCTTCTTCAAAATGCCTTTGTCTTTCCCTCTTGACTCTCATGATTATACCTTCTATTCTCATACCAACATCTACCATGTATTGGAAGGAGGAATATGTATATGCATAAGTACGGTCAAAATATTCTGCCGGTAACGACTTGAGCATAAATTCCAACATTTCCCTTTTTGATAGCGGTGGTTGCGCCATCATAGCATGCTTTTCCATCTTCCTCGCGAAGAGTTCAAAACTCTCATCTTCTCCCTTTTTGATATTCAACAAGTTGGCTTTGGTGAAATATCCTCTAATCTCAGCTTCAACGTGTCGCACAAAGTGCTCTAATAGTTCCTCTCAGCTTGGGACCCAATCCGGATCAATTGATTGGAACCACGCCAATGCGGGACCAGTCGACTATGCTTAAAACCCTAAATTAACACCTCGTCATCTTCATGATGATCAACCATTTGGCGGAGGTAATACGAGATATGTGCCAAAGGACACCCCAAGACCGTCATATTTCAAGCGAAAAGTCATCCTCGGATCCACGCATTGGGGTGGAATATTTCTAATTTGGGTGATCGGCATAATCAACTCTTTCGGTTCGTCCATCTTCTTTAAAATATCATTGCCCCGCTCTTGTAACAACGTGATCCGTCGATTCCGTGTTTCAATGGTTCTCCATATCTCCGAGGATTTGCATACTTTCCTCCACCGTCGTGGTATTATTCTTGACCACTAAACGGGATAACTCCTCCACCATACTCGTTAGATGACATATGTGGGTCTCCAAATTGGAAAGTCGCATCTTGATTTCGTCAACAATTCCTACAAATTCTTCGCTCTCGGGATCATCCATGCCACCCCAACCATCGGGACCTATATCTCCCAAATCAACGAAAAAATTTGGTGGTGCCGAATACAAGACTTTAAAGTTATATCCTCCACTATCTTCTCCGAGATTGTCAACTATCTCACCCCTCTCAAGAGCTTTCTACATGAACCTTCTATCACCTCGGTGTGCTTTTTCCAAGCGGATTTCATAATCATCTAGCTCTTCGGTTTCTTTGCCATCTTGGACATTCATTAAGTATCTTGAAGGAACTCTCCAAGTCTTCCCTCTCGTAGCTCTCATCACGAACTCCTCTGCCACCATATCGATAGTTACATAGGTTCCTTTGAAAGTAGCGTCCTCCATTCTCCCAATAACGCCTAAATTAATTAGCTATTTTAGACATGCCTTCTTTTCTTCATTGAAAATAGTCGCTCCATCGGGGTATTGCGAAGCGGGGGTCAAGATATCATGCATTTTACTCACGTCTATTATGAAGTCCAGAGTTTCTTTGTAGTTACTCTTAAATATCGCGTTCACCTCGCGATGTTCCGGTAAAGGGTTCTGTTGCACGTTTGGTTCGGTCGTATCGAACTCCAGTGACCTCACCATCAATTAAGGCTTGCACCTTATATTTAAGAGGGAGACAATTATCAACATTATGCCCCCTTTCTCCAATGTGATAAATATCACGCCCCGTGTCCTTTGAGCGCGTTAACATCCCTCAAGATGTCGAACTTTATCTTTCTATTTCCCGGGGTCGATGCGGCGATAAACTTAACGTAATGCGATAATGCACATGCGGAAGCGACACAACACCCAAATTGAGAAACTCAACGGAATGACTTAAGAAAGTTGGAGATTCCATAACAAAAGGCACAATCATTCGTACAACGCAATAACATAGCAAAGGCATCACTGGAAATCCTTTCGCCTTCGCTAAGAAATGCGCAGACTTGGTCAATCTCGTCCACGATCACCCAAATCGAGTCATGACCTCTCGACTCCTTGGTAAGGCCATAACGAAATCCATCGTAATGTGTTCCCACTTCCATACGCAGACTTGGCTGAAGTAGGCCACCTGGTTTATAATGTTGTGCCTTCACTTGCTGGCACGTCAAACACTTCGCTACATGTTTCACAACGTCTACTTTCATTCCGCTCCACCAATAATGTTGTCGTAAGTTCCGATACATTTTGGTGCTACCTGGATGGATATTGTAATTACTTCGTGGGCTTCCGACAGTATCCTTTCTCTTAGTTCCTCGTCCCTGGGGCACACACAATTGCCCGCGAAATGTTAAGGTCCCGTCCCCAAACACCTGGAAATCAGGTTTCCTTTTCTCTTTATCCATCTCCAAAATCTTGTGGACATCATGGTCCGTAGGTTGTAAAGCCTTAATCCTTTCTCGAATCTCAAGTTCTACTCTCAACGTGGCCATCGGGACCGGGACGGTTGGCATACTTCAAGCTTAAATCCGGAATCTCTTATTCCTTCCAGCAGAGTCCACTCATTAACCATCAAGTGCGCGATGCTTGACTTCCAACTAAGCGCATCCGCTACCTTATTTGCCTTTTCGGGATGGTACGGAATATCGTAGTCGTAGTCCTTAGCGGTTCCATCCACCGACGCTCTCTCATGTTCAATTCCTTCGAGAAAATAGGTACTTCGACTCGATGGTCGGTGTAGATCTAGAACCTTTGCCCGCACAAGTAATGCCTCCAGATTTTCAACGCAAAGATAATTACTGCCGTTCTAAATCATGCGTTGGGTAGTTCGCCTCATGAGGTCTCACTGTCTCGATGCATACGCTACAACTCTTCCGTGCTATATCGAACACATCCCAATCCCTTGAGCGATGCATCACTATATATTTCATAACCTCCATGGCTAGAAGAAATCGTCAATACCGGTGCGATCGTTAGTCTATGCTTAAGTTCCTGAAAACCCCTTTCGCACTTGTTCGTTCACTCAAATCGCGCATCCTTCCTGGTCAACTTCGTCAAAGGAGTAGCTATCGAGGAAAACTTTTCCACAAATCTCCTATAATAACCAGCCAATCCTAGGAAACTCCGAACTTCGGTAATCGACGTTGGCCTCGGCCAATTTGTAATCGCCTCAATCTTCGCGAGGTCTATCGAAATCTCATTTCCAGAAATGACGTGCCCGAGGAATGCAACTCTATTAAGCCGTAACTCGCATTTTCCGAACTTGGCGTAAAGCGAGTGTTCCCTTAACGTCCGTAGAACTATCCTTAAATGCTGCTCATGTCCTTCGGAGCTCTTAGAATAAACTAGGATGTCGTCGATGAAGACGATGACGAACTGATCCAAGTATCCCTTGAACACTCTATGCATTAGATCCATGAAAGCGGCGGGAGCATTGGTCAGTCCAAACAGCATAACCGTGAATTCATAGTGCCCATATCTTGTTCGAAACGCCGTCTTTGGCACGTCTTCCTTCTTTATCCTCAACTGATGATACCTAGTCCTCAAATTTATCTTGGAGAACACTGCAGCTCCTTGCAGTTGATAGAACATATCATCCATTCTGGGCAATGGGTACTTATTCTTGACAAGTGACTTGATTCAATCTGTCTATAGTCAATGCATAAACGCAATGACTCGTCCTTTTTCCTCACGAATAATCACGGCGCTCTCCACGGCGACGTGCTTAGACGAATAAAGCCTTTGTCCAATAACTCTTGTATCCGAACCTTCAGCTCCTTCAACTCCGACAAGGACATTCGATATGGTGCCTTCGAGATCCGCTTTCCGTCCCAAGGGCTAAGTCGATCACGAATTCTATCTTCCTTTTCGGTGGCGATCCCGGCAATTCTTAATAGGTTTGACATCCTCCGTTCAACAACTTAGTCACCTCAAGTGACGAGATCAAAGGAATCGAGGTGCCTCCTTGGCTCCCTATAAATTCAAATCTAGGGCGACCGGTTGGGTTGAACCTAATCGCCCTGCTACTACAATCGGTAACGGCCCCTTGCTTACCCAACCAATCCATTCCGATTATAACATTGAAGTCGAACATGGTCAGCACAACTAGGTCTATTCTTTCCTCACTACCCCCAACGACTATCTTACAATCCTTGTAGCCTAACGAAATCAATACTTTATCCTTTAACGGGGTAGTTACATGCAACTCTATATCCAACGGTTTCAATGCCATTTCAATCAATGCAACAAAGCGAGCAGATAAAAATGAGTGCGATGCTCCAGGGTCAAACAATGCGTAGGCAGCATGATTGCATAATATAATCGTACCGTGACCACACCAGGTGCATGCTTCGCCTCCTTGCGAGCCACAGCGTACACTCGTCCTTGAGCCGGCGGCCGATTCGAGTTATTCTCGCGGGCAGCTCCCGCTGGCAATCCATACTTGGGGTCGCCATCCTTGCGATCGTGGTCCTGGAACTTGACTCGGGCAGTTTTCTACGTGATGGCCCACTGGCCACACATGAAGCACGCGCCCGTTCGCTCGGGCAGGGTCCATTCCGTGCCTTTTGCCGCATAGGCGACAATTCCGAGTTGGTCTCGATGGAAAGGCTTCCCAATGTTTTTCCGGTTTGGAGGGATGAAGCGTCTATTACCCGCCATTGGCCTCTTGCCGGCTTGACGATTATCCCCGACAGGAGCAAACCGCAAACTAGATGCGGCAGCCCTTTCCTTCATATCTCTTTCAATCATCTCGACCTCGTTCATACATTTCTTCATAAGTCCTTAGGTTCGGCGCAATCATCCGACTACGAAGGTTAGGCCTCGATCCATCTCGAAATCTTCGCGCCTTGTCTATCGGGTTCTCCACCATCTTCGGCGCGTACCTCGACAGCTTAGCAAACTCCTCCTCATATTGGTCGATCGTTAACTGGTTCGACAAAGTTGTTGGAACTCTACCAACTTCCGCTCTTGAGCGGTCTCCGAGAAATACTTCCCGTTAAATGCCTCAATAAAGGCAATCCAAGTGAGAGCAGCGCCCTCGGGAAATACTCTTCCTCTAGTGGCCTTCCACCAATCATCCGCAATACCCTCTAACCGGTAAACAGCTAGGGTCACCTTCTCCTCATCAATGCACTCAAGAACCAAAGGCCTTCTCCAACTTCTCAATCCATCGAGGTTCCATCTCGGGATCTCCAAGACCATCGAACCGAGCTGGCTTCAGCTTCATAAATTGTTCCACCAGTTGGTTCATCAAGCGATTCCCATTTCCTCCTCCATGATTATTCCCATTTGCCATGTTGGCAGCGGCTAAGCAGCCTCTACGGCTGAGCAACGGCAGCACCCCTTTCTTGAGCCTCGCTTGCCCATTAGGTTACCAATTTCTTCCGGGGCCCCGAGGACTCCATCAATTCTCGGATCCTCTACTATAGGCGCCCTCGAGCTAGAAGCTCCCCTTGTCCCTCTAGTTCTATTGCTCATCTTAGTTAATCCTCACGACACCTCAACCACCTAGAACCCCACTCAGCGTCGGGGACTTAAATTAACGACTAGCCTACCGGGTCTATGTTACGACTTACGGTAATAGCCACAACAAGATAAACATTTCACACAAAGCAAGCAATCAAATAGTCATAGGGGTTCACATTCCGGGGTTCGGGCTCTTTCCTTAAGTCCGGACGCATTCGCAACTCAGCAAAATGTCATTCAACAAACAGCACACCAAGCCACAACAATCGGTGCCTACTACGAAGCCCCTTACAGTCTTATAATCACCAAGGGTGATGCGAATCCAATATGCCGGTCCACAAGCGCCAATTCATATGTCATGCATCTCGTGCCTAACTCTAGCGAATCTCCTAATGTCTCACTACCCAGCCATTCTCAAGTCATTCCTCCTTATTACTCCAAACCTCAATCGTCTTGGATCGAGCCGACCTTGCTCGATATCAATTCAACCGGGATGTTACGCGGTGTCCTTTTGGCGCGCCAACATCCCTAACATTCACTTTCTTCTCCCGGGGATCGACTCAGCAATTAAACTTAACGTAATGCCATATGTACATGCGGAAGCGACACAACACCCTAATAATAAAATTAAACAGAATGACTTAAAAAGACAAGGGGTTCGATGGCGTAGAACATAATCATTCATACAAGCAATGACATAACATTACACAAAAAAGGTTCGACGAGGGAAATACAATTCAAAAGGGGTGACTACTACCTAAACGCCCAACATACTATCCTAAGGGTCGGACTCACCATTCGTAGACTCAGCAGAGGTGAAGGGCACTCGTGCTCGACTCCTCGGACTCCAACTCCAGCTCGATTTCGGAAGTATCCATTGGGTCATCCTCGCATCCCTCGGCTCCACGATCTCTCCGGCCTCACCGGGATCCTCGGGCCCGGGACCTCCGGCACATCTGGCTTCGACTCGGCGGACTCGTCCTCTGGGAACGACGGCCTCCATCTCGTCCCGCGGCTTTCATCACCTCGTCCGGTATGATGCGGTCCCTCAATGGCCCATAAAGCGTGTCCCCATCCTTGTACGTCCAAGACGAGAAGATGTGCAGTATCCAACTTTTACCTCCCTCATCGACCCACACGGTGTTAGCCCTTCTATAAGTACGCCCGGTCCGGACCTTCCGGATACTCGGTGACTACGGACTCAAAATGTTTTGGCGGGCCAAAAAGCGTCGGCATCCTCAAGGTCGGTGGTCTGAAAAAGTGGGTCCCGTGGAGGGGTGAGATCTAAGCCGACCCTAGGATATGGTACCTCCGAGCAAACTAACTACCACCATCAACTAGGCAATCACATATAGATTATTCTACACATATGACTAGCTCAAACCGGCATGACATAAATCCTCAAAGCAATAGTAGGACTTTCTATACTACGGAGCTTTCGACTTAGGCACTATCACTAATTAGTCATACATGGCATCAATTCAAATAGTCAATTCTCAAGCTAGCGTCCCAATCGCCTCGGGGCTATAGCATACACTTTCAATAATCGGCTGCGTAAACACGCATCGGGCTTAATAACAGATTCTCGGTATTCGGGCCCGCGTAATAACGCATCGGGCTTAAAAATGCACTCTGTCATAATGCGGAATTATGATTTCACTTAATCGGTACAAAGCATCGGACTCTTAGGAACACGGCTTGTATATATACATATATATACATGTATGCACACCGGGGTCTCGGACACTTAGGAATACGCCCCATTAAATTCACGGTCTCGGATACTTAGGAACATGACCGGAATAAGTCTCGAACAATTAGTCGAACACGACTCACTTTGGTTTCGCATCGACTTAATTGAACACGACTTTCATAGTATCCATATATGCCATAGTATAATACAATCGGCTATAAACCCCGCGATTAACTCGTCGGGGTACCAGTACTCATAATTCACATCCGGAGGCTTCATTAATAAACTTCATGATCGAGTATAACAAATAAAGCCCAATTTCACAACATATTAACATTGTCGATTCAAGCATATCACTATAACACAAGGTCCGCGTGATCACAATGCAATGAAGCTTTTTCGATTTCAACATTGACATTTCCAAGTTAGAAGTTCTCATATTTTTTTTTTTTTTAAATTCATATCACTATGACACACCCACAATGCACCAATTTCCGCTTCGCCGCCTTTTTTCAAAAAGAAATTTTTTTCAAACAACATTTAAAGTCACTTTTCAAATGTGTTTTTAAAATAATTTACAAACTTATTTTGAAAAGGGTTTAGCTATTTTCTCATCGTTCTAAGCCACATAAAGCCTCATTTTATTCCAACCAAATTTACAACCGGTCTCGCACTCCAACATGTAACACCACATTTCACTCACATGGCCGAACATAACATGGTCCCAACTCAGATATTTTCATAGTTTTCACAACAATTTCAGACAATAACAAACGACATCACAACGTGCAACAACTCACATCCAATTCACCCCTAAATCCGAATCTAGCATGCTCAGCTCATAATCCTCATCTTAGACCATCATTTAACACCCAAATCAACCAAGAACATGCTCATTTATCAACCAAATTTTCGGATCAACGGCAGGTCAGAATTTTCCAGAATCGGTCCCACAATTCATGCCCAAACAGCCCACATTTGCACTCTATGTCACAACCTAATAAGCCCCTTAGTATCCCACAAGCCTAAGGAAGTTTTGGAGCCACTTACTTAGGCCTCGGAAGCAAGTGGAAGGGCTCAAAGGCTCACGAACTCTAACCGGCAGAAACTGGTTGTCTGCGCAACTCACGGTCTCGGACGTCTTCGGGGAGCTACAGAGATCATATGAACGTAAGGCCAGTGTGGTTTGAAACAGAACTCAAAGAAGAAGATAATGGAGGTGGTTTGAGGACAAAAAGGCGTCATATGATGGAGATATACCCGTTCGAACTTGGCGGTACGGTGACCGGCGGGAGCAGATGAGCGACCTACCTTCCTTGGCTTATACAGGACGTGTCCGATTGAGTTAGGGGACGATCCAGTTATTCACGGAAAGAGAAGAGAGAGACAAAGAGAATGGCGGTAGTTTGAGGGTCATACGACATCGGATGAAGGAGATATACTCGCTCGAAGTTGGCAGTACGGCGACCGAGTGAGAGAGGGCGAGCGAGAGAGAAAGATGAGAGTGAGTTTGGGTGAAAATGAGAATGGGAGTGAGAGAGAGAGATTTCTTCAGCCTATAAGAGAGGAGAGAGGGAGTGATTTGAGTGACTTGCTATCAATCAAGAGTGACAAGATGATGGGGTTGTTGTATGACATGAATAGTAGAAGTTGGTATGGGGTTTTGGGGAAAATGGGGTTTTAATGAGTCTTGGAACATGGGCAATCAAGAGCACTTCTTCCCTCTCCAAATCTTGATCATTTCAGCTGAAGTAGTGGGGATAGGTGAAGTGGCCGAACTTCCTTCGCGGTTTCTCAAGTTGCTGAACGAAATTCGGGACCGGAGTGTACTTCTCGTTTCGCAGTTCAATTGCCACTTTTTCTAACTCATACTGGTGATATAAAATCCTTATTAACTTTGGTCGGGCGAAGTCCAATTTATTTACATTGGAATTCTCAAATACCCAGCCGTCGATTTCGAAGTCCACTTCGCGATAAAATTTAGCCGATCGCAGTTTCGGTGCATCTCGGACTAACGGGCAGCTCTCGGGAGTTACGTGTATCGACCCGTGATTTTTATCGCGTTTAAGAATTATTCGAACCACGGCGATCCCGATTGTCATGTAATTGCGAAGGAAAGCGCCGGTCCCGGCGGGGACACGATCGTTAGGAATCGTTCGGTGGTCATCCGCAAATCATGCTATGGCCTAGCGGAATCACCCGCGTCCCAATCGCCCGACGCTAGCAAATTGTTCGACACTAATCTTAGATCGACCTGCATGGCCTATAATATACCCTCGGCGATCCTTATGGTCGGGATATTAGTCCGCATACTATCCTATTTAGCCATTCCGCTTCGGTCGGTCGTATCTAGAGTGATCAATTCGAGTGAGATTCTTGAAATACATCGATGCTCATTTTATTTATAAACTTCGAAATGGGGTGGGAATTCGAATGTCACGGATTTAATCGACTATAGACCTTGCGTCAATATGCCTTAGGCTAATCATATGCACATTAACACAATTCATTCCAAATGGCCAATCAAGCCCATAAACATTCTCATTCACGGCCGAACTCTACATACACATCTCAATGTAGCCAAATTCATCATACAATGTTGCTCATGACTGAAACATGCAAGGCTCATCTTGCAATTCAAGCACTTGGTCCACAATTCCTCACAAGACCAATTATATATCGAAGGGGTCCAACATGCATGTTCCTCAATTTCCAAATCACATCAAGTATCAAGACCCCACATGCTCAACTATAGGTCGGTTCCAGTCAATTTGAACTCAATTGAACCACAAATTACATATCGGCTCTAAGCCCCACTCAAATGCCAATCCACACAAACTCATCCATGGCGCCCTGATTACCCCTACCCAACCGAACACATGTACCTCCCAACAACCCTGGTTTCAACTACGATAATTCTCAATCAATCAAGTAAATAGGCAGCCAACAAGTCAATCTTGAGTTTAGGACAAAACCCACTAAAACAGCCCACTAATCATGCTAAATCTCGTCCACGCTTGGTCTATTAGTAACCTCAAGTCCTAATATGAGTTTAGAGTTAACTCACACTTAAAACAAGCTTTCCAAGCCCTTGGAACAGCAGCGAACTCCGGTGACCAGATTTGGAACTTGGGGCGCCTGTTTCGATTTCAAGCAAACACAACCGTTCAGCCTCTAATCCATTATTAACTAAGCTTTAATCATCATGCCAAGGTTCCACAAGACTTAAACTAAGCTTAGAGTTGCCTTACTAAAGAATCAAGCCAAAACTAGCTCCCAAATGGCCTAGGATGCTTCTCGGATTCGAGACTGGTCCGGGCAGCGACCTTTGCTGCTTCAAACGGTTCCACAGAACAAACGGCTGGGTAGATTTAGGTTCATAATATGTTTTTAGAACGGCAAGAGGATAAGCTTTCTAATGGTAGGTGGCTCGCCTCCATCCGATGCCATACGAAGAAGTTATGGCCGGAACAATAAAGGCATCGGAGTAGGGCAGCGAGAGAGAGTGAAACCGAGAGAGAGAGTTGAGAGGGAGAGATTTTCAGCCGAAAATGAGAAGTGTGAAGGAGAGAAGAAGCCTCACCCTCTTCTATCAAGGTTCAAGAATTTAAATTTGTGAGTGGAGTGGTTCATGAGGTGAGATGGAGTGTGTAAGAGAGGGAATAGTAGCCAAATAGTGTAGTTGGTCTTGGGGTTTATGCTTATGTCATGGGGTTATCATAGGTTTGTTCCCAATCACATCAACCTCATTTAAGACCACTTTGCCCTCATAATTTCGATCACATGAGGTATAAACCAAAGACCATCTTGCCCTTGCTAATTCTAGAGGAATTGAGCATTTTTCCGGGGTATAACGGTAACTTCCCACTTACGATCCCGATTTCCATTTTTTCAATCTTTCGTGACTAATTCACAATTTAATTAACACCGACGAGGTGACGTTCAAATTTTCATAGTCAAAATTCTTAAATTTCCGATACCCAAGTTCAAAATCTATATCATGGCCAAAATCGCTCGATCTCAATTTTAGTGTATCTCAAACTAACTAGCGGCTTTTAGGAGTTACGCGTATCGACCCGTGATTAATGTCACGTTTAAAAGTTATTCGAGCCATGGCGACTTTGGTTGTCATGTAATTGCGAGGATTAGTCGCTAGTTCCGAAGGACGCGATTGTCGAGAAATTGGTTTAGGTTGATTTGCAAATCATACAATGGTCAAACGGAGTTACCCACAAACCCATAGTATAACACTAGTAAATCGTTCGAATGGTTTCCGGGCTTGACGGAATAGTTTATCCTACCGTGCCCTGTTCGTGGATCCTTTAGTGTCACGCGAATATAATTCACCCATTTTATTTTGTGAATGGAATTGGATTCGGGATGTTCTTTACATGTTTGCTTTACTCAATAATATGTTAAATAACCATTGGATTGAGACATCATTGAGAACAACGTTTGTTATTCTAAAGGAGCAAAGTGTACTTCCTTGATCTCGACATGTCCAACATGTATTGTTTGTAAATTCGAGATTTGTCACCTCTCAAGTTTATCGGCTACTTTCCGAGTTGAACCCGAGATCCAGGCAAGGATTAAGATGTTGCATTCTGTGGACCCCGATATTCAAAAGATTCTAGAGATGGATACGGCCAAAAGAAAACCTAAATTTCAAGTGGCTGAGCATGGAATCTTGAAGTTTCGTGGACGTTTGTGTGTTCCTAATGATGAGGAACTTAAGGAGAAGATCTTGTGAGAAGCTCATCAAAGCAGCTACAAGTGTGCATCCAGGTAGCATCAAGATGTATCAGAATTTGTGTCGGCATTGTTGGTGGAATGAGATGAAAGTGGACGTGGCTAAGTATGTGGCCAAGTGCTTAACGTGCCAACAGTTGAAGCACAACATTGTAAGCCTAGTAGATTACTTCGATCGTTGGAGATTCCCGAGTGGAAATGGGAGCACATTACCATGGATTTTGTCATGGGATTACCGATGAGCCAAAGAGGGCATGATTTGATTTGGGTAATCGTTGACAGATTGACTAAGTCTGCGTATTTTCTAGCAAGTGTGAAAGGACTTCGCAATGGATAAATACGCCGAGCTATATATGCACCGGATAGTTAAACTTCATGGGGTTCTAATTACAATCACTTCGGATAGGGATCCTAAGTTTACCACGACTTTTTGGAAGAGTCTTAGAATGCTATGGGAATAAAAGTGTAGTATATCACCGCTTATCATCCACGAGATGAATAGGCGATCCGAGAGGACTATGTAGACACTTGAGGCTATGTTGCGGGCATGCGTAACAGACTTTTAAGGAAGTTGGGAAGAACCGTTAAATTTAGGGGAATTTGCCTACAATAATAGCTACCAGTAAAGTATTGGAATGGCACCGTTTGAGGCATTATACGGCAAACCTTGCGAGAACTCCAGTATGTTGGGATGAGGTTAACGAAAGGAGTATAACGGGGTCCTGGAATTAGTTCAAGAATCCGTCGAGGAAGTGATAGTGATTGGAGAAAAACTTAAGATCGCTCTAAGTCCTCAAAAGAGTTATGCGGATAGATGACGTAGACCTTTGGAATTCCAAGTGGGGGATCACGTTTTCTTCAAGATGTCGCCAATTCGAGGTTTGTCTCGATTTGGAAAGAAAGAGAAGTTGAGTCCATTTGAAATCCTAAAATGGATTAGGATGCTAGCCTATCGTCTCGCCTTGCCGCCGAATTTAACACAAGTTCACAATGTCTTCCATGTATCCATGATGAGAAAGTACAAGTCGAACCCAACCCATGTGCTCAATCATGAAGTTGTGGACGTGGATGAAAGAGTATCTTACATAGAGAGCCCGATAAGAATAGAAGACGAGAAAAGAACAAGTTCTCGATAAACAAGATAATTCCATTGGTCAAAGTGATCCGGGAGTACCATGAAACGGAAGGATGCCACCTGGAAAAGTGAGAAAGCGATGACGGGCCAGCACCCCCATTTATTTGAATAGTTAAGCTTGTTGTAAATTTCGAGGACGAAATTTTTGTAAGGGGGAAGAATTGTGACATCCTGAATTTCGACCCACTTTCGAAGTCATGAATGAATGAAATGTCTCATTGAAGTATTTCAGTTAAATCTTACAAAGATTGATCACTCTTGAGAAGACTAACCAATGGGAATGGCTAACTAGGAAAATCAAGTACGTGGACCTAAGAACTTGATCCTAGATTGACTCTTTGGGCATGAGGATTGTCGAGGAAATATTTTGGACCATTATAGGCTTATCCTAGAGCAATTAAAGGACGATTTGTTGATACCTTACGATTGGATTACGAGGAATTCCGTTTGACCATGTATGGGGTCCGAACGTCCCTAAATCATTTTCTATTGATTGTGTCCATCGAGACTAGTGATGGACTCTCGCAATTACATGACAACCAAGTTTGACATGGCTCGAGTAACTCTTAAACGTGATAATAATCACGGGTCAATACGCGTAATTCCTAAAAAGCTGCCCGTTAGTTCGAGATACACTAAAGTCGCAAATGATCAATATTGACCATGAATTGGACTTGAAACTAAATGCTGGACTTTCAAGGATTCCAATAGCAATGTTTTGCACGTCGCCTTATCCGGAGTATGGGTATTTCGCGGTTCGCCCCAAAATATTCGGAAAAGTGAAATTGATTTGGAAATGAGAAATGACCTTTTTACTCTTAGGAAATGCCCATATTTTTAATTTGGTTAAAGGGCATTTCATTCATTTAACCCTCCTCGTGGTCGAAATTATTGGTGGGCAAGGTGTCCACTTGTGCAGCAAATTACCAAAGTGCCTTTCTTATGTTTTAAGAGAGAAATGAAGCGAATTATTGGTGGACCTCACAAGTCCCTATCTCGATCATTGCAAGACCAATAATTCTAGCAAATATCTTACCTAAAAAATATCTTCTCATTCTCTTCATCTTTTTCATTTAGGTTAGAATTTTCTCTCACTTCTTTCTCTCTCTTTTCTCTCGACCGAGCCACCCTTTTTGTCGCCGCCGCCACCGCCGCCGCCGAACCATCACCGAACCACCTTGGATCTGCCTTGAATCACCAGCCACCATCGAAAGCCTAGCCACCGCCATTGAGCTGTTCGACATCACGAAACCGTCGTGGATCAAGCCGGCCGAGAGGGAGTCGCCGGTGCTGCTGCTTGGATCTCGGATTTTCCAACATTTTGACCGTAGTTTTTAGCTAGATTTCAAGGTATACAAGTTTCTAAACCTTGATTAGGTTGCTAGTTTGCTAATGGTGTTAGATTAGAGAGTTTTGGTTGGAAATTTTTGATTCCTTGATGCTTTGGCCGAAACTTTGAGGCAAAAATGGATCGTGTGATCTTGATTCATGAGTTCATCAAGTGTTTGATCATGTGGTTGTGATTGAATGTTGCTTTATAATGATTCAATCGTGTGGTTCCGATTAATCATTGCTTTAATGTGATTGAATCCTATAGTCTCGATTAAATGTTGCTTTATGATGATTTAATTGTGTGGTCCCGATTGGTTGATTGCTTTAGTGTGATTTAATCAGGTGGTTTCGATTGATCGTAGCTTTAGTATGAGTTGATCGTGTGGTCCCGATCGGATATTGCTTTAGTATAATTAGATCGTGTGATCTTGATTGATGGATCGGGAAGATTAGTAAGATCGTGTGGTTCGGATCGGTTAATTGGGAAGTTTACCAAGATCGTGGGGTTTAGATTGATTGATCGGAAAGTTTGATGTGATCGAATGGTCTCGATCAAATGTTCGAGTGAATAATATTGATATATGGTCTTTTCTAAGGAGATGCAAGTATAATTGTGAAAGTTATACCTTGAGGCATTATTACTTGGGGATATTATGTATATGATATTATACTTTTGTGGAAGTTAACCCTGAAGCGTTATCACGCGGGGTCGATGTGTATACGAGACTATGTTATACCCCGAGGGGTTATTACGCGGGATTTTGTATTCATCCGAGGCGTTAAATGCGGGATGCTAACCTGAGGCGTTAAATGCGGGTTATACCGACCGATACGTTATTACGCGAATCTAGAGTACTATATGGCCCGAGACGTTATTATGGGGGTCCGGAGCATTATTATGGCCTCGAGGCGTTATACGCGAGTCCGCTCTTATATTATAACCTTGATAAATGAGTTATGATTCGAGGAATGATATGAATTCAATTCAATTGGATATATGATTTTGATTTTGATTTTATAATTAAGTGCATTTAGTTGAGTTTGTTAGTTATTATAACTTTGAATGCTTAGGATGTTTCCGGAGGCATTAGCACCCTAATCTAGGTTTAGGAATTTTCTTATCGAAATTTATTCTCACCCCATCGTGGGTTAACATTTTCAGACCCCAATCTTTGACTATGCCTCTCGTACGATTTGGCAGCCCGATGGATATGGATACATCCGTCGAGGAATTTTCAATAGGCTAGGATATGGTGTATATTCGGAAAGGGACTACCGTGTGGGTTGATGATGGGGTGACTATTGGAAGCCTCACCACTACGAGTCTTGGTACTACCATTTTAGGGATTTGACTCTTGGACCTCCGAAGCCTTTTGAGATACCTAGGGATGGGATTCCAGAATGGTGCCACCCTACCCCCGTGGAAGGTGATATGGAGAACTATGTAGTTGGATCTAGGAACATCCCCGAAAATTCTCCGGCCGTTGAGGAAGATATGGAAGTTATAGAGGTGTCCACATCCGAGGAAGAAAAAAGAGGAAGATTCCATGGAGATGGACCTCGATAGCTTGTCCGAATACGACCCTGCTCGAGAACGAAGATGATGCGATGGTAGTGATGATGGGTAGTCATAGGAGAGGCTAGATTTTTTTTTGGATGTCCTCTTAGGATAGAAGCATGTTAGGGGGACCTAGAGGGTTATCTTTTGGTTTGGTCCCTTGGTTCCATTCGACCCCCACCTTGTATGTTGTATATTGACTCTCCGATCCTGGTTGTTGTAAGGAACTTCCGGTGCTTTTGTAATATAAAGTTTGTTGGTATCCCGAGTCATCTTTAGTAACTTTTATGGAGATTTTTATTCGCTTCCACATGCATTTTCATTTGCATTTATCTAGATTTTGTTGTCTACCGGTTCCTAGGAATTTGTATTTAAGTGTGGCCATGTGGGATGTTGGCGTGTTCGTATGGTTCGGGCCGTGACAGTTTTTCCCTCAATCTATCATTCATTATTCAAAGTGTATAGGACGTGTTTGAGATAAGGCTTGCCTCTTTTTTTTTAAAGCATACCCTTCTAAAAATCAATCAAAACAATCCCTTTGAAAAACTTTAAGTCATTTTCATCAAAATTAGACTCGTTGAGGATTTTCTGCATGAAGCTCATATTCAAATGTGTTTGGAAAGCTTGAAAAAGAGCTTTCTCGAAACGATCTGGTTTCAAGATTTAAAAATGATTTTTTCAAAGATTTGAGAATTCGAGATACCTCCAAATTCTAAGGACCTTACACTTTGAGAGAATTTAAACTTCTAAGGGAGAATGGAATCATCTGGCTTCTTCATTCACAAGCAGCTTGACTTGTGTTCTTCCTGCGGAAACATAGGTGGAATTGAATGAGTAAGAATGTTTATAGGTTAAAATTTGCACTAACCTTTTAAGTAATTGTTTGCAGGATTCTAGGGATAATCTACTTGATTCGTGCATCTCACCTTGAGCAACTTGCAAGAGGAAAATTTGATATGTATACATGTATGTATGAGTGTTGCCACCAAATTTTTAATCAATTTTCTTTAGTTTTATTTTCTAAAAAATTCTCAAAACTTCATAAAAAATCAAAAAATTGAAAAATCAAGTTTGGGAGCCTTGGCCAAGCATAATGAACCATTTTTGAACAAAAAATAATTTTTCATATTTTTCACATTTTTTTTAATATTTTCGGAAAATAAAAAATACTAGCAAATTCATAAAAAAATACTTTTTAAGGTCACCAAAATACAGAAAAATGTCCAATATTTTTATTTTAGTTCTCTTTTCATATTGACCTCAAGAAAAATCAAAAATTGAATCCAATTTTAGGTGTTTCTTCATAACACTAAGGATTGAATTCGCATAAAAAATACAATTTGAGTCTTTTTATTTGCAAATTTTGCATGTTTTGAGTCAAGACATTTAATCGTGGTCCTCGGCAACTTCAATTTGATCAATTGTGCGAATTGCACGGATTGGGCAAAATACCCAATTATTTTTTGCAATTTAGTCCCTGGGATTTTTAATTTTTGAAATTACTTTTAATCCAGGGACTTTCACAATAAAATTGGACTGCCTCCCAAGGTTTTCATTTGCTCTGAATCGATTGGCAAGGGTAATTGGATCCAATTTGATCATTTGGCCACTCAATTGAACTTTTTCCCCAATTTGCAATTTTAGAAAAAATTGGGGTTTTCATAAAAATTCATTGGAAGTTTTGGGCAAAATTACATTTCTAGATAGTATTTGACCCCCGAGTTCAATTTTAAGGATTAATTGCAAAACTTCCCTACAAATTTGGATTAATTTTGAAAATTGCACGTCCGAACCGATTCGACATGTGTCGGCCGTCGGTCGGACCGGTCGAACCGATCCCGAGCAGTGTCGTCTTCACCGAAATCTCGCGTCATTTTGCAGAGTTGAAGGATGAATTTTGACGATCAAATTTAGGACCAATCGACTATAATTGAACAAGATATCGTGGGCACTTGGTTCCTCGGGTTGGTACGCGTCGATTGAACCCGACCTCGAGGCCAATGGTCACCGGAGGAACGCCAATGAAGCGATCAAAGTCACGGCGGCATGAAAGTCAACATTTCCAAGTCCGAGTACAATTCATGCTCGTTTGTGATCGACGGAGGGCCAAACGGACATAGACGGAATCCTAAGCGATTCCGTCGCCATCCGGTGACCAATTGGCAAGTGCCAAGGCACGAGGGAGCCTCGCCGAAGCTCTCCCGTGCGCGCCCGGTTTCAAAAGAGGTATAAAAGGATGGGAAGCTTCGCGAATCAAGGAGAGAGGCTCATTGGTGCTCATCTCGCGATACCGGAATAGAGAGAGAAAGAGAAAAGTAGAGAGAGAGTCTCGCGCGATGCCATTGTTGAAACTTCACACCGAAGTTTCGCGACTTCGGCCTAGTCAATCCAGGTTGAATCGGGCGTCGGATGATCACTGGAAGCTCGCCCGAGCTAAGAGGAAGCGATCGCACCAGCTCCATTGACCTACAACCTCCGAAACCGGTGAGTCGATCTCTCCAACTCAACTCGGTGCATTCAAGGCATAGCTCGATCACGAGCATGATCGTTGCAATTGATGTGTGCGTTTTGATCCTCGAACATTACTAACCATGTTTGCATATCCATTTTGTATTGATTTCGTTCGAATACCTCGAGTCGAGCCTTCAACCGGTCGCGGTCCGATCGAACTCGGCCGGGCGATTCTAGCCAATGCGAGCTCAATCGGAGCTCGAGGTAAGTGTTCTAAACTTCCTATGATGCTTGTGTGTGACGGAATTGATCTATTATGCTCTATATTACACAATTGAACTCTAAGTTATCGTTTTATGTTTAGCTTGATATTCGAAATTTAGCCGATAGAATTGCATGATTCTCGAGATATGTTAATCTAGAGGTTCAAACGAGTCGATTGGTAGTGGGTTCGCGTCATTACGTCGAGATCTCGCCGTTAGATCTCGCCGGAGGAGTCTTGGTCGTCCGTCGCGTCGTCATCGTGAGGAAGAAGACAAAGACGAAGACGACGTGGCGGTCGGCCGAGTCAACGATCCGATGTGGCGTCGTGTGATTGGTCCAGGTCATCGCCGACTCGGCTCGACCTTTGGCGCGAGCGGCCGAGACAGATCCGATCTAACGGCCGGGATAATTAGTCTAGTTTGATTTTGGGCCGTCGGATTAGTTTTTTTTTTATTTTCATAATTTCGTATATTCCGTAGAAAATAAAAAAATTAAAAACGATGTTGTTTTACATAAATGGTGAGCGACGTCGTTTAGAAAGAAAGGCCGATGCGGCGTCGTTTTGTGCACGGAGTAGACGCGATCCGGTGTAGCGAAGCGTACGTGAGTTTAATTGAACGAATGGCCGAGATCAATTCTAGGTTTAATAGTGGCCGTCCATTTATTTTCGTATTTTCGGATATTAGGAAATAGTTTTGAAAAATCAAAAAAAATATAAAAAAATAGAAACGGCGTCGTTTATTGTCGAGCGGGTCGGGGTCGGGTTTATCGGGTGTTGACCGGGTTGACCATGTCCGAAAAATTAATAAAAATTCATAAAATTTTTCTAAAAATCCAAAAAAATCAATAATATTCATAAAAAAATTAACAAAAATTCCCAATTTTTTTCAAAAAAAATTCTAAAAATACTTAGGTCGATTCGGGACTCATATAGTATGGATCAATTTACACTGATCCAGAAAATTCTCATTTTTTTTTAGAAAATAAATAAAAATTCCAAAAATTTAAAAAATTTAGAAAAATTCTGAAAAATCACAAAAAATGGGAAATGGCCACATTCAACTGGCATGACCCCAATTTCGTGATTTTTGGGTCCCGAACTCCTAAAAATGACCGTTCTACCCTACTTGATTGATTGTTTGATTTGGCTGTGATTATTTTGATTGTGCATTAAATTTCTCATTGTGATTGTTAGGGTAGTAAATTCTCGCCTGCATGATACCTTAGATCATTAGGGCCTACCTCACCCAAAATTTCATCTCGCATGATTTCTTAGGTTAGAAAATCACTCAACTTCGGAATCGAAAGGGCGTCGATGTAAATCTCGGCGTAACCAAGTCCCCGGACCCAAATCTCTGGTTTTCACGAGAATCGAGCGTTTTCTCCCGACCGCTCGATAGAGTTTTCGATCATACCCTCCAATAATTGATTGGTGGCGACTCCAAATGCATGTACACTATACACATGCCACCCCACCACACTAAGGTCGATCTCAATAAAAAAAAAAAATTTCACATCGCGATTCAAGTAACGGGTCTTGGGAGATACCCGTGCGCTTAAGATCCCGCTATCAACCGGGGTCCGAAAAGGGCGCGGCTCGTTAACCCCCGAACCGCAGCTTCAAAAAGAAAAATTCGAAAGGGTCACGACATGATCGGTGACTCTACTAGGGATGAGTTTAACTTGCGAAATCATTAAGAGGACTTAAGCCAATAAAAATTTTGAGTGTTTTCTAACCCCATTTTTTCTGCAGATGCTCTTGAAGATGAGGTACATTAGCTAATGAAAAGTGTTAAATGTTGGTGCAGATGGGAGGTATAAAGGGTGACGTCTATGCTAATCAATTTTGTGCGATATGGTGTTTTGAGTTGTGTGTTTATTTACGCCCATATAGAAGCGGTGTTTTGATATAAACTGTTGTGCATGTCTTGCATATTTTAAGGATCGCGACACTCGCACACACAAGCACCTAAACCCGAGCCGCGAATCACCCTCTTTAGGTCGCCATAGATAGGGATTGGTATGCAAAACTCCCGTGTTTGATTACACTTGGGTTGACCATATTTAATCCCGCTCGCTATGCGAGATTGATGATCCTACCCACTTGTTGTTTGATTGCGCTTATGGGCGGTTCATCGATTCGTATAGCGGGAGCCTTTTTTAGGTCCATACCCGAGTCCTTTTTGATTTCTTTAGATTTGAACCTCACTTGTCTTATGCGCATGTGAATGGAAGGTTGGTATACCTAAAACCAAAAAATAAAAACAGA
Organism: Rhodamnia rubescens; assembly: GCA_021437795.1. NCBI lineage: Eukaryota > Viridiplantae > Streptophyta > Magnoliopsida > Myrtales > Myrtaceae > Rhodamnia > Rhodamnia rubescens. The sequence continues at coordinate 1,236,220 of JAILYA010000035.1, forward strand.
GAGTAACATCGGTTGGTAAGGCTTTTTACCCTCTTTATTTTTGTGAATTTAATTCATGCATAACATGCATTTTCACAAGCATATCACGAAAGTTATAAGATCGTTTAAGTGATTGGGGTTGAAGGTCAATTTTCCTTTTTAGAATAGATGGCGCCCGACGTCACACCGATATCCCCGATACGCTCGCATGGGAGTGGAGAACTATTCGACGCAAGGACCGAGTGCCCGCCACCTTTCAAGTTTTTGGGTTTGTCCATGGAAGGAAACTCAATGGACGTAACCGCCTTCGCGGTGAAAGTTGTGATTATACGCGTTGTGCACGCCATTTGGAGCTCAAGCGAGGAAAAGAGAGGATCCAAGAATTATATGCGAAATTAATAAGACGACCTCGCGCAATCAAAATGACCCGAGTCATTCGCCAATCAAGAGGAAGGAAATCATCGTCATATCTCTCCGATGATGAAGAAGATGTTGATCCTCCCCGGTTGATTGAGATATCCTCGACGAGGACACCGCTTCGACTATCTAGTTTTAGTTGGACTTTGGGGGCATTTCCTAGGTGTATTATGTTCCTTTGGAGCCAATTGTGTATTTTCATCCACGTGTATTGGTCGAACATCTTTAGATGCTTTTTGGGCTTAATTGTATTAGACTTATGAATTCTGTGGATTTTTGAATTTAAAGTTGTAATAGTGACTTTCTACCCCGGTTGCACTTAAACGATCCTAATCGATTACATGCCATCTTTGGGTGAGATTTGGTCCATAACTACCCCATTTGATTTATTTAGGTAGAATGGGAGTAGTTGACTCTCATGTTACCAAAAGATAACATGGAATTCGGTGAGTGCATTTGCATCACATTTCATGCATATCCATTTTAATCCGTGGTAATTAACTTTAGGATCATCATTTTACATTTTTAGATCATGGGGAATGGAGATATCAAAGTCATCCCAAGTGCCTCGCAAAGAACTCTCTCTATGGTGGGATCGCTCTCAACCTAGTCAACAAAGCATTTGTTGAAGGACGATTAGGCCGGCTAGTGGACTTGATTAAAGTGGAGTATCAACCGGCTCTTATTCAAGCTTTGGCTAAGGCATGGGACATGCACACAATGACGTTCAACTTCCAAGGTCTTGAGTTGACTCCTACGCTCGAAGAATATTCCGCTATCATTAGGGTCAAGTTCGATAATCATATAGCTCAACCACCTTTGGACATGGATCCTACTCATTCCCTATCAAGCTTTCTTCGTCTTAAAATCTCCGAAATAGAGAAAGTCTATAAGTCCAACTCTGGTAGATTCACCTTCTCTTTCCTTTTCGACAATTATTCTTCCTTATCCGTCGAAACCAGGTCATAAATCGGGAAAAGTGTTCGTCCTAGCTTTCTTTGCATTCGTCCTATTCTCTACCTCTAGGACTACTTTTGACCCTTCCATAGTCCATATAACCAGAAAAGCATGTTGCTGTTGGAATTATTCATACATGATTCTAGCTAAAACTTTCCTCTCTCTAAACCGTTCCAAAACTTCCAAAAAAGCCATTTTTCAAGCATCCCATGGGCTACTCCACATGTGGTTCACTTCTCACATAAAAACTTTCCAACTCCGGGTAGGGTGTTATGAGATCAACGAACATGTTCATCCCCTTAAATCCTTCCTCAAATGTCAATCCCTCATACCCAAACATTCGTTTAAGAAATGGGTTGAGCTATGAAATGATTTGAAGCCCAAACATATCCGATGGCGCCTAACTTGGCCTAAGATCTTGAAAACTCTCATTATTGGTGTTGATGATAGCCTTATTCCTCTATTGGGATGTACTTGGTGCAGTAGCATATTATCCCATTCGCGTGGTGAGACAGTTTGGAGTTTTGCAACAAGTACCGCTAGATGTTTGCCCCGAGATCTTCTCGTTTGATATGGCGCAAGGGAAGCTCACCAAGGAGGCAAAGAAGATCGGGCTCGGATCAAGCTCATTCTCTATGCTTTGAAGAACTCCCCATTGCAACAAGTTGAATGGGCCGATTACTTAGACGATGAGATGAACATTCATAGGGCCTCCAAGAAATATATTCAGAAATTCAAGGGGTATCGCAGATCATTGGTTGAGCCGTATGTACCTGAGTACGTATCTTCTCGCATCGAAGAAGTGGAGTACTACGAACCCGAGTATATGGTACCGTATGTCCCGGGAGTAGAGCCATACATTTCCGAAAATCCGAAGCTTTGGAGGTCGAAGAGGGAGAAGACCTATACTTGTGGGATTTTAATGGGTCGAGGAGCGGGAAGAATGCAAGCTTCCTCGGCTTGGATAGATCTATTTCCCATTTAGTTTGGCATATTTATTATATTTTTACGCACTTTTAAATAATTTGGTCCGTAGTAAATGCATAATATTCCTTTTATGAGCATTTCATGCATACATATAGAAAGTACAATTACCACGGATCAGCCCTCTCGAATTTTCGAATATTCCCGGTACCGATTTAATGTCTTGAAAAAAACAGGTGATTGATAAACACGAGGACTCGTAGCAAGACGCGCCAACTAAGAATGGAGCAAGAAGAGCACGCATCGCGTATGGGTAACTTGGAGAACCGGGATGAATATGATAGCCACAATGGTGGCAGAGATGAAGGCGATGATGATCGCTAGTCAAAGGAGATACCCTGTCGATCCAAACTCCTAAGTTCCTCTCGAGCTCGCTAGATGGTACAAGTGCTAACCCGGCTCCTACTCCAAATCCCGGAGAGACCGCTTAAAGAGCCTTCGGTTGTGATTGACCTGGAAAAGAAAGAAAAACAAGACCTAAAAATAGAGGAAGAAATTAAAAGACTCGCCAAGATCGAGGAGTGCCTAGCAAGTCGGGGATATGAGCTCTCAAGGTTTGATAAGGTAACACCTTTTGAGAAAATCGAGGTTCCTGTTGATTACAAGGAACCGGACTTCGTGAGAAAGTATAACGGGACCGGGTGTCCCAAGGGGCATCTAAAGTATTATCTACACCGCATGTCTCAATTTTCGGACAACATCCCGCTATTAGTTAACACCTTCCAAGAAAGCCTATTCGGGGCAGCCCCGGCAAGGTTTATTGAGCTGGAGCCTAAAAGGCTCGCCGATTGGGATAAGCTAGCCGACGAGTTCCTTCGGCAGTACAAGTTTAACACTCTAACGACGCTTACTAGGGAAGATCTTTTGAGGACCGTAAAAGGGAAGAATGAGGCCGTTCGCACCTACGCCCAAAGGTGGAGGGCTTTGGCTGTGCAAGTGAAACCACATGTCCCCGAAGAAGAATCGATAGACCTCTTCCTCAAGGCACCGCCCTTCGAGTATTTCGATAAGTTGAACACCTTTGGGTGTCGGACGTTCGCGAACTTGATTAAGGTGGCAAAAGGCTATGAATGGACATTGCGGGAGAATAAAATACCCGAGTCACCTTTCATATGTCAATACCCCTTGAGAAGGGATAATAGGGAGCAAATTGGCGATGTGGCGTTTGTCTCTAACCCACCTAAACCTAAAAATTTCTCACCTTCTACCCCTACCCAAGGAACTTCTTCCTAGACCGCTCCTAAACCACCGGAACCAAGAAGAAGAAACCAACCTGTCTTCACCCCGCTACCTCGACCGTTATCCAAATTATTACCCATGTTGCTGGAAAATCGATTGGTCGCAAAAGGGGGCATAATGTGGACAACCTGTCTTGCCCTTAAGTATAAGGTGCAAGCCTTGATTGATGGTAAAGTTCTGGACTTCGATAAGACTGAACCGAATGTGCAACAGTAACCCTCTACTTGAACATCACGAGGTGAACGCGATATTTGACGGTGAAGATAAAGAGACCCCGGAGTTCATAGTGGATGTAGATCGAATACGAGACATCCCGACCCCTGGCTGCACAATACCCTGAAGGAGAAAATATTTTTCGGGAACAAAAGGAGCCATGTTTAGAACGGCTAATCAATCTGGGTGTTATCGGAAGAATGGAAGACGTCGCTTTTAAAGGGACTTATGTGATCGTAGACATGGTGGCGGAAGAGCAAATATTGGGAGCCACGAGAGGAAAGACTTGGAAAGTTCCCTCGGGATACTTGATGAACATCCGGGATGTTGAAGAAATTGAAGAGTTAAACGAATATGAAGTCCGTCTAGAAAAAGCCTGCCGAAGCGATAGAAAATTCATGTAACGAGCTCTAGAAAGAGGCGAGATAGTTGATAATCTCGGAGAAAATAGCGGCAGTTATAACTTCAAAATCCTATATTCGGTGCCGCCGAGTTTTTTCGTGGACGCTGGAGATATAGTTCCCGACGGTTGGGGTGGCATAGATGACCCCGAAAGTGAAGAATTCGTGGGGACAATCGATGAAACTAAGAATCAAGAAGTTCCTCAAGATGAACAGGGAAATCGGGAGGTCGATATGCGGTTTTCTAATTTGGAGACCCACTTGCGTCATTTGACGGACATGGTGGCTGAATTGTCACAATCGGTGGTCAAAAATAATACCGCGACAATAGAAGAAAACATGCAGATCTAGGAAATACGACGGACCATGGAGACGCAAAATAGAAGGATCGCTCCTGTTGCAAGAACAAGGCGACGACATTTCAAAGAAAGTGGATGAATTGAAAGAGCTGATTGTGCCAATCACCCAATCTAGAAATATTCCGCCCCAAGGCATAAATTTGAGGGTGACCTTCTACATGAAGTATAACGGTACTTGGGTGTCCTTTGGCACATATTTCGTATTACCTCCGCCAAACGGTGGGCCATCATGAAGACGATAAAACATTAATCCAGAATTTCAAGCATAGTTTGACGGGCCTAGCATTGGCCTGGTTCCAATCATTCGACCTAGATTGGGTCCCGAGCGGGAGGAGCTCTCGAGAGCACTTCATACGACATTTTGAAGCCGGGATCGAGGGTACTTCACCAAGGCCAATTTATTAAACATTAGAAAAGGTGAGGATGAGAGTTTCGAACTATTCGCCGGGAGGTGGAAGAAACACGCGATGATGTTGCAACCGCCGCTATCGGGAAGGGAAATGCTAGAGTTCATACTCAAGTCACCGCCGGCGGAGTATTTCGACCGCATGTACGCATACACATATTCCTCCTTCCAACATCCGGTGGATATCGGCATGAGAATTGAGGGCATTATCTTGAGAGTTAGAAGGCAAAGGCAAAGGCGTGCCTGGATGAAGAGAATGCCATACCGGTGAGGCCATGTCCCGAACATAATCTCGAAAACATCCATGAAGATGAGATGATCGGGATGGTAGATGTCCCGATTCGCTTTGTGATTGACCTAAACAAGGTCGATAACTAGGAAGCTTCTAGTTCGGAAAAATCGCCAACATTGGAATCACCTCAAGAGGAAGTCAAACCAGTGAATATCAAATTGCCACTTGTGGAAGAATATAACCCAAAGGCGGTACATTGGGATTACGGAACGGATGAGATTGACGCAGTCATGAGATCGAGAAGATGTTATCCCCGAAAGAGGCTGAATCGAGAAGAAAGCACCTACTGCAGAGGAGGTTGAAAAGCTGCGGTCCGTTGTGAGAACCAGTGAGTACGAAGTTGAAAAGCTGCCCGCACAAATTTCTTTACTAGACCTCTTCAAGAATTCGGAGAAGCACAAGAATTCCCTTTTGAAAGTATTAGATGAAGTACACATTCCGGAGACCATCAATGAAGTTCAACTGGGAGACTTCGTGGGGGCCATCCTTTTAAAGGATCATATTTCTTTCTTTGATGAAGACTTCCCGAGGGAAGGGCATGTTCACAACAAGGCCCTCTATATCGCCATAAGGTGCCATGAAAATGAGATACCTTATGTCCTAATTAACAACGGCTCGGCTTTTAATTTGTGTCCTTTGAGCACTCTCGAAGCTTGGCGATAAGCGAAGATTTTGTCAAGACGTCCAAAGCCACTATCCGGTCGTTTCACGGAGTTTCCAAGAATGTGGTAGGAGAGATTGAATCGGACGTCTCTATTGGACCGGTAACCTTTTCTATACCGTTCCAAGTTCTTGATATTTTTAGTGCCTTCACCTTGCTTCTTGGAAGACCATGGATTCATGTGTGCGGGCGGTACCTTCTTCCCTACATCGAAGGTAAAATTTATGGTTAGAGGCCAACCGATCACTATCCACGGTGAAGTGGGACATCGAGCTTCCCCGAAAGGGATAGTCCCATACATTGAACCTTCAAAGGGGGATGAGTTGAGCTATCACACCTTTGACATCGTATCTGTCATGCATCTACCATCCGATGCAAAGTTAGCTATCCCAAAGCTGTCAAGATCCGCGACTATGGCGAGGAAAAGTGCTACTCACAAATGGTTTCATTCCTGGTACCGGATTAGGGAAGTACGGCCAAGGGATCCGTAATCCCTTAACTCTTGATTCAAATGACCATAAGGTTGGTCCGGCCTATAAAGAGACAATAGAGCGCGGTATGGGTCGAGGCCGAGGTCGAAACAAATGTTATGGAGACCATGGATGCCGTGGACATCGAGATGGCCGTTTCATTGGCACTAATGCATGGAAAGCTAGAGGGAAGATGTTCGAAAATCCCTTATCTCAAGTGTTCTCCAACGGAGGTAAATGGCTCGAAGACGAGGATATTTTCGAGGATGCAGAGCCGACTTGTCCAACCTATTCTCGGGCAATCGGGTGAATGTGATCATTGAGTGGCTCGATGACGACTTTCCCACCCCCGAGTAAAAAGGCTCTTTCTGAACTTTACCTTTAATGCATTTCAATTACTGCATTTGTTTCTAAAGCTTTTTGCTTTCTCTTCTAAGCACCCTATGGATCTCGCTTTGTGATTCAAGAAGTGCAGATTGTATCGCCATTAGTTGCATCTATCAATAAAATCATCGCCAGTTTTATTAAAGACATATGGAACAACGGATTGGTCCGATGATGACAATTGCTTACACCATGAAATTGAGGCCCGATCCGCCATATAATCTTGGGTTTTAAAAACGGCATTTTGGGAACCGGGACGTCCGAAAATTCAAGGACTGATTCTCCTTCCTATTCTCTTCTTTTCTTTCAAAAAGGAATTCAAAAATATTTTGTCAAAACAGATCATGCATTTTGTAATTCTATTTTCCGCATACTAATCATTCTTGATGCATTTCGGGCATGTCATCCCACCCATGCATAACAGGTTAATATGTGACTCAAATCAGCTCGATGATTATACAAACGAGATTGATATAGAAGAAGCAGATGTGAGTGACATTAAAAGGAAATGGGATTGTTTTGAGGAATCTAAGTCCTCATATTTCCGAAGAGCCCATTGTTATCAATCCGGGAGATCTAGCCTGTGTTTAGGAAGTAAAAATAGGGGGACATTTATCTGCGATCGATATCTCGAGAATGAAAGCGTTACTCAAAGAATATATGGATATCTTCGCCCGGTCATATGTTGACATGCCCGGATTGGACCGAGCTATAGTAGAACATGCTTTGCCCACAAATCCCGCATGCAAACCAGTTAACCAGCCATGCAGAAGAATGAACCCCGAGTTGTCGATAAGATCAAAGAAGAAGTGATGAAGCTTCTTAAGGTGGGGTTCATTGAGGCTGTCCCATATGCCGATTGGGTTGCCAATATCGTGCCAATTAAAAAGAAAGATGGGAGGATCCGGATATGCGTCGACTATCGGGATTTAAACAAGGCCATCCAAAAGATGATTTCCCCTTACCGCACATTGATGTGCTCGTTGATAGCACCGCGGGCTTTGAATTATTCTCCTTCATGGATAGCTTCTCGGGATATAATCGGATCATGCTTGAAAGAGGAAGACAAGATCAAGACCTCATTCGTCACCCAATGGGGAATCTTCGCTATAAAGTCATGCCTTTTGGATTAAGAAATGCGGGAGCAACATATCGTAGAGCTATGGTGACCCTCTTCCATGACATGATACACAAGGAAGTGGAAGTCTATGTGGATGCTATGATTGCCAAGTCTAAACCTAGAGAAGATCATGTTCAAGTGCTAAGAAAATTATTTGATCGATTAAGGAAATACAAGCTCAAACCGAATCCCGCGAAATGCGTATTCGGCACCGGATCCGGGAAAACCGCTGGGATTTGTCGTAGCGGTCGTGGTATTGAAATCGAGATAGGGGCTCCTTCTACTGTTAAGGAAGTACGGGGTCTACTTGGAAGGCTGAATTATATATCCAGATTCATATCACAACTGTCGGAAATGGCGAAGCCCTTCTTCAAACTTCTAAAGAAAGACGCAAAAGTAAAATGGGATTCCGAGTGTCAACAAGCATTCGAAAAGATCAAGGAATATTTTGTACAACCCCCAGTCTGGCACCTCCTATCCCTAATGTTCCTTTGACTTTATATCGACGGTTCATGACGAATCCTTGGGAGCTCTACTTGCCCAAACTAACCCCAAGGATCGAAAAGAACGGGCCATATATTATTTGAGCAAAAAGTTCACCACATCTAAAGCCAAGTACTCATCGGTAGAAAGGACTTCCGTAGCACTCGGTTTGGGTTCTCCATAGATTGAGGCAGTATACCTTGCATTATCATATCCAATTGGTCACGAAAACGACCCCATCAGGTATCTTTTGGAAAAATCATCTTTGTTGGGAAAAATGGCAAAGTGGCAAGTACTCCTTTCGTAGTTTGACATTGAAACCTCTCCCCAAAAATCTGTCAAGGGAAGAGCGATCGCAGACATGTTGGCTGAAAATTCTCCCAAAGACGTTTCAGAGCAAGACAATGGAGGCCAAATTTTGAATATATCTGAAGACAAGTGGACAATGTACTTTGATGGTGCGGTAAATCTCGGCTGGATCGTGTAATCGGGGCTGTTTTAATATCCCCCGAAGGTCAACATTATCCCGTCTCGGCCAAGTTGGTGTTCTCGTGCACCAACAATATCTCGGAATATGAAGCCTCGCATCCTCGGATTACAAGTGGCCATTTCATTAAAGGTGAAGAAGCTGCTGGTAGATGGAGATTCTATGCTCATCATTTTACAAACCTAGGGAGAGTGGAAAACAAAGGATCCTAAGCTTATCCCTTATCATAAATTTCTCGAAGGACTGATCCAACATTTCAAGGAAATCAAATTCGAGTATCTACCGAGAACTCAAAATCATTTTGCTGATGCTTTGGCCACACTATCGACCATGTTACAAGTGCAAGATGGCCTTGAGATAGAGCTGTTAAGGGTTGACATCCTCGATCAACCTGCATCTTGCATGGCCATTGAAGAAGAATCCGATGAAGAACCGTGGTATCATGACATCGAAATTACCTCGCTGAAAGGCAAATTCCCTTGAAACGATCAACCCGATGATAAGAAATAGATCAGCAAAATATCCTCTAAGTTCTTCTTCAAAGTGGACAGGTCCTGTACAAGAGGTTTTTCGATTCAGTCTTGCTAAGGTGCGTAAATGCCAAAGAAGCAAATCTCATTATGAAAGAAATCCACGAAGGAGAATGTGGACCACACATAAATGGCCATCTCCTCGCCAAGAAGATCATGAGACTCGGGTACTACTAGATGACTATCGAGTCGATTGCAATCAACATGTTAGGTCCCGTCATCAATGCCAAGTATATGGCGACAGGATAAACGCGCCGCCCATCGAACTATATCAAATGTCGAACCTTGACCATTCTCTATGTGGGGGATCGACATGATTGGGCCTATTAACCCAAAGGCCTCAAACAGACATTGTTTTATTCTGGTGGCCATCGATTATATCACCAAATGGATTGAAGCCAACTTGTATGCCAATGTCACTCGCAAACAATGTGGCTAAATTCATCAAACAGGATATCATCTCAAGATGTGGAGTCCCAAGAGCAATCATCATGGACAATGGCTCTAATCCGAACAACAAAGTTGTGAATCACTTGTTGGATCAATTTAAGATACGACACCTCAATTCTTCACCTTGCCGCCCACAAATGAATGGAGTCGTAGAAGCGGCAAACAAGAACATCAAGAAGATATTGGCCAAAACCGCCGAGAAATATCGAGACCGGCACGAAAGATTGCCATATGCTCTCATGGCTTATTGAACTTCGATTCGTACTTCAACTAGGGCAACTCCCTACTCATTGGTATATGGAATGGAGGCAGTCCTACCAATAGAAGTTGAAATCCCCTCTTTAAGGGTCTTGTCTCGGTAGATCTCTCGGAAGGTGAGTGGAACCGCGCAGAGGCACGAGCAATTAAAATCGATTGATGAAAAGCGATTAAAGGCCATTTGCCATGGTCAAAGCTATCGAAGAAAGTGGCCAAGACTTTTAACAAGAAGGTCAAGCCCGGAAATTTTAAAGTAGGGATGCTAGTTGTGAAGAAAATGTTCCCAAACACTTAACACCCAAGAGGCAAGTTTTCGCCAAATTATGAAGGCTACTTGATTCGAAGGTCTTATCCGGGGAGCTCTTATTCTTGTAAATATGGATGGAGAAAAATTGGCAAGTCCGGTAAATGCGGATGCCGTAAAGAAGTATTATCCCCGAAATGAAATCAAGTTTCGAAGTGATTAATGAGCGAATCCGAGTCACATGAAATTTGCATTCGCATGACAACCGCATACATGCATTTGCGTATGTTTGTTTTTACGAGGAAAGCCTAGAGTCATCAAAGATCCGGTAGAGCGATTGATCGACGAGGAGTCGTTTTTTATTTTAAATTTCGAACATCTCTAATCGATCGTTTCCTTTTTATGCGGGAAACGGGAATCGACATCCGAAGGAGGCAGGTTTGGGCTCTCTTCCTAAAAAAATACTCACTTCCATTTGGAAACATTATTGTGCTTAACATCCAAGGTCTTAATTTGCAAAGCCGTAAGGCCTTTTTAAAGAGACACCTCTTTCAAGTTTTAGAAACACCTTTTGGATACATCTTTTGATGAAAAACTTTTGCAAATGTTGAATTTTTTGATGAAAACACCTTGAGATCCTACAAAAGGGTAGGTTTTGAAAGCTTTCCAACAAAATGATCCTTCGGATAAAAAGAGGCAAAACTTATTCTCAAACACGTCCCGATACACTTGAGCGATAAGTGAAAATGACAGAGCGAAAAGCTTAATCTTGGGACGTAGGGATCATTCGCGTTGATTACATGGATCAAAATGACGAAAGGCATTTCGATTTCAAAATTATCGACACACTTATATCCCTTGATAACCATTCTGAACCAAAAGGGAGAAATTTTCTGGATAAAACCCTATCAAGAACCACCCCACACTAGGGCATATTTGGAGGTTCATTGGTGGATCCCTCGAGAGAAAAGATTAAGGTAAGACTTTATTGTGCTAACCTGCATCAATCTTTTTGAGATAGCTTTAGGTGATTTCTTGCGGAGACTTGGAACACCTTCAAGTGAAGAAAAGTATTTCATTCTATACACCCAAACACTTATCCTTTGATAAGCCAATTTGACCCTTCATAATCTTCATTTCTAAACCATTGTTAGTGATCACCTCCCTATATTAGGGCAAAACAAAGGAATTACCAGCGATAAGTCAAAGTGCCGGTCAATGACAAGAAACAAAAGGGCTAGCAAAAGCAAAGTGCATGGTAAAAGCAAGGCTAAAGCCCATGAAAAAGCAACCTGTAAAAGAGCAAAGTTTCAAAAATCATGATGAAAAGAGGAAAATCCTCAAAGTAAATGAAGAAAGAATGTGCATGAAGCTTCCTCAAAGCAAGTGATCTGCTGGTAAAAATATCAAAGTGATATCCCAAGTTCACCCCTCTTTTGAAAATATGGCCTTTCTCAAAAAGTCAATCTCACCAAAAACTTTTCTAATCTAGAGGTGTCTCGAGGTTGATGCAAGAGATCACACATGAAGTTATCGCTTAAAGAGGTAAGTACAATCCTGTCTTATCGCGTCTTCGGGGTTCTTGACTTGTAAATCCGGAGAAGTTGTTTCGATTAAAATTCACTTCTTAGCCTTGAAATGAAAATCCTTTGACATACCTTTGACCTAGCCCGAATTACGGTCCCTTTTAAATGCCTTCTTTGATCGGTCGGATTGTATACATCTCGAATGATCCCGAAACCTCAAGGTTAGGTTTCCTGTGAGCGGATCCGAGTTTCGGGAAAAACCTTCCCAAATGGTAAGAAGCCCTCTTGGATGAAGGAAAATATTGTTGAAAAACTTTTAAGACAACCCTTTTGTAGGATACTCGGCTGCGATATTCAAAATTCACCCCAAGTGGAGATTTGAACTCGTGTTTGAAGCACGTTTCCTTCACAAATACACTTTGAAATTTTGTTTGGAATTCCTAAGTTTCTCCCCAAAATTTGGAATTACCACTCTTTTATCATATAACCAATGGTCTCAACCCATTGGATTACTCTAAAAACCATTCTAATGATGTTTAATTGGATTTTTCTGCGGGTTCCCTGGTGTTCCTAAATCCTCGAAATAATTACATTTCTAAAGATCAAACTAACTTGGATTTTCTCGTGTGTCTTACGGCGTGCCTAGGTCCTCGAATCCCTCTCTTTTGAAATTTGAAAATCGAGTTTGAGTTTCGTAGATACACTAGTAAACCTAGGACCTCGAATCCCTCTCATTTGAAATTTGAAAATCGGGTTTGAGTTTCGTAGGTACGCTAGTAAACCTAGGTCCTCGGATAGCCAATCCATTTTAATCGGCGAACTCCTTCTTATAAGATAGCCAACCCATTTTAATCGGCGAACTCCTTCCTATAGGATAGCCAACCCATTTTAATCGGCGAACTCCTTACTACGGGATAGCCAACCCATTTTAATCGGTGAATTCCTTCCTACAAGATAGCCAACCCATTTTAATTGGGCGAACTTCTTCCTACGGGATAGTCAACCTCATTTTAATCGGCGAACTCCTTCCTACGGGATAACCAACTCATTTTAATCGGCGAATTCCTTCTTACGGGATAGCCAATTTCTCCAGATGGTGAATTCCTTTTTACAGGATAGCCAATCTGCATTCTAATAAGTAAATCCCTTTGTTACAAGGGTAAACCCTCCTTCCAAACCTTTAAACCACAGCTCGACATCAAACGGACACTAATCGTTATGAAATCTCACAAACCACTTGAAGATAATTCTATACACTCGTCCTCGCGACCTCACACCGATAATCTTCAGACCACTAACAGGTGAGCTACGGGTAAGTCTCTCTCTTCTTATTTCTCTTTCACATAAAAGAGCATGAGCCGCAATAATCCCTCCTCGGAATCTTGAACTTCAACGCAAAGGTAAGGCAATTGAATGTCAAAAACTCGTTTTCTTTAGATTTTTCCCCAATAGAGTCGATTAAAGATTCAGGTGTCATCTTGTCTTTGAAAGCAATCTCTAACCGAGATTACTTTCAAAGAGGGGCATTATTGACACTCGATTTTTAATCAATTTTCCTTAGTTTTATTTTCTAAACAATTCTTAAAAATTCATAACAAAATCAAAAAATTGAAAAATCAAATTTGGGAGCCTTGGCCAAGCAGGAACCATTTTTTGAAAAAAAAAAATAATTTTTCATATTTTCACATTTTTTTAATATTTTCGAAAAATAGAAAAATACTATAAAATTCATAAAAAAATACTTTTTGAGGTCACAAAAATACATAAAAATGTCCAATATTTTTATTTAAATTCTCTTTTCATATTGACCTCAAGAAAAATCAAAAATTGAATCCAATTTTAGGTGTTTCTTCATAACACTAGGGATTGAATTCGCATAAAAAATACAATTTGAGTCTTTTTATTTGCAAATTTTGCATGTTTTGAGTCAAGACATTCAATCGTGGTCCTCTGCAACTTCAATATGATCAATTTTGCCTTCAATTGCGCGAATTGCATGGATTAGGAAAATATTTTGCAATTAGGTCCCTGGGATTTTTAATTTTTGAAATTACTTTTAATCCAGGGATTTTCACAATAAAATTGGACTGCCTCCCAAGGTTTTCATATGCTCTGAATCGATTCGTAAGGGTAATTGGATCCAATTTGATCATTTGGCCACTCAATTGAACTTTTCCATAATTTCCAATTTTAGAAAAATTTGGGGTTTTCATAGAAATTGATCGGAAATTTTGGGCAAAATTACATTTCTAGATAGTATCGACCCCCCCGAGTTCAATTTTAAGGATTAATTGCAAAACTTCCCTACAAATTTGGATTAATTTTGAAAATTGTACGTCTCAACCGGTTCGAACCGTTTCGACCGTCGATCGAATCGGTCGAACCGTTTTGACATGTGTCGTCTTCCCCGAACTCTCGTGCCATTTTGCAAAGTTGAAGGATGAATTTTGACGATCAAATTGAGGACCAATCAACTATAATTGAACAAGATATTGTGGGCGCTTGGTTCCTCAAGGTTGGTACGCGTCGATTGAACCCGACCTTGAGGCCAATGGTCGCGGGAGGAACGCCGGCGAAGCGATCAAAGCCACGGCGGCACAAAAAGTCAACATTTCCAAGTCCGAGTACAATTCGTGCTCGTTTGTGATCGACGGATGGCCAACGGACATAGACGGAATCTTAACCGATTCCGTCGCCGTCCAAATGACCAATTGGCACGTGCCAAGGCACGAGGGAGGCTCGCCGAGACTTTCCCGTGCGCGCCCAATTTCAAAAGAGGTATAAAAGGATGGGAAGCTTCGCGAATCAAGGAGAGAGGTTCATTGGTGCTCGTCTGCGATACCACAATAGAGAGGGAAAGAGAAAAATGGAAAGAGTCTCGCCCGACGCCATTTCTTGAAGCTTCACATCGAAGCTTCGCGACTTCGGCCCGATCAATCCAGGCTGAATCAAGGCGTCGGATTATCACCGGAAGCTCGCCTTGAGCTAAGAGGAAGCGACCTCACCAGCCTCATTGACCTACAACCTCCGAAACCGGTGAGTCGATCTCTCGAACTCAACTCAATGCATTTATGGCATAGCTCGATCACGAGCATGATCGTTGCAATTGATATGTGCGTTTTGATCCTCGAACATCATTAACCACGTTTGCATCTCCATTTTGTTTTGATTTCATTCGAATACCTCGAGTCGAGCCTTCAACCGGCCGCGGTCCGGGTCGAACTTCGGCCAGGCGATTCTAACCATTGCGAGCTCAATCGGAGCTCGAGGTAAGTGTTCCGAACTTCCTATGATACTTGTGTATGACGGAATTGATATATTATGCTCTATATTACACGATTGAATTCTCGAGTTATCGTTCCGTGTTTAGCTTGATATTCGCAATTTAGCCGATAGAATTGCATGATTGTGAGATATGTTAATCTAGAGGTTCGAGACGAGTCGATTGGTAGTGGTTTCACGTCATTCCGTCGAGATCTCGCCGGAGGAGTCTCGGCCGTCCGTCGCGTCGTCGTCGCGAGGAAGAAAACGAAGATGACGTAGCGGCCGCCGAGTCAAAAGTCCGATGTGGCGTCGTGTGATTGGTCCAGGTCAACCGTGACTCGGCTCGGCCGTTCGCGCGAGCGGGCCGCGTCGATCTCGATCTAACGGCCGGGATAATTAGTCTAGTTTGATTTTGGGCCGTCGGATTAGTTTTTTTTTATTTTCATAATTTCGTATATTATGTAGAAAACAAAAAAAATTTAAACACGGTGTCGTTTTACATAAATGGTGAGCGACGTCGTTTAGGAAGAAAGGCCGATGCGGCGTCGTTTTGTGCACGGAGTAGACGCGATCCGGTGTAGCGAAGCGTACGTGAGTTTAATTGAACGAACCGCCGAGATCAATTCTAGGTTTAATCGTGGCCGTCCATTTATTTTCGTATTTTCGGATATTAGGAAATAGTTTTGAAAAATATATATATATATATATATATATATATATAAACGGCGTCGTTTAATGTCGAACGGGTCCGAGCCGGGTCGGGGTCGGGTTGACTGGATGTTGACCAGGGTTGACCTGGTCTGAAAAATTATTAAAAAATTCATATAAATTTTCTAAAAATCCAAAAAAAATCAATAATATTCATAAACAATTCACAAAAATTCCTAGTCTTTTTCAAAAAAATTTCTAAAAATACTTAGGTCGATTCGGGACTCATATAGTCTGGATCGATTTTTTTCGAAGTTTCGAGGGTCAATTTACATTGATCCAAAAAATCCCCATTTTTTTTCGAAAATAAATAAAAATTCCAAAATATTTAGAAAATTTAGAAAAATTCTGAAAAATCACAAAAAATGGGAAATGGCCACATTTAACTGGGCCGACCCCAATTTCGTGATTTTTGGGTCCCGAACTCCCAAAAATGACCGTTCTACCCTTTCGGGCCTTCCGCCCCAAATTTTCCCAAACCATCTTGGAATTCAAAATTGCTTTTTTGATTTTTTTATTTTTTTTGTGGGCTGATAGGACCATTTTAGACGTGTCTACTTGATTGATTGTTTGATTTGGCTGTGATTATTTTGATTGCGCATTAAATTTCTCATTGTGATTGTTAGGGTAGTAAATTCCCATTTGCATTATATCTTAGATTATTAGGGCCTACCTCACCCGAAATTTCATCTCGCATGAATTCTTAGGTTAGAAAATCACTCAACTTTGGTAACCGAAAGGGTGTCGATGTAAATCTCGGCGTAACCAAGTCCCCGGATCCAAAGTTTAGAATCGAGGGTTTCTCCCGACCGCTCGATAGAGTTTCCGATCATACCCTCCAATAATTGATCGGTGGCGACTTCAAATGCATGTACACTATACACATGCCACCCGACCATACTAAGGTCGATCTCGATAAAAAAAAATTTCCACATCGCAAATCGAGTAACGGGACTTGGGGGAGACCCGCGCGCTTAAGATCTCGCTATCAACCGAGGTTCGAAAAGGGCGCGGCTCGTTAACCCCCGAACCACTGCTCCGAAAAGAAAAATTCGAGAGGGTCGCGACAATGAGATAAGCCTAATGTGACTTAAGTCCATTTAGAGAAAATGGTGACGTTGTCGACCTTTGATTTCATTTCAAGGATATACTTCTTGACCGCGTCCGCATTCACAGGACTTGTTAACTCTTCGTCCCAAGCATTTATAAGGATAAGTGCTCCTCCCGGTAGGACCTTTTTGATTCCATAAGGGCTTTCATAATTTGGGGTAAGTTTTCCTCTAGAATGCTGGGCATTTGGGAGTATTTTTCTCACAACTAGATCTCCCACCTCAAAAGTTCTAAGTTTGGCTTTTCGATTGAAAGACCTAGCCACTCGTTTCTAATAACTTTGGCCGTGACAAATGGCTTTCAAACATTTCTCTTCAATCAGGTTTAACTTGTCATGCCTTGTTGGATCCATTGGTCTCTAAGAGTTCAGCTTGAGATAGGATTGTTAAAGATGGAATCTCAACTTCCACAGTCGGACTACTTCCATACCATATACCGGAGAATAAGGTGCTGCTCCGGTTGAAGTTCGGATTGAAGTATGAGATGCCATTAGCGCATATGATAATCTTTCGTGCCAATCTCGATATTTCTCATCTATTTTAGACAAAATCTTCTTGAAGTTTTTATTCGCCGCTTCTACAGCTCCGTACGTTTATGGGCGGTATGGATATGAGTTAAGGTGTCCGACTTTGAAATGACTCAATAAGTCATCAACCACCTTATTTATGATGATTACTTAGGGGACTTCGTACTTGGAGATGATGTCTCTCTCGATAAACTTTGCCACGTTCTTAATTGTCACATTAGCATATGAGTTAGCTTCAATCCACTTGGTGAAGTAGTCAATCACTACCAGGATGAAGTGATGTCTGTTTGAAGCTTTAGGATTAATTGGCCCGATCATATTAATGCTCCACATAGAGAATAGCCAAGCCTCATACATTTGATGTAGCTCGTTTGGAGGCGCATATTAATTGTCCCCGTATACTTGGCATCGGTGACAAGATCTCACATGTTGGTTGCATTCAAACTACATGGTCATCCAATAATATCCAAGTCTCATGATCTTTTTAGTTAGGAGATGGCCATCATATATTGTCCACATTCTCCCTCATGAATCTCTCTCATAATCAGGTTGGCTTCCTTGGAGTCTACGCACCTTAGCAAGACCGAA
Source organism: Rhodamnia rubescens (assembly GCA_021437795.1). Lineage (NCBI taxonomy): Eukaryota > Viridiplantae > Streptophyta > Magnoliopsida > Myrtales > Myrtaceae > Rhodamnia > Rhodamnia rubescens. The sequence goes on from JAILYA010000035.1 coordinate 1,254,276, forward strand.
TCAAAAGACCGTTTGTAGAGAATTTGTCCATTTAGGAAGAATTTGAAAGCTACCTTCGTGATGTACTTCTTATCACTTGGCGAACTATCTTACGGAAACTCACCTTTTATGTGGTAGTTCTTGATATCATGATACCAAGGTTCTCCGTCGAATCCTTCTTCGACTACCAAGCAATATGTTGGTTGATTTAGAATGTCCACTCTTAAAGGTTTTATATCAAGGCCATCATATACTTGAAGCATTGATGATAAGGTGGCCAGAGCATCTGCAAAATAATTTTGAGTTCTTGTCAAGTATTCAAAAGTTGCGTCATCGAACTCCTTGGCTAGTATCTCCAAGAATTTATGATACGGCACAAGTTTAGATTCTTTTGTCTTCTATTCTCCTTGTGTCCGTAGAATGATAAGCATAGAATCTCCATATACTTGTAATTTATGCACCTTAATTGAAACGGCTAGTTGCAGATTAAGGATACATGCTTCATAATCGAAACATTATTGGTGCATGGAAATACCAACTTTGCGAAACTGGATAATGTTGACCTTTTGGGGATATTAAGAATGCCCCAGTTCTTGATCCAAAAGGTTTACGGCACCATCAAAATACATGGTCCATTTATCTTTTGATATGTTCCAGATACGATCCTCAATTTCGCCTTCTTTAAAGCTTTCGTGCTCTTGAGGGTTTTCAACTATTAAATCAACAATGGCTCTTTCCTTCACCGACTTTTAGGGAGAACTTTTAATTTCAAATTTAGATAGGAGTACCTGCTATTTGGCCATTCTATCAACCAAAGCTAGCTTTTTAAGGAGATACTTGATTGGGTCATTTTCATTGACCAGCTTGATATGATGATGGAGAGCAAACCGCCTCAATCTCGTGGAGCACCCAAACCAATGCAACACAAGTCCTTTCAACTTTGGGTAGCTAACTTCAGATGTAGTGAACTTCTTACTCAAGTAGTAAATTGGCCATTCTTTCCATCTTTGGGACTTGTTTATGCCAATAGCATACCTAACGATTCGTCATGGACCGTTAGGTATAGTGTCAAAGGGATACCCGGGATAGGAGGTACCGAGACCTGGAGGTCACACAAGATATTCTTTAATCTTGTTTATCGATCGTTGACATTTAGAATCCCATCTTAGTTTTACGCCATTCTTTAGGAGCTTAAAGATTAGCTTAGGTTTCAAACAGTTGGGATATGAATCGGCTATGTAGTTCAACCTTCCCAATAAACTCCTCACATCCTTTACCATAGTAGGGGTACCGATTCCCCGTATGGCTTTGACAATTGAGGGATCAATTTCGATTCCCTAGCTACTCACCACAAATCTAATTAGTTTCCCAAATCGGCTTCAAATATGCATTTTGTGAACGATGATCAAGCTGATCCAAGCTCCCCTGGTTCCGGAGATGGCACGGTGCAGCCCCCGCACGTGATCCACCAGCTCTTGATGCAGCCCCGTCAACACTTGTTGCTACCTCGATAGACCATGCAACCATAGGGAACTAGCAACCCCCTCCTCTCGGTCGGCCCTCACGCGCCTCCTCCGCCCATTCCTCAACGTCGGGCAAGGATGGTAACACCGGGAGTATTATTAGCAAGTGACTTTGAGGAGGACATATCCTCGCCCTCTCCCCCCGTTACTAGAGCACGGGCCACGGTTATTGCTCTCGCGGAGAACCCCGTGCGCAATTGTCCTCAACCATATGTAGCCCCCGGAGCCGGCCAACCTCAAGGGGGACACTAGCCCTTCTTCCTCTAAGACGGGTAACCCAAAGTCGAAGAAGAAGAAGGCCAAGAAGAAGCACCGGTAACCCTTTCCCTATTCTCGTAAATATGTTTATTGCAAGTATGGAATATTAGGGGTCTTGTTAACCCCCTTAGGCAAGCTGAAATCCGATCCCTCGTTAGGAGCAACCGGCTTTCTTGTATAGGCATTTTGGAGACTAAGGTGAAACCGTCTCTTTTGGATCTATTTCGGGTGGACTACTTCCGGGTTGGTGTTGGATTTCCAACTACGACTACTCTTCTCGGGGTCGGATATGGGTAGGCTGGGACCCTCGGGAGATTGAAGTTCTTGTTAGGCCGACTTCCGCTTAGTTGATACATGTACGGCTCGGATTAATTACTATGAACAAGTCATGCTATCTCTCGGTTGTCTATGGTGAGCACACCTTTGTGGCACGACGAGCCCTTTGGGCTCACCTTACTAGTCTCGGTGGGTGTGAGGACCCTTGGATAGTGGCGGGGGATTTCAACGCTATTCGGGATCATATCGACGGGGATGGGTAGCTCCAACTCTTGGATCCCCGCTTTTGATGAGTTTGGGGATTGTTTAGCCCAAGCGGGACTTGATGATCTCGAGATATGTCGGGCATAGGTTCACATGGTCCACCTCATCCGGGGATTCTCGCAAGCAACGCAAGATTGACCGGGTCCTAATCAACGAACATTGGATCCATGTATTTTCCTACTCCGAGGCCTCATTCTTGGCGCCGGTATCTCCGATCACACTCCTATGGTGGTCAAGATCTTTCCCCCTCCGGCATCGAGAAGACCATTCAAGTTCTTCAACTATTGGACTTCTCATCCTTCCTACAAAGATATCGTGGCTCGGGTATGGAGCACACCTATTGGGGGCACCCCTATGTATACCGTATGTCGCAGGCTCAAACTTCTTAAATTTCGACTCAAGCAGCTGAATCGATGCTCCTTCTCCGATATATCAAACCGAACCGAGCAAGCAAGGGTAGCCCTCACTTCGGTTCAGGCTGCCCTCGATCTTGATCCCACGAATCGCAGCTTGACGGACCGGGAATCGGCTCACCTCAAGGAGTTCTCGGATCTCAAACTTCAAGAGGAGTCGTTCTACAAACAGAAATCGAGAATCCGGTGGCTTAAGGAGGGCGATCGTAACACTAAGTACTTCCATCACTTTGTAAACAAAAGGCATCACCACAACCGTATCCTCTCGGTTCTTGACTCGACCGGTGGTGTTTTGGCACCGAACCAAATCTGGTTCAACAAAGATATTGTGGGATACTTCCAACGCTTGCTCAACGGAAGCTCGACCTCCAACCAGCCGGCGATTTCTAATATCCGCAGCCTTCATTAGCTGCTCATTGGCGGATGACCATATAAGCTCCTTGTCACGGCCCGTCACGGATGAGGAAATTCGCCACACTTTCTTCTCCCTTGCCCGAGGTAAAGCTCCCCGCCCCGATGGTTTTAATGCTGAATTCTTCATATCGTCTTGGGATATTGTCGGTCCGTCGTTATCTTAGCAATAAAGGAGTTCTTTTTGACTGGTTGCCTACTTAAGGAAACCAACACCACTATCCTCTCCCTAGTACCCAAGACACCCAACGCCTCGGCTATAGGTGATTTCCGGCCCATTGCATGTTGCAACACGATCTATAAGTGCATTACCAAGCTCTTAGCTAACCGGATTGCGCATGTACGCCCCTTCATCATTAGTCCATCACGAGTCGGCCTTTGTCAAGGGGAGAAGGATTAGCGACAATATTTTGCTCGCCCAAGAGTTATTTGCCGATTTTCACCACGAGCCATATCTTCCTAAATGCGCCATCAAAGTCGACTTCCAAAAGGCCTATGATACGGTGGATTGGGCCTTCCTCGAGTTGGTTTTACATGCTTTTTCCTTCCCGGATTTCTTCATCCGATTGATTATGGAGTGCATTACCTCCCCACGGTTTTCCATTGCTATCAACGGCGAGCTACATGGTTTCTTCTCTAGTAGTAGAGGCATACGGCGTGGCGATCCCTTATCCCCCTACCTTTTTACTTTGGTTATGGAAGTCTTCTCCGGTATCCTTCGGACCAAGACTAATCTCCCAGGTTTCAAGTACTTTTGGAGGTGTAAATCCACAAAGCTATCCCATTTGTTCTTTGTTGATGATGTGCTGCTATTCTCCGAGGCGCACATGGGCTCGATTCAACCGCTCAAGGAGGGGCTCCTTCTATTCTCGGGGTGGTCCGGTTTGGTGCCGAACGGGAACAAGAGCGATATATTCTTCTCGGGGGCACAACAACACTCCATGACCAGATTCGGTCTTGCCTGGGCTTCCAACAAGGTAACCTTCCGTTTCGCTACTTAGGCGTTCCCATCATTGCAACTAGACTAGGCAAGTCGATTGCAAAGTACTCGGTGGACTCCATCACTAGAAGAGTTAGATCTTGGTCACGGCGTTTTCTATCTTATGCCGGACGCCTTCAATTGATCAAATCTGTCTTGCACTCGAGTACATGTTTATTGGGCTAGTATGTTCACCCTCCCCAAGTCTACCTTGCACGATATCGAACTCATCCTTAGACAGTTCCTTTGGAAGGGCCCGGACCTAGGGGTTGAGGGTGCCAAAGTATCCTGGTCTCGTTATTTGTAAGCCTAGAGAAGAGGGGGCTTAGGTATCCGCAGCTAGACGATTGCAATAGAGCCTTGATGCTTAAACATATTTGGATTCTCTTTACCGACAAAGAATCACTATGGTGTAAGTGGATTCATTCTACGTTCTTGAAGAAGACCAACTTTTGGGTAGCTTCCAAACCCACGTTCTGTTCATGGGCATGGAAGAAGATTTTGGAGCTCCGCTCGGATTTCTCACTACGGTTTAGATGGAAGATCAAGGATGGGCGATCCACGACTTTTTGGTACGATTGGTGGCATGATAAAGGCCCCCTACACAAACTCTTTAGTAATGCGGATATCTACCGGTCCAGGATCCCCCATGATGCCACGGTTCGATCACTCTATGACTCCGAGTGGCAACCATCTGCAGTTTTGGATACCATTAGGGGATGGTCCGAGCCGGCCCCCACTTTTATAGATGACCAGGTGGATATCTTTACTTGGCAAGCTCACCATTCCGGTTCCTTCTCGGTTGCGTCGGCTTGGGAGCTCATCGTGGTCAAAGGCCGCGTTGTTCCATGGCACACTTTCGTGTGGGATCGGGCTCTTACACCACGCGCACGCCTTCCTCATGTGGTTAGTTACCCTCAACCACATCCCTTCCCAAACCTTGCTGTTACAATATCGCAGAATTGCCGAAGGTACGTGTGCCTTTTGCCGAAGGACGCCGGACTCCGTGGATCACCTATATTTTGGGTGCTCGGTCACCAATAGCCTAGCAAGGTTTTGGGCGACCAAATGCCAACTTGCATGGAGGAACCGACCGTGGCAAGACAACATCCGATGGGCGATGAAGCACCTGGGCGGCGCATCTTTCTCCCACCGGATATCTAGGTTCTCACTCGGAGCACTCCTCCACATCATCTCGGACCGAGCGGAACGACATCTTATTTCGCGACAAGCCCCTTTTTATTCCGGGCTTGATCAAGCACCTAGTCAAAGTGGTTAAGGAAAAAAGCCCTCTCGTTTGGAAGCGTCGCCGACCTCCCGAGAACCGCCAAGTACAAAGAAGCTGGGGACTCTCCTCTTCCATCTTTGAGGTTCGGCCTTAGGCTCTTGCTAGTTTTACTCTCCTTTTTGGCTGCTGTTTTGGCCTTGTAGGTCTTCATTTCGTCGGCCGTGTTATTGGCTGCCCGGTGTTTATTTTTCTCGGGTATATGTTTTCGGCCGCGTGTTTAGCCTTTGGGGTACAGCCCTTGCTCTCAAACTTATCTTGCGCCATATCACCTTTGACCCCGCTAGGACAACATGTGTCCTAATGGGGTCAAGGTTTTTGTGCTCGGCCTCCTTTTGTACCCGGTGCGTTGAAAAGTAAATACATACTTAACTTACCCAAAAAAAAAAACTTCAATTTAAACTTGCGAAGCCATACAAATAATTTCCTCAATACTTGGACATGGTCTTCTCTAGCTTTAGACTTAGCTATCATGTCATCCACATATACCTCAATTTCTTTGTAATCATATCATGAAAATAGGTTACCATTGCCCTTTGATATGTGTCCCCAAAGAATTCACAATCTAAAAGGCATTACCTTGTAAATGAAGGTCCCCAATGGAGTAATGAATGCGGTTTTGGCTTTATTCTCCTCTTTTAAGAAGATCTAATTATATCTAGAAAATCCATCCATGAACAAAAATAATTCGAATTCGGGTACTATCGACTAGGACATCAATGTGTGGTAATAAGAAGTCATCCTTGGACTTTATTTTGTTCAGGTCTTGATAATCCACACAAACCCTAACTCTTCCGTCTTTCTTCATTACGGAAACTATGTTAGTAACCCACTCGGGGTATGAGATAACTTCGATGAACCCTACATTGAGGAGCTTGATTACTTCTTCTTCAATCTTTTTGGAAAGCTCGGGTTTCATCCTTTTCAACTTATGTTTCTTAGGTGGCATTTTTGGGTCAATGGGTAATGCATGTTCCATAATGCTTGGGTCTAGCCCGGCATGTCAAGCATAAAATCAGGTGAAAAGATCTTGATATTCTTTTAACAAATTGATCATTCTGGATGCTTCAAATGAGGTTAATCTTTCCCCGATTTTTACTTTTATGATATTTTTAGCATCCCTAAGATTGATCAGTAACTACATTTTCAGCGGTGAGCGGATTAAATTCTTCATAACAATTCCAATCTCGCCTAACATCTACCTAATTATTTTCCTCCTCGACGATTTCATAAGAATAATCATCTTGATGACTCGAGTCATACAATAACTTGTAATGCATGGGAGGAATGATATGCCCGAAATGTAACAAGGATGGTTAATAGGTCACAACAACTATTAACAATGCATGATTTTATGAAAATCCTTTTGAAATTCTAGAGAAAAAAAAAAGGAAGAGAACTAGTCCTCATCTCATCGGATATCTTGGTTCTCAAAATATTTTTGAAATCGGGATTCATATGGCAAATCGGACGTCAAGCCCCAATTCTTATGAAGGTAAGTATCATCGTTGGTCTGATTTGTGATTTCATATGTCCTTAATAAAGTTTGAAATTTTTATTGATTGATGTAGAAATGACATTACAATACTGTACTTCTTGAATCGATAGTAAAGGATCCAAAGGTACCCTAAAGGAAATGCAATGACTGAATTATGAATTGCATGAAATTAAATGCAAGTAGTAAATGCACTAAAGAGAGAGTTTAGAATGCGTCTCTTTACTCAAGAATAGGAGCAACGTCCTCGAGCCATTCGATGATTACGTGCATTGGCTCATCCATGAAAGGTCTAGTTCTTCATCGGCGAGAACCTTTTATCTTTGAACCACTTAGTACTTTTTGCAGAATATCTCATGTAGTGGGTTATCAAACATCCTTACTTGGCCTTTCCAAGAGCTAGAGCTAATGAATTGATCGTTTCGGCCTTCACAAAGATCTATAGTTTCTACCTCGACGTCGGCCTCGACCTCAATAACGATCAATATCTTCTCTATAACCTAGACCAACCTTATGGTCGTTCGATTTCAGTTTCAAAGGATTAATAATACCTTAACTGTATTTTCCTAGTTCGATTTCGGGGATGTATCCACTCATCGAGAGTACCTTTCTAACCATCATAGCATATTTTGAAAAGTCAAGTGTAACCACCTTGGTTCTAGGCGGTACATGCATAATAGATATGATGTCGAAGGTATAATCGCTCAATTCTTCTTCCTTTTGAGGTTTAGCGCACGAAAGCATTTGACTTGTACGGGCTCTATATCCCACTTCACCGTGAATAGTGATCAGCCTTCCGGTCACTACAAACTTGACTTTTTGATGAAGACTTGAAGGCACCGCTCTAGATATATATCCAAGGCGTTACTAAAAGCATCGTGAAAGAACTTGAAATATCCAAGTACTTGGAATGGAATGGAGAATCTAATTTGGCCCACCACAACATCCAACTCGATTTCTCCAACTACGTGCTTCGAAACTCCATCAAACGAACGGATGGTTGCTTTCGACCTTTTTATCAAGTCTTTAGATATCCCCAAATTTTTCGGAGCACTTAAAGGACATAGATTGAATGCATATCCATTGTCGATTAGGACATGAGGTACCTCTTTTCCCCGCACTCCTCACGAAAATGTATAAAGCCTTGTTATACACTCTTCATTCTCTAGGGAAGTATTCATCCGAGAAGGAGATCGATCTTTAATAGTATCGCACCAACGAAGTCCTCTAGCTGGACTTCATTTATAGTCTCGGAACATGTATATCATTCAGCACCTTTATTAGAGCGTTCTTATGCTTCTCGGAGTTTATAAAGAGATCCGAGAGTGAAATTTGAGCAGGCATCTTGGAGTTATTCTATAACCTCATATTCACTCATCCTTACAACGGATTCAAGCTCTTCTACGTTCTCTTTAGTCGATGTTCTCTTTTCCAGTTCACCCTCCCTCGGGCGTAACATCTTTCAGACCTCAAAGACGACATCTATCTAGCCAGTTCCATAATCCTAAGATACCGCTTTGGATCATATTTCACTAGCGAAACCTTGAGCTTTCTTGGTTTGATTAATTCATTCGACCCTTCCCTACTTCGTCTAACTTGTCATCATTTAGTTTGATGACTATCAACTTGCTAGAGAGTCCTTCTTCTTCCACACTCATCGCATCCACTTTGTCTATGCTAATGACAAAAGGAGTGAAGCTTCTATCACTCCAACCAATTCATCTTCGTGAATATCCTCAATATTACATCCGCATGGAATGCTTAGCATATAGGAAACTTTTCTGGTGTTCTTTCGTCGAATTGCCTATGATGTTCCATTTTAACTCTTTGTATTATACCTTCCACTCTTACACCTATGTCGACGATGTGCTCTAAAGAGTAGTACCCATAAGCGCACATGCGATCAAATTATTTCGCAGGGAGCGACTTCGAGACGCACTCCACTGTTTCCTTTTCGGACAACAAGGGTTGCACTTTTTCAGCTTGTCTCTTCCATCTTCGGGCGGAGAGTTCAAAACTCTCATCTTCACCTTTGTTTATGTTGAGTATATAAGTTCTCCTGACATATCTTTTTAGCCCGGTTTCGAATCGTCGTACAAATTGCTCGATAAGTCCTCATTGCGAACCCGGTCTAAATCAATATATTGGAACCATAGTGACGCAGATCAAGTCAAGCTAAACTTGAGGTTGAGGATGAGGGCTTCATCGTCCTCATGACACCTAACCATCTTGCGGAGGTAAAACGAAACGTAGTTTAAGGGGCATCTAGTACCATCGTACTTTGTTGAAAACGTCACCCTCGAACTTGGACCTTGAGGTGGGATATTCCTTTCCCGAGTGATAGGAATCATAAGCTCCTTCAATTCGGACATCTTACCGGATAGCTCATTACACTTGCCGTGACATTCGGATTCCGACCCCATTTCGAAGTCTATGAATAAATAAAATGGGTATTGAGGTATTTTAGTAATCTCGCTCGTAATTGATCTCTAGAGTCGATCGACCAAAAGGGAATGACTAAATAGGATCTAAGTACGTGGACTAAAGAACTCGATCAAGGACTAGTACCTTGACCAAAAGGATTGTCAAGGGTATATTGTGAACCATCGCGGACCGATCTAGGATTACGTCGTAACGATTTGCTAGCATTGTGCAATTGGTTCGTGGGTGATTCCGCCCGACCATGGCATAATTTACGAATCAACCTAAACCGATTTCTAACGATCACATCCTTTTGGGACTGGCAATTACCCTCACAATTATATGACAACTAAGGTCGTTGTGATTCGAAAAAAATTCTTAAACGTGACGCAAATCACGGGTGGATACGCGTAACTCCCGAGAGCCGCCCGTCACCCAAGATGTCCTGAATTCTCAATCGGTCGATTTTGACCCACGAAGTAGACTTCGAAATTAGAGGCCGGACATCCGAGGATTTCATCATTTATTAATTGGACGTCGTCTCATTTAGCCCAGTGCTCATCGGGCCCTTTATCGGTGTTTGTTTCAGAATTTTCCGTTCATTCGTAGTTATAAGTTACCAAATTGCCTCCAGATATTAATTGCAAGAGCCAAAATTATTAATGGGGTTTGAAGTTTTGTCTTTTCCTCATTAATTCCCCTCCACCGCCCTACCTACCAATCTTTTCCCCATTAATTCCCCTCAACCACCACCACTTTATGTCACATCCAAGAACCCAAGCTCCTTCCACAAGCTTTTCCTCCATCTTTTCCTTATTCATAGTTGGATAACACTCTTTCCCTCACACTCTCTCTCTCACCCCAACCGAACACCCTTTCCCTCTCTTCCTCTCCCTTGCGTTCTTGCTCGGCCGCCCAAGACCGACCGCCCTTCGCTGCCACCGTGCCGCCCATCAGCCGCCGTTCGGCCGTGGGTTTGCCGTGAGCTTGAGAGGTTGATTTAGGCTCATTTGGTGGAGTTTTAAGCTCAAACTCAAGTAAGCAACTCCCTAATCCTTGAGTAGGCTAATGGGTTACTAATGAGCATGTTTAGGGCTTGATTTAGTGAAATTTTGGGCGTCGGGTTACTGTTCACAGAGGCGATCCGAAAATGAGAAATGTGGCTTAGGCGATCTTGGGAGTTGGAATGTGGAATTTTATGCTAGAAATGGATGATTGGGCCTAATTAGAGGTTAATAAGCATGGATGTAGGATCTCGGATCACTGTTCATTGAAGATTATTACTGTTCATTGCGACGGGTACTATTCATGACATAACCGAAAATGAGAAAGATGTTTGGATGATCTTAGAGACTTGATTGGAGGTTTTAAGCGGTTAGAGACTTGATTAGGGACGTTAGAATTGATCTATTATGCATATAGGGATCAAGTGATTAATCGTGGCTTATATGCATGACTAAATGTCAATTTGTACAATATTGGTCATGAGTGAATTTGATGCTACGACGTTGCCTTGAGGGTTCCAAATATGTTGCTAGAATTATTTGGTGTGTTTTGTTGCATAGTGACGTTGATTGGACCCTATTACTCTTTGGCTATGGCGTGGTGAGATAATGATTTAGAATTGAATCCTTGAAGTGCATTGGTATATTTGGTCATGTGAGTCAATTGGTGAGAATTTGGCTTATTCTTCCTTATACTCGATCACGAAGTGTTATAAATGTGAATCGACCGAATTGGGGGCATGGAATGCGCTTGAAACCCTGAAGCGCCTATATGACGCGGGGAATACGCTTGAAACCCTAAAGCGCCTATATGACGCGGGGAATGTGCTTGAATACCTTGAGGCGCCTATATGACGTGGGGAGTGTGATTATGAATAGCCCGAAACGATAATCGCTGGCCTGATTGTTGAGTATCCGAACCACATGAATTTATTACCGCATGTTGTGATTGAATTATTGTTAAGTGCCTAAGTACGAAGGTATTACTATATGATAGGTCGAATATTGATTTGAAGCATGTCCAAGTGTCAATCCTCTTTAAATGTTGATTTCAATGTGTTAATTACGGGCATTTGCTAGGTTTAGTGTTTTAATAAAATTGCTTGGAGGTACTGTTATCCTAGTCGAGGCTTAGGGGTTAGCTTATTGAGATTTATTCTCATAGTTGTATTCCAAAACCTTTCGGACCCCCGACCCCGAGGATGTCGATACTTTTGGATCACCGAAGGATTTTGAGTTCATAACCACATCGTACCGGTAGGATTGAGTCACGTGTACTATATGAAGGTTGACACCTTACGGGTAGATGATGGAGGTGATAGTCGGACACCGTATACTTTTGTATCCTGGACGTATAAGGATGGAGACACGCTTTTGGGCCCCTAAGAGAGTGCGTCATACCGAACGAGGTGCTGAGAGCCGTAGGGCAGATGGAGGCCACTGTTCCCGAGGACGAGTCCGTTGAGTCGGAGCTTCTAAAGCCCGAGGACCATGGCGAGGGAGGAGAGATCGTAGAGTCGAGGGATGCCGATGACGACCCCATGGACATCGCCGAGTTCGAGTTGGAGGTAGAGTCCGAGGACTTAGAGCCCGAGGTGAACGCTTCCACCGAGTGTACTTCATTCATTAGCCGTTGAGTCCTCTCGTCAACGAGTCCGACCTTTAGGTACAAAGAGGTCGGGTATTTAGGTAGTAGTCACCCTTTTTTTTGTAATGTTATGTTATTGTATTGTATGAATGATTGTGTTCTATGTTATCGAATCTCCAGCCTTCTTAAGTCATTCTCGTTGAGTGTTTTAATTTGGGTGTTGTGTCGCTTCCGCTTGTGTATATCACACTACGTTAAAATTTATCGCCATATAGATCCCTGGAATGAAGCCAAGCAACGGCAGTCAAGGGATGTTGGGGCGCTCAAAGGACACGGGGCGTGCCATTGCCCCTATAAGTCGGCCTTGCGACGATTCTGTATTTCGATTGCCCTTTGCGTCTCGAGTGCTTGCACGCCTTCCTCAACTTTTTGTTCATTAAGTTACATTGCTAGATAAGTCAATTTAGACACCATGCTAGCTAGATGACGCATGTGAGTCTCCATATTAGCCATATGAATAGGAGTCTCTTGCTCTTTTAGTTCAACTTAAGGATCTTCCATGATAGGTTCCTCATCCATTGCAACAATGAATTCTTCATCTACGTCATCTATTCCTCCTCGTCCATCGGGGATTATATCCTTCGAATTTACGAAGAAACTCAGAGGAGCGAAATATAGAACTTTAAAGTTGTAGCCTCTACTATCTAGGCCTAAATTATCAACTACATCGCTCTGCGTAAGGCCTCCTGTAAAATCTCTTGTCTCCTTTTCGAGCCTTTTCTAAGCATTCTTCATATTCATATGTATCTTCATCTTTAACGTTCGTCAAGTATCCATAAGGAACTCTCCATATTCCTCCTCTCGTAGCTCTCATCATGAAGTCGTCGGAGATTACATCTACCTTCACATACATCCCCTTGAAGGTATAGTTGTCAATCCTTCCAATGCTGCCTAAATTAACTATCTTCTCCAAGCATGATATCTTTTGCTTTTTAGAGATGCTTCCTTCTTCTGGATATTGGGATGCAATATCTATGACTTCTTGCAGCATCTTAATATCAACAATAAACTCCAATTGTTCCTCTTGCTCATCCTCAAATATCGTGTTGACTTTGCGATGTTCTGGTAGAGGATTTCGTTGTACATTTGATTCCGATTTGTCAAACTCTAGGATTCTACTGTCAATTAAAGCTTGAACCTTATACTTCAATGCAAGAGAATTGTCCACATTGTGTCCTTTTTCACCCATATGGTAGGCGCAGAATTGAGTCTTATCGAACCCGGGGAATTTGGGAGGATTTACCCTTGGTGGCTCTTCGGCAACCAAACGTCTCTCAAGAAGCATAGGTAAGAGTTTCAATAGAGGACGTTGAAGTGGTGTAAAAATTGATGTTTTCTCTTTTGGTTTAGATACTTTTGGAGTAGTCCAGGGCGTACTCCCTTGAGTTGAAATTGAATTTGGGAATTTCCTTGGCTTAACAGCATTGGGAACGAAGGCTACATCCCCTATTTGCTCCCTTTCGTGACATCCTAAATTTCGACCAATTTTCGAAGTTATGAATGAATGAAATATATCATTGGTGCATTTCAGTTAAATCTCACTCGGATTTGATCATTCTTAAGGAAACTAACCAATGGGGAATGGCTAGCTAGGAAAATCAAGTACGTAGACCTAAGAACTTGATCCTGGATTGACTCATTGGCCATAAGGATTGTCGAGAAAATATTTTGGACCATTATAGGCCGATTCTAGAGAGGTTTAGGAATGATTTGTTGATACCCTACAATTAGATCACGAGTGATTCCGTTTGACCATGTGTGGGTTCCGAACGTCCCTAAATCATTTTCTAACCATCGTGTCCTTTGGGACTACCGATGACCCTCGCAATTACATGACAACCAAGGTCGTTGTGCCTCGAGTAACTCTTAAACGTGATGATAATCATGGGTCGATATGCGTAACTCCTAAAAGTCGCCCGTTAGTTTGAGACATGAAGTTGCAATTGATTGATATTGACCATGAATTGGACTTGAAATTGAACGTTGAACTTTCAAGGATTTCAATAATAATGTTTTTATTATTTCAAGTCACCTCATCTGAAGCACGTGTATTTCGCGGTTCACCCCCAAAGTGTTCAAAAAAGTGAAATCTTATTTGGAAATGGGAAATGACTTTTTTACCCTTAGAAAATAAATATATTTTTATATTGGTCAAAGGGAATTTCGGTCATTTACACCCCCTAGTGACCGAAATTATTGGTGTCCACTAGTGAAGCAAATTACCCAAATACCCTTATTGCATTTGAAGAGAGAAATGAAGTGAATTAACGGTAGGTCTCACAAGTCCTTGTCTCATCGACTCAAGACTAATAATTCTACTAAATATCTCATCCCAAAATATCCTAACCTATCTTAGCTCTTCATCTTCTTCATCTTTTTCATTTTGGGACAACTTTCTCTCACTTCTCTCTCTTCTTTCCTCTCGACCGAACCACCTCACACCATCACCGCCGCCGCCAAACCACTATCCAGCCTCCACCAACCACGCCGTTAATCTCCAGCAGCCTCCACCGGAGCACCACGCCGCCGTTGAGCTATTTGACGCCGTGGAACGTCAACCGAACCGAACGCCCGCCGAGGAGCCGCGCCGCGGTGCCACCATTGGTTCTCGATTTTTTTAGCCTTTTACCCGAAGCTTTTAACTAGATTTCAAGGTAAATAAATTTCTAAACCTTGACTAAGTGGTTAGGTTGCTAAAGGATGTTAGATTGGACGATTTTGGATGAAAACTTGCTTGGTTGTGTTCTTGAAATGCCTTGGCCGAATTTTGTGGTATATGATGATCGTGTGGTCTTGATTTGATGAGTTCATCATGGATTTGATCGTGTGGCTGAAGTTAATCGTTGCTTTATTATGGTTAAATCGTATGGTTCTGATTGATTGTTGCTTTAATGTGATTGAATCGTGCGGTTCTGATTAATCGTTGCTTTATTGTGATTGAATCGTGTGGTTTCGATTAATTGTTGTCTTATGATGATTTAATCGTGTGGTCCTGATAGGTTGATCATTTTAGTGTGATTTAATCGGGTTGTCCCAATCGATGGTTGCTTGAATAAGATTAGATCGTGTGGTCCCGATTGGTTGAAGCTTTAGTATGAGTTAATCATGTGGTCCCAATCGGAAATTGCTTCAGTGTGAGTACATTATGTGGTCGTGATTGAGTGATTGAAAAGTTTAGAAAAATCGTGTGGTTCCGATCTGTTAATTGGTAAGATTAGGAAGATCGTGTGGTTTCGATCGGTTAATCGGGAAAGTATAGTAATATCGTGTGGTATTGATCGATGGATCGGGAGGATTAGTAAGATCGTGTGGTTTTGATTGAATAATCGTAAAGTTTAGCAAGATCGTGTGGTCTCGATCGAGTATTCAAGAGAGTAATACTAATATACTTTCTTTTCCGAGGACATTTAAGGACAATTGTGAAAGTTATACCCTGAGGCGTTATTACGCGGGGATATTGTGTATTTGAGACTATATATACTATTGCGGAAGTTATACCCTCAAGCGTTATTACGCGGGGTCAATATGTATACGAGAGTATATTATACAATAATGCGTTATTACGATGGGTTTTGTATTCATCCTGAGTCATTAAATGCGAGATACTAACCTGAGGCGTTAAATGTTGGTCATATCGATTTGAGGCGTTATTACGCTGATTCGGAGTACTATATGGCCTCGGGCATTATTACAATGGCATTGAAAGTAATCACACCGACTCGAGGCGTTATTATGCGGGTCGGGAGCATTATTGTGGCTCTGAGCCGTTATTACGCGGGTCTCCTCTTATATTATAACCTTGATAAAGGATTTGAGATTTGGAGAATGATATGCATTTTAATTCAACTGGATATATGACGTTGATTATTGTTTTATGATTGAGTGCATTTAGTTGAGTTCATTAGTTATTATAACCTTGAATACTTAGGATGTGTCCGGAGGCACTATCACCCTAACCTAGGCTTAAGAGTTTATTTGCTAAGATATATTCTCACCCCGTCGTGGGTTAATATTTTTCAGACCCCGAACCCTGAATATGCCTCCCGTACGTTTTGGTATCTCGATGGATATGGACACGTTTATCGAGGAGTTGTCGGTAGGTTTGGATAAGGTGTATATAAGGAACGGAACTATAGTGTGGGTAGATGAAGGGGGAGAATATTGGAAGCCCCATCGCTCTAAATCTTGGTACTACCGCTCGGGAGATGACCGGAAAGCCGTTGAAGCCCTCGGAGATACCAAGAGAAGGAATTTTAGAGTGGTGCCATCCTACTCCAAATTGAAGGGGATCTAGTGCATTCCGTAGCCGAGTTTAGGAATATCCCCAAGAAGTCCCCAATTGTCGAGGAAGATCTTGAGGTTATCGAAGTGTCGACATCCGAGGAAGACGACGACGAAGAGGACTCCACGGAGGTTTGCTTGGATAGCATCTTCGAGTACAACCCCGTGAAGAAGAGGCGAGGCCGAGGATAGTGATTCCGACTAGCTATTAGAGTAGAAGGTTTCTTTTGGACGCTCTCTTAGGATAAGGGTTTGATAGAGGGACCGAGAGGGTGGTCTTGATTTTGGTCCAATCCCCCGGGTACTTTGTATGTTTGACTTTTGGTCCCGATTGTTGTAAAAAGTACTAGTTTGTTATGTATATAAAGTTTGTTTCCATCCCAAATCATCTCTGTTTATTTGTAAGCTGTTTTGCATTCGCTTCCGCATGTGCATATTATACTCGATTGGTTTGAAAATTGTTGGCCTTTGGTTCTTGGGAAATTGCTATTAAGAATGGCCAAGTATGATGTTGGTGTGCCCGTAGGGTTCGGGACGTGACATCCCCATTTGATTGGTATCGGAGCATGGTTAGCTTGATCCAAGTTAATTGAGGTTTGGAGTAATAAGGAGTGACAATTTTGGGATGGTTAGATAGTGAGACCTTAGGAATTCGCTAGAGTTAGGCACGAAATGCATGTCATATGAATTGGCGCATGTGATTGACACAATTGATTGATGTCACCCAAGGTGATTAGAAGGCTGTAGAGTCTCGCATGTAGCGTTGTCTCGATGTTTGACCGTTGCCTATCGATGTGATAGATGGTTTGTTATGATTATAACAAGTTCTGAGATGCGTCGGGACCCGAGGTAAGAATGAAGAATGTTGGTTGTAGTACCCTTGATATGTTTGTTGTGAGTTGACTTCCTTGATTGTGAATGCTACCTTGATGTGTAGCATAGAACTACTAGACTTAAGTAGATGGCTTAGGTTTCTAATTCCTTGATGGAATTATAGTGGTTCGAGTGTTATGAAAAGTTAGCAATAATGAATAACCGAGGTAGAGGTGCTAGAGGAGCGTCTAATTCAAGGGCCCAAGTTGTGGAGGACCCGAGAATGGATGGACTCCTTAGGGCTCTAGAGGAAATTAGAAATTTAATGGGTAAGCGGGCTCAAGAACGAGCGACACTATTGCCAAAGCCGCCGAGGGCGTTCTTGCCATTGCTAATGGAGCAAATGGGAATCAAGAGAATGATAATGTGAATAGACAGATGCACCCAGTTAGCGTAACAGTTTTGAAGCTAAAACCAACTAGGTTTAATGGGAAAGGTGATCCGGAGATTGCTCCTCATTGAGTAGAGGATTTGGAGAAGGCATTTTTAAGTTCTAGGGTGCACTAAAGAGGAAAAAGTGACCTTGGCAGTCCACAATCTTCAAGATATCTTGCTAGTGAATGGTGGAAAGCCACCAAAGGAAGAGTTTTTCCCGAGGGTACAGTTCTAAATTGGACCGCCTTTGTTGAGATGTTTAATGGGAAGTATTTCTCTAAGACGGCTTAGGAACGAGAAGATGTTGGAGTTTTAGCAGCTTCATCGAATTAGATGACGATCGATTAGTATGAAGCAGAATTTTCAAGATTGTCAAAGTATGCGCCAAAGATGGTCGAGAATCCTTTAGACAGAGCGATAAGGTTCCGGGATGGATTGATCTTGTTGAACTTGAGGGATTATGATGAACTTTATGAAAGAGGGATTATGATGAACATGAAAGAGAGGGCTGTCGCTCTGGATCGCGGTTTATGCCGGCTAGGGACAATCGCCGGTTTGCAAGAGGCCTATGGTAGGGAATCGACGTTTCATTCCTCATATCGGAGAAATAATGGGAAATCGGCGTACTAGTTTAACTGGAATTGCAGACTTTGTGGAAGGCGGCATGAAAAAGGACCTTGTTTGAGCAAGACAGAAGCGTGTTTTAAGTGTGACAAGCTTGATCATCATATAAGGAATTGTCCAGAGCAAGCCATAGGATCCCAATTTTAGCCCCGGTGAACTTAGGCAAGACTTCAAGTTGGAGCCACTCCGCAGAATAATTAGAATAGACCGCCAGCTCAAGAGAGATTTTATGCGGTGGCCGCAATGCGGCCGAGAATGCTCCTGGCGTGGTCACGGTATGGTCTCTTTATGTGATCATACTGTTTATGCTTCATTTGACCCTAGAGCATCACATTCCTTTTTATTTGTGCAATTTGTGGAATTAGGTGGAATTGAGTCAAAATTACTAGAAGTATTGCTGCATGTAACCACACCCTTAAAGGATATAGTATTGGTTTCATTAGGGTGTTCGGGATGTAAGATAATCATTGATGGTAGGGAGGAATTAATAGACTTGGCAGTTTTGATCATGCATGACTTTGACGTGATAATTAGGATGGATTGGTTGGGGAAACAAAGGGATGTTTTGGATTGTGGTAGCAGGGTGATCCCATTCAATCCGATTGGTCATCCTGGATATGAATTTGCGGGAAGTCGAAGAGGAATCTCGATTCCTTTAATCTCGTCACTTGAAGTGACTAAGTTGTTAAACGAAGGATGCCAAGGGTATCTGGCTGTAGTAGTTGACTCATTAGTTAGAGGACCGAGGCTAGAGGATATAGCCATGGTGCGCGATTTTCCCAATGTCTTTCCGCAAGAATTGCGGGATTGCCTCTTGAAAGGGAAGTGGAATTTGTAATTGAGTTAGCCCTTGGGACGGAACCGATTTCTAAGGCGCCCTACAGAATGTCTTTATCGGAGTTGAAGGTCCAAATGCAAGAATTTCCGGACAAAGGATTCATCGCCATGGGGAGCGCCGGTCTTATTTGTGAGGAAGAATGATGGGTCATTGCTTTTGTACATTGACTATCGGCAGTTGAATCGGGTAACCGTTAAGAACAAGTATCCATTGCCGGGGATAGATGACTTGTTTGATCAACTGCAAGGGGCATCACTATTCTCTAAGATAAACTTGAGGACAGGCTACCCTCGGTTATGGATTAAGAAGGAGGACATACCGAAGACCACTTTCCGTACGAGACATGGACATTACGAGTTTATGGTTATGCCGTTTGGATTGACTAATGCCCCGGTTGCATTCATGGATCTGATGCATCGTGTATTTAAGGAATATTTGGATCAATTCGTAATCGTCTTTATAGATGACATTCTGATTTACTCGAGGAGTAAGGATGAACATAAAGTGCAACTAAGGATTTTCCTAGAGACGCTAAGGGAACACTCGTTTTATGCGAAGTTTAGTAAATGCAAGTTTTAGCTGAGTAAAGTAGCATCTTTGGACATGTAGTTTCTGGAGAAGTGATTTCTATGGACCCAACTAAGATTCAAGCGGTTATGAATTCGCCGAGACCAACGTCGAATCGAGGCTCGAAGTTTCTTGATCGGTAGGTTACTATAGAAGCTTTGTGGAAAAGTTTTCTAGGATAGCCATTCCGTTGACCAGATTAACGAAGAAGGCGACGAAGTTCGGATGGATAGATAAGTGCGAAACGAAGTTTTCAAGAGCTCAAACATAGATTGACGATCGCACTGATACTAACGATTCCTTTTGGACCCGGGAGGCAATGAAATTTATAGCGACGCATCCTTGAAAGGATTGTGATGCGTGTTGATGCAACATGGAATGGAGGTTGCATATGCCTTGCGTTAGCTAAGACCGTATGGGATGAACTACCTAACGCATGATTTGGAATTTGCGGCGATTATATTTGCCTTAAAGATTTGGAGACATTATTTGTGGGGAGAAAGGTTTCAAATTTACGCAGACCATTAGAGTCCGAAGTATCCGTTTTCCCAAAAGGAATTGAATATGAGACAACATCGATGGATGGAGTTGCTCAAGGACCATTATTGTGATATCCTATATCACCCTGGAAAAACAAATAAGGTAGCGGTTGCGTTGAGTCAAAATTCAAGCATCGCACATTTAATGATTAAAGAGTGGACTTTGCTTGAAGAATTGAGGGATTCAAAGTTTAAGCTTGAAGTTTGTCACCTCTCAACTTTGCTGGCTACTTTGACGATTGAATCTAAGATCCAGGCAAGGATTAAGGTGTTGCATTCGTAGACCCCGATATTCAAAAGATTCTAGAGATGGATACAGCCAAAAGAAAACCTGAATTTCAAGTGGCCGAGGACGGAATCTTGGAGTTTCGTGGACGTTTGTGTGTTCCTAACAATGAGGAACTTAAGGAGAAAATCTCGTTAGAAGCTCATTGAAGCAGCTACAGAGTGTATATCCAGGTAGTACCAAGATGTATCGAATTTACGTCGGTATTACTAGTGGAATGGGATGAAAGTAGACGTGGCGAAGCATGTGGCCAAGTGCTTGACGTGCCAACAAGTGAAGGCACAACATTGTACGCCTAGTGGATTACTTCAACCGTTGGAGAAAAGAACAAGTTTCGAGGAACAAGACAATTCTACTAGTCAATGTGATTTGGGAATACCATGGAACGGAAGGAGCCACCAGAAAAAGTGAAGAAGCAATAAGGCGCCAACACCCACATTTATTTGAATAGTTAAGCTTGTTGTAAATTTCGAGGACGAATTTTTTGTAAAAAGGGGAACAATTGTGACATCTTTAATTTCGACCCATTTTCGAAGTTATGAATGAATGAAATATATCATTAGTGCATTTCAGTTAAATCTCACTCTCGATTTAATCATTCTTGAGAAGACTAACCAATGGGGAATGGCTAGCTAGGAAAATGAAATACGTGGACCTAAGAACTTGATCCTAGATTGACTCATTGTATCACGCCCGAATCCTTCGAGCGCGCTACATCCCTCAACCTGGCGAACTTACGCTCATCTTTCCCGGGATTGATACTTTGCGATAAACTTAACGTAATGCTATATGCACATGCGGAAGCGACACAACACCCTAATGATAAAATTAAACAGAATGACTTAAGAAGACAAGAGGTTCGATAGCATAGAACATAATCATTCATACAATCAATGACATAACATTACACAAACATTCGACGAGGGTAATACAACTCAAAAGGGGTAACTACTACCTAAACACCCAACATACTATCCTAAGGGTCGGACTCGCCATCCGTAGACTCGGCGGCAGGTGAAGCGTACTCGGGCTCCGACTCCCGGATTCCAACTCCATGGGGTTATCCTCGGCATCCCTTGGCTCCACGATCTCTCCGACCTCACCAGGGTCCTTGGGCTCGGGAGCTCGGCTCGGCTACATGCTCCGGCTCGGCGGCCTAACCTTGGGAACGACGGCCTCCATCTCGTCTCGTGGCTCTCAAAGACTCGTCCGTATGACCTAGTCCCTCGGTGGCCCAAAAAGCCCGTCCACATCCTTGTACGTCCAATACGAGAAGATGTACGGTATCCAACTTTCACCTCCCTCATCGACCCACACGGTGTTAGCCCTTCTATCGTACACTTGGTCCGGACCTACTAGATACTCGGTGACTACGGACTCAAAATCTTACGGCAGTCCAAAAACGTCGGCATCTTCGGTGGTCGGTGGTCTAAAAAGTAGGTTCTACTGAGTGGTGAGATTACATCCCAAGTAAAGTGGATCTAAGCCGACCCTAGGGTATGGTACCTTCGAGCAAACTAACTACCACAATCAACTAGACAATCACATACAAATTATTCTACGTATATGACTAGCTCAAACCGACACAACATAAATTCCTAAAGCAACAAAGTCACGATTACTACGAGGCTTTCGACTTAGGCACTATCACTAATCAGTCATACGTGGCATCAATTCTCAAGCTCGCGTCCCAACGGCTCGGGCCTATAAGCACATACTTTCAATAATCTAGCCCGCGTAAAAACGCATCGAGCTTAATAACAGATTCTCAATATTCAAGGCCCGCGTAATAACGCATCGGGCTTAATAACGGATTCTCGGTATTCGGGCCCGCGTAATAATGCAAAAAGCTTAATAAGTATACATAGTTATGAGCTCAATTCATAGACCGCGTAATAACGCATCAGGTCGGTCCCGCGTTTAACGCATCGGGGTATGAGTGCATACGGGATATGTCAAAGTAATATACAATCGGCTTTAAACCCCGCGTTAGTACGCATCGGGTACTAGTATTCATACCGCCACATTCAGCGCGTCTCATTTACTAACTTCATGATCAAGTATAACAAATATGCTCAATTCCCAACAATTTGATCATGCTACCCGACACATGGTTCCGCGCATCACAATTTAGCCGATTCCCACATTGACATATTCAGAGTTCGCATATCAATTTAAAGTACTACGACACACTCTTAATGCACCAATTTCTACTCGGCCCGGCTAAACCACGTAGAGCCCCATTTCAATTCCAACCCAATTTTTCTCGATCCGGCACCAATTCCAGTACACTATAACACATCTCACACACATGGCCGAGCACATTGTGTTCCCAACTCAGAATGTTTCACAATTTCGCAACACAAAAGGCCATCGAACCTTAACCAAGCATATTGCACATTTTAGTACCCAATCACGCCCAAATGGTACCTAACTCGAACTCATCATGCAATCTCCGTTCTTCACCATTTTAGGCCATCACTACACGCTTGAACTGGCCCCAAACATGCTCATTTCCCAGTATTAAATTTCGGAT
The DNA here is from genome assembly GCA_021437795.1 of Rhodamnia rubescens. Classification (NCBI taxonomy): domain Eukaryota; kingdom Viridiplantae; phylum Streptophyta; class Magnoliopsida; order Myrtales; family Myrtaceae; genus Rhodamnia; species Rhodamnia rubescens. The sequence continues at coordinate 1,277,151 of JAILYA010000035.1, forward strand.
CACAACAGCCCATTCATTTCCAAAATCGATCCCCACATTTTACGCCCAAACAGCCCACTTATTGCTCTAAAACATGACATAACAAGCCCCTTAGTATCCCATAAGCAAAGGAGGTCTGGTTCGGTTCAAGCATGGAAGGTGAGGTTCGGCCCATGAAATCCTCTCTAAAAACTAACTGCATGCACTACCCTAGGTCTCACAAGATCCCAAAACATGAATGGAGCCCTTTACCTCCGTAAATGGCCGAGCAACCGGTTAGACAACTCCTCCAATTTGTTACTGCACCAGCGCCCAAGGAGAAGAGAGAGGGACGGCGGCAGCTCACGGTGGCTCACGGCCAAGATGGGAAGGCTAGATGGTGTGGAGATGGCTGCAGCTCCTCACGCTGGCGGGATGGGGATGCCGAGAGAGAGAGAGTCGGGCGAGAGAGAAAGATGTGAGAGTGAGCTTGAGAGTTTGAGTGAAAATGGAAGGGAGGGAATGAGAGGGGGAGGTTGCTTCAGCCCATAAGAGACGGGAGAGGGTGAGATTGAGTGATTAGACATCCATCAAGAGTGACAAGATGATAGGGTGGTTATATGACATGAATAGTAGAAGTGGTTGTGGGGTTTTTGGGGAAAATGGGGCTTTTGGGGTTTCTTGGGATTTGAACTTTCAAGAGCACTTTTCCCTCCAATTTTTCTTGTCAATTTCGGCTGACGTGGGGTGGTTGTGGGGTGGTCGAATTTCCTTCGCGATTTCTCAAGATACCGAATGAAATTCGGGGCCGGAGCGTACTTTTCGTTTCACGGTTTGATTTCCACTTTTTCGACTCATACTAGCGATATAAAATCCTTATTAACTCGGTGAGGGAAACGCCGCCCCGGGCGGGACGCGATCGTCAGGAATCGGTTCGGGGTCATCCGCAAATCATGCTATGGTCTAGCGGAATCACCCGCGTCCCAATCACACGACGCTAGCGGATTGTTTTGACACTAATCTTAGATCGACCTGCATAGCCTAGAATGTACCCTCGGCGATCCTTATGGTCAGGATATTAGTCCGCGGCCGAGTTCTTTAGTCCGCGTACTATCCTATTTAGCCGTTCCCCTTTCGTCGGTCGTCTCTAGAGTGATTAATTCCGAGCGAGATTACTAAAATACATCGATACTCATTTTATTCATAAACTTGAAATGGGGTCGGAATTCGGAATGCCACAACTTTTCCCCTTATAGAAATTTCGTCCTCGAAATTTAAGAAACTTTCTACTCGAACAGGTGGGGATGTTGACGCCTCATTACTTCCTCGCTCTCCCAAGTGGCTCCTTCAATCCCGTAGTGCTCCCAGATTACCTTCGCGGTGGAGTCGTCTTGTTCCTCAAGACTTCCTCTTTCCCGTCCTCGATCCTCACTGGCATTTCCACGTACGTCACCGGTTCGTACTTCCGTAGCATTGACACGTGAAAACGTTATGGACTTACGACGGGTTTGGCGGCAAGGCAACCCGATAGGCCGAGTTCCAATCCGGCCTCGTATCTCAAAAGGTCTTACGTATCTCGGGCTCAGTTTCCCTTTCTTTCCGAACCGAGATAGTCCTTGCATTGGCGATACCTTGAGGAATACATGGTATCCCACTTGGAATTTCAAAGGCTTACGCCGTCTATCGGCGTAGCTTTTTGGCGACTACGAGCGGTCTTAAGTCTTTCTCTAATCACCTTCACCGCCTCAACCGATGTTCCACCAACTCGGTTCCCGTTATTATTCTTTCACGGACTTCGTCCCAACATATGGGGGTTCCGCACGCACTACCATACAAGTGCTTCGAATGGTGCCATCCCAATACTCTGCCGATAGCTGTTATTATAAGCGAACTCCACAAGGTGCAAATCGCTTCTCCCAACTTCCTTTGAAATCTATGACATACGCCCGTAACATGTCTTTTAATGTCTGGATAGTTCTCTCGGACTATCTCGTCCGTCTAGGGATGTAGGCGGTACTGTACTACAACTTTGTCCTCATTGCCTCCCGCAGCTCTTCCCGAATGATGCGGTAAACTTGGGGTCTCTGTTTGATGTGATTGTCACTAGGACTCCATGTAGTCGAACAATTTGTCGCATATATAATTCGGCATATCTATCCATGGCGAAGTCCTTTCGCATTGCTAAGAAATGCGTAGACTTGGTCAATTGATCTACGATCACCCATATGGAGTCATGTCCCCTTTGACTCCTCGGTAAGGCCATAACAAAATCCATCGTAATATGCTCCCACTTCCACTCGGGAATCTCCAAAGGCTAAAAGTAGGCCTCCCGGTTTACGATGTTGCGCCTTCACTTGCTGGCACGTCAGGCCCTTCACTTGCTGGCACGTCGGACATTTTGCCACGTGCTTTGCGACATCCACTTTCATCCCGTTCCACCAAGTAATACGTCGTAAATTTCGATACATTTTCGTGCTACCCGGATGGATACCGTAACCACTTCGTGGGCTTCCGACAGGATTCTATCCCTTAATTCCTCATCATTGGGTACGCACAGCCTTCCGTGAAACATCGGGGTCCCGTCCTCTAACACTTGGAAATCAGGCTTCCTTTTCTCCTTATCCATCTCGAGAATTTTTCGAACTTCATCGTCCGTAGATTGCAAGACCTTAACTCTTTCTCGAATCTCCGGTTCCACTCTCAACGTGGCCATCAAACTAGGTAGTTGGCACACTTCAAGCTTAAATCTGGAATCTCTTAATCCTTCCAACAGAGTCCACTCCTTAACCATCAAGTGCGCCATGCTTGATTTCCCTACCGAGTGCATCCGCAACCTTATTCGCCTTCCCCGGGTGATATAGAATGTCACGGTCGTAGTCCTTAAGCAGTTCCATCCATCGACGTTGTCTCATATTCAATTCACGTTGGGAGGACAAATACTTCGGACTTTGGTGGTCGGTGTAAATTTGGAACCTCTCTCCACACAAGTAATGTCTCCAAATCTTTAATGCGAACACAATCGCCGCTAGCTCCAAATCATGCGTCGAGTAGTTCATTTCATGAGACCTTAATTGTCACGACGTGTAAGCAACTACCCATGCTGCATCGAACGCATCCTAATCCTTTTAATGATGCGTCGCGATATATCTCGTAACCTCCCGGCCGGAAGGAATCGTCAATACCGGCACGGTCATCGGTTTATGCTTGAGTTCTTGGAAGCTTCCTTCGCACTTGTCCGTCCATTCGAACCGTGTATCCATCCTGGTCAGCTTCGTCAAAGGAGTCGCTACCGACGAGAACTTTTCTACAAATCTCCGATAGTAGCCGGCCAATCCTAAGAAACTCCGAACCGGTAACTAAAGTCGGCCTCCGTCGATTTATAACCGCCTCAATCTTTGTAGGGTCCATCGATATCCCATTTTCACATATGATGTGTCCGAGGAATGTCACTTCGTGGAGCCAAAACTCGCACTTACCGAACTTAGCGTAAAGCGAGTGCTCTCTTAATGTCCGTAGAACCACACTCGGTGTTGCTCATGTTCCTCGGAGCTCTTCGAATAAACCAGGATGTCGTCGATAAAGACGATGACGAACTCGATCCAAAATATCCCCTAAACACCCTTTGCATTAGGTCCATGAAAGCGGCTGGGGCGTTGGTCAATCCAAACGGTATAACCGTAAATTCGTAATGACCACACTTTGTCCGAAACGCCGTCTTTGGTATGTCCTCCTTCCTTATCCTCAATCGATGGTACCCGGGTTCTCAAGTCTATCTTGGAGAACATCGTAGCTCCTTGCCTACCCAACCAATCCATTCGGATTATAACATCAAAGTCGAACATGGTTAGCACGGCCAGGTCTACCCTTCCCTCACTACTCCCGACAACTATCTTACAGTCCTTGTAGCCTAACAAAATCAATACTCTATCCGTTAATTGGGTAGTTACGTGCAACTCAACATCCAACGGTTTTAATGCCATTTCAGCCAACGCAAAGCAACCGAGCAGATACAAATGAGTGCGATGGTCCAAGGTCAAACAATGCATAGGCAGCATGATTATATAATGTAACCGTACTGTGACCACACCAAGCGCATTCTCCGCCTCCTTGCGAGCCACAGCAAACACTCGTCCCTCGAGCTGGCGGTCTATTCAAGTTGTTTTGCGGAATAGTTCCGCTGGCGGTCCATACCGGGGTCGATGTCCTTGCGATCGTGGTCCCGGAGTTTGACTCGGGCAGTTTCTTATATGATGGCCCAATCGGTCACACTTGAAGCACGCGCCCATTCTCGCTCGGGCACGGTCCATTCCCGTGCTTTCTACCGTATGCAGCACAATTCCAGTTGGTCGATGGATAGGCTTCCCAATGTTTTTCCGAACTAGAGGGATGAAGCGTCCGTTGCCCGTCATTGGCGTTGTGCCAAGTTGACGATTGTCTTTGACAGGAGCAAATCGCGAACCAGATGCAGCAGCCTTTTCCTTCATATCCCTTTCAATCATCTGTCTCGCTCGTAGAACTCTTCATAGGTCCTCGGGTTTAGTGCGATCATCGACTATGAAGGTCAAGCCTCGATCCATCTCGAAACCTTCGCGCCTTATCTATCGGGTTCTCTATCATCCTCGCGCGTACCTTAACAGCTTAGCAAACTCCGCCTTATACTCGTTGATCGTTAACTAGTTTTGGCGAAGGTGCTGGAATTCTACCAGCCTTCCGCTCTTGAGCGGTCTCTCGAGAAATACTTCCCGTTAAATGCTTTAGTAAAGGCAGTCCAAGTGAGAGCAGCGCCTCGGGAAATACTCTTCCTCCGGTGGCCTTCCACTAATCATCCGCGATACCCTTTAACCTGGTAAGCCGCTAGAGTGACCTTTCCTCATCGGTGCACCCAAGAACCTCAAAGGCCTTCTCCAGCTTCTCAATCCATCGAGGTGCCATCTCGGGATCTCCAAAGACCATCGAACTAAGCTGGCTTCAGCTTCAGAAATTGTTCCACTAGTTGGCTCATCAAGCGATTCCCGTTTCCTCCTCCATGATTATTCCCATTTGCCACGTTGGCGGTGGTTACAGCAGCCTCTCGCAGCTCGAACAACGGCAGTGCCCCTTTCCCCGAGCCCCGCTTTCGCCCATGAGTTACCAATTTCTTCCAAAGCCCCGAGAACTCCATCAATTCTCGGGTCCTCTATTTGCGCCCTCGAGCTAGAAGCTCACCTTGTCTCTCTAGTTCTGTTGCTCATCCTAGTTAATCCTTACAACACCCGAACCACCCATAACTCCACTCGGGAGTCATAAACCTAAATTAATGACTAGCCTACCAGGTTTATGTCACGACTCATGGTGACAGCCACAACAAGATAAACACTTCACACGGCAAGCAATCAAACAATCAAGGGGATCACATTCCAGGGTTCGGGCTCTTACCTTAAGTCCACACGCATATGCAACTCGGTAAAATGAAATTCAACCAGCCACTCATTCAACAAACAAAGACACCAAGCCACAACAATCAGTACCAAGTACAAAGCTCCCATAGTCTTATAATCACCAAAGGTGATGCCAATCCAATATGCCGATTACAAGCGCCAATTCATATGTCATGCATTTCGTGCCTAACTCTAGTGGATCTCTTAAGGTCTCACTATCCAGTCGCTTCTAAGTCATTCCTCCTTTCTACTCCAAACCTCAATCGTCCTAGATCGAGCTGACCTTGCTCGATACCAATTTCAACTAGGTTGTCACGCCCGAGTCCTTCGAGCGCGCCACATCCCTCAACCTCGGCGAACTTACGTTCATCTTTCCCGGGATCGATATTTGCGATAAACTTAACGTAATGCCATATGCACATGCGCAAGCGACACAACACCCTAATGATAAAATTAAACAGAATGACTTAAGAAGACAAGAGGTTCGATAGCATAGAACATAATCATTCACACAATCAATGACATAGCATTATACAAACATTCGAAAGGGGTAATACAACTCAAAAGGGGTGACTACTACCTAAACACCCAACATACTATCCTAAGGGTTAGATACGCCATCCATAGACTCCGCAACAGGTGAAGCGTACTTGGGCTTTGACTTCTCGAGTCCAACTCCAGCTCGGATTCGGAAGTCTTCTTGGGGTCATCCTCATCATCCCTCGGCTCCACGATCTCTCCGACCTCACCAGGGTCCTCGGGCTTAGGGAGCTCCGGCTCGGCTATTGGATCCACGCTTCGGCGGACTCGTCCTTAAGAACGACGGCCTTCATCTTTCCTACGGCTCTTAGCACCTCATCCGGTATGACGCAATCCCTCGGCGGCCCAAAAGGCGTGTCCCCATCCTTGTACGTCCAAGACGAGAATATGTGCGGTATCTAATTTTCACCTCCCTCATCGACCCACACGGTGTTAGCCCTTCTTCTATAGTACACCTGGTCCGGACCCTACTGGATACTCGATGGCTACGGACTCAAAATTCTTTCGGAGTCCAAAAGCGTTGGCATCTTCGGTGGTCGATGGTCCGAAAAGTGGGTCCCACGGAAGGGTGAGATTACATCCTAGTAAGGTGGATCTAAGCCGACCCTAGGGTATGGTACCTCCGAGCAAACTAACTACCACAATCAACTAGACAATCACATATAAATTATTCTACGCATATGACCGGCTCAAACCGACACAACATAAATCCCTAAAGAAACAATCGGGTCACGATTACTACGGGGCTTTCGACTTAAGCACTATCACTAATCAGTCATACGTGACATCAATTTCAAACAGTCAATTCTCAAGCTCGCCCCAACGGCTCAAGCCTATAGCACACACTTTCAATAATCGGCCAACATAAACACGCATTGTCACGCCCGTATCCTCCGAGCGCGCAACATCCCTCGTTGTCGAAGAAATCTCGCAACTCACCGGGATCGCAAACGGACGTAAAACACGCGAGATGCAAATGCAAGCGGAAGCAATGAAAACAAACCCGACAATGAATATAGAATGACCTTAGAACATAACACCAAATTACATATAACATAGCCAGGTAAATTCAAGGTTCATACGGACCACCGGGAAATAAAACGACTACGACTCAAGGATACGGCACGGGGACACAAAAGGGAACTCCCTAAACATAACCACTCGTCGACACATGAGGGTCCAAAAGCAGGGATAAGGACCTCTACACACCTAAGGGTCGGGCGTCATCATCGAAGTAAACTCGGCAGGGGAGCGTACTCCGGGGAGAAACTCGTCACGATGGCTCCACTAAACGCCTGCTCGGCTCCTCCCATGGCTCTTCCTCCGGCACCTCTTCCGGGTCCTCCTCTAGATCGACGCCTCCCCGGTATCAACTCTTCTTCCGGTTCGAACTCCTCTTCGGGTTCCTCCATCTCCTGGTCATGTGCCTTGGATCCACGACGTGAACTACGTTCGGGATAGGCTAGGGAAGCATCGTGGGTCCATCATCGGGCTCATCAGGTTCTAAGTTCCCTCCATCCAGAGCGGGAGTCCGGGTATGGGAGACCTTGGCTCGGGGTCGGTCCAACTACGAGTCCAAGGACGGGGAGTCTCGAAGGTGAAGCTATCGGGAGTCTAGGTCCGCGGCATCCAAGACGTGCTTCGGGAATCACCTCCTCCCTCAAAGGTCCGGATAAATAATCCCTATCCTTATAAGTCCAAGAGAGGAAGGAATAAGGGGTCAAGTATCCTCCTCGCGTCGTCGATCCACAAGGTGCTAACCCTCCGATAATACGTCCGATCTCGGTCCCACTCTATACTCGGGAATCACGGGCTCAAACCGAGTCGGTAGTCCAAAAAAGTAGCGGCATCGCGGCGATCGTGGTCGAGGGTCCGAAAATGTTAGTCCCACGGAGGGGTGAGATCGACATCTCGCAAGCGAGGCCTAACCTATCCTAAGGTCTTAGTACCTCCCAGACAAAACACGGCATGCAAACAATCCAATCCAAACAAGCAGACAGTGGTCCATTCAAAGTGCACAAATAAAACAATCATGTACAGAACCACCCGGAACATGCCCAATCACACAAGTCGATCCTCGTACCATAGGGCTCACATACCACTTCCATGATTTAGTATCATAATCTCATATATCAAGTACAAGCCTCGGACTCTTAGGCACACGGCATTGTACGTATAAATACAGATATTTTTGTGTGCACACCGTGGTCTCGCGACACTTAGGAATACGCCCCATCTATTTAACGGTTTCGGACACTTAGGAACACGACCGGATTAAGTCTCGGATTCTTGGGCGAACACGGCATACTATACGGCCTCGGACGCCTCAATTGAACACGACTTTATAATCTCATGTATAGGTCATACACAAAGGGCCTCATGCCCTAATATCACAATATTGCAATTCCACAATTACTTGGGCTATTTAGCAAGTCAATACCATCACGAGCTCGAATCGGGCCAATTGCCACATATCGCCTCACAAGGCCAATCATGCAATTACAAGGGGTCTCACACTAGCCAAGACATCACAATATCACATAAAATGCATTTAAAGCACCCCCAATTCAGAATTACTACTTTTGATACCAACGGTCCCAATCGAGCGAATTCCACATTTTCTCTTACAAAGCCACACACTTAATCCCAAGAGGCTTCACACATGCCAAGGCATGTAAAAGTCATTCTAAACCACCTTTCAAGTGCCCCACATCAGAATTACAACATTTAGCACCCACTAACCATTTTAGTGCACAATTGCTCCAATTGAGTTATTTTAGGTCCCGATCGCCTCCAACCATGGTCCACTCTTAAACCACGTGCTATCCACACATCAAGTCACTCATTTCCACCCATATGATCACATAAACATCCCAGGATCAACATTGATACCAATCGCACAGAAATTTCCAGATTGGTCCTCTCTAGCATTTCTCACTATCCCAAGCATTTAGCGCACCATCTAGCTGAACCCAAGTGTCTCTTAGTAACCTAGGGCTCTAGGAAGGGTTAGGAAACACTTACCCTTGCTTTTTGATGAAGAAAAACCCAGCGAAAGCGTTTCCTTCGCGCACGATCAGATTCGACCTAAAAGGGTGTCCACCGGTTTCAAACACAAAGCACCAACTTTTAGTCCAAGAAAACCTCATCACACACAGCCATGAACCTCCTTTAAACACCCTAGAATCCTTTGAGAAGCTTGAGCTCTTACCTTGAAGTTGGATGAGCAAAACCGGCGGTGAAACCCTAGGGTTTGTTCGGCGCCGAGAGAGAGAAAAACGGACGGCACGGCGGCGGCAACAACTCACAGCCAAGAAAGGAAGATGAAGTGGCGGTGGCGTGGTGGAGCTCCTCCTTGGACCCGGCGGTGTGAGGAGGCCGAAGGGGTGCTCGGCCAAGAGAGGAAACGAGAGAGTTCTTGGGAGAGAGTTGAGCTCAAAATGAAGAAATGAGGGAGTGAGAGAGAGAGTGAGTGATCAGCCAAGAGTAAGAGAGGGAGAGGGTGAGTTTGAGTGATTGAGTGAGTGACTTGATGGGTGGGAGATAGTGGGGTTGGTGTAGGACAAGAATAGTAGAGTAGGTGGTGGGGTTTTTGGGGTTAGACTTGCATGGGGACTTGATCCCTTCAAGTGTCATGTCCCTCCAATATCCACATGGGGATTTAGGGGCTGATGGGTGCGGTACAAGGGTTGACCGAAATTCCTTCGCGGTTGCTCAAGGGCTGAACGAATAACGGGATCGGAATGGATATTTTTTTTTTGTTCCGCAAATCCGATCCTCATTTTTCCAACTTATATGGCTTCCAAATATCCTTAATAACATTTGCAAGGCGACATCCAAGTTTATTTGTATTGGAATTCTCGAATACCCGGCCGCCAATTTGAAGTCCGCTCGCGCTCAAAATTAGCCAATCGCATTTTCGGTGCACCTCGAACCGACGGGCGGCTTTCGGGAGCTACGCGTATCGAGCCGTGATTTTGGTTACCACGTTTTAAGAATTCGGACCACGGCGACCCTGGTTGTCATGTAATCGCAAGGGAAACGGTCGGTCTTGACGGGGACGCGATTGTCGGGAATCGTTCGGGGTATTCGCAAATCGTGCTATGGCGTAGCGGTATCACCCGCGAACCAATTGCACGACGCTAGCAAATAGTTCGACGTCAACCCTGGATCGGCCCGCAATGACCCGGAATGTACCCTCGGCGACCTTTATGGTCGGGATACCAGTCCGCGGTCGAGTCCTTTATGGTCTGCGCACTATCCTATTTAGCCATTCCCCAATGGTCGGTTATCTCAAGAGTGATCAATTCTGAGTGAGGTTACTTGGAATACATCGATACTCATTTCATTCATAACTTCGAAATGGGGTCGGAATTCGGAATGTCACACGCATCGGGCTTAATAACAGATTCTCGGTATTCGGGCCCGCGTAATAACGCAACAGGCTTAACAACAGATTCTCGGTATTCGGGCCGCGTAATTACGCATCAGGCTTAATAAGTATACATAGTTATAAGCTCAATTCATAGACCCGCGTAATAACGCATCGGGGTATGAATGCATATAGGATATGTCATAGTAATATACAATCAATCGTAAACCCCGCGTTAGTACGCATCGGGGTACTAGTATTCATACTTGCCACATTCGGGCGTCTCATTTAGTAATTTCATGATCAAGTATAACAGGACACATGGTTCCGCGCATCACAATTTAGCCGATTCCCACATTGACATATTCAGAGTTCGCATATCAATTTAAAGTACTACGACACACTCTTAATGCACCAATTTCTACTCGGCCCGGCTAAACCACGTAGAGCCCCATTTCAATTCCAACCGAATTTGCACTCGATTCGGCACCAATTCTAACACATTATAACACATCTCACACACATGGCCGAACACATTATGTTCCCAACTCAGAAAGTTTCACAATTTCACAACACAAAAGGGCATCAAACCTTAAGCAAGCATATTGCACATTTTAGTACCCAATCACGCCCAAATGGTACCTAACTCGAACTCATCATGCAATCTCCGGTTTTCACCATTTTAGGCCATCACTACACACCCGAACTAGCCCCAAACATGCTCATTTCCCAGTATTAAATTTCGGATCACAACAGCCCATTCATTTCCAGAACCGGTCCCCACATTTTATGCCGAAACAGCCCACTTATTGCTCTAAAATATAACCTAACAAGCCCCTTAGTATCCCATAAGCCTAAGGAAGGATTAGAGCCACTTACCTCTAGTTTTTTATGGTGGAAAGCCGGCGATTCCTCCTCCTCTTCGTACGACCAGAACATGAGCAAAGGAGGTCCGGTTCGGTTCAAGCATGGAAGGTGAGGTTCGGCCCATGAAATCCTCTAAAAAACTAACTACATGCACTACCCTAGGTCTCACAAGAACCCAAGACATGAATGGAGCACCTTACCTCCGTAAATGGCCGAGCAACCGGCGAGACAACTCCTCCAATTTGCTATTGCACCGGCGACCAAGGAGAAGAGAGAGGGACGGCGGCTCACGGCGACGCAAGGCCAAGATGGGACGGTGAGATGGTGTGGAGATAGCTGTAACACCTCACACCGGCGGGATGGGGATGCCGAGAGAGAGAGTTGGGCGAGTATGGGTTCTGTCACGCCCCGTGTGCTTTTGGCACGCCAACATCCCTAACATTCACTTTCTTCTTCTAGGATCGACTCAGCAATTTAACTTAACGTAATGTCATATGCACATGCGGAAGTGACACAACACCCTAATAATAAAATTAAACAGAATGACTTAAGAAAACAAGGGGTTCGATGGCATAGAACATAATCATTCATACAAGCAATGACATAACATTACACAAAAAGGTTCGACGAGGGTAATACAATTCAAAAGGGGTGACTACTACCTAAACACCCAACATACTATCCTAAGGGTCGGGCTCAAGCAGGTGAAGCGTACTCGGGCTCTCACTCCTTGGACTCCAACTCCAGCTCGGATTCGGAAGTATCCATTGGGTCATCCTCGGCATCCCTCGGCTCCACGATCTCTCCGGCCTCACCAGGGGTCCTCGGGTTCCGGGAGCTCCGGCTCGGCCATCTGGCTCCTCGCTCGGCGGACTCGTCCTCGGGAACGACGGCCTCCATCCGTCCCGTGGCTCTCAGCACCTCATCCTTGTACGTCCAAGACGAGAAGATGTGTGGTATCCAACTTTCACCTCCCTCATCGACCCACACGGTGATAGCCCTTTTATAGTACACCTGGTGGGACCTACCGGATACTCGGTGTACATGGACTCAAAATCTTTCGGCAATCTAAAAAGTGTCGCATCCTCGGGGTTGGTGGTCGAAAAGTGGGTCCCGCGGGAGGGGTGAGATTACATCCAAGTAAGGTGGATCTAAGCCGACCCTAGGGTATGGTACCTCGAGCAAACTAACTACCACCATCAACTAGACAATTACACACAGATTATTCTACACAAATGACTAGCTCAAACCGGCACGACATAAATCCTCAAAGCAACAATCAACTTTCTATCCTACGGAGCTTTGGACTTAGGCACTATCACTAATAAGTCATACGTGGCATCAATTCAAATAGTCAATTCTCAAGCTCGCGTCCCAATCGCCTCGGGCCTATAGCACACACTTTCAATAATCCGGCCCGCGTAAACACGGATTAGGCTTAATAACAGATTCTCGGTATTCGGGCCCGCGTAATAACGCACCAAGGCTTAAAAATGCACTCTATCATAATGCGGAATTATGATTTCACTTAATCGGTATAAAGCCTCGGACTCTTAGGAACACAGCTTGTACATATAGATATATATATATATATACATGTATGCACACTGGGGTCTCGGACACTTAGGAATACGCCCCATTAAATTCGATGTCGGACACTTGGGAACACGACCGGAATAAGTCTCGGACAATTAGTCGAACACGACTCGGTTTGGTCTCGGACGACTTAATTGAACACGACTTTCATAGTATTCATATGTGCCATAGTATAATACAATCGGCTATGACCCCCGCGATTAACGCATCAGGGTACCGTACTCATAATTCACATCTAGAGGCTTCATTAATAAATTTCATGAGCGAGTATAACAAATAAGGCCCAATTTCACAACAATTCGATCGTGCTACTAAACACATGGTCCGCGCATCACAATCTACCCGATTCTTACATTGACATTTCCCGAGTTCTCATATAAATTCATATCACTATGACACACCCACAATACACCAATTTCCCTTCGGCTCCAACTAAACCACATAAAGCCTCATTTTATTCCAACCAAATTTACAACCTGTTCGGCATGCACTCCAACATGTAACACCACATTTCACTCACATGGCCGAACATAACATGGTCCCAACTCAGAAATTTTCATAATTTTCACAACAATTTCAGACAATAACAAACGACGTCACAACGTGCAACAACTCACATCCAATTCACCCCTAAGGCCGAATCTAGCATGCTCTGCCCATAATCCTCATCTTACACCGTCATTTAACACCGAAATCAACCAAGAACATGCTCATTTATCAACCAAATTTTCGGATCAACAGCAGGTCAGAATTTTCCAGAATCGATCCCACAATTCACGCCCAAACGGCCCACATTTGCACGCTATGTCACAACCTAATAAGCCCCTTAGTATCCCATAAGCCTAAGGAAGGTTTAGAGCCACTTACCTTGGCCTCGAAAGCAAGTGGAAGGGCTCAAAGGCTCACGAACTCTAACCGACAGAAACTGATTGTCCGCATACCTCACGATCCCGGAACTCTTCAGGGAGCTACAGAGATTGTATGAACATAAGGTCAGTGTGGTTTGAAAGAGGACTCAAAGACGAAGAGAATGGAAGTATTTTGAGGTCAAAAAGACGTCATATGAGGGAGATATGCCCATTCGAACTCGGCGGTACGATGACTGGCAGGAACAAGTGAGCGATCTACCTTCCTCGGCTTATACAGGACGCGTCCGATTGAGTTAGGAGACGATCCAGGTATGCACGGAAAGAGGAGCGAGAGACGAAGAGAATGGACGTTGGTTTAAGGATCATACGACACCGGATGAAGGAGATATGCTCTGTCGAAGTCGGCGGCACGGCGACCAGCCGAGAGAGGGCGAGCGAGAGAGAAAGATGAAAGTGAGTTTGGGTGAAAATGAGAATGGGAGTGAGAGAGAGAGATTGCTTCAGCCTATAAGAGTGGAGAGAGAAAGAGTGATTTGAGTGACTTGCTATCAATCAAGAGTGACAAGATGATGGGGTTGTTGTATGACATGAATAGTAGAAGTTGGTATGGGGTTTTTGGGGGAAAATGGGGTTTTAATGAGTTTTGGAACTTGAACAATCAAGAGCACTTCTTCCCTCTCCAAATCTTGATAATTTCGGCTGAAGTAGTGAGGATAGGTAAAGTGGCCGAATTTCCTTCACGGTTTCTCATGTTGCGGAAAGAAATTCGGGATCGGAGTGTACTTCTCATTTCGCAGTTCAATTGCCACTTTTTCTAACTCATACTCGGCGATATAAAATCATTATTAACTTTGGTGAGGCAAAGTCCAATTTATTTACATTGGAATTCTCAAATACCGCCGCCGATTTGAAGTCCACTTCGCGCTAAAAATTAGTCGATCGTAGTTTAAGAATTATTCGAACCACGGCGATCTTGGTTGTCATGTAATCGCGAGGGAAACGCCGGTCCTGGGCAGGATACGATCGTTAGGAATCGTTCGAGATCATCCGCAAATCATGCTAAGGTCTAGCGGAATCACCCGCGTCCCAATTGCACGACTCTAGCAGATTGTTTTGACACTAATCTTAGATCGACCTGCATGGCCTAAAATATACCCTCGGCGATCCTTATGGTCGGGATATTAGTCGCCGGCCGAATTCTTTAGTCCGCGTACTATCCCATTTAGCCATTCCCCTTCGGTTCGTCTCTAGAGTGATCAATTTCGAGTGAGATTACTGAAATACATCGATGCTCATTTTATTCATAAACTTCGAAATGGGGTCGGAATTCAAAATGTCATAGGTTTCCCTACAATTGGATCACGGGTGATTCCGTTTGACCATGTATGGGTTCCGAACGTCCCTAAATCATTTTCTAACGATCGTGTCCTTCGAGATTAATGATTGACCCTCGCAATTACATGACAACCAGGGTTGCCTCTCCTCGAGTAACTCTTAAACGTGATGATAATCATGGATTAATACGCGTAACTCCTAAAAGTCGCCCGTTAGTTTGAGATACAATAAAGTTGCAATTGATCGATATTGACCGTGAATTAGACGTCGAAATTGAACGGCGAACTTTCAAGGATTCCAATAATAATGTTTTTGGATATCGCCTCATCTGGAGCATGTGTATTTCGCGGTTCGCCCCAAAGTGTTCATAAAAGTGAAATCTAGGCTGAAAATGGGAAAGGACCTTTTTACCCTTAGGAAATACCCATATTGTTAAATTGGTCAAAGGATATTTCGATCATTTACACCCCCTAGTGGACAAAATTTTTGGTGTCCACTAGTGAAGTAAATTACCAAAATACCCTTCTTGCATTTCAAGAGAAAAATGAAGTGAATTATTGGTGGGTCCCAAGAGTCCTTGTCTCATCAACTCAAGACCAATAATTCTACTAAATATCTCATCCCAAAATATCCTAACCTATCTTATCTCTTCATCTTTTTCATTTTGGGATAACTTTCTCTCACTTCTTTCCTCTCGGTCGAACCACCTCATGCCATCACCACCGCCGCCGAACCACCATCCAGCTTCCCCAGTGTACGCCGTGAACCGCCAGCCTCCACCGAGCACCACCGCCGCCATTGAGCTGTCCGACGCCGTGGAACGCCTATAGAACCGAATGCCCGCGAGGAGCCGTCGTCGGTGCCGCCCTTGGATCTCGATTTTTCCAGCCTTTTAGCCTAAATTTTTAACTAGATTTCAAGGTAAACAAATTTATAAACCTTGATTAGGTGGTTAGGTTGCTAAAGGATGTTAGATTTGTTGATTTTGGATGAAAACTTGCTTGGTTGTGTTCTTGAAATGCCTTGGCCGAATTTTTTTGGTATGTGATGATCATGTGGTCTTGATTTGATGAGTTCATCATAGATTTGATTGTGTGGCTGAAGTTAATCGTTACTTTACAATGATTAAATCGTATGGTTCTGATTGATCATTGCTTTAATGTGATTGAATTTTGTGGTTCTAATTGATCATTGCTTTATTGTGATTGAATCGTGTGGTCTCGATTAATTGTTGTCTTATGATAATTTAATCGTGTGGTCCCTATAGGTTGATCGCTTTAGTGTGATTTAATCGGGGTCCCGATTGATGGTTGCTTAAGTACGATTAGATCATGTGGTCCGGATTTGTTGAGGCTTTAGTATGAGTTAATCGTGTGGTCCCGATCGAATATTTCTTTAGTGTGAGTAAATTATGTGGTCACGATTGGGTGATTGGAAAGGTTTAGAAAGATCGTGTGGTTCCGATCTATTAATTGGGAAGATTAGGAAGATCGTGTGGTTCCGATCGGTTAATCAGGAAAGTATAGTAAGATCGTGTGGTATTGATCGATGGATCGGGAGGATTAGTAAGATCGCGTAGCCTGGATTGATTAATCGGGAAGTGTAGCAAGATCGTATAGTCTTGATTGAATAATCGTAAAGTTTAGCAAGATTGTGTGGTCTCGATCAAGTATTCAAGTGAGTAATGCAACATATGGTCTTTTCCGAGGAGATTTAAGGACAATTGCGAAAGTTATATCAAGAGGCGTTGTTACGCCAGTATATTGTGTATTTGAGACCATATTATGCTCTTGTGGAAGTTATATCCCGAAACCTTATTACGCGGGGTTGATATGTATATGAGATTATATTATACCCGATGCGTTATTATGCGGGATTTTGTATTCATCCCGAGGTGTTAAACGCGGGTTATACTGATCTAAAGCGTTATTACGCGGGTCCGGAGTACTATATGGCCTCCGACATTATTAAGCGGGCATTGAAAGTGATCACATCGACCTGAGGCGTTATTACTCGGGTCCGAACATTATTGTGACTGAGGCGTTATTACGCGAATATGCTCTTATATTATAACCTTGATAAAGGATTTCAATTGGATACATGACGTTGATTCTTGATTTATGATTGATGTATTTAGTTGAGTTCATTGGTTATTATAACCTTGAATGCCTAGGATGTGTCCGGAGGCACTATCACCCTTACCTAGGTTTAGGAGTTTGTTTGCTGAGATATATTCTCACCCCGTCGTGGGTTAATATTTTCAAACCCCGAACTCGGAACATGCCTCTTATGCGTTTTGGTGTCCCGATGGACATGGACAAGGACACGTCTATCGAGGAGTTTCCGATAGGAGGCATGTTCGGGATGGAATTTATACTGACCACCAAAGCTCAAAGTACTTGTTGTCCCAAAAGGAATTGAACATGAGACAATGTCGATGGATGGAGTTGCTTAAAGATTACGATTGTGTCATCCTATACCACCTTAGGAAAGCAAATAAAGTGGTAGATATGCTTTAAGGAAATCTAGCATGGCGCGCTTGATGGTCAAGGAATGGACCCTACCGGAAGGGATAAGCGATTCGAGTTTAAGTTCAAAGTTTGCCATTTGTCGAAGGAGTTTCTATCGACGAGAACTTCTCCACAAATCTCCTATAATAGCCGACCAGTCCTAAGAAACCCCGAACTTCGATAGTCGACATCGGCCTCGGCCAATTCGTAACCGCCTCAATCTTGGCGTGGTCTACTAAAATCCCATTTCCAGAAATGACGTGTCCGAGGAATGCCACTTCATGGAGCGAACTCGTATTTATCGAACTTGGCGTAAAGCGAGTGCTTTCTTAATGTCCGTAAAACTACTCGCGAGTGCTGGTCATGTTCCTCGGAGCTCTTCGAATAAACCAGGATGTCGTCGATGAAGACGATGATGAACTGATCCAAATATCCCTTAAACACTCTATGCATTAGATCCATGAAAGCGGCTAGAGCGTTGGTCAATCCAAACAGCATAACCGTGAATTCGTAGTGACCATACCGCGTCCGAAACGCTGTCTTTGGTATGTCTTCCTTCTTTATCCTCAACCGATGGTACCCAATTCTCAAGTCTATCTTAGAGAACACTGCAGCTCCTTGCAGTTGATTGAACAGTCATCTATCCCGGGCAACGCGTACTTATTCTTAATAGTGACCGGATTCGGTTGCTTATAATCAATGCACAAACGCAAGGACCCCTCCTTTTTCCTCACAAACAAAACTAGCGCTCCCCACGCAACGCGCTTGGACGGATAAAACCATTGTCCAACAGCTCTTGCATTTGAACCTTCGGTTCCTTTATCTCCAGACAAGGACATTCGATACGGTGCTTTCGAGATCGGTTCCATTCCCGGGGCTAACTCGATCACGAACTCTATTTCTCTTTCTGGTGGTAGTCCGGGCAATTCTTGAGGAAAGACATCGGGAAATTCGTGCACCATCGCTATATCTTCCAACCTTGGTCCCTCAACCGTTGGGTCCACCACGGTAGCTAGATAGGCTTGACATCCTCCGTTCAACAACTTAGTCACCTCAAGTGACGAGGTTAAAGGAATCGAGGTGCTTCCTTGACTCCCTACAAATTCAAATCTAAAGCGATCGGTTGGGTTGAACCTAATTGCCCGCGACTACAATCCATAACGGCTCTTTGCCTACCCAACCAATCCATTCCGATTATAACATCAAAGTCGAACATGGTTAGCACAATCACGTCTATCCTTTCCTCACTACCCCGACGACTATCTTACGGTCATTGCAGCCTACCGAAATCAATACTTTATCCTTTAACGGGGTAGTTACATGCAACAATATATCCAACGGTCTCAATGCCATTTCGGTCAATGCAGCAAACTAAGCGAGATACAAATGAGTGCGATGCTCCATGGTAAAAAATGCATATGCAGCATGATTGCATAATATAACCGTACTTGTGACCACACCAGGTGCATGCTCCGCCTCCTTGCGAGCCACAACGTACACTCATCCTTGAGCCGGGGGTCGATTCTAGTTATTTTGCGGCGGCTCCCGCCGGCAATCCATACTGGGGTCGCTGTCCTTGCGACTACGGTCCCGGGAACTAGACTCGGGCAGTTTCTTACGTGATGGCCCGGACCTGGCCACACTTGAAGCACGCGCCCGTTCTACTCGGGCAAGGTCCATTCCTGTGCCTTGCCGCACATGCGACAATTCCGGTTGGTTCGATGGAAAGGTTTCCCAATATTTTTCCGAACCGGGAGGGATGAAACGCGTCGTTGCCCGCCATCGGCCTCTTGCAAGCCGGCGATTGTCCTCGACAAGAGCAAAACCGCGAACCATTGCGTCGCCCTTTCTTTCATATCCCTTTCAATTATTCGCCCTCGCTCATACATCTCTTCATAGGTCCTCGGGTTCAGGTGCGATCATCTCGACTACGAAGGTCGGGCCTCGATCCATCTCGAAATCTTCGCGCCTTGTCTATCGGGTTCTCCACCATCGTCGGAGCGTACCTCGACAGCCTAGCAAACTCCGCCTCATATTGGTCGATCGTTAACCGGTTATGGCGAAGTTGTTGGAACTCTACCAACTTCCACTCCCGAACGATCTCCGAGAAATATTTCCCGTTAAATGCCTCGGTAAAAGGCAGTCCAAGTGAGAGCAGCGCCTCGAGAAATACTCCTCCTCCGTTGGCCTTCCACCAATCATCCACGGTACCCTCTAATTGGTAAGTCGCTAGGGTCACCTTCGTCATCGTGCACCCCGGAACCTCAAAGGCCTTCTCCACCTTCTCAATCCATCGAGGTGCCATCTTGGGATCTCCAAGTACCATCGAACTAAGCTTCCTTCGCCTTCAAAAATTGTTCCACCAGTTGGCTCATCAAGCGATTCCCATTTCCTCCTCTATAATTATTCCCATTTGCCACATTGGCGAGAGGTTACAAGAACTTCTACGGCTGGACTAGCGCACCACCCCTTTCCTCGGCTGTATGCCCATCGGGTTATCGATCTCGGATCCTCTACGCGGCGCCCTCGAGCTAGAAGCTCCCCTTGTCCCTCTAGTTACGTTGCTCATCTTAGTTAATCCTTAAAACACCTGAACTACCCATAACCCCACTCGGGCGTCGAGACCTACATTAACGACTAGCCTACCAGTCTATGTTACGACTCACGGTGCTACTCAACAAGATAAATATTTCACACGGCAAGCAATCAAACGATCATAGGGGTTCACATTCCAGGGTTCGAAGCTCTTACCTTAAGTCCCGTCGCATCGCAACTCAAGAAATGACATTCAACCGACCCAATCATTGAACAAACCGCACACCAACCACAACCATCAATTAACTACAAAGCTTTCATAGTCTTATAATCACAAAAGGTGATGCTAATCCAATATGCCAATCACAAGCGCCAATTCATATGTCACACATTTTGTGCCTAACTCTAGTGGATCTCTTAAGGTCTCACTACCCGGCCGCTCCTAAGTCATGCCTCCTTATTACTCCCAACATACTATCCGAAGGGTCGACTCACCATCCGTACACTTAGCAGCGGTGAGCGTACTCGGGCTCTCACTCCTCGGACTCCAACTCCGGCTCGAATTCGGAAGTATCCATTGGGTCATCCTCGGCATCCCCGGGCTCCACGATCTCTCCGGCCTCACCGGGGTCCTCGGGCCCGGGGAGCTCTTGCTTCGGCCACTGGCTCGACGGATCTCGTCCTCGGGAACGACGGCCTCCATCTCGTCCCGCGGCTCTCAACACCTCGTCCAAGTATGACGCAGTCCCTCGGTGGCTCAAAAAGCGTGCCCCCATCCTTGTACATCCAAGACGAGAAGATGTGCGGTATCCAACTTTCACCTCCCTCATCGACCCCACACGGTGTTAATCCTTCTATAGTGACACTTGGTCCGGACCTCTATTGGATACTCGGTGACTACGGACTCAAAATCTTTTGGCAATCAAAAAGCATCGGCATCCTCGGGATCGGTGGTCTGAAAAAGTGGGTCCGGCGGAGGGGTGAAATTACATCCTAGTAAGGTGGATCTCGGCCGACCCTAGGGTATGGGAGCTCCGAGCAAACTAACTACCACCATCAACTAGGCAATCACATACATATTATTTTACACATATGACTAGCTCAAACCGGCACGACAAAAATCCTCAAAGCAACAATCGGACTTTCTATACTACGGAGCTTTCGACTTAGGCACTATCACTAATCAGTCATACGTGGCATCAATTCAAACGATCAATTCTCAAGCTTGCGCCCCAATCGCCTTAGGCCTATAGCACACACTTTCAATAATCGGCCCGCGTAAACACGCATCGGGCTTAAAAATGTACTCGTCATAATGCGTAATTATGATTTCACTTAATCGGTACAAAGTCTCGGACTCTTAGGAACAGGGCTTGTACATATAGATATATATATACATGTATGAACACTGGGGTCTCGGACACTTAGGAATACGCCCCATTAAATTCACGGTCTCGGACACTTAGGAACATGATCGGAATAAGTCTCGGACAATTAGTCGAACACGACTCACTTTGGTCTCGGACGACTTAATTGAACACGACTTTCATAGTATCCATATATGCCATATATAATATAATCGGCTATGAACACCGCGATTAACGTATCGGGGTACCAAGTACTCATAATCCACATCCATAGGCTTCATTAATAAACTTCATGATCGAGTATAACAAATAAACCCCAATTTCACAACAATTCGATTGCGCTACTAAACACATGGTCCGCGCATCACAATCCTAGCCGATTTCAACATTGACATTTTCAGAGTTCTCATATAAATTCATATCACTATGACACACCCACAATTCACCAATTTCCTTCGGCTCCAACTAAGCCACATAAAGCCTCATTTTATTCCAATCGAATTTACAACCGGTTCGGCACGCACTCCAACATGTAACACCACATTTCGCTCACATGGCCAAACATAACATGGTCCCAACTCACAAATTTTCGTAATTTTCACAATAATTTCAGACAATAACAAACGACAACACAACGTGCAACAACTCACATCCAATTCACCCCTAAGGCCGAATCTAGCATGCACAGCCCACAATCCTCATCTTAGACAATCATTTAACACCGAAATCAACCAAGAACATGCTCATTTATCAACCAAATGTTGGGATCAACAGCAGGTCAGAATTTTCCAGAATCGGTCCCACAATTGGAGCCCAAACAGCCCACATTTGCATGCTATGTCACAACCAAATAAGCCCCTTAGTATCCCATAAGCCTAAGGAAGGTTTAGACCCACTTACTTACTCCTCGGAAGCAAGTAGAAGGGCTCAAAGGTTCACGAACTCTAATTGGCAGAAACTGGTTGTCTGCGCACCTCACGATCTCGGACGTCTTCGGGGGAGATACAGAGATCGTATGAATGTAAGGTCAATGTGGTTTGAAAGAGGACTCAAAGACGAAGAGAATGGAGGTGGTTTAAGGTCAATAAGACGTCATATGAGGGAGATATACCCGTTCGAACTCGGCGGTGCGGTGACCAGTAGGAGCAGTGCGCAACCTACTTTCCTCGGGCTTATACGGGATGCGTCCGGTTGAGTTAGGGGACGATCCAGGTATGCACGGAAAGAGGAGAGAGATACAAAGAGAATGGAAGTGGTTTGAGGGTCATACAACACCGGATAAAGGAGATATACTCGCTCGAGCGAGAGAGAAAGATGAGAGTGAGTTTCGGTGAAAATGAGAATGGGAGTGAGAGAGAGAGATTACTTCAGCCTATAACAGAGGAGAGAGGGAGTGATTTGAGTGACTTGCTATCAATCAAGAGTGACAAGATGATGGGATTGTTGTATGACATGAATAGTAGAAGTTGGTAAGGGGTTTTGATGAGTCTTGAAACTTGGGCAATCAAGAGCACTTCTTACCTCTTCAAATCTTGATAATTTCGACTGAAGTAGTGGGGATAGGTGAAGTGGCCGAATTTCCTTCGCGGTTTCTCAAGTTGATGAACGAAATTCGGGACCGGAGTGTACTTCTCGTTTGCAGTTCGATTGCCACTTTTTCTAACTCATACTGGTGATATAAAATCCTTATTAACTTTGGTGAGGCGAAGTCCAATTTATTTACATTGGAATTCTCAAATACTCGGCCGCCGATTTTGAAGTCCACTTGCGCTAAAAATTAACCCATCGCAGTTTCAGGTGCATCTCGGATCGACGGGCGGCTCTCGGGAGTTACGTGTATCGACTCGTGATTTTTATCATGTTTAAGAATTATTCGAACCACGGCGATCCTGGTTGTCATGTAATCGCGAGGGAAACCGCGACCTGGCGAGACACGATCGTCGGGAATCGTTTAGGGTCATCTCGCAAATCATTCTATGCTCTCGCGGAATCACCCGTGTCCCAATCGCACGACGCTAGCAGATTGTTTCGACACTAATATTAGATCGACCTGCATGGTCTAGAATATACCCTCGGCGATCCTTATGGTCGGGATATTAGTCCGCGGTCGAGTTCTTTAGTCCGCGTACTATCCTATTTAGCCATTCCCCTTCGGTCGGTCGTCTCTAGAGTGATCAATTTCGAGTAAGATTACTCAAATACATCGATGCTCATTTTATTCATAAACTTCGAAATGGGGTTGGAATTGAATGTCACATATACTATATTCACATGATGCTAATTGTATATATTGCTCATTAATTCAGTTACATTTTCTATAAACGATAATAACTCCATTAGGATTGAGGTTCAAATAGGTTCAAAATTTAAGGAATGGGTAATGGATTTTCTGCTTGGGATGGAGTTGACATATATCTATATTGCTCTTAATGAGTAAAAGCCTATAGATTTTATTGCCAAAGTATGGGACCTAAGAAGGCACATTTTGTTGTTTGGGTTAAGAGCAATGAAATTTGCTTGCTATTTATAAAGCAATCCATTCGGGACTACTTGAAAAGTGATTGCCGGTGACTACACTATTATAAGATGATAGAATCCTTAGAGGTCAAGAACTCTATCTCGTTTAATGCTGAGATTGTGACACATCTACAAGGACTTTTTAACATGAGGTTTGATGATTTTGGCAGGGTTAGATATTACATCATAAGGATGGTAAAAGGACAAAGTAAGAGTCTAAAAATCATACTCCTAAAGGAATTCATTTAACTATCAGTCATTCGACTATTTGAGTGTTAAAAAAACATTCTCATTGTTTGGGTCTTAAGAAAGCATCTTTTAAGAAGGATGATGAACGCTGCTTCTTTTGTAAGAAGAAATGTCACACAAAGAAAGACTGCGACAAGTACAAAATTTGATTATCTAAATATGAGCATACATGTAATGATTCTTTGGATTTGGTTTGTGAATCCATCCTATTAGAAGCATCCAATTCATGGAGGCTAGATAGCGATGCAACAAATCATGTTGTGTTCACCGTACATTGATTCATAAACTGGAGGAATCCAAAATTACAATGAATCAAAACTCACCATGGAAACAAGAATAAAGTTGATGTTAGATTCGTGAGAGATGTCATTTTAATTTCAAATTATGATTTTAATTTGATATTAGGGAACACACTTTATGTACCTTTCTTTATATGGAACTTAGTTTCCATATTATGTTTAACATATGTCCCATGGATTGTATAGATTGTGTTTAACTCCCAATGGTATGTACATCGCTTGTAGAGCTAAAAAGGTTGTTTTCCAAAAGACCTCTACCTAAGGAACAATTTAATGCATTGTGGCATAGATGTCTAGAGAAAGAGTGAAAAGTATGATAAAGGCTAACATCCTGCTTGCTCTTAAATGTGACCTAGAGATTTGTGCTACTCTGTAGTGGTAAGATGACTAAGATTAAGAAGAAAACTACAGTCAAAGTTCGGACTTTTTGGAGGCATTCACATTGATATCAATGGACCCTATATAACAAACTTGTGTAGAGATTTTTTTACATCACATTTATTGATTATTAGTCCTATATGGATATTTGTACTTGGTTAAGGAAAAGTCTAAGTCTCTTGAAAAGTTCAAGATTTTTTGGATTAAATTCGAGAAATAGTTGGGAAAAGTCATAAAGGTTGTCTGTTTGGCAGAGGTGGTAAGTATTTTGATAGGCATAGCGATGTTGGACAGCTTAAAGGGTCGTTTGCCAAATGTTTGGGGGATTCTGAGATAGTAACTTAGTTTACTATGCTTGGAAGTCCTGAACAAATGGTGTGGCCGAAAGGGTTGAGCACCTATATGGATATTGTTGGAATGTATCACTATGATATTTTGATGATCACAAAAAACGTCGAAGTACTGCAAAAGTGCCAATATTTGTGTACGACGCTCATTTTAGTACCGATATGTTTTTGGATCACTTAAGTGCTAATTTTTTTAAAAATGATTATTTAATGCCAACTCTGGTGAGGTCGCCAGAATTTCTCGTCGTTAGTACTTAAGTGATCGTTTTTCTCCAATTTAGCACTTAAGTGATCCAAAAAATATATTGGTACTAAAGTGAGCGTCGTACACAAATATTGACACTCTTGCTGTACTTTTAGCCCAAACGATCTCTAGTTTAATGTCTACCATGATGAGTGTAGATAGTGAAATGGGTTATCATCATCAACGATCCTATATATTAGCGAGGACGAGAAGCTACGCTTGACGTTTCGGAGAACAAGTGTTGGAGCTAACTTTATCACCTAGAGGGGGTGAATAAGTGATTACAGTGTATTTTTGAAATTCAACACGGAATAATGATCAACCAAGCTCGCAGCTGGACTCTCGGATGATAAACACGAGTAATATCATAGAGTGTACCGACTCAACTATCACAAGATATATATATATATATGAACAAGCATAAGAAGGGATAGAGACAATCGTACAGAGGATTTATAGTGGTTCGGCTTTATTCAAGCCTACATCCACTTCACGCCGGTAGCCAATCGATTGGATTTCACTATTTAATTACTCGGAGGTTACAACTCAATCATCTCCCTTGAGACGAAGGTCTCTACACCTATTGCTCAACACTCATGTGTACATTTCTAAGAATTATAGTGAATAGATCAAGAGAATATAAGAATTGAAATTCTCTCGATCTTGGAATTTAGAAGACTGTTCCCCTTTATGCCAAATTTTTTTCTCTTCAGCCTTGAAATATCTTTTATACTCCTCTACCTCCAACTATTCGTTGCAAGGCTTCCAAAGGATCGCTCTCCAAAACTACCTATTTGGGACGAGACCGTATCTAAAAGAAGATCTCTTAGCCGTTGAGAATTGCCAAAGGAAAGTATTTTCCGTTAGATGAAATAGCCCATACAATTGTGATCCTCGTGTCCTTTGATTGCGTCCTTGATTGATCTTCGTCACTGTGACATTATGAATTCGACCCCATTTCGAAGTTTATGAATAAAATGAGCATCGGTGTATTTCAAGTAATCTCACTCAGAATTGATCACTCTAGAGACGACCCGACCAAAAGGGAATGGCTAAATAGGATAGTACGCGGACTAAAGAACTCGGCCATGGACCAATATCCCGACCATAGGGATCGCCGAGAGTACATTCTAGGCCATGCAGGTCAATCTAAGATTAGTGTAAGAACAATCGCTAGCGTCGTGCGATTGGGACGCGGGTGATTCCGCTAGACCATAGCATGATTTATGGATGACCATGAAGCGATTCCCGACGATCGCGTCCCGCCAGACCGGCAATTTCCCTCGCGATTACATGACAACCAGGATCGCCGTGGTTCGAATAATTCATAAACGTGATAAAAATCACGAGTCGATACACGTAGCTCTTGAGAGCCGCCCGTCGACCGAGATGCACCGAAACTACGATCGGCTAATTTTTAGCGCGAAGTGGACTTCGAAATGGCGGCCGGGTATTTGAGAATTCCAATGCAAATAAATTGGACTTCGCCTCACCAAGTGTTAATAAGGATTTTATATCGCAGTATGAGTCGGAAAAGTGGAAATCAAACTTCGAAACGAGAAGTACGCTCCAGTCCCGAATTTCGTTTCAGAATCTTGAGAAACCGCGAAGGGAATTTGACCACTCCACAACTACCCCACATCAGCCGAAATTGACAAGAGAAATTGGAGGGAAAAGTGCTCTTGAAAGTTCAAGTCCCAAGAAACCCCGAAAGCCCCATTTTCCCCAAAAACCCCACAACCACTTCTACTATTCATGTAATATAACCACCCCATCTTCTTGTCACTCTTGATGGATGGCTAATCACTCAATCTCACCCTCTCCCCTCTCTTATGGGCTGAAGCAACTCTCTCTCTCTCACTCCCACTTCATTTTCTCACTTTCACTCAAACTCTCAAGCTCACTCTCTCATCTCTCTCTCTCTCCCTCTCTCTCTCAGCCCCACCCCGCCGGCGTGAAGAAGCCACAGCCACCTCTTCGTCCCCTCTTGGCTGTGAGTCGCCGTGAGCCACTGTCGTCCCTCTCTTTCTCTGGCGCCGGTACAGCAGAGGTTGAAGAGTTGTTCACCGGTTTTGTGGGCTGTTGATAGCTCATCTTTGAGGTAGGATACCTTCTAAGCGTAGTCTAAGTTTTGTGGAGCCTTGGTTTGATGGTTAAAGCATGGCTTAAGTTGGATTCATTGCTGAATGGCTGATTTTGTTGGAAAAACCGAATCAGCCCCCTTTGAGTTCAATTCTGGTCACGCGAGTTCGCCGCTCATCCGTCGGGTTTTCTTCGCTGAAAAGGACTTATAAGTGGCTCTAATCCTTCCTTAGGCTTATGGGATACAAAGGGGCTTGCTAGGTTACGTTTTAGAGCAATAAGTGGGCTGTTTGGGCGTAAAATGTGTGGACCAGTTCTGGAAATGAATGGGTTGTTGTGATCCGAAATTTAATACTGGAAAATGAGCATGTTTAGGGCTAGTTCGGACGTGTAGTGATGGCCTAAAATGGTGAAGACCGAAGATTGCATGATGAGTTCGAAGTTAGGTACCATTTGGGCGTGATTGGGTACTAAAATGTGCAATATGCTTGCTTAAGGTTTGATACCCTTTTGTGTTGCGAAATTATGAAATTTTCTGAGTTGGGAACATAATGTGTTCGGCCATTTGTGTGAGATGTGTTATAATGTGTTGGAATTGGTGCCGGATCGAGTGTAAATTCGGTTGGAATTGAAATGGGGCTCTACGTGATTTAGCCGGGCCGAGTAGAAATTGGTGCATTAAGAGTGTGTCATAGTACTTTAAATTGATATGCGAACTCGAATATGTCAATGTGGGAATCGGCTAAATTGTGATGCGCGGAACCATGTGTTAGGTAGCGTGATCAAATTGTTAAGAATTGAGCTTATCCGTTATACTTGATCATGAAGTTAGTAAATGAGACGCCCGAATGTGGCAAGATGAATACTAGTACCCCGATGCGTACTAACGCGGGGTTTATAGCCGATTGTATATTACTATGACATATCCCGTATGCACTCATACCCCGATGCGTTAAACGCGGCCGACTCGATGCGTTATCACCCGAGCCCGAATACCGAGAATCTGTTATAAAGCCTGATGTGTGTTTACGCGGCGAGATTATTGAAAGTGTGTGCTATAGGCTTGAAGCGTTGGGATGCGAGCTTGAGAATTGACTGTTTGAAATTGATGCCACGTATGATTGATTAGTGATAGTGCCTAAGTCGAAAGCCCGTGTAGTAATCGTGACCGACTGTTGTTGCTTTAGGGATTTATGTTGTGCCGTTTGAGCTAGTCATATGTGTAGAATAATTTGTATGTGATTGTCTAGGTGATTATGATAGTTAGTTTGCTCGAAGGTACCATACCCTAGGGTCGGCTTAGATCCACCTTACTCGGGATATAATCTCAACCCTCTATGGGACCCACTTTTCGGACCACCGACCCCGAAGATGCGGACGCTTTTTGGACTACCGAAAGATTTTGAGTCCGTAGTCACCGAGTATCCAAAGAGGGTCGGACCAGGTGTACTATAGAAGGGCTAACACCGTGTGGGTCAATGAGGGAGGTGAAAATTGGATTCCGCACATCTTCTCGTCTTGGACGTACAAGGATGGGGAAACGCTTTTTGGGCCACCGAGGATCACGTCATACCGGACGAGGTCCCGAGAGCCACGGAACAGATGGAGGCCGTCTTTCCCGAGGACGAGTCTGTCGAGCCGGAGATAGTAGCCGAGCGGAGCTCCTGGAGCCCGAGGACCCTAGTGAGGCCCGAGAGATCGTGGAGCCGAGGGATGCCGAGGATGACCCCATGGATACTTCCGAATCCGAGCTGGAGTTGGAGTCCGAGAAGTCGAGCCCGAGTATGCTTCACCTGCTGTTGAGTCTACGGATGGTGAGTCTCGAGCCTTAGGATATAGTATGTTAGGTGTTTAGGTAGTAGTCACCCTTTTGAATTATATTACCCTCGTCGAACTTTTTGTGTAATGTTATGTCATTGCTTGTATGAATGATTATGTTCTATGCTATCGAACCTCTTGTCTTCTTAAGTCATTCTATTTAATTTTATCATTAGGGTGTTGTGTCGCTTCCGCATGTGCATATGGTATTACATTAAGTTTATTGCTATGTCGATCTTGGAAGAAGAAAGAGAATGTTAGGGATGTTGGCGCGCCAAAAGGACACGGGGCGTGACAATCACCGAGATTTTTCAAGAATGATCCAGCTCGACATTAGCCTTTGTGATGATGTAATATGCCCATTAAATCATCTTTGAATTTCTCTTGAAGTTCTGGTTCTTGTGCGCAAAATACTTCTCTCAAAGTTTGAGCATCACTCTAATGGCTAAGCTCCCTTGCTTAATGTCCGAACTCCACACAGCATTTAAGTCCTCATAGTAATATCTCGAGCCACTTTTTTGTCAAATTTAATCTTGTGCATCCTCGTACCTTTGGACAATCTACAAAATAAGCATTTCACAGCATTATCCCAAACCAAGAGTGCATGGATTGTTTTGTCAGCTTCAAAACCACTTAGGGGTTTTTCCAACAATCTTCCCTTTTATGATGATGACAAAACCATCCATAGGAATATCAATTGTTAAGTAAAAAGATGTGAGTAACATATAGTTTCTATTACTCAAATGTGGTCTTGCTAAATAATAATTCATCACATCATGTCTTGTACTTTAGCAAGAGAAAGTTCTGAAATAGAGATTAATCCAAAGTTTGAATGATATTACGATTAACCTCAGAACTTGTAAAACCTGTAATCGTATTGATTTTTGAATTGTGTACTCACAATGGTATAGAGCATTTGTACTACGAAATTATGTGAACAAAGGATTTTTCATAATTAGAGCATATGGTTTCATGAACGTGTATTCGTTCAATAATCTTGAGCAGTGTAATATTTCAGAGCATAATACCTATGGTTTGAAAGTCTCGTACTATGAGCTTAGAACATTTTGTTCCATGTTGCTCTAAGGACTTGTTCTTTGGAGCTTATCAATCTATTCAACCTGGTCAGATTATAACTTATCATGTTCCTACTTAGAATTTTATCTGTTCCCCTGTTATTGCTATTGCTATGACTTAGGAACCTGTGGATTATAATAAAGAAATTTGACATGATTACTCATATATTCTCTTGTCATAGGGTAGAAGAATAATTGATCGATATCACTTGTTAGCCTAACTTCTTCTATCTTATCTCATATATTCTCTTATCACAGGGTAGAAGAATAATTGATCGATATCACTTATTTTAGCTTAACTTTTCCTATGTTCTCCCCCTTTTTATCATCAGTACAAAAGGGCTATAGCGAAAGATAGATATATATGCAATAATAGTTCAAATTATTTCAACTACAGCATGAATTCAAAACAGATAAGTTCAAGAACAACAATTCATTACAGAACCAACAGGAAAACCACAATCAAAATGTCAAAAACCTTTAAAACTGAATGAAAGAAAAGTTTTTGGTTTTAGGGGTTTGGATTGGGAGTGCTTATGGATGGGACTAGAGTGAAAGTTGTTGGAGCTTAATCATTGGGAAGTTGGACTAGGACATATTTGGTGAGCTGGCTGATTTTTTCTGATTGAGATCCTTTTTCATGTTCAGGATCTTCTTATCTAGGAGGCCCAATTGAGACTCTAAAAGGCTTGCAATATCTTGCTTCCTCTACTCAGCCTCAAAATCCATTCTGACCTTTACTCCCTCAACATTCAAATGCAGAAAAGTCCATATATCAATCAGTTTTTCATCTATCTCTCTTTGCTTCAGTATAAGTCCTCTAAGTAGCTTCGAGTTACTAACCCCACCTGTGTTGTCTTTAGTTTGAGTGCTAGCATTTAATGACTCCCCTGAATCTTAGCACTTCTTTTAGAAGATAAGACTGTTTTCTCTTGTGGTGGTGCATTTGAGGCAGCTTTGCTGTCACTCCTCGTGTCCTTTTAGCGCGCCAACATTCCTAACATTCAACTTTCTTCTTCCAGGATCGACTCAGCAATTAAACTTAATGTAATGCCATATGCACATACGGAAGCGACACAACACCCTAATGATAAAATTAAACGGAATGACTTAAGAAGACAAGGGGTTCGATGGCATAGAACATAATCATTTATACAAGCAATGACATAAAATTACACAAAAAGGTTCAACGAGGGTAATACAATTCAAAAGGGGTGACTACTACCTAAACACCCAACATACCATCCTAAGGGTCGACTCACTATCCGTAGACTCGCAAAGAGGTGAAGCGTACTCGGGCTCTCACTCCTCGGACTCCAACTCCAGCTCGGATTTGGAAGTATCCATTGGGTCATCCTCGGCATCCCTCGGCTCCACAATCTCTCCGGCCTCACCAGGGTCCTCGGGCTCCGGGAGCTCCGGCTCCGCGGACTTGTCCTCGGGAACGACGGCCTCCATCTATCCCGCGGCTCTCGGCACCTCATCCGGCATGACGCAGTCCCTCAATGGCCCAAAAGCGTGTCCCCATCCTTATACGTCCAAGACGAGAAGATGTGCTGTATCCAACTTTCACCTCCCTCATCGACCCACACGGTGTTAGCCCTTCTAAAGTACACACCGCTCCGGACCTCTTTGGATACTCGGTGACTACGGACTCAAAATCTTTCGGTAGTCCAAAAAGCGTCGACATCCTTACGGTCGGTGGTCTGAAAAAGTGGGTCCCGCGGAGGGGTGAGATTACATCCCAATAAGGTGGATCTAAGCCGACCCTAGGGTATGGTACCTCCGAGCAAACTAACTGCCACCATCAACTAGGCAATCACATACGGATTATTCTACACATATGACTAGCTCAAACCGGCACGACATAAATCCTCAAAGCAACAATGACTTTCTATACTACGGAGGTTTGGACTTAGGCACTATCACTAATTAGTCATACGTGGCATCAATTCAAACAGTCAATTCTCAAGCTCGGGTCCCAATCGCCTTAGGCCTATAGCGCACACTTTCAATAATCGCCCGCGTAAATACGCATCAAGCATAATAACAGATTCTCGGTATTCGGGCCCGCGTAATAACGCATCATGCTTAAAAATGCACTCGTTATAATGCGGAATTATGATTTCACTTAATCGGTACAAAGCCTCGACTCTTAGGAACACGGCTTGTACATATAGATATATATATACATGTATGCACACGGGGTCTCGACACTTAGGAATACGCCCCATTAAATTCACGATCTCGGACACTTAGGAACACGACCGGAATAAGTCTCGGACAATTAGTCGAACACGACTCACTTTGGTCTCGGACGACTTAATTGAACACGACTTTCATATTATCCATATATGCCATAGTATATACAATCGGCTATGAACTCGGCGATTAACGCATCGAGGGTACCGGTACTCATAATTCACATCCGAGGCTTCATTAATAAACTTCATGATCGAGTATAACAAATAAAGCCCAATTTCACAACAATTCGATCGCGCTCCTAAACACGTGGTACGCGCATCACAATCTAGCTGATTCCAACATTGACATTTCCAGAGTTCTCATATAAATTCATATCACTATGACACACCCACAATGCACCAATTTCCCTTCGGCTTCAACTAAGCCACATAAAGCCTCATTTTATTTCAACCGAATTTACAATCGGTTCAGCACGCACTCCAACATGTAACACCACATTTCACTCACATGGCCGAATATAACATGGTCCCAACTCAGAAATTTTCTTAATTTTCACAACAATTTCAGACAATAACAAACGACATCACAACGTGCAACAACTCACATCCAATTCACCCCAAAGGCCGAATCCAGCATGCTCAGCCCATAATCCTCATCTTAGACCATCATTTAACACCCAAATCAACCAAGAGCATGCTCATTTATCAACTAAATTTTCCGATCAATAGCAGGTCAGAATTTTTCAGAATCGGTCCCACAATTCACGCCCAAACAGCCCACATTTGCAAGCTATGTCACAACCTAATAAGCCCCTTAGTATCCCATAAGCCTAAGGAAGGTTTAGAGCCACTTACTTATGCCTCGGAAGCACGTGGAAGGGCTCAAAGGCTCACGAACTCTAACTGGCAGAAACTAGTTGACTGCGCACCTCACGGTCTCGGATGTCTTCAGGGAGCTACAGAGATCGCATGAATGTAAGGTTAGTGTGGTTTGAAAGAGGACTCAAGGAAGAAGAGAATGGAGGTGGTTTGAGGTCAAACAGACAACATATGAGGGAGATATGCCTATTCGAACTCGGCGGTATGGTGACCGGCGGGAGCAGTGAGCGACCTACCTTCCTTGGCTTATATAGGACGTGTCCGGTTGAGTTAGGGGACGATCTAGGTATGTACGGAAAGAGGAGAGAGATATGAAGAGAATGGCGGTGGTTTGAGTGTCATACGACATCGGATCAAGGAGATATACCCGCTCGAAGTCGGCGGTACCGCTATCGGTGAGAGAGGGCGAGCGAGAGAGAAAGATGAGAGTGAGTTTAGGTGAAAATGAGGATGGGAGTGAGAGATGAGAGAGGGAGTGATTTGAGTGACTTTCTTTCAATTAAGAGTGACAAGATGATGGGGTTATTGTATGACATGAATAGTAGAAATTGGTATGGGGTTTTTGGGGAAACATGGGGTTTTAATGAGTCTTAGAACTTGGGCAATCAAGAGCACTTCTTCCCTCTCCAAATCTTGATAATTTGGCTGAAGTAGTGGGGATAGGTGAAGGGACCGGAACATACTTCTCGTTTCGCAGTTTGATTTCCACTTTTTCGACTCATACTAGCGATATAAAATCCTTATTAACTCTGGTGAGGCGAAATCCAATTTATTTGCATTGGAATTCTCAAATATCCGGCCGCCGATTTCAAAATCCACTTGGCGCTAAAAATTAGCCGATCGCAGGTTTCAAGTACATCTCGGACCGACGGGCGGCTCTCGGGAGCTACGTATATCGACTCTTGATTTTTTATCACGTTCAAGAATTATTCGAACCACCGTGATCCTGGTTGTCATGTAATCGCGAGGAAACCGACGATCCCGCGCAGACGCGATCGTCAGGAATCGTTCAGGGTCATCCGCAAATCATGCTATGCTCTAGCGGAATCACCCGCGTTCCAATCGCACGACGTTAGCAGATTGTTTCGATACTAATCTTAGATCAACTCGCATGGCCTAGAACGTACCCTCGGCGATCCTTATGGTCGGGATATTAGTCCGCGGCCAAGTTCTTTAGCCATTCCCTTTTGGTCAATCGTCTCTAGAGTGATCAATTCTTAGTGAGATTACTGAAATACATCGATGCTCATTTTATTCATAAACTTGAAATGGGGTCGGAATTCGAATGTCACAACTCTTCCCCCTTACGGAAATTTCGTCATCAAAATTTACAAAACTTTCTACTTCAACAGTGGGGGTGTTAACGCCTCATTGCTTCCTCGCTCTCTCAAGTGACTCCTTCAGTCTCGTGGTGCTCCTTGATTACCTTCACTAGTGGAATCGTCTTGTTCCTCAAGACTTGCTCTTTCCCCGTCCTCAATCCTCACCGGCCTTTCCACGCACGTCACTCGGTCGTCCACTTCTATGGCTTCATAATCCAAGACATGTGTCGGATCCGGTTCGTACTTCCGCAAAGATTGACACGTGAAAACGTTGTACACTTGCGATAGGTTTGGCGGCAAGCTGCCCAATAGGCCAGGGTTCCAATCCGCTCTAGTATCTTAAAAGGTCCCACGTATCTCTGCCCGCCTTCCTTTCTTTCCAAACCGAGATAGTCCTCGCGTCGGCGATACCTTGAGAAATACATGGTCTCCCACTTGGAATTCTAAAGGCTTACGCCGTCTCGTCGCCGTAGCTTTTCTGGCGACTCTAGCGGTCTTAAGTTTTTCTCTAATCACCTTCACCGCCTCAACCGACTATTCCACCAACTCGGGTCCCATTATTCTTCTTTCATAGACGTCGTCCCAACATATCGGCGTTTCGCACGCTCTCGTCATACAGGTGCTTCGAATGGCGCCATCCCAATCCTCCGATGATTACATGTATTATGAGCGAACTTCATAAGGTGCAATTGTTCCTCCCAACCTCCATTGAAATCTAGGACACACGCCCTAGCGTGTCTTCTAATGTCCGAATAGTCCTCTCGGATTGTCCGTCCGTCCGGGGATGATAGCGGTACTGCATCGCAACTTTGTTCCCATTACCTCCTACGAGCTCTTCTAGAATGAAGCGGTAAACTTGGGGTCTCTATCTCGACGTGATTTTCACCGGAACTCCATGCGATCGGACAACTGTCTCATATACGAGATCGGCGTACTGGCCCATTGGCGAAATCCTTTCGCATTGCCGAGAAATGTGTAAACTTGGTCAATCTGTCCATAATCACCCAAATAGAGTCATGACCCTTCGACTCCTCGGCAAGGCCATAACGAAATCCATCGTGATGTGTTCCTACTTCCACTGGGAATTTTCAACACTGAAGTAAGCTCTTCCGGTTTACGGTGTTGTGCCTTCACTTGCTGGCATGTCAAGCATTTTGCTACGTGCTTCGTGTCGCGACCCTCTCGAATTTTTCTTTTCGGAGCTGCGGTTCGGGGTTAACGAGCCGCGCCCTTTCGGACCCCGGTTGATAGCGGGATCTTAGCGCGCGGGTCTCTCCCAAGACCCGTTACTCGAATTGCGATGTGGAAATTTTTTTATCGAGATCGACCTTGTGTGGTCGGGTGGCATGTGTATAGTGTATATGCATTTGGAGTCGCCACCAATCAATTATTGGAGGGTATGATCGAAAACCCTATCGAGCGGTCGGGAGAAAACGTCGATTCTGCGAAAACCAAAGATTTGGGTCCGGGGACTTGGTTACGCCGAGATTTACATTGACGCCCTTTTCGGTTACCGAAGTTGAGTGATTTTCTAATCTAAGAATTCATGCAGATGAAATTTCGACCGAGGTAGGCCCTAATAATCTAAGGTATCATGCAGATGGGAATTTACTACCCTAATAGTCACAATGAGAAATTTAATGCGCAATCAAAATAATCACAGCCAAATCAAACAATCAATCAAGTAGACACGTCTAAAATGGTCCTATCGGCCCACAAAAAAAAATCAAAAAATCAATTTTGACATCCGGGGATGGTTTGGGAAAATTTAGGGCGGAAGGCCCGGAAGGGTAGAACGATCATTTTTGGGAGTTAGGGACCCAAAAATCATGAAATTGGGGTCGAGCCAGTTGAATGTGGGCATTTCCCAATTTTTTTTGTGATTTTACAAAATTTTTCTAAATTTTGTAAATTTTTTGAATTTTTATTTATTTTCTAAAAAAATGGGAATTTTCCGAATCGGTGTAAATTGACCCTTGAAACTTCGAAAAAAAATCGATCCGGACTATATGAGTCCCGAATCGACCTAAGTATTTTTAGAAATGTTTTTTGAAAAAGACTGGGAATTTTTGTGAATTGTTTATGAATATTATTGATTTTTTTGGATTTTAAGAAAAATTTTATGAATTTTTTATGAATTTTTCAGATCGAGTCAACCCGGTTAACACCCGATCAACCCGACCACGACCCGCTCGGACCCGCTCGACATTAAAGGACGCCGTTTCTATTTTTGTTTATATTTTTTTATTTTTCAAAACTACTTACTAATATCCGAAAATACGAAAATAAATGGATGGCCACGATTAAACCTACAATTGATCTCGGCCGTTCGTTCAATTAAACTCACGTACGCTTTGCTACACCGGATCGCGTCTACTCCGTGCACAAAACAATGCCGCATCAGCCTTTCTTCCTAAACGACGTCGCTCACCATTTATGTAAAAATGACACCGTTTTCAATTTTTTTATTTTCTACGGAATATACGAAATTCTGAAAATAAAATAAAAACTAATCGACGACCCAAAATCAAACTATACTAATTATCCCGGCCGTTAGATCGGATCTAACTCGGCCCGCTTGCGCCAACGGCCGAGCCGAGTCGGCGATGACCTGGACCAATCACACGACGCCACATTGGGATCGTTGACTCGCCGACCACCACGTCGTCTTCGTCTTCTTCCTCGCGACGACGACGCGACGGATGGCCGAGGACTCCTCCGGCGAGATCTTGACGTAATGACGCGAAACCACTACCAATCGACTACTCGAACCTCCGGATTAACATATCTCGAGAATCGTGCAATTCTATCGGCTAAATTGCGAATATCAAGCTAAACACGGAACGACAACTCGAGTTCAATCGTGTAATATAGAGCATAATAGATTAATTCTGTCACACACAAGCATCATAGGAAGTTCGAACACTTACCTCGAGCTTCGATTGAGCTCGCAATGGCTAGAATCGAGGTATTCGAATGAAATCAATACAAAATGGAGATGCAAACGTGGTTAGTGAAGTTCGAGGATCAAAACGCACACATCAATTGCAACGATCATGCTCGTGATCGAGCTATGCCATGAATGCACCGAGTTGAGAGGTTTCGGAGGATGTAGGTCAATGGAGCCGGTGCGGTCGCTTCCTCTTAGCTCAGGCGAGCTTCCGGTGATGATCGACGCCCGATTTGCTTGGATTAATCGGGCCGAAGTCGCCGAAGCTTCGGTGTGATCTTCAAGCAATGGCGTCGCGTGAGACTCTTTCTCTACTTTTCTCTTTCTCTCTCTATTTCGGTATCGCAGACGAGCACCAATGAGCCTCTCTCCTTGATTCGCGAAGCTTCGGTGTGATGCTTCAAGAATGGCGTCGCGTGAGACTCTTTCTCTACTTTTCTCTTTCTCTCTCTTCTGGGTATCCAGACGAGCACCAATGAGCCTCTCTCCTTGATTCGCGAAGCTTCCCATCCTTTTATACCTCATTTGAAGCGGGCGCGCATGGTAGAGCCTCGCTAAGCCTCCTCGTACCTTGGCACGTGCCAATTGGTTACCGGACGGCGACGGAATCGGTTAGGATTTTGTCCATGTCCGTTTGGCCCTTTATCGATCACAAACGAACATGAATTGTACTCGGACTTGGAAATGTTGACTTTCGTGCCGCCGTGGCTTTGATCGCTTCGCCGGCGTTCCTCCGGTGACCATTGGCCTCGTGGTCGGGTTCAATCGACGCGTACCAACCCGAGGTACCAAGCGCTCACGATATCTTGTTCAATTATAGTCGATTGGTCCTCAATTTTGTCGTCAAAATTCATCCTTCAACTGTGCAAAATAGCGCGAGAGTTCTGGGGAAGACGACATTCGGGACCGGTTCGACTGTCCGACCGACGGTCAAACCGATCTGAACCGTTCGGACGTGCAATTTTCAAAATTAATCCAAATCGTAGAAGTTTTGCAATTAAACCTTAAAATTGAACTCATGGGGTCAAATACTATCTAGAAATGTAATTTTGCCCAAAATTTCCGATCAATTTCTATGAAAACCCCAAATTTTTTCGAAATTGCAAATTGGGGAAAAGTTCAATTGAGTGGCCAAATGATCAAATTGGATCCAATTACCCTTACCAATCGATTCAGAGCATATGAAAACCTTGGGAGGCAGTCCAATTTTATTGTGAAAGTCCCTGGATTAAAAGTAATTTCAAAAATTAAAAATCCCAGGGACTAAATTGCAAAAAATACTTGGGTATTCTGCCCAATCCGTGTAATTCGCGCAATTGGGGGCGAAATTGATCAAATTGAAGTTGCAGAGGACCACGATTGAATGTCTTGACTCAAAACATGCAAAATTTGCAAATAAAAAGACTCAAATTGTATTTTTTATGCGAATTCAATCCTTAGTGTTATGAAGAAACACCTAAAATGGGATTCAATTTTTTATTTTTCTTGAGGTCAGTATGAAAAGAGAATTAAAATAAAATATTGGACATTTTTCTGTATTTTTGTGACCTCAAAAAGTATTTTTTAAATGAATTTTCTAGAATTTTTCTATTTTCTGAAAATATTAAAAAAAATGTGAAAAATATGAAAAATTAATTTTTGTTCAAAAATGGTTCCTTATGCTTGGCCAAGGCTCCCAAACTTGATTTTTCAATTTTTTGATTTTTTAATGAATTTTTGAGAATTTTTTAGAAAATAAAACTAAGGAAAATTGATTAAAAATCGAGTGTCAACAAATGCCCTCTTTGAAAGTAATCTCGGTTAGAAGTTGCTTTCAAAGACAAGATGACACCTGAATCTTTAATAGACTATTGGGGATAAATATAAAGAAAACGAGTCTTTGACATTGAATTGCCTTACCTTCGATTTGAAGTTCAAGATTCCGAGAAGGGATTATTCCGACTCATGCTCTTTTATGCTAAAGAGAAATAATAAGAGAGAGACTTACCTCGTACCTCACCTGTTAGTGGTCTAAAGATTATCGGTTTGAGGTCGCGAGGACGAGTGTATAGAATTATCTTCAAGTGGTTTGTGAGATTTCATAACGATTAGTGTCCGTTTGATGTCGAGCTGTGGTTTCAAGGTTTGGAAGGAGGGTTTACCCTTAGAACAAAGGGATTTAATTATTAGAATGCAGATTGGTTATCTTGTAAGAAGGAATTCACCATATGGAGAAATTGGCTATCTTGTAAGAAGGAATTCGCCGATTAAAATGGGTTGGCTATCCTGTAGGAAGAAATTCGCCGCTTAAAATGAGGTTGGCTATCCCGTAGGAGTTCGCCGATTAAAATGATGTTGGCTATCCTATAGGAGTTCGCCGATTAAAATGAGGTTAGCTATCCTATACGAATGAGTTTACCGAATAAAATGGGTTTGCTATCCCGTAGGAAGGAGTTCGCCGATTAAAATGGGTTGGCTATCTTGTAGGAAGGAGTTCGCCGATTAAAATGGGTT
The DNA here is from genome assembly GCA_021437795.1 of Rhodamnia rubescens. Classification (NCBI taxonomy): domain Eukaryota; kingdom Viridiplantae; phylum Streptophyta; class Magnoliopsida; order Myrtales; family Myrtaceae; genus Rhodamnia; species Rhodamnia rubescens. The sequence continues at coordinate 1,317,375 of JAILYA010000035.1, forward strand.
GGCTATCTTGTAGGAAGGAGTTCGCCGATTAAAATGGGTTGGCTATCTTGTAGTAAGGAGTTCGCCGATTAAAATGGGTTGGCTATCCTCTAGGAAGGAGTTCGCCGATTAAAATGGGTTGGCTATCCTTGTAAGAAGGAGTTCGCCGATTAAAATGGATGGGCTCTCCTGTAGGAAGGAGTTCACCAATTAGAATGGATTGGCTATCTTGTAGGAAGCGGTTCGCCGATTAAAATGGGTTGGCTATCCACTTGGGGATTCCGCCTATTAAAAGGGGAGGGTGTCATTCTCGTGGACCTAGGTTTACTAGTGTACCTACAAAAGCTCAAACCCGATTTTCCAATTTTAAAGGAGAGGATGCCATTCGAGGACCTTGGTTTATTAGTGTACCTACGAAGCTCAAACCCGATTTTCAAATTTTAAAGGAGAGGGTGCCATTCTAAGGACCTAGGTTTACTAGTGTACCTACTGAATCTCAAACCCGATTTTCAAATTTCAAAGGAGAGGGTGTCATTCTAAGGACCTAGGTTTACTAGTGTACCTACTGAAGCTCAAACCCGATTTTTAAATTTCAAAGGAGAGGGTATCATTCGAAGACCTAGGTTTACTAGTGTACCTACGAAGCTCAAACCCGATTTTCAAATTTTAAAGGAGAGGTGCCATTCGAGGACCTGGGTTTACTAGTGTACCTACGTGAAGTTCAAACCCGATTTTCAAATTTTAAAGAAGAGGGTGCCTATTCCGAGGACCTAGGTTTACTAGTGTACCTACGGAAGCTTAAACCCGATTTTCAAATTTCAAAGGAGAGGGATTCGAGGACTTGGGGACGCCGGAAGACCTGCAGAAAATCCAAGTTAGTTTGATCTTGGAAATGTAATTATTTACGAGGATTTAGGAACACCATGGAACCCGAGAAAATCCAATCAAACATCCTTAGAATGGCTTTTAGAGTAATCCAATGGGTTGAGACCCTTGGTTATATGATAAAAGAGTGGTAATTCCAAATTCTAGGAAGAAACTTAGGAATTCCAAATAAATTTTCAAATTGTATTTGTGAAGGAAACGTGCTCAAACACGAGTTCAAATCTCCACTGGGGTGAATTTTGAATGTCGGCGGCCGAGTATTCTACAAAGGGGTTGTCTTAAAAGTTTTTCAACAAGATTTTCCTTCATTTAAGAGGGCTTCTCTCCATTTGGGAAGGTTTTTCCTAAAACTCGGATCCGCTCACGAGAAACCTAACCTTGAGGTTTCGGGATCATTCGAGATGTATACAATCCGACTTATCGGAGAAGGCATTTAAAAGGGACCGTAATTCAGGCTAGGTCAAAAATTTATCAAAGGATTTTCATTTCAAGGCTAAGAAGTGAATTTTAATCGAAACAACTTCTTCGGATTTACAAGTCAAGAACCCTAAAGACGCGATAAGACAAGATTGTACTTACCTCTTTAAGCGATAGCTTCTGTGTGATCTCTTGCATCAACCCGAGACACCTCTAGATTAGAAAAGTTTTTGGTGACAGGTGTAACTTGGTTCAAGGTTGGCTTTTTGAGAAAAGCCATATTTTCAAAAGAGGGGTGAACTTGGGTGACCACTTTGATATTTTTACCAGCAGTCACTTGCTTTGAGGAAGCTTCATGCACATTCTTTCTTGAGTTGACTTTGAGGATTTTCTCTTTTCATCATGATTTTTGAAACTTTGTTCTTTTACGTGTCGCTTTTTCATTACCGGGCACTTTGCTTTTGCTAGACCTTTTGTTTCTTGTCATTGACTCGCTCTTTTCAAGACCATGATCGAAAATTCTTCCGATTACGCTTTTGATTTATCGCTGGTAATTCCTTTGTTTTGCCCAAAGATAGGGAGGTGATCACCAACAATGGTTTAGAAATGAAGATTATGAAGGCTCAAATTGGCTTATCAAAGGATAAGTGTTTGGGTATATAGAAATGAAATATTTTTCTTCACTTGAAGGTATTCCAAGTCTCGCAAGAAATCACCTAAAGCTATCTCAAAAAGATTGATGCAGGTTAGCACAATAAAGTCTTACCTTAATCTTTTCTCCGAGGGATCCACCAATGAACCTCTAAATATGCCCCAAGTGTGGGGTGGTTCTTGATAAGGTTTTATCAAGAAAATTTCTCCCTTTTGGTTCGTAATGGTTATCAAGGGATATAAATGTGTAGATAATTTTGAAATGGAAATGCCTTTCGTCATTTCGATCCATGTAATCAACGCGAATGATCCCTACGTCCCAAAATTAAGCTTTTCGCTCTGTCATTTTCACTTATCGCTCAAGTGTATCGGGGACGTGTTTGAGGATAAGTTTTGCTTCTTTTTATCTGAAGGATGATCCTATTGGAAAGCTTTCAAAACCTACCCTTTTGTAGGATCTCAAGGTGTTTTCATCAAAAATTCAACATTTGCAAAAGTTTTCATCAAAAGGTGTATCCAAAAGGTGTTTCGAAACTTGAAAGAGGTGTCCCTTTTAAAAAGGCCTTACGGCTTTGCAAATTAAGACATTGGATGTTAAGCACAATAATGTTTCCAAATGGAAGTGAATTTTTTTTCGGGAAGAGAGCCCAAACCTGCCTCCTTCGGATGCTCGATTCCCATTTCCTGCATAAAAAGGAAACGATCAGTTAGAAATGTTCGAAATTTAAAATAAAAACGACTCCCCTCGTCGATCAATCGCTCTACCGGATCTTTGATGACTCCAGGCTTTCCTGTAAAAACAAACATACGTAAATGCATGTATGCAGATGTCATGCGAATGCAAATTTCATGTGACTTAGATTCGCTCATTGATCACTTGAAACTTCATTTCATTTCGGGCATAATACTTCTTTACAAAGCATCTGCATTTACCGGACTTGCCAATTCTTCTCCATCCATATTTACAAGAATAAGAGCTCCCCGGGATAAGACCTTCCGAATCACGTAGGGGCCTTCATAATTTGGTAAAAACTTGCCTCTTGGGTATTAAGTATTTGGGAGCATTTTCTTCACAACTAGCATCCCTACTTCAAAATTTACGGGCTTGACCTTCTTGTTAAAAGTCTTGGCCACTTTCTTCTTGGTAGCTCGACCATGGCAAATGGCCTTTAGTCGCTTTTCATCAATCAGATTTAATTGCTCGTGTCTCTGTCGGTTCCACTCACCTTCCGAGAGGTCTACTTGAGACAGGGACCCTTAAAGAGGGGATTTCAACTTCTATTGGTAGGGACTGTCTCGATACCATATATCAATGAGTGGGGAGTTGCCCCGGTTGAAGTACGAATCGAAGTTCGATAGGCCATGAGAGCATATGGCAATCTTTCGTGCCGGTCTCGATATTTCTCAGCGGTTTTGGCCAATATCTTCTTGATGTTCTTGTTTGCCGCCTCCGCGACTCCATTCATTTGTGGGCGGTAAGGTGAAGAATTGAGGTGTCGTATCTTAAATTGATCCAATAAGTGATTCACAACTTTGTTGTTCGGATTAGAGCCATTGTCCGCGATGATTGCTCTTGGGACTCCATATCTCGAGATGATATCCCGTTTGATGAATTTAGCCACATTGTTTGCAGTGACATTGGCATATGAGCCGGCTTCAATCCATTTGGTGAAATAATCGATGGCCACCAGAATAAAACGATGTCTGTTTGAGACCTTTGGGTTAATAGGGCCAATCATGTCGATCCCCCACATAGAGAATGGCCAAGGGTCGACATTTGATGTAGTTCGGTGGGCGGCGCGTTTATCCTGTCGCCACATACTTGGCATTGATGACATGACCTAACATATTGATTGCAATCGACTCTATAGTCATCTAGTAGTACCCGAGTCTCATGATCTTCTTGGCGAGGAGATGGCCATTTATGTGTGGTCCACATTCTCCTTCATGGATTTCTTTCATAATGAGATTTGCTTCTTTGGCATTTACGCACCTTAGCTTCGGATGTGGTGAAGTACTTAGCTTCGGATGTGGTGAACTTTTTCCTCGGATAATATATGGCCCGTTCCTTTCGATCCTTGGGATTAGTTTGGGCAAGTAGAGCTCCCAAGGGTTTGTCATGAACCGTCGGATATAAGTCAAAGGAACATTAGGGATAGGAGGTACCAAGATCTTGGGGGTTGTACCAAATATTCCTTGATCTTCTCGAATGCTTGTTGACACTCGGAATCCCATTTTATTTTTGCGTCTTTCTTTAGAAGTTTGAAGAAGGGCTTTCATTGTTTACTACGGTTGTGATATGAATCTGCATATGTAATTCAGCCTTCCAAGTAGACCCCGTACTTCCTTAACAGTAGAAGGAGTCCCTATCTCCCATATAGCCTTGATCTTGGAGGGGTCGATTTCAATACCACGATTGTTTACGACAAATCCTAGCAGTTTTCCGGATCTGGCGCCAAATACGCATTTCGCGGGATTCGGTTTGAGCTTGTATTTCCTTAATCGATCAAATAATTTTCAAGACTTGAACGTGACCTTCTCCAGGTTTAGACTTGGCAATCATATCATCCACATAGACTTCCACTTCCTTGTGTATCATGTCGTGGAAGAGGGTCACCATAGCTCTTTGATATGTTGCCCCTGCATTTCTTAATAAAAAAGGCATGACTTTATAGCGGAAGATTTCCCATTGGGTGACGAATGAGGTCTTAATCTTGTCTTCCTCTTTCAGCATGATCTCGATTATATCTCGAGAAGCCATCCATGAAAGAGAATAATTCAAAACCCGCGGTGCTATCAACAAGCACATTAATGTGCGGTAAGGGGAAATCATCTTTTGGTGGCCTTGTTTAAATCCCGATAGTCGATGCATATCCGGATCCTCCCATCTTTCTTTTTAATCGGCACGATATTGGCAACCCAATCAGCATATGGGACAGCCTCAATGAACCCCACCTCGAGAAGCTTCATCACTTCTTCTTTGATCTTATCGGACAACTTAGGGTTCATTCTTCTGCATGGCTGGTTAACTGGTTTGCATGGCAGGATTTGTGGGCAAAGCATGTTCGACTATATCTCGGTCCAATCCACGCATGTCAAGATATGACCAAGCGAAGATATCCCGATATTCTTTGAGCAACACTTTCATTCTCGAGATATCGATCATGAGATAAATGTCCCCCTATTTTTATTTCCTTAACACAAGCTAGATCTCCCGGATTGACAACAATGGGCTCTTTAGAAATAGGAGGCTTAGATTCTTCAAAACAATCCCATTCTCTTTTAATGTTACTCACATCTACTTCTTCTATATCAATCTCGTATGCATAATCATCGAGCCGATCCGAGTCACATATTAACCTTGTTATGCATGGGTGGGATGACATGCTCGAAATGCATCAAGAATGGTTAGTATGCGGAAAATAGAATTACAAAATGCATGATATGTTTTGACAAAATATTTTTGAATTCCCTTTTGAAAGAAAACAAGAGAATAGGAAGGAGAATCAGTCCTTGATTTTTCGGACGTCATGGTTCCCAAAATGCCGTTTTAAAACCCAAGATCATATGGCGGATCGGGCCTCAATTTCATGGTGTAAGCAATTGTCATCATCGGACCAATCCGTTGTTCCATATGTCTTTAATAAACGGCAATGATTTTATTGATAGATGCAACTAACGACTAATACAATATCGCACTTCTTGAATCACAAAGCGAGATCCATAAGGTGCTTAGAAGAGAAAGAAAAATCTTTAGGCCCTGTTTGCTTCAAAGATTTGGCCAAAGGACTTTGAGAAAATGCAAATACCTTTAGGCTAAAGGCCTTTTTCAAAATGCAAGTAGTGTTCGGTAAAGTGTATTTTAAAAACACATTTGAAAAGTAACTTTGACGTAAATGTTGTTTGGTGGAAAATGAACTCCGTAAAAAAAAATTTCTTTTTTGAAAAAAAGGCGGCGGCAGCGGAGGCCGTGATCGGCGACCAGTGGCGGTGATCGGCAGCCGGCGGCGACCGGCGACCGCGAGCGCGGCGGCGGCGGCGCAGGGGCGGCTAACGAATGGCGGCGGCAACCGCGGCGAGCGGCGGCCAGCGGCGGCGGCGTGGGCGGCCGTAGCCGGGGGCAGCGGCGACGGCGACCGGGCGGCCGGCGGCCAGCGGCGGGGCGGCCCGGCGGACCAGGGCGGCGGCGCTGGCCACAGGCGGCGGCGGCGGTGACCGGGCGGCGGCGGCGGCCGGCGACGGCGGCGGGGGTGAAGCGAATGTGACAAAATTTAAAAAAAAAAAATTTAGTTGCATTTCGTTTCCTTTAGCCCAAAGTACCTCTAGAGGTACTTTGGGCAAAGGGACTTTGGAGAGTATTTCGGATGCAAGTGCATCTCGCCAAAGTGAGCCAAAAAATGAACCAAACAAAGATTTGCATTTGGCCAAGGGACTTTAGAGCCCCAATGCTCATCTCCAATCTTGAACCAAACGGGGCCTTAGAAACAAATGCAGTAATTGAAATGCATTAAAGGTAAAGTTCGAGAAAGAGCCTTTTTACTCGAGGGTGGGAAAGTTGTCATCGAGCCACTCAATGATCACATTCACCCGATTGTCCGGTGAATAGGTTGGACAAATCGGCTCGCATCCTTAGAAATATCTTCGTCTTCCAGCCATTTACCTCCGTTGGAGAACACTTGAGATAAGGGATTTTCGAACATCTTCCCTCTAGCTTTCCATGCATTAGTGCCAATGAAACGGCCACCTCGGTGAACACGGCGTCCATGGTCTCCATAACATTTGTTTCGACCTCGGCCTCGACCCATACCCCGCTCTATTGTCTCTTTATAGCCCGGACCAACCTTATGGTCATTTGAATCAAGAGTTAAGGGATTACGGATCCCTTGGCCGTACTTCAAAAGTCCGGTACCGGGAATGAAACCATTTGTGAGTAGCACCTTTCTTGCCATAGTCGCGGATCTTGACGGCTCTGGGATAGCTAACTTTGCATCGGATGGTAGATGCATGACGGATACGATGTCAAAGGTGTGATAGCTCAACTCATCCTCCTTTGAAGACTCAATGTATGGGACTATCCCTTTTAGGGAAGATCGATGTCCCACTTCACCGTGGATAGTGATCGGTTGGCCTCTAACCATAAATTTTACCTTCGATGTAGGGAAGAAGGTACGCCCTGCACACATGAATCCATGGTCTTCCAAGGAGCAAGGTGAAGGCACTAGGAATATCCCGAACTTGGAATGGTATAGAGAAGGTTACCGGTCCGATAGAGACGTCCAATTCAATCTCTCCTACCACATTCTTGGAAACTCCGTCAAACAACCGGATAGTGGCTTTGGACGTCTTGACAAAATCTTCGCTTATCACCAAGCTTCGAGAGTGCTCAAAGGACACAAATTAAATGCCGAGCCGTTGTCAATTAGGACATGAGGTACCTCCATTTCATGGCACCTTACGGTGATATAGAGGGCCTTGTTGTGAACATGCCATTCCCTAGGGAAGTCTTCATCGGAGAAAGAAATCTCGATCCTTTAAAAGGATGGCTCCCACGAAGTCTCCCAGTTGAACTTCATTGATGGTCTCCGTAATGTGTACTTCATCTATCACTTTCGGAAGGGCATTCTTGTGCTTCTCCGAATTCTTGAAGAGGTCTAGTAAAGAAATTTGTGCGGGCATTTTCCGAAGTTGGTCTATAACCCGTACTCACTTGGTTCTCACAACGGATCGCAGCTTTTCAACCTCCTCTCGTAGTAGGTGCTTTCTTCTCGGATTCAGCCTCTTTCGGGGGATAACATCTTCCCGATCTCATGACTGCGTCAATCTCATCATTTCCGTAATCCCAATGTACCGCCTTTGGGTCATATTCTTCCACAAGTGGCAATTTCATCTTCACTGGTTTGACTTCCTCCCGAGGTGATTCCAATGTTGGCGATTTTTCCGAACTAGAAGCTTCCCGGTTATCGACCTTGTTCGGTCAATCACAAAGCGAATCGGGATTTCTGCCATCCCGATCATCTCAACTTCATGGATGTTTTCGAGATTATGTTCGGGACATGGCCTCACCGGTATGGCATTCTCTTCATCCGAAGCCTTTGCCTTTCCCTTCGACTCTCGGGATAATGCCCTCAATTCTCATGCCGATATCCACCAGGTTGTTGGAAGGAGGAATATGTGTATGCGTACATGCGGTCGAAATACTCCGCCGGCGGTGACTTGAGTATGAACTCTAGCATTTCCCTTCCCGATAGCGGCGGTTGCACCATCATCGCATGCTTCTTCCACGTCATGGCGAATGGTTCGAAACTCTCATCCTCACCTTTTCGATGTTTAATGAATTGGCCTTGGTGAAGTACTCTCGATCCCGGCTTCAAAATGCCGTATGAAGTGCTCTAAGAGCTCCTCCCAGCTCGGGACCCAATCTAGGTCAATTGATTGGAACCAGGCCAATGCTAGGCCCATCAAACTATGCTTGAAATTCTGGATTAAGGTTTCATCGTCTTCATGATGGCCCATTGTTTGGCGAAGGTAATACGAAATATGTGCCAAAGGACACCCAATATCGTCATACTTCATGCGGAAGGTCACCTTCAAATTTACGCCTTGGGGCGGAATATTTCTAGCCTGGGTGATTGGCACAATCAACTCTTTCAATTCATCCACTTTCTTTGAAATGTCGTCGCCTTGTTCTTGCAATAGAGCGATCCTTCTATTTTGCGTCTCCATGGTCCGTCGTATTTCCCGGATCTGCATGTTTTCTTCCATTGCCGCAGTATTATTTTTTACCACCGATTGTGACAATTCAGCCACCATGTCCGTCAAATGATGTATGTGGGTCTCCAAATTAGAAAGCGCATATCGACCTCCCGATTTCCCTGTTCTTGATTCTTAGTTTCATCGATTGTCGCCACGAATTCTTCACTTTCGGGGTCATCCATTCACCCCAACCGTCGGGAACTATATTTCCAGCGTCCACGAAAAAACTCGGCGGCACCGAATATAGGATTTTGAAGTTATAACCGCCGCTATCTTCTCCAAGATCATCAACTATCTCGCCTCTTTCTAGAGCCCGTTGCATGAATTTTCTATCGCTTCGGCTGGCTTGTTCTAGACGGACTTCATATTCGTCTAACTCTTCAACTTTTTCAACATCCCTGGATGTTCATCAAGTATCATGAGGGAACTTTCTAGGTCTTTCCTCTCGTGGCTATCAATATGAGCTCTTACTGCCACCATGTCTACGGTCACATAAGTCCCTTTAAAAGCGACGTCTTCCATTCTTCCGATGACACCCGGATTGATTAACCGTTCTAAACATGCCTCCTTTTATTCTCGGGAAATATTTTCTCCTTGAGGGTATTGTGCAGCCAGGGTCGGGATGTCTCGCATTCGATCTACATCCACTATGAACTCCGGGGTCTCTTTATCTTCACCGTCAAATATCGCGTTCACCTCGTGATGTTCGAGTAGAGGGTTACGTTGCACATTCGGTTCGAGTCTTATCGAACTCCATAACTTTACCATCAATCAAGGCTTGCACCTTATGCTTGAGGGGGAGACAATTGTCCACATTGTGCCCCCCTTTCTTCCATATGGCACACACAAGTCCGAGTCTCATCAAACTCGGGAAACCTTGGAGGATTAGCTCTAGGTGGCTCTTTTGCGATCAATCGATTTTCTAGCAACATGGGTAATAATTTGGATAACGGTCGAGGTAGCGGGGTGAAGACAGGGTTGGTTTCATCTTCTTGGTTTCGGTGGTTTAGGAGCGGTCCAAGAAGAAGTTCCTTGGGTAGGGGTAGAAGGTGAGAAATTTTTGGGTTTAGGTGGGTTAAGGAGAAACGCCACATCCCTAGTTTGCTCCCTATTATCCCTTTTCAAGGGGTATTGGCGTTTGAAAGGTGACTCGGGTATTTTCTTCTCCTGCAACGCCCATTCATGGCATTTTGCCACCCTAATCAAGTGCGCGAACGTCCGACACCCGGAGGTGTTCAACTTATCGAAATACTCGAAGGGCATTGCCTTGAGGAAGAGGTCTATCGGTTCTTCTTCGGGGACAAGTGGTTTTACTTGCACGGGTAAAGCCCTCCACCTTTAGGCGTAGGCGCGAACGGTCTCATTCTTCCCTTTTACGGTCCTCAAAAGATCTTCCCTAGTAAGCGTCGTCGAGTGTTAAACTTGTACTGTCGAAGGAACGCGTCGCCTAGCTTGTCCCAATTGGCGAGCCTTTCGGGCTCCACTCAATAAACCATGCCAGGGCCGCCCCAAATAGGCTTTCTTGGAAGGTGTTGACTAACAGTTGGATATTGTCCGAAAATTGAGACATGCGGCGCAGATAATACTTTAGATGCGCCTTGGGACACCCGGTCCCGTTATACTTTCTCATGAAATCCGGTTCCTTATAATCGGTAGGAACCTCGATTTTCTCAAAAGGTATTACCTTATCAAACCTTGAGAGCTCATATCCCTAACTTGCCGGGCACTCCTCGATCTTGACGAGTCTTTTAATTTCTTCCTCTATTTTTAGGGCTTGTTTTTTCTTTCTTTTCCAGGTCAATCAACTTGGAGGCTCTTTAGGCGATCTCTCCGGATTTGGAGTAGGAGCCGGGTTAGCACTTGTACCATCCGGCGAGCTCGGAGGAACTTGGGAGTTTGGATCAGCGAGGTATCTCCCTTGACTAGCGATCATCATCGCTTCATCTCGCCACCATTGTGGCTATCATATTCATCTCGGTTCTCCAAGTTACCCACACGCAGCGAGCCTCTTCTTGCTCCATTCTTAGTTGGCGCGTCTTGCTACGAGTCCTCGTATTTATCAATCACCTATTTTTTTCAAGACATTAAATCAGCACGGGAATATTCGAAAATTCGAGAGGGCTGATCCGTGGTAATTGTACTTTCTATATGTATGCATGAAATGCTCATAAAAGGAATATTATGCGTTTACTACAGACCAAATTGTTTAAAAGTGCGTAAAAAGACAACAAATATGCCAAACTAAATGGGAAATGGATCTATCTAAACCGAGGACGCTTGCATTCTTCTTGCTCCTTCCGACCCATCAGAATCCCACAAGTATAGGTCTTCTCCCTCTTCTAACCTCCGGATCTTCGGGAATGTATGGCTCTACTCCCGGGACATACGGTACCATATACTCGGGTTCGTAGGACTCCACTTCTTCGATGCGAGGAGATATGCACTCAGGTACATACGGCTCAATCAATGATTTGCGATACCCCTTGAATTTCTGAATATACTCTTTGGAGGCCCTATGAATGTTCATCTCATCGTCCAAGTAATCGGGCCATTCAACTTATTGCAATGGGGAGTTCTTTAAAGCATAGAGAATGAGCTTGATCCGAGCCCGATACAGCTTCTTTGCCTCCTTGGTGAGCTTCCCTTGCGCCATATCGAACGAGAAGATCCCGGGACAAACATCTCATGTACTTGTTGCAAAACTTCAAACCTGTCTCACCACGCGAATGGGATAATATGCTACTGCACCAAGTACATCCCAATAGCGGAATAGGGCTATCATCAACACCAATCATGCGAGCTTCCAAGATCTTAGGCCAAGTTAGGCGCCATCGGATATGTTAGGGCTTCAAATCATTTAATAGCTCAACCCATTTTCTTAAACGAATGTTTGGGTACGAGGGATTGACATTTGAAGAAGGATTTAAGGGGATGAACATGTTCGTTGATCTCATAACACCCTACCCGGAGTTGGAAAGTTTTTATGTGAGAAGTGAACCACATGTGGAGTAGCCCATTGGATGCTTGAAAAATGGCTTTTTTGGAAGTTTTGGAAGTGTTTAGAGAGAGGAAAGTTTCAGCTAGAATCATGTATGAATAATTCCAACGGCAACATGCTTGTCTGGCTATATGGACTATGGAAGGGTCAAAAGTAGTCCTAGAGGTAGGGAATAGGACGAAAGCAAAGAAAGCTAGGATGAACACTTTTCCCGATTTATGACCGGTTGCGACGGATAAGGAAGAATAATTGTCGAAAAGGAAAGAGAAGGTGAATCTACCAGAGTTGGACTTATAGACTTTCTTTATTTCAGAGATTTTAAGACGAAGAAAGCTTGATAGGGAATGAGGATGATCCATGTCCAAAGGTGGTTGAGCTATATGGTTTTCAAACTTGACCCCAATGATAGCGGAATATTCTTCGAGCGTAGGAGTCAACTCAAGACCTTGGAAGTTGAACGTCATTGTGTGCATGTCCCATGCCATAGCCAAAGCTTGAATAAGAGCCGGTTGATACTCCACTTTAATTAAGTCCACTAGCCGGCCTAATCGTCCTTCAACAAATGCTTTGTTGACTAGGTTGAGCGATCCCACCATAGAGAGAGTTCTTTGCGAGGCACCTGGATGACTTTGATGTCTCCATTTCCCATGATCTAAAAATGTAAAATGATGATCCTAAAGTCAATTACCACGGATTAAAATGGATATGTATGAAATATGATGCAAATGACTAACCGAATTCCATGTCATCTTTTGGTAACATGAGGGTCAACTACTCCCATTCGACCTAAATAAATCAAATGGGGTAGTTATGGACCAAATCTCACCCAAAAATGGCATGTAATCGATTAGGATCGTTTAAGTGCAATTGGGGTAGAAAGTCACTATTACAACTTTAAATTCAAAAACCCACGGAATTCGTAAGTCTAATACAATTAAGCCCAAAAAGCATCTAAAGATGTTCGACCAATACATGTGGATGAAAATACACAATCGGCTCCAAAGGAACATAATACACCCAGGAAATGCCCCCAAAGTCCAACTAAAACTAGGAAGTTGAAGCGGTGTCCTCGTCGGAGGATATCTCAATCAACTTGGGAGGATCAACATCTTCTTCATCATCGAGGATATGACAATGATTTCCTTCCTCTTGATTGGCGAATGACTCGAGGTCCTTTTGATTGCGCGAGGTCGTCTTATTAATTTCGCATATAATTCTTGGATCCTCTCTTTTCCTCGCTTGAGCTCCAAATGGCGTGCATAACGCGTATAATCACAGCTTTCACCGCGAAGGCGGTTACGTCCATTGAGTTCCCTTCCATGGACAAACCCAAAAACTTGAAGGTGGTGGGCACTCGGTCCTCCGATCCCATGCGAGAGTATTGGAGATATCGGTGTGACGTCGGGCGCCATCTATTCTAAAAAGGAAAATTGACCTTCAACCCCAATCACTTAAACGATCTTATAACTTTCGTGATATGCTCGTGAAAATGCATGTTATGCATGAATTAAATTCACAAAAATAAAGAGGGTAAAAAGCCTTACCAACCGATGTTACTCTTTTTTTTTTTTTTTTTGGTTTTAGGTATACCAACCTTCCATTCACATGCGCATGAGACAAGTGAGGTTCAACTATAAAGAAGTTAAAAAGGGCTCGGGTATGGACCTAAAAAGGCTCCCGCTATACGAATCGATGAGCCGCCCACAAGCGCAATCAAACAACAAGTGGGTAGGATCATCAATCTCGCATAGCAAGCGGGATTAAATATGATCAACCCAAGTATAATCAAACACGGAAGTTTCGCATACCAATCCCTATCTATGGCGACCTAAAGAGGGTGATTCGCGGCTCGGGTTTAGCCGCTTGTGTGTGCGGTGTCGTGATCCTTAAAATATGCAAGACATGCACAGTGATTTATATCAAAACACCGCTTCAATATGGGCGTAAATAAACACACAACTCAAAACACCATATCTGCACAAAATTGATTAGCATAACGCTTAACCCCTTATACCTCTCATCTGCACCAATATTTAACACTTTTCATTAGCGAACGTACCTCATCTTCAAGAGCATCGCGAAAAAATGGGTTAGAAAACACTCAACATTTTTATCGGCTTAATCGCTCTTAATGATTTCGCAAGATAAACTGTCCCCAGTGAGTCGCTAGTTGTCGCGACCCTCTCGAATTTTTTCTTTTCGGAGCTGCGGTTTGGAGTTAACGAGCCGCGCCTTTTCGGACCCGGTTGATAGCGGGATCTTAGCGCGCGGGTCTCTCCCAAGACCCGTTACTCGAATGGCGATGTGGAAATTTTTTTTATCGAGATCGACCTTAGTGTGGTCGAGTGGCATGTGTATAGTGTACATGCATTTGGAGTCGCCACCGATCGTTATTAGAGGGTATGATCGAAAACCCTATCAAGCGGTCGGGAGAAAACGCCTCCCGTTGCGAAAACCGGAGATTTGAGTCCAGGGGACTTGGTTACGCCAAGATTTACATTGACGCCCTTTCGGTTATCGAAGTTGAGTGATTTTCTAACCTAAGAATTCATGCGAGATGAAATCTAAGGTATCATGCAAACGGGAATTTACTACCCTAGCAGACACAATGAGAAATTTAATGCGCAATCAAAATAATCACAGCCAAATCAAACAATCAATCAAGTAGACATGTCTAAAATGGTCTTATCGGCCCACAAAAAATAAAAATAAAAATCAAAAAATCAATTTTGAAATCCAGGATGGATTGGGAAAATTTGGGGCGGAAAGGCCCGGAAGGGTAGAACGGTCATTTTTGGGAGTTTGTGACCCAAAAATCACGAAATTGGGGTCGGGCCAGTTGAATGTGGCCATTTCCCATTTTTTGTAATTTTTCAGAATTTTTATAAATTTTCTAAATTTTTTGGAATTTTTATTTATTTACTAAAAAAATGGGAATTTTCCAGGATCGGTGTAAATTGACCCTTGAAATTTCGAGAAAAATCAATTTAGACTATATGAGTCCCTAATCGACTTAAGTATTTTTAGAAATGTTTTTTGAAAAAGACTGGGAATTTTTGTGAATTTTTTATGAATATTATTGATTTTTTTTTTTTAGAAACTTTTTATGAATTTTTTATTAATTTTTTGGACCGGGTCAACCCGGTCAACGCCCGGTCAACCTGACCCTGAACCGGCTCGGACCCGCTCGACATTAAACGACGTCGTTTCTATTTTTGTTTATATTTTTTTTATTTTTCAAAACTATTTCCTAATATCCAAAAATACGAAAATAAATGGATGACCACGATTAAACATAGAATTGATCTCGGCCGTTCGTTCAATTAAACTCACATACGCTTCGCTACACCGGATCGCGTCTACTCCGTGCACAAAATGACATCGCATCGGCCTTTCTTCCTAAACGACGTCGCTCACCATTTATGTAAAACGACACCGTTTTTAATTTTTTTATTATCTACGGTAATATACGAAATTCTGAAAAAAAAAAAAAAAAACTAATACGATGGCCCAAAATCAAACTAGACTAATTATCCCGGCCGTTAGATCGGATATGACTCGTCCCGCTCGCTCCAACGCCGAGTCGAGTCGGCAATGACTGGACCAATCACACGAGGCCACATCGATTTGTTGACTTGCGCGGCCGCCACGTCGTCTTCGTCTTCTTCCTCGTGACGATGACGCGACGGACGGCCGGGACTCCTCCGGTGAGATCTAACGGCGAGATCTCGACGGAATGACGCAAAACTACTACCAATCGACTCAAATCGAACCTCTAGATTAAGATATCTCGAGAATCTTGCAATTCTATCGGCTAAATTGCGAATATCATACTAAACACGTAACGACAACTCGAGTTCAATTGTGTAATATAGAGCATAATAGATCAATTCCGTCACACACAAGCATCATAGGAAGTTCGGAACACTTACCTCGAGCTCCGATTGAGCTCGTAATTGCTAGAATTGCCTGGCCGAAGTTCGACTGCACCGCGACTCGTTGAAGGCTCGACTCGAGATATTCGAACGAAATCAATACAAAATGGAGATGCAAATGTGGTTAGTGATGTTCGAGGATCAAAACGCACATATCAATTGCAACGATCATGCTCGTGATCGCGCTATGCCATGAATGCACCTGAGTTGAGTTCGAGAGATCGACTCACCGGTTTCGGAGGTTATAGGTCAATGGAGCTGGTGCGGTCGTTTCCTCTTAGCTCAAGTGAGCTTCCGTGATGATCCGACGCCCGATTCGGCTGGATTGATTGGGCCGAAGTCGCGAAGTTTCGGTGTGAAGCTTGACAATGGCGTCGTGCGAGATTCTCTCTCTACTTTTCTCTTTCTCTCTCTATTCTGGTATCACAAACGAGCACCAATGAGCCTCTCTCCTTGATTCGCGAAGCTTCCCATCCTTTTATACCTCTTTTGACACTAGGCGCGCACGGGAGAGCCTCCGCGAGCCTCCCTCATGCCTTGGAACGTGCCAATTGGTCACCGGACGGCGACGGAATTAGTACTCGGACTTGGAAATGTTGACTTTTACGTGTCATTTGTGGCATTGACTATTTCGCCGGCGTTCCTCCGGCGACCATTGGCCTCGAGGTCGGGTTCAATCGACGCGTACCAACTTCGAGGAACCAAGCGCCCACGATATCTTGTTCAATTATAGTCGATTGGTCCTCAATTGGATCGTCAAAATTCATCCTTCAACTCTGTAAAATGGCGCGAGAGTTCGGGGGAAGGCGACACATTGCGGACCGGTTCGCCAATGACGATCGGCCGGTGCGAACAGGTTCGGACGTGCAATTTCAAAATTAATCCAAATATGTAGGGAATGTTTGCAATTGAACTCATGGGGTCAAATACTATCTAGAAATGTAATTTTGCCCAAATTTTCCGATCAATTTCTATGAAAACCCCAAATTTTTCTAAAATTGCAAATTGGAGAAAAGTTCAATTGAGTGGCCAAATGATCAAATCGGATCCAATTACCCTTGCCAATCGATTCGAGCATATGAAAACCTTGGGACGCAGTCAATTTTATTGTGAAAGTCCCCTGGATTAAAAGTAATTTCAAAAATTAAAAATCTCGGGGACTAAATTGCAAAAAGTAATTGGGTATTTTGCCCAATCCGTGCAATTCGCGCAATTGAGGGAGAAATTGATCAAATTGAAGTTGCAGAGGACCATGATTGAATGTCTTGACTCAAAATATGCAAAATTTGCAAATAAAAAGACTCAAATTGTATTTTTCATGCGAATTCAATCCTTAGTGTTATGAAAAAACACCTAAAATTGGATTCAATTTTTTATTTTTCTTGAGGTCAATTTGAAAAGAGAATTAAAATAAAAATATTGGACATTTTTCTGTTTTTTTTTTTCCTCAAAAAGTATTTGTTTTATGAATTTTCTAGTATTTTTCTATTTTCCGAAAATATTAAAAAAATGTGAAAAATATTAAAAAATTATTTTTTGTTCAAAAATGGTTCCTTATGCTTGGCCAAGGCTCCCAAACTTGATTTTTCAATTTTTTGATTTTTTTATGAATTTTTGAGAAGTTTTTAGAAAATAAAACTAAAGAAAATTGATTAAAAATCGAAGTGTCAATCTTCGCGACATCCACTTTCATCCCGTTCCACCAGTAATGCTATTGCAAAATTTGATACATCTTCGTGCTATCCGGATGGATCTGTAATTACTTCGTGAGCTTCGACGGGATCCTTTCCCTTAACTCCTCATCCTTGGGCACACGTGGCCGCTGCGAAACATTAAGGTCCCGTCCTCCGACACTTGAAATTCGGGCTTCTTTTTCTCCTTATCCATCTCCAAGATTTTCCGAACTTCATAGTCTGTAGATTGCAAGGTCTTAACTCTTTCTCGAATCTCCGGTTCCACCTCGGCGTAGCCATCACCGGACGGTGACATACTTCAAGCTTAAATCCGTAATCTCTTATTCCTTCCAATGAGTCCACTCCTTGACCATCAAGTGTGCCATGCTTGACTTCCTACTAAGCGCATCCGCAACCGTATTCGCCTTCCCAAGATGGTATAGAATGTCGCAATCGTAGTCTTTAAGCGGTTCCATCCACCGATTTGTCTCATGTTCGGTTCCTTTTGGGAAAACAGTACTTCGGGCTCGGTGGTCGGTGTAGATCTGGAACCTTTCTCTTCACAAGTAATATCTCCAAATCTTCGGTGCGTATACTATCGCTGCCAATTCCAAATCATGGGTTGGGTAGTTCATTTCGCGAGGTCTTAACTGTCTCAACGGATAAGCAACTACCCTTCCATGCTGCATCGAACACATCCTAATCTTTTTAATGATGCGTTGCTATATATCTCGTAGCCTCTCGGGCCGAAGGAATTGTCAATATCGGCGCTGTCGTCGATCCATGCTTGAGTTCTTGAAAACTTCTTTCGCACTTATCCGTCCACTCAAACCGTGTATCCTTCCTAGTCGGTTTACGTCAAAGGAGTTGCTATCGACGAAAATTTCTCCACAAATCTCCTATAATAGCCAGCTAGTCTTAAGAAACCCCGAACTCGGTAATCGACGTAATCTCGGCCAATTCGTAATCGCCTCAATCTTCGCAGGGTCTACTTGAAATCCCATTTCCAGATATGACGTGTCCGAGGAATGCCACTTCGTGGAGCAGAACTCGCACTTACCGAACTTGGCATAAAGCGAGTGCTCTTTTAACGTCCGTAGAACCACTCTCGAGTCTGCTCATGTTCCTCGGAGGTCTTAGAATAAACTAGGATGTCGTCGATGAAGATAATGACGAACTGATCCAAATATCCATTGAATACTAGATGCATTAGATCCATGAAAGCGGGTGGGGCATTGGTCAGCCCAAATGGCATAACTCGTGAATTCGTAGTGTCCATATCTTGTTCGAAATGCTTTGTCTTTGGTACGTCCTCCTTCCTTATCCTTAAGCGATGGTACCCAATCCTCAAGTCGATCTTGGAGAACACCGCACTCCTTGTAGTTGATCGAACGAGTCATCTATCATGGGCAACGGGTACTTATTCTTATACAATGACTGATTGATTTGCTATAGTCAATGCATAAAAGCAAGGACTCGTCCTTTTTCCTCACAAACAAAGCGGCGCTCTCCACGGCGATGCGCTTGGGACGAATAAAACCCTTGTCCAACAGCTCTTGCATGTGAACCTTCTGTTCCTTTATCTCCGATAAGGACATCGATACGGTGCTTTCGAGATCGGTCCGTTCTGGGGCTAACTCAATCACGAACTCTATTTCTCTTTCTGGTGGGAGTCCGGCAATTCCCGAGGAAATACATCGGGAAATTCGCGCACCACGCTATATCTTCCAACCTCGGTCCCTCAAGCGTTGGGTCCACCACAGTAGCTAGATAGGCTTGACATCCTCCGTTCAACAACTTAGTCACCTCAAGTGACGAGATCAAAGGAATCGAGGTGCCTCCTTGACTCCCTACAAATTCAAATCTAGGGCAACCGGTTGGGTTGAACCTAATCGCCCCGCTTACTACAATCCATTTCGACTATAACATCAAAGTCGAACATGGTTAGCACAACCAGTCTATCCTTTCCTCACTACCCCGACGACTATCTTACGGTCCTTGCGACTTAACGAAATCAATACTCTATCCTTTAACGGGGTAGTTACATGCAACTCTATATACAACGATTTCAATGCCATTTCGGTCAATGCAAAGAACCGAGCATATACAAATGAGTGCGATGTTCCAGGGGTCAAACAATGCATAGGCAACATGATTGCATAATATAACCCATACCTATGACCGTACCAGGTGCATGCTCCTCCTCCTTGCAAGCCACAGCGTACACTCATCCTTAAGCAAGCAATCGATTCGAGTTATTTTGCGGGGCAGCTCCCTCCGGCAATCCATCTTCGGGGTCGGCTGTCCTTGCGACTACGGTCCTGGAACTTGACTCGGGCGGTTTGTTACGTGATGGCCCAACTGGCCACACTTGAAGCACGCGCCCATTCTCGCTCGGACAGATCCATTCCCGTGCCTTCCGCCGCATAGGCTACAATTCCGAGTTGGTTCGATGGATAGGCTTCCTAATGTTTTTACGGGTGAAGGGATGAAGCGTCTATTACCCGCCATTAGCCTCTTGCCGGCTGACGATTATCCACGACGGGAGCAAACCGCGAACCAGATGCGGTAGCCCTTTCCTTCATATTTCTTTCAATCATCTCGACCTCGTTCATACATTTCTTCATAAGTTCTCGGGTTCGGCGCAATCATCGATTACGAAGGTCGGGCCTCGATCCATCTCGAAATCTTCGCGCCTTGTCTATCGGGTTCTCAACTATCCTCGGCGCGTACCTCGAGAGCCTAGCAAACTCCGCCTCATATTGGTCGATCGTTAACTAGTTCCGGTGAAGTTGTTGGAACTCTACCAACTTCCGCTCCTGAGCGGTCTCGAGAAATACTTCCAGTTAAATGCCTCGGTAAAGGCGGTCAAGTGAGAGCAGCGCCCTCGGGAAATACTCCTCTTGTGGCCTTCCACCAATCATCGGCGGTACCTTCTAGCTGGTAAGCCGCTAGGGGTCACCTTCACCTCATTAGTGCACCCAAGAACCTCAAAGGCCTTCTCCAGCTTCTCAATCCATCGAGGTGCCATCTCGAGATCTCCAAGCCCATCGAAGCGAGGCTGGCTTCAGCTTCGGAAATTGCTCCACTAGCCGACTTATCGGGCGATTCCCGTTTCCTCCTCCATGATTATTCCCATTCGCTACGTTGGCAGCAGCCACGCGGCTTCGGCGGCCCGAGCGCAAGACCCTTTCGTGAGCTTATTTGCCCATCGATTACCAATATCTTATAGGGCCCTAAGAACTCCATCAATTCTAGGATCCTCTATAGCAGTGCCCTTGAGCTCGAAGCTCCTCTCATTCCTCTAGTTCTATTGCTCATCTTGGCTAATCCCTCACAACACCTGAACCACCCATAACCCCAATCGGGGATAAGATATCTAAGCCAACGACTAGCCTAACAAGGGAAGCAACCAAACAACCACGGTGACAACCACAGCAAGACAACTAGCCTACAAGGCAAGCAACCAAACAACCAAGAGATTCACACTTAAAGGTTCGAGGCTTATACCTCGAGTCCGGACGCATCTCGCAACTCGGCAAAATGTCATTCAACAAACAGCACACCAAGCCACAACAATCGGTGCCTACTACGAAGCCCCTTACAGTCTTATAATCACCAAGGGTGATGCCAATCCAATATGCCAATCATAAGCGCCAATTCATATGTCATTCATCTCGTATCTAACTCTAGCGAATCTCCTAAGGTCTTACTACCCGGTCATTCTCAAGTCATTCCTCCTTATTACTCCAAACCTAAATCGTCCTGGATCGAGCTGACCTTGCTCGATACCAATTCAATTGGGATGTCATGCCCCGTGTCCTTTTTGGCGCGCCAACATCCCTAACATTCAACTTTCTTCTTCTAGGATCGACTCAGCAATTAAACTTAACGTAATGCCATATGCACATGCGAAAGTGACACAACGCCCTAATGATAAAATTAAACAGAATGACTTAAGAAGGCAAGGGGTTCGATGGCATTGAACATAATCATTCATACAAGCAATGACATAACATTACACAAAAAAGTTCGACGAGGGTAATACAATTCAAAAGGGTGACTACTATCTAAACACCTAACATACCATCCTAAGGGTCAAACTCACCATCCATAGACTCCCAAGCATGGTGAAGTGCACTCGGGCTCTCACTCCTCGGACTCCAACTCCAGCTCGGATTCGGAAGTATCCATTGGGTCATCCTCGGCATCCCTCGGCTCTATGATCTCTCCGGCCTCACTAGGGTCCTCGGGCTCCGGGAGCTTCGGTTCGGCTGCGGCTCCTCGCTTCGGCGAACTCGTCCTCGGGAACGACGGCCTCCAATCTGTCCCGCGGCTATCAGCACCTCGTCCGGTATGACGCAGTCCCTCAATGGCCCAAAAAGTGTGTCCCTATCCTTGTAAGTCCAAGATGAGAAGATGTGCGGTATCCAACTTTCACCTCCCTCATCGACCCACATGGTGTTAGCCCTTCTATGGTACACATGGTCCGGACCTCTTTGGATACTCGGTGACTACGAACTCAAAATCTTTGGGAAGTCCAAAAGTGTCGGCATCCTCAAGGTCGGTTGTCCGAAAAAAGTGAGTCCCGCGGAGAGGGTGAGATTACATCCCAAGTAAGGTGGATTTAAGCGGACCCTAGGGTATAGTACCTCCGAGCAAACTAACTACCACCATCAACTAGGCAATCACATACGATTATTCTACACATATGACTAGCTCAAACCGAAGCACGATATAAATCCCCAAAGCAACGATCGGACTTTCTATACTACGGAGGTTTCGACTTAGGCACTATCACTAATTAGTTATACGTGGCATCAATTCAAACGATCAATTCTCAAGCTCGCGTCCCAATCACCTCGGGCCTATAGCACACACTTTCAATAATCGGCCGGCGTAAACACGCATTAGGCTTAATAACGGATTCTCGGTATTCGGGCTTGCGTAATAACGCATCGAGGCTTAAAAATGTACTCGTCATAATGTAAAATTATGATTTCACTTAATCGGTACAAAGCCTCTCACTCTTAGGAACACGGCTTGACATATAGATATATATACTGGGGTCTTAGACACTTAGGAATACGCTCCACTAAATTCACGGTCTCGGACACTTAGGAACACGATTGGAATAAGTCTCGGACAATTAGTCGAACACGACTCACGTTGATCTCGGACGACTTAATTGAACACGACTTTCATAGTATCTATATATGCCATAGTATAACACAATCGGCTATGAACCCGCGATTAACGCATCGGGGTACCGGTACTCATAATTCACATCCAGAGGCTTCATTAATAAACTTCATGATCGAGTATAACAAATAAAGCCCAATTTCACAACAATTCGATCGCGCTACTAAACACATGGTCCACGCATCACAATCTAACCGATTTCAACATTGACATTTCCAGAGTTCTTATATAAATTCATATCACTATGACACACCCACAATGTACTAATTTCCCTTCAGCTCCAACTAAGCCATATAAAGCCTCATTTTATTCCAACCGAATTTACAATCGGTTCGACACGCACTCCAACATGTAACACCATATTTCACTCACATGGCAGAAAATAACATGGTCCCATCTCAGAAATTTTCATAATTTTCACAACATTTTCAGACAATAACAAACGACATCACAGCGTGCAACAACTCACATCCAATTCACCTCTAAGGCCGAATCTAGCATGCTCAGCCCATAATCCTCATCTTAGACCATCATTTAACACCCAAATCAACCAAGAACATGCTCATTTATCAATCAAATTTTCGGATCAACAGCAGGTCAGAATTTTCCAGAAGCGATCCCATAATTCACGCCCAAACAGCCCACATTTGCACGCTATGTCACAACCTAATAAGCCCCTTAGTATCCCATAACCCTAAGGAAGGTTTAGAGCCACTTACTTAGGCCTCGGAAGCAAGTGGAAGGGCTTAAAGGCTCACGAACTCTAACTGGCAGAAATTGGTTGTCTGCGCACCTCACGGTCTCGGACGTCTTCAGGGAGCTACAGAGATTGTGTGAACATAAATTCAGTGTGGTTTGAAAGAGGACTCAAAGAGAAAAGATAATGCAGGTGGTTTGAGGTC
The DNA here is from genome assembly GCA_021437795.1 of Rhodamnia rubescens. NCBI lineage: Eukaryota > Viridiplantae > Streptophyta > Magnoliopsida > Myrtales > Myrtaceae > Rhodamnia > Rhodamnia rubescens. The sequence goes on from JAILYA010000035.1 coordinate 1,340,770, forward strand.
AAAAAGACATCATATGAGGAAGATATGCCCGTTCGAACTTGGCGGTACTGGTGACCGGCGGGAGCAGTGAGCGACCTACCTTCCTCGGCTTATACAGGACGCGTCCGGTTGAGTTAGGGGACGATCCAGGTATCCACGAAAAGAGGGAGAGAGACAAAGAGAATGGAGGTGGTTTGAGGGTCATACGACACCGGATGAATGAGATATTCCCGCTCGAAGTCGGCAGTACGGCGGCCCGGTGAGAGAGGGCGAGCGAGAGAGAAAGATGAGAGTGAGTTTGGGTGAAAATGAGAATGGGAGTAAGAGAGAGAGATTGCTTCAGCCTATAAGAGAGGAGAGAGGGAGTGATTTGAGTGACTTGCTATCAATCAAGAGTGACAAGATGATGGGGTTGTTGTATGACATGAATAGTAGAAGTTGGTATGGAGTTTTGGGGGAAAATGGGGTTTTAATGAGTCTTGGAACTTGGGCAATCAAGAGCACTTCTTCCCTCTCCAAATCTTGATAATTTCGGCTGAAGTAGTGGGGATAGGTGAAGTGGCCGAATTTCCTTCGCGGTTTCTCAAGATACTGAACGAAATTCGGGACCGGAACCTACTTCTCGTTTTCGCAGTTTGATTTCCACTTTTTCGACTCATCTTGGCGATATAAAATCCTTATTAACTCTGGTGAGGCAAAGTCCAATTTATTTGCATTGGAATTCTCAAATACCCGGCCACCGATTTCGAAGTCCACTTCGCGCTAAAAAATTAGCCGATCGTAGTTTCGATACATCTCGGACCGACGGGCGGCTCTCGGGAGCTACGTGTATCGACCTGTGATTTTTTATCACGTTTAAGAATTATTCAAACCACGGCGATCCTGGTTGTCATGTAATCGCGAGGGAACCGATAGTCCTCGGCAGGACGCGATCGTCGGGAATCGGTTCGGGGTCATCTCGCAAATCATGCTATGGTCTAGCGGAATCACCTGCGTCCCAATCGCACAACGCTAGCGGATTGTTCCGATACTAATCTTAGATCGACCTGCATGGCCTAGAATGTACCCTCGGCGATCCTTATGGTCAAGATATTAGTTCGCAGCCGAGTTCTTTAGTCCGCGTACTATCCTATTTAGCCATTCCCTTTTGGTCGGTCGTCTCTAGAGTGATCAATTTCGAGTGAGATTATTGAAATACATCAATGCTCATTTTATTCATAAACTTCGAAATGGGGTCGGAATTCGAGAATGTCACATTTGCCTAGGGGACCTTTCTGTATCAACATCAATTGCCGTTTGTGTCGTCCCATTTAGATGTACCCTTTTTCTATTCGACTTGGTCATTGTTCTTGAGCTGAATGACGGTGTTTTCATCAACTTCATCAGCAGAATTATGATAGCTTGAATGAGATTTTTCTTAAGTATCCGAGTCTCGGTCAACCAATATCCAATGGTCATCCTTTGTCACAATGCATGTCTAGTATTTCCTTTCAACTGGCTTCAAAAGATGGTATTGATGAGAGTTCAGTATGCAAGGACTCTATTCTTTGTTGTGGTTAGCTCAACTCGCTACTACATTCGCTTCTTGTCTCTCTAAAGTCCTCTTACTAATTGGTACCCTATCTTGGTTAGCATTGATCTGCTAGTGCTTGCCTTTTCGAACTTGTAGTGAGCTCGGTCTAAGAGGTGTGATCGATCTTGGTTCGATAAATTATCTCATGAGGTTAATCATGAGTGGAATAAATGTCCGTAAAACGAGAGCAAATCGAGATTATGGATTGAAAAAATATTCGGATCACAAGAGGAAATCGAGATTATGAGCTGAATAAATATTAAAGCCACAAGAGCAAATTGAGATTATGACTTTAATAAAAATTTATCGAGGCCACGAGAGCAAATCGATCATGGTTTGATAAATTATCTCATGAGTTTAATCGAGAGTTGAATAAATATCCGAACCACAAGAGGAAATCAAGATTATGGATTGTAAAAATATTCAAATCACAAGAGCTAATCGAGATTATGATCTGAAAAATATTAAAACCACAAGAGCAAATTGAGATTATGACTTTAATAGAAGAGATCGGGAACACGAGAACAAATCCATCAATGAACTTGATAAAGATTTATCAAAACCATGTGAGAAAATCCATCCCTGGCTTAATAAATTAACTTATGAGAGCAGATCATGAGTTGGGTAAATATTCGGATCACAAGAGCAAATCGATCATGAACTGAATAAAAGAGATCAAGAATGCAAGAGCAAATCCATCATGAACTTGAAGGTATAAGAAGTGTATTACCCGAACTAAATTGGTGTCAATATAAAGAAATGTGTTGCTTAAATCTCGTCAAGGTACAAACACAAAATGTCAAAATGACAACTAAAACGAGTAAAGTTGTCAATTTGAAAAGGGTTCGTAAAGCTTACCCGAATTTTCCTAATGAGAAAAATAGCTAGGCCGATCGCATCATGCCCGTCTATTTACTCGAGATGGGGTTGAAAATAACATATGCATAGACAAAACCAACACTTCACTAAAGAGGGTTGATAGCTGAACGATATGGTCATTGTAGTGAGTTTGAATACCTTGATAATTGTTGGTACTCATTCTCTTGAAAGATTCGGAGTTAGGGATATACTTACCTAAGGATTTGAAGGATTACCTAGTGGGTACTCGCCAAAGAGGGTTTTATTCATTGAATAATCTTTGGATGAACTTGAAACTCAAAAAGTAACTCTAACATCGGGAATGTGTTTTGTTAGATAGTGTTAAGGGTAATAACATGTGCAAGCATACACGCTGAAGTATGTTTAATGGTTTCATGCAAAACTATCCTGTTGAGTTTGTAAATGAAATAATAACTCATAATGCGGTTCATGCATAACTATTCTATTAAGTTTACATTATCAATTCTGTTCAAGGATGTTGTTACATATTGAATACCTCGGATATAATCTGAATGGAGGACATTAGTCCAAAAGGGCTTTCTCTCATTCTTTAGAAAAGTTGTTTATCCCGATTGCAAGAATTAAGAGAAATCACTCAATCTTACCATCATCACATTCGATAAGGGTCTGAGTAGTCTCGCAATTAGTACGACCAAGCCGATCCAAAGATTTTGATTAGAACCGTAATGAGAGCTGGGTCAAAGGTTTGCAAAGGGGCCTCGAGTCGAGTCAAGGCTTCGAAATGAAGATTTTCATCATATGCTTTAGGTTTACAAGTTAAGAACCCTGCCAAAAATGAGAGAAATAATCTTGCTCGAACTTTTTCGAGCAATACTTAAAATCATTCAACTCTATGTTAACTTAAGTGCCCTAATCGGAAGAAACATTGAAGGGACTAAAGAGCAAAAAGGCTCGTTTTGACTCGAAAAGGTAAGAGAAGGGATATTGGTAATCATTGCTGACTTATCACCGATCTTAACCTTTTGGAATGATCTTCAAAGAATACTATCATTGCTTGAGGGGATGGTATGAATTTGTTGGGAATTGCAATTTGCAAACTGACTTCTCTAGAGAGTCTTTTTCAACTAGACCTCGTTGGGGATTCACAAGAAAAATAATATGTAAACATGTATATGGAATTTACAAGTTAACATACAATAATATACAGAGGAACTTTACAAGGATTTGAATGGGCATTGGCCTTGCTTTTGGTAGGCACTATTGTGACATTCTAAATTCCAACCCCATTTCGAAGTTTATGAATAAAATGAGCATCGACGTATTTCAGTAATCTCACTCGGAATTGATCACTCTAGAGACGACCTGACGAAAGGGGAACGGCTAAATAGGATAGTACACGGACTAAAGACTCGGCCGGCTGACTAATATCATGACTATAAGGATTGCCGAGGGTACATTCTAGACCATGCAGGTCGATCTAAGATTAGTATCGGAACAATGCGCTGGCGTCGTGTGAGTGGGCCGCGGGTGAATCCGCTAGACCATAGCATGATTTGCGAGATGACCCCGAACCGATTCCCGACAAACGCGTCTTGCCGGGGCGGCAATTTCCTCGCGATTACATGACAACAAGGATCGCCGTGGTTCGAATAATTCTTAAACGTGATAAAAATCACGGGTCGATACACGTAACTCCTAAGAGCCGCCCGTCGATCCGAGATGTCTTGAAACTGCGATCGGCTAATTTTTAGCGTGAAGTAGACTTGAAATCGGCGGCTGGGTATTTGAGAATTCCAATGCAAATAAATTGGACGTCGCCTCACCGAGTCAATAAGAATTTTATATCGCGAATATGAGTTAGAAAAAGTGGAAATCAAACTGTGAAGCGAGAAGTACAGCCCGGTCTCGAATTTCGTTCAGCATCTTGAGAAACGGAGAAGGAAAATTTCGGCCACTTCACCTAAACCCTCACTTCAATCGAATATATCAAGGAAATGAAGAAGGAAAAGAGCTCTTGAAGGTTCAATTTCCAAAGCCAATTAAAACCCCAATTTCCCCAAAACTCCCACTACCTACTAACATTATTCATGTCATATACCAACCCCACTATCTTGTCACTCTTGAATGAGGACTAGTCACCTCAAATCACTCCCTCTCTCCTCTCTTATGGGCTGAAGCAATCTCTTTCTCTCACTCCCATTCTCATTTTCAGTCAAGCCACTCTCAAACTCTCTCATCTCTCCCGACTCCCGCTTGGCACCTCCTATCTCCGACGACCCCAAAGTGCTGCAACCACCACCACCACCTCTCTTTCCCCTAGAGACCATGAGCCACCGCCGCCACCAACGAACCGCCTTTCTCCCCCTCTTTTGGACGCCGTTGCAGCAAGTTAGAGAGAAGGGCTGTTCTCGAGTTTTGCTCACCATTTGAAGGTGAGAAACTAGAGTCTTTCCGTAGACCTCTAAGGTAGTTCGGGTAAGGTTCGTGGGTTGATTTTGGGAGGATTTCATGGACTAAAAGTGTTGTTTTCGTGCTTGAAACCGGTGGAACTCCCTAAGTCAGAATCTGGTCGTGCCGAGTTGCAGCTCTCTCGTGGGATTCTTCTTCATCAAAAGGGTTTGTAAGTGGCTCTAATCCTTCCTTAGGACTATGGGATACTAAGGAGCTTGATAGTTTGTGGTTTAGGATGAGATATGGGCTGTTGTGGGCGTGAATTAAGGGGAACCGGCTCTGGAAATTTAACTTGCTGTGGGTTCGAAGTTTTGGGAGATAAATGAGCATGTTGGGGCTGGTTCGTGCATGTAGTGACGATCCAAAATAGTGAAGACCGAATATTGCTTGATGAGTTCGAGTTGGGTACCATTTGGATGTAAATTGTGCTAATTGTTGTGCTGATTGTTAGTGTCGTTTAAATTATGGGATTGTGGAAATTTATGAGCTTAGGGACTATTACATATTTGGCCATGTGAGTGATATTTGATACCATGTGTTAGAATGCGTGCCGGACCGGTGGTATTTGATTGGAACAAAATGGAGCGTTTTGTAGCTTAAATGGGGCTGAATGGAATTGGTGCTTTGTGGGTGTATCATAGTGTTCTAAATTGATATGTGAACCTTGAAAAGTGTCAATGTGAGAATTGACTAAGTTTGTGATGCGCGAACCATGTGTTAGGTAGCGCGATTGAACCGCTGTGCTATTGGGCTTTATTTGTTATACTTGATCATGAAGTTAGTAAATGAGACGCCCGAATGTGGCAATATGAATACTAGTATCCTGAGGCGTACTAACGCGGGGTTTATAGTCGATTGTATATTACTATGACATATCCTGTATGCCACGTATGATCGATTATTGATAGTGCCTAAGTCGAAATTGATGCCACGTATGATCGATTATTGATAGTGCCTAAGTCGAAAGCTCCGTAGTAATCGTAACTTTGATTGTTGCTTTAGGGATTTATGTTGTGCCGGTTTAACCTAATCATATGTGTAGAATAATTTGTATGTGATTGTCTAGTTGATTGTGGTAGCTAGTTTGCTCGGAGGTACCATACCCTAGGGTCGGCATAGATCCACCTTACTGGGATGTAATCTCACCTCTCTATGGGACCCACTTTTCGGACCACCGACCACGAAAATGCCGACGCTTTTTGATTTGTCGAAAGATTTTGAATCCGTAGTCATCGAGTATCCAATAGGTCCGGACCGGGTGTACTATATAAGGGCTAACACCGTGTGGGTGGATGAGGAGGTGAAAGTTGGATACCGGACATCTTCCCATCTTGGACGTACAAGGATGGGGACACGCTTTTGAGCCACCGAGGGACCGCGTAATACCTTGGACGAGATCGAGAGCCGCGGGAAAGATGGAGGCCGTCGTTCCCGAGGACGAGTCCGCCGAGCCGGAGCTCCGGGCTCGAGGACCCTGGTGAGGCCGGAGAGATCGTGGAGCCGAGAGATGCCGAGGATGACCGCATGGATACTTCCGAATCCGAGCTGAAGTTGGAGTTCGAGGAGTCGAGCTCGAGTACGCTTCACGTCTTCTTTGAGTCTACAGATGGCGAGTCGACCCTTAGGATAGTTTGTTGGGTATTTAGGTAGTAGTCACCCCTTTTGAATTGTATTACTCTCATCGAACTTTTTATGTAATGTTATGTCATTGCTTGTATGAATGATTATGTTCTATGCTATCGAACCTCTTGTCTTCTTAAGTCATTCTGTTTAAATTTATCATTAGGATGTTGTGTCGCTTCCGTATGTGCATATGGCATTACGTTAAGTTTATTACAGAGTGTCGATGCTAGAAGAAGAAAGTGAATGTTAGGGATGTTGGCGCGACAAAAGGACACGGGGCGTGGCATTCTAGTTGAATTGGTATCGGAGCAAGGTCAGCTCGATCCGGGGATGGTTGAGGTTTGGAGTAATAAGGAGGGATGACTTGAAGCCTTTGGGTAGTGAGACCTTAGGAGATCCACTAGAGTTATGCACAAAATGCATGACATATGAATTGGCGCTTGTGGTGGCATATTGGATTAGCATTACCTTTGGTAATTATAAGACTATGGGAGCTTTGTACTTGGCAAAGATTGTTATGGCTTGGTGTCTTGTTTGTTGAATGAGTGGCTGGTTAAATGTCATTTTACGAGTTGCAACCCTGGAATGTGAACCCCTTGATTGTTTGATTGCTTGCCGTGTGAAGTGTTTATCTTGTTGTGGGCATTCTGGTGAGTCGTGACATAAACCTGGTAGGCTAGTCGTTAATTTAGGTTTCGACGCCCGAGTGGGGTTATGGGTGGTTCGGGTGTTGTAAGGATTAACTAAGATGAGTAATAGGACTAGAGAGACAAGAGGAGCTTCTAGCTCGAGGACACTTGTAGTAGAGGATCCGAGAATTGATGGAGTTCTCGGGGCCATGGAAGAAATCGGTAACCTAATGGGCGAGCGGAGGCTTAGGAAAGAGGGGGTGCCGTTGCTCAGCTACGAGAGGCTGCTATAGTTACCCCATGACATGGTAAATGGGAATAATCATGGAGGAGGAAACGAGAATCGCTTGATGAGCAAACCGGTGGAACAATTTTTGAAGCTGAAGCTAGCTCGGTTCGATGGTCTTTGGAGATCCCGAGGTGGCACCTCGATGGATTGAGAAGTTGGAGAAGGCCTTTGAGGTTCTTGGGTGCCTTTGTTGGGGAGAAAGGTGACCCTAGCGGCTTATCGGTTAGGGGTATGCGGATGATTGGTGGAAGGCCACCGGAGGAATAGTATTTCCCGAGGGCGCTGCTCTCACTTGGGTGCCTTTACTAAGGCATTTAAGCGGAAGTATTTCTCGGAGACCGCTCGGGAGAGCGGAAGCCGGTAGAATTCCGGCACCTTCGCGAGAACCGGTTAACGATCGACCAAGTATGAGGCCGAGTTCGCTAGGCTGTCAAAGTACGCACCGAGGATGGTAGAGAACCCGATAGACAAGGCGCGAAGGTTTCGAGATGGATTGAGGCGTGAACCCCTTGACTGTTTGATTGCTTGCCGTGTGAAGTGTTTATCTTGTTGTGGCTATTACCGTGAGTCGTGACATAAACCTGGTAGGCTAGTCGTGACATAAACTTTGATGTTATAATCGAAATGGATTGGTTGGGTAGGCAAGGGGCCGTTATGGATTATGGTAGCGGGCGATTAGGTTCAACCCAACCGATCGCCCTAGATTCGAATTCGTAGGGAGTCAAGGAGGCACCTCAATTCCTTTGATCTCGTCACTTGAGGTGACTAAGCTATTGAGCGGAGGATGTCAATCCTATCCTAGCTCTTGTGATGGACCTAACGGTCGAGAGACCAAGGCTGGAAGATATAGCGGTGGTGCGCGGATTTCTCGATATCTTTCCTCAAGAATTACCGGGACTACCGCTTAAAGAGAGATAGAGTTCGTGATAGAGTTTGGATTGACCAACGCTCCGGCCGCTTTCATAGACCTAATACATAGGGTGTTTAAGGGATATTTGGATCGGTTCGTCATCGTCTTCATCGAGGACATCCTGGTTTATTCGAAGAGCTCCGAGGAACATGAGCAACATCGAGCGTGGATCTACGGACATTAAGAGAGCACTCGCTTTACGCCAAGTTCGGTAAGTGCGAGTTACGGCTCCACGAAATGGCATTCCTCGGACACGTCATATATGGAAATGGGATTTCGGTGGACCCTACAAAGATTGAGGCGGTTATGAATTGGTGTGAGCTGCCGTCGATTCCGAAGTTCGGAGTTTCTTAGGATTGGCCGTCTATCGGAGATTTGTAGAGAAGTTCTCGTCAATAGTGACTCCTTTGATGAAGTTGACCGGGAAGGATACACGATTCGAATGGACGGACAAGTACGAAAGAAGCTTCTAAGAACTCAAGCATAGGCCGACAACCGCGCCCGATATTGACGATTCATTATGGCCCGGGAGGCTACGAGATATATAGCGACGCATCGTTGAAAGGGCTAGGATGTGTTCGATGCAACATGGAAGGGTCGTTGCTTATGCGTCAAGACAGTTAAGGCCTCATGAAACGAACTACCCGACGCATGATCCGGAGCTAGCAATGATTGTATTCGCATTAAAAATTTAAAGGCATTACTTGTGTGGAGAAAGGTTCCAAATTTACACCGACCACCAAAGACCAAGTATCTCGTTCTCCCAACGTGAATTGAATATGAGGCAACGTCTTGGATGGAATTGCTTAAGGACTACGACTACGACATTCTATACCATCCTAGGAAGGTGAATAAGGTTGCGGATGCGCTTAGTAGGAAGTCAAGCATGGCGCACTTGATGGTCAAGGGGTGGACTCATTGGAAGGAATAAGAGATTCGAATTTAAGCTTGAAGTGTGTCGCTGTCCCGGTTTGATGGTTACGCCGAGGGTGGAACCGGGAGATTCGAGAAAGAGTTAAGAACTTGCAATCTACGGGACGATGAAGTTCGGAAAATCCTAGAGATGGATAAGGAGAAAAGGAAGCCTGAATTCCAAGTGTCGGAGGACGGGACCTTAATGTTTCGCGGACGGCTGTGTGTGCCCAAGGATGAGGAGTTAAAGGAAAGGATCTTGTCGGAAGCTCACGGAAGTAATTACAGTATCCATCCGGGTAGCACGAAGATGTATCATAATTTGCGACAAAGCATTCGGTGGAACAGGATGAAGGTGGATGTCGTGAAGCACGTGGTAAAATGTTTGACGTGCTGCCAAGTGAAGGCACAATCTTGGAAATCGGGAGGCCTACTTGGCCGTTGGAGATTCCCGAGTGGAAGTAAGAGTACATTACGATGGATTTTGTTATGGCCTTACCGAGGAGTCAAAGGGGACATGACTCCATGTAGGTGATCGTGGATCGGTTGACCAAGTCCTGGACACCTCTTGGCAATGCGAAAGGACATCGCCATGGATAGGCACGCCAAATTTTATATGCGACAAATCGTTCGATTACATGGAGTCCTTGTGACAATCACGTCGAGATAGAGACCCCAAGTTTACCGCTTCATTCTCGAAGAGCCTCGAGGAGGCAATGGGAACAAAGTTGCAAGTATAGTACCGCCTATCATCCCCGGACGGACGGATAATCCGACAGACTATTCAGACATTAGAAGACATGCTAAGGGCGTGTGTCATAGATTTCAAAGGAGGTTGGGAGGAACAATTGCACCTTGTGGAGTTCGCTTATAATAACAGCTATCGGGAGAGTATTGGGATGGCGCCATTTGAAACACTTGTATGGCGGGCGTGCGAGAACTCCGAGTATGTTGGGACGAAGTCGGTGAGAGGACTATAATGAGTCCGGAGTTGGTAGAGGACAATTATATATTCGGTCATGTGAGTGAGATGTGATACCAAGTGTTAGAATGCGTGCCGGACCGGTGGTATTTGATTGGAACGAAATGGAGCATTTTGTAGCATAAATGGGGCTGAATGGAATTGGTGATTTGTGGGTGTGTCATAGTATTCTAAATTGGTATGTGAACCTTGAAAATGTCAATGTGAGAATCGACTAAATTTGTGATGCCCGAACCACGTGTTAGGTAGCGCAATTGAACCGTTGTACTATTGGGCTTTATTTATTATACTTGATCATGAAGTTAGTAAATGAGACGCCCCGAATGTGGCAATATGAATACTAGTACCCGGGACGTACTAACGCGGGATTTATAGTCGATTGTATATTACTATGACATATCCCGTATGCACTCATACCACGATGCGTTCAACGGGGACGATGCCCGTCTCAATGCGTTAAACGCGGGACCGACTCGATGCGTTATTACGGGTCTATGAATTGAGCTCATAACTATGTATACTTATTAAGCCCGATGCGTTATTATGCGGGTCTATGAATTGAGCTCATAACTATGTATACTTATTAAGCCTAATGCGTTATTACGCGGGCCCGAATACGAGAATCTGTTATTAAACCCGATGCGTGTTTACGCGGGCTAGATTATTGAAAGTGTGTGCTATAGGCCCGAGGCGTTAGGGACGCGAGCTTGAGAATTGACTGTTTGAAATTGACGTCACGTATGACTGATTAGTGATAGTGCCTAAGTCGAAAGCTCCGTAGTAATCGTGACCTTATTGTTGCTTTAGGGATTTATGTTGTGCCGAGTTTGAGCTAGTCATATGTATAAAATAATTTGTATGTGATTGTCTAGTTGATTGTGGTAGTTAGTTTGCTCGGAGGTACCATACCCTAAAGTCGGCTTAGATCCACCTTACTAGGATGTAATCTCACCCCTTTGTGGGACCCACTTTTCGGACCACCGACCACGAAGATGCCGACGCTTTTTGGATCGCCGAAAGATTTTGAGTCCATAGTCACCGAGTATCCAATAGGTTCGGACCAGGTGTACTATAGAAGGGCTAACACCGTGTGGGTCGATGAGGGAGGTGAAAGTTGGATACCGTACATCTTCTCGTCTTGGACGTACAAGGATGGGGACACGCTTTTTGGGCCACTGAGGGACTGCGTCATACCGGACGAGGTGATGAGAGTCGCGGGATAGATGGAGGCCGTCATTCCCGAGGACAAGTCCGTCAAACCGGAGCCAGTAGCCCGGTAGGGGCTTCAGGAGCCCGGGGACCCTAGTTAGGCCGGAGAGATCGTGGAGCCGAGGATGACCCCATGGATACTTCCGAATCCGAGCTGGAGTTGGGTCCGAGGAGTCGAGCCCGAGTATGCTTCATGTCTTCTTGAGTCTACGGATGGCGAATCTAACCCTTAGGATAGTATGTTGGGTGTTTAGGTAGTAGTCACCTATTTTGAATTGTATTACCCTCGTCGAACTTTTTGTGTAATGTTATGTCATTGCTTGTATGAATGATTATGTTCTATGCTATTGAACCTCTTGTCTTCTTAAGTCATTCTGTTTAAATTTATCATTAGGGTGTTGTGTCGCTTCCGCATGTGTATATGGCATTACGTTAAGTTTATTACGGTGTCGATCCCTGGAAGAAGAAAGTGAATGTTAGGGATGTTGGCATGCCAAAAGAACACGAGGTGTGACAACTATATTTTTTATATGAGATTAGCCTTTGCGTTTCTTACTCTCGACTTCCTCTTTCTTTTTATTATCTCTTTTTTTAGCCAGCCTTTTTCTTTCAAGTTTTATTTTTTTAGAATCGCATGATTTTAACAATCCGATGATTTGGAATTACAGCAACATAAACATTTAGAAGCAAAATTTATAATAAAAATCTAGCATACAAGAAATGAGTTCATTAGGGAATGATCGACCCATTCTTCTTCAGTTTTGCTCCTTGGGAAAAGCGCCATCTTCACCATTGGAATGAGCAAATGATCACCAATAAGAGTTTAAGAAATGAATTTGTAGGCTTAAGTGGGCTATGAAAGGATGAAGTGTATATGATAGAGAAATGAATGCTTTTCGTTATCTTAAGGCAATTGAATGAAAGTTCGAGTATAAATGCCAAGAAATACCCAAAGATTGATGTTAGTCCAAGTAAAAAAGTTTCTAACATTTACCTCGTGGTTTTGCTAGAATTACCTTATCTAGGACCCAATGTACGGTGGTTCTTGATAGGGGTGAGAAACGAAACCGCTACTCAAAGGGGTTTGCAATGGTAACCTATAGTGTTTGAGATAGAGAATGAATGCCTCCGTCATTTTGGCGATTGTACCTTTTGCGAAAATATCATGTGCCTTGAGGAATGCGGGACCCAACTACTATTAATCTCACTAGGGATTGTAATGCGGGAAGTGTATGGGGATGGCTTGCCTTTCATCATCTTGTTATGTCCTATTCGTACATTCGATGCATCATATGTAGTTTATACTTCCCTATTCGAGTTGATAAATTAACATCCGGAATAACCAAGCATAAATCATACAACGGGTGAGCATTTTCAAGCATGCAAAATGTGGCAATTTCAAACAACTTCTCATGCTTTATGAAAACATATTTGCTTGAAGAATATAATATGTAAGCATGAGAAAAAATTCTCAAGAATGAGAGAATTTGAGTTTCCCAGAACATGTGATTGAATTAGATAAGTCGGAGAATCTACTCCTCGAGTCAAGAACTAGCTTAGTCCGATCTTTGCCCAGGAGCAAGGAAAACATGGATGAATAAAATTGAGGTGCTCCAGGTTGCCCCTATTCAATGGTGATAACCATCATGGTCGATTGCATGCACATGCAAGAAGGAAAATAGAAGGTCGTTTCTAGAAATGATCGGGCAAGGCAAGAGATATTCCATTTGAGGTCGGGTAGCCCTAGTTTCGTCCCTTATTCATTGGTTGATATGGCATGATCAAAAGGATCGGTCGAAGGCGGAGCATGGACCGACCTCTTACTGGCTAACCGATGAACTGGTGTATGAGTTGGTTAATGCATAGAATCGCCCTGAATCATCGCTACGGTGGATACTCTATGCCAAGAGACGGACCAACCACCACTATAAACGCTCCTTGTTCGTGCTTAGTTGGATGCTGGTTTTTAATTATCTAGGAATGGAGACTTTATGAAAGATCCTCTACTGGCCAATGCCTTTCTCGAATGTACTAGATCAACTTGACATTTCGTCAACCGATGAGTCGATTGAGGGACCGGCTAAGGATTACTCCAAGGATCATCATTGGGCTAATCAAAGGACGGCCAAAAACAGCACCGATTGATGTAAGGATCAACGATGGCGGTATTAAAACTTGTTCATTAGGGATCTTTAAACTTTTGATCAATCCGATTTATCATCAATGGAATACCAGTCAAGGAACCATTGTGAGCATTAACATCAGTATCTCTACTATCTTTTAAGAAATGATTAACGGCGAAGCATGGATCTACCTCAAATGGATGACGAATTGCGATTCACTAATGACTTTTAACCTTCTTCAATTGCTTGATCGCCACGTGCGGGGATGTCTAAGGATTGATTGGCTTGATGTATGGTCGAGTTAAGAATCTGCCTCTTTGCCCCCTGAATATATTTTGAAACAGATAGTACATGGATCAATAAATATAAACAGGGTTAGACCGCATACTAGCCATTTCTGAAAATTTTTCTTGAAAAACCTTTTGCTTTCGAAAATCTGCGGACGAGAATTCTCAAGAAGCTCAACCCTCGGTGCTTACCATGAATGATAGATTGTTTGATCGTTGGTTATCGTCATCGGGTTGGTTTGGGATACTTCAACAAGGTTCCAAAATAAGAAAAAACTTATGTAATTTTATTGATGTTGAATCAATCAAATTGCATCTCTACTAAAAGGAAAATGTAAATGCTCCCCCAAGGAGAGGAATTTTAAAAATAAATCCTAGAAATTGAGAAAGAATCCTAGAAAGCAAGAATGCAAGGGATTGTGTAAAAGTAAACGATCACTCATGTGAACCATCGCTTGCTCGAGGGGTCGCTGAATGATGGTGTTAATGATTAGCTCGATCGACTTCCGTTGGCTGTTCCAAAGGTATCCCATATCTCCTTCCCTTCATCCTTGAATGTATGGGGATATTTTAACTGTAGACTAGGAATCGCCAGCATGTCTTAGTTCTTGTTATAGTACTCCCAAGCACGAAAAGTGAGATCTCTCGCATCAATCATATCTTGGATCCGAATTCTCAATGTGAAGCATTGCTCTAGTAAGTGGCCGGTGTGATCGCAATGAACGTTACAAGATTTGTCCCGATCGAAATTGTGAGCATCTTTAATCGTAGAAAAAAAAAATTTCCCTATGGATCAATCGTTTCTTTAGCAATATGGGCCGGATGATGGATATGGCCGCGGGGAGTTGAATAAACTATCTTTCTTTCAAGACCGGAGGTCGATTATGAATGAATTGTTTTCCACGGGATGCTTAAGTGGCACGTCGCGGATCCGAGAAAATGGGGCCAAGATACCAGCTAAACCTAATCGGGTTAGGAAGATTCTTTGGATTTGGACCAGGTACACCAAAACATGAATTGGGGTTACGTGGAGAAGGTGGTTGATTCGCCTTGACTATATGTTTCAGAAGATAAACCATATGCCCGATGAGATCGAGTAGACAGTTCATTCATTTGTTCAACTCCTTCACTTGCTCTTTCACCTATCGCTCAACAAGAGCTAGAATATGAGCATGGTTGGCCATATCGCTCACTCTTAATTCGGAACGACAAGTGCTATGGGTATTTGTGATAAATTACCTACAAGAATTGATCATGTGATGAGTACAAGATATGAGAGAGATTGAGTCGACCCATGGCTAGACTAGACCCATGAATACCACTCAAACTTGATTCGTGACCCGGACCAAGAAATTCCTGCTTTGTCGATTTCGAAAAACAATTCGTGAAAAATCACCAAATGGTCAAAATGGTGTGACAATTTATGATCTCGTAGCCGAGAGTATACCGAATAACTTTTGTATTTGTAGGTTTAGCTGGAAATGAATGTATCAGTTTAGTTTAATGCATTTTTCGAAAACATTTTGTCTAGAAAACTGTTTCATCTGCATTCTGTTAAATGAACAAAGAACCCCTTAAAAATGTGAATTAAAATCTGAAATTTTGCAGAATATCGGTTGAAACATAAACCTAAACTTTCATGTTTCATGATTTAGCATAGGAACTCATTTACTAAGAATAATCCGCAAAATGGTTCCAGAGTGCGAAAGCGTACAAAAATCCAG
This sequence comes from Rhodamnia rubescens, assembly GCA_021437795.1. NCBI lineage: Eukaryota > Viridiplantae > Streptophyta > Magnoliopsida > Myrtales > Myrtaceae > Rhodamnia > Rhodamnia rubescens. Next base: position 1,356,301 of record JAILYA010000035.1, read on the forward strand.
CCTGCTCCATTCCGTTTATTAATTCCATATTAAATAGAAATTGCATTGGATTGCAACAGAAATTTTTTGACACGAGATAATTCAAGATCTCGAGGACGTTTTTTCTTTGATGGAAGGAAATTAGAAATGATTAAAAAATGATCTAACAATTCGTGCAAGGAAGCAAGGTTAGACGAGAAACAGAACTAACTCTTTAATCATGAAAATGTAATGAAAGGTGGTAAAACCATGAGACGCAGTGAAAATTCCTAAGAGACTTAGGAACGTACGGAATAACCGACTTGACAAGCCTAATTTGCCATGGATCGATTAAAAAATATATAGAAAAAACGATGTGCCGAAATGATGATTATGGGTTTAGAGACAAGCATAATAACATTAAGGCATGCTTTATTAGCCAAGTGTTTTAGAGCTTTTGAGAGCAAATCAGACTTATCGATCTAAGTCGTATCTAGCCCCTTTAAGCTTAAGGGGTGCTATGAAATCCCCTCGTGCCCACCGATTTAGGCCTGAATGGGCAAATCTAAACATATTCAGGGTCGAAGGTAAGATCATCCATTCCTCCCTCTTGAGGCCGGATAGATTCTTACCGAGACACCATCCTAGGTTCATTTAGCATTTTAGGTCTAGTACGAGTGTCTTGAGTGATGCACTACAGGTACAATTCACTCAATCATTGAATTTTATAATAAAAATAGGGCAATCGATGTAAATGCCAAAAATCAAGTAAGCCTGTAGAAAATCGTTAGAAAAATGAAGCACAATAGAATATGATTATCCAAGATATAATCGATCAATCAAACCCCAAATCAGTAGGTCCAAAAAATTAATCACATTCAAGGGAAATCACAATCAGTTAATCAAGGCATAGATCATGAAAATCAATGGCCTAAGTCCACAAAATTTTAATTTTTCTGAAAACTAAAGGGGATTAATTAAAAATTTCTAAAATTAGCATTGAATTTTCAAAAAATTTTAAAACAAATCTGGTACACCATTTTAATTTTAGAAAATTAAAAATTAGTCCCCCAATGGAGTAGTCAAGTTGTTGCGACCTTAAAAATCAGGCTAATGGATTATCATGTTAATTAAATTAACCAACCTAATTCGGACTCTCCCAAGTCCTACCAAATCGCAACTTAGGTTCAATTTAGGAAAAATTATTTAATTAGAGCCGCTACTAATCATTGACGGTAGATTGATTAAAAACCTCTATAAAATAGAGGGAGAACTATTTTCTCTCTACGTGTTAGAAAAAATATGACATCTTGAATTTCGACCCACTTTGAAGCTATGAATGAATGAAATGTCTCATTGAAGTATTTTAGTTAAATCTCACTCAGAATTGATCACTCTTGAGAAGACTAACTAATGGGGAATGGCTAGCTAGGAAAATCAAGTACGTGGACCTAAGAACTTGATCTTGGATTGACTCTTTGGCCATGAGGATTGTCGATGGAATATTTTGGATCATTATAGGTTGATCCTAGAGCGATTAAAGGATGATTTGTTGATACCTTACAATTGGATCACGGGTGATTCCGTTTGACCATGTATTGGTTCGAATGTCCCTAAATCATTTTCTATTGATCGTGTCCATTTGGACTAGTGATGGACCCTCGCAATTACATGACAACCAAGGTCGCCATGGCTCGAGTAACTCTTAAACGTGATAATAATCACGAGTCGATACACGTAACTTCTAAAAATCGCTCTTTAGTTTGAGATACATTGAAGTTACAAATGATGGATATTGACCATGAATTGGATTTCGAAATTAAATGTCGGGCTTTCAAGTATTCCAATAGCAATGTTTTTGGACGTCGCCTTATCCGGAGTATGGGTATTTCGCGGGTTGCCCCCAAAATGTTCGGAAAAGTGAAATTGCACCGAAAATGAGAAATGACCCTTTAGCCTTAGGAAATGCCCATATTTTTAACTTGGTCAAAGGGAATTTCAGTCATTTACACCCCTAGTGGCCGAAATTATTGGTGGACGGGGTGTCCACTTGTGCAGCAAATTATCAAAGTGCCCTTCTTGTGTTTTAAGAGAGAAATGGAGTGAATTATTGGTGGACCCCACAAGTCCCTATCTCATCATTGTAAGATCAATAATTGTAGCAAATATCTCACCTCAAAAATATCCTAACTTACCTTATCCTCTCATTCTCTTCATCTTATTCATTTAGGCTAGAATTTTCTCTCTCTCTTTTCTCTCAGGCGAGCCACCCTTTTGCCTCCACCATCGCCGCCGAACCATCATTGAACCACCTTGGATCCACCTTGAATCACCAGCTACCACCGAACGCCTAGCCATCGCCGTTGAGCCGTCGACGCCAGGGAACCGCGTGGATCAAGCCGGCCAAGGAGGAGCTGCCGTGCCGCTGCTTGGATCTTAGATTTTCCAATATTTTGAGCGTATGTTTTAGGTAGATTTCAAGGTAAGAAGGTTTCTAAACCTTGATTAGGTTGCTAGGTTGCTAATGGTGTTAGATTGGAGAGTTTTGGTTGGAAATTTGCTTGGTTTGATTCCTTGATGCTTTGGCCGAAACTTTGAGGCAAAAATGGATCGTGTGGTCTTGATTTCATGAGTTCATCAAGTGTTTGATCATGTGGTCGTAATTGAATGTTGCTTTATGATGATTCAATCATGTGGTTGTAATTGAATGTTGCTTTATGATGATTTAATCTTGTGGTTCCGATTAATCGTTCTTTAATGTGATTGAATCGTGTGGTTCCGATTGATCGATACTTTAATGTGATTGAATCATGTGGTCTCGATTATATGTTGCTTTATGATGTTTTAATCGTGTGGTCCCAATTAGTTGATTGCTTTAGTGTGATCTAATCGGGTGGTCCCGATTGATCGTAGCTTTAGTATGAATTGATCGTGTGGTCCCGATTGGATATTGCTTGAGTATGATTAGATTGTGTGGTCTTGAATGATGGATCGGGAAGATTAGTAAGATCGTGTGGTCTTGATTGATGGATCGGGAACATTAGTAAGTTCGTGTGGTCTTGATTGATGGATCGGGAAGATTAGTAGATCGTGTGGTCTTGATTGGTTAATTGGGAGGATTAGGAAAATCATGTGGTTCGGATCAATTAATCGGGAAGTTTACCAAGATCGTGGGGTTTAGATTGGTTGATCGAAAGGTTTGATGTGATCGGATGGTCTCGATCGAGTGTTCGAGTGAATAATATTGATATATGGTCTTTTTTGAGGAGATGCAAGTATAATTGTGAAAGTTATACCCCGAGACGTTATTACGCGGGGATATTGTGTAATGAGACCATATTATACTCTTGTGGAAGTTATATCCTAAAGCCTTATCACGCGGGGTCGATGTGTATACGGGACTATGTTATACCCCTGAGACGTTATTACACGGGGTTTTATATTCATCCTGAAATATTAAACGAGGGATGCTAACATGAGGCGTTAAACGCGGGTTATCTTGACCTAAAGCGTTATTATGCGGATCTAGAGTACTATATGGCCGAGGCGTTATTACGCGAGTTCGAAGCATTATTATGGCTCGAGGCGTTATTACTGCAGTTCGAAGCATTATTATGGCACGAGGCGTTATTACGCGGATCCGCTTCTTATATTATAACCATGATAAATGAGTTGTGATTCGAGGAATGACATGCATTTAATTCAATTGAATATATGATTTTGATTCTTGTTTTATGATTGAATGCATTTAGTAGAGTTTGTTAATTATTATAACTTTGAATGCTTAGGATGTATCCAGAGGCACTATCACCCTAACCTAGGTTTAGGAATTGTCTTAACTGAGATTTATTCTCACATCGTCGTGGGTTAAAATTTTTAGACCCCAATCCTTGACTATACCTCCCGTACATTTTAGATTCCCCGATGGATATGGATACATCCGTCGAGGAATTTCTAGTAGGCCAGGATAGGGTGTATATTCGGAAGGGACTACAATGTGGGTTGATGAAGGGGCAAATATTGGAAGCCTCATGACTACGAGTCATGGTACTACCGTTTTGGGGATTTGACTACTAGACCTCCGAAGCCATTTGAGATACCTAGGGACGAAATTCTTGAGTGGTGCCACCCTGCCCTTGTGGAAGGTGACATGGAGAACTCCATAGCTGGATCTAGGAACATCCGGAGAAGTCCCCGATCGTTGAGGGGATGTAGAAGTCATAGAGGTGTCTACATCTCGGGAAGACAAAGAGGAAGATTTCATGGAGATAAACCCCGATAGCTCTTCCGAGTATGATCCCGTCGAGGATGATGATGAGTTCGAGGGTAGTGATCTTGACTAGTAGTCATGGGAGAGGCTGGATTCATTTTTGGATGTCCTCTTAGGATAGAGGGACCTAGAGGGTTGTCTTTTAGTTTGGCCCCTTGGTTCCCTTCGACCCCCACCTGGTATGTTGTATATTGACCCCCGATCCCGGTCGGTTGTAAAGAACTTCGGATGCTTTTATAATATAACGTTTGCTATCATCCTAAGTCATCTTTAGTTTTATGTATGGAGTTGTGTATTCACTTCCGCATGTGCAATTCATTCGCATTAAGTCCGAAATTTATGGGCTGCTGGTTCTTTGGAATTTGTATTTAAGTATGGCCATGTGAGATGTTGGCATGCTCGTATGATTTGGGGCGTGACAAAAAATGAGTTTGGGGACTTGGTTATATTAATAGAAAAAATTAATGCCCTTTCGGTACTAATTTCATGAAAAATCCTTTTTCGATTGATTGATGTGAATTGATTAATTTTTTTTCATATTTAGGAAAAAATGTACCATGACAAACCATATGACATGCAAAAACATGATTTAATTTTATTTATTTTTTTGTATTTTTCAAATTAAATGAAAACAATCAAAAGCAAACAAAAAGTTGAACAAAAATAAATAAAAATGCCCATAACAGACCTTAATATTCTGAATTTTCCAAAAAAATTCACTCATTCCCAGAGATTTGGGTTAGAGAAGAATTTTTATCCGTTACATCTTTGAAGATTCGAGTAAGTATGTGAATGGGGGTATAAAACAACAATGTCCCTTTTGCCAAAGGGAAAGAACGCGAAATTTTATACTAAATCACCATCTCATTCAACAAGATTATGGACAAGACGCGTGAATTAATTTTTTTCAAGGGTCTAGGCACATGAGGAGCATGTTTGTTTAAAATTGTGCAAATTTCATAACAAACGAAGCAAACAAAACAAACAAGCATGACAAAAATAAAAATAAAAATGAGTCAATTAAGGTTGAGTTTTCGAAAATTCAAGAGGGGTGGCCAAAATTATGAAGTTGGAGTCCACCTTTCCTCATTCAAAATCCAATTCAATCATGCATTATCTCTGACAAGGACATCCATAAAAGATAAGCAAGTCAATCATCAGATAAATCATCCAACCAATTTACCCGTTAAAGATAAATCCATCCACAATGAGCTCGAAAGGTTTATCCATGAGTCGAAAATTATCCAATTCAGTTAATTAGATAAAAGTCCAACTTAATCAGTTATTATCCACAACAAGGAATAACATCAAATAATCAAGCATAATGTCAGTTAACCATTCATGGATAAATTTCAAAGCATGGATCATCCACAAGCATAAAGAAATTCGGCCAAGAGAGGAATATTTTGAAAATTCCAAATTTCATCTACAACATTTCTATTTTACTTTGATCTCAGAAAAACGTTTGCATCAATTTTAATTTGAGAAGAGATTCAATCAATCTTGGAGCAATTCAACTTAATTAATCAAATCTCAAGATCAAGTTAAATTATTCAGCAAATAATCAGAATTTTATGGTACCAAGATCAACCTTCTATTCTTGCAAGGCTTGATAGAAAGGACTAAATTTTCACTCCAATTACAAATCAAATTTGTTCATCAACACCATAGAACATATACACATGTTGTCCTAGTAAAACAATGTGTGAATTGCAACCAGGAGTGAAAAAAAATAGATCATCCGAGAACACGCCTTTCCGATCGAATTTAAGCTCTAAACTTTCAAGGAATCTTAACACCACATAGAAAGGAAGTTAGTGACATAATTTGGATAAAAAAATGTTGAATCAACCTCGAATGGGGCTGAACATAGGAAAAATAGTGTCTGGTCAGCAGATTCAGCGTTGACTTTGCAGGCTTGGTCGGGAAGTTCTAGAAGTCGAATCGATGCCCCATCAATGGCTGCTGATAGATCATCGAGTGTTGAATTTTGTGGTGCCTAGTACAAGCTGATTGGAGCCTGGAGAGCGACGCACGGTCAATTGGTACGAAACTACTCCAGGCAACCGACAAGATAGAACCTCGGCTGATCACCTCTATATCTCACGAAAATTCTCTATTGTTTTTTTAACGTAACTCACAAAAATGCTGACCCCTCAGCTTGTGACGAAGGCACGTTTATATTGAGCTCAGCCCTAAGAACCCTAACACGAGTAGGACTCTTTAGAAACCTCTGGATCACTAATCCTAGCTAGAGTAGGATTTCATAACAGCCCTTGGATTTAGAAGAGTCCTAATCCATTAAAACTCTATGCTATTTCCAGCATAATTATAGATTTTTAATCTCTTAGATCACCTTTTACGATAGGGCTTTTTAACCGAATGAAAATTACGAATCCGATCTAAAAATTTGAGAGTCCAAACTCATTAAGACTCTATCAATTTTCGTCCAAGTATGAGGAAGATGAAATGGCCGACTTCTCATTGTCTCATGGGCTCATTTTGTGATTCTAAATGTAGTTGGACCTTAACTAATCAAATGGATAGTTAACTAAGGCCCTTTTACCATTATAAGGGCTAAAATGAGCGAAATTGAGCTTGAAAATCAAGGTCCAAATGCACATACAAAATTCGGCACCCACATGAGCAAGCATTGAATGAAATTTTCAGATTGAATCATGGGCATGTCTTAAATTTTCGGGCTCAAATTAAGACTTTTCTAAATTATGGATATTTAATCGAAAGCCTTAATTAAATATTTAAGATTAAATGAACCCAAATTAGCTTAGTGGACTTGATCAAAATTTTCGAGATCTGGTCCAGTTGCCTATCAAATTAAGCTTAGTTGACTTACCTCTAACCTTAAATGCAAACAACATGGACTTGACTGAGAAAAATTGAATATGCAATGCATGAGGATGACCATTGGTGGCTTGAAATATAGCCATTGAACCTTCGGGTTCTGTAGTCGAAATATCGGATTCAATATCACAAAAGCAACTAACAAGGTTTCGAGGTAGCGATAATAGTTACCTTTCGGGAAACTTGCTCTAGTCAAAGAAAGCTGCTGCAACAAGAGCACGATATTGTTAGAGATCCTCCACGGCTCTCTAACAACTAGCTTATCCTCTCTAAAGATCTTCAACAAATATATTGCAGACTTCAATATATAAGGATTAGCGATCTGCCATGAGAGAGACGAGAGAAAATGCTACGATTGTACTTTATGCTAGAAATCTTCATTCATCTTGTTTTTTATTGCTCTCTCTATTGGTTTAGGCGTTATAATAGTAATTTAGCTAAATGTATAAGTATGATGCAAGTGGTTGTGTCTCGATCGTGTGATTTATCATGTAAGATAGGAACAACATTAGCCGTTGTAATTTGCATTGCGGATCACTAGTGGAATCCAACCTCTGTTAGCTTTAGGAGTGGATGTAGACTTAATCTTAAATCGAACCACTATATATTGTCATGTGACCTTTTCTGTCTTATCTTTGAATATTAGTACATCATCACATGTGTTATCTATGTTTAATTACCATCTTACGTGCAGATTATTTGATATTCTACAAAAGTTCTTTATAGTTTTGGTCTATCTATCTCACTCTGCTTATATTCTAGCTTCACATATGCTAACTTGCATCTAACACCAACTGATGTAAAGATGGTTCGGTATTTCGCGAAACGTTTTAAAGTATCATCACTCAACCTATTAAACCTCACTTCTAGGTTGTATTGTTAGCTCCAATAGATATGATGAGGAGTATGATTAGTAGAATCAACTTACCTAGTTTTTTGTGGGGTGAAGCTTTGAAAGCTACCCTTTACATTATACATCGTGTTCCCACCAAAGATGTTCCATTGATTTTTTTAGAATTATTTTATGGACGTAAGCCTAGCTTAAACCATCTTAAAGTTTTGTGGTTGTCTTGCAGAAACCAAGATATATAATCCAACATTAAGTAAGTTGAACTCCGGAACCACTCGGTATTACTTCGTATTTTACACAAATCAGTTGAAGGGGTATCAATTTTATAATCCTTATAAGGCGCAACAATTGTGGAATCATAGAGAGCGAAGTTTCTAGAATTTGATGTGACCGAATAGGGTAGCTCCTCATATACTTTTGAGGATAACGTGCACGCTAGAGATTATAGTGTCATTTTCTTTGCCTATATAGACGATGATGGAACCTCCTATATCTCATATTGAGCATGTTGGGGTTTAAGATCCTATTGTTAAGACAGTTCCCAATGATGTTCCTCAAGCCCCATAGGTGCGAGATGAGGTTGAAGTAGCTCTACTTACAATATCTATCAAGTAGAGACGATTGGTTATACCACTAGACTATTTAGTCAATCCGAGAGAGGATGATTACGATCGATCGTGTAGTTGATCAAGTGACTTATAAAGATGCTGTTTCTTGTCTTGATTAAATATGCGGTTGGATGCAATGAAAGATGAGGTGCGATCTATGAAACATAATGGTGTTTGGGAGCTTATTGAATTGCTTGAGGCTCACAAGCTCATCGACTGCAAATGAGTGTATAAAATTAAAAGGGATTCCAAAGGAAAGATTAAGAAGTTTAAAGCCAAACTGGATGTTAAAAAATGCCTTTCTAACTAGAGATCTTGATAAGAAAGTCTATATAATGCAACCTGAATTTTTTGCAGCTAATAATTCAATAAGCTTGTGTGTATTGTGAAATAGTCCATTTATGGCCTCAAACAAGTTTCTAGACAATGGTATTTGAAGTTTCATAGTGCGGTCACTTCATTTGATTTTCTCGAGAATAGAGTGGATACGGGTATATACTTCAAGGTCGGGGGTAGAAATTTTATCTTCCTAGTGCTTTCTATAGACAATATCTTCCTTGCGAGTAGTTATCTTGGATTACCACATGAGATGAAGTAGATATTGTCTAAGTATTCTAACATGAAAGACCTTGATGAGACATATAAGGATCTTTCTAGCCGTGTATTGGTATTGTCTCAAAGGGCATATGTTGATTGTATTTTGAAAAGATGTAGGGGATAAGTACAACATAAGTGCCATAACTTTCGTACAACATTCATTTGAGTGCCATAACTTTTTATTGGTCACTTAAGAGCCATAATTTCTATAAAAAAATGATTAGTTGAGTGCCATAACTTTCAATCGATCACTTAAATTTAATTTTTTTTGTTAAAATATTTTATAGCATCCTAGGGTGCTACCTTTTTGGTAGCATGCTTTATTTTAATCTCTTATTATACATATAGTATGATCGGCGCATACGAAAAGCCTACTGATGGAGACGGCCATATGAACATATAAGTGCAACCTAGCTGATAGGTCACACCTAAAGGGTATGGCCTTAAGGCATACTACACCACAATTAGTAATTGCATCCAAATAATTGGTTAACATTCTTTATACGTATATTATTCAGGTTATATAAAAAGTCCTTTTAATAAAACGAAAGAATATACCAGGAGGATTCAAAAAGGTAACATCTACTCCCATTTACTAGCACCCTCAAGTGTGCTTCAATGCCATAGCATATGCGTTATCCTTCACCGCCATCTTCATTGGCTAGCTAATCTGAAAAAGGCTAAATCCACAAGAGTGACCTTAAGGTTCCACAATTAAAATCTCTAATACCTCTACAAATAGCCTATAAATCATCAAGCAAGCAAGCCATACATGTTACTCATAACAAGACGAGCAAAACTAGTCAAATCGATGAAACCTAGACCCATCAAACAATTGTTACGATCCTCATCGCTCGAGGTTCCCCGTTGAGATTAGGGAAAACTCCTTGGGGGTTAATGGTTCGTCATTGTTCAACTCATGATGAATGGATTTCAGACGCGTGGCCCATTACCCAAGTTGCAACGACGAAAAAATTAAAGTCTGGGGTCGACAAATAGCCTATAAATCACATAAGTGCAACCTAGCTGATAGGTCACACCTAAAGGGTATGGCCTTAAGGCATACTACACCACAATCAGTAATAGCATCCAAATAATTGGTTAACATTCTTTATACGTATATTATTCAGGTTATATAAATTGTCCTTTTAATAAAACGAAAGAATATACCAGGAGGATTCAAAAAGGTAACATCTACTCCCATTTACTAGCACCCTCGGTGTGCTTTAATGCCATAGCATATCCATTATCCTTCACCGCCATCTTCATTGGCTAGCTAATCTAAAAAAGGCTAAATCCACAAGAGTGAGCTTAAGGTTCCGCAAGTAAAATCTCTAATACCTCGACAAATAGCCTATAAATCATCAAGCAAGCAAGCCATACATGTTACTCATAAAAGACGAGCAAAACTAGTCAAATTGATGAAACTTAGACCCATCAACAATTGTTACAATCCTCATCGCTTGAGGTTCCCCGTTTAGATTAGGGAAAACTCCTTGGGGGTTAATGGTTCGTCGTTGTTCAACTCGCGATGAATGGATTTCGACGCGGGGCCCATTACCCAAGTTGCAACGGCGAAAAAATTAAAATGCGGGGTCGACCATTATGCGGTCGGGTGGCATGTGTATAGTGTGCATACCATCGGAGTCTCCAATCATTTCTTGGAGGGTATGATCAAAAAATCCTATCGAATGGTTGGGAGTTACCAATCAATTTTGCCAAAACCAGATAAAAGGGTTTGGGGACTTTGTCACATCGAGAAATACCATCGACGCCCTTTTGGTACCGAGTTGAGTGATTTTCTAACCTAAGAATTCATACGGATGCTCAAAGAGGTGAGGTAGACTCTAACGACTTATGGATATCTTGCAGATCGAGAATTTTCTACCCGTTAGTCATAATTAAGAAATTAAGTGCGTAGATAAAGGAATCGGACATGAATAGATAAATCGCATCATCATCATGGCACACGCAACATCCCACCTGGCCACACTTAAATACAAATTTCCAAGAACCAGTAGCCAAACAAACTTAAACTAAATGCGAATGAAAAATACATACGGAAGTGAATACAAAACTCCATACAAATTACTAAAGATGACTCGGGATGACAACAAACTTTACATAACATAAAAATACCAAGGGTTCCTTACATACGATCGGGATCATGAAGTCAATATACAAAATACAATATAGGGGTTGAAGGGAACAAAGGACCAAATAAAAAGACAACTCTCTAGGTTCCATTAATATGCCTCTACCCTAAGAGGACATCCAAAAAGAATTCCCACATCTCCTACGACTACTAATCAGCATCACCTGTCTTCGGCTTCATCTTTGTCCTCGCGAGGTCATACTCGGAAAAGTTATCAAGACCAACTTCCATGGAATCTTTCTCTTCGTCGGTCTCAAACGTAGATAACTCTATAACTTCAATGACTTCCTCAACGGTCGGGGAGTTATCGGGAATGTTCCTAGACCCACCTACGGAGTTATCCATCTCGGTTTCAACAAGGACATGGTGGCACCACTCGGGAATCCCATCCCTAGGTATCTCAAAAGGCTTTAGAGATCCGGTAGTCATATCCCCAACACGATAATACCAAGACTCGTAGTGGTGAGGCTTCCAATATTCACTCCCTTCGTCAACCCACACTGTAGTCCCTTTCTAAATGTACAACTTATCCCGATCTCTTGGAAATTCCCCGACGGATGTATCCATATCCATTAGAGTACCAAAAAACACATGAGGCATAATCGGGACTTGGGGTCGAAAATGTTAACCCACGACGGGGTGAAAATAAATCTTAGCAAGTAAGTCCCTAAACCTAGGTTAGGGCGATAGTACCTCTGGATCCATCCTAGGCAAGCATTCCTATAGAAATCAACACACCCATCTAAATGCACCTAACATACAACAAGAATCAAAATCATATAACTAATTTAATCAAACACATATCATTCCACGAATCACAACTCCCTTATGAAGACTAGGTTTGCGTAACACGCATCAAGCTACAATATAAGAACAGACCCGCATAATAACGCTTCAGGCCATAATAATACTTCGGACCCACGTAATAACGCCTTAGGCCAGGATAATACTTCAGACCCGCCTAATAATGGCTTAAGGCTAGTATAACCCGCGTAATAACTACTCAGGGTTAGCATCCTGCGTTTAACGCCTCAAGATGATTGCGAAACCCGCGTAATAACGCCTCAAGGTATAATATGATCATATATACGCAATTCTCCACGCGAATGACCATATATCCAACAATATCAACCATGATCGTTACAATTTACCATTTAATCTACACAATTCCCAATTCAAGACCATACGATCAAACAAATCACTTGATCAATAAATCGGGACCACAAGATCTTACCAACCCGCTTGATTAGCAAATCAAAACCACACGATGCTACTAAACTTCTCGATCAACCGATCAAGACCACATGATTTGATTAAACCACTCGATCAACCAATCAAGGCCACATGATTAAACCACTCGATTAACCAATCAAGACGACATGATCTTATTAAACCACTCGATTAACCAATCAAGACCACACGATCTTATTAAAGTATTAGATTAATCAATCAAGACCACACGATTTAATCACATCACAAGATCAATGAATTGAGACCACACAATTTAATCATAGTACGAGATCAATGACTCCAGACCACAAGATTTGATCACATCACCAGATTAATGAATCGAGACCACACGATTTAATCACATCACAAGATCAATGACTCAAGACCATATGATCAACCCTAACACACCAATTTTGGCTCAAATTCTTCAAGTCCACCATCAACACAAAACTCACTCAAATCCATCTCAAACTACCACCATTACTAACCTAACTACCTAATCAAGGTTTAGGAGCTCACTCACATGAAGACTAAGAAAGAACTCAAGGCCGGACAACGGCAAAAACCATGGCTCAAACGGGCGCACCGGCGGTTCCCGTTCTGTCGGCGATTTGTCCCACCGGTTCCGTGGCTGTGGCGGCTCACGTTCGATCGTTGGTGGTTCTCGGCGGTGGCTGGTGGCTCACGGTGGTGGTGCTGGCATAAAGTGGTGGTTCGGCGGTGGTGGTGGCTTGAAATTGGTGGTTCAACCAAGGGAAAAAGAGAGAGAAAAAGAAATGAGAGAAAACTTTGCCAAAATGAAGAAGTTGAAGAGAGAGGATAAGTGTGGGATATTTTTGGTGAGATAGTTAACAAGGCTAGATGTGACATGGTTGGTGAGATTAAGAGTTTTCGGGTCCATCAATAATTCAACTCCTTTTATCTCTTGAAAACCAAGAAGGGTAATCTTTTAATTTGGCTTAATAAGTGGACACGTAGCCCACTCAAATTTTCGGCCACTAAAGGGGTGAAAAAGACCAAAAAGTCATTATACTAAACTAGAGGAATGAGCATTTCCTAAAGGCAAAAGGGTCCTTTCCCAATTCCTATATAAATTTCACTTTTCTAAACACCTTGGAACGAACCAAAAAAATAAACATGCTTCGGATGAGGCGACGTCCAAAAGATTAAAATTGGTATTCTCGAAAGTCCAACGTCCAAATTCGAAGTCTAATTCATGGCCAATATCAATCAATTTGCAGCTTTAGTGTATCTCAAACTAACGGGAGGATTTTAGGAGTTACGTGTATTGACCCATGATTAATGTTACGTTTAAGAGTTACTCAAGCCATGGTGACCTTGGATGTCATGTAATTGCGAGGGTCAATCACTTGTTCCAAAGGACACGATCATTTGAGATCGATTTACGGACGTTTGCAACTCATATATAGTTATACGGAGCCACCTGTGATCCAATCGTATATCATTGGCAAAGGGTTCCACCATTGCTCGTGGATCGACCTATAATGGTCCAAAAATATTCTCTCGATAATCCTTATGCTCAAAGGGTCAATCAAGGATCAAGTTCTCAAGTCCACATACTTGATTTTCTTAGCTAGCTATTCCCTATTGGTTTTTCTTCTCAAGAGTGATCAAACCTCGGTGAGATTTAATTGAAATACTTCAATGAGACATTTCATTCATTTACTGACTTCAAAATTGGGTCGGATTTCAAAACGTTACAATTCTTCCGCCTTTACAAAATTTCGTCCTTGAAATTTATAATAAACCTAACTACTCAAACAACTCGGGGGTGCGGATGCCTCATTGTTTCTTCGCTTTTCCAAGTTGCTCTTTCGGTTTCATAGTGCTCCCAAATCACCATGACCAATGGAATTGTCTTGTTCCTCGGAACCTATTCTTTTACGTCCTATATTCGAATTGGCCTTTCTATATAAGATATCCTATAATCCACGTCCATGACTTCATGAGCCAGCACATGGGTTGGGCCCGGCTCGTACTTCCTCAAAGCATGGATACATGAAAGACATTGTGAACTTGCGATAAATTCAGCGGTAAGGCGAGATAATAAGGCTAAAGTCCTTATCCATTCTAAGATCTCAAATGGGCCTACATACCTTGGACACAACTTCTTTTTCTTTCCAAATCGAGACAAACCTTACATTGGCCACACTTTGAGGAAAACGTGAACTCCCACTTGAAATTCCAAAGGTCTACGTAATCTATCCGCATAACTCGTTTGACGACTCTAAGCAGTCTTTAGTATTTCTCTAATCACTTTCATTGCCTCGAGGGATTGTTGAACAAACTCTGGATCCGTTGTACACCTTTCACCAACCTCATCCTAACATACTAGAGTTCTACAAGCTTTACCATATAGTGCCTCAAACGGTGCCATTCCGATACTCTGCTGGTAGCTATTATTGTAGACAAACTCGGTAAGGTGTAATTGTTCCTCCCAACCTCCTTTAAAATCTATTACACATGCCCGCAACATGTTCTCGAGTGTCCGAATCTTCCTCTTCAACTATCTATCCGTCTGCGGATGATAAGCGGTGCTATATCTTGTAGTTTCGTTCCCATTGCATTTAAAGTCTCTTCCAAAAACTTGCGGTAAACTTAGGATCCCTATCTGACGTAATCAGAATCTGGAACTCCATGAATACGAACTATCTAACGCATATACAACTCGGCATATTTATCCATTAAGAAGTCCTTTCACATTTGCCGGAAAATGTGCGGACTTAGTCAATCTGTCGACGATCACCTAAATTGAATGATGACCTCTCGACTTATTGGCAATCCTATAACGAAGTCCATAGTAATGTGCTTTCATATTTCCATTCGGGAATTTCCAACACCGAAGCAATCCTCCAAGCCGTACGGTGTTGTACCTTCACTTGTTGGCACGTTAAGTACACTTTCATCCCATTCCACGGTAATGTCGACGCAAGTTCTTATACATCTTGGTGCTACCTGGATGCACACTGTAGCTGCTACTGATAAGCTTCGATAAATTCTTCTCCTTAAACTTTTCATCACTAGGTACACATAAACGTCCACAAAACTTCAAGACTCCATCCTCCGATAATTGAAAGTCGGGGTCCTTGGATTACAAATGCCCTAATCCTTGTCTAGATCTCGGGTTCGATTCTTAAAGTAGCCAGCAAACTCGAGAGGTGACAAACCTTCAACTTAAACTCGGAATCCTTAATTCTTCAAGTAGAGTCCACTCTTGATTTCCGACTAAGGGCATCCGTTACTTTATTAGCCTTCCCCGGTGATACGTGATATCATAGTCATAGTCCTTGAGTAATTCCATCCATCGGGGTTGTCTCATGTTCAACTCTTTTTGGGAAAATAAGTACTTCAAACTCTAATGGTCCATGTAGGTCCGAAACCTTTCCCTCAACAAATAATGCCTCCAAATCTTTAACACAAATATAATCGCAAGCTCCAAATCGTACATTTGGTAATTTAGTTCATGGGGCCTCAACTATCGTGACGCATAGGTAACAACTCTGCCATGCTTGCATTAGGACTCATCCTAATCCCTTTAGCGATGCGTTGCTATAAATCTCATATCCTCCAAGACCCGGATGGTATGTCAAAATTAGTGCGGTCGTTAACCTATGCTTAAGCTCTTGGAAACTCTTTTCGCACTTATCTTTCCATTCAAATCGTGTTTCCTTCTTCGTTAATCGTGTTAAAGGAATAGCTATCGAGGAAAACCTTTCCACGAATCACCTATAATAACCCGTCGGACCTAGAAAACTTGAACCTCCGTGATAGACGTTGGTCATGGCTAATTTACAAATGTTTCAACCTTTCTTTGGGTCTATCGAGATTTCATGCCCGGGAGACAATATGCCCAAGAAATGCTACCTGGTTCGGCCTTAACTCACACTTACTAAACTTGGCATAGAGAGAGTGTTCTCTTAAGGTCCGTAGAACTATACTTAGATGTTGTTCACTCTCTTCGGGGCTCCTTGAGTATACTAATATATCGTTGATGAACACGATGACAAATTGGTAAAAAAATTCTCTGAATACCAAATGCATCTATCCATAAAGACAGCGGGGGCATTCGTCAATCCAAATGGCGGAACAGTAGACTCAAAATGCCCATACCTAGTATGAAAGCGATTTTCGATATATCCTCCTTCTTAATCCTTAAGAGATGGTAACTCGTCCTTAAGTCTACCTTGTAGAACATTGATGCCCCTTGTAGTTGATCAAACAAGTCGTATATTCTTGGCAATGGATACTTGATTCAAGCTGCCGGTAGTCAATGCACAAACATAATGAACCATCCTTCTTCCATACAAACAGACTTGGCGCTCCCCACGGTAACGCACTAAGGCGAATGAATCCTTTGTCCATCAATTCTTGCATCTAAACTTTCAACTCCTTCAACTCGGACGGGGACATCTGTAGAGGTCTTCAACTCCGATAGGGACATCTTGTAAGGGCGCTTTAGAGATTGGTTCCGTCCCATGGGCTAACTCGATTACAAACTCCACTTCCTTTCGGGTGGTAATTCCGACAATTCTTGAGAAAAGATATCGGGGAAGTTGTGCACCAAGGCTATATCCTCTATTTTCGATTCTTCAAGCGATGAATCAACCACCGATGCCGGACAACCTTGGCATCCTTCGTCTAACAACTTAGTCACTTCAAGTGACGAGATCAAAGGGATTGAGGTTCCTCCTCGGTTTCCTACAAACTCATATCTAGGATGACCAATCGGATTAAATTGGATCACCTCGCTATCACGATCCAAGACAACCCATTGTTTACCCAATCAATCCATCGCAATTATAACATCAAAGTCATACATGGCAAAAAGCGCCAAGTCAATTAGTTCTTCCCTACCACAAATGACTATCTTACAAATTGGGCCTTTTAAAGAGATTAACACTTTATCCCTCATAGGGGGTGGTAACACGCAACATTACCCCTAACCATCTCGATTCAATTTCAGCAAATTCTGCAAATTGCTCGGCACGCAAATGAATGTAATGCTCTAGGATCAAATAAGGCATAAGCTACATGATCACATAAAGAGACCATACCTGTGATCATGCCGAGGCACATCGTCGCCTTCTTTACTGCTACAGCAAAAATCCTCCTTGAGTGGCGGTAGGTTCTGGTTATTCTACGGGGCGACTCTAACTCGAGGTCCCGTGCGAGGTCGCCGTGGTTGAAACTAGGGTCTTCCTGCTTGATTTGAGCAATTTCTTATTTGATGGCCATGTTGGCCATACTTAAAGCACGCTCTCATTCTACTCGGGCAAGGTCCCTTCCCTTGCCTCCTTCCATGATTTGACAATTCCAATTGGACCGATATGTCGACTTCCCATTACCTTTCCTGACAAGAGGGATGAAACATCGATTTTCCACCATAGGCCTCTTGCTAAAATGATGGTTGTCTCGAAGCGGCAGCCCTTTCTTTCATATCCCATTCGACCATCTGACCCCTTGCATAAAGCTAATTATAATCCCTCGGGTTCAGCAAGTATCAACTGACTACGAAGCTCCGACTTCAATCCATCTCGGAACCTTCTTGCTCTATCCAAAGGGTTTTGGACCATTCTTGGTGAATACTTTGATAACCTCGAGAATTCTGCCTCATATTGATCTATCATCATATGATTTTGACGGAAGCTCTTTGAAATTCCATCATCTTCTGTTCTTGAGTAATTTCAAAGAAATATTTTCCATCAAACGTTTCAAGCAAAGGAGATCCGGTTTGGAACTATACTTTCGGGAAAAACTCTTCTTCAGGTGGCCTTCCACTAATCATTAGCGAGTATCTTGGAGCCGGTATACTGCTAAGGTCACTTTCTCCTCTGTAGTGCACCCTAGAACTTCAAAGGCCTTTTCCAATTCCCCAACCCAACGAGGAGCAATATCGGGATCACCTTTTCCGTCAAACTTGGTCGGTCTTAGCTTTAAAAACAGCTCTATTAGTTGGTGCATCTGACGATTCCCATTGCCATTCCCTTGGTTACCACTAGTTCCGTTAGTAGTAATTTCAACGGCCTGGGCAATAGTAGCAGCTTGTTCTTGAGCCAACCTGCCCATCAAATTTTTAATTTCCTCTAGAGCCCTAAGGACTCCATCTATTCTCGGGTCCTCCACAATTTGTGCCCTTGAACTAGACTCTCCTCTCGTACCTCTACCTTGGTTGCTCATCCTTGATAAGTTTCACAACATCCGAACTACTATAATTTCACCAAGGAATTAGAGACCTAAGCCATCTACTTGAGTAAAGCAGTTTTACGCTACTCATCATACCGGCAATCACAATCAAGGCAATCAATCATCATGTAACAACCAGGAGTGTCGCTATTAGAAATTCACAACCATACCTTAAGTCCAAACACATCAGCAACTTAGTATAACCACAATCAACCATTCTATCATCAATCAAATATCCAAGTAAACAACACTTAGTGCTAAGTATGAAGCTCTATAGTCTTATAATCACCTAAGGTGATGCCAATCCAATATATTAATCATGAGCGCCATTTCACATGACATTCATTTCGTGCCTAACTCTAGTGAATCCTTGAGATCTCGCTATCCGGTCATCCCAAAGTCATCACTCCTTATTACTCTAGGCCTCAATCAACTTGGATCGAGCTAACCTTGCTTTGATACCAACCAAACGGGGATGTCACCCCCGAACCATATGAGCACGCCAATATCCCACTTGGCCACACTTAAATACAAATTCCCGAGAACCCGTAGCTAATAAACTTAAACTAAACGTGAATGAAAAAACACATACGAAAGCGAATACAAAACTCCACACAAATTACTAAAGATAACTCAGGATGACAACAAACTTTACATAACATAAAAATACCCGGGGTTCATTACACATGACCGGGATCATGAAGTCAATATACAAAATACAAGATAGGGGTTGAAGGGAACAAAGGACCAAATCAAAACACAACCCTCTATGTCCCACTAATATGCCTCTACCTTAAGAGGACATCCAAAAAGAAATCCCGTATCTCCCGTGACTACTAGTCAAGCATCTTTGTTTTCAGGCTCATCTTTGTCATCGGGGGTCATACGTAGAAAAGCTATCTAGACCAACCTCCATGGGATCTTCCCCTTTGTTGTCCTCGGACATAGATAACTCTATAACTTCAATGACTTCCTCAACGGTTGGGGACTTCTCAAGAATATTCCTATACCTAATTAAAGAGTTATCCATCTCAGCCTTAAACAGGGCAAGGCACCACCCGGAATCCCATCCCTATGTATCTTAGAAGGCTTTAGAGGTCCGGTAGTTATATCCCCAACAAGATAATACCAAGACTCAAGCGGTGAGACTTCCAATATTCACTCCCTTCATCAACCCACATTGCAGTCCCTTTCCGAATGTACATATTATCCTCATCTACTCGGAACTTCCTCAACTAATGTGTTCACATCCATCGGAGTACCAAAACGTACGCGAGGCATAATCGGGACTTGGGGTCCGAAAATGTTAACCCACGACGGGGTGAAAATAAATCTTAGGAAGTAAGTCCCTAAACCTAGGTTAAGGCGATAGTACCTCGGATCCATCCTAGGCAAGCATTTCTATAGAAATCAACACACCCATCTAAATGCACCCAACATAAAACAAGAATCAAAATCATACAACTAATTTAATCAAATACATATCATTCCTCGAATCACAACTCCCTTATCAAGACTAGGTTGTTCAAAAGCCCGTGTAACACGCATCGGGCTACAATATATGAATAGACTCGCGTAATGACACCTCAGGCCATTATAATACTCCAAACCCACGTAATAATGCCTTAGGCCGTATAATACTTCAGACCCTCGTAATAATGTCTTAGCGGTATAACCCGTGTAATAACGCCTCAAGTTAGCATCTCTCGTTTAACGCCTCAAGATGACCGCAATACCTCCCGTAATAACGTCTTAGGGTATAATATGATCACACATACGCAATTCTCCACACGAATGACCATATATCTAACAATATCAACCATGATCATTACAATTTACCATTTAATCTACTCAATTCTCAATTCAAGACCATACGATCAAACAAATCATGCTATCAACAAATCGGGACCGCATGATCTTACTAATCCACTTGATTAGCAAATCAAAACCACACGATCCTACTGAACTTCTCGATCAATCGATCAAGACCACACGATTAAACCACTCGATTAACTAATTAAGACCACACAATTAACCAATCAAGACCACATGATCTTATTAAACTACTTGATTAAGCAATCAAGACCACACGATCTTATTAAACCACTCGATTAATCAATCAAGACTACACGATTTAATCACATCACAAGATCAACGAATCAAGACCACACGATTTAATCACATCACAAGTTCAATGAATCCAGACCACAGGATTTAATCACATCACAAGATCAATGAATCACGACCACACGATTTAATCACGTCAAAAGATCAATGAATCGAGACCACATGATTTAATCACTTCACAAGATTAATGACTCTATACCACATGATTTAATCACATCACAAGATCAAAGAATCGACACCGCACGATTTACTCATATCACAAGATCAATGACTCAAGACCACATGATCAACCCTAACACACCAATTTCGGCTCAAATTCTTCCAGTCCACCATCAACACAAAACTCACTCAAATCCACCTCAAACTACCACCATTAGTAACCTAACCACCTAATTAAGGTTTAGGAGCTCACTCACCTCAAGACTAAGCAAGAACACAAGGCCAAGAAGTAGCAAAAACGTGGCTCAAACGGCGGCATCGGCGGTTCCCATTCGATCGGTGATCGGTCCCGGTAGTTCCACGGTGGCTGTGGCTCACGTTCAGTCGATGGCGGTTCTCGGCGGTGGCTTACGGTGGTGGTGATGGTTTGAAGTGGTGGTTCGCGGTGCTGGTGGCGTGAAATGGTGGTTCAGCTAATGGAAAAAAGAGAGAGATATAAATGAGAGAAAACTTTGCCAAAATGAAGAAGATAAAGAAGATGAAGAGAGAGGATAAGTGTGGGATATCTTCGTGAGATATTTAACTAGGCTAGATGTAACATGGTTGGCGAGATTAAGACTTATGGGGCCCACCAATAATTCAACTCTTTTTGTTTCTTGAAAATCAAGAGGGGCAATCTTATAATTTGGCTCAACACGTGGACACCTAGCCCACTCAAATTTTGGTCACTAAAGAGCTGAAAAAGACTAAAAAGTCCTTCTACTAAACTAGAGGAATGAGCATTTTCTAAGGGCAAAAGGTCCCTTCCTAATTCTTGTCTAAATTTCACTTTTCTAAACACCTTGGATTGAACCAAAAAATAAACATGCTTTGAATGAGGTGACGCCCAAAAGATTAAATTGGTATCCTCGAAAGTCCGACGTCCAAATTTGAAGTCCAATTCATGGCCACTATCGATCAATTGTAGCTTCAGTGTATCTCAAACTAACGGGCGGCTCTTAGGAGTTACACACATCGACTCGTGATTAATGTCACGTTTAAGAGTTACTCAAGCCATGGCGATCTTAGTTATCATGTAATTGTAAGGGTCAATCACATGTTCCGAACAGTACATTCATTTGAGGTCGATTTATGAACGTTTACAACTCATACATGGTTATACGGAGTCACCCGTGATGTAATCGTATATCATTGGCAAAGCGTTCCACCATCGCTCGTGGATCGGCCTATAATGGTCCAAAAATATTCCTTCGACAATCCTTATGGTCAAAGGGTCCGTCATGCCCCGAACCATACAAACAAGCCATCATCTCACTCGACCACACTTAAATACAAATTCCCAAGAACCCAGTAGCCAACAAAATTCGAACTAAAAAGCGAATGAAAGTCACAGATGAGTCGGGATGACAACAAACTTTACATAGCATAAAATACCATAAGTTCCTTACATACGACCACTAGTCAAGATCACTCCCTTGATCCCATCTTCATCCTTGGTGGGGTCATGCTCGGGCAAGCAATCCAGGCCAAACTTCGTGGAATCTTCCTCGTCATCATCCTCGGATGCGAGATACCTCTATAACCTCAATGTCCTCCTCAACGATTAGGGACTTCTCGGGGATATTTCTAGACCCAACTACGAAGTTCTCCATATCACCTTCCACAGGGCGGGGTGGCACCATGCGGGAATCCGATCCTTTGGTATTTTCGAAGGCTTCCAAGGTCCAAGTAGTCATATCCCCAAAACGGTAGCACTAAGACTCGTAGCGATGAGGCTTCTAATATTCGTCCCCTTCATCAACCCACACTTTAGTCCCTTTTCTAATATACACCTTATCTTGGCCTATTGCATATTCCTCGATGGATGTGTCCATATCCATCGTGGTGCCAAAACGTACGGGAAGCATAATCAAGGCTTAGGGTCTGAAAATGTTAACCCATGACGGGGTGAGAATAAATCTCAACAAGTAAGTCCCTAAACCTAGGTTAGGGCGATAGTACCTCCAGATATATCCTAGGCAGGTATTTTTTTTTATTATAAAAATCAACAAACATATCTAAATGAACCCAAATAAAACAAGAATTAAAGTTATATAGCCAATTTAATCAAATACCTATCATTCCTCGAACTATGACTCCTTTATCAAGGCTATAATATAAGAGCAGACACTGTGTAATAATGTCTTAGGCCATAATAATGCTCCGGACCCGCGTAATAACGCCTCACACCATAATAATACACCAGGCCCGCCTAATAACGCCTAACACCATAATAATACACCAGGCCCGCGTAATAACGCCTCAAGGTTAGCATCTCGTATTTAAAGCCTTGAGATAACTTGCAAAGCCCCTAGTAATAACTCCTCAAGGTTTAATATGATAATATATACAATTGTCCACAGGAATGACCATATAACCAATAATATCAACTGTGATCGTTACAATTTACCACATGATCTACTCAATTCTCGATTCAAAACCATATGATCAAAACAATTCACTCGATTAGCAGATCGAGACCACACGATCTTGCTACTCTACTTGATTAACAAATCAAGACCACACAATCTTACTAAACCACTCGATTAATTAATCAAGACCACATGATCTCACTAAACCACTCGATTAATTAATCAACACCACACGATCTTATTAAACCACTCGACTAATCAATCAAGACCACATGATCTTACTAAACTTCTCGATTAATCAATCAAAACCACTAGATTAATCAATCAAGACCATACGATCTCACTAAACTTGCCGATCAATCAATCAAGACCACACGATCTTACTAAACTTCTCGATTAATCAATCTTAGGCACATGATCTAATCACTTGAGGGTTCAATCAATCGAACCTACACGATTTAATCACATCAACGGTTCAATCAATTGAAGCCACAAGATTTAATCACATCATGAAATTAAACAATCGGAACCACAGGATCAAAACACATTACAAACTCAATCAATCTCGGACACACGATTTAATCACACCTCAAGCTCATCAAATTTAAACCACATGATCAATCTTACCAAATCAATTTCGGCTCAAGCTCTTCAAGTTCACTATCAACATAATACTCACTCAAATCCACCTCAAACTACCACCATTAGTAACCTAACTACCTAATCAAGGTTTAGAAGCTCACACACATCAAAATCTAGCAAGAAATCAAGGCCAAAAAACAGCAAAATCCGTGGCTCAAACAGCGGCACCAGCCTACTTCGGTTCGATCGACGTTCGGTCCCTGGCAATTCTACGGCAACTCCACATTTCAACGGTGATGCTACGATGGTGGTTGGTGGTTCACGGTGGACCCAAGGTGGTTCGGCAATCGTGATGGCATGAAGATGGTGGTTCGGCCAAAGAGAGATATGAGAGAAAACTTATCACAATGAGGGCGATGAAGTGAGGGGATGAGTGTAGGATATTTTGGGGAGTTATTTGACTAGATTTGAAGTGAATTGGTTGGTCGGATAATGACTTGTGGGGCCCACCAATAATTCAAGCCATTTTCTTTCTTAAAACTCAAGAAGGGCAATTTGGTAAATTGGCTTCACAAGCGGACGCCTAGTCCACAATATTTCCGACCACTAAAGGGGGTGGAAAAGACTAAAATGTCCTCTTACTAAACTAGAGAAATGAGCATTTCCGAACACTTTGGAGCGAACCGAGAAATACACATGCTCGGGATGAGGCGACGTCCGAAAGATCAATATTGGAACTCTTGAAAGTCTGATGTCCAATTTCAAAGTCCAATTCATGGTAAATATCTATCAATTGCAACTTTAGTGTATCTCAAATTAACGGGCGGCTTTTAGGGGTTACGTGTATCGACTCGTGATTATCATCACGTTTAAGAGTTACTCAAGCCATGGCGACCTTGGTTGGCATGTAATTGTAAGGGTCAATCACTAGCTCCAAGGACGAGATCGTTCAAGATCGATTTAGGGACGTTTGCAACTCATATATGATTTTACCAAGTCACTTGTGGTCCAAACGTATATCATTGGCAAAACGTTCTACTATAATTCGTGGATCGGCCAAATAGTCAATCCAGGATTAAGTTCTTAGGTTTAAAATATTCCATCGACAATCCTTTTGGCCAAATAGTCAATCTAGGATTAAGTTCTTAGGTCCACGTACTTGATTTTCCTAGCTAGCCATTCCCAATTGATTAGTATTTTCAAGAGTGATCAAATCTCGAGTGAGATTTAATCGAAATACTCAATCACACAAGGAGAGACGATAGGCTAAAGTCCCAATCCGTTTCAAGATCTTAAATGGGCCTACATACCTTGAACTTAACTTCCTTTTCTTTCACAATCGAGACAGACCTCGTAGTGGCGATACCTTGAGTAAAATGTGATCTCCCACTTGGAATTCTAAAGGTCTACGTCGTCTATCCGTATAACTCTTTTAACGACTCTAAGCAGTCTTAAGTTTTTCTCTAATCACTTTCCTTTGCCTCAGCTGATTGTTGAACTAATTGGATCCGTTATACTCTTTTCACCAACCTCATCCCAACATCTTGGAGTTCCGCAAGCTCGCCATACTGGTGCCTCAAACGGTGGTATCGGTTATTATAGGCAAACTCGACCGGGTGTAACTGTTCCTCCCAACCTCCTTTAAAATCTATTACGCATACCCCCAACATGTCCTCGAATGTTTGAATCGTCATTTCGGACTATCCATCCGTCTGTAAATGATAAGCGGTGCTATAGTGTAGTTTCGTTCCCATAGCATTTCGAAGACTCTTCCAAAAAGTTGCGGCAAACATAGGATTTCTATCCAACGTAATCATAATGGAACTCCATGAAAACAAACTATCGACGCATATACAATTCGGCATACTTATCCATTGCGAAGTCCTTTTGAACTGCTAGGAAATGTGCAGACTTAGTCAATCTATTGACTATCACCCAAAACGAAGTCCATATTAATGTCCACCCATTTCCATTCGGGAATCTCCAACATTCGACGCAATCTTCCAGGCTTATAGTGTTATGCCTTCACTTGTTGGCATATCAAACACTTGGCCATGTGCTTGGCCATGTCCACTTTCATCCCATTAAGCCGGTAATGCCGACGCAAGTTCTAATACATCTTGGTGCTACCCGGATGCACTTGTAGCTGCTACGGTGAGCTTATGATAAAATCTTCTCCTCAAGCTCATAATCACTAGGTACACACGAGACGTTCACACAACTTCAAGATTCCATCCTCGGATAATTGAAAATCGGGCTTCCTCTTAGTTACATCTATATCCAAAATATTTTGAATGTTAGGGTCTATATAGACTGCGATGCCTTAATCCTTGTTCTGGATCTCGGGTTCGATTCTTACGTAGCTGATAAACTCGAGAGGTCAAAAACGTTCAACTACAACTCGAATCCATTAATTCTTCAAGCGAGTCCACTCTTTAATCATCAAATGCGTGATGCTTGATTTTCGACTAAGGGCATTGGCTATTTTATTAGTCTTCCTAAGCTGATACAAGATATCACAATCATAGTCCTTGAGTAATTCCATCCATCTGCGTTGTCTCATGTTTAACTCCTTTTGGGAAATAAGTACTTCAAACTCATCATCCGTGTAGATTTAAAACCTTTCTCCCCACAAATAATGCCTCCAAATCTTTAACGCAAATATAATTCCCGCAAACTCCAAATCATACGTTGGGTGATTTAACTAATGAGGCCTTAATTATCGCGATGCATAGGCAACAACTCTGCCATGTTGTATTAGAACACATCCTAATCCCTTTAGCGATGCGTCGCTATAAATCTCACATCTTCCGGGACCGAGATAGTATCGTCAAAACGGATACGGTTGTCAACCTATACTTAAGTTCTTGAAAACTCCTTTCACACTTATCTGTCCATTCAAATCATGTTTCCTTCTTCATTAACCGCGTCAAAGGAATAGCTATCGAGGAAAACCATTCCACAAATCGCCTATAATAACCTGCAAACCTAGAAAACTTCCACGCCCGCAGAGACGGACGTTAGTCTTGGCCAATTTACAACGGTTTCAACCTTTCTTTGGGTCTACGAGATTCCACGCCTAGAGATAATATGCCCAAGAAATACTACCTGGTTGAGCCGAACTTACACTTGCTAAACATGGCATAGAGAGAGCGTTCTCTTAAGGTCCGAAAAACTATGCTTAAATATTGTTTGTGCTCTTAAGTGCTCCTTGAGTATACCAATATATTGTCGATGAACACGATGACAAACCGATTCAAAAATTTCCTGAATACGATGTATCATATCCATAAAGGTAGCTAGGGCGTTAGTCAATCCAAACGGCATAACCATAAACTCGTAATGTCCATATCTCATATGAAAAGCGGTCTTCGATATATCCTCTTTCTTAATCCTTAATTGATGGTAGCTCGTCCTCAAGTCTATCTTCGAAAACAACGATGCCCCTTACAATTAATTGAACAAGTCATCTATCCTTAACAATGGGTACTTGTTCT
This sequence comes from Rhodamnia rubescens, assembly GCA_021437795.1. NCBI lineage: Eukaryota > Viridiplantae > Streptophyta > Magnoliopsida > Myrtales > Myrtaceae > Rhodamnia > Rhodamnia rubescens. The sequence goes on from JAILYA010000035.1 coordinate 1,383,811, forward strand.
TCATAGTTACTTGATTTAACAATCGATACTCTATGCACAAACGCAATGACCCATCCTTCTTTCTCACAAACAGCCTTGGCGCTCCCTACGATGATGCACTAGGGCGAATGAATCTTTTGTTGAGCAATTCTTGCATTAGGACCTTCAACTCCTTTAACTCCGATAGAGACATTTTATAGGGAGCCTTAAAGATCGGTTCCGTCCAGGGGCTAACTCAATTACAAACTTCACTTCCCTTTCGGGTGGCAATCTCGGCAATTCTTGAGAAAAGACATCGGGAAAATTGCGCACGACAGCTATATCCTCTAGCCTCGGTCCTTCAACCAACGAATCCACTACTACGGCTAGATACCCTTGGCATCCTTCGTCCTAACAACTTAGTCACTTCAAGTGACGAGATCAAAAGGATCGAGATCCCTCCTCGACTTCCCACAAACTCATATCTATGATGACCAATCGGATTAAATTGGATCACCGTGCTACAACAGTCCAAGACAACCCTTTGTTTTCCCAACCAATCTATCACAATTATAACATCAAAGTCATGCATAGTCAAAACGCCAAGTCTATTAGTTCCGCTCTACTACAAATGGCTATCTTACAATCCGAGTATTCCAAGAAGACTAACACTTTATCCTTTAAAGCGGTGGTAAGATGCAACATTATTTTTAACGGTTTCGATTCAATTCTAGCTAATTTCACAAATTGCTCAAACACAAAAAAATGCGAGGCTCTAGGATCAAATAAGGCATAAGCGAGCTTAATCACAAAAACAGATCACTTTGTGACAATGCTAGGCACATCCTCCGCCTCCTTAAGCGCTACAAAGCATAAACTCTCCCTTGAGTGGCGGTCGGTTCGATAATTCTACGGAGTGGGTCTAACTTTAGGTCATGTCCGAGGTCTTATGGCTTGATCCAAGCAATTCCTTATACGATGGTCATGCTCACCACACTTAAAACATGCTCCCGTCCTCCTTGAACATGGTCCACTCCCATGCCTCCTTCCACAAAGTCGACAATTCCAGTTGGACTGATATGTCGATTTCCCATTACCTTTCCTCACGGGAGGAACGAAATGTCGATTTCCGACCATAACGCAAACCACGATCCATAGCGGCAGCCCTCGCTTTCATATCCCGTTCGACCATCTAACCCCTTTCATAAAGCTCATTGTAATCCTTCATGTGCAGCAGTATCAATTGACTACGAAGCTTCGGCTTCAATCCATCTCGGAACCTTCTTGCTCGATCCAAAGGGTCTCGACCATCCTTGGTGCATACTTTGATAACCTCGAGAATTCTGCCTCATATTAATCTATTGTCATATGATTTTGACGGAGCTGTTGAAGTTCCATCATTTTCTATTCATGAGCGGTTTCGAGAAATACTTTCCATTAAACATCTCAACAAAGGCTGTCCAGTTTGGAACCATACCTTCTGGAAAAACTCTTCCTCTAGTGGCCTTCCACTAATCACTAGCAGTATTTTGGAGCTGGGACATACTACCAAGGTCACTTTCTCCTCTTTGGTGCACCCTAGAACTTCAAAGGCCTTTTCCAATTCCTCAATCCAACGAGGAGCAATCTCGGGATCACCTTTTCCATCAAATTTGGTCCGTCTTAACTTTAAAAATGGCTACACTAGTTGGTGCATCGACGATTCCCAATGCCATTTCCTTGGTTACCATTAGTTCCGTCAACGGCGGTGGCAGCAACCTCGGGGGCTTGCAACTTAGTATAACCACAATCAACCATTCCATCATCAATTAGGCATCTAGCAAACAACACTTAGTGCTATGTACGAAGCTTTATAGTCTTATAATCACCCAAGGTGATGCCAATCCCATATGCCAATCGCATGCGTCATTTCACATGACATGCATTTCGTGTATAACTCTACTGAATTTCTAAGGTCTCGCTACCCGGTCATTCCAAAGTCATTACTTCTTATTGCTCCATGCCTCAATCAACTTGGATCAAGCTGACCTTGCTTTGATACCAATCAAACGGGGATGTCGCGCCCGAACCATACGAGCACTCCAACATCCCACCTGGCCGCACTTAAATTCAAATTCCCAAGAACCGAAGCCAACAAAATTCGAATTAAAGCGAATGAAAATCACATGCGGAAGCGAATGCAAATCTCCATACAAATTATGAAAGATGCTCGGGATGAAAACAAACTTTACATAGCATAAGATACCATAAGTTCCTTACATACGACCGGGATTATGAACAAAATACAGGAAGACAAGGTGGGGATTGAAGGGGACAAAGAACCACCTCAAAAGTCAACCCCTCTAGGTGTCTTTACTATACCTCTACCCTAAGAGGACATCAAAAAGAAACTACACCTCCTACGGCTACTAGTGAGTATCACTGCCTTGATCCCATCTTCGTCCTCCCGGGGTCATACTCGGATAAGCTATCTAGGCCAACCTCCGTAGAATCTTCCTCGTCGTCATCCTCGGAAGTAGATACCTCCATAACCTCAATGTCCTCCTCAACGGTCGGGGACTTCTCATGGATGTTCCATTACCCAACTACGGAGTTATCCATATCACCTTTCATAGGGGCAGGGTGGCACCACGCGGGAATCCTATCCTTAGGTATTTCGGAAGGCTTCAAAGGTCCAAGTAGTCATATCCCCAAAACGATAGTACCAAGACTCGTAAAGGTGAGGCTTCCAATATTCGCCTCTTCATAAAACCTCACTTTGTAGTCCCTTTCCTAATATGCATTTTTATCTTGGCCTACTAGAAATTTATCGGCGATGTGTCCATATCCATCGAGGTACCCAAAACATACGGGAGGCAAATCAAGGATTGGGGTTTGAAAATGTTAACCCACGTGGGTGAGAATAAATCTCAGCAAGTAAGTCCCTAAACCTAGGTTAGGAGTTCTCCATATCACCTTCCATGGAGGCGGTGTCACGCCCGTGTCCTTTTGCGCGCCAACATCCCTAACATTCACTTTCTTCTTCCGGGATCAACTCAGCAATTAAACTTAACGTAATGCCATATGCACATGCGGAAGCGACACAACACCCTAATAATAAAATTAAACAGAATGACTTAAGAAGACAAAGGGTTCGATGGCATAGAACATAATCATTCGTACAAGCAATGACATAACAGTACACAAAAAGTTCGACGAGGGTAATACAATTCAAAAGGGGTGACTACTACCTAAACACCCAACATATTATCCTAAGGGTCGACTCACCTTCCGTAGACTCGGCGCGGGTGAAGCGTCGGGCTCGACTCCTCGGACTCCAACTCCGGCTCGGATTCGGAAGTATCCATTGGGTCATTCTCGGTATCCCTCGGCTCCACGATCTTTCCAGCTTCACCAAGGTCTCGGGGTACGGGAGCTCGGCTCGGCGGACTCGTCCTCGGGAATGATTGCCTCCATCTGTCCCGTGACTTTTAGCACCTCGTCCGGTATGACGTAGTCCCTCAATGGCCCAAAAGCGTGTCCCCATTCTTGTACATCTAAGACGAGAAGATGTGCGGTATCCAACTTTCACCTCCTCATCGACCCACACGGTGTTAGCCCTTCTATAGTACACCTGGTGGGACCCTCTTTTGGATACTCGGTGACTACGAACTCAAAATGTTTGGCAGTCCAAAAGCGTCGGCATCCTCAGGTAGGTGGTGCGAAAAAGTGGGTTCCGCGGAGGGTGAGATTACATCCCGGTAAAAGGTGGATCTAAGCCAACCCTAGGGTATAGTACCTCTAAGCAAACTAACTACCACCATCAACTAGGCAATCACATACTGATTATTCTACACATATGACTAGCTCAAACTCGCACAACATAAATTCTCAACGACGATCGGTCTTTCGGTACTATGGAGCTTTCGACTTAGGCACTATCATTAATCAATCATACGTGGCATCAATTCAAACGATCAATTCTCAAGCTCGCGTCCCTAATCATCTCGGGCCTATGGCATACACTTTCAATAATCTAGCCGCGTAAACACGCATCAGGCATAATAACGGCTTCTCGGTATTCGGCCCGCGTAATAACGCATCGAGGCTTAAAAATGTACTCTGTCATAATGTAGAATTATGATTTCACTTAATCGGTACAAAGCCTGGGACTCTTAGGAACACGGCTTGTACATATAGATATATATATACATGTATGCACACTAGGGTCTCGGACACTTAGGAACATGACGAGAATAAGTCTTGGATAATTAGTCGAACATGACTCGGAATAAGTCTCGGACAATTAGTCGAACACGACTCACTTTGGTCTCCGGACGACTTAATTGAACATGACTTTCATATTATCGATATATGCCATAGTATAATATAATCGGCTATGAACCTCGCGTTTAACGCATCGGGTACCGTACTCGTAATTCACATCCAGAGGCTTCATTAATAAACTTCATGATCGAGTATAACAAATAAAGCCCAATTTCACAACAATTCGATCGCGCTACTAAACACATGGTCCATGCATCACAATCTAGCCGATTTCAACATTGACATTTCCAGATTTCTCATATAAATTCATATCACTATGACACACCCACAATGCACCAATTTCCCTTCGGCTCCACTAAGCCACATAAACCCTCATTTATTCCAACCGAATTTACAACCGGTTCGGCACACGCTCCAACATGTAACACCACATTTCACTCACATGGCCGAATATAACATGGTCCCAACTCAAAAATTTTCATAATTTTCACAAAAATTCCAGATAATAACAAACGACATCACAACGTGCAACAACTCACATCCAATTCACCACAAAGGCCGAATCTAGCATGCTCAGCCCATAATCCTCATCTTAGACCATCATTTAACACCCAAATCAACCAAGAACATGCTCATTTATCAACCAAATTTTCGGCTCAACAGCAGGTCAGAATTTTCCAGAATCGGTCCCACAATTCACACCCAAACAGCCCACATTTGCACACTATGTCACAACCTAACAAGCCCCTTAGTATCCCATAAGGCTAAGGAAGGTTTAGAGCCACTTATCGAGGCCTCGAAAACAAGTGGAAGGGCTCAAAGGCTCACGAACTCTAACTGGCAGAAATTGGTTGTTTGCGCACCTCACGGTCTCGGACGTCTTTAGGGAGTTACAGAGATCGTATGAGTGTAAGGTCAGTGTGGTTTGAAAGAGGACTCAAAGACGAAGAGAATGGAGGTAGTTTGAGGTCAAAAAGACATCATATGAGGGAGATATGCCCGTTCGAACTCGGCGGTACGGTGACCGGCGAAAGCAGTGAGCGACCTACCTTCCTCGGCTCATACAAGACGCGTCCGGTTGAGTTAGGGGACGATATAGGTATGCACGGAAAGAGGAGAGAGAGATGAAGAGAATGGCATGGTTTGAGGGGTCACACGACACCGGATGAAGGAGATATGCCCGCTTGAAGTCGGCGGTACTGCAACCAGCGAGAGAGGGCGAGCTAGAGAGAAAGATGAGAGTGAATTTGGGTGAAAATGAGAATGGGAGTGAGAGAGAGAGAGATTGCTTCAGCCTATAAGAGAGGAAAGAGGGAGTGATTTTCTATCAATCAAGAGTGACAAGATGATGGGGTTGTTGTATGACATGAATAGTAGAAGTTGGTATGGGGTTTTGGGGGAAAATGGGGTTTTAATGAGTCTTGAAACTTGGGTAATCAAGAGCACTTCTTCCCTCTCCAAATCTTGATAATTTCGAATGAAGTAGAGGGGATAGGGGAAGTGGCGAATTTCCTTTGCGGTTTCTCAAGTTCTTTGAACGAAATTCGGGACCGGAGTGTACTTCTCGTTTCGCGATTCGATTGCCAATTTTTTCTAACTCATCTGGCGATATAAAATCCTTATTAACGTTGGTGAGCGAAGTCCAATTTATGTACATTGGAATTCTCAAATACCCGACCGTCGATTTCGAAGTCTACTTCGAGCTAAAAATTAGCCGATCGCGGTTTCGGTGTATCTCGGATTGACGGGCGGCTTTGAGGAGTTACGTGTATCGAACCGTGATTTTTATCACATTTAAAAATTATTCGAACCCCGGCGATCCTGGTGGTCATGTATTCGCGAGGAAGCGCCGGTCCCTAGCGAGGACACAATCGTCAAGAATCGGTTTAGGGTCATTCTCAAATCATGCTATGGTCTAGCGGAATCACCCGTGTCCCGATCGCACGACGCTAGCAGATTGTTCGACACTAATCTTAGATCGACTTGCATGGCCTAGAATATACCCTCGACGATCTTTATAGTCGGGATATTAATCCGCGGCCGAGTTCTTTAGTCCGCGTACTATCCTATTTAGCCATTCCCCTTGGTCGGTCGTCTCTAGAGTGATCAATTCCGAGTGAGATTACTGAAATACATCGATGCTCATTTTATTCATAAACTTGAAATGGGGTCGGAATTCGGAATGTCACAAATCTTCCCCCTTACGGAAATTTCGTCCTCGAAATCTACAAAACTTAACTACTCGAATAGGTGGGGGTATTGACGCCTCATTGCTTCCTCGCTTTCCCGGGTGGCTCCTTCGGTCCCGTTGTGTTCCCATATTACTTTCACCAATGGAATCATCTTGTTTCTCGAGAACCTGCTCTTTCCTGTCCTCAATCCTCATTGGCCTTTCCACATACGTCACTCTGTTGTCTCCTTCTATAGCTTTATAATCCAAGACATGTGTTGGATTTGGTTCGTACATCTGCAACGTTGACACGTGAAAAACATTGTGGAGTTGCTTTAGTGTATCCCAAACTAACGGGCGGCTTTTAGGAGTTACGCGTATCGACCCGTAATTATCATCACGTTTAAGAGTTACTCAAGCGATGACGACCTTGGTTGCATGTAATTGCGAGGGTCAATCACTAGTCCCGATGGACATGATCATTTGAGATCGATTTAGGAACATTTGTAACTCATACATGGCTATACGGTGTCACCCGTGATCCAATCGTATGTCATTGGCAAAACGTTCCACCATCTCTCGTGGATCGACCCATAATGGTCCAAAATATCTCCTCGACAATCCTTATGGCTAAAGAGTCAATCCATGATCAAGTTCTTAGGTCCACGTACTTGATTTTCCTTGCTAGCCATTCCACATTGGTTATTTTTCTCAAGAATGATCAAATCTAAGTGAGATTTAACTGAAATGCATCAATGAGAAATTTCATTCATTCATAGATTCGAAAATAGGTTGAAATTCAAGATGTCACAATTCTTCCCGTTATAAAAATTTCGTCCTCGAAATTTACAACAAGCTTAACTAGTTAAGTAAATGGGGTTCTTTGGCGCCTCATCGCTTCTTCACTTTCCCAAGTAGCTCTTACGTTCCATGGTGCTCCCAAATCACTTTGACCGGTGGAATTGTCTTGTTCCTCGAGAACTTGTTCTTTTCGTCCTCAATTAAATCGTGCCTCTCTATGTGAGATACCCTATCATCCACGCTTATTACTTCATGATCCAGCTCATACTTCCTCAACATGGATACATGAAAGATGTTGTGAACTTGTGATAAATTTGGCGGCAAGCGAGACGATAGGCGAGTCCCAATCTGTTCTAGGATTTCCAATAGGCCTACGTACCTTGAACTCAACTTCCCTTTGTTTTCAAATCGAGATAAACCTCGCATTGGCGACACCTTAAGAAAACGTGATCTCCCACTGGAATTCCAAAAGTCTACATCGTCTATCCGCATAACTCTTTTGACGACTCTGAATAGTCTTAAGTCTTTCTCTAATCACTTTCACTACCTCAAGGGTTTGTTGAACCAACTTTGGACCCGTTATACTCCTTTCGCTAACCTCTTCCCAACATCTTTGGAGGTGCGTAAGCTCGCCTTATTAGTTGCTAGTAGCTATTATTGTTGGCAAACTCCACCAAATGTAACTGCTCTTTCCAACTCCCTTTAAAGTCTATTACACATGCCCATAACATCTCCTCTAGAGTCCGAGATCGTCCTCTCGGGATTGTCCATCCGTCTGCGGATGATAAGCGGTGCTATACTACACTTTCGTTCTCATGGCATTCTAAAAAATCTTCCAAAAAGTCGTGGTAAACTTAGGATCCCTATCCGAAATAATTATGCTTGGAACCCCATGAAGTCGAACTATCTACCATATATACGGCTCGGCGCACTTATCTATTGCGAAGTCCTTTCGCCTTTGCCCGGAAAAGTGTGCGAGACTTAGTCAATCTGTCAACGATTACCCAAATCGAATCATGCCCTCTTTGGCTCCTCGATAATCCCATGGCGAAATCCATTGTAACATGATCTCATTTCCACTCGGGAATCTCCAACGATCGAAGTAATCCACTAGACTTATAATGTTGTGCTTTCACTGTTGTACGTCGTCGCACTTGGCCACATGATTAGCCGCATCCACTTTCATCAAATACGCAATCTCCCCACGTAATAACGCTTTGAAGGTATAACTTCCACAAAATTATAATATGGACTCAAATACACAATCTCCCCACGTAATAACGCGCCAGGGTATACCTTTCATAATTGTCCTTAAATCTCCTCGGAAAAGATCATATATTAATATTACTCGATCGAGACCGCACGATCTTACTAAACTTTTCGATTATTCAATCAAGATCGCATGATCTTGCTACACTTCTCATTTAAGCAATCTAGGCCACACGATCTTCCTAATCTTCCCAATCCACCGATCAATACCACACGATCTTACTATACTTTCCCGACTAAGCGATCGAAATCACGCGATCTTCCTATTCTTTCCAATTAGCATATCGGAACCACACGATCTTCCTAAACTTTCCAATCATTCAATCGCGACCACATGATTTAATCATACTGAAGCAATATCAGATTGGGACCGCACGATTAACTCATACTAAAGGTTCAGCTAATCGGGGCCACACGATATAATCGCACCCAAGCTACAATCAATCGGGACCACACTATTTAATCGTACTAAAGCAACCATCGATCGGGACCACCCGATTAAATCACACTAAAGCGATCAACCTATCGGGAGCACACAATTAAACCATCACATAGCAATAATCAATCGAGATCACACGATTCAATCACATAAAAAAATCGATCAATCAGAACCACGTGATCATCATAAGCCACAAAATTCGGCCACCACACTTCAAGAACACAACCAAGCAAGTTTTCATCCAAATCACTCCAAATCTAACACCTTTAGCATCCTAACAACCTGATCAAGGTTTAGAAAATTGCTTACCTTGAATTCTATCTAGAATCTACGGGTAAAATGTTGAAAAATCCGAGATCTAAGCGATGGCACCGGCGGTGGCTCCTCGGCGGGCGTTCGGTTCGGTCGGCGTTCTATGGCGGCGACTGGGTATTCGGTGATGGCTGGTGGTGGTGAGATGGTGGTTCGGCGGCGGCGGCGACGGTTCGGCAGTGGTTGAGCAGAAATGAGGGAGAGAGAGAAGTGAGAGAAAAATCAAGTCCAAATGAAGAAGATGGAGTTGATGGGTAGATAAGATAGGCTAAGATATTTTTGGGGAAGGTTATTTAGTAGAATTATTGGTCTTGAGTTGATGAGACAAGGACTTGTGGGGTCCACCAATAATTCACTTCATTTCTCTCTTAAAACACAACAAGGGTATTTCGATAATTTTGTTGCACAAGTGGACTTCTTGACCACCAATAATTCGGCCACTATGGTGTGTAAATGACCAAAATTCCCTTTGACCAAAATAAAAATTTGGGCATTTCCTAAGGGTAAATGGATTTTTTCCCATTTCTAGTCCAAACTTCACTTTTCCGAACACTTTGTGGCGAACAGCGAAATAATCTTACTCCGGATGAGGGGACGTCCAAAACATAGTTATTGGAATCCTTGAAAATCCAACGTTCAATTTTGAAGTCCAATTCATGGTCGATATCGATCAATTGCAACTCGGTGTATCTCAAACTAATGGGCAGCTTTTAGGAGTTACGCGTATCGACTCGTGATTATCACTATATTTAAGAGTTACTTGAGCCATAGCGACCTTGGTTGTCATATAATTGCAAGGGTCAATCACTAATCACGATGGACACGATCATTTGAGATCAATTTAGGAACATTTGTAACTCGGGACATCGTTATACGGTGTCACCCATGATCTAATCGTATGTCATTGGAAAAACGTTCTACCATCGCTGGTGGATCGGACATAATGGTCCAAAATATCTCCTCAGCAATGCTTATGGCCAAAGAGTCAATCCAGGATCGAGTTCTCAAGTTCACATACTTCATTTTTCTAGCTAGCCATTCCCCATTGGTTAGTGTTCTCAAGAATGATCAAATTTCGGTGAGATTTAAGCTGAAATGCATTAATAAGATATTTCATTCATTCATAGCTTGAAAATAGATCCAAATTTAGGATGTCATAAGGATAGCCTTGATAGCTCTTCTAAGTATGATCCCGCTGAGGATAAAGATGGCAGAAGGTAGTGATCTTGTGGTAGTCATAGAAGAGGCTAGACTTTTTTTTGGATGTCCTCTTAGGATAGAGACATCTTGGAGAGACCTAGAGGGTTATCTTTTGATACGATCCTTTGTTCTCCTTCGATCCCCGCCTTGTATTTTGTATATTGATTCCATAATCCTGGTCGTATGTGAGGAACTTATGGTATTTTTATGCTATGTAAAGTTTGTTGTCATCCCTTGTCATCTTTGATAATTTGTATGGAGATTTGTATTCGCTTCCGCATGTGATTGTCGAAATTTGTTGGCTACGGGTTCTTGGGAATTGGTATTTAGGTATAGGCAAGTGGGACGTTGGCATGCTCGTATGGTTACTGGGCATGATAGCCGTTGCACGTGGAGTTGCCATTGAGCCGCCGCCGTAGTGGAATCGCCTTGACCGAACGCCCAACCGAACCGATTATGTGGGTGCCTCAGCTTGAACCACGGATTTTCTTGCTTCTTGGCCTTGAGTTCTTGCTAGATTTTTAGGCTTCTAAACCTTGATTAGGTAATTAGGTTACTAATGGTGGTAGTTTGAGGTGGATTTGAGTGAGTTTTATGTTGATAGTGAACTTGAAGAGCTTGAGCCGAAATTGATGTGCTAAGATTGATCATGTGGTTTAAATTTGATGAGCGTGAGGTGTGATTACATTGTGTAGCTGAGATTCATTGAGTTTGTGATGTGTTTTAATCGTGTGGTTCCGATTGTTTAATTTCATTATGTGATTAAATCGTGTGGCTTCGATTGATTGAACCCTTGATGTGATCAGATCGTGTGGCTGAGATTTCTTAATCGAGAAGTTTAGTAAGATCATGTGGTCTTGGTGATTGATCGGGAAGTTTAGTCAAAACTTGTGATCTTGATTGATTAATCAGTGGTTTAATGAGATCGTGCGGTCTTGATTGATTAATCGAAGTTTAGTGAGATCGCATGGTCTTGATTGATTAATCGAGGGGTTTGATAAGATCGTGTGGTCTTGATTAATTAATCGATTGGTTTAGTGAGATCGTGTGTCTTGATTAATTAATTGAGTGGTTTAGTAAGATTGTATGGTTTTTGTTTGTTACTCAAGTGGATTAGCAAGATCGTGTGGTTTTGATTTGCTAATCGAGTGAATTGTTTTTATCGTATGGTCTTGAATCGAGAATTGAGTAGATCATGAGGTAAATTGTAATGATCACGGTTGATATTGTTGGTTATATGGTCATTCGTGTATATATATGATCATTTTATACCTTGAGCCGTTATTACACGGGGCTTTGCAAGTCATTTTGAGGCGTCAAACGCGAGATGCTTACGAGACATTATTACACGTATTATGCGGCCTAAGGTGTTATTACGTGGGTATGGAGGATTATTATGGCCTGAGGCGTTATTACGAGGTTTTGGAGCATTCTTATGGCTTGAGGCATTATTACGCGGGTCCGCTCTTATATTAGAGCCTTGATAAGGGAGTCGCGAGTTCGAGGAATGTTAGGTATTTGATTAAATTGGTTATATGACTTTTAATTCTTGTTTTATGTTGGGTTCATTTAGATATGTTTGTTGCTTTCTATAAAAAAAAATGCTTGCTAGGATGTATCAGGAGGTACTATCGCCCTAACTTAGGTTTAGGGACTTACTTGCTAAGATTTATTCTCACTTTGTCGTGGGTTAACATTTTCAAACCCCAATCCTTGATTATGCCTCCCGTATGTTTTAGTACCTTGATGGATATTGTCACGCCCCATGTCCTTTGAGCGCGCCAACATCCTCAGGCTGCCGTTACTTGGCTTCATTCCGGGATCGATGCGGCGATAAATTTCAACGTAATGCGATATGCGCAAGCGAAACGTGATAAACACTAGATAATTTTAAAACAACAAGATGACTAAAGAATGAAATCCCATAACATAGAACGGATCGTCATACAATGTTCAAAGACCAAACAACATACTAGAGGGTTCGACGGAAACAATACAAATCAAAAGGGTAACTACCACTTAAACACCCAAGCCTACTACATCTAAGGGTCGATTTGTCGGCCAGAAAACTCGGCGCACCTGAAGCATCCTCGGTTGGAATGCTCGCCTCGGGCTCGGACTCGAGATGTGTCCATGGGGTCGTTATCGGCATCCCGCTACTCTACGATCCCTCTTCCCTCGCCGGGGTCCTCGGGCTCTGGAAACTTCGTCTCGGCGGACTCGTCCTCTGAAACGTCGGCCTCCAAGCGCCTGCGACTCTCGGGGGTCCAAAAGCGTGTCTCTATCCTTATACGTACGGGATACGAAGGTATACGGCGTCCGACTATCACCTCCATCATCTACCCAAATGGTGTCCACCTTCCTATGGTACACATAACTCGGGCCTACCGGGTATGACGTGGTCGCGGACTCAAAATCCTTCGGTGAACCAAAAGTATCGGCATGCTTCAAGGTCTTAGGTGCGAAAAGTGGGTCCCATGACGGGGTGAGAGAAAATCTCAATGAGTGAACCCTAAACATATCTTAGGTCAAGAGTACCCCCGGATACTTTCCACATGTATTTCTATTTAATAGAGATACTTAGTAAAAATCGTGTTAAAAAACGTAACTTCCAACTTACGGCCTCAATTTCCATTTTTCTAAATTTTCGATACCAACTTACAATCGAAATGATATTAACAAGGCAACGTCCGAATTTCCATTCTTGAAATCCTTGAATTCTCAATGCCCAACTTTGAAGTCTATTTCATGGCCAAAATTGTTCGATCTCAATTTCAACATATCTCAAACTAATGGGCAGCTCTTAGGAGCTACGCGTATCGACCCGTGATTATTTATCACGTTTAAGAGTTATTCGAACCATGGTGACTTTGGTTGTCATGTAATTGCGAACATCAGTCACTAGTCCCTAAGGACGCGATCGTCAAGATTTGGTTTAGGTTGATTTGCAAATCGGACGGTGGTCAAACGGAGTCACTTTGGCAAATCCATCGTATGATACTAGCAATTCGTTCTAAGACCAAGCTTAGATCGACCTTTAGTGGTTCAAAACTTTTCCTCGGCAATCCTTATGGTTAAAGTATCATTCTATGGTCGAGTCCTTTAGTCCACGTACTTAAATCCTAGTTAGCCTTCCCCATTTGGTTAGTTATCTCAAGAGCGATCAAGTCGAGCGAGATTTAAGCGAAATGCATCGAAGGACATGTTATTCATTCATAGACCTCGAAATGGTCGAAATTCAGAATGTCACAAGAATTTTGTCCTCGAAATTTACAACAGACCGTCTATTCAAACAGATGGGGATGTTAGCGCTCATTGCTTCCTCACTTTCCCCGGTGGCTCCTTTAGTTCCATGGTATTCCCAAATCACCATCACTAATGGAATCGTCTTGTTCCTTAGGACTTATTCTTTCTTGTCCTCAATTCTAATTGGCCTCTCCACATACGACCTCAATCGTCCACGTCTATCACTTTATGGTCCAAGACATGAGTTGTGTCCAGGTTCATACTTTTTCAGCATCGACACATAGAAGGCGTTGTGAACTGTGATAGGTTTGGCAGCAAAGGCAAGACAATAGGCTAAAGTCCCAATCTGTTCTAGTTTCTCAAAAGGACCCACGTACCTCGGGCTCAACTTTCCTTGAGGAAGACATGATCTCCCACTTGGAATTCCAAAGGTCTACGTTGCATGTCCGCATAGCTCTTTTGGCGACCTTAAGCGATCTTAAGCCTTTCTCTAATGACCCTTATTGCCTCGACCGATTGTTCCACTAGCTCTGCAGCCGTTATACTTCTCTCACTTGACCTCATCCCAACATACCGGAGTTACGCAAGCTCTGCCATACGGTGCTTCAAATGGTGTCATTCGATGCTTTGTGATAACTATTATTATAGGCGAACTCCACTAGATGTAGCTGTTCTTTCCAACCTCCTTTAAACTCTATAACACATTCTCTACGTCATATAGGCGCCTCGGGGTATTCAAGCACATTCCCCATGTCACATAGGCGCTTTAGGGTTTCAAGCGCATTCCGCGTCATATAGGCGCCCGGGGTTTCAAGCGTATTCCCCTGCGTTGTATAGACACTTCGGGGTTTTCACATGTACATCACCACAATTCATTCGATCGATCAATCAAGCACATAACGACATCCGTGGATACAAATCGATCTCAAGCGCACTAACTCGGCACTTAGCCCTCATTTCTTCATTTTCAATTAATTAACACATGGACAACTTCAGCTAGTCAATAACATCGAACAAGGCCGCTTAGGATCCAAGAGCTTAAGATTCAACTTGAAATTCAAGCGTATGTCCACAAATCCTTTACAAGGCCAATGGTACACCAAATGGGTCCCACAAGTATATGCCTCTATTTCATCTCACATCAAGCATCAAGACTATACATGCTCATCAAATAGGTTGGTTTTTAATCACTTAGCACCGCATTGAACTACAACATCATTTTGACTCCAAAAACCAATTCACACAAAATCATCCATGGTGCTCTCGTTACCCCATACTCAACCGAACATATACATCCCATAAGAACTTAGGTTCAAGTACAATTCCTCAATCAAAACAAGTACAGGGCAGCAAGCAATTCACTCTCGGATTTAGAGCAAAAATCCACTAAAACTACTCAGTATTCATGCCAAAACTCATCCTTACTAGGTCTATTAGTAACCTCAAGTCCTAAAATGAGTTTAGGGCTAACTCACCACTTAAAGCAAGATCTTCAAGCCCTCGGTATAGCAACCAACACCGGCGACCAAATTGCAAGCTTTGGAGGCTGATTTTCGGTTTCCAAGTAAAACAACCAATCAACCTTTAAAACCACCTTAACCGAGCTTTAACCAACATATCAAGGCTCCATAAGACTTATACTAAGCTTAGAAGGTGTCCTACCTCAAGGATGGGCTATGAACAGCCCGCAAAACCGGTGATTGGGGGTGTTGCGGTTCTCGGCCGTTTCGGGAGGCGGTTCGTGGTGGTTCGGCGGCCGAAGGTGCGGTGGCTCATGGTGGTGGGGTGATGGAGGTTGAGACAGCTCACGGTGGTGGCAGTAGGGTGGCGTTCGGGCGAGGGGAGAGAGAGAAGGCCGAGTGAGTGAGAAAAGAGAAAGAGAGTGCTCGGTCCAAGAAGAAGAAGAAGAAGAAAGTGAAGCTTCACAAGGTTTATATAAGACTTCAAATGTTCAAAAGTGAGTGGAGGAATTGGTGATAGGGTGTACTTGATGGACAAATGAAGGACAAGCTTGAATGACATGTGATGGGTCGGTAGGAGTGAATAGTGCGAGTGGTTGGTGGGGTTTTCATGTGTCATTCCTTGTCTCTAGTCAACTCACAAGGATTTCAAGAGCACTTTGGACAACTTTGCCCCTCATTTTTTGGGCACATGTGCCTAAAATCAAAAGACCAACTTGCCCTTTACTAAATTCTAGAGGAATGAGCATTAACACTAGGGGTAAAACGGTAACTTTCAACTTACCCCCTCAATTTCCATTTTCCAACTTTTCGATACCGTTTTACAATCCAAATGATATCAACAAGGCGACGTCCGAATTTCCATGCTTGAAATCCTTGAATTCTCAATGCCCAACTTGAAGTCTATTTCATGGCCAAAATTGTTCGATCTCGATTTCAGCAATTTATATACACAAAACATGTGTCGTGATCCTTAAAATACGCAAAACATGCACAACAATTTATATCAAAACACCGCTTCAATATGGGCATAAATAAACACACAACTCAAAACACCATATCTACACAAAATTGATTAGCATAGATGTCACCCGTTATACCTCCTATCTGCACCAACATTTAACACTTTTCATTAGCGAACGTACCTCATCTTCAAGAGCATTTGTAGAAAAAATGGGGTTGGAAAACACTCAACATATTTATCGGCTTAAGTCCTCTTAATGATTTCGCAAGTTAAACTCGTCCCAGCAGTCGCCGATCTGTCGTGACCCTCTCGAATTTTTTCTTTTCGGAGCTGCGGTTCGGGGGTTAACGAGCCGCGCCCTTTCGGACCGGTTGATAGCGGGATCTTAAGCACGTGGGTCGCACCCAAGACCCGTTACTCGAATTGCGATATGGAAAATTTTTTTTGTTCGAGATCGACCTTAGTGTGGTCGGGTGGCATGTGTATAGTATTCATGCATTTGGAGTCGCCACCAATCAATTATTGGAGCGTATGATCGGAAACCCTATGAGCGGTCGGGGAAAACGCTCCATTCTGCGAAAACCGGAGATTTGGGTCCGGGGACTTGGTTACACCGAGACTTACATCGACGCCCTTTCGATTACCGAAGTTGAGTGATTTTCTAACCTAAGAATTCATGCGAGATGAAATTTCGGGTGAAGTAGGCCCTAATGATCTAAGGTATCCTGCCAGACGGGAATTTACTATCCTATGATCACAATGAGAAATTTAATGTCGCAATCCAAATAATCAAAGCCAAATCAAACAATCAATCAAGTAGACCCGTCTAAAATGGTCCTACCGGCCCCACAAAAAAATCAAAAAATCAATTTTGAATTAGAGATGGTTCGGGAAAATTTGGGACGAAGGCACAGAAGGGTAGAACGGTCATTTTGGGAGTTCGGGACCCAAAAATCACGAAATTGGCCATTTCCCATTTTTTGTGATTTTTCAGAATTTTTCTAAATTTTCTAAATGTTTTGGAATTTTTATTTATTTTCTAAAAAATGGGAATTTTTCGGATCGGTGTAAATTGACCCTCGAAACTTCGAAAAAAAAATCGATCCAGACTATATGAGTCCCGAATCGACCTAAGTATTTTTGTGAATTTTTTATGAATATTATTGATTTTTTTGGATTTTTAGAAATTTCTTATGAATTTTTTATTAATTTTTTCGGATTTGGTTCAACACGGTCAACGCCCGGTCAACCCGATCAACACTCGGTCAACCCGACCCTAACTCGGCTCGGACCAGCTCGACATTAAACGATGCCGTTTCTATTTTTTTAATATATTTTTTATTTTTCAAAACTATTTCCTAATATCAGAAAATACGAAAATGAATGGACGGCCACGATTAAACCTAGAATTGATCTCGGCCGTTCGTTCAATTAAACGACACACCGGATCGCATCTACTCCGTGCACAAAAGACGCCGCATCAGCCTTTCTTCCTAAACGACACCGTTTTTAATTTTTTTTATTTTCTACGGAATATACGAAATTTTGAAAATAAAAAAGACTAATCCGACGGCCCAAAATCAAACTAGACTAATTATCCTGGTCGTTAGATCAAATCGACTCGGCCCGCTCACGCCCAACGGCCGAGGCGAGTCAGCGATGACACTGGACCAATCACATGACGCCACATCGGACTATTGACTCGCGGACGGCCACGTCGTCTTCGTCTTCTTCCTCGCGACGACGGCGTGACGGACGGTGAGGACTCCTCCGACGAGATCTAACGGCGAGATCTCGACGGAATGACGCTGAAACCACTACCCAATCGGCTCGTCGAACCTCTAGATTAACATATCTCGAGAATCATGCAATTCTATCGGGTAAATTGCGAATATCAAGCTAAACACAAAACGACAACTCGAGTTCAATCGTGTAATATAGAGCATAATAGATCAATTCCGTTACACATAAGCATCATAGGAAGTTTAGAACACTTACCTCGAGCTCCGATTGAGCTCACCTAGCAAGTTCGACCGGACCGCGGCGGTTGAAGGCTCGACTCGAGGTATTCGAACGAAATCAATACAAAATGGAGATGCAAACGTGGTTAGTGATGTTCGAGGATCAAAACGCACACATCAATTACAACGATCATGCTCGTGATTGAGCTATGCCATGAATGCGCGAGTTGAGTTCGAGAGATTAACTCACCAATTTCGGAGGTTGTAGGTCAATGGAGCTGGTGCGGTCGCTTCCTCTTAGCTTAGGCGAGCTTCCGGTGATGATCCGACGCCCTCATTCAGCTTGGATTAACTAGGCCGAAGTCACGAAGCTTCGGTGTAAAGACTCGGCAATGGCGATTGGTCATCGAACCGTGACGAGAATCGGTTAGGATTCCGTCTATGTTCGTTTGGCCTCCGTCGATCACAAACGAGCACGATTGTACTCGGACTTGGAAATGTTGAATTTACGTGCCGCCGTGACTTTGGTGCTTTGCCGACGTTCCTTCGGCGACCATTGGCCTCGAGGTCGGGTTCAATCGACGCGTACCAACTTTGAGGAACCAAGCGCCCACGATATCTTGTTCAATTATAGTCGATTGGTCCTCAATTTGATCGTCAAAATTCATCCTTCAACTTTGCAAAATGGCGCGAGAGTTCTAGGGAAGACGACATTTACGGGCCCGGTCCGACCAGAGCGATCGACAGTGCGAACACTGTTCGGGACGTGCAATTTTCAAAATTAATCCAAATCGTAGGGAATGTTTGCAATTAATCCTTAAAATTGAACTCGGGGGGTCAATACCTATCTAAAAATGTAATTTTACCCAAAATTTCCGATCAATTTCTATGAAAACCCCAAATTTTTCTAAAATTGTAAATTGGGGAAAAGTTCAATTGAGTGGCCAAATGATCAAATTAGATCCAATTACCCTTGCCAATCAATTCAGAGCATATGAAAACCTTGGAAGGCAATCCAATTTTATTGTGAAAGTCCCTGGATTAAAAATAATTTCAAAAATTAAAAATCCCAGGGACTAAATTACAAACAATAATTGGATATTTTGCCCAATCCGTGCAATTCGCGCAATTGAGGGCGAAATTAATCAAATTGAAGTGGCGAGAGGACCATGATTGAAAGTCTTGACTCAAAACATACAAAATTTACAAATAAAAAGACTCAAATTGTATTTTTTATGTGAATTTAATCCTTAGTGTTAGGAAGAAATACCTAAAATTGGATTCAATTTTTGATTTTTCGTGAGGTCAATATGAAAAGAGAATTAAAATAAAAATATTGGACATTTTTCTGTATTTTTGTGACCTCAAAATGTATTTTTTATGAATTTGCTAGTATATTTCTATTTTCTGAAAATATTAAAAAAATGTGAAAAATATGAAAAATTATTATTTGTTCAAAAATGGTTCCTTATGCTTGGCCAAGGCTCCCAAACTTGATTTTTCAATTTTTTGAAAATAAAACTAAAGAAAATTGATTAAAAATCAGGTCTCAACCTAAATGATGGTCTAAGATGAGGATTTTGGGTTGAGCATGCTAGATTCGGCCTTAGGGGTGAATTTGATGTGAGTTGTTGCATATTGTGATGTCGTTTGTCATTGTGCGAAATTGTTGTGAAAATTATGAAAATTTCGAGTTGGGACCATGTTATGTTCGCAATGTTAGTGAAATGTGGTGTTACATGTTGGAGTGCGTCTTGAACAGGTTGTAAATTCGATTGGAATAAAAGAGGCTTTATGTGGCTTAGTTGGAGCCGAAGGAAAATTGGTGCATTGTGGGTGTGTCATAGTGATATGAATTTATATGAGAACTTTGGAAATGTCGATGTTGAAATCGGTTAGATTGTGATGCGCAGGACCATGTGTTTAGTAGCGGCATCGAATTGTTGTGAAATTAGGCTTCATTTGTTATACTCGATCATGAAGTTTATTAATGAAGCCTCTTGATGTGAATTATGAGTACTTGGTACCTACGATGCGTTAACGCGCGGGGTTCATAACCGATTGTATTATACTTTATGGCATATATGGATACTATGAAAGTCGTGTTCAATTAAGTCGTCAGAGACCAAAGTGAGTCGTGTTCAACTAATTGTCCGAGACTTATTCGGTCGTGTTCCTAAGTTATGCGAGACCCTAGTGTGCATACATGTATATATATATATCTATATGCACAAGCAATGTTCCTAAGAGTCGAGAGGCTTTGTATCGATTAAGTGAAATCATAATTCTGCATTATATGGCAGTACATTTTTAAGCCGATGCGTTATTACGAGAGCCTTATATCTGAGAATACGTTATTAAGCTTGAAGCGTATTTTACGCGGGCGGATTATTGAAAGTGTGTGATATAGGCTGAGGCGATTGGCACGCGAGCTTGAGAATTATTGTTTGAATTGATGCCATGTATGATGGCGATTAGTGATAATGCCTAAGTCAAAAGCTCCATAGTATAGAAAGTATATTTGTTGCTTTGAGGATTTGTGTCGTGCGAGTTTGAACTAGTCATATGTGTAGAAATATCTTTATGTGATTGCCTAATTGATGGTGGTAGTTAGTTTGTTCGGCGGTACCATACCCTAGGGTCAGCTTAGATCCACCTTACTTGGGATGTAATCTCACCCCTCCGCGAGACGCACTTTTTTTAGACCATCGACCCTAAGGATGCCGACGCTTTTTGGATTTGCCGAAAGATTTTGAGTCCGTAGTCACGGAGTATCCAGTGAGTCCGGACCCAGGTGTCTTATAGAAGGGCTAACACCGTGTGGATCAATGAGGGAGGTGAAAGTTAGATACCGCACATCTTCTCGTCTTGGACGTACAAGGATGGGGACACGCTTTTTGGGCCATTGAGGGGCTGCGTCATATTGGACAAGTCTTTGAGAGCCGCGGGACGGATGGAGGCCGTCGTTCCAGAGGACTAGTCCGCCGGCCGGAGCCATGGCGAGCCGAGCTTCCGGGCAGGGACCTTGGTGAGGTTGGAGAGATCGTGGAGCCAGGGATGCCGAGGATGACCTAATGGATACTTCAGAATCCGAGCTAGAGTTGGAGTCCAAGGGAGTCGAGTCAAGTACGCTTCACTTCTTTGTTGAGTCTACGGATGGTGAGTCGACCCTTAGGATAGTATGTTGGGTGTTTAGGTAGTAGTCACCCCTTTTGAATTGTATTACTATCGTCGAACCTTTTTTGTGTAATGTTATGTCATTGCTTGTATGAATGATTATGTTCTATGCCATCGAACCCCTTGTCTTCTTAAGTCATTACTTTTTAATTTTATCATTAGGGTGTTGTGTCGCTTCCGCATGTGCATATGTCATTACGTTAAGTTTAGCTGCTGAGTCGATCCTAGGAAAAGATAAGCGTAAGTTCGCCGGCTTGAGGGCTGTTGGCGCTCTTGAAGGACACGGGCGTGACATCCATGCTTAGAGACAATATGCCCAAGGAATGCTACCTGGTTTAGCGAACTCACACTTGCTAAACTTGACATAGAGAGAGTGTTCTCTTAAGGTCCGTACAACTATACTTAAGTGTTGTTCTTCTCTTGAAGGCTCCTTGTGTATACCAATATATCGTTAATGAACACGATGACAAAGCTGGTCAAAAAATTCTCCGAATACCCGATGCATCATATCCATAAAAGGCGGTTGGGGCGTTAGTCAATCCAAACGGCATAACCATAAACTCGTAATGTCCATATCTCGTACGGAAAGCGAATTTGGTATATCCTCTTTCTTAATCCTTAACTAATGGTAGCCCGTCCTGCGGTCTATCTTGGAAAACTTGATGCTCCTTGTAGTTGATCGAACAAGTCATCTATCCTTGGCAATGGATACTTGTTCTTGATGGTTACTTGATTCAAGCGCGATAGTCTATGCACAAATGCAATGACCCATCCTTCTTTCTCACAAACAGCATTGGCTCTCCTTTTGTCCAAAGAACTCCTGCATTTAGACCTTCAACTCCGATAAAGATATTTTATAGGGCGCCTTTGAGATCGGTTCCTTCCTAGGGGCTAACTCAATTACAAACTCCACTTCCCTTTCAAATAGCAATCCCAGCAATTCTTGAGGAAAGACATTTGCAAAATTGTGCGCACACGGCTATATCCTCTAACTTCGGTCCTTCAACCAACGAATCTATTGCTCTAGCTAGATACCCTTGGCATCATTCGCCTAACAACATAGTCACTTCAAGTGACGAGATCAAAGGGATCGAAATCCCTCCTCGACGTCCCACAAACTCATATCTAGGATGACTAATCGGTATAATTTGGATCAACTTGCTACCACAATCTAAGATGACCCTTTGTTTTGCCAACCAATCCATCCCAATTATAACATCAAAGTTATACATAGTCAAAGCTATCAAGCCTATCGGTTCCTCCCTACTACCAATATCTATCTTACAATCCGAGCATTCCAAGAAGATTAACACTTTATCCTTTAAAGGGGTGGTAACATGTAACATTACTTCTAGCGATTTCGATTCAATTCTAGCTAATTTCACGAATTACTCGGACAAAAAAGAATGCGACGCTCTAGGATCAAACAAGGCATAAGAAGCATGATTACATAAAGAGACCGTACTTGTGACCACGCCAAGTGCATTCTCCGCCTCTTTGCGCGCTAAAGCATAAACTCTCCCTTGAGTGGCGGTCGGTTTTGATTATTCTACGGGGCCGCTCCAACTTGACGTCCTATCCGAGGTCGTTGTGACTAAAACTAAGTCCTTGTGGCTTGATCCATACAATTCCTTATCTCGATGGTCATGCTTTCCACACTTAAAACACGCTTCCATCCTACTCGGATAAGGTCCATTTCCGTGCCTCCTTCCACAAAGTCGACAATTCCAAATGGACGAAACGTCGATTTCCCATTATAGGCCTCTTGCCAAAATGGTGGTTGTCCCTAGCAGGCGTAAATCGTGATCCAAAAGCAACAGCCCTCTCTTTCTTATCCCGTTCGACCAGTGACCCCTTTCATAAAGCTCATTGTAATCCCTCAAGTTCGGTAGTATCAATTGACTATGAAGCTCCGACTTCAATCCGTCTCGGAACCTTCTAGCTTTATCCAAAGGGTTTTCGACCATCCTTGGTGCATACTTTGATAACCTTAAGAATTCTGCCTCATATTGATTTATCGTCATATGATTTTGATTTGAGCTGTTGAAATTCCATCATTTTATGTTGTTGAGCAATTTCGGAGAAATACTTCCCATTAAACGTCTCAAGATAGGCGATCCAGGTTTGGAATCGTGCCTTTAGAAAAAACTCTTCTTCGGGTGGCTTTCCACCAATCACTAGCGACATATTGGAGCTAATATACTACTAAGGTCACTTTCTCCTCTTTGGTGCAACCGGAACCTCAAAGGCCTTTTCCAATTCCTCAATCCAATGAGGAGTAATCTCGGGATCACCTTTTCGATCAAACTTGGTAGGTCTTAGCTTTAAAAACTACTCTACTAGCTTGGTTACCATTCCTATTGCCATTGCCCATTCCCCTGGTTACCATTAGTTCCGTTAGAAGCGATGGCAGCAGCTTGAGCTTGGGCAAAGTGGTAGCTCATTCTTAAGCCTACCTACCCATCAAATTTCCAATTTCCTCTAGAGCCCTAAAGACTCCATCTATTCTCCAGTCCTTTACAACTTGTACCCTTGAACTAGACGCTCCTCTAGTACCTCCACCTCGATTGCTCATCCTCGATAAATTTCACAACACCTGAACCACTATAATTCCACCAAGGAATTGGAGACCTAAGCCTTCCACTTAAGTCTATCGGTTCTAAGCTACTCGTCATAGCAGCAATCATAATTATCACATAACGACTAGGAGTGTCGCAATCGGAATTCACAACCATACCATAAATCCAGACGCATCTACAACTTAGTATAACCACAATTAACCATTCCATCATCGGTCGGGCATCCAGCAAACAACACTTAGTGCTAAGTACGAAGCTCTATAGTCTTATAATCACTCAAGGTGATGCCAATCCGATATGTCAATCACAAGTGCCATTTCACATGACATGCCTTTCATGCCTAACTCTAGCGAATCCTAAGGTCTCGCTACCCCGTCATCCCAAAGTCATCACTACTTATTACTCTAGGCCTCAATTAACTTGGATCGAGCTGACCTTGCTCGATACCAATTCAAACGGGGAGGTCACGCCCGACCCATACGAAGCACGCCAACATCCCACTTGGCTACGCCTAAATACCAATTCCTAAGAACCCGTAGCTAATAAATTTCGAACTAAACACGAATGAAAATCACATGTGGAAGCGAATACAAATCTCCATACAAATTATCAAAGATGACTCGGGATGACAGCAAACTTTACATAGCATAAAATACCATAAGTCCCTTACATACGACAAGGATTATGGAGTCAATATACAAAATACAAGGCAAGGTTTCAAGGGGAACAAAGGACCGGGTCAAAAGACAACCCTCTAGGTCTCTCCAGCGTGCATCTATCCTAAGAGGACATCCAAAAAAAGCCTAGCCTCACCTATGACTACTAGTCAGCATCACGGTCTTCGGTCTCATCTTCGTCCTTGGCGGGATCATAGTAAGAAGAGCTACCAAGTTCACATTACATATCATGGCCGCTCATATAATCTCAAGGGATTCCAAGACATTCAAATTTATATTAAATCACTTTCCGGCACATAACAATCCCACCAAACCAGAATTGCCCATAAAATACCACTCATGGCCATTTAAGCTTTCAAAGGTCACAATTCATCGATTTGAGTCCGGAAAGCACCCAAGCATGGTCGGTCAAGCATCCACATGAAATATACATCATATAATCACCCATTCCATTGATAAAATCACATCAAACACTCAAGATCAGCCCGACGCCTCACATGATTAGAATTTCCAGACTTGATCCCAAATGCGTCGCACACAAAACCAACTCCCAAAGTTCGTGATTTCTCAATCCAATGGCTTCCAATAGTACCCTAGGTCCTTAAGAGAGGTTAGAGATCACTTACCTAGGCCACGGAAGCAAGTGGAAGGGCTCAAAGACTCACGAACTCTAACCGGCGGAAACTGGTTGTCTGCGCACCTCACGGTCTCGGACGTCTTCAGGGAGTTACAGAGATCGTATGAATGTAAAGTCAGTTTGGTTTGAAAGAGGACTCAAAGAGTAAGAGAATGGCGATGGTTTGAGATCAAAATGACGTCATATGAAGGAGATATGCCCGTTCGAACTCGGCGGTACGGCGGCCGGCGGGAGCAGTGAGCGAGCTACCTTCCTCGGCATCTACGTAACGCGTCCGGTTGAGTTAGGAGATGATCCGGGTATGCACGGAAAGAGGAGAGAGAGAGAGAGAGAGAGAGAGAGAGAGAGGAAGAGAATGATGGTGTTTTGAGGGTCATACGACACCGGATGAAGGAGATATGCCCGCTCGAAGTCGGCGGTACGGCGACCGGCGAGAGAAGAGCGAGCGAGAGAGCGGCGAGAGAGTGAGAGAAAGTAAGAGAGAAAATGAGAGGGAGATGAAGATGTGGTCGGCCAAATGAGGGGGAAAGAAGGAAGAAGAAAAAGAAGAGGGACAGAGTTTCTAAAAAAAATCTAGCACAAACTTTCATGGGTGAATAGTGATGGGGGTTGTCATTCAAGTCCACTATTCAAGGTCATTTCTAATCACTATTT
Organism: Rhodamnia rubescens; assembly: GCA_021437795.1. Classification (NCBI taxonomy): domain Eukaryota; kingdom Viridiplantae; phylum Streptophyta; class Magnoliopsida; order Myrtales; family Myrtaceae; genus Rhodamnia; species Rhodamnia rubescens. Next base: position 1,409,581 of record JAILYA010000035.1, read on the forward strand.
AGGATTTGAAGACTTGGGCCCACTCAATCTCCCTTCTTGTCACACTCAAATTTCAAGACCACATGTTGGATAAATGAGGGGAAACTTTTAGAGTGGTCGGCCAAAGGAGGTTTAGGAAAATCCTAATCGCGATTAATCCTAATCTAGGTAATTAAGCCCTAAATGGACGAGATTAGGGGTCGGCTTAATTCTAAACGTACTTTCTAGTCTTAAGGGATCATATGAGGTCTAAATCCTGAATGAGACGACATCCAAAGTTTATTCGTTGGAAATCTCCAATTTCGATCCCTGAATCGAATTCGATTCACTTCGAATATCGTTTTTTCAATTCCAATTTATCTCGAACTAACGGGTGGTTTATTTGGTACATACGCGTATCGACCTCATGATTCTCATCACATTTTAGAATACTCGAGATTTGGTGACTTGATTGTCCTAGGAATGCGAGGGTTCGTCGCTAGTTCCGATTGTCATAGTTCGAATTAAGAAAATTTTGGCAAATCGTATATTGGTAAGCGGAATCACCCGCGACCCAATCATACAACGCTAGCCAGGTGTCCCTTAATCGTTCATAGATCGGTCTTTAACGGCCCAAAACTTTTCCTCGACAATTCCTAGGGTTTAAGTGCCATTTCTCATTCTAGTTTCCTAGGTCTACGTCGCACTTTCCTTATTAGCCTTTCCCCTTCGGTCATTTAACTAATGTGTGATCGGTTCAGGGCGAATATAACTTGAATACATCGTCGGATATTCATTCATTCATAGGTTATGAATAGGGTCGAAATTTGGGACCACATGATTTAATCACAACATGAACTCGAGGCAATAGAGACTACATGATCAATCATAACCTATCACCTTAATCTACTACCTTTAGTAACCTAACTACTTAATCAAGGTTTAGAAGCTCACTTACCTCAAAATCTAGCAAGAACTCAAGGCCAAGAAGCAGCAAAAATCGTGGTTCAAATGGCAGCATCGACGGTTCCCTCTCGGCGGCGTTCGATTTCGGCGATCCTATGGCGACGGCAGCTCACGGTCGGTGGTTGGTGGCTTTCGGCTGTAGCTGGTGGCTTAGGGTGGTGGTGATAGCATGAAGGTGGTGGCGGTGAGAGGATGGTTCGGCCAAGGAAAATGAAAGAGAGAAATGAGAGAAAATCTTACCCAAATAAAGAAGATGGAGATGATAAATGGATAGGATACGTGTAGAATATTTTGGGGAGTTATTTAACTAGATTTGAAGTGACTTGGTTGGTGAGAAAATGACTTGTGGGGCCCACCAATAATTCAAGCTATTTTCTCTCTTAAAACTCAAGAAGGGCAATTTGGTAAATTCGCTTCACAAGTGGACACCTAGTCCACAATAATTTCGGCCACTAAAGGGGTGTTAAAAAACTAAAATAACCTCTTACTAAACTAGAGAAATGAGCATTTCCTAAGGGTAAAAGGGTCATTTCTCATTTTCTGTCTAAATTTCACTTTTACGTACACTTTGGAGCGAACAGTGAATTACACATGCTTGGGATGAGGCGATGTCCAAAAGATTAATATTGGAACCCTTCAAAGTTCGACGTCCAATTTGAAATCCAATTCATGGTTAAGATCGATTAATTGCAACTTCGGTATATCTCAAACTAACGGGTAGTACATTGGGAGTTACGCATATCGACCCGTGATTATCATCACGTTTAAGAGTTACTCAAGCCACGGCGACCTTGGTTGTCACGTAATTGGGAGGGTTAATCACTAGTTTGGAAGGATACGATCGCTCGAGATCGATTTAGGGACGCTTGCAACTTATACATGGTTATACGGAGTTACCGTGATCCAATTATATATCATTGGCAAAGCGTTCCACCATCGCTTGCGGATCGGCCTATAATTTTTTAAAATATTCCCTCGATAATCCTTATGCCCAAAGAGTTAATCAAGCATTAAGTTCTTAGATCCACGTACTTGATTTTCCTAGCTAGCCATTCCCCATTGATTAGACTTCTAAAGAGTGATCAATTCGAGTGAGATTTAACTGAATACTTCAATGAGACATTTCATTCACTCACGATTTTGAAAGTGGGCCGGAATTCGGAATTTCACAGCGGCGATGCTACGACGGTGGTTGGTGTTTTACGATGGATCCAAAGTGGTTCGGCGGTGGTGATGGCGTGAAGATGGTGGTTCGGCCAAAGAGAGAAAATGAGAGAGAAATGAGAGAAAACTTGTCACAATGAAGGAAATGAAGAAGTTGAAGTGATGAGATGAGTGTAGGATATTTTGGGGAGTTATTTGACTAGATTTGAAGTGACCTAGTTGGTAAGATAATGACTTATGGGGCCCACCAATAATTCAAGCCATTTTATCTCCTTAAATTCAAGAAGGGCGATTTGGTAAATTGGCTTCACAAGCGGACACCTAGTCCACAATAATTTCGACCATTAGAGGGGCGAAAAAGAATAAAATGCCCTCTTACCAAACTAGAGAAATGAGTATTTCTTAAGGGTAAAAGGGTATTTTCCCATTTTCTATCTAAAATTCACTTTTCGAACACTTTGAAGCGAACTAAGAAATACACATACTCGAGATGAGGTGACGTCCAAAAGATCCATATTGAAACCCCTGAAAGTCCGATGTCCAATTTGAAGTCCAATTCATGATTAATATAGATCAATTACAACTTTAGTGTATCTCAAACTAACTTAGGCGACTTTTAGGAGTTACGTGTATCAACCATGATTATCATCACGTTTAAGAGTTACTCAAGCCATGAAGACCTTGGTTGTCATGTAGTTATGAAGGTCAATCACTAGTTCGGAAGGACACGATCGTCCGAGATTGATTTAGGAACGTTTGCAACTCATACATGATTTTACGAAGTCACCGTGATCCAATCGTATTTCATTGGCAAAGCATTCCACTATCGTTCGTGGATAGGCCTATAATGGTCCAAAATATTCCCTCGACAATCCTTATGGCCAAATAGTCAATCCAAGTATTAAGTTCTTGGGTCCACGTACTTGATTTTCCTAGTTAGCCATTCCTTAATGGTTAGTCTTCTCAAGAGTGATCAAATCGAGTGAGATTTAATGAAATACTTCAATAAGACATTTCATTCATTCACAACTTCGAAAGTGGGTAAGAATTCAAAATGTCACGGGGTCAATCCAAGATCAAGTTCTCAAGTCCGCGTACTTGATTATCCTAGCTAATTATTCCCTATTGGTTAGTCTTCTCAAGAGTCATCAAATTTGAGTGAGAATTAACTGAATTACTTTAATGAGATATTTCATTCATTCACGACTTCAAAAGTGCATCGGAATTCGAATGTCACATCTAAACGACGATGAATTTGATTTTTTTTATTTTCTAATTTTCAAAAATTCTAAACTATTTATCGAATATTAAAATTCTAACAACTAATCCTACGATTTTTATTGAACCACGTGGTCGAGCACGAGCCTTGATTTGATTACTAGAATGTACGGCTACGATCAAACGAGGACTAATCCTAGACGAGTCCGATCTACAAACTGAAATGGACGGTCACGATGGAATGGTAAGACTAATTCTCGATCGTTCCATTACAATTTTATATTCAATATATTCGAAAATTCATTCTTTATTTTAGAAAAACGATTTTTTTTTAAAATTCCTAGATCGCGACACGTGGCCAAATGCTAACTGTCCGATTGGGTTTTTATTTTTATTTAATTTTCAAAATGGTTATAACGGCCTCATTGACGTGGTTCACACGTGTCGTGCGACATGGTGTCACGTCAATCTCACATCGGCATTTACCAAGGTCAACCCATGTTGACTTGGTCAACTTTGGTCGAAGAAGAGGATCGGCGTCGGCGTTCCCTCGCCGACCCCTCTTCGAAAGTATATTCCGATTGCTATAAATCGCTAAATCAATGAAACCAACACCATTTGACTCCTTAGAGTGTCCTCTACAACATACATCAATCTTAAGCCAATAGAACTACTTACAGTGAACCTACAACTCGGTCGAAGCTAGTCTCCTGCGAGAGCTCGCCGTAGCCATTTTCTACGCGAACTAGCTATAACTAATCATGAAGTAGCATCACGGGAGGTTGTGGGAACTTACTTGATGCTCGCGATGGACTGATTTGGCCTGGATTGAGGGCGACGACTATCGGCCACCTTGGAAGATTGGACGTCGACAAGAGGTTTTACTCGTTGAAAATGCACAAAACGGTGTCGATGTGATCAATAAATTTCAAGGAGTAAATTGGGATCGATAGGACTCAAAATGATGCCCTGGAACTTAAGATGCCATGCGAGAGCGAGATGTTACTTGAGAGAGAGTCTCACATTTTCTTGAGTTCTTGAGCTAATCGGATGAGTTGGCACGCTTCCTCGGACCTCCATGAAGTTAGAATGATCGTTAGCGTGGCTCGGTTTTGCGGGAGATGGCCTGGCGAAGTCTCAATCGGGTCTCGATGATGTCGAGCTTCAATGGTGATTCTCTAAGCTCTCGATCGCCTTTTTCTTTCTCTCCTCCTCTTTTTGGAATGTGTCACGCCACATGTCCTTCGAGCGCGCCAACATCCCTCAAGTTGCCGAACTTTCTCCTTCTATTTCCCGGGGTCGATGCGGCGATAAACTTAACATAATACGATAATGCACATACGGTAGCCACACAACACCCAAATCGAGAAACTCAACAAAATGACTTAAGAAAGCTGGAGATTCCATAACAAAGGGCACAATCATTCGTACAATGCAATAACATAGCAATGCATCGGGAGGGTTCGGGAGAGGGTTACAACAAAAAGGGACAACCCATCTAAAACTACACAAACCCTATAGGTGTCCAAAAAGACCCACGGTCATCTAAACCTATAGGTCGGGTCCACTTGCCATCCGACGGATCCTGCGGTATGTCCAACTCATATGATTCGGAACCCGGTGTCTACGGGGAGGTTGAATGCATCCTCTACCTCGGGCTCCGACTCGGAATCTAGTGGCTCGTCGAGCTCGTCCATCGGTGCCTACTCGGACTCGGTGGGCTCCTCCGACTCCGCATCACCGTCTAAGGGTTCCACCACTTGAACTTCTTCTATCGGTTCCAAGGGTTTTGGCGGACCGTCTTTGGGCTTCACTTCGGGATGAAAAATCTCTCCATCGGGAAGAGTGGGGTTGCACCATCCCGGGAATGATACTCCGTGGTAGGTCAAAAATCCTCAACGGTCGAAAGTGGTGTCTCCATCTCGATAAAACCATTGTTAAAAAAGGTGGGGGCTTCCGGTCATCATTTCCCTCATCGACCCACACCATACTTTCTCTCCTTATGTATGCATTATCCTCATCTACGGAATCTACGTGTCAGTGGTCGTTATGGCCATCGGCACTCCAAAACGTCTTGGCAGCATCTCTCGGGGTCTATGGTCTAAAAGGTTTTGGGATACAACTATAAGAATAAATCTCAATAAGCTAATCCCTTAGCCTCGCTTAGGATAACGATACCTCCAAGCCAATTTTATAAAAACACGAAACTTAGCAGAACGCTCTTAAGCGTAACGTCGAAATCGACACTTAAAAGAATTAACACTACACATGCTCTAAGTCAAAATTTAACTAGCCAAATAGTAATAAGCTTCGTACTTGGGCACTCAACAACATTACCAACAAAATTAGTCGCATGCTTACGGTTCCAATCCTAGCGATCCGGACACTGCGATTATCACTTCACACCATCCATAAACCTAATCATCTTAACATTTACCAAAGCACATTTCCCCGCGTCCTATAGGCGCCTTAGGGTATTCATAACACCTTCCGAACGTCATATAGGTGCCTCGAGTATTCAAGTACACTCCCCGCGTCATATAGGCGCCTCGAGACATTCGGATGCATACTATCACAATCAGCGCATATAATTGTATTTCGTGCCCACGATTCAACCGATTCACATCATTAATACTTCATGATCGAATATAAGGCAATTAAGCCAATATAAAAAAAAAATCAATTCACGTCATTCATCACATGACCCAATGTACTAGGGCACATCACCGATTCAATTAAAAATTTCTCAACTCATCATGCCATAACCGAATAGTAATAAGGCCCAATCCACATCCCAACTTGGCATAGTACATACATTAGCAATAGCCGCATAATCGGACTCTCGAGGCAATATCATAGCACCCATTTCACCAATGACTAACATTGCACTAATTGACATCTAGTCATGCACATACGCCACAATAAATTACTTAGCTTTTACATACATAATAGATCAATCATGACACCTTTATTCTAAATTCTCACCACCTAAAATTCCAATTCAAGTCCCCAAGATCATCCAAACACTTATTTCCATTTCCAATTCTCTCATGAATAGTAACCCCTCACGATGAACAGTAACCGTCTCCAATGAACAGTAATCTGAGATCTCATATCCATGCTTATTGACCTCTACTTAGGCCTAATCATCCATTCCTAACATAGAAATCCCACATTCCAACGCTCAAGATCATCCAAATCTCATTTCTCATTTTTAGATTACCCACTGTGAACAGTAACCCGCCGGCCTAAAATCACTAAATCCACTCCTAAACAAGTTCATTAGTAACCCATTAGCCTACTCAAGAGTTAGGGAGTTGCTTAAATGAAGATGATCTTGAGATTTCACCAAATAAGCCCAAACAAACCCTTCAAGCTCTCGGTAATTCCCTGGTTGGTCGGCGGCGGCATGGCGGAGATGAAGCGAGCGAGCGAAAGAGAGGGAGAAGGAAGAGAGAGTTCGGGTGAGTGAGAGGGCAAGTGTGAGAGAGAGTGAGTGTTATCCAAGAGTGAAGAAGAAGAATGGAGGGAAACTTGGGTGGGGTGGTTCAAGGGGTTCTAGGACGGGACATTAAGAATAGTGGTAGTTGGTAGTGGGGTTTATGGGGTTTTGGAGGAATTAAAGAGCACATGGGGAATTGACCAACCAAGAGCATTTTTGAGCCAATTGCCCTTAGATATTTCAGCCATGAGAGGATAAGGATAAATGACCAAAATGCCCTCACTTAAAATCAAAGGGTAGAGTGAACACTTGGGGTTAAAATGGTAACTTCCACTATGCAGTCTAAATTTCACCTTTCGATTCACGTGAGGTGCTATATAACCTTTCTCGTCCTTGATGAGACATCGTCCAATTTATTAATATTGGATCCTCGAATGTCGGCCTCGATTTCGAAGTCTCCTTCGGGCACAAAATCGACCGATTGGAAATTCAAGTACATCTCGGACTAACGGGAGGCTCTCGGGAGCTACGTGTATCGACCCGTGATTTTTATCACGTTTAAGAGTTATTCGGACCACGGCGATCCTAGTTGTCATGTAATCGCGAGAGAAACCGTCATTCCCGAGAGGACGTTATTGTGAGGAATCGGTTCGGGGTCACCCGCAAATTATGCTATGGTCTAGCGGAATTCCTGCGGTCCGCATAGCTCTTTTGGCAACTCAAAGCGATCTTAAACCTTTCTCGATGACCCTTACTACCTCGATCGATTGTTCCACTAGCTCTAGACCCGTTATACTTCTCACCGACCTCATCCCAAAGATACCGGAGTTCTGCATGCTGCGCCATACATTGCTTCAAATGGTGTTATTTCGATCCTCTATTGATAACTATTATTGTAGGCAAACTCCACTAGATGCAACTGTTCTTCCCAACCTCCCTTAAACTCTATAACATATGCTCGCAGCATATCCTCTAGCGTCCGAATCGTTCTCTCGAATTGTCCATCTGTCTTAGGGTGATAAGCGGTGCTATATCTTGCAATTTCGTCCCCATTGCTTCGCAGGCTTTTCCAAAATGAAACGATGAACTTGGGGTCTCTATCTCGATGTAATTGTCACACGAACTCCATGAAGTTTGATTATCCGTCTCATATATAATTCGGCGTATCTGTCCATGGTGAAATCCTTTCGCCTTTGCTAAGAAATGCACGGACTTGGTTAGTCTGTCCACGATAACCTAAATTGAGTCATGACCTCTCTCGACTCCTTGGTAAGGCCATAACGAAATCCATCGTAATTTGTTCCCACTTCCATTCGGGAATCTCTAACGGCTGAAGAAAGCCACCTGGTTTACTGATTGTGCCTTCACTTGCTGGGCACGTCAAACACTTTGCTACATGTTTCGCAATGTCTACTTCATTCCGCTCCACCAATAATGTTGTCGTAAGTTCGATACATTTTGAGGGTGTGTGAAAAGTGGGAGTTGGTATTGGGATTTCATGACATGTGATAGGCTTGATTGAATGAAGGACACTTGGGAATGGCTAGTTGATGTTAATAGTGAAAGTGGTTGGAGGGGTTTCAAGTCTTGATCAACTCTTGTCATCTTTGTCTCTTACTCATAAAATCTCAAGCATGAATGACCACTTATTGACATGAATACTAAGAGTGGGTAGAGAGTTGTCCTTGTTGTACTTTGATGGACAACTTGAGGGACAACTAGATTGCCTAAGAAAGACAAGGTTGAATGACAAGGGGATTGACTTGTAAGAGGAAATCTAATCTTGTCATCTTATCTAAAAAGTCAAGAGCACATGGGGAAATGATCTTCCTCATTCTCGGCCATTAGGGGTTAAGGGTAAAATCGTCGTTTCGCAATTCCGATCGAACTCGCTTGTTTCCAAACTATTCGGAACGATCCCTAGTCTAGTTTACCTCGATGAGAAGACATCCAATTTATTGTACGTTGGAACCCCGAACTCTCGACGACCGATCCCAAAGTCAAATTAATGCTCGAACTCGATCGATTTCCGATTTCAATGCATCTCAAACTAACGGGTGGCTTTTTTGGGAGTAACGCTTATCGACCCGTGAAAATGTCACGTTTAAGAGTTACTCGATCGGTGGCGACCTTGGTTGTCAAGTAATTGCAAAGGTCAATCGCTAGCTCAAAAGGGCGCGATCGTCAAGAATTGGTTTAGGTTAAATTCGCAAATTATACAATGGTTGTGCGGAGTCACCCGTGTACCAATCGTATAACGCTAGCAAACCGTTCTAAGACCAATTTCAGATCAGCCTATAATGGTTCAAGATATTCCCTTGGCAATCCTTATGGTCAAGGTACCATCCACGATCGAGTTCTTTAGTCTACGTACTTAAATCTCGGTTAGCCTTTCCCCTTCGGTTAGTTAACTCGTGAGTGATCGATCTCGAGCGAGATTTGGTTGAAATACATCGATAGATACTTCTTTCATTTATAAGCTTGAAATGGGGTTGAAATTCAGAATGTCACAACTCTTCCCCTCTTACAAAAATTTCGTCCTCGAAATTTACAATACAACCAACTATTCAAACAAATGGGGGTGTTGGCGTCTCATCGCTTCTTCGCTTTCCCAAGTGGCTCCTTCGGTCCCATGGTGTTCCCGGGATCACTTTAACCAAGTGGTATTGTCTTGTTCCTAAGCACTTGCTCCTTCCCGTTTTTAATCCTTATCGGCCTTTCTACGTACGATACTCTATCATCCACTTCAATGACCTAGTGGTCCAATACGTGGGTCGGATCTGGTTTATACTTCCTCAACATTGACACATGAAATACATTGTGAACTTGCGACAGACTTGGTGGCAAGGCTAGTCTATATGCTAGAGTCCCAATTCTTTCCAATATCTCGAAAGGGCCTATGTACCTTGGGCTTAGTTTTCCTTTCTTCCCAAATTGAGATAGTCCTCGCATTGGCGACACCTTGAGGAATACGTGATCCCCTTCTTGAAATTCCAAAGGCCTCCGTCGCTTATCTACATAGCTTTTCTGACGGCTTTGGGCTGTTTTCAACCTTTCCCTAATGACCTTCACTGCCTTGACTAACTGTTCGACTCACTCTGGACCCATTATACTTCTTTCTCCAACTTCGTCCCAACATTTGGGGTCCTACATGCTTTGCCATACAATGCTTCAAACGGTGCCATTCTCGATGCTCGTTGATAATCAAGTTATTGTATGCAAACTCTACTAAGTGCAACTGTTCTTCCCAACCTCCTTTAAAGTCTAACACACGTGCTCGTAACATGTCCTCAAGCGTTTGAATTGTCCTTTTAGACCGCCCATCGGTGCGGGGGGTGATAAGCGGTACTATCTTCGCAACTTGGTTCCCATAGCCTCTTGCAGGCTCCTCCAAAACGATGCGGTGCACTTTGGGTCCCTATCCGACGTGATTGTCATTGGTACTCCGTGCGGTCGGACTATTTGACGCATATACAACTCAGCATATTTGTCCATGGAAAAGTCCTTTCTTACTGCCAAGAAATGCGCAGATTTAGTCAATCTATCCACGATTACCCAAATCGAGTCATGACCCCTTTGACTTCTCGGCAAGGCCATGACGAAGTCCATCATAATGTGTTCCCATTTCCATTTGGGAATTTCTAACAGTTAAAGCAAACCTCCGGGCTTACAATGTTGTGCCGTCACTTGTTGGCATGTCAAACATCTAGCTACATGCTTAGCAATATCCACCTTCATTCCGTTCCACCAGTAGTCTTGTCTTAAGTTCTGGTACATTTTTGTGCTACCCGGGTGAATACTATAATTATTTCGATGAGCTTCGAAAGAATTCTTTCCCGTAGCTCTTCATCCTTGGGCACGCACAATTGCCCACGAAACTTCAGTACTCATTCCTCGGAGACTTGATACTCGGGCTTCCTCTTTGCTACATCCATTTTTGTGATCTTCGAATGTCGGGATTCGTAGGCTGTAAGGCCCTAATCCTTTCTTGGATTTCCGGTTCTACTCTAAATGTAGCCAATAGGTTCGACGGATGGCAAACTTCGAACTTAAACTCGAGTCTCTTATCCCTTCCAAGAGGGTCCATTCCTTGATCATCAAACGTGCGATGCTAGATTTCCAGCTAAGCGCATCCGCCACTTTATTTGCCTTTCCAGGGTGATATAGGATATCACGGTCATAATCTTTAAGCAACTCTATCCATCGACGTTGTCTCATGTTCAATTCCTTTTGGGAGAACAAGTACTTAGGCTTTGGTGATATGTATAAATTTGAAAATTTTCTCCACATAAGTAGTGTCTCCAAATCTTTAACGCAAAAATTATTACCGCTAGCTCCAAATCGTGCGTTGGGTAATTCGGTTCGTGAGGCCTTAAGCGTCGTGATGCGTAAGCAACAACTCTCCCATGTTGCATTAGTACGCACCCTAATCCCTTTAGCGACGCGTCACTATAAACTTCATAGCCTCCCGAACCCGAAGGAATAGTTAGGATTGGTGCGGACTTCAATCTATGCTTAAGCTCTTGGAAGCTTCTTTCGCACTTATCTGTCCACTCAAACCGTGTGTCCTTCTTTGTCAACTTCATTAGAGCAGTGGCTATTGAGGAGAACTTCTCCACAAATCTTCTATAATAATCTGCTATCCCCAAAAAAACTACGAACTTCCGTAACCGATGTTGGTCTGGGCCAATTTATAACCGCTTCGATCTTCGAAGGGTCTACCGAGATTCCTTTCCCGGAGATTACATGTCCAAGGAATGCTACCTCATTTAGCCAAAACTCACACTTGCTAAACTTAGCGTAAAGCGAGTGTCCCCTTAACGTCCGTAGCACAATCCTTAAATGTTGCTCATGCTCTTCAGAGCTCTTGGAGTAAATCAAGATGTCGTCAATGAATACAATGACGAACTGATCCAAAAATTCCTTAAACACTCGATGATCCAAATATTCCCTTGGCAATCCTTATGGTCAAGGTACTATCCATGATCGAGTTCTTTAGTCTACGTACTTAAATCCCAATTAGCCTTTCCCTTTCGGTTAGTTAACTCAGAGTGATCGGATCTCGAGCGAGATTTGGTTGAAATACATCGATAGATACTTCTTTCATTTATAAGCTTCGAAATGGGGTTGAAATTCGGAATGTCACAACACTAGGCGCATTCTCCGCCTCCTTGCGCACCACAAGATACACTCGCCCTAGAGTGGCGGCTTATTGAGGTTGTTCTCGGGGGCGGCTCTCGCCGGGCATCCGTACTAAGGTCGTTGTCCCGCCAATCGCGGTCCTGGAGCTTGACTTGGGCGGTTTCTTATTTGATGGCCTAGTTGGCCACACTTAAAGCACGCGTCTGTCCTACGGGCAAGGTCCATTCCCGTGCTTTGCGCCATACATGCGACAATTCCGAGTTAGGTTGATGGGAAGGTTTCCCAATATTCCTCTAGACCGGAGGGACGAAACGTCTGTTGCCCGCCATCGGCCTCTTGCCAAGCCGGCGATTATCCCTAATAGGAGCAAACCGCGAACCGAGATGCGGCAGCCCTTTCCTTTATGTCCCTTTCGATCATCGGCCCCTTTCATACTTTTCCTAGTAGGTCCTCGTATTCGGCGCTATCATCGGCTACGAAGGTCGGGCCTCGGCCCATCTCGGAATCTCCGCGCCTTATCTCTTGATAGCCTACCAAACTCCGCCTCATCTTGGTCGATTGTCACTGGTTCTTGCGGAGTTGTTGGAATTCTATTAGCTTCCACTTTGAGCGGTCTCGAGAAATACTTCCCATTAAAAGCCTCGGTGAAGGCGGCCCAAGTAAGGGCAGCGCCCTCGAGAAATACTCCTCATCCGGTGGCCTTCCACCAATCATCGGCGGTACCTTCTAGCCGGTAAGCCGCTAGGGTTACCTTCTCTTCATCAGTGCACCCTAGAACCTCGAAAGCCTTTTCTAGCTTCTCAATCCATTGAGGTGCAACCTCGGATCTCCAGCACCATCAAATTGAGCTGGCTTCAGTTTGGAAAATTGCTCCACTAGTGACTCATCGGGGATTCCCGTTTCCTCCTCCATGATTATTCCCATTCGCTACGTTGGCGTAGCCACAGCAGCTTCGACGGCCCGAGAGACGCGAAGCCCTTTCCCGAGCCTCGCCCGCCTATCGGATTACCAATCTCTTCTAGGGCCCTAAGAACTCCATCAATTCTAAGATCCTCTACAAGAGTCCCCTTGAGCTAAAAGCTCCTCTCGTTCCTCTAATTCATGTTGCTCATCTTGGCTAATCCTCACAACACCTCGAACCACCCATAACCCCAATCGGGGATCGGATATCTAAGCCAGCAACTATCTTAACAGGCCTATGTCACAACTCACGGTGACAACCACAACAAGACAACTAGCCTACAAGGCAAGCAACCAAGCAACCAAGAGATTTACACTTAAAGGTTCAAGGCTTATACCGGAGTCTAGCATACACATCCGCAACTCAAAGAAAATGTCATTCAACAAACGAAGCATACCAAGCCACAACAATCGTGCCTAGTACGAAGCTCTCATAGTCTTATAATCACCAAAGGTGATGCCAATCCAATATGCTACCACAAGCACCAATTCATATGTCTTGCATGTCGTGTCTAACTCTAGCGAGTCTCCTAAAGTCTCGCTACCCGGTCATTCTCAAGTCATTCCTCCTTATTACTCCAAATCTCAATCGTCCTAGATCGAGGTGACCTTGCTCGATACCAATTCATCGGGAAGTCACGCCCCATGTCCTTTCGGCGCGCCAACATCCCCTCACTTTCGCATATTTATCCTAGGTTCGATAAGGCGATAAATTTAACGCGATGCAATATGCACATGCGGAAGCGATACAACACCCGAACAATAAAATTAAATAGGATGACTTAAGAAACCACAGATTCAATAATATAAAGGTATAACATCCATACAACATAATAACATAGCAATACATCGAAGGGTTCGGGAGAGGGATCGGTTACATAAAAAAGGGACGACCTAGCTAGAAGTTACGCCTATCCTATAGGTACCCGAAAAGACCTAACGACCTATCTAAAACTCTTGGTCGGGTCTACGTCGGGTCCACTGCCCTCCGACGGAACCTCGGGTATGTCCGACTCCTCCGACTCGGAAACTAGGTCCATCGGGAGATCGAATGCATCCTCCGCCTCGGGCTCCTACTCGGAATCCAATGTCTCATTAAGGTCCTCCATCGGTGCTTGTCTCGGACTCGGTGGGCTACTCCGACTCAAAGATCACCTTCCTGAAGGCTCCACCACTTGAGCTTCCTCTACCGGCGGGGCTTCGGTTGACTACCTTCGGGTTTTGCTTCAGGATGAAAGACCTCACCATCGGGGAGTAGGGTTGTGCCATCACGGGATGACGCTCCGTGGTACGTCAAAAGTCCTCGATGGTCCAAAGGTGGTATCTCCGTCTCGATAAAACCATGCTTAAAAAAGATGAGGCTTCCAAACGTCGCCTCCTTTATCGACCCAAACCATACTACCTCTCCTTATATATGCCTTATCTCCATCTATTGGTATCTCCGTGTACGTGGTTGTTATGTCCATCGACACACCAAAACGTATCGGCGGCATCTCTCGGTGGTCGGGGTCCGAAAAGTGGGTCCCGCGGAGGGGTGAGATTGCATCTCGGCAAGGTGGATCTAAGCCGACCCTAGGTTACAGTACCTCCGAGCAAACTAACTACCGCAATCAATCAAACAATCACATACGGATTATTCTACACATATGACTAGATCAAACTAGCACAACCTAAATCCTCAAAGCAACAGTCAGGTCACGATTACTACGGAGCTTTCGACTAAGCCACGATCACTAATCAATCATACGTGGCATCAATTTCAGAAAGTCAATTCTCGGGCCCACTTCTCAACTCTTCAAGCTTATAACATACACTTTCAATAATCGGCCCACGTAAACACGCATCATGCTTAATAAAAGATTCCCAGATTCGCGCCCGCGTAAACACGCATCAGGCTTAATAAGTATACATATTTATGAGCTCAATTCATAGACCCGCTTAACACGCATTAGGTCGGGTCCCGCGTTTAACGCATCGGGATATGATGTGCATACGGATATGTCGAGTAATATACAATCGGCTATAAACCCTGTGTTTTTAACGAATTAGGGTACCGGCACTCACAATTTCGCATCTAGAGATTTTCATTAATTAACTTCATGATCGAGTATAGCAAATAAAGCCCAATAGCACAGCGGTTCAATCGCGCTACCTAACACATGGTTCGCGCATCACAAATTTAGCCGATTCTCACATTGACACTTTTCAAGGTTCAAATATCAATTTAGAACACTATGACACACCCACAATGCACCAATTCCATTCAGCCCCATTTAAGCTACAAAATGCTCCATTTCGTTCCAATCAAATACCACCGGTCCGGCATGCATTCTAACACATGGTATCACATCTCACTCACATGGTCGAATATATAATAGTCCATAAGGTCATAAATTTCCACAATCCCACAATTTAAACGACACTAACAATCAACATAACAACTAGCACAATTTACATCCAAATGGTACCTAACTCGAACTCATCATGCAATATTCGGTCTTCACTATTTTGGATCGTCACTACATGCCCGAACCAGTCCCAACATGCTCATTTATCTCCCAAAACTTCAAACCCACTGCAAGTTAAGTTTTCAGAACCGATTCCCCTTAATTCACGCCCAAAACAGCCCATATCTCATCCTAAACCACAAACTAACAAGCTC
Organism: Rhodamnia rubescens; assembly: GCA_021437795.1. Taxonomy (NCBI): domain Eukaryota; kingdom Viridiplantae; phylum Streptophyta; class Magnoliopsida; order Myrtales; family Myrtaceae; genus Rhodamnia; species Rhodamnia rubescens. Next base: position 1,425,093 of record JAILYA010000035.1, read on the forward strand.
CTTAGTATCCCATAGTCTTAAGGAAGGATTAGAGCCATTTACAAGCCGTTTTGATGAAGAAGAATGCCACGAGAGAGCTGCAACTCGGCTCGACCAGATTTTGACCTAGGGAGTTCTACCGGTTTCAAGCAAGAAAACAACACTTTTAGTCCATGAAATCCCCCCAAAATCCACCCACGAACCTTACTCGAACTACCTTAGAGGTCTACGGAAAGACTCTAGTTTCTCACCTCAAATGGTGAGCAAAACCCGAGAACAGCCCTTCTCTCTAACTTGCTGCACTGGCGTCCAAAAGAGGGGGAGAAAGGGAGTTCGTTGGCGGCGGCGGCGGCTCACTGTCTCTATTGGAAGGAGAGGTGGTGGTGGTGGTTGCAGCACTTTGGGGTCGCCGGACATGGGAGGTGCCGAGAGGGAGTCGGGAGAGATGAGAGAATTTGCGAGTGAACTTGAGAATGGGAGTGAGAGAGAGAGATTGCTTCAGCCCATAAGAGAGGAGAGATGGAGTGATTTGAGGTGACTAGCACTCATTCAAGAGTGACAAGATAGTGGGGTTGGTACATGACATGAATAGTGTTAGTAGGTAGTGGGATTTTTAGGGAAATTGAGGTTTTTGGGGTTTTATTTGGCTTTGGGAATTGAACCTTCAAGAATTATTTTTCTTCTTCATTTCCTTGATATATTCGGCTAAAGTGAGGGTTTAGGTGAAGTGGCCGAAATTTTCCTTCGCGGTTTCTCAAGATGCTGAACGAAATTCAGCACCGTGGTGTACTTCTCGCTTCGCAGTTTGATTTCCGCTTTTTCGACTCATATTGGCGATATGAAATCCTTATTGACTTTGGTGAGGCAACATCCAATTTATTTGCATTGGAATTCTCAAATACCCGGCCGCTGATTTGAAGTCCACTTCGCGCTAAAAATTAGCCAATCGCAGTTTCAGTGCATCTCGGATCGACGGGATGCTTTCGGGAGTTACGTGTATCGACCTGTGATTTTTATCACTTTTAAAAATTATTCGAACCACGGCGATCCTGGTTGTCATGTACTCGCGAGGGAAACCGCCATCCGGCACGACGCGATCGTCGGCAATCGGTTCGGGGTCATCCGCAAATCATGCTATGGTCTAGCGGAATAACGCGCGGCCCACTCGCACGACGCTAGCAGATTGTTCTTATACTCATCTTAGATCGACCCGCATGGCCTAGAATGTACCTCGGCAATCCTTATGGTCGGGATATTAGTCCGCAGCCGAGTCTTTAGTTCGCGTATTATCCTATTTAGCCGTTCCCCTTTGGTCGGTCATCTCTAGAGTGATCAATTCGAGTGAGATTACTTGAAATACATCGATGCTCATTTTATTCATAAACTTCGAAATGGGGTCGAAATTCGGAATGTCACGAAGCTATGATCGAATGAAATGTCTCATTGAAGTATTTCGATTAAATCTCACTCGGAATTGATCACTCTTGAGAAGACTAACCAACGGGGAATAGGTAGTTAGGAAAATTATGTACATGGACCTAAGAACCTGATCCTGGATTGCCTCTTGGGCTATGAGGATTGTCGAGAAATATTTTGGACCATTATAGGCCGATCCTAGAGCGATTAAAGGACGATTTGTTGATACCTTACAATTGCATCACGGGTGATTTTGTATGACCATGTATGGGTTCCGAACATCCCTAAATCATTTTCTATCGATCGTGTCCATTGGGACTAGTGATGGACTCTCGCAATTACATGACAACCAAGGTCGCCATGGCTCTCGTAACTCTTAAACGTGACAATAATCACGGGTCGATACGCGTAACTCCTAAAAGCCGCATGTTAGCTTAAGATACACTGAAGTCGCAAATGATCGATATTGACCATGAATTGGACTTCGAAATTAAATGTCGGACTTTTAAGGATTCCAATAGCAATATTTTGGATGTCGCCTTCTCGGGAGTATGGGTATTTCGAGGTTCGCCCCAAAATGTTCGAAAAGTGAAATTGGATTTGGAAATGGGAAATAACCCTTTTACCCATAGGAAATGTCCACACTTTTAATTTGGTCAAGGGCATTTCGGTCATTTACACCCCCTAGTAGCCGAAATTATGGTGGACAAGGTGTCCACTTGTGCAGCAAATTACCAAAGTACCTTTCTTGTGTTTTAAAAGAGAAATGAAGTGAATTATTGGTGGACCCCACAAGTCCCTATCTCATCATTGCAAGACCAATAATTCTAGAAATATCTCGCCCCAAAAATTTCATAATTTACCTTATCCTCCCACCCTTTTTGCCACCGCCACCGCCGCCGAACCATCACCGAACCACCTTGGATCCACCTCGAATCACCAGCCACCGCCGAACCATCACCGAACCACTATACTTTCCCGATTAACCCATCCGAACCACACGATCTTCCTAATCTTTGCAATTAACAAATGGGAACCCAACCATCTTTCTAATCCTCCTAATCACTCAATCGAAACCACACGATTTAATCATACTAAAGCAATATCCGATTAGGACCACACAATTAAATCATCATAAAGCAACAATCAATCGAGACCACACGATTCAATTATCATAAAGCATCAATCAATCTCAACCACACAATCAAGCACTTGATAAACTCAATGAATCGGGGCCACACGATCAACACATGCCACAAAATTCGGTCAAAGCACCTCAAGAACATAACAAGAAAAACTTTCAACCAAAAACTCTCAAATCTAACATTATTAGCATCCTAACAACCAAATCAAGGTTTAGAAACTAGCTTACCCTGAATTCTAGCTAAAGCCTACGGCCAAATGCTTGGAAAATTCGAGATCCAAGTGGCGATACAGGGCGACGGCTCCTCGGCGGCGTTCGGCTCCACGGCGGTCTCCGCGGTAATAGGCGGTTCAACGGCTGCGGCTGGGGTTTTCGGCTTTGGCTGGTGATTAACGGCATTTCCAAGGTGGTTCGGTGATGGTTCGGCGGTGGTGGGGATGGCGTGAGGGTGGTTCGGCCGACAGAAAAGAAGAAAGAGAGAAATGAGAGAAATCTAGCCAAATGAAGAGAAGAAGTGGGTGTGGTATATTTTTGGGGTGAGATATTTTGCTAGAATTATTGCTCTTGAATGATGAGACAAGAACTTGTGGGGCCCACCAATAATTCACTCCATTACTCTCTTAAAACACAAGAAGGGCACTTTAGTAATTTTGCTGCACAAGTGGACATCTAGTCCAACCAATTATTCAGCAACTAGGGGTGTAAATGATCGAAATGCCCTTTGAACAAATTAAAAATATGAGCATTTCCTAAGGGTAAAAGGGTCATTTCCGATTTTTAGTCCAAATTTCACTTTTTTGAACACTTTAAGGCAAAACGTGAATTGCACATGCTCGGGATGAGGCGACGTCCAAAAGATTAATATTTGAATCCTTGAAAGTCCGGCGTTCAATTTGAAGTCCAATTAGTGGTGAATATCGATCAATTGCAACTTCAGCGTATTTCAAACTAACGGGCGGCTTTTAGGAGTTACGCGTATTGACCCGTGATTATCATCACGTTTAAGAGTTGCTCAAGCCATGGGGACCTTGGTTGTCATGTAATTGTGAGGGTCAATTACTAGTTCTAAAGGACACGATCGTTAGAAAATGATTTAGGGATATTCGGAACCCATATATGGTCAAATGGAATCACGAGTGATCCAATTGTAGGATATTAACAAATCGTTCCTAAATCTCTCTAGGATCGACCTATAATGGTCGAAATATTCCTTCGACAATCTTTATGGCCAAAGAGTCAATCTAGGGTCAAGTTCTTAGGTCTACGTACTTGATTTTCCTAGCTAGCCATTTCCCATTGGTTAGTCTTCTCAAGAGTGATAAATTCCGAGTGAGATTTAACTGAAATACTTCAATGAGACATTTCATTCACTCGCAGCTTCGAAAGTGGGTCAAAATTCGGGATGTCACAATGCTATAGTTGCTTCGATGAGTTTGTTAGGATTTCCTTTCTCGGACTCTCATTGTCGGGAAATAAAGACGTTTTCAAAACTTAACGATTCCTTCTTCAAATGCGACAAATCTGGCCTCGACCTCTTGCCTTCAATAATCTCTTTTCGAATCTTAGAGATTTCGAGGTCTGCGTGTTGCATCAAAACGCATCCCAAACCTTTGTGTGACGCGTCGCTATACACTACAAATCCTCCTAATCCCGACGGTATCGTTAACACCGTAGTAGAAGTTAACTTTTTCTTGAGCTCTTGAAAACTTTGATTACATTTCTCTGTCCATTCAAACTTAACTCCCTTTCGTGTCACTTGAGTCGGTGGACCAGCGATACGAGAAAATCCCTTTATAAACCTTCGTAATATCCTGCCGGACCTAGAAAGCTTGAATTTCTATAACGGTCGTTAGTTGTGGCCACTTCACTATAACTTCAATTTTGCTGGATCAATAGATATCCCTTCTCTGCAATGCCATTTTAGGTGTTTTTCGTGTTCTTTAGGCTCCTTTGAATATACCAGGATGTCATCAACAAACACTATTATGAATTGATCCAGATAAGACTTGAACACCCTATTCATTAAATCCATGGATGTTGCTGGAGCGGTTGTTAAATTGAAAGGCATGACTATGAATTTGTAGTTACCATACCTAGTTCGAAAAACCATCTTAGGGATATCCTCTTCCTTAACTCCCAACTGATGGTAGCGACCTCAAATCAATCTTCGAAAAGATTGATGCTCCTTGCAATTGATCAAACAAGTCATTGATCCTTGGTAAAGGATATAGATTCCTTACCGTCACTTGATTTAGTCGTTGATAGTCAATACAAACACGAAGAGATCCATCCTTTTTCTTAACAAATAGCATCGGCGCACCCCATGGTGATGTACTTGGTCTAATGAATCCCTTGTCTAACAATTCCTACAATTGCACCTTCAGTTCCTTGAGTTCCGCTAATGCTTTCCTATACGGAGCTTTAGAAATTGGCTCGGTTCCCGGAGCTAACTCGGTTGTAAACTCAACTTCCCACTTTGGTGGTAGTCCCTGTAGCTCTTCAAGAAAGATATCCAAAAATTACTGAACTATCGAAATTTCTTCTATCTGAATTTCTTTCTTGGATAGATCCTTGACACATGCTATGTAGCTCGAACACCCATCGCCAAGAAGTTTATAAACTTCTATAGCAGAAATAAGGGGTATCGATATTCCCGATCAGCTTCCTAAGAATTCAAAAGTATTCTCGTCAAGCAGATTAAATTGTATCCTCCTCCCGAAACAATCTACACCGGCCCGGAGCTTGCACAACTAGTCCATCCCTATGGTTACATCAAAGTTGGATAGATCCATAACTATCAAATTGATCTTCCAACTTTGTCCACCTATAGCAATCTTACAATCTGTGCATACCAAAGTTGTCCTTACACTATCTTTCAAAGATGAAGACACACTAAGCTGTACTTCAAGCAACCGAGGCTTTAATCCACATAATCCAACGAACTTTGTAGATATGAAAGAATGAGTCGCTCCAATATCAAATAACGTATAGGCATCCTTATCACATAAAAGGACCGCACTGTAATGGTAGTCTTGGAAGTCTCCACTTCTTCCCGTGTCGGGGCTTGAATTTTACCGTGAGTTGGGGCCTCTATTGAGTTCCTATAAGTCCTGATGCACCGCCTTGAGATTGTTGGGTTGATGGGGCACTTTGAGGTTGTTACAGTTTTTATGGATAGTCTCTCATCAAATGTCTTATCTATCCGCAGCTAAAACATTCTCTTTGTATCATACATGGCGCATTATGCCCTCCTCATCGACGGCAATTTCCATTCGATGTTGAGCTTGGCCGATGTCCGAGCACCTCTAATTCCTCGATAGTTCCCAAAGTTACGTCTCTTATTAAAGGTTTTAAATGATCCGTCAAACTCTCTTGGCCTCTTGTTATCACTCCTTACGTTATTCTCGTGAGATTTGGTGACTCGATCCCACCTTATGTTCAGCTTCGTTCTTTTCCTTCACGAGCACTTGCTCCACCAATTGAGCTCGTTCATAGAGTTTAGAATAGTCCCTAATCCTTAAAGGTGCCAACTGCTTTTGAATTTTCAACTTAAGGCCATTTAGAAACCTCTTGCACTTGCGCTCCTCAATTTCAATTAGCTGAGGTGCAAACTTGGATAGCTCAGAAAATTTCGCTTCATATTGAACCATAGTCTTGTCATCTTGAGTCAAATTCATAAACTCAGATATCTTTCGATCTTTGGTACAATCAGAGAAGTACGGCTATAAAAGGCGTTAAAAAGGCTTCCCAAGTCACTTCAACACCATTCGGAAAAACCACTTGTGACATTCTGAATTTCGACCCTTTCGAAGCTTATGAATGGATAAATTGTTAATCGATGTATTTCAGTTAAACCTCACTCAATCAAGGTAATGCAACCTATGCGATGAACAAGGCAAATAATCATGACAAATACAATAACGGAGCATGGCATGGCATTTAAGTGTTTTAACTTCAATTCAAGTCAAACCCAATTCATAATTAAGGCAAAGCTTCGTACTAAGGCACATAAGCACACAAACTTGGCCATTACAATTCCTTTCTCGTCAATTGCCTCGATTTCATATATATAAGACAGCGAGATGATTAGGTTAAATATCGACTCTCGACCCTCCAGCTCCTTCGAGATGATTCGGTAGATGTAAGACTCTCGCGTCCAAACCTCAAGATGATTCGGTCAATGTAGTGACTCTCGACACTCCAACTCCTCGAGATGATTCGGTCGACTACAAGACTCTCGAGCCGCAAGACCTCGTCAGGTCAATGGGGATCAAAAACCCCGGCGCAATGCATTGGCCATTTAATTAGGGTATTTTTCTCGAGACATCACTCTCCGAACAATCACACATGTTCAGTCCTTTAGCCCATTAATCCAGTCAATACAACGCATCAAGTAACATATACGGGACGATTACACATATCCCTCGCCAAGAATATCAAGTACGACTAGTACAAGTCAATTAGCCCACGTTTCCGTGTAGAAACTGAATATTAAGAATTACAAAAAAAACCATTTAATCACCTTTTTCCTTTAGTAGTCAATTAGCCCACTCGCTAAACTACCGCTTGATTCACAATCACCAACTCGTGACCGCACACAACTAATACACACTCAAGTTGATTGGTTTATTTAGCCTCATTACGAATCAAGCAAGACATCTCGGTTCCTAGAGGTTCATGGTGCTACAAATGCCAATCGAGGCAAGACTACGCATATTAAGCCTCAACTCGGCCCTAGCATAACACATATAACCGATCACATTTCATCATGTAATGACCATTGAACCAACATAATATCTCGGGCACAAGTTCGTCATATCCATCCCCCAAAATCAGATTTTTGGCACCATCAACTCCTCCATAAAACAGCCCACCATCTCTAATTAATCCAACCCTAAATGAACCTTAGTAACCTAACGTACTAGGGAAAGGTTAGGAACAACTCACCGAAGCTCGAGCTAGCCAAAAATCAATCCAAGGAGGGCAGCAAGGCTTGCGGTTTCACTTGGTCCGGCAATGGGCAGATTCTGTTCTAAGGAGAGCAAATCGAAATCGGTCAACAAAACTCACTAAATTTCATCCTCAACCTTAAATACATGTTGCCTCATGTCTAAAATAAGTTCAAAGAGTGCCTTACCGAAGAATGAAGCCAAGGCAAGCCCCCAAACGGCCTAAAAATCTCCTCGGGTTCGGACCAGATCTGGGCAGCGACCTTCGTTGCTTAAAAAGGCTCTACGGGACAAAAGGCTAGGTGGAGTTGGGCGCGTAATATGTCATTGGAAAGGTAAGAGAGTGAACTTTCCAATGAGTAGTGGCTCACTAGATTTGGACAACGGACGACGGAGATATGGCCGAAACAACAGGCGGCAACGGGGCTGGTCCGACGGGCAGCTAGAGGAAAAAAAAGAGAAGTGAGGGAGAGAGATCTTGGTCGGCCAAAGGAGGGAAAATGGAGGGGGGAATGAAGTGTTCCATGGCCTTCTTCTAGTTAAGAGGGTGTGTGAAAAGTGAGAGTTGGTATTGGGATTTCATGACATGTGATAGGCTTGATTGAATGAAAGACACTTGGGAATGACTAGTTGATGTTAATAGTGAAAGTGGTTGGAGGGGTTTCAAGTCTTGATCAACTCTTGTCATCTTTGTCTCTTACTCATAAAATCTCAAGCATGAATGACCATTAAATGACATGAATAGTAAGAGTGGGTAGAGAGTTGTCCTTGTTGTACCTTGATGGACAACTTGAGGGACAACTAGATTGCCTAAGAAAGACAAGGTTGAATGATAAGGGGATTGACTTGTAAGAGGAAATCTAATCTTGTCATCTTATCCAAAAAGTCAAGAGCACATGGGGAAATGATCTTCCTCATTCTCGGCCATTAGGGGTTAAGGGTAAAATCGTTGTTTCGAAATTCCAATCGAACTCGCTTGTTTCCAAACTATTCGGAACGATCCCTAGTTTAGTTTACCTCGATGAGACGACATCCAATTTATTGTACGTTGGAATCCTGAACTCTCGACGACCGATCCCGAAGTCAAATTAATGCTCGAACTCGTCGATTTCCGATTTCAATGCATCTTAAACTAACCGGTGGCTTTTTGGGAGTAATGCCTATCGACCGGTGAAAGTGTCACGTTTAAGAGTCACTCGATCGGTGGCGATCTTGGTTGTCATGTAATTGCAAAGGTCAATCGCTAGCTCAAAAGGGCCCGATCGTCGGAATTGGTTTAGGTTAAATTCGCAAATTTTACAATGGTTGTACGGAGTCACCAAGTGTACCAATCGTATAATGCTAGCAAACCATTCTAAGACCAATTTCGGATCGGCCTATAATGGTTCAAGATATTCCCTTGGCAATCCTTATGGTCAAGGTACCATCCATGATTGAGTTCTTTAGTCTACATACTTAAATCCCGAGTTAGCCTTTCCCCTTCGGTTAGTTAACTCAGAGTGATCGATCTCGAGCGAGATTTGGTTGAAATACATCGATAGATACTTCTTTCATTTATAAGCTTCGAAATGGGGTCGAAATTCAAAATGTCACATGAACCATTAGAGGTCGATCTAAGATTGGTCTTAGAACGATTTGCTAGTGTTATACGATGTGTTTACGGGTGACTTCGTTTGGCCATTGTATGATTTGCAAATCAGCCTAATCCAATTTCCTGGCGATCGCGTCCTTGAGAAAAAGTGAATGATTCTCGCAATTACATGACAACCAAAGTCGCCATGGCTCGAATAACTCTTAAAAGTAACATTAATCATGGGTCGATATTCGTAACTAAATCCTGGATTGACACTTTGGCCATGAGGATTGTCGAGGGGGATATCTTATACCATTATAGGCTAATCCATAGTGGTTAAGGAATGATTTGTTAATACCATACGATTGGATCGCGGATGATTCCGTTTGACCATGTATAGGTTCCGAACATCCCTAAATCATTTTCTAACGATCACGTCCTTCGAAATTAGTGATTGACCCTCTCAATTACATGACAACCAAGGTCGCCACGGCTTGAGTAATTAAACATGATTATAATCACGGGTTGATACGCGTAACTCCTAAAAGACGCTCGTTAGTTTGAGATATACCGAAATTGCAATTGATCAATATTGACCATGAATTGGACTTCGAAATTAGACATCGGACTTTCTTGCATTCCAATATTGATCTTTTGGACATCGCCTCATCCCGAGCATGTGTATTTCTCGGTTCGCTCCAAAGTGTTCGGAAAAGTGAAATTTAGATAGAAAATGGGAAAGGACCGTTTTTTCTTTAGGAAATGCTCATTTCTCTAGTTTAGTAAAAGGGCATTTTTGTCTTTTTCGCCCCCTTTAGTGGCCGAAATATTGTGGACTAGGTGTCCACTTGTGAGAAAAGTTGCCCTTCTTAAGTTTTAAGAGAGAAAATGGCTTGAATTATTGGTGGGCCCCACAAGTCATTATCTCACCAACCAAGTCACTTCAAATCTAGTCAAATAACTCCCCAAAATATCCTATACTCATCCGTTCACTTCATCTTCTTCATTTCCTTCATTGTGACAAGCTTTCTCTAATTTCTCTCTCATTTTCTCTCTTTGGCCGAACCACCATCTTCATACCATCAACACCGCCGAACCACCTTGGATCCACCGTGAACCACCAACCACCATCGTAGCATCGCCGTTGCACCGTGGAGTCGCCGTTGAGCAACCGCCGCTGTGGAATCGCTGGGACCGAATGCCAACCGAACCAAAGTTGCGGTGTTGCCGCGTGACCCATGGATTTTGCTGCTTCTTGGCCTTGAGTTCTTGCTAGATTTTGAGGGGAGTGAGCTTCTAAACCTTAATTAGGTAGTTAGGTTACTAATGGTGGTAGTTTGAGGTGGATTTGAGTGAGTTTTATGTTGATAGTGAACTTGAAGAGCTTGAGCCGAAATTGATGTGCTAAGATTGATCATGTGGTTTAAATTTGATGAGCTTGAGGTGTGATTAAATTGTGTGGCTTCGATTGATTAAACCCTTGAGGTGATTAGATCGTGTGGCTGAGATTGATTAATCGTGAAGTTTAGTAAGATCGTGTGGTCTTGATTGATTGATCGGGAAGTTTAGTGAGATCGTATGGTCTTGATTGATTAATTGAGTGGTTTAATGAGATCGTGTGGTCTTGATTGATTACTCAAGAAGTTTAGTGAGATCGTGTGGTCTTAATTGATTAATCGATGGGTTTAATAAGATCATTTGGTCATGATTTGCTAATCGGGAGGATTAGAAAGATCTTGTGCTCTCGGTTGGCTAATCGAGTGAATTGTTTTGATCGTATGGTCTTGAATCGAGAATTGAGTAGATCATGTGGTAAATTGTAACGATCACGATTGATATTATTGGTTATATGGTTATTTGTTTGGAGAATTGTATATATATGATCATATTACACCCTAAGGTGTTATTACGTGGGGCTTTGCAAGTCATCTTGACGCGTTAAACGCGAGATGGTTACCTGAAGCGTTATTACGCGGATTATACGGCCGAGGCATTATTACGTAGGTCTAGAGTATTATTATGGCTTGAAGCATTATTATTAACGATACGTTATTATGCGGGTTTGATCTTTATTATTACCTTAATAAAGGAGTCGTGGTTCGAGGAATGATAGGTATTTGATTCGAGGAATGATAGGTATTTGATTAAATTGGCTCTATGACTTTAATTCTTATTTTATGTTGGGTTCATTTAGATATGTTTATTGATTCCTATATAAAAAAAATGCGTGCCTAGGATGTATCTAGAGGTACTATTGCCCTAACTTATGTTTAGGGACTTACTTGCTAAGATTTATTCTCACCTCATCGTGGGTTAACATTTTCGGACCCCAAGCCTTGATTATGCCTCCCGTATGTTTTGGTACCTCGATGGATAAGGACACATCCATCGAGAAATTTCCGAGTAGGCTAGGATAAGGTGTATATTAGGAAATGGACTATAGTGTGGGTTGATGAAGAAGGCGCCTATTGGAAGCCTTACCTCTACGAGTTTTGGTACTACCGCTTTGGGGATATGACTCTTTGGACCTCTCAAGCCTTCGAGATACCTAGGGATGGGATTCAGTGGTGCCACCCCTGCCCCTATTGAAGTTGAAAAGGATATCTCTATAGTTGGGTTTAGGAACATTCCTAAGAAGTCCTCGACCATTGAAGAGGACATTGAGGTTATAGAGGTATCTACATCCGAGGATCACGATGAGGAAGATTCCACGGAGGTTGGCCTTGATAGCTCTTCCGAGTATGATCCTGCCGAGGGCGACGATGAGACTAAATTCGGTGATGCTCACTCGTAGTCATAGGAAAGGCTAGACATTTTGGATGTCCTTTTAAGATATAGGCATATTGGAGGGACCTAGAGGGTTGTCTTTTGATCCGGTCCTTTGTTCCCCTCCGACCGTCGCCTTGTATTTTATATATTGCCTCCCTAATCCCGGTCGTATGTAAGGAACTTATGGTATTTTATGCTATGTAAAGTTTGTAGTCATCCTAAGTCATATTTGATAATTTGTATGGAGATTTGTATTCGCTTCTACATGTGATTTTCATTCGCATTTAGTTCGAAATTTGTTGGCTACTTGGTTCTTGGGAATTTGTATTTAAGTGTCGCCGGGGAGGGATGTTGGCGTGCTTGTATGGTTTGGGGCATGACACTTTTACGTGTCATCCTCTTTGTTAGTCACATTCTTTTTCCTTATGTGCTATGAAACATGATGTGCCACCAGAAAATATCATTGTGTCTTACCATATAGCTAAATTTACTTTATGTGCAACAAGATATATCATTAAGGCTAATAACTAAATGCCCCTAACCTTTATTCCAGGTTTACATATTCCTTGAGATTTTCACCTAATATATGTACTCAACATAAATAAATTCACAAATTCTTTGTTCCATGCAAAAATGTTGACACATATCTTGATAATATAAAATGTAATAAGCACAAATATAAAATTTGTTATAGCAAAATCGAAATAGTTCCCACTAACAATCGCATCCAATGATACCTCTAAGTCCATGTTAATTAACATATCATTTAAATACCGACGGGTGAAAACTTTTAGTTATTAGGTCCGTAACCATATCGTTTATGGAAATATGCGCTTCTATAATGTCAACATTATCAATTGTTCCCTTTATGGTAAAAAACTTGACCTAATGTATTTAGATCCCTGGAGACATCTACTATTGTTAATAAACACCGCAGAGCTATTGTCACAATATAATTGTATGGGCCTATCTATATTATCAAATACAACCAACTCCCTAATAGGTTCCGGAGTCAAATAGCCCGAGTAGCAGCAGAAAAGCATGTTATAAACTCCGTCTGCATGGTAGATGATAATATAGATTTCCGTTTTTCACTTTTCTATAATATTGCACCGCTTGCTAACATAAAGTTGTATTTTGTTGTTGACTTCGTATTGTCCTAACAAACACCAAAGTCTATATCGGAATACCCTATTAACTACGGGCCTTCAAGATGTTTGTAAATCGGCAAGTGGTCTTTTATCCGTTTTAAGTACCTCAAAACTTTCTTGGCAACAACCTAGTGATTTTGTCTTATATTAAAATGATATTTAACTAGAAGTCTTGTCGTAAAAGCAACATCGATCCGTCGCGACCTAAAAATTAAAATTTTCCAAATTAATAGATTATCAGGTCAATTATTTAAGTAACCTAACTCGGACTCTCCCAAGTCCATATCAAATCGCAATTTATGGATCAATTGATTAACATGCAAAGATTTTTAAATTGGAGTCAACACTAATCGTTTTTTATAGGTCGATTAGAAACCTAAGTGAATTAGCGGAGGAACTAAATTACTTCAATGAACTAGAGATTAAGAGCTCGGGTTCTTTGTTACGCTAGATGCCCTTTCCAAACCATTTTATTTCATGAAAAGTTTTTGTCATGTAACATTAAGTTATCATGCGGATGCACAATCAATTAATGAAACAGGCAAAAAATCATATAAACAAGGGAGCATGCACCACACAAGTTATATCTTTTTTTTATTTTCGATTTTCATATGAATGCAACGAAGACCATATGGTGCAATGTTGTGAATTAAACGCAAGACTAATCTAAACATGTACATAAAAATTAACTTCATGACATGTGAATTAATTAAATGAATATACAAGTGAGACCATGATTTAATTAAATTATCTACGTGAGATGTAAATTAATTAAAACCTGGATATGCACTCTAATATGCAATTTAAGGCAATGTGTACCCTAATATGGCATGGCAAGGATGACATGGCATAGATGAGGTGGTAAAAATGACTTGGCATAGATGACGTGGCAAAGATGAATGATTTTTTAAAAATTTTCGGATGAATTTATTTCCTAAAATAGAACTATGTCAAAAAAATATTTATCTTGCATATTTTGAAGCTTAAATTGATCTAAACACTAATATGTTAGAGTAAAATTAAATTCTATTTAAACATGCAATTTCTATCCTGGAATGCAATCTAACCTAAATAATTTAACAAAAAGATATGCAATTTTCAAATACGAAAAGTGAATGAATGAAATTTTTTTAGAATTTTTTGAGATTACATCATGCGACGGATATATTCTAAAAGATAAAACAATCGAGCAATTTAAAACAGACTAGGAAAGTTAATATGTTAATCAATGTCAATGGATATATCAATCAAGTTGTGAAATATTTCGTGAATATTTAAGTCAATCTTTAATTTGTAATCCTACATTTAACGATTAAACTCAAATCCTTACCCTATCAAGTATTCTATCAATAATCCTAAAGATGGACTTTCTCGATTGTGCGGTAAGTTGCGGATTACCAAAGAAAATTTTTCTAATCAACCTATATTTTAAAAAGATATCCACTTTTATGCAATATATGCAAGATTATTCAATAAAGATCAAATAGGCTAATGAATATACAACTAATCCAAAATAACAATAAAAAATTTAAAAACTTACTAAGAACTGCAAAATAAGCTTTCCTATTCGAATTTTGCCTAAAACTTGGTGAGCAAGCTTGAGGATTTTTGGATCGATCATCGAGGGAAGACTCATGCAAGGCAATGTTAGCTCGACTTTGTTTTGACGCAAATACAGCCCCTCATTTGAGCAGAAACTAAACCCGAATAGCAAGGCACACCAAGGCCTTCTTCAACGTCACCACTTCAGCAATGGATAGGAATTGAGGTTGGACCAAATAATGAGTGATTTGGACACTAAACAGCCACAAAATTAAGGCCAAACAATAGGAAATCCGAGCACCAAACAACAAGGGAAGTTAGCGCTGAACAGAGACCAAAAAAGGGCTAGATGGCTGGTGAATTGGTAACGAATAGCAACTAAACAGACCTTTGCAGTAGAGAACCGAGCGACAATAGAGGAAAACCCGAGTAGAATTCTCGACACAGTAGAGGCAGTAGTTGTCCTGTCTTCCGATCAGTACAATGGCTATTCCTCAAAGCAGTTTAAGGACTCTGGCTCAGTGAGAATAGTAACTCCAAGTTGGTATAGAACCAGCTAAGCAATAGACACAGAAGAGATGAAAATTGGAGCAGAACCGTAGAAAAGGACGGAGAAAACTAGCAAACAAATAGCTCTAGTAGGTTTCGAACAGTAAAGGGTAGGGCAATAATCGAAGCAAAGCAAATAAGAAAAGGGATGCATCGAAAAAATTCTCTCTCGATGCTTTTCTTTTCCTCTTTTATGTGGATCTCAAAGTTTTGAGCAAAAAAGATTGTCCTCCAACCCTAGAGAAAGCTCTCTATTTATAGGAAAAAGCCTTGCAAGCTTGGAGATCAAGTTTTATTAATCATGTAAAATAGACCCCAAGATCGAAATATGTTGTCATGCCCGGAACCATACGAGCACGCCAACATCCCACCTGGCCACACTTAAATACAAATTCCCAGGAACCAGTAGCCAACAAATTTCAAACTAAACGTGAATGAAAATTACATGCGGAAACAAATACAAATCTCCATACAATTTATCAAAGATGACTCAGGATGACTACAAACTTTATATAGCATAAAATACCATAAGTTCCTTACATATTGTCACGTCCGAACCATACGAGCACACCAACATCCCACTAGGCCACACTCAAATACAAATTCACAAGAATCAGTAGCCAACAAATTTCGAACTAAGCGCGAATGAAAATTACATGCGAAAGTGAATACAAACCTCCATACAATTTACTAAAGATGACTCAAGATAACAACAAACTTTATATTACATAAGTACTAGTAGTTCCTTACAAACAACTAGGATCGGGGAGTGAATATATAACATACATGGTGGGGGTCGAAGGGAACCACGGGACCAAATCAAAAGACAAACCTTTAGGTCCCTCTAACATGCCGCTTTCCTAAGAGGACATCCAAAAAACGAATCCAACCTCTCCTATGACCACCAGTCAAGATCACCGCCTTCGGATTCATTATCGTCCTCGACGGGATCATACTCGGAAGAGCTGTCGAGGTCTACCTCTATGGAATCTTCCTCTTCGTCTTCCATGGCTGTAAACACCTCTATAACTTCCATATCTTCCTCAATGATCGGGGACTTCTCAAGAATGTTCTTAGACCCAGCTACAAAGTTCTCCATATCACCTTCCACAAGGGCAAGGTGGCACCACTTAGGAATTCCATCCCTAGGTATCTCAAAAGGCTTCAAGGGTCCAAGTAGTCAAATCCCCAAAACGGTAGTACCAAGACTCGTAACGATAAGGCTTCCAATATTCGCCCCCTTCATCAACCCACACCGTAGTCCATTTCCTAATATACACTTTATCCTAGCTTGGGAAATTCCTCGACGGATGTATCCATATCTATCGGTACATCAAAATGTACGAGAGGCATATTCAAGGCTTGGGGTCCGAAAATGTTAATCCACGACGGGGTGAGATTAAATCCGAGCAAGTAACTCCCTAAACCTAGGTTAGGATGATAGTACCTCCGGATACATCCTCAGTGCAAGCATTTATATATATAAATCAACAAACTCATCTAAATGCACCCAACATAAAACCAGAATTTAAAATCGTATAATCAATTTAATTAAACACATATCATTGCTCGAATCACAACTCCTTTATCAAGGTTATAATTTAAGAGTAGACCCGCGTAATAATGTCTCAGTGCCATAATAATGTTCCGCACTCGCGTAATAACTCCTCAAGTTGGTATAATCACATTTAAGACCCCCGCAATAACGTCTCGGGCCATTTAATACTCTCCGCACCCGCGTGATAACACCTCGGATCAGTATAACCCGCGTAACAACGCCTCAAGCTAGTATCTCACATTTAACGCCACAAGATGAATTGCAAAGCCCCGCGTGATAACGCCTCTAGGTATAGTATGATCACATGTACACAAATTTCCATACAATCAAAACAATTCACTCGATCGACAAATCAAAACCACACGATCTTACTAATTCACTTGATTAACCAATCCAGACCACACGATCTTACTAAACTTCTCGATTAATCAATCGAGACCACACGATCTTATTAAACTCCTCGATTAATCATTCGAGACCACATGATCTTATTAATCTTCCCGATCAATCAATCGGACCACACAATCTTACTAAACTTCTCGATTAATTAATCATGACCACACGATCTTACTAATCTTCCAAATCAATCAATCAAGACCACACGATCTTAATAAATTTCTCGATTAATCAATCATGACCACACGATCTTACTAATCTTCCCGATCAATCAATCGAGACCACACGATCTTACTAAATTTATCGATTCATCAATCAAGAGCACACGATTAAATCACACTAAAGCAACAATTAATCAAAACCACACGATTTAATCACACCAAAGCAACAACCAATCGGAACCACACGATTTAATCACACCAAAGCAACAATCAATCGGAACCACACGATTTAATCACACCAAAGCAACAATCAATCGGAACCACAATATTTAATTACACCAAAGCAACAATCAATCCGAACCACCCGATTTAATCACACCAAAGCTTCAAACAATCAAGACCACACAATTTAATTACTTCATGAACTCAATCAATCTCAGCCAGACGATCAACTCTTGCATCCAAATTTTCGGCTCTAGCTATTCAAGAACACATTCAACACAAATTTCAACCAAAGTCACCTCAATCTACCACCTTTAGTAACCTAACAACCTAATCACGGTTTAGAAGCTCACTCACCTTAAAATCTAGCAAGAACTTAAGGCCATGGAGCTGTAAAAATGAGGTTCAAGTGACGGCATCGGCGGCTTCCTCTCGGTCCGTGTTCGGTCCCGACGGTCCGAATGCGTAGGGCAGCTCAACGGCGGCTGCTGGGGCTTTCGGCGGTGGCTCATGGTGGTGGTGGAGGTGGTTTCGGCCAAGGAAAGAAAATGGGAGAGAAATGAGAGAAAGCTAGGTCCAAATGAAGAAGATGAAGAGAGAGAATGAGTGTGGGACATTTTGAAGAGTTATTTGACTAAGTTTGATGTGACTTGGTTGGTGAGATTAAGATTTGTGGAGCCCACCAATAATTCAACCTTTTTTGTCTCTTGAAATTCAAGAAGGATTCAAGAAGGGCAATCTTGTAACTTGGCTTCACAAGTGAACTCCACAATAAATTCGACCACTAAAATGGGTGGAAAAGACTAAAATTGTCACGCCCCTTGTGTCCTTCAAGAGCGCCGACATCCCTCAAGCTAGCGAACTTACACTTATCTTTTCCCAAGATCGACTCAAGCAACTAAACTTAACATAATGCCATATGCACATGCGGAAGCAACACAACACCCTAATGATAATATTAAATAGATTGACTTAAGAAGACAAGGGGTTCGATGGCATAGAACATAATTATTCATACAATCAATGACATAACATTACTTAAAAAAGGTTCGACGAGGGTAATACAATTCATAAGGGGTGACTACTACCTAAACACCCAACATACTATCCTAAGGGTCAAACTCACCATCCGTAGACTCAAGGCAAGGTGAAGCGTACTCGGACTATGACTCCTCGGACTCCAACTCCACTCGGATTCGAAAGTATCCATTGGGTCATCCTCGGCATCCTCTCGCTCCACGATCTCTTCGGCCTCACCATGGTTCTCGGGCTCCGGAGCTTCGGCTCGACGGACTCGTCCCTAGGAATGATGGCCTCCATCTATCCCACGGCTCTCAGCACCTCGTGCGGTATGACGCAGTCCTTGAGTGGCCCAAAAAGCGTGACCCCATCTTTGTACGTCCCGGCACGAGAAGATGTACGGTATCCAACTTTCACCTCCCTCATCGTCCCACACGGTGATAGCCCTTCTATAGTACACCCGGTCCGGACCTATTGGATACTCGGTGACTACGGACTCAAAATCTTTCGACAGTCCAAAAAGCGTCGGTATCCTTAGGGTCGGTGGTCTGAAAAATGGGTCCCGCGGAGGGGTGAGATTACATCCCAATAAGGTAGATCTAAGCCAACCCTAGGGTATGGTACCTCCGACCAAACTAACTACCTCCATCAACTAAGTAATCACATACATATTATTCTACACATATGACTAGCTCAAATTGGTACGACATAAATCCTCAAAGCAACAATCAGATTTTTTATACTACGAAGTTTTCGACTTAAGCACTATCACTAATCGGTCATACGTGGCGTCAATTCAAACAGTCAATTCTCAAGGTCGCGTCTCAATCGCCTCGGGCCTATACACACTTTCAATAATCCGCCCGCGTAAACACCCATAAGGCTTAATAACAAATTCTCGGTATTCGTGCCCACGTAATAACGCATCGGGCTTAAAAATGTACTCTGTCATAATGCAGAATTATGATTTCACTTAATCGGTACAAAGCCTCCGACTCTTAGGAACACGGCTTGTACATATAGATATATATATATATATATATAAATGTATGGACACCGGGTCACGAGACACTTAGGAATACGCCCCATTAAATTCACGGTCTCGGACACTTAGGAACACAATCGGAATAAGTCTCGGACAATTAGTCAAACACGACTCACTTTGGTCTCGGACGACTTAATTAAACACGACTTTCATAGTATCCATGTATGCGATAGTATAATACAATCGGCTATGAACCCCGCGATTAACGTATCGGGTACCAAGTACTCATAATTCACATCCAAAGGCTTCATTAGTAAACTTCATGATCGAGTATAACAAATAAAGCCCAATAGCACACGGTTCAATCGCGCTACCTAACACATGGTTCGCACATCATAAATTTAGCCGATTCTCACATTGACACTTTTCAAGGTTCACATATCAATTTAGAACACTATGAAACACCCACAATGCATCAATTCCATTCAGCCCCATTTAAGCTACAAGACGCTCCATTTCGTTCCAATCAAATACCACCGGCCTGGCATGCATTCTAACACATGGTATAACATCTCACTCACATGGCTGAATATATAATAGTCCCTAAGCTCATAAATTTCCACAATCCCACAATTTAAACGATACTAACAATCAGCACAACAACTAGCACAATTTACATCCAAATGGTACCCAACTCGAACTCATCATGCAATATTCGGTCTTCACTATTTTGGATCATAACTACATGCCCGAACCAGCCCCAACATGCTCATTTATCTCCCAAAACTTCGAACCCACAATAAGTTAAATTTCCAGAACCAGTTCCCTTAATTCACGGCCAAAACAGCCCATATCTCATCCTAAACCACAAACTATCAAGCTCCTTAGTATCCCATAGTCCTAAGGAAGGATTAGAGCCACTTACCTAGGCCTCGGAAGCAAGTGGAAGGGCTCAAAGGCTCACGAACTCTAACTGGCAGAAACTGGTTGTTTGTGTACCTCTTTCAGTGTGGTTTGAAAGAGGACTCAAAGACGAAAAGAATGGAGGTGGTTTGAGGCAAAAAGACATCATATGAGGGAGATATGCCCGCTCGAACTCGGCGGTACGGTGAGCGGTGGGAGCTGTGAGCGACCTACCTTCCTCGGGTTATACAGGATGCGTCCGGTTGAGTTAGGGGACGATCTAGGTATGCACGAAAAGAGGATAGAGAGACGAAGAGAATGGCGGTGGTTTGAGGGTCATACAACATCGGATGAAGGAGATATACCCGCTCGAAGTCGGCGGTACAGCCTACCGGCGAGAGAGGGCGAGCGAGAGAGAAAGATGAGAGTGAGTTTGGGTGAAAATGACAATGGAAGTGAGAGAGAGAGATTGCTTCAGCCTATAAGAGAGGAGAGAGGGAGTGATTTGAGTCACTTGCTATCAATCAAGAGTGACAAGATGATGGGGTTGTTGTATAACATGAATAGTACAAGTTGGTATGGGGTTTCAAGAGCACTTCTTCCCTCTCCAAATCTTAATAGTTTCGACTGAAGTAGTGGGGATAGGTCAAGTGGCTGAATTTCCTTCGCGGTTTCTCAAGCCGCCGAACGAAATTCGGGACCGGAGTGTACTTCTCGTTTCGCAGTTCCATTGCTACTTTTTCTAACTCATATCGGCGATATAAAATCCTTATTCACTTTGGCGAGGTGAAGTCCGATTTATTTACATTGGAATTCTCAAATACCCGACCGCCGATTTCGAAGTCCACTTCGCGCTAAAAAATTAGCCGATCGCAGTTTCGGTGCATCTTAGGGCGACGGGCGGCTCTCGGAGTTACGTGTATCGACCCATGATTTTTATCACGTTTAAGAATTATTCGAACTATAGCGATCCTGGTTGTTATGTAATTGCGAGGGAAACCGCCACCTGGCCGGACACGATCGTCGGGAATTAGTTTAGGGTCATCCGCAAATCATGCTATGGTCTAGCGGAATCACCCGCGTCCCAATCGCGCGACGCTAGCGGATTGTTTTGACACAAATCTTAGATCGACCTACATGGCCTAGAATATACCCTCGGCGATCCTTATGGTCGGGATATTAGTCAACGGTCGAGTTCTTTAGTTCGCGTACTATCCTATTTAGCTATTCCCCTTCGGTCGGTCGTCTCTAGAGTGACCAATTCCGAGTGAGATTACTGAAATACATCGATGCTCATTTTATTTATAAACTTGAAATTGGGTCGGAATTCGTAATGTCACAACTCTTCCCTCCTTACGTAAATTTCGTCCTCGAAATTTACAAAACTTAACTACTCGATTAGGTGGTGTTGACGCCTCATTGCTTCCTCGCTTTCCCCGGTCGCTCCTTCGGTCCCGTGATGTTCCCTGATTACTTTCACCAATGGAATCGTCTTGTTTCTCGAACCTGCTCTTTCCTACCCTCGATCCTCACTAGCCTTTCCACGTACGTCACTCGGTCGTCTACTTCTATAGCTTCATAATCCAAGACATGTGTCGGATCTGGTTCGTACTTCCAAAGCATCGACACATGAAAGACATTGTGGGCTTGGGACGGGTTTGGCGGCAAGGCAAGCCGATAGGCGAGGGTTCCAATCCGCTCTAGTATCTCAAAAGGTCCCACGTATCTCTGGCTTAGCTTCCCTTTCTTTCCAAACCGAGATAGTCCTCGCATCGGCATACCTTGAGAAATACATGCTCTCCCACTTCGAATTCTAAAGGCTTACGCCGTCTGTCAGCGTAGCTTTCGGCGACACGGGTGGCCTTAAGTCTTTCTCTAATCACCTTCACTGCCTCAACCGACTGTTCCACCAACTCGGGTCCCGTTATTCTTCTTTCACCGTCTTCGTCCCAACATATCGGCGTTATGCACGTTCCGCCATACAAGTGCTTCGATTGGTGCCATCCCAATACTCGTGATAGTCTGTTATTATAAGCGAACTCCACAAGGTGCAATTGTTCCACCCAACCTCCTTTGAAATCTATGACACACGCCCTTAGCATGTGTCGCACCCCGTATCTCTTGCGAGCGCGCGAACATCCCTTGGGTCCGTAATTCCCTCGCGAATAATCCCGGGAACACTTGACGAACGATAAATACGCTAGATGTAATGCGCATGCGGAAGAAAATGAATAATAAACTCGTACAATAAAATAAGGGGACTCGAAGCATAAACAACCACACAAACTTAGTCATCACATAACATAATACTTAGTTTTCACACATAGATATAGAACACCGTTACAACAGTGGGTTCGGACTAAGGATTCAACCTAGGTCAAACTCCCTCCATATCTAAGAGGGTACTAAAAGGTAGGTATCCAAACCACGGGGGAGCGCACACAAGGCAAAAGCTCAACTCATGAAAATTCTCATCCTTTTCAATCTCCGACTCATCGACCTCCTCGAGCCTCGACTCCTCGAGATCTTGAGGCTCGGCTCCTCGACCTCCACGGGCTCTATCTCGACATCTAACTCGTGATCCACTCGTCGGCGCCCATAGGGTCCTCTACGGCGGCTCCCAACTCCTCAAGTCCTCCATCCATGTCGGGATGTCCGCCACAGGAATCTCGTGGCAGTATCGCCTACGCTTCGGGCTCAACTCGCAGCTCCAACGACGGGGCGTCGGGTCTCATGGGTCCGGCAGCCTCGAGTACATCGTCGGGAATGACCTCATCCCTAAGGGGTCCAAAATCAATGGCTCCATCCCTATATGTCCACAACATAAAGGTAAAAGGTTTCCAATGCTCGCCTCCATCATCCACTCATAATGTGCTCGTTCGTCGATAGTACGTCCGATCCGGTCCTACTCGGTACTCGGTAATGATAGGCTCAAACTCCTTCGAGAGCCCAAAAATCCTCAGCATCATAATGGGTCAAGGTCTAGGGTCTGGAAAAATGAATCCCGTGACGGGGTGAGATTTACATCTCGGTGAATCGAACATAACCCTAACCTAGTCCATTTGTACCTCCGAACGATTCTAATCACATCAATCAAGGTAATGCAACCTATGTGATGAACAAGGCAAATAATCATGACAAATACAATAACGAAGCATAGCATGGCACTTACGCGTTTTAACTTCAATTCAAGTCAAACCCAATTCATAATTAAGGCAAAGTTTCGTACTAAGGCACATAAGCACACAAACTTGGCCATTACAATTTCCTTTCTTTCAATTGTCTCGATTTCATATATATATATATAATACATCGAGATGATTAGGTCAAATATCGACTTTCGACCCTCCAGCTCCTTCGAGATGATTCGGTTGATATAAGACTCTCGCGCCTGGACCTCGAAATGATTCGGTCAATGTAGTGACTCTCGACACTCCAACTCCTTGAGATGATTAGGTCGACTACAAGACTCTCGAGCCGCAAGACCTCGTCAGGTCAATCGGGATCAAAAACCCGCGGTGCAATGCATTGGCCATTTAATTATGGTATTTTTCTCAAGACATCACTCTCCGAACAATCACACATGTTTAGTCTTTTAGCCCATTAATCCAGTCAATACAACGCATCAAGTAATATACATGGGACGATTACACATATCCCCAGCCAAGAATATCAAGTACGACTAGTACAAGTCAATTAGCCCACGCTTCCTTGTAGAAACTGAATATTAAGAATAAAGAAAAAAATCATTTGATCACCTTTTTCCTTTAGTGGTCGAGCACTCACAATTCACTCGCCAAACTACCGCTTGATTCACAATAACCAACTCGTGACCGCACACAACTAATACACACTCAAGTTGATTAGTTTATTTAGCCTCATTACGAATCAAGCAAGACATCTCGGTTCCTAGAGGTTCATGGTGCTCCAAATGCCAACTTCTACCATAACCACTTTTTAATGCAAAAACCAAGCATAACAAGCTCACGTTCCAAACGAGGCAAGACTACGCATATTAAGCCTCAACTCGGCCCTAGCATAACACATATAACCGATCACATTTCATCACGTAAGGACCATTGAACCAACATAATATCTCGGGCACAAGTTCGTCATATCCATCCACCAAAATCAGATTTTTGGCACCATCAACTCCTCCATAAAACAGCCCACCATCTCTAATTAATCCAACCCTAAATGAACCTTAGTAACCTAACGTACTAGGGAAAGGTTAGGAACAACTCACCGAAGCTCGAGCTAGCCAAAAATCAATCCAAGGAGGGAAGCAAGGCTTGCGGTTTCACTTGGTCCGGCAATGGGCAGATTCTGTTCTAGGGAGAGCACATCGAAATCGGTCAACAAAACTCACTAAATTTCATCCTCAACCTTAAATACATGTTGCCTCATATCTAAACTAAGTTCAAGGAGTGCCTTACCGAAGAATGAAGCCAAGGCAAGCCCCCAAACGGCCTAAAAATCTCCTCGGGTTCGGACCAGATCTGGGCAGCGACCTTCGTTTCTTAAAAAGGCTCTACGGGACAAACGGCTAGGTGGATTTGGGTGCGTAATATGTCATTTGAAAGGTAAGAGAGTGAGCTTTCCAACGAGTAGTGGCTCACTAGATTTGGACAACGGACGACGGAGATATGGCCGAAACAACAGGCGGCAACGGGGCTGGTCCAACGGGCAGCTAGAGGAAAAAAAGAGAAGTGAGGGAGAGAGAGATCTTGGTCGGCCAAATGAGGGAAAAAGGAGGGGGAATGAAGTGTTCCAAGGCCTTCTTCTAGTTAAGAGGGTGTGTGAAAAGTGGGAGTTGGTATTGGGATTTCATGACATGTGATAGGCTTGATTGAATGAAGGACACTTGGGAATGACTAGTTGATGTTAATAGTGAAAGTGGTTGGAGGGGTTTCAAGTCTTGATCAACTCTTGTCATCTTTGTCTCTTACTCATAAAATCTCAAGCATGAATGACCATTAAATGACATGAATAGTAAGAGTGGGTAGAGAGTTGTACTTGTTGTACTTTGATGGACAACTTGAGGGACAACTAGATTGCCTAAGAAAGACAAGGTTGAATGACAAGGGGATTGACTTGTAAGAGGAAATCTAATCTTGTCATCCTATCCAAAAAGTCAAGAGCACGTGGGGAAATGATCTTCCTCATTCTCGGCCATTAGGGGTTAAGGGTAAAATCGTCGTTTGAAATTTCGATCAAACTCGCTTGTTTCCAAACTATTCGGAACGATCCCTAGTCTAGTTTACCTCGATGAGATGACATCTAATTTATTGTACATTGGAACCCCGAACTCTCGACGACCGATCCCGAAGTCAAATTAATGCTCGAACTCGGTCGATTTCCGATTTCAATGCATTTCAAACTAACATGGGGCTTTTTGGGAGTAACGCTTATCGACCCAAGAAAATGTCACGTTTAAGAGTTACTCGATCGATGGCGACCTTGGTTGTCATGTAATTGCAAAGGTCAATCGTTAGCTCAAAAGGGCGCGATCGTCAGGAATTGGTTTAGGTTAAATTCGTAAATTATACAATGGTTGTACGGAGTCACCCGTGTACCAATCAATCGTATAACGCTAGCAAACCGTTCTAAGACCAATTTTAGATTGGCCTATAATGGTTCAAGATATTCCCTTGGCAATCCTTATGGTCAAGGTACCATCCACAATCGAGTTCTTTAGTGTACGCACTTAAATCTTAGTTAGCCTTTTCCCTTCGGTTAGTTAACTCAGAGTGATCAAATCGAGCGAGATTTGGTTCAAATACATCGATAGATACTTCTTTCATTTATAAGCTTGAAATGGGGTCTAAATTCGGAATGTCACAAAGCATGTCTTCTAATGTCCGAATAGGCGGTACTGCATCGCAACTTTGTTCCCATTGCCTCCTGCAGCTCTTCCGGAATGAAGCGATAAACTTGGGGTCTCTATTCGACGTGATTGTCACTGGGACTCCATGCGATCGGACAATCTATTTCATATACAGATCGGCATATCTGTCCATGGCGAAATCCTTTCACACTATTATGAAATGTGCGAGACTTGGTCAATCTGTCCACAATCACCCAAATAGGGTCATGACCTCTCGAGTCCTCGCAAGGCCATAACGAAATCCATCGTGATGTGTTCCCACTTCCACTCGGGAATTTCCAACGGCTCAAGTATGCGTCCCGATTTACGGTGATGTACCTTCACTTGCTGGCACGTCGGGCATTTTGCTACGTGCTTCGCGACATCCACTTTCATCCCGTTCCACCAGTAATTTCGTCGCAAATTTCGATACATCTTCGTGCTACTCGGATGGATACCGTAATTACTTCGTGAGCTTCGAGAGGATCCTTTCCCTTAACTCCTCATCCTTAGGCGCACACGCCGCTCGCGAAATATTAAGGTCCCGTCCTGCGACACTTGAAATTCAAGTTTCCTTTTCTCCTAATCCATCTCCAGGATTTTCCAAACTTTATCGTCTCGTAGATTGCAAGGTCTTAACTCTTTCTCGAATCTCCGGTTCCACCCTCGGCGTGGCCATCAAACCGGACACCGACACACTTCAAGCTTAAATCCGGAATCTCTTATTCCTTCCGACAGAGTCCACTTCTTGACCATCAAGTGCGCCATGCTTGACTTCCTACTAAGCGCATCCGCAACCTTATTCGCCTTCCCAAGTTGGTATAGAATGTCGCAGTCGTAGTGTTTAAGCGAGTTCTATCCACCGACGCTGTCTCATTTTTAGTTCCTTTTGGGAAAACAGTACTTTAGGTTCCGGTGGTCGGTGTAGATCCGGAACCTTTGTCTCCAAATCCTCAATGCGAATACTATCGCCGCCAATTCCAAATCATTCGTCGGGTAGTTCATTTCGTGAGATCTTAACTGTCTCGACGCATAAACAACTACCCTTCCATGCTGCATCGAACGCATCCTAATCCTTTTAATGATGTGTCGCTATATATCCGGTGGCCTCCCGTGCCAAAAGGAATTGTCAATACCGCGCTGTCGCTGGCCTATGCTTAAGTTCTTGAAAACTTCTTTCACACTTATCCGTCCACTCAAACCGTGTATCCTTCTTGGTCAGGTTTCACAAAGGAGATGCTATCGACGAGAACTTCTCTACAAATCTCCTATAATGTCGGCCAGTCCTAAAAAATTCCGAACCCGGTAACTAACGTCGGCCTCGGCCATTCAGAACCGCCTCAATCTTGGCGGGGTCTATCAAATCCCATTTCCGTAAATGGCTTGTCCGAGGAATGCCACTTCGTGGAGCCGTAACTCGCATTTACCGAACTTGGCGTAAAGCGAGTGCTCTCTTAATGTCCGTAGAACTACTCTCGTGTGCTGGTCATGTTCCTTAGAGCTCTTCGAATAAACCAGGATGTCGTCGATGAAGACGATGACGAATCGATCCAAATATCCCTTAAACACTCTATGCACTTGATCCATGAAAGCGGCCGGAGCGTTGGTCCGTCCAAACGGCATAACCGTGAATTCGTAGTGACCATATCGTGTCCGAAACGCCATCTTTGGTATGTCTTCCTTCTTTATCCTCAATCGATGGTACCCAGGTTCTCAAGTCTATCTTAGAGAACACTCCAGCTCCTTGCGGTTGATCGAACAGGTCATCTATCCCGAGCAATAAGTGGTTATTCTTAATGGTGACTTGATTCAGTTGCCTATAGTCAATGCATAAATGCAAGGACCCGTCCTTTTTTCTCATGAATAAAACTAGCGCTCCCCACAGTGACGCGCTTGGACGAATAAAACCCTTGTCCAATAGCTCTTGCATCTCGAACCTTCAGTCCTTTAACTCCGACAAGGACATCCAATACGACGCTTTCAAGATCAGGCCCGTTCTCGGGGCTAACTCGATCACAAACTCTATTTCTCTTTCTAGTGGCGAGTCCCGACAATTCCCGAGGAAAGACATCGGGAAATTCGCGCACCACCGCTATATCTTCCAACCTCGATCCCTCAACAGTTGGGTCCACCACAAGTAGCTAGATAGACTTTATATCCTCCGTTCAACAATTCAAGTAACCTCAAGTGACGAGATCAAAGGAATCGAGGTGCCTCCTCGACTCCCTACAAATTCAAATCTAGGGCGACCGGTTGGGTTGAACCTAATCGCCCGCTACTACAATCCATAACGGCCCCTTGCCTACCCAACCAATCCATTCCGATTATAACATCAAAGTCGAACATGGTTAGCACAACCAGTTCTATCCTTTCCTCACTACCCCCGACGACTATCTTACGGCCCCTTGCAGCCCAACGAAATCAATACTCTATCCTTTAACGGGGTAGATACATACAACTCTATATCCAACGGTTTCAATACCATTTCAGTCAATGCAAAGAAAGAGCAGATACAAATGAGTGCGATGCTCATTTGTAGAGTGATCAATTCCGAGTGAGATTACTCGAAATACATCGATGCTCATTTTATTGATAAATTTCGAAATGAGGTCGGAATTCAGAATGTCACAAAAATGCCCTCTTACTAAACTAGTGAAATGAGCATTTCCTAAGGGTAAAAGGTACCTTTCCCATTTTCTGTCTAAATCTCGCTTTTTCTACACTTTGGGGACAACCGTGAAATACACATGCTCGGGATGAGGCGACGTCCAAAAGATTAATATTGAAATCCTTGAAAGTCCGACGTTCAATTTCAAGTCGAATTCATGGTCAATATCGATCAATTGCAACTTCGGTGTATCTCAAACTAACGGAGAGGGTCAATCACTAATTCCAAAGGACACAACCGTTCGAGATAAATTTATGGACATTTGCAACTCATACATGGTTATACGGAGTCACCCGCGATCCAATTGTATTTCATTGGCAAAGCGTTCCATCATCGCTCGTGAATCGGCCTATAATGGTCCAAAATATTCCCTCGACAATCCTTATGGCCAAAGGTCAATCTAGGATCAAGTTCTCAAATCCACGTATTTGATTTTCTTAACCAGCCCATTCCCTATTGGTTAGTCTTCTCAAGAGTGATCAAATCGGAGTGAGATATAATTAAAATACTTCAATAAGACATTTCATTCATTCACAGCTTTAAAAGTGGGTGGGAATTCGAATGTCACAATTCTTCCCCCTCACAAAAATTTTGTCCTCGAAATTTACAATAAACCTAACTACTCAAACAACTGGAGGTGTAGGCACCTCATTTCACCAAAGGGAATAATCTTGTTCCTCGATCTATTCTTTTTATCCTCTATTCGCACCGGCCTCTCCATATAAGATACCCTATCATCCACGTCCACGACTTCATAATCCAAGGACATGGGTTGGGTCCGGCTCGTACTTCCTCAATATGGATACATGAAAGACATTGTGAACTTGTGATAAATTCGGTGGCAAGGCGAGACGATAGGCTAAAGTCCCTATCCGTTCCAAGATCTCAAATGGGCCTACATACCTTGGACTTAATTTTCCTTTCTTTCCAAATTGAGATAAACCTCGCATTGGCGACACCTTGAGAAAAAAGTAATCTCCCACCTGGAATTTCAAAGGTCTACGTCGCCTATCCGCATAACTCTTTTGACTACTCTCGGCAGTCTTATTTTTTTCTCTAATCCATTTCACTACCACGACGGATTGTTGAACTAACTCTCGGACCCGTTATATTCCTTTCATCAACCTCATCCTAACATATAAGAATTCTGCAAGCTCTACCATACAATGCTTCAAACGGTGCCATTCTAATACTTTGTTGGTAATCGTTATTGTACGCGAACTCCACCAAGTGCAATTGCTCTTCCCATCCTCCTTTGAAGTCAATCACACAAGCCCATAACATGTCCTCCAAAGGTGTCGAATCGTCCTTTCGGATTGTCCATCGGTCTAAGGATGATAAGCCGCACTGCATCGTAAGTTTGTACCCATAGCCTCTTATAAGCTCCTCCAAAACATGGCGGTAAACTTTGGATCCCTATCCGACATAATCGTTACTGGTACTCCATTAAGACGTACTATTTATCTTATGTACAATTCGGTATACCTTTACGCAGCGAAGTCCTTTCATCGGCAGGAAGTGCGCGGACTTGGTTAGTCTATCCACGATTACCCAAATCGAATCATGACTTCTCGACTTCTTAGTAATCCCATTACAAAAACCTACGTGGTGTGTTCCCATTTCCATTCGAGGGATCTCTAAGGGCTGTAACATACTACCAGGCTTGCAATGTTGCGCTTTCACTTGCCGACATGTCAAACACTTTGCTACATGCTTAGTAACATCTACTTTCATTCCATTCCACTAGTAGTGTTGAGGTAAGTTTTGATACATCTTTGTACTACCCGAGAAAGCTCCCGGAGATCAACCACGGATGCTAAGGCCACAAGGAGGACCTCGGGATCGGAGTTGCTCAACAAGGAGGCCAAAATAGACCGCTGGCGCAAGGAAGAGTTTATGGTGGGGCGCGAAAGGATGCTGAGAATGCACATGGCGTAGTCACAGGTACGGTTTCTCTCTATGATTATGCTGCCTATACTTTGTTTGATCCTGGAGCATCACATTCATTTCTATCTACCCAATTTGTTGAATTGATTGGATTAGAAGTGATACTGCATGTTGTTACGCCTTAAAAGGATAATGCCTTGGTTTCTTTGGGATGCTCGAACCGTAAGATAGTGATTAGCGATAGCAAAGAGTCGATAGACTTGGCTGTGTTACCCATATATGATTTTGATGTTATTATTGGTATGAACTAGTTAGGAAAGCAAAGGGCTATTGTTGATTGTAGTAGCAGGGCGATTTAATTCTTTCCCGTCGATCGCCCTAAATTTGAATTTGTCGGAGGTCGAGGAGGGACCTCGATTTCTTTGATTTCGTCACTTGAGGTGCCTAGGTTGATCAAGACAATGGATGTGAGGCTTATCTAGCTGTTGTTTTAGATCCGACGGTTGAGGAACAGAAATTGGAAAACTTACCGGTGGTGTGTGATTATCCCGATGTCTTTCCTCAAGACCTACCTGGATTACCACCTGAAAGAGAAACGGAGTTTTCTATTGAATTAGCTCCTAGGACAGAACCGATATCTAATGTGCCATATAGGATGTCCTTATGGGAGTTTAAGGAGTTAAAGGTGCAATTGGATAAAGGATTTATTCGCCTTTTTGCTTCGCCTTGGGGAGCACCCCTATTATTTGTGAGGAAAAAGGATAGGTCATTGCATTTGTGCAATTACTACAGACAGCTGAATCAAGTAACCATCAAGAACAAGTACCCGTTGCCATGGATAGATGTTGTTCGATCAACTACAAGGTGCATCGGTATTTTCGAAGGTTGACTCGAGAACGGGATATCATCAATTGAGGATCAAGAATGAAGATATTCCTAAGACCGCTTTTAGGACAAGGTATGGGCATTACGAGTTTACGGTTATGCCGTTTGGATTGACTAATGCTCCAACCGCATTCATGGATTTGATGCATCATGTGTTCAAGGAACATTTAGATCAGTTCGTCATTGTCTTCATAGATGACATTTTGATTTACTAGAAGAACAACGAAGAGCACGAAGGACATTTGAGAACCGTTATGCAAACATTAGGAGAGTACTCACTTTACGCTAAATTTAGTAAATGTGAGTTTTGGCTAAGTAAGGTGGCGTTCTTGGGAATGGCAAAGCTACACGGAGGTTCGTGGAGAAGTTCTCATCCATAGCCATGCCTTAACCAGGTTGACAAAGAAGGAAATCAAGTTTGGATGGACGGACAAGTGTGAAAGAAGCTTTCAAGAGTTAAAGCATAAATTGACAATCGCACAAATTCTCGACAATTCCCTCTCGTACCCGGAGGTTATGAAATCTATAGTGACGCGTCTTTGAAAGGATTGGGGTGCGTGTTAATGCGACATGGAAAAGTCGTTGCTTATGCCTCGTCAATTAAGACCTCATGAGATGAATTACCCGACGCACGATTTGAAACTTGCTGCTATTATCTTACACGGATCATCGTAGTCTAAAGTACTTGCTTTCCCAAAAGGAGTTGAACATGAGACAACGTCGGTGGATGGAGTTGCTCAAGGACTATGATTGTGACATTCTATACCACCCCCGGGAAGCGAATAGAGTAGCAGATGGTTTGAGTTAGAAGTCTAGTATGGCGCACATGATGTTGGAAGAGTGGACTATGCTGAAAAAGATAAGAGATTCGGTGTTTAAATTGGAAGTTTGTCGTTGTCTTGTTTAGTGGCAACACTACGGATTGAGTCGAAATCCAAGACAAGGTTAGGACACTTGCAGCCTACGGGCCCCGATCTTCAAAAGATTCTGGAAATAGAGGCAGATAAAAGGAAATCGGAATTTCAAGTATCGGGGGATGGAATCCAAGTTCCGTGGGAGGTTATGTGTGTCCAATGACGAGGAGCTTAAGGAAAAATCTTGTCGAAGCGCATCGTAGCAACTATAACGTTTACCCTGGTAGCACAAAAATGTATTAGAACTTAAGGCAAGACTACCGGTGGAATAGCATGAAGGTGGATGTTGGCAAACATGTAGCAAAATGTTTGACTTCTCCATAAGTAAAAGCGTAGCACCGTAAGCCAGGTGGTATGCTACAACCTTTTGAGATTCCTAACTGGAAGTGGGAGCACATCACGATGGATTTTGTTATGGGATTACCGGGAAGCCGTAGAGGACACGATTCGATATGGGTGGTTGTGGATAGATTGACCAAGTCTGCCCATTTTCTGGCCGATACGGAAGGATTTCTCCATGGAGAGATATGCTGAGTTGTACATGAGGTAGATAGTACGTTTGCACGGAATTTCCGTAACGATTACGTCTAATCGTGACCCGAAATTTATTTCCATGTTTTCGAAAAGCCTACAAGAACTATTATGGGAACGAAATTACAGTAGAGTACAACGTATCATCCTCGGACCGATGGACAATCCGAGAGGACGATCCAAACTCCGGAAGATATGCCGAGGGCACATGTAATTGACTTTAAAGGAGGATGGAAAGATCAGTTACACATGGTGGAGTTCGCTACAATAATAGCTATCAGCAGAGTATTCGGATGGCACCATTTGAGGTTTTGTACGAAAGAGCTTGCAGTAACTCCGGTATGCTGGGACGAAGTCGAAGAAAAGAGTATAATCGGGGCAAAGTTAGTAGAACAATCAGTGGAAGCAAGTTAAAGTAAATAGGGAAAGACCGAGGACCGCGCAAATTCACCAAAAGAGCTATGCGGACAAACGGCGTAGGCTCTGGAGATTCAAGTTGGCAACCACGTGTTTCTTAAGGTGTCGCCTATGCGAGGGTTATCTTGATTTGGAAAGAAAGGGAAGTTGAATCCCGTGCATGTTGGACCTTTTGAAGTATTAGAACGAATTGGGACTTTGGCCTATCGCCTTGCTCTTGCTGCCAAGCTTATCGCTGGTGCATAATGTCTTCCACGTCTCGATGTTGTGGAAATACGAACCGAACCCGACTCGTGCACCGGACCACGAGGTTATTGGCGTTGATGATAGGGTGACGCACGTGGAAAATCCAATCAAGATCGAGGACGAAAGGAACAGGTGTTAAGGAAGAAAACGATTCCACCGATTGAGGTGATTTGGGAGCACCATGGCACCGAAGGAGCTACATGGGAAACCGAGGAGGCGATGAGACATCAATACCCCCACCGGTTTGAATAGATGGCATTGGATTGTAAATTTCGAGGACGAAATTTTTGTAAGAGGGAAAAAGTTGTGACATTCTGAATTCCAACCCTATTTCGATGTTTACGAGCATCGATGTATTTTAGTAATTTCGCTCGGACTTGATCTCTCGAGAGTTGACCGACCAAAAGGGAATGGCTAAATAGGATCTAAGTACGTGGACTAAAGAACTCTACTCATGGATTAGTACCCCGACCATAAGGATTATCGCGGGTATATTTGGGCCATCACGGGCCGATCCAAGATCGGTCTCGTAACGATTTGCTAGCGTTGTGCAATTGATTCGCGGGTGATTCCATTTGACTACAGTATAATTTGCAAATCAACCCGAATTGACCTCTAATGATCGCGTCCTTGGAACTAGCAATTTACGCTCACAATTACATGACAATCAGGGTCGCTATGGTTCAAATAACTCTTAAACGTGATGCTACCGACAAGTCAATATGCGTAACTCCTAAGAGCCGCCCGTCGCTCCGAAATGTACCGAATTCTCAATCGATCGATTTTGAGTGCGAAGTAAACTTCAAGAGTAGAGGCCTGATATTTAAGGATTCCATTATTAATATATTGGATGACGTCTCATCGGGGACAATAAAGATAATTTAGCGCTCCACATGAATTAGAAAAGTAGAATTTGGGACTATCAAGTGGAAATCACCATTTTGCCTCCCGAGTGTTTGTTCTACCATTTGGAATTAAATGAGGGCATTTCGGCCTTTCAATCCCCTACCCTCTTGGCCAAAAATATTTAGAGGCATATTAGCCAATTTACCATGTGCTAAATATTTCCTCAAAAACCCCATTAACCACTGCTACTATCTATGTAAGATTTGCACTCCACCATCTTGTCACTCACACTGCTCTCCTTCCCTCTTGATTTTGAACCACCCACTCACTCTCTCCCTCTCCTCTTTGGCTAAACACTCCTCCATTTCCCTCTCACTCTTTCGATTTTCTCTCCTCCCCGTCGGTTGCTCACCGCCCAAACGCCGCCTCTTGCGTCACCACCGTGACGTACCCGGCCATCATCACGCCACCACCAAGCCACCACGAACCACCGCCCTCGATCGCTTGAATCGCCGCGGACTTCCGCCCGGAACCGCCCAAAAACCACTGCTGCCCTCACCGATTTTTGTGGGCTGTTCTAGCTCATCCTTGAGGTGAGTGATCCTAGAGACTTGAGAGGTCTTAGGCGAGTATTTAACTAAGTTTTAAGAATGAATTCTTGGCTAAACTTGTGGTGCTTTGTTGAAAACCCAATTAGCTCCCTTGTGCTTAGATCTGGTCGAGCGAAGTGGAAGTTCATTCTCCGATTTTTCTTCATCAAATCAAGTTGTAAGTGATTCCTTAACCGTTTCCTAAGACTTTAGGTTACTAAGGGACGCCATGGTTGTGAAATGTGGAAGTTTTGCGGGCGAAGTTAGGAGAGGTGAAATCTGCCATTTTCGGATCTAGTTGAGCAACGGGCTGTTCATGCTTGAATGAGGTGTTTCCATGCTTGAAATTGGTGAAATATGGGTTTTGGTATCATGTGGATTGAAGGGCGCTTATGACTTGACAATTTCCGAGCTAAATCGTGTGATTTGAGGGCTTTTTAGCTCCTACGTACATTGGTTAGGAAATGAATAAAAAATTCTGGTTTCGGTGACTTGGATAATGCCTAGGAACTGAATCACCATGTCTACTTGGCTTGTGGATTTTTATCCCTAAGGCTTGTGCTTGGATGCCTTGAAATGCTTATTGTGAGTTTTAAGCTTGAATGGAACAATGGTTGTATCGATTGTGGGATTACTTAGCTTGAGTGTGAAAATCCTGTTATACATGTGTTGAGGGCATGGATGCTCCTTATAGCCAAGCTATATCGATATTATAAGTCGTGTTCAATTAGTTCGTCGTAGTCCGAATAAGAGTGCCGTGTTCGTCTAATTGTCGGAGACTTAACCCGGTCGTGTTCTTTAATGTCCAAGACCTTGTTTATAAGGGGGTTGTGTTCTTTAATGTCTGAACCCTACGTATTTACTAATGTATGTGGTCGTGTTCCTTTAAGGTCCGAGACCCAACATATATTTTTTGCCGTGTTCTTAAATGTCCGAGGCCTTAGTGAATCGAATTGGTGTGCGACCAAGTGATATGTGATGTGAACTCATTTGCCCTAAATACAAAACTTAACTCGATTGCCTTGACAGGATCCTTGATTCCTTGGTTGTATGGATTAACTTGCTATTGTTGTAGTATGGATGCTCATTCATGTTAGTGCCAAACTGATTGATGTTGCCTCGTGCCTGTGTTTTCAAATTTGTCTAGAGGTACTAGGGTCTTAGGTTAGGGTTAGGTTTCGCTTATTGAGATGTTTATCTCACCCCGTCCTAGGACCCCTTTTTCTTCAGACCCCGACCTTAACTTATTCAGATACCGATAATTTTTGGCTACCAAGGGAGTTTGAGTCGGTCGTTACTGAGTATAGAGTAGGACCCGACTAGACGTATTACTAGAGAGCTAGTACACATTGGGAGGACGATGCGAGGGAACGTTGGATACCGTACACTTTCATATCCTGGACTTATTAGGAGGGTGATGTACTTAGCAGACCCTCGAGGGAGGACGTTATCCCGGGAGGATGTTTTGGAAGTTGCTGGACCTCGAAACCTATTGACTCGCCTACTAGACTCCCTACTTGAGAACCCATGGTTGGTCCCGTTCTGTGCCAAGGACCCCGTCGCATGTCCAACCCCATATGGATGGAGGTATTCTGGAGCCTAGAGATGCCGTTGACGATCCGATTGATGTCTCGAGTCCGAGCCTATGTGGAACCCGATAGAGCCTGTAGAGGAGCCTGATGAGGGAGATGAGGACGAGTAAGATATGATTCTTTTGGATGAGGACGAGTAAGATATGATTGGAGTCGATGAGGCAGGTGTTGCTTGTGAGCCCGCACCTCCCGCCGATGCCACGACCGACGATGATGTCTCGATCCCGTAGATGATCTTAGAGATCGACTCTTTTTGTACCCCGGAAGTGTGACGAGTGGTTGGCTTAGGATAGACCTTGACTTTTGGTGCCTTGCATCGTTCCACCATTTATTAGTCGTTTACGTGTTGATATTATTTTGTACGAACCGGCCTATGACATTGTATTATCTACGTGTTGCTCTTATGTTTCCCCGAGTCATTCTGGTTTTGCACGGGTTATGTTATTTGCTTCCGCATGCACATTGCATCTCGCGTACATTATGTCTATAATTCGATCCTAGCGAGTTCGCGAGTGAGAAAAGGAACCATCGGAGGGATGATCACGCGTTCGCAAGGGCGCGGGCGTGACATCTCTTATGAAAGCAAAGTAATGATCGGCAATGGTTTGGGTAGACATGGCCAAGGGATCCACAACCCTATTGAACTTAGAGGCCAGTCCCATACAACCGGTTTGGGATACCGAGGACGTGGCCATCCTGGACATGGCGGGCGACATGCGATGGGTCATGGTAAGCTGGAATGTAATCCTTTACCCCCAATCTGTACACCACCTTCCAATCAGCTGGAGAGGTCGGTGGTTACAATGAGATAGCTCAATTTGAAGATGATCTAGGGATTGTGGTCCCCGACTCACCGAAGGACCAAGGTGCTTTGTTCTTTGAGCTGATGGACCCGGACGACGACAAAGCTGATAATGGAATCCCTCATGTTGCTGGATGGTTCGATGATTTGACCATTGCTGCCGTATTTGAGGATCCCATGCAAATTGATGGAACACCTAAAGAGGAGCCTTACATAGTGCCTAGACCCCTAAGGCCGTTAGTGAATACTATATTCGACGATCCACTAGAGGTTTTAGATTCGTAGCAACACCTTTTATGTTTATGCAATCCCCGCGTATGATATTTCTTGCTTTTAGGAGTCTAGATTGCATCACTTTTTTAGGATTTTCATTTCCATGTTATATTGCACTTTTCAATTTCCCTTTCCAATAAGATGCAATGCATTGATTTCATTATCAATAATGTGACATTCTAAATTCCGACCCTATTTCGAAGTTTATGAGCATCGATGTATTTTAGTAATTTCGCTCGGAATTGATCTCTCCAAAGTTAACGGACCAAAAAGGGAATGGCTAAATGGGATCTAAGTACGTGGACTAAAGAACTCTACTGTGGATTTGTCCCCCGACCATGAGGATTGTCACTGGTATATTTTGGGCTATCGTGGGCCGATCCAAGATCGGCCTCGAGAACAATTTGCTAGCATTATGTAATTGGTTCGCGGATGATTCCGATTAACCATAGTATAATTTGTAAATCAACCTGAACCGACCTCGATGATCGCGTCCATCGAACTAGCAATGTACCCTCACAATTACATGACAATCGGGGTCGCCATGGTTCGAATAACTCTTAAACGTGATGCTACTAACAAGTCGATACGCGTAACTCCTAAGAGCCGCCCGTCGGCCCGAAATGTGCTGAATTCTCAATCGGTCGATTTTGAGTGCGAAGTAGACTTCGAGAGTAGAGGTCGGATATTTAAGAATTCCATTATTAATAAATTGGACGACGTCTCATCGGGGACAGTAAAGATAGTTTAGCGCTTCACATGAATTAGAAAAGTGGAATTTGGAACTGCGAAGTGGAAATCACCATTTTGCCCCCGAGTGTTTGTTCTACCCTTTGGAATTAGATGAGGGCGTTTTGATCTTTCAATCTCCTACCCTCTTGGCCGAAAATATCGTGGGGCATATTGGTCAAGAGTGCTCTTGCAAGACCAATTTACCATGTGCTAAACATTTCCCCAAAAACCCCATTAACCACTATTACTATTCACCCACTATTCATGTAAGAATTGCACTCCACCATCTTGTCACTCACATCCCTCTCTTTCCCTCTTGATTTTGAACCACCCTCTCACTATCTCTCTCTCCTCTATGGCTAAACACTCCCCCATTTCCCTCACACTCTCATTCTCTCACTCTTTGGGTTTTCACTCCTCCCCCACTGGTTGCTCATCGCCCGAATGCCGCCTCTTGCGTCACCAGCGAGAGGTACTCCGGTAACCATCACACTACCACCAAGCCGCCATGAACCACTACCCCTCGGCCGCTTGAACCACCGCCGACGGCCTCCCAAAAATCGCTGCTGCCCTCACCGATTTTTGTGGACTGTTCTAGGTTATCGTTGATCCTAGAGACCTAGTTTAAGTCTTGAGAGGTCTTAGACTAGTGTTTAACTAAAGTTTAAGAGTGGATTAGTGGCTAAACTTTTGATGCTTTGTTGAAAACCCAATCAGCACCCTTGTGCTCAGATCTGGTCTTGCGAAGTGGAAGTTCATTCTCCGGTTTTTCTTCATCAAACCAAGTGGTAAGTGATTCCTAACCTTTTCCTAAGGCTTTAGATTGCTAGGGGTTGCCATGGTTGTGAAATGTAGAGGTTTTGTGGGCTGATTTGTGGGCGAAGTTAGGAGAGGTGAAATCAGCTATTTTCGAATCTAGTTGAGCACCGGGCTGTTCATGCTTGAATGAGGTGTTTCCATGCTTGAAATTAGTGAAATATGGGTTGTGGTATCATGTGGATTAATGGGTGCTTATGACTTAGCAATTTTGGGGCTAAATCGTGTGATTTGAGGGCTTTTTAGTTCCTACGTACATTGGTTAGGAAATGAATAAAAAATTCTAGTTTCGGTGGCTTGGATAGTGCCTAGGAAACGAATCACCATGTTTACTTGGCTTGCGGATTTTTGTCCCGAAGGCTTGTGCTTGGATGCCTTGAAATGCTTATTGTGAGTTTTAAGCTTGAATGGAACATTAGTTGTATCGATTGTGGGATTACTTAGCCTGAGTATGGAAATCCTGTTATACATATAACTAAGCTATATCGATATTATAAGTCGCGTTCAATTAGTTTGTCTAAGGTCGATTAAGAGTGCCGTGTTTGTCTAATTATCCGAGACTTAATCCGGTCGTGTTCTTTAATGTCCGAGATCATGTTTATAAGGGGGATCTTGTTCTTTAATATCCAAGACCCTACATATATTTTTGGCCGTGTTCTGAATGTTCGAGGCCTTAGTGAATCGAATTGGTGTGCGACGAAGTGATATGTGATGTGAACTCATTTGCCCTAAATACAAAGCTTAACTTTATTGCCTTAACATAATCCTTGATTCCTTGGTTGTATGGATTAACTTGCTATTGTTGTAGTATGGATGCACATTCATGTTAGTGCCAAACCGATTGATGTTGCCTATGCCTGTGTTTCCAAATTTGTCCCGGAGGTACTAGGGTCTTAGGTCGGGTTAGGTTTCGCTTATTGAGATGTTTATCTCACCCCGTCGTGGGACCCCTTTTTCTTCAGACCCCGACCTTGACTTATCCGGGATGCCAATACCTTTTGGGCTACCGAAGAAGTTTGAGCCAATCGTTACCGAGTATACAAGGTAGGACCCGACAGACGTATTACCAAAGAGCCCAGTACACTTTGGATGGACGATGCGAGCGAACGTTGGATATCGTACACTTTCATATCCTGGACTTATCGGGAGGGTGATGTACTTAGCGGGCCCCCGAGTAAGGATCGCCGAGAACTAATATCCCGACCATAAGGATCGCCGAGAGTACATTCTAGGCCATGCAGTCGATCTAAGATTAGTGTCGAACAATCCGCTAGCTTTGTGTGATTGGGACGCGGGTGATTCCGCTAGACCATAGCATGATTTGCGGATGTCCTCGAATTGATTCCGGACGATCGCGTCCCGCATGGACCGGTAGTTTCCCTCGCGATTACTTGACAAACCGGGATCGCCATGGTTCGAATAATTCTTAAACGTGATAAAAACCACGGGTCGATACACGTAGTTCCCGAGAGCCGCTTGTTAGTCTCGAGATGCATTGAAACTATGATCGGCTAATTTTTAGCGTGAAGTGGACTTCGAAATCGACGGTCGGGTATTTGAGAATTCCAATGCAAATAAATTGGATATCGCCTCACCAGAGTTAATAAGGATTTTATATCGCCGTATGAGTCGAGAAAAAGTGGAAATCGGACCGCGGCCGAAGTGCACTCCGGTCCCGAATTTCGTTCGGCATCTTGAGAAATCGCGAAGGAAATTCGACCACCCCACTTCAGCCGAAATTGACAAGAGAAATTGGAGGGAAAAGTGCTCTTGAAAGTTCAAGTCCCAAGAAACCCCAAAAGCCCCATTTTTCCCAAAAACCCCACAACCACTTCTACTATTCATGTCATATAACCACCCCATCATCTTGTCACTCTTGATGGATGGCTAATCACTCAATCTCACCCTCTCTCCTCTCTTATGGGCTGAAGCAACCTCCCCCTCTCATTCCCTCACTTCCATTTTCACTCAAAATCTCACGCTCACTCTCTCTCACACCCGACTCTCTCTCGGCATCCCCATCTCCGGCGGTCACGAGGAGCTGCAGCCACCACCAAACCGCCTCACTCACCCTCTTTGGACGCCGGTGCAGCGGATTAAGGTAAGGGGGGGCTGTTCGCCGGTTTTACTCCCTCATTTGAAGGTAAGGAGCTAGAGTCTTGCCATAATCTTCTAGGGTAGTTTAAGCAAGGTCCATGGGTGGATTTTAGGTGGATTTCTTGAGCTAAAGTTGGTGTTTTCTTGCTTGAACCAAAGGAGGCAGATTAGGTCAGGTTCTGGTCGCGCGAGTTCGCCGCTCATCCGCCGGGTTTTCTTCACCAAAAGGACTTGTAAGTGGCTCCTAATCCTTCCTTAGGACTATGGGATACTAAGGGGCTTGATAGGTTGTGGATTAGGTTCTTATGTGGGCTGTTTTGGGTGTGAAATAAGGGGGACCGGTTCTGGAAATCTGACCAGCTGTTGTTCCAAAAGCTTGGCTGATAAATGAGTATGTTCCTAGTTGATTTGGATGTTAAATGATGGTCTAAGATGTGGGTTACGGGCTGAGCATGTTAGGTTCGGCCTTAGGCGTGATTTAAAGGCGAATTGTTGCTTGTTGTGAGGTCGTTTGTTATCGCCAGAATCATTGTGGAAATCGTAGAAATTTCTGAGTTGGAGCCATGATATATTCAGTTATGAGAGTGAAATGTGATATTATGCATTGGAATACGTGCCGGACCGATTGTAAATTCGATTAGATTGAAATGAGGCTCTATGTGGTTTAGCCGGGCCGAGTAGAATTTAGTACATTATGAGTATGTCATAGTGATGAGAAATTTATATGCGAACTCGAATATGTCAATGTGGGAATTGGCTAAATTGTGATGCGCGAAACCATGTATTAGGTAGCGTGATCAAATTGTTGTGAATTGAGCTTATCCGTTATACTTGATCATGAAGTTAGTAGATGAGACGCCCTAAATGTGGCAAGTATGAATACTAGAACCCCGATGCGTACTAACGCGGGGTTTATAGCCGATTGTATATTACTATGATATATCCTATATGCAATCATACCCGGATGCGTTAAACGCGGGGGCCGTGCCCGTCCCGATGCGTTAACGCAGGACCGACCCGATGCGTTATTATGCGGGTCTATGAATTGAGCTCATAAGTATGTATACTTATTAAGCTCGATGCGTTATTACGCGGGCCCGAATACTAAGAATCTGTTATTAAGCCAAATGCGTGTTTACGCCGGCCGGATTATTGAAAGTGTGTACTATAGGCCCGAGGCGTTGGGACGTGAGCTTGAGAATTGATTGTTTGAAATTAATGCCGCGTATGATCGTTTAGTGATAGTGCCTAAGTCGAAAGCCCCGTAGTAATCGTGACCTAACTATTGCTTTAGGAATTATGTTGTGCCGATTTGAGCTAGTCATATGTGTAGAATAATTTGTATGTGATTGTCTAGTTGATTGTGGTAGTTAGTTTGCTCGGATGTACCATACCCTAGGGTCTGCTTAGATCCACCTTACTCGGGATGTAATCTCACCCCTATGTGGGACCCACTTTTCGGACCATCGACCCCGAAGATGCCGGACGCTTTTGACCGCCGAAATATTTTGAGTCCGTAGTCACCGAAGTATCTAGTAGGTCCGGACCGTGTGTACTATGGAAAGGCCAACACCGTGTGGGTGGATGAGGGAGATGAAAGTTGGATACCGCACATCTTCTTGTCTTGGATGTACAAGGATGGGGACACGCTTTTTTGGGCCACTCGAGGGACTACGTCATACCGCACGAGGCGCCGAGAGCCGTAGGACGAGATGGAGGCCGTCGTTCCCGAGGACTAGTCCGCCGAGCCCGAGCTCCCGAAGCCCGAGGACCCTAGTGAGGCCGGAGAGATCGTGGAGCCGAGGGACGCCGAGGATGACCCCATGGATACTTCCGAATCCGAGCTAGAGTTGGAGTTCGAGGAGTCGAGCCCGAGTATGCTTCACCTACCGCCGAGTCTACGGATGGTGAGCTCGACCCTTAGGATAGTGTGTTGGGTGTTTAGGCGTAGTCAGTCACCCTTTTGAGTTATATTACCCTCGTCGAACTTTTTGTGTAATGTTATATCATTGCTTGTATGAGTGATTATGTTCTATGCTATCGAACCTCTTGTCTTCACAAGTTATTCCGTTTAATTTTATCATTAGGGTGTTGTGTGGTTTCCGCATGTGCATATGACATTACGTTAAGTTTATTGCTGTATCGATCTTGGAAGAAGAAAGTGAATGTTAGGGATGTTGGGGCGCCAAAAGGACACGGGCGTGACATCCTAGTTAAAATTGGTATCGTAGTAAGGTCGGCTCGATCCATGACAATTGAGGTTTGGAGCAATAAGGAGGGATGACTTAGAAGCGACCGAGTAGTGAGACCTTAGGAGATCCACTAGAGTTAGGCACGAAATGCATGACATATGAATTGGCGCTGTGTGTCGGCATATTGGATTGGCATCACCTTTGGTGATTATAAGATTATGGGAGCTTTGTACTTGGCAATCGATTGTTATGGTTTGGTGTCTTGTTTGTTGAATGAATGGCTGGTTGAATGTAATTTTACCGAGTTGCAGATGCGCCTGGACTTAAGGTAAGAGCCTTAACCCTAGAATGTGAACCCCTTGAATGTTTGATTGCTTGTCGTGTGAAGTATTTATCTTGTTGTGTCTGTCACCGTGAGTCGTGACATAGACCTAGTAGGCTAGTCATTAATTTAGGTTTCGACGCTCGAGTGGGGTTATGGGT
Organism: Rhodamnia rubescens; assembly: GCA_021437795.1. Lineage (NCBI taxonomy): Eukaryota > Viridiplantae > Streptophyta > Magnoliopsida > Myrtales > Myrtaceae > Rhodamnia > Rhodamnia rubescens. Next base: position 1,469,247 of record JAILYA010000035.1, read on the forward strand.
GGTTCGGGTGTTGTAAGGATTAACTAAGATGAGCAACAGGACTAGAGAGACAAGGGGAGCTTCTAGCTCAAAGGCGCCCGTAGTAAAGGATCCAAGAATTGCTAAAGTTCTCGTGGCCCTGGAAGGAATCGGTAACTCTGATGGGCAAACAGGCTCGGGAAAGGGCGCCGCGTTGCTCAGCTGCAGAGGCCGTTGTAGCCGCCGCCAACGTGGCAAATGGGAATAATCATAGAGGAGGAAACGGGAATCGCTTGATGAGCCAACCGGTGGAACAATTTCGAAGCTGCGGCCGCCTCGGTTCGATGGTAGTGGAGATCCCGAGATGGAACCTCGATGGCTTGAGAAGCTGGAGAAGGCCTTTGAGGTTCTTGGGTGCACCGATGAGGAGAAGGTGACCCTAGCGGCTTACCGGTTAGAGGGTACCGTCGATGATTGGTGGAAGGCCACCAGAGGAAGAGTATTTCCCGAGGGCGCTACTCTCACTTGGACCGCCTTGACTAAGGCATTTATCCAATGTCGTATGACCCTCAAACCATCGTAATTCTTTCGTCTCTCTCTCCTCTTTCCGTGCATACCTGGATCGCCCCTAACTCCAACCGGACACGTCCCGTATAAGCCAAGGAAGGAAGGTCGGTCATCAAGCCTCCGCCGGCCACCGTACCGCCGAGTTTGAACGGGCATATCTCCCTCATATGATGTCTTTTTGACCTTAAACCACCTCCATTCTCTTCGTCTTTGAGTCCTCTTTGAATCCACACTGACCTTACGTTCATACGATCTCTATAGCTCCCCTGAAGACTTCCGAGACCGTGAGGTACGCAAACAACCAGTTTCGCCGGTGAGAGTTCGTGAGCCTTTAAGCCCTTCCACTTGCTTCCGAGGCCTAGGTAAGTGGCTCTAAACCTTCCTTAGGCTTATGGGATACTATGGGGCTTATGAGGTTATGACATAGCGTGCAAATGTGGGCTGTTTGGGCGTGAATTGTGGGACCGATTTTGGAAAATTCTGACCTGCTGTTGATCCGAAAATTTAGTTGATAAATGAGCATGTTCTTGGTTGATTTGGGCGTTAAATGATGGTCTAAGATGAGCATGCTAGATTCGGCCTTATGGGTGAATTGGATGTGAGTTGTTGCACGTTGTGATATCGTTTGTTATTGTCTGAAATTGTTGTGAAAATTACGAAAATTTATGAGTTTGCACCATGTTATGTTCGGCCATGTGAGTGAAATGTGGTGTTACATGTTGGAGTGCGTGCCGAATCGATTCTAAATTCGATTGGAATAAAATGAGGCTTTATGTGGCTTAGTTGGAGCCGAAGGGAAATTGGTGCATTGTGGGTGTGTCATAGTGATATGAATTTATATGAGAACTCGGGAAATGTCAATGTGCTAGATTGTGATGCGCGGACCATGTGTTAGGTAGCGCGATTGAACCGCTGTGCTATTGGGCTTATTTGTTATACTCGATCATGAAGTTTATTAATGAAGCCTCTAGATGTGAATTATGAGTACTCGTACCTCGAAAATCGCGGGGTTCATAGCCGATTGTATTATACTATGGCATATATGGACACTATGAAAGTCGTGTTCAATTAAGTCGTCCGAGACCAAAGTGAGTCGTATTCGACTAATTATCCGAGACTTATTCCGGTCGTATTCCCCGAGTGTCCGAGACCGTGAATTTAATGGGGCGTATTCCTAAGTGTCTAAGACCCCGGTGTGCATACATGTATATATATATATATATATCTATATGTACAAGCCGTATTCCAAAGAGTCCGAGACTTTGTACCGATTAAGTGAAATCATACTTCGCATTATGACAAGTACATTTTTAAGCCCGATGCATCATTTCGCGGGCCCGAATAGTGAGAATCCGTTATTAAGCCCGATGTGTGTTTACGCGGGCGATTATTGAAAGTGTGTGCTATAAGCCTAAGGCGATTGGGACGCAAGCTTGAGAATTGACTGTTTGAATTGATGCCACGTATGAATTGTTTAGCGATAGTGCCTAAGTCGAAAGCTCCGTAGTATAGGCTTAGATTCACCTTATCGGGATGTAATCTCACCCCTCCGCGGACCCACTTTTTCATACCACCGACCCCGAGGATGTCGACGCTTTTTGGACTGGCCGAAGGATTTTGTGTCCGTAATCACCGAGTATCCAAAGAGGTCCGGACCAAGTGTACTATAGAAGGGCTAACCCCGTATGGGTCGATGAAGGAGGTGAAAGTTGTATACCGGACATCTTCTCGTCTTGGACGTACAAGGATGGGGACACACTTTTTGAGCCATTGAGGGACTGCGTCATACCGGGACGAGGTGCTGAGAGCCGGGCAGACAGATGGAGGCCGTCGTTCCCGAGGACGAGTTCGTCGTGAGCCGGAGCTAGTAGCCGAGCCGGAGCACGAGGACCCCGGTGAGGTCGGAGAGATCGTGGAGCCGAGGGATACTTCGAATCCGAGTTGGAGTTGGAGTCTAATGAGTCGAGCCCGAGCACGCTTCACCGCTGCCGAGCCACTACGGATGGTGAGTCGACCCTTAGGATAGTATGTTGGGTGTTTAGGTAGTAGTCACCCCTTTTGAATTGTATTACCATCGTCAAACCTTTTTGTGTAATGTTATGTAATTGCTTGTATGAATGATTATGTTCTATGCCATCGAACCCCCGTGTCTTCTTAAGTCATTATGTTTAATTTTATCATTAGGTGTTATGTTGCTTCCGCATGCGCATATGGCGTTACGTTATGTTTAATTGCTGAGTCGATCCGAGAAGAACAAACTTAATGTTAGGGATGTTGGCGCGTCGAAAGGACACGAGGCGTGACAATCACCCTCTCCAAAGGTCCAGGATATGAAAGTGTACGGTATCCAACGTTCGCTTGCATCGTCCACCCAAAGTGTACTTGGCTCTCCGGTAATACGCCTGGTCGAATCATACTTTATACTTAGTAACGATCGAGTCAAACTCCTTCGGTAGCCCAAAAAGTATCGGCATCTGGATAAGTCATGGTCGGGGTCCGTAGAAAAAGGGGTGCCACGACGGGTGAGATAAACATCTCATATGAATGAGCATCCATACTACGACAATAGCAAGTTAATCCATACAACCAAGGAATCAAGGATTCTGTCAAGGCAATCAAGTTAAGCTTCGTATTTAGGGCAAATGAGGTCACATCACATATCACTTGGTCGCACACCAATTCGATTCACTAAGGCCTCGGACATTAAGAGCGCGGCCAAAAATATATGTTGGGTCTCGGACCTTAAAGGAACACGACCACATTCATTAGTAAATACGTAGGGTCTTGGACATTAAAGAACACGACCCCCTTATAAACACGGTCTCGGACATCAAAGAACACGACCAGGTTAAGTTTCGAAAAATTAGACGAACACGGCACTCTTAATCGGCCTCGGACTAACTAATTGAACATGACTTATAATATCGATATAGCTTGGTTATAAAGAGCATCCATGCCCTCAACACATGTATAACAGAATTTCCACACTCAAGCTAAGTAATCCCACAATCGATACAACCAATATTCCATTCAAGCTAAAAACTCACAATAAGCATTTCAAGGCATCCAAGCACAAGCCTTAGGGACAAAAATCCAAAAGCCAAGTAAACAAGGTGATTCGATTCCTAGGCACTATCCAAGCCACCGAAATCAGAATTTTTATTCATTTCCTAACCAATGTACGTAATAGCTAAAAAGCCCTCAAATCACACGATTTAGCCCCGAAATCGCCAAGTCATAAGCACCAATCATTCCACATGATACCACAACCCATATTTCACTAATTTCAAGCATGGAAATAACTCATTCAAGCATGAACAGCCCAAGTGCTCAACTAGATCCCCGATTGGGGTTATGGGTGGTTCGGGTGTTGTGAGGATTAACCAAGATGAGCAACGGAACTAAAGGAACGAGAGGAGCTTCTAGCTCAAGGGCACCCGCTGTAGAGGATCCTAAAATTGATGGAGTTCTTAGGGCCCCGGGAAGAGATTGGTAACCGATGGGCGAGTAGGCTCAAGAAAGAGGCTGCTGCCGTCGCTCAGGCCGCCGGGCTGCTATGGGCTGCGCCAATGTAGCGAATGGGAATAATCATGGAGGAGGAAACAGGAATCGCCCGATGAGTCGCCTGGTGGAGCAATTTCTAAAGCTAAAGCCAGCTCGGTTAGATGGTGCTTGGAGATCCCGAGATGGCACCTCGATGGATTGAGAAGTCGGAGAAGGCCTTTGAGGTTCTTGGGTGCACCGATGAGGAGAAAGGTGACCCTAGCGGCTTACCAGCTAGAAGGTACCGCCGATGATTGGTGGAAGGCCACAAGAGGAGGAGTATTTTCCGATGGCGGTGCTCTCACTTGACCGCCTTTACTAAGGCATTTAATGGGAAGTATTTCTCGGAGACCGCTTAGGAGCGGAAGTTGGTAGAGTTCCAACAACTTCGCCAAAACCAGTTAATGATCGACCAATATGAGGCGGAGTTTGCTAGGTCATCGAGGTACCCACCGAGGATGGTGGAGAACTCGATAGACAAGGCGCAAAGATTTAGAGATGGACTGAGGCTTGACCTTCGTAGTTAGATGATTGCGCCGAACCCGAGGACTTATGAAGAAATGTATGAATGAGGTCGGATGATTGAAAGAGATATGAAGGAAAGGGTTGCCGCATCCGGTTCACACCGATTGTATTATACTTTGACATATATGGATATTATGAAAGTCGTGTTCAATTAAGTCGTCCGAGACCAAAGTGAGTCGTGTTCGACTAATTGTCCGAAACTTATTCCGGTCGTGTTCCTAGGTGTCCGAAACCGTAAATTTAATGAGGCGTATTCCTAAGTGTCCGAGACCCCAGTGTGCATACATGTATATATATATCTATATGTACAAGCCGTGTTCCTAAGAGTCCGAGACTTTGTACCCATTAAGTGAAATCATAATTATGCATTATGATAGAGTACATTTTTAAGCCCGATGCGTGTTTACGCGGACAAGATTATTGAAAGTGTGTGCTATAGGCCCGAGGCGGTGGGACCCGAGCTTGATAATTGACTCGTTTGAATTGATGCCACGTGTGATCGATTAGTGATAGTGCCTAAGTCCAAAGCTCCGTATGTGTAGAATAATCTGTATGTGATTGCCTAGTTGATGGTGGTAGTTAGTTTACTCGGAGGTACCATACCCTAGGGTCGGCTTAGATCCACCTTATTGGGATGTAATCTCACCCCTCCGCGGGACCCACTTTTTCGGACCACCGACTCCCGAGGATGCTGACGCTTTTTGGATCCGTAAAAGATTTTGAGTCCGTAGTCACCGAGTATCCAAGAGGGTCCGGACCAAGTGTACTATAGAAGGGCTAACACCGTGTGGGTCCATGAAGGAGGTGAAAGTTGGATACCGCACATCATCTCGTCTTGGACGTACAAGGATGGGGACACGCTTTTTGGGCTATTGAGGGATCGCGTCATACCGGACGAGGCGCCGAGAGCTCGCGGACGGATGGAGGCCGTCGTTCCCGAGGACAAGTCCGCATAGCCGGAGTCGATTCTGAGCCGGAGCTCCCTGAGCCCGAGTGTCGCGACCCTCTCGAATTTTTCTTTTCGGAGCTGCGGTTCGGGGTTAATGATCCGCGCCCTTTTCGGACCACTCGTTGATAGCGGGATCTTAGCGCGCGGGTCTCTCCCAAGACCCGTTACTCGAATCGCGATGTGGAATTTTTTTTTTTATCGAGATCGACCTTAGTGTGGTCGGGTGGCATGTATACATGAATTTGGAGCCACCACCGATCGATTCTGCGAAAATCGGAGATTTAGGTCCGAGGACTTGGTTACGCCGAGATTTACATCGACGCCCTTTCGGTTACCGAATTTGAGTGATTTTCTAACCTAAGAATTCATGCGAGATGAAATTTCGGGTGAGGTAGGCCCTAATGATCTAAGGTATCATGCAGACGGGAATTTACTACCCTAACAAATCACAATGAGAAATTTAATGTGCAATCAAAATAATCACAGCCAAATCAAACAATCAATCAAGTAGACACGTCTAAAATGCTCCTATCGGCCCACAAAAAAAAAAAAAAAATGAAAAAATCAATTTTGAAACTGGGATGGTTCGGGAAAATTTGGGGCGGAAGGCCCAAAAGGATAGAACGGTCATTTTTGGGAGTTCGGGACCCAAAAAACATGAAATTGGGGTCGGGCCAGTTGAATGTGGCCATTTCCCATTTTTTGTGATTTTTCAGAATTTTTCTAAATTTTCTAAATTTTTTGGAATTTTTATTTATTTTCTAAAACAAATGGGAATTTTCCGGATTAGTGTAAATTGACCCTCGAAACTTCGAAAAAAAATCGATCCAAACTATATGAGTCCCGAATCGACCTAAGTATTTTTAGAAATTTTTTTTGAAAAAGACTGGGAATTTTTGTGAATTTTTTATGAATATTATTGATTTTTTTTGGATTTTTAGAAAACTTTTATGAATTTTTTATTAATTTTTTCGAACCGGGTCAACCCGGTCAACCCAACCCCGACCCGGCTCGGACCCGCTCGACATTAAACGACGCCGTTTCTATTTTTGTTTATATTTTTTTTTATTTTTTAAAACTATTTTCCAATATCCAAAAATACAAAAATAAATGGACGGCCACGATTAAACCCGGAATTGATCTCGGCCGTTTGTTCAATTAAACTCACGTACGCTTCGCTACACCGGATCTCGTCTACTCCGTGCACAAAACGAAGCCGCATCGCCTTTCTTCCTAAACAACGTCGCTCACCATTTATGTAAAATGACACCGATCTGAAAATAAAAAAAAACTAATCCGACGGCCCAAAATCAAACTAGACTAATTATCCCGGCCGTTAAATCAGATCTCGATTCGGCCCGCCGAGTCGGCGATGACCTGGACCAATCACACGACGCCACATCGATCTGTTGACTCGGCTGACGGCCACGTCGCCTTCGTCTTCTTCCTCGTGACGACGACGCGACGGACGGCCAGGACTCCTCCGATGAGATCTCGACGGAATGACGCGAAACCACTTCCAATCGACTCGCCCGAACCTCTAGATTAACATATCTCACAATCATGCAATTCTATCGGCTAAATTGCGAATATAATGCTAAATACGTAACGACAACTCGTAGTTCAATCGTGTAATATAGAGCATAATAGATCAATTCCGTCACACACAAGCATCATAGGAAGTTCGTAACACTTACATAGAGCTCCGATTAAGCTCGCAATGGCTAGAATCGCCCTGGCTGAAGTTCGACTAGACCACGACCGGTTGAAGGCTCGACTCGAGGTATTCGAACGAAATCAATACAAAATGGAGATGCAATCATGGTTAGTGTTGTTCGAGGATCAAAACGTACACATCAATTGCAACGATCATGCTCATGATCGAGCTATGCCATGAATGCACCGAGTTGAGTTCGAGAGATCGACTCACCAGTTAGATTCAAAACGTACACATCAATTAGATTCAATTTTTGATTTTTCTTGAGGTCAATATGAAAAGAGAATTAAAATAAAAATATTGGAAAATTTTCTGTATTTTTGTGATCTCAAAAATATTTACTTGTGTACCTACATAAGCTTAAACCCGATTTTCAAATTTCAAAGGAGAGGGTGCCATTTCGAGGACCTAGGTTTACCGGTGTACCTACGTAAACTCAAACCCGATTTTGCAAATTTCAAAGAAGAGGGTGCCATCTCGAGGATCTAGGTTTACTAGTGTACCTACAAAAGCTTAAACCCGATTTTCAAATTTTAAAGGAGAGGGTGTCATTCTCGAGGACCTAGGTTTACTAGTGTACCTACGAAGCTCAAACCCGATTTTCAAATTTCAAAGGAGAGGATGCCATTTCGAGGATCTAGGTTTACTAGTGTACCTACGTAAGCTCAAACCCGATTTTTAAATTTTAAAAGAGATGGTGTCATTCTCGAGGACCTAGGTTTACTAGTGTACCTATAGAAGCTCAAACCCGATTTTCAAATTTTAAAGGAGAGGGATTCGAGGACTTGGGAATGCCGTAAGACCGCAGAAAATCCAAGTTAGTTTGATCTTCGAAATGTAATTATTTCGAGGATTTAGGAACACCGGGAAACACCGCAGAAAATCCAATCAAACATCATTAGAATGGCTTTCGAGTAATCCAATGGGTTGAGACCCTTGGTTATATGATAAAAGAGTGGTAATTCCAAATTCGGGGAGTAACTTAAGAATTCCATACAAATTTTCAACGTGTATTTGTGAAGGAAACGTGCTCAAACACGAGTTCAAATCTCCATTGGGGTGAATTTTGAATGTCCAGCCCGAGTATTCTACAAAAGGGTTGTCTTAAAAGTTTTTTAACAAGATTTTTCTTCATCCAAGAGGGCTTCTCACCATTTGGGAAGGTTTTTCCCGAAACCTCGGATCCGCTCACGGAAACCTAACCTTGGGGTTTGGGGATCATTCGAGATGTATACAATCCGACCGATCGTAGAAGGCAATTAAAAGGGACTGTAATTTAGGCTAGGTCAAAGGTTTATCAAAGGATTTTCATTTCGAGGCTAAGAAGTGAATTTTAATTGGAAACAACTTCTCCGGATTTACAAGTCAAGAATCCTCGAAGACGCGATAAGACGTAATTGTACTTACCTCTTTAAGCGGTAGCTTCCTGTGTGATCTCTTATATCAACCTCGAGACACCTCTAGATCGAAAGGTTTTTGGTGATCGGATGTAACTTGGTTCAAGGTTGACTTTTTGAGAAAGGCCGTATTTTGAAAAGATGGGTGAACTTGGGTGATCACTTTGATATTTTTATCAGCAATCACTTACTTTGAGAAAGCTTCATGCACATTCTTTTTTCAGTTGACTTTGAGGATTTTCCTCTTTTCATCATGATTTTTGAAACTTTGCTTTTTTACAAGTGGCTTTTTCATGGGCTTTGGCCTTGCTTTTACCAAGCACTTTGCTTTTGCTAGCCCTTTTGTTTCTTGTCATTGATCGGCTCTTTTCAAGACTAGGATCGAAAATTCTTCCGATTACGCTTTTGACTTATCGCTGGTAATTCCTTTGTTTTGCCCTAGTATAGAAAGGTGATCACTAACAATGGTTTAGAAATGAAGATTATGAAGGCTCAAATTGGCTTATCAAAGGATAAGTGTTTGGGTATATAGAAATGGAATACTTTTCTTCACTTGAAGGTGTTCTAAGTCTCTCGCAAGAAATCACCCAAAGCTATCTCAAAAAGATTGATGCAAGTTAGCACAATAAAGTTTTACCTTAATCTTTTCTCCGAGGGATCCCCCAATGAACCTCCAAATATGCCCTAGTGTGGGGTGGTTCTTTGACAGGGTTTTATCTAGAAAATTTCTCCTTTTGGTTCGTAATGGTTATCAAGGGATATAAGTGTGTAGATAATTTTGAAATGGAAATGCCTTTCGTCATTTCGATCCATGTAATCAACGCGAATGATCCCTACGTCCCAAGATTAAGCTTTTTGCTTTGTCATTTTCACTTATCGCTCAAGTATATCAGGGACGTGTTTGAGGATAAGTTTTGCCTCTTTTTATCTCGAAGGATCATCCTGTTGGAAAGCCTTCAAAACCTACCCTTTTGTAGGATCTCAAGGTGTTTTCATCAAAAATTCAACATTTGCAAAAGTTTTCATCAAAAGGTGTATCCAAAAGGTGTTTCGAAACTTGAAAGAGGTGTCTCTTTTAAAAATGGAAGTGAGTATTTTTTCAGGAAGAGAGCCCAAACCCGCCTCCTTCAGATGTCGATTCCCGTTTCCCGCATAAAAAGGAAACGATTAGTTAGAGATGTTCGAAATTTAAAATAAAAAACGACTCCCTCGTCTTATCAATCGCTCTACCGGATCTTTGATGACTCCAGGCTTTCCCGTAAAAACAAACATACGCAAATGCATATATGCAGATGTCATGCGAATGCAAATTTCATGTGACTCGGATTCGCTCATTTATCACTTCGAAACTTGATTTCATTTCGTGGATAATACTTCTTTACTAAGATTCGCATTTACCGGACTTGCCAATTCTTCTTCATCCATATTTACAAGAATAAGAGTTCCTCCGGATAAAGACCTTCGAATCACGTAGGGGCCTTCATAATTTGGCGAAAACTTGCCTCCCGGGTATTGAGTATTTGGGAGCATTTTCTTCACAATTAGTATCCCCGCTTCAAAATTTCTAGGCTTGACCTTCTTGTTAAAAAGTCTTGGCCACTTTCTTCCGGTAGCTCGACCATGGCAAATAGCGTTTAGTCGCTTTTCATCAATCGGATTTAATTGCTCGTGCCTCCGTCGATTCCACTCACCTTCCGAGAGTTCTACCTCGCATTAACCCTTAAAGAGGGGATTTCAACTTCTATTGGTAGGATCGCCTCCATACCATATATCAATGAGTAGGGAGTTGCCCCCGGTTGAAGTACGAATCGAAGTTCGATAAGGCCATGAGAGCATATGGCAATCTTTCGTGCCGTCTCGATATTTCTCGGCGGTTTTGGCCAATATCTTCTTGATGTTCTTATTTGCCGCATCCACGACTCCATTCATTTGTGGGCGGTAAAGTGAAGAATTGAGGTGTCGTATCTTAAATTGATCCAACAAGTGATTCACAACTTTGTTGTTGGATTAGAGCCATTGTCCGTGATGATTGCTCTTGGGACTCCATATCTCGAGATGATATCCCGTTTGATGAATTTAGCCACATTGTTTGTAGTGACATTGGCATACGAGCCGGCTTCAATCCATTTGGTGAAATAATCGATGGCCACAAGAATAAAACGATGTCTGTTTGAGGCCTTTGGGTTAATAGGCCCAATCATGTCGATCCCCCACATAGAGAATGGCCAAGGTTCCGACATTTGATGTAGTTCGGTGGGCGGCGCATTTATCCTATCGCCATATACTTGGCATTGATGACAGGACCTAACATGTTGATTGCAACCGACTCAATAGTCATCCAAAGAGTACCCGAGTCTCATGATCTTCTTAGCGAGGAGATGGCCATTCATGTGTGGTCCACATTCTCCTTCATGGATTTCTTTCATAATGAGATTTGCTGCTTTGGTATTTGCGCACCTTAGCAAGATTGAATCGAACGACCTCTTGTAAAGGACCCGTCCACCGAGGAAGAACTTAGAGGATATCTTGCTGATGTATTTCTTATCTTCAGGGTTGATCGTTCGCGAGAATTCGCCTTTCAACAGGTAATTTATGATGTCATGATACCATAGTTCTTTATCGGGTTCTTCTTCAATGGCCATGCAAGTATGCAAGTTGATCGAGGATGTCAACCCTTAACGGCTCTATCTCAAGGCCATCTTGCACTTGTAACATGGCCGATAGTGTGGCCAAAGCATCAGCAAAATGATTTTGAGTTCTCGGTAGATACTCGAATGTGATTTCCTTGAAATGTTGGATCGATCCTTCGAGAAATTTATGATAAGGGATAAGCTTAGGATTCTTTGTTTTCCACTCTCCCCGGGTTTGTAAAATGATGAGCATAGAATCTCCATATACCAGCAGCTTCTTCACCTTTAATGAAATGGCCACTTGTAATCCGAGGATGCGGGCCTCATATTCCGAGATATTGTTGGTGCACGGGAACACCAACTTGGCCCTGAGACGGGATAATGTTGACCTTCAAGGGATATTAAAACCGCCCGATGCACGATCCAACGAGATTTACCGCACCATCAAAGTACATTGTCCACTTGTCTTCACATATATTCAGAATTTGGCCTCCATTGTCTTGCTCGGAAACGTCTTTGGGAGGATTTTCAGCCAACATGTCTGCGATCGCTCTTCCCTTGACAGATTTTTGGAGAGAGGTTTTAATGTCAAACTCGAAAGGAGTACTTGCCACTTGGCCATTTTTCCCAACAAAGTTGGTTTTTCCAAAAGATACATGATGGGGTCGTTTTCAGTGATCAATTGGATATGATAATGCAAGGTCTACTCGCCTCAATCTATGGAGGACCCAAACCAGTGCTACGCAAGTCCTTTCTACCGATGAGTACTTGGCTTCAGATTTGGTGAACTTTTTGCTCGGATAATATATGGCCCGTTCCTTTCGATCCTTGGGGTTAGTTTGGGCAAGTAGAGCTCCCAAGGATTCGTCATGAACCGTCGATATAAAGTCAAAGGAACATTAGGGATAGGAGGTACCAAGATCGGGGGTTGTACCAAATATTCCTTGATCTTCTCGAATGCTTGTTGACACTCGGAATCCCATTTTACTTTTGCGTCTTTCTTTAGAAGTTTGAAAAAGGGCTTTACTGTTTCCGACGGTTGTGATATGAATCTGGATATGTAATTCAGCCTTCAAGTAGACCCCGTACTTCCTTAACAGTAGAAGGAGTCCCTATCTCCCATATAGCCTTGATCTTGGAGGGGTCGATTTCAATACCACGATTGCTACGACAAATCCCAGCGGTTTTCTAGATCTGGCGCCGAATACGCATTTCGCGGGATTCGGTTTGAGCTTGTATTTTTTAATCGATCAAATTATTTTCTCAAGACTTGAACGTGATCTTCTCCCAGGTTTAGACTTGGCAATCATATCATCCACATAGACTTCCACTTCCTTGTGTATCATGTCGTGAAAGAGGGTCACCATAGCTCTTCGATATGTTGCCCCCGCATTTCTTAATCCAAAAGGCGTGACTTTATAGCAAAAGATTCCCCATTGGGTGACGAATGAGGTCTTGATCTTGTCTTCCTCTTTCAGCATGATCCGATTATATCCCAAGAAGCCATCCATGAAGGAGAATAATTCAAAGCCCGCGGTGCTATCAACGAGCACATCAATGTACGGTAAGGGGAAATCATTTTTTGGACTGGCCTTGTTTAAATCCCGATAGTCGACGCATATCCGGATCCTCCCATCTTTCTTTTTAACTAGCACAATATTGGCGACCCAATCGGCATATGGGACAGCCTCAATGAACCCCACCTTGAGAAGCTTCATTACTTCTTCCTTGATCTTATCGACAACTCAGGGGTTCATTCTTTCGCATGGCTGGTTAACCTGGTTTGCATGTAGGATTTGTGGGCAAAGCATGTTTTACTATATCTCGGTCCAATCCAGGCATCTCAAAGACGGCGAAGATATCCCGATATTCTTTGAGCAACGCTTTCATTCTCGAGATATCGGTCGCAGATAAATGTCCCCCTATTTTTACTTCCTTAACACAAAGCTAGATCTCCCAAATTGACAACAATGGGCTCTTCGGAAATAGGAGGCTTAGATTCTTCAAAATAATCACATTCCCTTTTAATGTCACTCACATCTGCTTCTTCTATATCAATCTCGTATGCATAATCATCGAGCCGATCCGAGTTACATATTAACTTGTTATGCATGGGTGGGATAACATGCCCGAAATATATCAAGAATGGTTAATATGCGGAAAATAGAATTACAAAATGCATGATCTGTTTTGACAAAATATTTTTTGAATTCCTTTTTGAAAGAAAAGAAGAGAATAGGAAGGAGAATCAATCCTTGATTTTTCGGACGTCCTAGTTCCCAAAATACCATTTTTAAAACCCAAGATCATATGGCGGATCGGGCCTTAATTTCATGGTGTAAGCAATTGTCATCATCGGACCAATCCGTTGTTCCATATGTCTTTAATAAAACTGACGATGATTTTATTGATAGATGCAACTAATGACAAGTACAATACTATACTTCTTGAATCACAAAGCGAGATCCATAGGGTGCTTAGAAGAGAAAGCAAAAAGCTTTAGAAACAAATGCAGTAATTGAAATGCATTAAAGGTAAAGTTCGAAAGAGCCTTTTTACTCGGGGGTGGGAAAGTCGTCATCGAGCCACTCAACGATCACATTCACCCAATTGTCCGAGAATAGGTTGGACAAGTCTCGGCTTTGCATCCTCAAAATATCCTCGTCTTTCCAAGCCATTTACCTCCGTTGGAGAACACTTGCACAAGGGATTTTCGAACATCTTCCCTCTAGCTTTCCATGCATTGGTGCCAATGAAACGGCCACCTTGGTGTCTACGGCGTCCATGGTCTCCATAACATTTGTTTCGACCTCGGCCTCGACCCATACCGCCCTCTATTGTCTCTTTATAGCCCGGACCAACCTTATGGTCATTTGAATCAAGAGCTAAGGGATTACGGATCGCTTGGCCGTACTTCCCTAATCCGGTACCGGGAATGAAACCATTTGTGAGTAGCACTTTTCCCGCCATAGTCGCGGATCTTGACAGCTCTAAGATAACTAACTTTGCATCGGATGGTAGATGCATGATAGATACGATGTCAAAGGTGATAGCTCAACTCATCCCCCTTTGAAGGCTCAATGTGTGGGACTATCCCTTTCGGGGAAGAAGGTACCGCCCCATGACACATGAATCCATGGTCTTCCAAGAAGCAAGGTGAAGGCACTAGGAATATCCGGAACTTGGAACGGTATAGAGAAGGTTACCGGTCCGATAGAGACGTCCGAGTTCAATCTCTCCTACCACATTCTTGGAAACTCCGTCAAAGGACCGGATAGTGGCTTTGGACGTCTTGACAAAAATCTTCGCTTATCGCCAAGCTTCGAGAGTGCACAAATTAAAAAGCCGAGCCGGTGTCAATTAGGACATGAGGTACCTCCTTTTCATGGCACCTTACGACGATATAGAGGGCCTTGTTGTGAACACGCCCTTCCCTCGGGAAGTCTTCATCGGAGAAAGAAATCTGATCCTTTAAAAGGATGGCTCCCACGAAGTCTCCCGGTTGAACTTCATTGATGGTCTCCCGAACGTGTACTTCATCTAATACTTTCGAAAGGGCATTCTTATGCTTCTCCGAATTCTTGAAGAGGTATAGTAAAGAAATTTGTGCGGGCATTTTTCGAAGTTGGTCTACAACTTCATACTCACCTGGTTCTCACAACGGATCTGCAGCTATTCAACCTCTTCGCAGTAGGTGCTTTCTTCTCGGATTCAGCCACTTTCGAGGGATAACATCCTCCCGATCTCATGACTTGCGTCAATCTCATTCGTTCCTTAATCCCAATGTACCGCCTTTGGGTCATATTCTTCCACAAGTGGCTATTTGATTTTCACTAGTTTGACTTCCTCCTGAGGTGATTCCAATGTTGGCGATTTTTCTAAACTAGAAACTTCCCGAGTTATCGACCTTGTTCAGGTCAATCACAAAGCGAATCGGGACATCTACCATCCCGATCATCTCATCTTCATGGATGTTTTCGAGATTATGTTCGGGACATGGCCTCACCGGTATGGCATTCTCTTCATCCAGACGCCTTTGCCTTTCCCTTCTAACTCTTAGGATAATGCCCACAATTCTCATGCCGATATCCACCGGATGTTGGAAGGAGGAATATGTGTATGCGTACATGCGGACGAAATACTCATTGGCGGTGACTTGAGTATGAACTCTAGCATTTCTCTTCCCGATAGCGGCGGTTGCACCATCATCGCGTGCTTTTTCCACCTCCCTGGCGAATAGTTCGAAACTCTCATCCTCACCTTTTCGATGTTTAATAAATTGGCCTTGGTGAAGTACCCTCCGATCTCGGCTTCAAAATGCCATATGAAGTGCTCCGAGAGCTTCTCCAAGCTCGGGACCCAATCTAGGTCGATTGATTAGAACCAAGCCAATGCTAGGCCCGTCAAACTATGCTTGAAATTCTAGATTAACGTTTCATAGTTTTCATGATGGCCCACCGTTTGGCGGAGGTAATACGAAATATATGCCAAAGGACACCTAGTACCGTCACACTTCATGCGGAAGGTCATCCTCAAATTCATCCACTTTCTTTGAAATGTCACAATCAGCTCTTTCAATTCATCCACTTTCTTTGAAATGTCATCGCTTTGTTCTTACAACAGTAGAATTGAGTTGGCGATGACCTGGACCAATCACACGAGGCTACATCGATCGCTGATTGGCTGGCGGCCGCCACGTCGTCTTCGTCTTCTTCCTCGCGACGGACGGCCGGGACTCTTCCGGCTAGATCTAACGGCGAGATCTTGACGGAATGACGCGAAACCACCGCCAATTGACTCGTCCGAACCTCTAGATTAACATATCTCTCGAATCATGCAATTCTATCGCCTAAATTGCGAATATCAAGCTAAACACGGAACGACAACTCGTAGTTCAATCGTGTAATATAGAGCATAATAGATCAATTTCGTCACACACAAGCATCATAGGAAGTTCGGAACACTTACCTCGAGCTCCAATTGAGCTCGCAATAGCTAGAATCGCCTGGTCGAAGTTCGACCGGACCGCGACCGGTTGAAGGCTCGACTCGAGGTATTCGAACGAAATCAATACAAAATGGAGATGCAAACGTAGTTAGTGATGTTCGAGGAACAAAACGCGAGACATCAATTGCAACGATCATGCTCGTGATCGAGCTATGCCATGAATGCACCGAGTTGAGTTTGAGAGATCGACTCACCGGTTTCGGAGGTTGTAGGTCAATGGGAGCTGGTGCGGTCGCTGCCTCTTAGCTCAAGGGCGAGCTTCCGGTGATGATCCGACGCCCGATTCAGCCTAGATTAAGTGGCCCAAAGTCACGAAGCTTCGGTGTGAAGCTTCCGCAATGGCGTCACGCGAGACGCTCTCTCTACTTTTCTCTTTCTCTCTCTATTCCGGTATCGCAGACGAGCACCAATGAGCCTCTCTCCTTGATTCGCGAAGGTTCCCATCCTTTTATACCTCTTTTGAAACCGAGCGCGCATGGGAGAGCCTCGGTAAGCCTCCTCGTGCCTTGGCATGCGCCATTGGTCAGGACGGCGACGGAATCGTTAGGATTCCGTCTATGTCCGCTTGGCCCTCCGTCGATCACAAACGAGCACGAATTGTACTCGGACTTGGAAATGTTGACTTTACGTGCAGCCGTGGCTTTGAGCGCTTCGCCGGCTTTCCTCCCGGCGACCATTGGCCTCGAGGTTAGGTTAAATCGATGCGTACCAACCCGAGGAACTAAGCGCCCACGATATCTTGTTCAATTATAGCCGATTGGTCCTCAATTTGATCGTCAAAATTCATCCTTCAACTTTGCAAAATGGCGCGAGAGTTCTCGGGGAAGATGACACTTTGCGGACCGGTTCGACCCGTCCGACCGACGGTCGACCGGTCTCGAACCGGTTCGGACGTGCAATTTTCAACATTAATCCAAATATGTAGGGAATTTTTGCAATTAATCCTTAAAATTGAACTCGGGGGGTCAAATACTATCTAGAAATGTAATTTTGCCCAAAATCTCTCGATCAATTTCTATGAAAACCCCAAATTTTTCTAAAATTGCAAATTGGGGAAAAGTTCAATTGAGTGGCAAAATGATCAAATTGGATCCAATTACCCTTGCCAATCTATTCAGAGCATATGAAAAACTTGGGAGGCAGTCCAATTTTATTGTGAAAGTCCCTAGATTAAAAGTAATTTCAAAATTAAAAATCCCAAGGACTAAATTGCAAAAAATAATTGGGTATTTTGCCTAAATCGCGTAATTGAGGGCGAAATTGATCAAATTGAAGTTGCAGAGGACCACGATTGAATGTCTTGACTCAAAACATGCAAAATTTGCAAACAAAAAGACTCAAATTGTATTTTTTATGATAAATCAATCCTTAGTGTTATGAAGAAACACCTAAAATTGGATTCAATTTTTTATTTTTCTTGAGGTCAATATGAAAATAGAATTAAAATAAAAATATTTTACATCTTTCTGTATTTTTGTGACCTCAAAAAGTATTTTTTTTTATGAATTTTCTAGTATTTTTCTATTTTCCGAAAATATTAAAAAATGTGAAAAATATGAAAAATTATTTTTTGTTCAAAAATGGTTCCTTATGCTTAGTCAAGGCTCCCAAACTTGATTTTTCAATTTTTATTTATTTTTTATGAATTTTTGAGATTTTTTTAGAAAATAAAACTAAGGAAAATTGATTACCAATCAGGTGTCAACACCGAGGACCCCGGTGAGGCCGGAGAGATCGTGGAGCCGAGGGATGCCGAGGATGACCCAATGGATACTTTCGAATCCGAGCTGGAGTTGGAGTCCGAGGAGTTAGAGCCCGAGTACGCTTCACTTTGTTGAGTCTACGGATGGTGAGTCGACCCTTAGGATAGTATGTTAGGTGTTTAGGTAGTAGTCACCCCTTTTGAATTGTATTATCCTTGTCGAACCTTTTTGTGTAATGTTATGTCATTGCTTGTATGAATGATTATGTTTTATGCCATCGAACCCCTTGTCTTCTTAAGTCATTCTGTTTAATTTTATCATTAGGGTGTTGTGTCGCTTTCGCATGTGCATATGGCATTACGTTATGTTTAATTACTTGAGTCGATCCTGGAAGAAGAAACTGAATGTTAGGGATGTTGGCGTGCCAAAAGGACACGGGGCGTGACAATCACCCTCCCGATAGGTCCAGGATATGAAATTGTACGGTATCCAACATTCGCTCGCATCGTCCACCTAAAGTGTATTGGCTCTCCGGTAATACGTATGGTCGGGTCCTACTCTATACTCAGTAACGATCGGCTCAAACACCTTTGGTAGCCCAAAAAGTATCGGCATTTGGATAAGTCAAGGTTGGGTTAAGTTTCGGAAAATTAGACGAACGCGGTACTCTTAATCGGCCTCGGACTAACTAATTGAACACGACTTATAATATCGATATAGCTTGGTTATAAAGATCATCCATGCCCTCAACACATTTATAACAGAATTTCCACACTCAAGCTAAGTAATCCCATAATCGATACAACCAATGCTCCATTCAAGTTTAAAACTCACAATAAGCATTTCAAGGCATCCAAGCACAATCCTTAGGGACAAAAATCCAAAAGCCAAGTAAACAAGGTGATTCGGTTCCTAGGCACTATCCAAGCCACCGAAATCAGAATTTTTATTCATTTCCTAACCAATGTACGTAATAGCTAAAAAGCCCTCAAATCACACGATTTAGCCCCGAAATCGCCAAGTCATAAGCACCCATCATTCCACATGATATATTTCATCAATTTCAAGCATGGAAACAACTCATTCAAGCATGAACAGCCCAGTGCTCAACTAGATCTGAAAATGGCAAATTTCACCTCTCTTAACTTCGCCCACAAAACTTCCGCATTTCACAACCATGGCGTCCCTTAGCAACCTAAAGTCTTAGGAAAAGGTTAGCAATCACTTACCACTTGGTTTGATGAAGAAAAATCGAAGAATGAACTTCCACTTCGCACGAGCAGATCTGAGCTCAATGGGGCTGATTGGGTTTTCAACAAAGCACCACAAGTTTAGCTACTAATCCACCCTTAAACCTTAGTTAAACACTAGCCTAAGGCCTCTCAAGACTTAAACCAAGTCTCTAAGATCACTCACCTCAAGGATGAGCTAGAACAGCCCACAAAAATCGATGAGGGCAGTAGCAATTTTTTGGGCTATTCGGGCAGCGGTCGGCGGCAGTTCAAGCGGCCGAGGGGCGGTGGTTCGTGGTGGCTTGGTGGTGGCGTGATGGTAGCTGAAGTACCTCACGGTGGTCACGCAAGAGGCGGCATTTGGGCGGTGAGCAACCAGCGGGGAGGAGAGAAAACCGAAAGAGTGAGAAAATGAGAGAATGAGAGTGTGAGGGAAATGTGGGAGTGTTCAGCCAAAGAGGAGAGGAAGAGAGCGAGAGGGTGGTTCAAAATTAAGAGGGAAAGAGAGGGATGTGAGTGACAAGATGGTGGAGTGCAAATCTTACATGAATAGTGGGTGAATAGTAGTAGTGGTTATTGGGGTTTTTGAGGAAATGTTTAGCACATGGTAAATTGGTCTTGCAAGAGCACTCTTGACCAATATGCCCCTAGATATTTCGGCCAAGAGGGTAGGGGATTGAAAGACCGAAATGCCCTTATCTAATTCCAAAGGGTAGAACAAACACTCGGGGGTAAAATGGTGATTTTCACTTCGCAGTCCCAAATTCCACTTTTCTAATTCATGTGGAGCGCTAAACTATCTTTACTGTCCTCGATGAGACGTCGTCCAATTTATTAATAACGAAATCCTTAAATATCCGACCTCTACTCAAGTTTACTTCGCGCTCAAAATCGACCGATTGAGAATTCAGTACATTTCAAATCGATGGCAGCTCTTAGGAGTTACGCGTATCGACCAGTGAGTAGCATCGCGTTTAAGAGTTATTCGAACCATGGCGACCCCGATTGTCATGTAATTGTGAGGGTAAATTGCTAGTTCCAAGGACGCGATCATCAGAGGTCAGTTCAGAGTTGATTTGCAAATTATACTATGGTCAAATGGAATCACCCGCGAACCAATTGCACAACACTAACAAATCGTTCGAGACCGATCTTGGATCGGCCCACGATGGCCCAAAATATACCCGCGACAATCCTTATGGTCGTGGTACTAATCCGCGGTTGAGTTCTTTTAGTCCACGTACTTAGATCCTATTTAGCCATTCCCTTTGGGTCGGTCAACTCGGAGAGATCAATTCCGAGCGAAATTACTGAAACACATTGATGCTCATAAACTTCGAAATAGGGTCGGAATTCGAATGTCACGGAACATGACACCTTGAGTCGTGTGCGGCGAAACACCGTGAAGTTGAGATATTCCTGAATTGTGTGTGGGAGATGTGGAATTCTAGGGCCCTATGATCATGGTATTTTGGAATTGTGCCATCGTATGTCCGAGTCGATTCCTGGTTGACGAATGCCGATTGTGTTAAAATTCACAAGCCTTACATTTGTATTACATCCAGTTGGGCGTGCGTACATGTATTTGGTCTTATTTATGAAATGATAACATAGCTAACCCTTGATTAGGTGCTAGCGTACTAGTTGGTGATTAAAGAACCAGGGTTAGGGACGACAAGGTTTAGGTGCATTTCTTGCTGAGCTTTTTAGCTCACTTTTGTGGTGATTTCGTTTTTTGACAAATCACCCAAGCTTAAGCGACAAAGGAGCAAGATATTGACTTATGGATTTGGCAGCTAGTAAGCAAACGATGAGTAATCACCTGAGCCTCCCAAATAACTTTTAGGCTTGGGAAAATGTTTGTAAATACGATGAACTCGTGAATGCCTAACACACAAGTAAACACCTTGATGATATTTTAGCTTCAAGTTCAATCCACGCCTTTGTTTCTTTGTTTAACATATTAGGATATTGTTTTTTACAAAGGCGATCCCAAGCTTCCGCATGCTAACACCCAACTTCAAAGCGTATTAAGAACAAGAAAGACTAAACTCAGTAGATGTGACGGGCTGGGATGTCACAGCTCCAGTTGGTATGAGAGCATAGGTTACTTATAGTGATAAGGTGCGCTAGATTGAAGGAGTTAGGGCATGAACACTGCTAAAACCCTAAGATGTGTGTATTTGTCTTAGCTTATCTAGGTAAATTAGTAGCTTGGGAATAGCAAGCTACTCATAGGAATATAAGTGAGGTATTATATGATGATACAGCAACCACATATTATTGAGCCTGGTAGTGATTACTAGATATTATTCATGTGGTGGTAAGTTAACGGAGTGTTTGAGAAATGACCAATGCAAAAGAAGCAAAGCGAGATGACAGAATCATATTGGTTTTCATGGAAAGCTTGCCCTTGAATGGTGATTAGAGTTGGCTGAAAGAGTTTTAGGGGTCAATCCTTTGAATGAATAACAAAGGGATGCATTTGTACTGTCACAAACATGGGCTTTAAGGACATTGGGGGTGCGTACACTATGCAAAGGTTATGATTTTAGCAAATCTAAGTTTAATCCATGCACCATTGCCCTTGTGATCATTATGATGAGGAGGAATCGTGTATGCTGTCTAAGGAGTTATGGAATAGCCTTTGTTACAAGTAGAATGAAATAAGGGCTGAAAGATATTGAAAAGGGAAGTTATCGCCACTATGGAATATATCACATGACAACAGTAATCTCAATTGAGACAAATTATAATGGATGATTTCATTGAAATCCTTACTATCGCCGACTCGAGTTGTATTTAAAGGGAAACAAAAGAACTTCGTAGTCACCGCCAACACATTAACCGAGTGGTACCCAGGAATGAAGTGGTCTGAGGTAGTGGTTGCAGAATCGACTCCCGGAGATTGTGGTTGGATATATCATGTAAATATAATAAGAATAAAAATATTTTTAGCAACGTGCAATGTATATTTTTCACTATATTGAGAAATACACTTTGTTTTAGCTAGGAAATACTGAGAATTTTAAGGAAGACTGTTAAGTTTGATTAGAATGGACAGAAACAGGGGGAAAATGATCTCTATTAACGATTTTAGTGATCGAGATAACTGAGCCTCTTAATGACGATTGCCAAATGTAGCATTTTAAGGAGTCAGCTCTCCTAGCAACTTCCTTTAGAGATATAAGTCCCCTATTTGGTGCCAACCGATGCAATTACACTATAATCTTAAGGTGTTGTTCTTTAAAAAGTCAACATGGAAATGCAGTGACTGCAACAAGTTAAGGAGAACTTTGGTCACGGATACCTCACCATGAGCAGGGAAGGAGAGCGAGAAACATTCCATGACCATAAAGACCAAGTGCGGATTAGTCAATTCGGAGGAAAAGGTTATTGCTAAGAGAGAATATCGTTGAAAGTCGTTAGACGACTTTGATTATGACACACTATGATGTTATTAAATGTTATGTGAATTAAAAATGCAGCGACAGAATATCGGGGATGATAGACTACTTGTATCAGAAGTAGCAACCTAGCCATGTTACCCTCTAAATGATTTGTAAATTTTACAGACCAGAATTATGGACATTGTGAAGTGGATAGTCAGCTAAGATAAATGGTTATGACCTTTGTGCAATGTGCCAAATGACAAGGGTAAAATCGATGAATGACCTCGGTATTAAAAATAAGGTAGCCCTCATGAATGATAAACGGACAAGCCGGATAACAAGCAACTATTAAAAATAAGTAAAATTTGGGTGGCACAAAGAGGCGGGATGAATACTGCCAAGTGGAGTACAATCGATTCCTACAATTGCCAAGTACAGATGAAGAATTAGCAATATATGCATAGGGAAAAGGCTGAGCGGTTCGCCAAGTGTGAATTGTTGAAGGAGGCATCTCGAGCCTATGCGTCAGTCGTCGAACGAAACTAAGGTGGACTTACACGCATGAGACTACAATATAATTAAAACTTGCTAACTCGATCAAGAGTTGTATGCTATAAATAGATATGAATTGTGGTACAATCCATATGGTAGGAAATTGGACGAACGGTGCGATTCACTTGGCATAACACTAAAGGCGCAAGTGTAGTCATGAGGAAAAAGGTAGAAGAGTATCCCTATGGAAGGATACAAATGGATTCTATCAAGACTCCGTGTGGGCATGCCAATATGAGAATAAAGGAAATATGATAAGGAAGTAACCTTCAATAGGATAAGGAATACTATGTGTTTACCCTCCTAATGCCTCATAAAGAATATGATGGCTAGGAAACACATCCATCTGTCCGTAACCAAAGAATGACACCCACAAACAAGTTAATCTCTTGATAATATTTGGACCTTATGGGACATGGCATGAGACCACTAAGCAAGAGCATGGATGGAGGATCCATAGGAGATGAGAATGCATCACGGACAGAACCATGTGGTAGCTCAAATCAGATTAAAGACAAGCAAATAGTTATATGGAGAAATTGACAGGGGGAGGATGTGACCATTGCTAAGTCTCCCTAGCACATGGCCAATAAAGTGCTCTCGGAACCCCGGGGATGCCGCTAACATCCACTCAGGAAATCACTTGAAGAATGAACTATACAAGGCTGAGGACAACAAATCCCATATGAGGTTGAGAGGGCCGTCTAAGTCTATAATTTAGGTGGCAAGAGGTGGCGCAAAACGAGAAAAATGAACCAAGAATTCCACTAAGTGGCTGGTCATCTCCTTCTTCGGTTTAACCAGCAGATAAATGAACTTCTCCCAGCTTCCTTGACTTGAACAAACACCAGCAATATAAAAAGGAGGCATAGGGTAATTTAAGGATCTATAAGACGCCTCTCCAAAGATCCACAATAATCGAAAGTGTCGCTGCGGGAGTCATACTAGGAAGGGAGTCTCAACGCTTGCTAGAAGTACAATAGGTTCCATTTTGATTCCCTATGGCGCACGATATGGCCTACCAATTTCTCTTGAGACCGAGAGCCAGGACTTCCCATCTTCGACATCACCCGGTGTAGTCCCAACTCATGTGCTAACCACGCTCAAGGTAGAAGTTAGAGTAGGACAAGCACCATGGGAGTACAAATTCGTGGCCTTCTTCGTCAACATGGGAGGAGATAGACATGGCCCAATACTACCGAACCTATTTGGGAATACCCAAGATAGTGATGACGAGGATACCTCCAATTCTAATGCACCCGAAAATAGCCTTGCTAGGGGTACGGCCTAGGCATAACCCGAGATTAAGTGTGACATTCTGGATTCCAACCCCATTTCGAAGTCTATGAATGAATAAAATGGGTATCGAGGTATTTCAAGTAATCTCGCTCGGAATTGATCTCTTTAGAGTCGATTGACCAAAAGGGAATGGCTAAATAGGATCTAAGTACGTGGACTAAAGAATCAATCGTGGACTAGTACCCCGACCATAAGGATTGTCAAGGGTATATTTTGAACCATCGTGGACTGATCTAAGATTGTGTCGAACGATTTGCTAGCATTGTGCAATTGGTTCGGGAGTGATTCCGCCCGACTATGGCATAATTTGCGAATCAACCTAAACCGATTTCTAACGATCACGTCCTTTTGGGACCGGCAATTACCCTCACAATTACATGACAATCAAGGTCGCCATGATTCGAAAAAAATATTCTTAAACGTGACGCAAATCACGGGTCGATACGCGTAACTCCCGAGAGATGTCCGTCAGTCCGAGATGTACCGAATTCTCAATCGGTTGATTTTGAGCGTGAAGTAGACTTCGAAATTAGTTGGACGTAGTCTCATTTATCCTAGTACTCATCGGTCTCGCCTATCGGAGTTTGTTTGGAATTCTCCGTTCATCGAGAGTTATAAGTTACCAAATTGCCTTCAGATATTAATTGCAAGAGCCAAAATTATTAATTGGGTTTGAATTTTTGTCTTTTCCCCTTTAATTCCCCTCAACCACCCCACCTACCAATCTTTTCCCCATTAATTCCCCTTAACCACCACCACTTTATGTTACAACCAAGAACCCAAGCTTCTTCCACAAGCTTTCTCTCCCTCTTTTCCTTATTCATATTTGGATAACACTCTTTCTCCTCACACACTCTCTCTCTCTCACTCCAACCGAACACCCTTTCCCTCTCTTCCTCTCCATTGTGTTCCTGCTAGGCAGCCCAAGACCGACCGCCTTTCGCCGCGCAGCACGCCCATCGGCCGTGGGTTTGCTGTGAGCTTGAGAGGTTGATTTAGGCTCATTTGGTGGAGTTTCAAGCTCAAACTCAAGTAAGCAACGCCCTAATTCTTGAGTAGACTAATGGGTCACTAATGAGAATGTTTAGGGCTTGATTTAGTGAAATTTTGGGCGTCGGGGTTACTGTTCACAAAGGAAATCCGGAAATGAGAAATGTTGCTTAGGTGATCTTGGGAGTTGGGATGTGGAATTTTATGCTAGAAATGGATGATTGGACCTAATTAGAGGTTAATAAGCATGGATGTAGGATCTCGGATCACTGTTCATTGAAGATTATTACTGTTCATTGCCACGGGGTACTGTTCATCGCGACGGGTACTGTTAATGGTAGAATCGAAAATGAGAAAGATGTTTGGATGATCTCACAGACTTGATTGGAGGGCTTAAGTGGTTAGAGACTTAATTAGAGATGTTAGAATCGATCTATTATGCATATAGGGATCAAGTGATTAATCGTGGCTTATGTGCATGACTAAATGTTAATTGGTACAATGTTGATCATGAGTGAATTTGATGCTATGACGTTGCCTTGAGGGTCCCAAATATGTGGTTAGAATTATTTGGTGTGTTATGTTACATAGTGACGTTGATTGGACCCTATTACTATTCGACTATGGCGTTGTGAGATAATGATTTAGAATTGAATCCTTGAAGTGCCTTGGTATATTCGGTCATGTGATCAATGTTGTGAGTCAATTGGTGAGAATTTGGCTTATTCTTCCTTATACTCGATCACGAAGTGTTATAAATGTGAATCGACCGAATTGGGGGCATGGAATGCGCTCGAAACCCCGAAGTGCCTATATGACGCGGGGAATGCGCTTGAAACCCCGAAGCACCTATATGACGCGGGGAATGTGCTTGAATACCTTGAGGCGCCTATATGACGCGAGGAGTGTGAATATGAATAGCCCGAAACAATAATCGCGGGCCGATTACGAGTATCCGAACCACATGAATTTATTGCCACACGTTGTGATTGAATTGTCGTTAAGTGCCTAAGTGCGAAGCTTAGGCACTTAACGCGTGATTGAGGTTTGGAGTAATAAAGAGTAATGGCCTTGGAATGACCGGGTAGCGAGACCTTAGGGATCCGTCGGAGTTAGGCATGAAATGCATGATATATGAATTGGTGCTTGTGGCTGGCATATTGGATTGGCATCACATTTGGTGATTATAATACTATGGGAGTTTCGTACTGGCACCGATTGTTGTAGCCTGGTGTGCTGTTTATTGGACAAGTGAACGATTGTTGTGAACTTAACGAGTTTTTAGATGCGTCTAGACTCGAGGTATGAACCTGAACCCTTGATTGTGAGCCTCTTGGCTATTTGGTTGCGTGCTTGTGAGCTGTTTGTCTTGTTGTGGCTATCGCCATGAGTTGTGACATAGACTTGTTAGACTAGTCGATGACTTAGGTCTCTCGACTCCGGGTGGGGTTATGGGTGGTTCGGGTGTTGTGAGGATGAACCAAGATGAGCAATAGAACTAGAGGAACGAGGGAAGCTTCTAACTCGAGGGCACCTGCGGTAGAGGATCCGAGAGTTGATGGACTTCTTAGGGCCCTGGAAGAGTTTGGTAACTTGATGGGCGGGCAAGGCTTAGGAAAGGGCCGTTGCCATTGCTCGAGCCACCGAGGGTGCGGTGGCTACGCTAATCGGCAAATGGAAATAATCTCGCAGAATGGGAATGATCACGAAGGAGGAAATGGGAATGTGAATCGCCCGATGAGTCAACTGGTTGAGCAATTCCTAAAGCTGAAGCCACCTTAGTTTCTTGGTGCTGGAGATCCGGAGATGGCATCTCGAAGGATAGAGAAACTAGAAAAGGGTTTTGAAGTCTTGGGGTGCATGTCACGCCCGCATCTCAATCGGTGGTCGAACATCACACAAGGTTAAGAGAAACTCGTGAACTCGCCGAGATCGGGAACGGACATAATTTGCACGAGATACAAATGCAAGCGGAAGCAAATAGAATAAACCCCGACAAAATAAACAGAATGTCTCCCGAACATAACACAAGAATATATATAACATAACCCGGTAGGTTCGGGGTTCATATAGACCACCGTAAATAAAACGACTACGACCTAAGGGTATGACGCGAGGACGCGAAAGAAACCTCTTTAGAAAAAATCACTCCTCGTCACACGACGATGCAAAAGTGGGGGTAAAGACCTCTAAACACCTAAGGGTCGGGCGCCCTCATCGAAGTATCCTCGGCATGAGAAGCGCGCTCCGGGGAAAAGTATCCTTCTCGATAGCACCATGCAACTACAACTCCGGCTCCTCTTCCGGGTCCGACTCCTCCGTTGGCTCATCCATCTCCCGATCATACACAGGATCCACAAGCGGCACCATAATCGGGTCAAGCTCCGGAATCACTATGGGATCGCCTGCACCATCGGGCTCCACAATCCCTCCGTCCATAGTGGACGTCTTTAGGGAGTTACGGATATCGTATGAAGATAAGGTCAGTCTTGTTTGAAAGAGGACTCAAAGACGAAGAGAATGGCGATGGTTTGAGGTCAAAAAACGTTAGATGAGGGAGATATACCTGTTCGAACTCGGCGATACGCGACCGGTGGGAGCAGGTGAGCGACCTACCTTCCTCGGCTTCTACGGAACGTGTCCGGTTGAGTTAGGAGACTATCCGGGTTTGTACGGAAAGGACAGAGAGAGACGAAGAGAATGGAGGTGGTTTGAGGGTCATACAACACCGAATGAAAGAGACATGCTTGCTCGAAATCGGCGGTACGGCAACCGGCGAGAGAGGTCGAGGAGAGAGAGACCGAGAGATTGAGAGAAAGCAAGAGAGAAAATGAGAGGGAGAGGAAGAGGTGGTCGGCCAAATGAGGGGGAAAGAAGGAAGAAGAAAAAGAAGAGGGTGAGAGTTTCTAAAAAAATCTAGTACAAATTTTCATGGGTGAATATTGATGGGGGTTGGCATTTAAGTCCACTATTCAAGGTCAGTCCTAGTCACTATTTGGGATGTAAAGATTTGGGCCCACTCAATCTCCCTTCTTGTCTCACTCAAATTTCAAGACCACATGTTGGATAAATGGGGGAAACTTCTAGAGTGGTCGGCGAAAGGAGGTTTGGGGAAATCCTAATCGCGATTAATCCTCATCTAGGTAATTAAGCCCTAAATGGACGAGATTAGGGGTCGGTTTAATTCTAAACCTACTTTCTAGTCTTAAGGGATGATCTAAGGTCTAAATCTTCAATGAGACGACGTCCAAAGTTTATTCGTTGGAAATCTCCAATTTCGATCCCCGAATCCAATTCCAAATTCACTTCCGAATACCGTTGTTTTCGATTCCAATTTATCTCGAACTAACGGGCGGCTTATTTGGTATCGACCTCGTGATTCTCATCACATTTTAGAATACTCGAGATTTGGCGACTTGATTGTCCCAAGAATGCGAGGGTTCGTCGCTAGTTCCGACTATCCCAATCGTCAAAATTCGAATTGAGGAAATTTTGGCAAATCGTATATTGGCAAGCAGAATCACCCGCAACCCAATCATAAAACGCTAGCCAGGTGTCCCTTAATCGTTCATAGATCGGTCTTTAAGTGCCATTTCTCATTCGAGTTTCCTAGGTCTACGTCGCACTTTCCTTATTAGCCTTTTCTCTTCGGTGAATTAACCCATGAGTGATCGGTTCGGGCGGAATATAACTGGAATACATCGTCGGATATTCATTCATTCATAGGTTCGAATCGGGTCGAAATTTGGGATGTCACAACTCTTCTCCTGTTACAAAAATTTCGTCTTCGAAATTTACAATCGAAGCCACCTACTTAAACAAATGGGGATATTGGCGTCTCGGCGCTTCCTCCGCTTTCCACGTGGCTCCTTCGTACCGTGATGCTCCCGGGATCACTTTGACCCAGCGGAATCGTCTTGTTCCTCAGTACATGTTCCTTCCCGTGCTCGATTCGACTAGCTTTTCCTCTCACATCACTCTTTCATCCACCTCAATGACTTCGTGGTCCAATATGTGCGTCGGGTCCGGTTCGTGCTTCCTCAGCATCGAAATGTAGAAGACATTATACACTTGCGACAAACTTGGCGGCGGGGGCGAGGGCAAAACGATAGGCCAAAGTACCAATTTGCTCCAATATGTCGAAGGGTCCGACGTACCTAGGGCTTAGTTTTCCCTTCTTCCCGAATCTCGATAATCCGAGCATTGGCAACACCTTGAGAAATACATGCCCTCCAACATGAAATTCCAAAGGCCTTCGTCGCTTGTTCGCATAACTCTTTTTGAGACTTTGTACCGTCTTGAGTTTTCTCTAATCACCTTAATCGCTTCCACGGATCGCTCTACTAATTTCGGCCCGATTATACTCCTTTCACCGACTTTGTCCCAACATAGAGGGGTCCAGGAAGCTCTTCCGTACAACGCTCGAACGGTGCCATCTCGAATACTTTGTTGGTAATCGTTGTTATAGGCGAACTCCACCAAGTGTAATTGATCCTCCCATCCTCCTTTAAAGTCAATTACACACCCCTAGCATGTCCTCCAGGGTTTGAATGGTTCTTTCGGAGTGTCCATCGGTGCGGGGGGTATGCAGATCAGCATCGCAACTTTGTTCCCATAGCTTCTTGCAAACTCTTCCAAAACATGGCAGTAAATTTCAAGTCACGATCGGACGTAATCGTCACCTGAACTCCATGTAAACGCACTATCCGCCTCGTGTATAACTCCGAATATCTCTCCATATCAAAATCCCTTCGCATTGGTAGAAAATGTGCGGACTTGGTCAATCTATCCACAATCACCCATATAGAATCATGTCCTCGTTGACTCTTTGGTAGACCTATTACAAAATCCATTGTGATGTGTTCCCACTTCCATACGGGAATCTCCAAAGGCTGCAGCATACCTCCGAGCTTACAGTCTGCGCCTTGATCCGTTGAAAAGTTAAACACTTCGCCACATGCTTGGCGACATCCACCTTCATTCCATTCCACCAAGTAGTGCTTGTCGAAGGTTTTCGTACATCTTTGTACACCTAGGGTGAATACCGTAGTTACTCCGATGTGCCTCGACAGGATCCTTTCTCCGAGCTCTTCATCATTAGGCATACACAATCTCCCCACGGAACTTCGGGATTCCATCCTCAAATACCCGAAACTCAGGTTTTCTCTTATCCGCCTCCATATCCAAGATCTTCTAAAGGTCAAGGTTCGTAGACTGCAGGTGCCTTAATCTTATCCTAGATTTCGAGTTCAATCCTCAATGTTGCCTTAAGACTTGATAGCTGACAAACTTCCTATTTAAACTCCGAATCCCTTATCCTTTCTAGTAGAGTCCACTCCTTCACTAGCATTTGCGCCATACTCGACTTCCGACTTAGCGCGTCCGCTACTCTATTTGCTTTCCCCAGGGTGGTACAAGATATCACAGTTATAATCCTTGAGCAACTCTATCCACCTCCGTTGTCTCATATTTAACTCCTTTTGGGAAAACAAATAGTTTAGACTCAGTGGTCTGTAAGTATCCGGAACTTCTCTCTACACAAATAATGCCTCTAGTTTTTCAATGCAAAGACAATAACAGCCAAGTCCAGGTTGTGCGTCGGGTAGTTTATCTCATGAGGTCTTAATTGACACGAGGCATAGGCCACGACCTTTCTATGTTGCATTAGCACACACCCCAAATGGGGACGTCACGCCCCACATCTCAATCAGCGGTCGAACATCCCACATGGTCAAGAGAAAACTCACAAACTCGCCAAGATCGGGAACGAGACATAATATGCGCGAGATGCAAATGCAAGCGGAAGCAAATAGAACAAACCTTGACAAAATAAACAAAACGACTCGAGAACATAACACAAGCATATATATAACATAACCAGTAGGTTCGGGGTTCATATGGACCACCGGAAATAAAACGACTACGACCCAAGGGTACGACGGGGACGCGAAAGAAACCTCCATAGACAAAATCACTCGTCATCACACGAGGATACAAAAGTGGGGGTAAAGACCTCTAAACAACACCTAAGGGTCGGGCATCCTCATCGAAGTATCCTCGGTAGGGGAGCGTGCTACGGGGAAAAGCTCGTCTCGATAGCACCATCCAACTCCAACTCCGGTCCGACTCCTCGGTAGGCTCATCCATCTCCGATCATGCACCGGATCCACAAGCAGCACCACGATCGGGTCGGGCCCGGAATCACCATGGGATCGCCCATGCACCTCAGGATCCACAACCCCTCCGTCCATAGTAGGGTGTCAAGGCACGGGGGGACTTCGGCCCGGGATCGCGAAGTTCGAGAGTCTAGAAGGCGAAACTACGGAATGTCTAGGTCCGGCGGCCTCCAAGACATGCTCCGGAATCACTTCCTCCCCGAGGGGTCCAGACAAAAAGTCTCCATCCTTATACATCCAAGAAATAATGGTATAGGGAATCTAGTGGTCACTCGTGTCGCTAACCTATAATGTCTCGGCCCTCCGATAATATGTTTGGTTCGGTCCAACTCAATACTCTATGATGACCGACTCGAACTATGTCGATAGCACAAAAAACAATGGCATCCTGGTTGTCGGGGTCCGGGGTCCGAAATGTGGGTCTCACGATGGGGTGAAATCGACATTTCGGTAAGTGAGGCCTAACCTAACCCAAGGCTCTAGTACTTCCAAACAAACAAAGACATAAAAACAACCCCCACCGGTATGCGAGACAGTAGCCAATTTAAAGAGCAAAGATAAAGCAATCACATATAAGGCAACCAAGAGCATGTCACAATGTACAAGTCTATTTTCGTACCATAGGGCTCGAATATCACCTTTTATAATGTAGAATTATGATTTCACTTAATCGATACAAAGTCTCGAACTCTTAGGAACACGGCTTATAGATATAGATATAGATATTCATGTGTGCACTAGGGTCTCAAACACTTAGGAATACGCCCCATCAATTCCACGGTTTCGGACAGTTAGGTACAAGATCGGAATAAGTCTCGGATAATTGGACGAACACGGCATACTATACGGCCTCGGACGCCTCAATTAGACATGACTTTCATAATCCCTTTATACCCTAATATCACAATATCATGATTCAACAATCAATCGAGCCATATATCACATAAAACCATTCTCGAACCGAACTCAAACTAGAAAGTTCACATTACATATCATGGCCACTGCATACAATTTCAAGGGATTCAAAGACATTCAAATTTATATTAAATCACTTTCCGGCACATAACAACCGTACCAAACGAGAATTGCCCATAAAAATACCACTCGGGGCCATTTAAGCTTTCAAAGGTCACAATTCGTCGATTTGAGTCGAAAAGCACCCAAGCATGGTCGATCAAGCATCCACATGAAATATACATCACCGTCTCGGACGTCTTCGGGAAGTTACGAGAGATCGTATGAACGTAAGGTTAGTGCATTTTCAAAGAAGAAGAGAATGGCGGTGGTTTGAGGTCAAAACAACGTCGAGATGAGGGAGATATGCTCGTTCGAACTCGGCGGGAGTAGTGAGCGACCTACCTTCCTCTACTTCTAGAGAACACATCCGGTTGAGTTAGGAGACGATCACAAAAAGAGGAGACAGATACGAAGAGAATTGAGGTGGTTTGAGGGGTCATACGAAACCGGATGAAGTCGGTGGTACGGCGACCAGCGAGAGAGAGATCGAGAGAGTGAGAGAAAGCAAGAGAGAAAATGAGAGGGAGAGGAAGGGGTGGTCGGCCAAATGAGGGGGAAAGAAGGAAAAGAAAAAGAAGAGGGAGTGAGTTTCTAAAAAAAATCTACCACAATGGGGGTTGTCATTCAAGTCCACTATTCAAGGTCAATCCTAGTCACTATATGGGATTTGAAGATTTGGGCTCACTCAAATTTCAAGACCACATGTTGAATAAATGGGGGAAACTTCTAGAGTGGTCGGCGAAAGGAGGTTTAGGGAAATTCTAATCGCGATTAATCCTCATCTAGGTAATTAAGCCCTAAATGGACGAGATTAGGGGTCGGCTTAATTCTAAACCTACTTTCTAGTCTTAAGGGATGATCTAAGGTCTAAATCCTCGATGAGACGACGTCCAAAGTTTATTCGTTGGAAATCTCCAATTTCGATCCTTGGATCCAATTCCAAATTCACTTTCGAATACCGTCGTTTTCAATTCCAATTTATCTTGAACTAACGGGCGGCTTATTTGGTACGTACGCATATCGACCTCGTGATTCTCATCACATTTTAGAATACTCGAGATTTAGCGACTTGATTGTCCCAAGAATGCGAGGGTTCGTCGCTAGTTCCAACTGTCCCGATCGTCATAGTTGGAATTACGGAAATTTTGGCAAATCGTATATTGGCAAGCCGAATCACACGCGACCCAATCATACAACGCTAGAGAGGTGTCTCTTAATCGTTCATAGATAGGTCTTTAACGGCCCAAAGCTTTTCCTCGGCAATTCCTAGGGTTTAAGTGCCATTTCTCATTCGAGTTTCCAAGGTCTACGTCGCACTTTCCTTATTAGCCTTTCCCTTCGGTCGGTTAACCCATGAGTGATCGGTTCATGGCGGAATATAACTGGAATACATCGTCGGATATTCATTCATTCATAGGTTTTGATTCGGGTCGAAATTTCGGATGTCACAACTCTTGTCCGATTACAAAAATTTTGTCCTTGAAATTTACAATCCAAGCCACCTACTTAAACAAATGAGGATATTGGCGTCTCATCGCTTTCTCCGCTTCCCACGTGGCTCCTCCGATCTTGTGATGCTCCCAGATCACTTTGACCGGCGGAATCGTCTTGTTCCTCGCAGTATCTGTTCCTTCTTGTCCTTGGTTCGATTGGCTTTTCCACGTACGTTACTCTTTCGTCCACCTCAATGACTTCATGGTCCAATATGTGCGTTGGGTCCGGTTCGTACTTCTCGGCATCGAGACGTGAAAGACATTATGCCTGCGACAAACTTGGCGGCAGGGCAAGACGAGGCTTCTAATACTCGCTCCTTTCATCGACCCACACTATAGTCCCTTTCCGAATATACACCCTATCGTGGCCTATTGGAAATTTCTCGACGAATGTGTCCATATCTATCGAGACGCCAAAACGTATGGGAAGCATAGTCAAGGATTGGGGTCCGAAAATGTTAACCCACAACGGGGTGGAAATAAATATTAGCAATAAAGTTCCTAAACCTAGGTTAGGGCGATAGTGCCTCCGGATACATCCTAGGAGAACAGTTCTAAAACAAACTCCAACTCGGTCAAAAGTACACGACATAAGGCAAGAAATAATAGCATATCATTCCTCTAACTTGCCGCACCTTTAATAAGGCTAAGTTAATCAAAAACCCGGGTAACACGCATCGAGGCTATAATATAAGGACAGACCGCGTAATAATTCCTCAAGTCAATATAATACTTCTAGATTCGCGTAATAACACCTCAAGGTCAATATAACCCGCGTTTAACGCCTCAAGGTTAGCATCCTACGTTTAATACCTCGGGATGAATATAAAACCCCGCGTTTAACGTCTCGGGGTATAATATGATTTCTTATATACAAAATCCCGCTTGATAACGCCTCATGGGATAACTTCCACATCAGTATAATATGGTTTCATACATACAACAACCCCATGTAATAATGTCTCGAGGGTATAATACGATCAAATATACATAAACCCCGCGCATTAACGCCTCAGGGTATAACTTCACCATCATACTTAATTCTCCTCGAAAAAGACCATATATCAAGAATATTCACTCGAATACTTGATCGAAGCCAATTAACAGATTGGAACCACACAATCTCATTGTACTTTCCCAATTAACGATCCGAACCACACGATCTTCCTAATCCTTCCAATTAATGATTGGAACCACACCATCGTTCTAATCCTCCCAATCACTCCATCGAGGCCACCCGATTTAATCATACTGAAGCAATATCCGATCAAAACCACACGATTAATTCATACTAAAGCAACGATCAATCGTTATCACTCGATTAAATCACACTAAAGCAATCAACCAATCGGGACCATACGATTAAATCATCATAAAGAAACAATAGATCGAGGCCACACAATTCAATCATCATAAAGCAATAATCGATCGAAACCACACGATTCAATCATCATAAAGCATCAACCAATCACAACCACACGATCAAGCACTTGATGAACTCAATCAATCAGGGCCCCACGATCAACACATGCCACAAAATTTAGTCAAAGCACCTCAAGAACATAACAAGCCCATTTTCAACCAAAAACTCTCCAATCTAACACCATTAGCATCCTAACAACCTAATCAAGGTTTAAAAACTTGGTTACCTTGAAACTAAGCTAGAATTCACAGTCAAGAAGCTACAAAAACTGAAGTCCACGGCGGCACCGGTGGCAGCTCCTCGGCGGCGTTCGACTCCACGTTGGTTTTCGCGGCAACGGGCGGTTCAACGGCGGCAACTGGTGCTCCGGTGGTGGTTGGTGGTTCACGGCGTTTTCAAGGTGGTTCAGTGATGGTTCGGCGGTGGTGGTGATGGCATGAGGGTGGTTCAGCAGCGAGGAAAAGAAGAGAGAGAGAAATGAGAGAAATCTAGCCAAATAAAAAGATGAAGCAAATGAAGAGAGAGAGTGAGTGTGAGATATTTTTGGGGTAAGATATTTTGCTAGAATTATTGATCTTGAATGATGAGACAAGGACTTGAGGGGCCCACCAATAATTCACGCCATTATCTCCCTTAAAACACAAGAATGGCACTTTGGTAATTTGCTGCATAAGTGGACCCTAACCCACCAATAATTTCGGCCACTATGGGGTGTAAATGACCAAAATGCCTTTGACCAAATTAAAAATATGGGCATTTCCTAAGGGTAAAAGGGTCATTTCTCATTTCCAGTCTAAATTTTATTTTTCTAGCACTTTAGGGTGAACCATGAAATGCACATGCTCGGGATGAGGCGACATCCAAAAGATTAATATTGGAATCCTTGAAAGTCCGACGTTCAATTTCAAAGTCTAATTCCTAATCAATATTGATCAATTGCCACTTTAGCATATCTCAAACTAACGGGCGGCTTTTAGGAGTTACGCATATCGACCCGTGATTATCAAGCCATGATGACCTTGGTTGTCATGTAATTACGAGGGTCAATCACTAGTTCCGAAGGACACGATCGTTTGAGATCAATTTAGGAATGTTCGAACCCATACATGGTCAAACGGAATCACTCGTGATCCAATTGTAGGGTATCAATAAATCATTCCTAAAAATCTCTAGGATCGGCCTATAATGGTCCAAAATATTCCCTTGTCAATCCTTATTGCCAAAGAGTCAATTTAGGATCAAGTTCTTAGGTTCACGTACTTGATTTTCCTAACTAGTAATTCCCCATTGGTTAATCTTCTCAAAAGTGATCAATTCTAAGTGAGATTTAATTGAAATACTTCAATGAGATACTTTAATCATTCATAGCATCAAAAGTGAGTCGAAATTCGGGATTACACGGGGCAAAGGAGTGAGATAATTTTTAGGCTTGGGATAATGTTTGTAAATACGATGAACTCGTGAATGCCTAACACACAAGTAAACACCTTGATGATCTTTTGGCCTCAAGTTCAACCCACACCTTTGTTTCATTGTTTAGCCGATTTGGATACATTGTGTTTTTTTTTACAAAGGCGATCCCAAGCTTCCGCATGCTAACACCCAACTTTAAAGCGCAGTAATTATAAGACAAACTAAACTTTGTAGATGTGATGGCCTGCAACATTATAGGCCTAGTCTAAAAAGATTTAAAAATTAATAAAAATTTAGAAAAATCCGGAAGAATCCCAAAAATAACAAAAAATGGGAAATGGCCACATTCAACTGGCTTGACTCCAATTTGTATCTTTTGGGTTCCTAAACCTTCCCATATCACGATTTTACCCTTCTAGGCATTTGGCCCCTAAACTTTTTTCGAACCAACCATATACTTTAATTGGATGTTCTTTAAGCCTATAGGGCTTTACTAGGCATGCCATAATTGATTTGATTGACTGATTTGATGCGATTTATTCATGCATGTTTGATTCCTCGATATGCACACTAAATTTCTTGATTGTGACTGATAGGGTAGAAATTTCATGATTTACACGATACCTATAGGTCGTTAGAGCCTACCTCACCTCTTTAAGCATATGTATGAATTCTTAGGTTAGAAAATCACTCAACTCAGTATCGAAAGAGCGTCGATGGTATTTCTTGACATAACAAAGTCCTCGACCCCTTTTCTTTGGTTTTCGTAGAATCGATTGGTAACTCCGACCGTTCAATAGGGTGATTTCGATGGCATGCACACTATACACATGCCACCCAACCACGCAGAAGTCGACCCCAATTTTAATTTTTTCACCGCTGCAACTTGGTAGGCCCGCGTCCGAAATCCATCCATGGCGAGTTGGACGACAACAACCTATTAACCCCGAGGAGCATTCCCCGATCCAAATGGGGAACCTCGAGTGATGAGAGTTGCGAAGATCGGCGACTCCTGGAGACGTTTTAAGAGAATTTGGGCCGATTATAAAGTTAAGTGTTTTATAACCTTATCTTCTATAGATGCTCTTGGGGGTGAGGTAAGTCCCCTAACGAAATGTGTTAAATGTTGGTATAGATTGCGAGTTATAAGGGGTGGCGTCTTTGTTGACATGTTTTATGCATATAGGAGTTTGGGTCGATTATTTACTTCACGCACATTTAGACCGATGATTTGATTATAAATTATAGTGCATGACTTGCATATTTTGAGGATCACGACACCACATGCACAAGCGCATAAACTCAAGCCGCGAAACACTTCTTGGTTGCCATAGATAAGGATTGGTATGCAAAGCTCTTGTGTTTGATTGCTCTTGGGCTGACCATATTTAATCCTCGCTCATAATGCGAAGTTGTTGAACCTACCCACTTGTTGTTAGATTGCGCTTGTGAGTGGCTCACCAACTCGTATAATGGGAACCATCTTAGGTCCATATACAAGCCATTTTGATTTCTAGAGTTAAACCTATCACTTGTCTCATGGACATGTGATTGGAAGGTTGGTATACCTAAAACCAATAATCATATAAGGGGTACCGTTGGTTGGTAGGGCTCTTTAATTCAACATTATAATTTCAATTCTTCTTTTTTGTACATATCATGCATCATCAAGAGCATGTTGCATCATCATTTCAACAATCA
This sequence comes from Rhodamnia rubescens, assembly GCA_021437795.1. Lineage (NCBI taxonomy): Eukaryota > Viridiplantae > Streptophyta > Magnoliopsida > Myrtales > Myrtaceae > Rhodamnia > Rhodamnia rubescens. The sequence continues at coordinate 1,507,931 of JAILYA010000035.1, forward strand.
TATAAGTGATTGATTATAAAGCCATTTTTGGGATAGAGAGATGTTTTCCCTAAGATAGAGGGAAGTTTTCGAGGTTATCACCCATGAAGAGCATCAAGTTGAATTAAAGTCGGTAACGACCAAAGATAGCGTTTTTGAGATACTTTTCAAGATCAAGTAACATCGTCATACAATCAAGACTACTCCGAAGCATTCCCCGGTCAAAAAAACCAGTCGTCCGAAAAAGGAGCAAATAGTGCATGAATATGAGGAAACTCAGTCTCACATTTAGGATTGCTCCATATTACTCCATCCACAAGAGGAACAAAGTTGTTGAAGATAATTCCCACTTCCATGGATTGGTGGAGATCTCATCTGATGAGGATTCGATATCAACCAAATCTGACCTGGGAAGTCTTTGCGGTTTCTAGAATCTTATTTACTTGTTTTTACATTGAGATGTACTTTTGATGTGATATTGACATTTCTAAGTATGTTTACACCTTTTCCCTAGACTTGGATGTACTAGATAGGGATCATTGGAGATGTACTTACACCGTTTAGGGTTTATTGGTTGTATTGTGTGATGATGGCTTTCTTTCCAATTATTTTAATGGTTCTAATCAATTACATGACATCTTTAAGTGAAGTATGGTTTAAAACTCTTCTTTTGATTGCGTTTGGTCAAATAAGAGCATTTTACCCTTATTTCACCAAAAAATGGCATGAAATTGAATTGGTATATTTGCATAACATTTGCATTGCACTACGTGCATCAAACATAAAAATCTGTGATAATTGATTCTAGGATCATTCCGTCATTCATTAGAGACAATGGGGAACGGAGACATCAAGATCATCCCAATCCTATGCAAAGAGCTTATGCAATGGTGGAACCGACTCGATATGATCATCCAAGCTTATGTGGAAGGCCGTTTGGGAAGATTGGTAGACTTAATCAAAATAAGATAGTAACTTGCTCTCATTCAAGCACTTACAAAATGAAGCCTTACAAAATTTGGGATCCCAAGACCATGACTTTCAACTTTCGACAATTAGAGCTAACACCGACCTTCGAGGACTATACAGCCATCATAGGGCTTAATTCGACAAGCGTATAGCTCAACCCTCGCTTGACATGAATCCTACTTAATCTCTATCGAAATTCTTTCATCTCAAAGTTTCCGAGATAGAAAAATTTTATAAGTACCATTCTAGTAAGTTTAACTTGCCATTTCTCTTTGTCAATTATTCCTCACTCCCAATCAATTCTGGTCATAGATCGGGTGAGGTGTTCATCTTAGCATTCTTCACATTCATTCTATTTCCTAGTTCTAGAACGACCTTTGAACCTTCTATAGTCCACATAGGTCAACAAGCCCGTAAACGTTGGAATTATTCTTATATGATTCTAGCTGAGACTTTCCTTTATCTCGAACCACTTTCAAACTTCCGGGAAGGATACCTTTCAAGCATCCAATGGACTACTCCACATGTTCTTCGTTTCCCATGTTAAAACCTTTGGGCTCAAGGTAGGATACTATGAGATTAGTGAACACATCAATCCTTTGAGATCTTTCCTAAAGTGTCAATCTTTGGTTCTAAACCATTCTTTTAAGAAATGGTCGGAGATACTTGAAAAATTAGAGCCCGAACACTTACAATGGTGGTTAACTTGATCGAGATTACTTGAGGTCCGTATCACTGGAGTGGATGGAGATCCAATCCCTTTGATGGGTTGGACAGGTAGTGTTGCATATTACCCCATTCGAGTGGTTAGGCAATTTGGCATTCTTCGGGAGATCCCATCGGATACTCATCCTGAAATTTTCTTGTTTGACTTACCGCGAGGAACGTTTACGAGAAGACGAAGGCTCTTCATCAAACGAAAATTAAGTAGATTATTCATGCCTTGGAGAATACGCCTCTACAAGATGTAGAATGGCTCGATCATTTGGAAGGAGATATGAGTCGAATCATATGTTCCCAAGTACGTATCGCCCCTAATTGAAGAAGTGGAGCTCTACGTCCCTAAGTACATCGTACTAAATGTTCTTGGAGTGGAGCCGTATATTCCTGAAGATCCGGAACCACCGATACTTGAAGGAAGCGAGGATTCTTATGTATAGGACTCGGATGGATCAAAAGATTGGGTGGACTCAAGTATCCTCAACTTGGATAGACTGATTCCCCATTAGTCTTAGCATGTTAGTATTTCATTTATCATCTTTTGAACACTTTTGAACAATTTGAGTTGTAATGAATGCATTCTATTCTTCTTTATTCATTTTGGACATATTCATCATCACTTAGAAAAATCAATTATCATGGATTAATCCTCTTTTAATAGCATGATTATCTATTATAAATGGAAAAAAGACCATTTTGACGAAGCCAAGGCTCATCAATGGGCATCTTTCCTCATTAGTCTCAAATAAACATGGTACCGAGAAGAACTTTAAAGTTCTCCACCATCGAGTATCATCAATTCTTCCAATTTTAATTAATATCTCGATAAATGGGTTATATATCGCCATGAGGACTCGTAGTAAAATGAGATGATTGAGAATGGGAACAGGAAGATCTTGCTCCTCGTGTTGCTGGGATAGAAGCACAAGTGAATGTGTAGCTGTGATAGTTGTAGAATTGAAAGCAATGTTAATCGTAACCCAGCGAAGATACCAGATTGGGGCGAAACTAGTGCTCAACACAACCCGGATCGGGGTCATCCAACCGATTCAACTCCAAATACTGAAGCACCATCTAAGGTTCCTCCTATTATTATTGACCTTGAAAAAAGGAAAAGTAATCTTCTAAAGCCGAGGAAGAGGCCAAGAAGTTGGTTAAGATAGTGGAGTGCCTGGCTAGGCAAGGATATGAGTTATCTAGATTTGATAAAATGACACCATTAACTAAGATTGAAGTTCTCGCTAATTATAAAGAGCCCGACTTCATGAGGAAATACAATGAAACCGGATGTCTCTAGGCACACCTAAAGTACTTATCTGCGCTGACTAGCTCAATACTCGGATAACACCACATTGTTGGTAAACACCTTTCAAGAAAGTCTATCTCGGTGCAGCCTTGGTTTGGTTCATTAAGCTAGAACCTAAAAGCCTCGTCGATTAGGACAAACTTGCTAATGACTTCCTTCAACAATACAAGTTTAACACATTGACTGCATTTACTAGAGAAGATTTGCTAAGGCCATTGAAGGGGAAGAACAACGCTATCCGAGCCTACGTTCGGAGGTGGAGAGCTTTCGCAGTTCAAGTAAAGCTACCTATCCCTGAAGAGGAATTCATTGATCTATTCCTAAAAGCATTACCCTTCGAGTTCTTTGATAAGTTAAACACCTCTGGATGTTAAATGTTCACGCACTTGATAAAGGTAGCGGAACGTCATGAATGGATTCTAAGAGAAAAGAAAATACCTAACGCTGCATTTAAGTATCGATATCCCGCAAGAAAAGAAAAGGAGCAAACTGGAGATGTTGCCTTCATTCCTAGCCCTGTTAAGCCGAAGAAATTCCCAAACTCAACCCCAACTCAAAGGAGTATCTCCTAAATTGGGCCAAGGCCATCTAAACCATAGAAGAAAACACCAGTTTTCACATCACTCCCACGTCCTCTATCAAAACTCTTACTTATGCTTCTTTAAGGATATTTGGTTGCCAAAGAACCACTAAGGGTGAATCCTCCCAAGTTCCCTGAGTTCGATGAGATTCAATCCTATGCCTACCATATGGGCGAAAAAGGACACAATGTGGATAACTGTCTTGTATTAAAGTATAAAGTTCAAGCCTTGATAAACGGTGGAATCCTAGAGTTCGAAAAATCGAAACCGAACATACAACAAAATCCTCTACCGGATCATCGTGAAGTAAACACGATATTTTAGGATGAGCAAGAATGACAATTGGAGTTTATTGTTGATGTTAAGAGGCTGCAAGAAGTCCCGAATATCGTATCCCAAGTATCCGAGAGGAAGGAAGCATCTCTAAAGAGGTTGACGAACGCGCCTTGAAGGGGTTATATGTAAGGGTAGATGTAATCTCCGATGGCTTCATAATGAGAACAACGAGAGGAGAAATATGCAGAGCTCCTTATGGATACCGATGAACGTTAAAGCTGAAGAATCGGATAAATATGAAGAGCATGTAGAATGCATATAGGAGATTCCTACAGGAGGCCTTATGAAGAGATGATGTGGTTGATAATTTAGGCCTTGATAGCAGAGGCTACAACTTTAAGGTTCTATATTCTGCTCCTCCAAGTTTCTTTGTGGATTTGAAGGATATAGTCCTTGATGGATAGGGAGGAATGGACGATGTACATGAAGAATTCATTGGTGTAATGGATGAAGAACCTATCATGGAAGATCCTCAAGATGAACCAAAGGAGCAGGAGACCCATATCGGGATATCGACTATGGAGACTCACAAGCGTAATCCAGCTAGCGTGGTATTTGAATTGACTCGACTAGCAACGCAACTTAATGAATGAAAAGTTGAAGAATGCATGTAAGCACTCGAGACTCGAAGGGCGATCGAAGTACAAAATCCCCTGTATGGCCGACTTACAAGGGTAGTGTAATCAGCTATCCGATAAAGTATCTGAATTGAGGGAATTTATAATTCCTTTCACTCGGGTAAAGAATGTCCCACCTCAAAGGTGACGTTTTCAACAAAGTACAGTGGTACTAGATGTCCTCTAGCCCACATTTCGTATTATCTCGGGAAAATGGTTTGATACCGCTAGGACGATGAAGTCCTCATCTATAACTTCAAGTTCAGCTTGACCGGATCGGTGTCTCTTTGGTTTCAATCTATTGATTTATCTGGGTCTCCAATTGGGAAGACTTGTTAAAGCAATTTGTATGACGATTCCAGATCGAGCTGAAAGGATGCGTTAGTAGGATTGATCTACTCAACATAAAGAAAGGAGAAGACGAGAGTTTTAAACGCTTTGCCCGGAGATGGAAGAAACAAGCTGGAAATGTGCAACCCCCATTGTTCGATAAGGAAATGGAGGAGAATGTATTGAAATCACCCCCTGCGGAATACTTTGATCGCATATGCGCCTATGGGTACCACTCTTTTGAGCCACCTGATCAACATAGGCGTAAACGTGGAAGGTATAATACAAAGAGTTAAGATGGAGCGTCGGAGGTGATTTAGCGAAACAAAACTAGAAAGCTCCCTATGCACTAAACATTCCCGTGAATATAATTTTGAAGATATTCACGAGGAAGAATTGGTTAGAATGATAGAAACTCTAACTCTTTTCGTCATCAACATAGACAAAGTAGATGCAATGAGTGTGGAAGAAAGGGAACTCTCTAGCAAATTAATGGTCATCAAGCTAAATGATGGCGAATCGGACAAAGTATTGAAGGATCAAAATGAAATGATCTAACCAGTAAAGATCAAGATTCCACCAAGTGAAATATGATCCGAAGGCGGTATCCTCGGGACTATGGAACCAGCGAGATAGATGACATGATAAGGTCTTAAAGATGTTACGCCCCAAGACGGGGTGAACTTGAGAAGAGAATACCATCTAAAGAGAGCGTAGAGGGCCTCCAATCCATCGTGAAGACAAGCGAATATGAGATCCTAGAACAACTCCGAAACATGCCCGTGCAGCATAAGAACACTCTAATAAAGATGCTAAATGAGATACACGTTCCAAAGACCGTAAATGAGGTCCAATTGGAAGACTTCGTTGATGCAATATTATTAAAGGATCGAGATCGCTTCTCGGATGAAGACTTCCCCATAGAATGACGAGTTCCCAATAAGGCTCGTACATCTCCGTGAGGTGTCCCGGGAAGAGAGGTACCTCATGTCCTAATTGACAACGGGTCCGCATTCAACGTATGTCCCTTAAGTACTTTGGGATATCTGAAGACTTGATTAAACAAAAGCAACCATCCACTCAAGCCTTCACCGGAAGGTCAAGTTCGTAGTGAAAGGAAGATTAATTATCGTTCATGGTGAAGTGGGATATAGAGCCCGTATCAATTAGATGCTTCCATATGTCGAACCTCAAAAGGAAGAAGAGTTGAGCTATCATACATTTGACATCGTATCTATCATGCAGGTCTCGTACAAAACTAAGGTTGCTACACCCGAGTTCTCAAAATCCGCGATGATTGCTGGAAGGGTACTCTTGATGAGTGGATACGTTCTCAAAACACGATCAAGGTATTACTATTCCTTTGATTCTAAAGTCAAACGACCATAAGGTTGGCTTGAGTTATAAAGAAGGTATCGATCGTTATGAAGACCGAGGTCGAGGTAGAAACCGTGGACTCCAAGGACGCCACGAGGGCGAAATGATCAAGTCATTGGTTCTAGCTCCTAGCAAGGCCAAGGAAGGATGCTTGATAACCCGCTAAATGAGATATTCTGCAAGAATACCAGGTAGCTCAAAGATGAAGAGGTTCACTCGATGAAGAACCAGACCTCGCAACCCGTTCACGTACGAACGAGTGCACGTGATCATTGAGTGGCTAGAGGACTATGCTTCCATTCCTAAGTAAAGAGACTTCTTCTGAACTCTCTCTTTAATGCATTTAATGTTTGCATTTAGTTTTCATGTAATTTATGATTCAGTCATTGCATTTTCTTTAGGGTAACCTTGGATCCTTAACTATCAATCTAAGAAGTACAATATTGTAATGTCATTTTCTACATCAATCAATGAAGATTTCAAGTTTTATTAAGGACATATGGAATCACAAATCAGTCCGATAATGATACTTATCTTCATAAAAAATTGAAGTTTGAGGTTTAATTTGCCGTATGAATTCTGGTTTCAAAAATGTTTTGAGAACCAAGATGTCTAATGAGATGAGAACTAGTTCTCTTTCTTTTTCCTCCAAAAAAATCTTTTGAAATGAATTTCAAAATAATTTTCATAAAATCATGCATTGTTAATAGTTATTGTAACATGCTAACTATACTTGTCACATTTCAGGTATATCATTCCACTCATGCATAATAGGTTATTATGTAACTTGAGTCATGAAGACGATTATTCTCATGAAATTGCCGAGGAAAGCAATCAAACAAATATTAGGCGAGATTGGAATCGTTATGAAGAATTTAATCCGCTCACTACTGAGGGCACATTTACAGTTAATCTTGGGGATGCTGAAAATATCGGAGAAGTAAAATTGGGGAAAGGTTAACTTCATTCGAGGCATCCAAAATGATTGATTTGTTGAGGGAATATCAAGATGTCTTCGATTGGTCTTATGCTAACATGTTGAGGTTGGATCCAAGCATTGTGGATTATTCGTTGGCCACTGACTAAAAACTTTCTCCCAAGAAACAGAAGTTGAGAAGGATGAAACCCAAGCTTTCAAAGAAGATTGAAGAAGAGGTGATTAAACTCCTTAGTGTAGGGTTCATCGAAGTTATCTTGTACCCCGAATGGATTGCTCACATCGTTCTCATGATGAAGAAAAGACGGGGGAGTTAGGGTCTACATGGATTATGGAGACTTGAACAAAGCAAGTCTAAAGGATGACTTCCCATTACCACACGTTGATGTCTTGGTGGATAGTACCGCCGGATTCGAGTTATTCTCATTCATGGATGGATTCTCTGCATATAATCAAATTCTCTTGAAATAGGAGGATAAAGCTAATACAACATTTATAACTCTATGGGGGACCTTCTTTTACAAGGTAATACCTTTTGAATTAAGAAATGCTGGAGCCACATATCAAATGGCAATGATAACCCTCTCTCATGGTATGATGCACAAGGTGATTGAAGTATATGTGGATGACATGATAGCCAAGTCTATGCAAGAGAGGATTATGTCAAAATATTAAGGAAGCTATTTGAGTGGCTCCGTAAATTTAAATTGAAGTTAAACTTCGCGAAATGCATATTTGGAGCCAAATTTCTGAACTACTAGGATTTGCAGTGAGTAGCCAAGGAATTGAAATTGATCCCTTAAAGATCAAAGCCATATGGGGACTCCTAAGCCATTCTTTAAACTCCTGAAGAAAAGAGCAAAAGTAAGATAAGATTCTAAATGTCATCAAGCGCCGGACAAGATTAAAGAATATCTTGTGCGACCTCCAATCCTGGTACCTCCCATCCCGGGTATCTCTTTAACATTGTACCGACATTCCATGAGGAGTTGTTAGGTGCACTATTAGCTCAAAAAGTTCCAATGAGGGGAAAAGAAAGAGCGATTTACTACTTGAGTAAGAAGTTCACTACATCTGAAACTAGCTACCTAAAAGTCGAAAGGACTTATGTTGCATTGGTTTGAGTGCTCCATAGATTGAGATAGTATACTCCATCATTATATCAAGTTGGTCACCGATAATGACAAAATCAAGTATCTCTTTGAAAAGCCAGCTCTTGTTGGAAGAATGGCTAAATGGCAGGTACTCCTATCTAAATTTGACATTAAAAGTTATCCCCGAAAATCGGTTAAAGGAAGAGCCATCACCGATTTATTAGCAAAACATCCCCAAGAGAATGGAAACTTTGAAGAAGGAGAAATTGAGGATCACATCTTGAGCATATCAAAAGATACATGGATTGTGTATTTTGATGGTGCCATAAACCTTCCGGATCATGAATTGGGGCAGTTTTAATATCCCCAAAAGGTCAACATTACCCGATTTTCGCAAAGTTGGTATTTTCATGCACCAACAATGTTTAGGAATATGAAGCCTACATCCTTAGTCTACAATTAACCAAGTGAATGAAGGTGCGCAAATTTCAAGTCTACAGAGATTCAATGCTTATCATCTTGCAGACACAAGGAGAGTGGAAAATAAAAGACTCCAAACTTGTGCCATATCATGAATTCTTGGAGAAACTATCTAAGCAATTCGAATATTTGCCAATGACCCAAAATCACTTCGTAGATGCTTTAACCACTTTATCATCAATGCTTCAAGTGCAAGAAGGTCGGGATATAGAACCTTTGAGAGTTGACATTCTAAATCAGCTAACTTATTACATGGTCATTGTGACATTCTGAATTCCGACCCAATTTTGAAGTTTATGAATAAAATGAGCATCAATGTATTTCCGTTATCTCACTCGGAATTGATCACTCTAGAGATGAGTGACCAAAAGGGAATGGCTAAATAGTATAGTACGCGGACTAAAGAACTTGGCCGCGGACTAATATCCTGACCATAAGGATCGCGGAAAGTACATTCTAGACCATGTAGGTCGATCTAAGATTAGTGTCGGAACAATCTGCTAGCGTCGTGTAAGTGGGCCGCGGGTGATTTCGCTAGACCATAGCATGATTTGCGGATGACCCACGAGGCGATTCCTCGACGATTGCGTCCTGCCGGGATCGTCGGTTTCCTCGCGATTACATGACAACCAGGATCGTAGTGGTTCGAATAATTCTTAAACGTGATAAAATTCTCGGGTTGATACACGTAGCTCCCGAGAGCCACCCGTCGGTCCGAGATGCACCGAAACTACGATCGGCTAATTTTTAGCTCGAAGTGGACTTCGAAATCGGCGGCCGGGTATTTGAGAATTCCAATGCAAATAAATTGGACTTCACCTCACCAGAGTTAATAAGGATTTTATATTGCCGGTATGAGTCGGAAAAAGTGGAAATCAAACTGCGAAACGAGAAGTACGCTCCGGCCTCGAATTTTGTGCGAGTATCTTGAGAAACCGCGAAGGAAATTCGACCACCCCACTTCAGCCGAAATTGACAAGAGAAATTGGAGGGAAAAGTGCTCTTGAAAGTTCAAGTCCCAAGAAACCCCAAAAGCCTCATTTTCACCAAAAACCCCACAATCACTTCTACTATTCATGTCATATAACCACCCCATTACCTTGTCACTCTTGATGGATAGCTAGTCACTCAATCTCACCCTCTCCCCTCTCTTATGGGCTGAAGCAAATCTCTCTCTGTCTCACTCCCACTTCATTTTCTCACTTTCACTCAAACTCTCAAACTCACTCTCTTATCTCACTCTCTCGCCCGACTCTCTCTCGGCCCCATCCCGCTGGCTTGAAGAAGCCACAGCCACCACCACAGCCACCTCTTCATCCCCTCTTGGCCGTGAGTCACCGTGAGCCGCCGCCGTCCCTCTCTTTCTCGGGCGCCGGTACAGCAGAGGTTGAAGAGTTGTTCATCGGTTTTGTGGGCTGTTCATAGCTCATCTTTGAGGTAGGATACCTTCTAAGTTTAGTCTAAGTTTTGTGGAACCTTGGTTTGATGGTTAAAGCTTGGCTTAAGTTGGATTCATTGCTGAATGGTTGATTTTTGTCGGAAAAAAAGAATCAGCCCCTTTGAGTTCAATTCTGGTCACGCGTGGTCGCCGCTCATCCGTCGGGTTTTCTTCACCAAAAAGGACTTGCAAGTGGCTCTAATCCTTTCTTAGGACTTCGGGTCCTCCGCGGCTTGCGCCCTTGAACTAGATGCTCATCTAGTACCTCTACCTCGGTTGCTCATTCTTACTATCTTTCACAACACCTGAACCCCTATAATTCCATCAAGTAATTAGAGACTTAAGCTATCTATTTAAGTCAGCAGTTCTAGGCTACACATCAAGGCAATCAACTCACAACAAGCAAATCGGGAGTACCACAACCAGTATTCTTCATTCATACCTCAAGTGCAGACGCATATGCAATTTATTATAATCACAACAAACCATCCATCACATCAGATAGGCAATAGCCAAATAGCCAAACATCAAGCAACGCTACGTACGAGACTCTATAGTCTTATAATCACACAAGGTGATACCAATCACATATGTCGATCACAAGCACCATTTCATATGACGGGCATTTCGTGCCTAATTCTAGTGAATCCCTAAGGTCTGCCGCCTGACCATCCCAAAGTCATCACTCCTTATTACTCTAGAACTCAATCAACTTGGATCGAGCTGACCTTGCTACGATACCATTTCAAACGGGAATGTCCCGCCCCGAATCATACGAGCACGCTAACATCCCACATGGCCATACTTAAATACAAATTCCCAAGAACCAATTGCCCACAAATTTCGGACTTAATGCAAATGAAATGCACATGCGGAAGCGAATACACAACTCCATACATAAAACTAAAGATGACTCGGGATGATAACAAACTTTATATTACAAAAGCATCGAAGTTCTTTGCAACCAACCAGGATTAGGGGGTCGAAGGGAACCAAGGGACCAAACCAAAAGATAACCCTCTAGGTCCCTCTAACATGCCTCTATCCTAAGAGGACATCCAAAAATAAATCCAGCTTCTCCTATGAATACTAGTCGGTGTTACTACCCTCGAACTCATCATCGTCCTCGACGGGATCATACTTAGGAGAACTATCGGGGATCTATATCCATGGAATCTTCCTCATCGTCTTCCTCGGATGTAGATATCTCTATGACTTCCATAGCCTCCCGAATGATCGGGGACTTCTCCGAGATGTTGTTAGATCCAGCTACGGAGTTCTCCATGTCACTTCCATGGGACAGGGTGGCACCACTCGGGAATTTCGTCCCTAGGTATCTCGGACGACTTGAGAGGTCTAGTAATCAAATCCCCAAAATAGTAGTACCACGACTCCTAGCGGTGAGGCTTTCAATATTCGCCCCCTTCATCAACCCACACAGTAGTCCCTTTTCGAATATATACTCTATCCTGGCCTACTGGAAATTCCTCGACGGATGTGTCCATATCCTTTGGGACGCCTTAAAACGTATGGGAGGCATAATCAAAGGATTTGGGTCTGAAAATGTTAACACATGACGGGGTAAGAATAAATCTCATTAAGAAAATTTCTAAACCTAGGTTAGGGTGATAGTGCCTCCGGATACATCCTAAGCATTCAAAGTTATAATAATTAACAAACTCAACTAAATGCACTCAATCATCAAACCAGAATCAAATTCATATATCCAATTGAATTAAATGCATATCATTCATCAAATCACAACTCATTTATAAAGGTTATAATATAATAGCAGGCATGGCGTAATAACGCCTCAAGGCCATAATAATGCTCCGGACCCCCGTAATAATGCTTCAGGCCAAATAGTACTCCCGGACCCGCGTAATAACGTCTCGGGTCAATATAACCCGCATTTAATGCCTTAGGATGAATACAAAACCCCACGTAATAACGCCCCATGGTATAACATAGTCTCGTATACATATTGACCCCGCATGATAACGCCTCGGGTATAACTTTCACAATTATACTTGCATCTACTCGAGAAAAGACCATATATCAATAGTATTCACTCGAACACTCGATCGAGACCATCCGATCGCATCAAACCTTTTCGATAAACCAATCTAAACCCCACGATCTTAGTAAACTTCCCGATTAACCGATCTGAACCACACGATCTTCCTAATCCTCCTAATTAACCAATCATCACCACACGATCTTACTAATTTTCCCGATCCATCAATCCAGAGCACACGATCTTACTAATCTTCCCGATCCATCAATCAAGACCACATGATCTAATCATACTAAAGCAATATCTGATCGGGACCACATGATCAACTCATACTAAAGCTACGATTAATCGGGACCACCCGATTAAATCATACTAAAGCAATCAACCAATCGAGACCACATGATTCAATCACATTAAAGGATCGATCATCTGATTGGGACCACATGATCAACACATACTAAAGCTACGATTAATCGGGACCACCCGATTAAATCATACTAAAGCAATCAACCAATCGGGACCACACGATTAAATCATCATACAGCAACATTTAATCGAGACCACATGATTCAATCACATTAAAGGATCGATCAATCGGAACCACACGACTCAATCACATTCAAACAACGATTAATCGGAACCACACGATTGAATCATCATAAAGAACCATTCAATCACAAACACACGATCAAACACTTGATGAACTCATGAAATCAAGACCACACGATCCATTTTTGCCTCAAAGTTTCGGCCAAAGCATCAAGGAATCAAACCAAGCAAATTTCCAACAAAAACTCTCCAATCCAACACCATTAGCAGCCTAGCAACCTAATCAAGGTTTAGAAACTTGCATACCTTGAAATCTAGATAAAACCTACAGTTAAAATGTTGGAAAATCCAAGATCCAAGTGGCGGGTCCATCTCGGCTGGCTTGATCTACGGCGGTTCCGCAGTGTCGGATGGCTCAACGGCGGTGGTTGGTGATTCAAGGCGGATCCAAGGTAGTTCGGTGATGATTCGACGGCGGTGGTGGCGGCAAAAAGGGCGGCTCGGCAAAGAGAAAAGAGAGAGAGAGAGAGAGAGAAGTGAGAGAAAATTCTAGCCTAAATGAAGAAAATGAAGAGAATGAGAGGATAAGGTAAGTTAGGATATGTTTGGGGTGAGATATTTGCTAGAATTATTGGTCTTGCAATGATGAGATAGGGAATTGTGGGGTCCACGAATAATTCAATTGATTTCTCTCTTAAAACACAAGATGGGCACTTTGGTAATTTGCTGCACAAGTGGACACCTTGCCCACCAATAATTTCGGCCACTAGGGGGTGTAAATGATCGAAATGCCCTTTGACCAAATTAAAAATATGAGCATTTCCTAAGGGTAAAAGGGTCATTTCACCTTTCCGGTCCAATTTCACTTTTCTGAACATTTTGAGGTGAATCGCGAAATGCCCATACTCCAGATAAGGTGACATCTAAAACATTGCTATTGGATTCCTTGAAAGTTCAACATTTAATTTAGAAGTCCAATTCATAGTCAATATTGATCATTTGTGACTTCATTGTATCTCAAACTAACGGGCGACTTTTAGGAGTTACGCGTATCGACCCATGATTATTATCATGTTTAAGAGTTACTTGAGCCATGGCAACCTTGGTTGTCATGTAATTGCGAGGGTCCATCAATAGTCCCGATGGACACGATCAATAGAAAATGATTTAGGGATATTCGGAACCTATACATGGTAAAACGGAATCACCCGTGATCCAATTGTAAGGTATCAACAAAACGTCCTTTAATCGCTCTAAGATCGGTCTCTAATGGTCCAAAATATTCTTTTGACAATCCTCATGGCTAAAGAGTCAATCTAGAATCATGTTATTTGGTCCATGTACTTGATTTTCCTGGCTAGCCATTCCCCCATTGGTTAGTCTTCTCAAGAGTGATCAATTCTTAGTGAGATTTAACTGAAATACTTTAATGAGACATTTCATTCATTCATAGCTTGAGGCGTTATTATGCTTTGGTCTATAGTATTATTATGGCCTGAAGCGTTATTACTTGGGTTTGGAGGATTATTATGGCCTGAGGCGTTGTTACGCGGGTTTGCTCTTATATTATAGCCTTGATAAATGAGTCATGGTTCGAGGAATGATATGCATATGACTAAATTGGTTATATGACTTTAGGTCTTGTTTTATGTTGGGTGCATTTAGATATGTTTGTTGATTCTATAGAAATGCATGCATAGGATCTATCCGGAGGTACTATCTTCCTAACTTAGGTTTGAAGACTTAGTTGCTAAGATTTATTCTCGCCCCGTCGTGGGTTAACATTTTCGGACCCCAAGCCTTGATTATGCCCGCACGTACGTTTTGGTACCCCGACATATAGAGAAATTTCCAGTAGGCCGGGATAAGAAAAGGGACTATAGTGTGGGTTGATGAAGGGGGCGAATATTGGAAGCCTCACCGCTACGAGTCTTGGTACTACCCTTTTGGGGATATGACTACTGAACCTATGAAACCTTCCGAAATACCTAAGGATGGGATTCCTACGTGGTGCCACCTTGCCCCTGTGGAAGGTGATATGGAGAACTCCGTAGTTGGGTCTAGGACCATCCCCGAGAAGACGTGGAAGTTATAGAGGTGTCCCCGGCCTTGATAGCTCTTATGAGTATGATCCCGCAAAGGACAAAGATAAGAGCGAAGGTAGTGATGTTGATTGGTAGTCATAGGAGAGGCTAGGTTTTTTTTTGGATGTCCTCATATGGTAGAGGCATCTTGGAGGGATCTAGAGGGTTGTCTTTTTATCCGGTCGTTTGTTCCCCTTCGACCCCCGCCTTATATTTTGTATATTGACTCCACGATCCCTGGTCGTATGTGAGGAACTTATGGTATTTTATGCTATGTAAAGTTTGTTGTCATCCCGAGTCATCTTTGATAATTTATATGGAGATTTGTATTCGCTTCCGCATGTGATTTTCATTCGCGTTTAGTTTAATAGTTGTTAGCTACTGGTTCTTGGGAATTTATCTTTAAGTGTGGCCGAGTGAGATGTTAGCGTGCTCGTATGGTTCGGGCGTGACATAATTGCTCTTCTCATCCTCCTTTGAAGTCAATCACACAAGCCCTTAATATGTCCTCTAGTGTCTCGAACCGTCCATTCGGATGGTCCGTTGGTCTAGGGATGATAAGCCGTCTTGTTCAGTAACTTTGTACCCATAGCCTCCTGTAGGCTCCTCCAAAACATGGTGGTAAACTTCGAATCCCTATCGACGTAATCGTTACGGTACTCCATGAACACGTACTATTTGTATCATGTACAATTCAGCATACCTTTCTATAGCGAAGTTCTTTCGTACTAGTAGGAAGTACGCGGACTTGGTTAGTCTATCCTCAATTACCCAAATCGAATCATGACCTCTCGACTTCTTCGTAATCCCGTTACAAAATCCATAGTGGTGTGTTCCCATTTCCATTCAGGGATCTCTAAGGGTTGTAACATACTACCAAGCTTGCAATGATGCGCTTTCACTTGCTAACATGTCAAAGACTTTGTTATATGCTTAGCAACATCTACTTTCATTCCATTCCACCTGTAGTATTGACGCAAGTTTTAATACATCTTCGTACTACCCGGATGAATACTGTAATTGCTTCGATGAGCTTCAAATAAGATCCTTTCTCTAAGCTCCTCATCATTGGGTATGCACAAACGTCCACGGAACTTCAAAATCCCATCCTCGGATACTTGAAACTCAGGCTTTCTCTTGTCCACTTTTATACTTAAGATCCTTTGGAGGTCTGGATCCATAGATTGTAGGGCCTTAATTCTTTCCCTGAATCTCAAGCTCGACTCTCAACGTCGCTACTAAGCTGGACAAGCGATAAACTTCCAATTTGAACTCGAATCCCTTATTTCTTCAAGTAAAATCCTCTCCCTTACCATCAAATGCACGATGCTTGATTTTGACTCAAGGCATCCGTTACCTTATTTGCTTTCCCATGGTGATACATGATATCACAATCATAGTCCTTGAGCAACTCCGTCCATCGATGTTGTCTCATGTTCAACTCCTTTTGGGAAAATAAGTACTTTAAGCTTAGATGATCCGTGTAGATCTGAAACTTCTCTTCGCACAAGTAGTGTCTCCAAATCTTCAATGCAAAAATGATAGCAGCAAGCTCCAAATCATGCGTTGGGTAGTTCATCTCATGCGCTCTTCACTAACGCGAGGCGTCACGCCCCGTGTCCTTCGAGAGCGCCGACATCCCTAGGCTGGGCGAACTTACGCTTATCTTTTCCCAGGATCGATACAGCGATAAACTTAGCGTAATGCGATATACACGTGCGGAAGCGACATAACACCCAAATAAGAAACTCGACAAAATGACTTTAGAAGACAAGGATTCGATAGCATAAAATGCAATCATTCATACAACACATAATATAGCAATACACTTGGAAAGGTTCGGGAGAGGGGGTGTCAATTACATCAAAAAGGGACGACCCAACTAGAAGTTACGCCTATCCTGTAGGTACTCGAAAAGACCTAACGGCCTATCTAAAACTACGGTCGGGTCTACGCCCTACGATGGAACCTCGGGTATGTCCGACTCCTGTGACTCGGAATCTAGGTCCATTGGGAGATCGAATGCATCCTCCGCCTCGGGCTTCGAGTCGAATCCAATGGTTCATTAAGCTCGTCCATCGGTGCTTGCTCGGACTCGGTGGCTCCTCCGACTCAAAGATCACCGTCCGAAGGCTCCACCACTTGAGCTTCCTCTGTCGACTCTAGGGGCTTGGCCGACTACCTTCGGGTTTCACTTCGGGATGAAAGACCTCGCCGTGCGGGGAGTAGGGTTGCACCATCCCGAGATGATGCTCCGTGTACATCAAAAGTCCTCGGTGGTTCGAAGGTGGTATCTTCATCTCAATAAAACCATGCTTCAAAAAGATGAGACTTCCAAACGTCGCCTCCTTCATCGACCCAAACCATACTACCTCTCCTTATATACGCCTTATCCCCATCTACTGGTATCTCCGTGTTCATGGTTGTTATGTCCATCGGTACACCAAAACATATCGGCGGCATCTCTCAAGGTCGTGGGTCTGAAAAGTGGGTCCCGTGGAGGGGTGAGATTACATCCCAATAAGGTGGATCTAAGCCGACTCTAGGTTACGTACCACCGAGCAAACTAACTATCACAATCAACCGGGACAATCACATACAGATTATTCTACATATATGACTAGCTCAAACTAGCACAACATAAATCCTCAAAGCAACAATCACGTCACGATTACTACGGAGCTTTCGACTTAGGCACTTTCCCTAATTAATCGTACGTGGTATCAATTTCGAACGATCAATTCTTAGGGCCCGCGTCCCAATGCCTCGGGCCTATAGCACACACTTTCAATAATCGGCCTACATAAACACACATCAAGCTTAACAAAAGATTCTCGGTATTCGCGCCCGTGTAATAACGCATCGGGCTTAATAAGTATACATATTTATGAGCTCAATTCATAGACCTGCGTAATAACGTATCGGGACGGGCACAAATCCCGCATTTAACGCATTAGGATATGATGTGCATACAGATATGTCATAGTAATATACAATCAGCTATAAACCCCACGTTTAACGTATCGGGGTACCAACACTCATAATTTCACCTCCACAGATTTTCATTAATTAACTTCATGATCGAATATAACCCATTCAGTTCAATTTCACAACAATTTGATCGCGCTACCTAACACATGGTCCGCGCATCATAATTCTATCCGATTTCAACATTGACACTTTTCAAGGTTCACATATCAATTTAGAACACTATGACACACCCACAAAGCACCAGTTCCATTCAGCCCCATTTAAGCTACAAAACGCTCCATTTCGTTCCAATCAAATTACCACCGGTCCGGCACGCATTCTAACACATGGTATCACATCTCACTCACATGGCCGAATATATAATAGTCCCTAAACTCATAAATTTCCACAATCCCACAATTTAAACGACACTAACAATCAGCACAACAACTTGCACAATTTACATCCAAATGGTACCCAACTCGAACTCATCATGCAATATTCGGTCTTCACTATTTTGGATCATCACTACATGCCCGAACCAGCCCCAACATGCTCATTTATCTCCCAAAATTTCGAACCCACAGCAAGTTAAATTTCCAGAACCGGTTCCCCTTAATTCAAGCCCAAAACAGCCCATATCTCATCCTAAACCACAAACTATCAAGCTCCTTAGTATCCCATAGTCCTAAGGAAGGATTGAGAAGAAGAGAGAGAGAGACGACGGCGGTGCTCCGGTGCCTCACGGTGGTCCAGCAAGGAGTGGGGGTGGTGGTCGGCGTCAGCTCCTCCGTAGTGTCACGAGAGAGAGAGAGAGAGTTATGGGAGAGTTGGAGTGTTGGGGGATAAATGAAATGGGAGTGAGAGAGAGGTGGCTTCAGCCTATAAGAGAGGAGAGAGGGAGTGATTTGAGGTGACTAGCCTTCATTCGAGAGTGACAAGATAGTGGGGTTGGAACATGACATGAATAGTATTAGTAGGTAGTGGAATTTTTGGGGAAATTGGGTTTTTGGGGTTTTAATTGGCTTTGGGAATTGAACCTTCAAGAACACTTTTCCTTCTTCATTTCCTTGATACATTCAGCTGAAGTGAGGGTTTAGGCGAAGTGGCTGAAATTTTCCTTCGTGGTTTCTCAAGATGCTGAACGAAATTCGAGACCGGGGTGTACCTCTAGCTTCGCATTTTGATTTCCACTTTTTCTTACTCATATTGGCGATATAAAATCTTATTGACTCTAGTGAGGCGACGTCCAATTTATTTGCATTGAAATTCTCAAATACCGGCCGCCGATTTGAAGTCCACTTCGCGCTAAAAAATTAGCCGATAGCAGTTTCGAGTGTATCTCGGATCGACGGGTGGCTCTCGGGAGCTACGTGTATCGACCCATGATTTTTATCACGTTTAAGAATTATTCGAACCACGGCGATCCTGGTTGTCATGTAATCGCGAGGGAAACCGCCAATCCCGGCGGGACGTGATCCTTAGGAATCGGTTCGGGGTCATTCGCAAATCATGCTATGGTCTAGCGGAATCACCCGTGTCCCAATCGTACGACGCTAGCAGATTATTCGATATTAATCTTAGATCGACCCGCATGGCCTAGAATGTACCCTCGGCAATCCTTATGGTCGGGATATTAGTCCGTGGCTGAGTCTTTAGTTCTCGTACTATCCTATTTAGCCGTTCTCCTTTGGTCGGTCATCTCTAGAGTGATCAATTTCGAGCGAGATTACTGAAATACATCGATGCTTATTTTATTCATAAACTTCGAAATGGGGTTGGAATTTAGAATGTCACACGAGGCATTTACAACCACTCTTCCATGTTGCATCAATACGCATCCCAATCCTTTCAAAGATGCGCCGCTATAAATTTCATAGCCTCCAGGTCCGGAAGGAATCGTTAGTATCGGTGCGATCGTCAATCAATGCTTGAGCTCTTGAAAACTCCTTTCGCACTTATCTGTCCATTCGAACTTCGTCTAAAGGTTGACGGAATGGCTATCGAAGAAAACATTAGGTTTCTTGCTTAGTCTAAAGGTGAGTAGCATTCTAAACCTTGATTATGTTGTTAGGTTACTAATTGATGTAGTTTGAGGTGGGTTTGGGTGAGATTTGTGGTTAATTGTGGGTTAGTTGAGCTTGAGCCAAAAATTGGGTGTTAGTGGAGGATCAAGGTTGATCATATGATTTAGTAAGATTGTGTCGTTCTGATTGGTTAATAATGTTTTTTATTAAGATCGTGCGGTTCCGATTTATTAATCATGTGATTTATTAAGATCGTGTGGTTCAAATTCATTTAGCAAGTGATTTAATCTGATCATGTGGTTTAGATTCGTTTAGCATGTGATTTAGTGAGATCTTGTGGCTAATTAGATTAATTGTGGCTAATTATGTCACCTCCATTTGATTGGGTGGGACCTTAGAGAATTCAGCCATTTTCTCTCTTAACACTCAAGAAGGGCAATTTAGTAACTTGGTTTCATAAGTGGACACCTAGTCCACACTAACGGGGTGTCAAAAGATGAAAATGTCCTCTTACTAAACTAGAGAAATGAGCATTTCCTAAGGGTAAAAGGGTCCTTTCCCATTTTATGTCAAAATTTCACTTTTTCGTACATTTTGGGGCGAACCGTGAAATACCTATTGTAACATTCTGAATTCCGAACCCATTTCGAAGTTTATGAATAAAATGAGTATCGATGTATTTCAGTAATCTCACTCGAGTTAATCACTCTAGAGACCACCGACCAAAAGGGAATGGCTAAATAGGATAGTACGCGAACTAAAGAACTCGGCCGCGGACCAAAATCCCGACCATAAGGATCGCCGAGAGTACATTCTAGGCCATGCAGGTCGATCTAAGATTAGTGTCGAACAATCTGCTAACATCGTGCGAATGGGCCGCGGGTGATTCCGCTAGACCATAGCATGATTTGCGGATGACCCCGAACGATTCCTAACGATCGCGTCCCTGCTAAGACTGTCATTTTTCCTCACGATTACATGACAACCAGGATCGTCGTGGTTCGAATAATTCTTAAACGTGATAACAATCACGGGTCGATATATGTAGCTCCTAAGAGCCGCCCGTCGGTCTAAGATGCACCGAAACTGCGATCGGTTAATTTTTAGCGCGAAGTGGACTTTGAAATCGGAGGTTAGGTATTTGAGAATTCCAATGCAAATAAATTAACGTCGCCTCACCAGAGTTAATAAGGATTTTATATCGCCAGTATGAGTCGGAAAAAGTGGAAATCAAACTGCGAAACGAGAATTACGCTCCGGTCCCGAATTTCATTCAGCATCTCGAGAAACCGCAAAGGAAATTCGACCACTTCATCTATCCCCACTACTTCAGTCGAAATTATCAATATTTGGAGAAAGAAGAAGTGCTCTTGATTGCCCAAGTGTCAAGACTCATAAAAACCCCATACCAACTTCTACTATTCATGTCATATAACAACCCCATCATCTTGTTACTCTTGATGGATGGTAATCACTCAATCTTACCCTCTTCGCTCTCTTATGGGCTGAAGCAACTCTCTCACTCTTTCCCTCACTTCCATTTTCACTCAAACTCTCAAGCTCACTCTCTCATCTCTCTCTCTAGCCCGACTCTCTCTCTCGGCCCCATCCCGCCGGCTTGAAGAAGCCACAGCCACCTTTTCGTCCCCTCTTGGCCGTGAGCCGCCGCCGTCCCTCTCTTTCTCGGGCGCCGGTACAGTAGAGGTTGAAGAGTTGTTCACCGATTTTGTGGGCTGTTCATAGCTCATCTTTGAGGTAAGATACCTTCTAAGAGTAGTCTAAGTTTTGTGGAACCTTGGTGTGATGGTTAAAGCTTGGCTTAAGTTGGATTCATTGCTGAATGGTTGATTTTGTTGGAAAAACGGAATCAGCCTCCTTTGAGCTCAATTCTGGTCATGCGAGGTCGCCGCTCATCCGTCGGGTTTTCTTCGCCGAAAAGGGACTTGTAAGTGGCTCTAATCCTTCCTTAGGACTTTGGGATACTAAGGGGCTTGATAGGTTAAGGATTAGGTTGTTATGTGGGCTATTTTGGGCGTAAAATATGGGGACCAGTTCTGGAAATGAATGGGCTGTTGTTATCCGAAATTTAATACCGGGAAATGTGCATGTTTGGGGCTAGTTCGGGAGTGTAGGATGGCCTAAAATGGTGAAGACCGAAGATTGCATGATGAGTTCGAGTTAGGTACCATTTTGGCGTGATTGGGTCCTTAAATGTGCAATATACTTGCTTGAGGTTTGATGCCCATTTGTATTGCGAAATTTTCTGAGTTGGGAACATAATGTGTTTGGCCATGTGTGTGGGATGTGTTATAATGTGTTGGAATTGGTGCCGGATCGAGTGTAATTTCGGTTGGAATTGAAATGGGGCTCTACGTGGTTTAGCCGGGCCACGTAGAAATTGGTGCATTAAGAGTGTGTCATAGTACTTTAAATTGATATGCGAACTCTGAATATGTCAATGTGGGAATCGGCTAAATTGTGATGCGCGGAACCATGTGTTAGGTGGCATGATCGAATCGTTGTGAATTGAGTTTATCTGTTATACTCAATCATGAAGTTTATTAATGGAAATCTCTGGATGTGAGATCATAAGTATTGATACCCGATGCGTTAGATGCGGGGTTTATAGCCAATTGTATATTACTATGACATATCCTGTATGCGCTCATACCCACGATGCGTTAAACGGGGCCCGACGATGCGTTATTACGTGGGTCTATGAATTGAGCTCATAACTATGTATACTTATTAAGCCCGATACGTTATTACGCGGGCCCGAATACGAGAATTTGTTATTAAGCCCGATGCGTGTTAACGGGGCCGATTATTGAAAGTGTGTGCTTATAGGCTTGAGGCGTTCGAACGCGACCTTGAGAATTGATTGTTTGAAATTGATGCCACGTATGATTGATTAGTGATAGAGCCTAAGTTGAAAGTCCCGTAGTAATCGTGACCGATTGTTGCTTTAGGGATTTATGTTGTGCCGGTTTGAGCTAGTCATATGTGTAGAATAATTTGTATGCGATTGCCTAGTTGATTCCGGTAGTTAGTCCGCTCGGAGGTACCATACCCTAGGGTTGGCTTAGATCCACCTTCTTCGGGATGTAATCTCACCCTTCCGTAGGACCCACCTTTCGGACCACCAACCCTGAAGATGTCGCCGCCACTTTTTGGGATATCGAGACGGATCGATCGCATAGTGACGAAACATGTGAAAGGCGATGGTAGGGTGCATTATAGGAACTATACCACCTCATTAATAGCAGTAGGAGGTGGAGCTTGGGAAGAGCATACCTTTTTGGCCTGGACTCGGGGATCGAAGAAGGGAGGGGCGGACCTCTCCAAATCTACGGCGTGCCCTACGACGAGGACGAGCAAGGAGACTCCATGGAGTTGGACCCTGGCGAGTGCTTGCCCTAGGGTGGAGAAGTCGTAGACTCGGACGTCATCCGATGGAGGTGGAGAATCTTGAAGAGCCGATGGAGTCGACCATAAAGATGTGCCACCACCAACAGAGGTCGCGAACGAAGGCTAGAGTAGGGCCACTTAACCTTTTTGGTATACCATGTTGATAGATGTAGTATAATAGAACGCCTACCTTCAGTTGTCGTATATTTTATGGGAGCCCTTTTTACCCGATTATTACTGTCTCTCCCACGTGATCCTTATGTATTTCGTTCCTCTATGTTGTAAGAATGATCGTCTCTATGATATAAAATCTCCTTGTCTTCTAAAGTCATTCTGTTTAATTTTATCATTGGGGTGTTGTGTCGCTTCCGCATGTACATATGGTATTATGTTAAGTTTATCGCAGTATCGATCCTGGGAAAGATAAGCGTAAGTTCGCCGGGTTGAGGGATGTGGCGGGCTCGAAGGAGTCGGGCGTGACAACCTAGTGTGAAATTGGTATCGAGCCAAGGTTAGCTCGATCCCAGGATGATTGAGGTTTGGAGTAATAAGGAGGGATGACTTAGAAGCGACCGGGTAGTGAGACTTTAGGAGATCCACTAGAGTTAAGCACGAAATGCATGACATATGAATTGGCGCTTGTGACTGGCATATTGGATTGGCATCACCTTTGGTGATTATAAGACTCGGGAGCTTTGTACTTGTTTCGATTGTTGTGGCTTGATGTGCTGTTTGTTGAATGAGTAAGCGGTTGAATGTCATTTTACTTGAGTTGCGAGATGCGTTTGGACTTAAGATAAGCACTTGAACCCTGGAATGTGAACCCCTTAACTGTTTGATTGCTTGCCGTGTGAAGTGTTTATCTTATTGTGGCTGTCACCGTGAGTCGTGACATAGACAC
This sequence comes from Rhodamnia rubescens, assembly GCA_021437795.1. Classification (NCBI taxonomy): domain Eukaryota; kingdom Viridiplantae; phylum Streptophyta; class Magnoliopsida; order Myrtales; family Myrtaceae; genus Rhodamnia; species Rhodamnia rubescens. Next base: position 1,532,051 of record JAILYA010000035.1, read on the forward strand.
TGGTAGGCTAGTCGTTAATTTAGGTTTTCGACGCCCGAGTGGGGTTATGAGTGGTTTAGGCGTTGTAAGGATTAACTAAGATGTGCAACGGGGCTAGAGGGACAAGGGGAGCTTCTAGCTCGAGGGCGCCTGATGTAGACGATCCGAGAATTGATGGAGTTCTCAAGGCCCTAGAAGAACTCCGGAAACCCGATGGGTAGGCGAGCTCGGGAAAGGGGCGCCGCCGTTGCTTAAGCTGCGAGAGCTGTTGTAGCCGCCGCCAACGTGGCAAATGGGAATAATCATGGAGGAAGAAACGGGAATCGCTTGATGAGCCAACTGGTGGAACAATTTCGAAGGCTGAAGCCAGCTCGGTTCGATGGTGCTGGAGATCCCGAGATGGCACCTCGATGGATTGAGAAGCTGGAGAAGGCCTTTGAAGTTCTTAGGTGCACTCGATGAGGAGAAGGTGACCTTAGCGGCTTACCGGTTAGAGGGTACCGTGGATGATTGGTGGAAGGCCACCAAAGGAAGAGTATTTCCCGAGGGAGCTACTCTCACTTGGACCGCCTTTACGAGGCATTTAACGGGAAGTATTTCTCGGAGACCGCTCGGGAGCGGAAGTTGGTAGAACTCCCAAGAACTTCACGGGAACCGGTTAACGATTGATTAGTATGAGGCGAAGTTTGCTAGGCTATCAAGGTACGCGCCGAGGATGGTAGAGAACCCGATAGATAAGGCGCGAAGGTTTCGAGATGGATCGATGCCCGACCTTCGTAGTCGGATGATCGCACTAAACCCGAGGATCTATGAAGAGATGTACGAGCGAGGGTAGATGATTGAAAGGGATATGAAGGAAAGGGCGACGCATCCTGGTTCGCAGTTTTCTCCCTGTCAAAGACAATCGTCAACTTGGTAAAAGGTCAATGACGAGCAAATGACGCTTCATTCCTCCAGTTCGGAAAAACATTGGGAAGCTTGTCCATCGGACCAACTGGAATTGTCGCTTGTGCGGTAGAAGGCACGGGAATGGACCTTGCCCGAGCAAAACGGGCACATGCTTAAGTGCGGCCCATGGGCCATCATATAAGAAACGCCCGAGTCAAGCTCTAGGACCACGGTCGCAAGGATAGCGACAGTGTGAACCGCTACCGGGAGCCGTCCCGCAAAACAACTTGAATAAACCGTCGGCTCGGGGACGAGTATATGCCGTGGCTCGTAAGGAGGCATAGAATGCGCCTGGTGTGGTCACGGGTACGGTTACATTATGCAATCATGTTGCCTATGCATTGTTTGACCCTGGAGCATCGCACTCATTTGTATCTACTCGGTTTGCTGCATTGACTGAAATGACATTGAAACCGTTGGATGTTGAGTTGCATGTAACTACCCCATTAAAGGATAGAGTATTGATTTCGTTAGGCTACAAGGACTATAAGATAGTTGTCGGGGGTAGTGAGGGAAGGATAGACCTGGCCGTGCTAACCATGTTTGACTTTGATGTTATAATCGGAATGGATTGGTTGGGTAGGCAAGAGGCCATTATGGATTGTGGTAGCAAGGCGATTAGGTTCAACCCGACCGATCGCCCTAGATTCGAATTCATAGGGAGTCGAGGAGGCACCTCGATTTCTTTGATCTCGTCACTTGAGGTGACTAAGCTGTTGAGCGGAGGATGTCAAGCCTATCCTAGCTACTCGTGATGGACCCAACGGTCGAGAGACCAAGGCGGGAAGATATAGCGGTGGTGCGCGGATTTCCCGATGTCTTTCCTTAAGAATTACTAGGACTACCGCAGTAAAGAGAGATAGAGTTCATGATCGATTTAGCCCGGGAACGGAACCGATCTCGAAAGCACCGTATCGGATGTCTTTGTCGAAATTGAAGGAATTAAAGGTTCGGATGCAAGAGCTACTGGACAAGGGCTACATTCATCCAAGCGCGTCGCCGTGGGGAGCGCCGATGCGTTCGTAAGGAAGAAGGATGGGTCTTTGCGCTTATGCATTGTCTGCAGACAACCGAATCGGATCACGGTTAAGAATAAGTACCCGTTGCCCGGAATAGATGATCCGTTCGATCAACCGCAAGGAGTTACTGATGTTCTCCAAGATAGACTTGAGAACTGGGTACCATCGATTGAGGATAAGGAAGGAGGACATACCAAAGACGGCGTTTCGGACAAGGTACGGTCATTACGAATTCACGGTTATGCCGTTTGGATTGACCAATGCTCCAGCCGTTTTCCATGGACCTAATGCATAGGGTGTTTAAGGGATATTGGATCGGTTCGCCATCGTCTTCATCGACGACATCCTGGTTTATTCGAAGAGCTCCGAGGAACATGAACAACATCCGAGCGTGGTTCTACGGACATTAAAGAGAGCACTCGCTTTACGCCAAGTTCGGTAAGTGAGTTCGGCTCCACGAAGTGGCATTCCTCGAACACGTCATATCTGGAAATGGGATTTCGGTGGACCCTACAAAGATTGAGGTGGTTATGAATTGGCCGAGGCCGACATTAGTTACCAAAGTTCGGATTTTCTTAGGACTGGCCGGCTACTATCGGAGATTTGTAGAGAAGTTCTCGTCGATAGTGACTCCTTTGACGAAGCTAACCATGAAGGATACACGGTTCGAATGGACGAACAAGTGCAAAATAAGCTTCCAAGAACTCAAGCATAGGTGATCGACAGCGCCGATATTGATGATTCCTTTTGGCCCGGGAGGCTACGAGATATATAGTGACGCATCATTAAAAAGATTAGGATGCGTTATGATGCAGCATGGAAGGGTAGTTGCTTACACTTCGAGACAATTAAGGCCTCATGAAATGAACGACCCGACGTATGATTTGGAGCTAGTGGCGATTGTCTTCGCATTAAATATTTGGAGACATTACTTGTGTGGAGAGAGGTTCCAAATTTACACTCGACCACCAAAGTCCGAAGTATTTGTTCTCCCAACATGAATTAAATATGAGACAACGTCGATGGATGGAACCGCTTAACGACTACGATCGTGACATTCTATATCACCCAGGGAGGGCGAATAAGGTTGCGGATGCACTCGGTAGGAAATCAAGCATAGGGCACTTGATGGTTAAGGAGTGGACTCTGTTGGAAGGAATAATAGATTCCGGATTTAGGCTTGAATTGTGCCAACTATCCAGCTTTATGGCCACGTTGAGAGTGAAACCGGAGATTCAAGAACGAGTTAAGGCCTTGCAATCTACGGACGATGAAGTTCGGAAAATTCTCGAGACCGATAAAGAGAAAACGAAGCCTGATGTTTCACGAGGACGGGACCTTGATGTTTCACGAAAGGCATGCGTACCTAAGGGTGAGGAATTAAGGGAAAGGATCCTGTCGGAAGCCCATAGAAGTGGTTACGGTATCCATCCGGGTAGCATGAAGATGTATCGAATTTACAACAGCATTACTGGTGGAACGGGATGAAAGTAGATGTCACGAAGCACGTGGTAAAATGTATGACGTGCCAGCAAGTGAAGGTGCAAGCTTTGTAAATCGGGAGGCCTACTTCGGCCGTTCGAGATTTCCTAGTGGAAGTGGGAGCACATTACGATGGATTTTGTTATGGCCTTACCGAGGAGTCAAAGGGGACATGACTCCATATGGGTGATCATAGATCGATTAACCAAGTCTGCGCATTTCTTAGCAAGTGGGAAAGGACTTCGCCATGGACGGATACGCCGAATTGTATATGCGACAAATTGTTCGACTACATGGAGTCCCAAGTGACAATCACATCGGACAGAGACCCCAAGTTTACCACGTCATTCTAGAAGAGCTGCCAGGAGGCAATGGGCAAAGTTACGGGATAGTACCGCCTACCATCCCTAAACAAACGGACGGTCCGAGAGAACTATTCGGACATTAGAAGACATGTTATGGGCGTGTGTCATAAATTTCAAAGGAAGTTGGGAGGAGCAGTTGCACCTTGTGGAGTTTGCTTATAATAACGCTATCTATCGCCAGGGTATTGGGATGGCGTCATTCGAAGCATTGTATGGCGGAGCGTGCGAACGCCGATATGTTGGGACGAAGTCGGTGAGAGAAGAATAACGGGACCCGAGTTGGTGGAACGAGTCGGTTGAGGCGGTGAAAGTGATTAGAGAAAAACTTAAAAGCGCCCGAGTCGCTAGAAAAGCTATGCTGACAGACGGCGTAAGCCTTTGGAATTCCAAGTGGGAGACCATGTATTCCTCAAAGTATCGCCAATACGAGGACTGTCTCGATTCGGAAAGAAAAGGAAACCGAGCCCAAGATACGTAGGACCTTTTGAGATACTAGAGCGGATTGGAACCCTTGCTTATCGGCTTGCCTTGCCGCCAAACCCGTCGCAAGTCCACAACGTTTTTCGGTTGTTAATGCTTTGCGGAAGTACGAACCAGATCCGACCCATGTCCTGGACTACGAAGCCATAGAAGTGGACGACCGAGTGACATACGTGGAAAGGCCGGTGAGGATCAAGGACAGGAAAGAGCAAGTCTTGAGGAATCGGACGATTCCACTCGGTGAAGGTAATCCGGGAGCACCACGGGATGAAGGAGACACTTGGGAGAGCGAGGAAGGATGTAGAAGTCAACACCCCCATCTGTTCGAGTAGAAAGTTTTGTAAATTTCGAGGATGAAATTTCTGTAAAGGCGGAAGAGTTGTGACATTCTGAATTCCGACACCATTTCGAAGTTTATGAATAAAATGAGTATCGATGTATTTCAATAATCTCACTTAGAATTGATCACTCTAGAGACGACCAACCAAAAGGGAATGGCTAAATAGGATAGTACGCGGACTAAAGAACTCGGCCGCGAACTAATATCCACCATAAGGATCGCCGAAAGTACATTCTAGGCCATGCAAGTCGATCTAAGATTAGTGTCGAACAATCTGCTAGTGTCGTGCGAGTGGGCCGCGGGTGATTCCACTAGACCATAGCATGATTTGCGGATGACCTGAACGATTCCTACGATCGCTCGCTAATTTTCCTCACGATTACATGACCCGATCGTCGTGGTTGATAATTCTTAAACGTGTAAATCCGTCGAATGTCTAGATGCTGACTGCTCGGTTAATTTTTAGCGAGTGGACTTTAATCAGTGGTATTATTCCACTAGACCATAGCATGATTTGCGGATGACCCCGAACGATTCCTGACGACCGCGTCCTGCCGGGACTGTCGGTTTTCCTCGCGATTACATGACAACCAAGATCACCGTGGTTCGAATAATTCTTAAACGTGATAAAAATCACGGGTCAATACATGTAGCTCATAAGAGCCGCCCGTCAGTCGAGATGCAATGAAACTGCGATCGGTTAATTTTTAGCGCGAAGTGGACTTGAAATCGGCGGTCGGGTATTTGAGAATTCCAATGCAAATAAATTGGACTTCGCCTCATCCGAGTTAATAAGGATTTTATATCACCGGTATGAGTCGGGAAAAGTGGAAATCAAACTGCGAAACGAGAAGTACGCTCCGGTCCCGAATTTCGTTCGGAATCTTGAGAAACCGCGAAGGAAATTCGGCCACTTCACCTATCCCCACTACTTCAACCGAAATTATCAAGATTTGGATAGAGAAGAAGTGCTCTTGATTGCCCAAGTTCCAAGACTCATAAAAACACCATTTTCCCCAAAAACCGCATACCAACTTCCACTATTCATGTCATATAACCACCCCATCATTTTGTCACTCTTGATGGATGGCTAATCACTCAATCTCACCCTCTCCCCTCTCTTATGGGCTGAAGCAACTCTCTATCTCTTTCCCTCACTTCCAGTTTCACTCAAACTCTTAAGCTCACTCTCTCATCTCTCTCTCTCGCCCGACTCTCTCTCTCGGCCCCATCCCGCCGGCATGAAGAAGCCACAGCCACCTCTTCGTCCCCTCTTGGCCGTGAGTCGCCGTGAACCGTAGCCGTCCCTCTCTTTCTCAGGCACCGGTGTAGCAGAGGTTGAAGAGTTGTTCACCGGTTTTGTGGGCTGTTCATAGCTCATCTTTGAGGTAGGATACCTTCTAAGCGTAGTCTAACTTTTTTGGAACCTTGGTTTGATGGTTAAAGCTTGGGTTAAGTTAGATTCATTGCTAAATGGTTAATTTTGTTGGAAAAACCGAATCAGTCCCCTTTGAGCTCAATTCTGGTCACGCGAGGTCGCCGCTCATCTACCGGGTTTTCTTCTTTGAAAAGGGACTTGTAAGTGGCTCTAATCCTTCCTTAGGACTATGGGATACTAAGGGGCTTGATAGGTTGTGGATTAGGTTGTTGTGTGGGCTGTTTTGGGCGTAAAATATGGGGACCAGTTCTGGAAATGAATGGGCTGTTGTGATCCGAAATTTAATACCGAGAAATAAGCATGTTTGGGGCTAGTTCGGGCGTGTAGGGATGGCCTAAAATGGTGAAGACCGAAGATTGCATGATGAGTTCGAGTTAGGTACCATTTGGGCGTGATTGGGTACTAAAATGTGCAATATGCTTGCTGAAGGTTTCATGCCCATTTGTGTTGCGAAATTGTGAAATTTTCTGAGTTGGGAACATAATGTGTGTGGGATGTGTTATAATGTGTTGGAATTGGTGCCGGATCGAGTGTAAATTCGGTCGGAATTGAAATGGGGCTCTACGTAGTTTAATCGGACCGCGTAGAAATTGGTGCATTAAGAGCTTGTCATAGTACTTTAAATTGATATGCGAACTCTAAATATGTCAATGTAGGAATCGGCTAAATTGTGATGCGCAGAAGCATGCGTTAGGTAGCGCGATCGAATCGTTGTGAATTGAGTTTATCCGTTATACTCGATCATGAAGTTTATTAATGGAAATCTCTGGATGTGAGATCATAATAGATAGCTTGATGCATTAGACGCGGGGTTTATAGCCGATTGTATATTACTATGACATATCTTGTACGCATTCATACCATGATGAGTTAAACGCGGGGTCCGTGCCCGTCCCGATGCGTTAAACGGGGACCGGCCCGATGCATTATTACACGGATCTATGAATTGAGCTCATAACTATGTATACTTATTAAGCCCGATGCGTTATTACGCGGGCCCGAATTCCGAGAATCGTTATTAAGCCTAATGCGTGTTTACACGGGCTAGATTATTGAAAGTGTGTACTATAAGCCCGAGGCGTTGGGGACGCGAGCATGAGAATTGATTGTTTGAAATTGATGCCACGTATGACTGATTAGTGATAATGCCTAAGTCAAAAGCCCCGTAGTAATCGTGACCTCGATTGTTGCTTTAGGGATTTATGTTGTGTCGATTTGAGCTAGTCATATGTGTAGAATAATTTGTATGCGATTGTCTAGTTGATTATGGTAGTTAGTTTGCTCGGAGGTACCATACCGTAGGGTCGGCTTAGATCCACCTTACTTGGATGTAATCTCACCCTTCGTGGGACCCCCTTTTCGGACCACCGACCCCGAAGATGCCGCCGCCGCCACTTTTTGGGATACCGAGACGGATCGATCGCATAGTGACGAAATATGTGACAGGCGATGGTAGGGTGCACTATAGGAACTATACCACCGTATGGATAGACATAGGAGGTGGAGCTTGAGAGGAGCATACCTTTTTGGCCTAGACTCATGGAGTCGAAGAAGGGAGGGCGGACCTCTCCAAATCTACTGGCGTGCCCTACGATGAGGACGAGCAAGGAGACCCCATGGAGTTGGACCCGGCAAGTGCTTGCCCTGGGGTGGAGAAGTCGTGGACCGGATGTCGATCCAATAGAGGCGGAGAGATCGAAGAGTCGATGGAGTCGACCCGAAAGATGTGCCACCACTAGCGAGAGGGCACGAACCGAAGACTAGAGTAGGGCCACTTTACCTTTTTGGTATACCCTGTTGATGGATGTAGTCTAACGTAACGCCTACCCTCGGTTGTCGTATATTTTGTGGGAGCCCTTTTTACCCCTAGCTACCTGTCTCTCCCTCGTGATCCTTATGTATTTCGTTCCTATGCGTTGTAAGAATGATCGTCTCTATGTTATAAAATCTCCTTGTCTTTGAAGTCATTCTGTTTAATTTTATCATTGGGGTGTTGTGTCGCTTCCGCATGTGCATATGGCATTACGTTAAGTTTATCGTAGTATCGATCCTGGGAAAGATAAGTGTAAGTTCGCCCAGGTTGAGGGATGTAGTTCGCTCGAAGGACTCGGGGCGTGACACCTATACCCCTGGATGAAGCGACGTTCAAAAGATTAATATTGGAACCCTTGAAAGTGCGACGCCAATTTCGAAGTCCAATTCATGGTCAATATCGATTAATTACCACTTCGAGTATCTCAAACTAACGGGCGGCTTTTAGGAGTTACGCATATCGACCCGTGACTGTCATCAAGTTTAAGAGTCTCTCAAGCCATGGCGACCTTGGTTGTCATGTAATTACGAAAGTCAATCCCTAGTTCCGAAGGACACGATCGTTTGAGATCGATTTAGGGACGTTTGCAACTCATACATTGTTATACGAAGTCACCCGTGATCCAATCGTATATCATTGGCAAAGCGTTCCACCATCGCTTGTGGATCGGCCTATAATGTTCTAAAATATTCCCTCGACAATTGTGACATTCTGAATTCCAACCCCATTTCGAAGTTTATGAATGAATAAAATGAGCATCGATGTATTTCAGTAATTTCACTCGGAATTGATCTCTCCAGAGTTGGCTGACCGAAAGGGAATGGCTAAATAGGATCTAAGTACGTGGACTAAAGAACTCGACGACGGATTAGTACCTTGACCAAAAGGATTGTCGAGGGTATATTTTGGGCCATCGCGGACCGATCCAAGATCAGTGTCATAACGATTTGCTAGCATTGTGCAATTGGTTCGTGGGTGATTCCGCTTGACCATAGTATAATTTGCAAATCAACCTGAACCGACTTTTGATGATAGCGTCCTTGGAACTAGCAATTTACCCTCACAATTACATGACAATTAGGATCGCCATGGTTCGAATAAATCTTAAACGTGATGCTACTCACGGATCTATACGCGTAACTCCTAAGAGCCGCCCAACCGTTTGAAATGTCTTGAATTCTTAATCGATCGATTTTGAGCGCGAAGTAAACTTCGAGATTAGAGGCCGGACATTTAAGGATTCCGCTATCAATAGATTGGACGACGTCTCATCGAGGACAAGTAAAGATTGTTTAGCGTTCCGCATGAATTAGAAAAGTGGAATTTGGACCGCTAGGTGAAAATCACCATTTTGCCATCGAGTGTTTGTTCTACCCTTTGGAAATAGACGTGGGAGCTCATTCTCCTATTTTTCTTCATCAAATCAAGTGGTAAGTGACTCCTAATCTTACCTTAGGACTATATGATACTAAGGAGTACGTTTGGATGTTAATTTGGGGAGTTTGTAGGCTATTTTGGGCATGTATTAAAGGGCCGGATCTACTATGTGGGACTGAATGAAATTTGTGTGTGTGCTAGAGGCTAAAGTGAGTAACCATGACTATTTTGGGATCATATACTTGGTTTGGTATGATTGATCGAGAGAGCCAAGCATTATTTCGGGATTTGGGTATGTTTAAAAGCCTATTTGATGCAATGGTAGTGATGAGTAGAATTGAGACCATATTGTTGCTTATAAAGATACCATAGTGGCTGATTGAACCCTTAATAATTAGTTGGGCTAATGGTTATGCTATTTTGCTCTAATGCAATGGTTTAATCCCTAAGATTGTTCGGCCATCGTGTGGTGTTTGGAAAAATTAATGATTGAATCCATGCGGTGTCCTAGAGTACTCGATCATGTGGTGATTTTCGGCTATGGGTGAATAGCACGAACCAAATATTGAGAACTTGTCTTAATTTCCCTTATACTCGACCATGAAGTATTAAAACGTGGGTCGGCGAATTGTGGGCATAGAATGAAATTATTATGCTCGATTGTGAAAGTGTGCATGTGAATACCTTGATGCGGTTTGACGCGGGGCTTATAGTCGATTGAAATATATGATGAGTATTTTTGCACAACGTACCCGATGCGATAATCGTGGGGTTTGTGCCCGTCCCGATGCATATTAACTTGATGCGTACTAACGCGGGTCTATGAATGGAGATAGTAACCTCGATGCGTACTAACACGGGTCTATGAATGGAGATAGTAACCGATGCGTATTAACGCGGGATCGACCCGATGCGTACTAACGCGGGTCTATGAATGGAGATAGTAACCTTGATGCGTATTGACGCGAGTGCCATATGTATATATGTTATTGAGCCTTAGGCGATAATCGCGGGTCCGACCGTCGAGCTTTTTGAGCCACTTGGAGTTTATTGCCACGTGTTGTGATTTAATTGCTATTAAGTACCTAAGTCGAAGTTTAGTCTTAGTGATGGTTTGATTGTTGATTGAAAGCATGTGTCGCGCCGGTTTAATTCAATCGAGTTATAGTATGATTTTGTCTTACGTTCGTTTGGGTTAATTCTTCGTGTTCTATAAATTACTCGAGGTCTTGTAGAGCTAGGGTAGGCTTAGGATCAACTTCTTGGGATTAAATCTCACCCCGTTGCGGGACCTACTTTTTAGACCCCAAACCCCGACCATGTCACCTATTCGTTTTGGGGAGCCGATGAGTATTGCGACGACGGCCGCCGAGTATCCCGTGGGAGAAAATAAGGTTTATATTAGGAAATGGAGCATAGTGTGGGTCGACGAGGGAGATGATGAGTGGAAGTCCCATTATTTTGAAGCATGGTTTTACCGAGTTGACGATATGACGTATAGGCTGCTGAGTAGTTATGATGTACCGAGGAGCGTGATCCCTAAGTGGTGCAACCCAATGCCTCTTGATTGCGAAGTGTTTGACCCCATTCCCACACCTATAGTGGACCAACCGCATCCTCCGAGCCTTACCGCCGTGTGGAGATCGTGGAACCCCTCGATGTCGAAGGCGAACTTAGAGAATCCCCCGAGTTGGAGCCCATGGACGAAGATGATATGGACTTCTCGCTGGATCCAGATTTCAAGCATGTGGAAGAGGAAGAAAAGGAATTTGCTCCAATGGACTCCGAGTCGACGCTTCTGCAGAGTACGAGCCGGTAGTTGATGAGGATGCGTCCGAGGATAGCGAGCCCGATCTCTAGGTATATTTGTAGTATCTAGCTTTTGATGTTCTTTTGGGTTTAGGTAGTGGAACTCTTTTGACCTGTACCACCTTCGTCGAACTCTTAGTTTTTATTATATCTCTCGTATTGTAAGACTCTTGGTGTTATGTTATAATGTTTTCCTTAAGTCATCTTATTTCAAATTATACGGAGTTTTATTTTAATGCTTCCGCTTGTGCAAATCATACCGCGTTAAGTTTTGCATCGTCGAATCCTAGGTTTAATCTATGCAAACGACCGTAGCAAGATGTTGTTGAGCCCGAAGAGGAATCGGGCGTGACAACAATCCTTATGGGCAAAGAGTCGATTCGGGATTAAGTTCTTAGGTCTACGTACTTAATTTTTCTAGCTAGCCATTCCCTAATGGTTAGCCTTCTCAAAAGTGATCAAATCGGAGTGAAATTTAACGAAAATACTTCAATGAGACATTTCATTTGTTCATGGCTTCGAAAGTGGATTGGACTTCCGGATATCACAATTCTTCCCCTTTACAAAAATTTCGTCCGCGAAATTTACAATAAACCTAATTACTCAAACAATTAGAGGTGCTTGGCATCTCATCGCTTCTTCGCTTTCCCAGGTTGCTCCTTCGGTCCCATGTTGCTCCCAAATAACCTTGACTAGTGGAATGGTCTTGTTCCTTAGAACCTATTCTTTTCTATCCTCTATTCGAATTGGCCTCTATATATAAGATACGCTATCATCCACATACACGACTTCATGATCCAGCACATGGGTTGGGTCCGGCTCGCACTTTCTTAGCATGGATACATGAAAGACATTGTGAATTTGTGATAAATTCGGCATCAAGGCGAGACGATAGGCTAAAGTCCCAATCCGTTCCAAGATCTCAAATGGGCCCACATACCTTGGACTTAACTTCCCTTTCTTTCTAAATCGAGACAGATCTCGCATTGGCGATAACTTGAAGAAAACGTAATCTCCCACTTGGAATTTCAAAGGTCTACGTCGTCTATCCGCATAACTCTTTTGACGACTACGAGCAGTCTTAAGTCTTTCTCTAATCACTTTCACTACCTTGATGGATTGTTGAACTAACTCTAGACACGTTATACTCATTTCACCAACTTCATCCCAACATACCGGAGTTCTGCAAGCTCGCCATACCGTCACGCCCCGAACCGTACGAGCGCGCCAACATCCCACCCGACCACACTTAAATACCAATTCCCAGGAACCGGTAGCCAACAAATCGGAAGTGAATACAAATCTCCATACAAAATACGGATGACTTAGGATAACAACAAACTTTATAAAATGTAAAATACCAGCTGTTCTTTACATACGGCCAGGGATTAAACGGTTAATATACAAGATACAAGGCGGGGGTCGAAGGGGAACAAAGGACCGGATCAAAAGACAACCCTCTAGGTCCTTCTAGTATGCCTCTATCCTAGTAGGACATCCAAAATGAAATCTAGCCTCTCCTATGACTACCGGTCATCATCGCTGCCTTCGGTCTCATCTTCGTCCTTGGCGGGATCGCACTCAAAAGAGTTCTCAAGGCCATCCTCCACGAAATCTTCCTCTCCATCGTCCTCGGATGTAGACACCTCTATAACTTCCATGTCTTCCTCAATGACCGGGAACTTCTCAAGGATGTTTCTAGACCCAACTATAGAGTTCTCCATATCACCTTCCACAGGGCGGGGTGGCACCACTCAGGAATCCCATCCTTAGATATCTCGAAGGCTTCAAGGGTCCAATAGTCAAATCCCCAAAACGGTAGAACCAAGACTCGAAGCGGTGAGGCTTCCAATATTCGCCCCTTCATCAATCTACACTGTAGCCCCTTTCCTAATATACACCTTATCCCGATCTAGAGGAAATTCCTCTACGAATGTATCCATATCCATTAAAACATATCACAAACTCAATCAATCTCAACCACACGATTTAATCACAACATGAAATTAAACAATCGGAACTAGAAGATTAAAACACGTCACAAACTCAATAATTCTCAGTCACACGATTTAATCACACCTCAAGCTCATCAAATTTAAGCCACGTGATCAATCTTAACACATCAATTTTGGCTCAAGCTTTGCAAGTTCACTATCAACATAAAACTCACTCAAATCCACCTCAAACTACCACCATTAGTAACCTAACTACCTCATAAGCTTTAAAAGATTACTCACCCTAAAATCTAGCAAGAAATTAAGACCAAGAAGCCGCAAAATCGGTGGCTCAAGCGGCGGCACCGGCGATGTCGGTTCGATTGGCGTTCGGTCCTGGTGATTCCATGGCGGGCTCAACGGCGACTCCATGATGCAACGACGATGCTACGACGATGGTTGGTGGTTCATGGTGGATCCAAGGAGGTGGTGGTGGTGGTTCAGCCAAGATCGAACTACGGACATAATGTATGTGAGATGCAATGTGCATGCGGAAGCAAATAACATAACCCGTTGTCGCGACCCTCCTCCGCTCCCTTTGGCGTACGGATGGTGAGGGTTAACGAGCCGCACTTCCGATCCGGTTGGCGGTGGATCTTCGCGCGCGGGTCCCTCTCGAGACCCATTACTCAAATCGCGGCATGAAGAAAAATTTAGAAATATTGAGAACGACCTTAGTGTGGTCGGGTGACATGTGCTTCGGTGTACATGCATATGGAGTGGCCACCGATCAATTTTTGGAGGGTATGATTAGGAACCCTATCGAGCGATCGGGAGAAACCGTTCGATTCTATGAAAACCAGAGAAGTGGGTCCGGGGACTTGGTTACGCCAAGTTTTATATCGACGCCCTTTCGGTTACCGAAGTTGAGTGATTTTATAACCTAAGAATGCATGCAGACGATATTCAAGGTGAGGTAGGCTCTAGCGATCTAGAGTTGTCATACAGACGGGAATTTCTATCTTACCAATCACAATCAGAAAATTAAGTGCGCAATCATGAATAATCACCATCAAATCAAGCAATCAAACAAGCATGGCCTGTCTAGTATGGCCCTATCGGCCCGGAGGAAGATCTATTTGAGTTCCGGGATGGTTCGAAAAATTTTGGGGGCAAGTGCCCGTAAGAGTAAAATGGTCATTTGAAAGGTTCGGGATCTAAAAATCACAAAATAGGGTCGGGCCAGTTGAATGTGGCTATTTCCCATTTTTTTGTGATTTTCTAGAATTTTTTGGAATTTTTTTAACTTTTTTTGAATTTTTTATTTATTTTCTAAAAATCAATAATTTTTCGAATCGATGTAAATCGACCCTCGAACTTCAAAATTTCTCGATCCAAACTATAAGAGTCCCGAATCGATCTAGACATTTTTAGAAAAAAACTTTTGGGAAAATCTGGGAATTTTTATGAATTTTATTGATTTTTTTTTGGATTTTTAGAAAATTTTTATGAATTTTTTATTAATTTTTTGGACCGTGTCAACTCTGGCCAACACCCGGTCAACCCAACCTGACTCGACTTGGACCCGCTCTCTACTAAAACGACGCCGGATCCTAATATTCGAAAATACGGAAATTAAATGGACAACTAGGATTGTACCTAGAACTAATCTCAACCGTTCACTCATTCGCGCCTACGTACGCCTCACCGCACTCGATCACATCTACCCAAGTGTACAAAAACCACGCAACATCTAGAATGAACGAACGGTCACGATTAACTCTAGACTCGATCTGGACCGTTCACTCGCCTAGGATTAAAACGACGATGCATCGACCCTTACCCCGAACGACGTCGCATACTCACTTATACAAACGACACCGTTTACGTATTTTTTATTTTCTAACCAAAAAACAAAAATTCAAAAATCTAATCGGACGATCTACGCTTAAAAGACTCGATTTATCCTAGCCGTCCGATCTGCCGAGTCAACTAAACCGATCTAACGGCCAACTAACTCGGTGACACTCTAGACCAATGATCGCTTGCCACCTAGGACTTTGACTCCTTGACTCGCCGGCTCTCGCTTCGTGTTCAACCTCTCGACGACAACAAAATCGATGGCTCGACCTTTCTCCAACGAGATCTAATGGTGAGATCTCAACGGAATAACACAAAACCAGTACCAATCGACTAAGTCCGAACCTCTAGATTAACATATTTCATAATCAAGCAATTTTATCGGCTAAATCAAGAGTATCACACTACACATAGTCGGCCATTGCCGAGTTCGAACATGCGAGAATCAAGCCAAATCGGATCAAGTCATTCATACATGAGCATCATAGGAAGTTCAAGAAGCTTACCTCGAGCTCCGATTGAGCTCGCAATTGCTAGAATCGCCCTGGTCGAAGTTTGACCGGGTCGCGACGGTGGAAGGCTCGACTCGAGGTATTCGGGCGAAATCGATGCAAAAAAGGAATGTAAACGTGCTCGGTGATATTCAAGGATCAAAACGCACACGCTAATTCAACCGATTATGCCCGAGATAATGCTACACCATGAATACACAGATCAAAAGCTCGCGAGGTCGACTCACCAATTTTGGAGGTTGTAGGTCAATGGAGCTAGTGCGATCGCTTCCTCTTAGCTCAAGCGAGCTTCCGGTGATGATCGACGCCTTGATTCGACTGGATTGATGGACCAAAGTTGCGAAGCTTTGGTGTGAAGCTTCAACAATGGCATCGCGCGAGACTCTCTCTCTACCTTTCTCTTTCTCTCTCTATTCTCGGTATCGCGAGATGAGCACGAATGAGCCTCTCCGCATTCGCGAAGCTTCTCAACCCTTTTATACCAACTTTGAATTTTGGTGCATCGGGGAAGAGCTTCGTCGACCCTCTCACACGCGTGCAGTGGGTCGTCGGATGGCGACGGAATCGGTTGGGCGCTAGTGAGCATAAATTTCACTCGGGTTTTAGAGTGTTGATTTTCCATGCGCCGAGACTTTGACGGGTTGTCCTGCCGTGCTCCGGCGACCATTGGCCGTGACACTGGTGGCGTTTGACACGTCTGGATTTCGACGAACAAAACGCCTCCCCAATCTCGCTCGATTATAGTCGAATGGGCATCCAATTTGGTCGTCAAACTTAGGTCTTCAAACCTGCGAAATGGCGCGAGCTCGAGGGGGAAGACGACACTGTTTGGACATGTTCGACTAGCGATCGACCGGTCCGAACCGGTTCGGATTTGTAATTTTCGAAATTAATCCAAATTCATGGGGAATTTTTGCAATTAAACCTCAAAATTGAACTCGGGGACTCAAATTCTACCTAAAAATGTGATTTTACCCAAAAGTTCCTGTTAATTTCTATAAAAACCCTAAATTTTTCTAAAATTGCAAATCGGGGAAAAGTTCAATCGGGCGCCCAAACGATCAAATTGGATTAAACCACCTCCGCCAATCGATTCGAACATATGCAAACCTTGGGGGTAGTTCAATTTTGCCATGAAAGTCCTTGGATTAAAAGTAATTTCAAAAACTAAAAATCCCAAGGACTAAATTGCAAAGAATAATTGGGTATTTTGCGCAATCCGTGCAATTCATGCAATTGAGGGAGAAATTGATCAAATTGAAGTTGCAGAGGATCATGATTGAATGTCTTGACTCAATGTATGCAAAATTTGCAAATAAAAAGACTCAAATTGCATTTTTTTAGGCGAATTTAACCCTTGGTGTTGTGAAGAAACACCTAAAATTGAGTTCAATTTTTAATTTTTCTTGAGCTCAATATGAAAAGAGAATTAAAATAAAATTATAGAACATCTTTCTCTATTTTTGTGACCTCGGGAAGTAGTTTTTGTGAATTTTCTTGTATTTTTCTATTTTCCAAAAATATTAAAAAATGTGAAAAATATGAAAAATTATTTGTTGTTAAAAAATGGTTCCTTAAGCTTGGCCAATACCTCCAAACTTGATTTTTCAATTTTGTTTTTATTTTTTTATGAATGTTTATGAATTTTATGAAATAAAACTAAGAAACACTTCGATCAAAAATCGGATGTCAACGATTGCCCCTCTTTGAAAGTAATCTCGATTAGAGGTTTCTTTCAAAGACAAGGTGACACTTGAATCCTTAATAGACTCGACTGGGAAAAATTTAAGAAAAACAAGTCTTGACATTCAATCATCTTACCTTTGCCGTTAAAGTTTAAAATTTTATGGAGAAATCACTTCGGCTCATTCCTAATGTGGGAGAGAAATGAGGAGAGAGAGAGATTTACCTATGGCTCACTTGTCGGTGGTCTAGAGATTGTTGGCCGAGGTTGAGATGACGAGTATATAGGATTACCTCCGAATAACTCGTGAGGTCCTTTTTAGGGAGCGATGCCCGTCCGATGGTAGTGTCTTTTTGCGTAGTTTGAAGGTAGAAAGAAAGGTTTACCTGTAATAAGGGATTTACCTATAAAAAAAAGATATTTGATTATCAATCTAATGGAGAATTGGCTATCTTGTAGAAAGAAATTCACCTATTTATTGAAAGGCATTCATGTTCAAATCTCTTCTTCAAAATTTCTGGGCTTGACCTTTTTGTTAAAATCTCGACCACTTTCTTTTGATAGCTCTCGCCATGGCAAATGGCCTTTAGTCGTTTTTCATCAATTAGATTTAATCTGCTCATGCCTCTGCTGGTTCCATCATCCTCTAAGAATTTGATTTGTGAAAGGATCCTTAAAGAGGGAATTTCAACTTCTATTCGCGGGACTGCTTCCATACCATATACCAATAATGAGTACGGAGTTGCCCCGGTTGAAGTACGAATCGAAGTTCGAAAGGCCATGAGAGCACATGGCAATCTTTCTTGCCAATCTCGATATTTCTCGGCCGGTCTTGGCCAATATTTTCTTGATGTTCTTATTTGCCGCTTCACAGTTCCATTCATTTGTGGGTGGTAAGGTGAGGAATCGAGGTGTCGTATCTTAAACCGATCCAATAGATGATCCACAACCTTGTTGTTCGGGTTGGAGCTATTGTCCGTAATGATTGCGTGTGGAACTCTATATCTTGAGATAATATTTCGCTTAATGAATTTAGCCACCTTGTTTGCGATGACGTTGGCATATGAGCTGGCTTCAATCCACTTGGTGAAGTAATCAATGGCTACCGTAATGAAACGATGATCGTTAGAAGCCTTCGGGTTAATCGGGCCAATCATGTCAATCCCCCACATAGAGAACGGCCAAGATTCGACATCCGATGCGGTTCATTTGGCGGCGCATTTATCCTGTATCCATACACCTTGGCACCGATGACAAAACCTAACATGTTGATTGCAATTTGATTCATTAGTCATCAAGTAATATCCGAGCCTCATGATCTTCTTGACGAAGAGATGACAATTCATGTGCGGCCCCGCATTCTCGCTTCATGGATCTCTTTCATGATGAGATTTGCTTCTTTAGCGTTTATGCACCTCAGCAAGACAGAATCAAAGGACCTCTTGTATAAGATTTGTCTACTAAGGAAAAACTTAGAAGATATCTTGCTGATGTATTTCTTATCTTCTAGTCGACTGTCTTGTGGGAATTCACCTTTCAGTAGGTAATTCTTGATATCATGATACCATGGTTCTTCATCGGGTTCTCCTTTGATGACCATGCAAGTATCTTTGGTTGATTAAAGATGTCAATCCTCAATGGCTCTATCTCAAGGCCATCTTGTGCTTGCAACATAGCCGATAATGTGGCCAAAGTATTAGCAAAATGGTTCTAAGTTCTTGGGAGGTACTCGAATATGATCTCATCAAAGTATTGGATCAATCCTTCGAGAAATTTGTGATAAGAGATAAGATTGGGATCCTTCGTTTTCCACGCTTTTCGGGTTTGTAGGATGATGAGCATGGAATCTCCGTACACCGAAGTTTCCTCACTTTTAATGAAATGGCCAATTGTAATCCAAGGATGTAAGCTTCATATTCGAAATGTTGTTGGTGCACGGGAATAGCAAGTTGGCCGAGACTGGATAATGTTGATCTCCAAGAGATATTAAGACGCCCTTGTACCGATCCAATGAGATTTACAGCGCCATCTAAGTACATTGTCCATTTATCTTGGGATATGTTCAAGATTTGGCCTCCGCCATTTTGCTATGGAATGTCTTTAGGGGGATTTTTCGGCCAACATGTCAGCGATTGCTCTTCCCTTGATGGATTTTTGGGGCAAAGTTCGATGTCAAACTCGAAAGGAGCACTTGCCATTTGGCCATCTTTCCCAACAGAGCTGATTTTTCTAGAAGATATTTGATAGGGTCATTTTCGGTGACCAATTGGATATGATAATGTAGGGTATACTTGCCTCGGTCCGTGGAGGACCTAAACCAATGTTACACAAGTTCTTTCCACAAGTGAGTACTTGGCTTCCGACGTCATGAACTTCTTACTCGAGATAGTAAATGGCCTGTTCCTTTCGATCTTCGGGGTTAGTTTGGGCGAGTAATGCTCCCAAGGATTCATCATGAACCGTCAGGTATAAGGTTAAAAGAGCGTTAGGGATAGGAGGTACCAGTATTGGAGGTTGCACCAAATACTCCTTGATCTTCTCAAATGCTTGTTGATATTCGGAATCCCACATCACTTTCGCGCCCTTTTTTAGGAGCTTGAAGAAGGGCTTTGCTATTTATGACAATTGCGATATGAATCTGGATATGTAATTCAGCCTTCCAAGTAAACCTCTTACTTCTTTAACAGTAGAGAATGAGTCCCTATTTCCCATATGGCCTTGATCTTGGAAGGGTCAATCTTGATACCACGATCGCTTACGAAAAATCCAAGTAGCTTTTCGGATCCCGCACCGAATAAGCATTTTGTGGGATTCAACTTGAGCTTGTATTTTCTGAGTCGATCAAATAATTTTCTCGGTACTTGAACGTGATCTTCTCCGGGTTTGGACTTAGCGATCGTATCGTCCACATAGACCTCCACTTCTTTGTGTATTATATCATGGAACAAAGTCACCATAGCTCTCGATAAGTTGCCCCCGCATTTTTTAATCCGAAGGGCATAACCTTGTAATGTAAGATTCCCCATTGGGTGACAAACGAAGTCTTGATCTTGTCTTCTTCTTTTAGCATGATCCGATTATATCTCGAGAAGCCATACATGAAGGAAAAAAGTTTAAAGCCCGCGGTGCTATCGACAAGCACGTCAATATGCGATAATGGGAAGTCGTCTTTTGGACTAGCTTTGTTCGGATCTCGATAGTCCACCCATATTAGGATCCTCCCATCCTTCTTCTTAACTAGTACAATGTTAGCGACCCAATCAACATATGGGACGGCTTCGATGAACCCCACCTTGAGAAGCTTCATCACTTCTTCTTTGATCTTATCGGACAACTCGGGGTTCATTCTTCGCATGGCTGGTTAACTAGTTTGCATGCGGGATTTGTGGGCGAAGCATGTTTTACTATATCTCGGTCCAATCCGGGTATGTCAACATATGACCGGGCGAAGATATCTTGATATTCTTTAAGCAATGCCGTTATTCTCAAGGCGTCGATTGTAGATAAATGTCCTCCTATTTTCACCTCTTTAACATAAACTGAATCTCCCAAATTGATAACAAAAGGTTCTTCGAAACAGGAGGCTTGGATTCTTCAAAACTATCCCATTCTCTCTTGATATCGCTCACATCTATTTCTTCTTCGTCAATCTCATATGAGTAGTCATCGAGCTGATCTCGAGTCACGTATTAACCTGTTATGTATGGGAGGGATGATATGCCTGAAATGCATCAAGGATGGTTAGTATATGTCACGCCCCGCATCTCAATCGGTGGTCGAACATCCCACATGGTCAAAAAAACTTGCGAACTCGCCGAGATTGGGAACGGACATAATATGCGCGAGATGCAAATGCAAGTGGAAGCAAATAGAACAAACCCCGAAAAAATAAATAGAATGACTCCGAACATAACACAAACATATTTATAACATAACCGGAATGTTCGGGGTTCATACGGACCACCGAAATAAAATGACTATGACCCAAGGGTACCACGCGGGGATGCGAAAGAAACCTTCCTAGATAAAATCACTCGTCGTCACATGAGGATACAAAAGTGGGAGTAAAGACCTCTAAACACCTAAGGGTCGGGCATCCTCATTAGAAGTATCCTCGGCAGGGGAGCGTGCTCCGGGGAAAAGCTCGTCTAGATAGCACCATCCAACTCCAACTCCGGCTCCTCCTCCGACTCCTCCGTAAGCTCATCCATCTCCCGATCATACACCGGATCCACAAGCGGTACCACGATCGGGTTAGGCTTCGAAATCACCATGGGATCGCCACCGACACCATCGGGCTCTACAATCCCTCCGTCTATAGTAGGGTGTCTAGGCACGGGGTACCTCGGCTCCGGGATCGGCCCGACAACGAGTCCAATGTCGGGGAGTCTAGAAGGCAAAACTACAAGACATGCTCCGGAACCACCTCCTCCCTCGGGGGTCCGGACAAAAAGTCTCCGTCCTTATACGTCCACGAAATAAAGGTATAGAGAATCTAGTGGTCACTCGTGTCGTCAACCCATAATGTCTCGGGCCCTCCGATAATATGTTTAGTCCGGTCCAACTCGATACTCTGTGATGATCGGCTCAAATCGTGTTGGTAGCCCAAAAAACAATGGTATCCCGGGCTGTCGGGGTTGGGGTCTGAAATATGGGTCCCACGACGGGGTGAAATCGACATTTCAGTAAGTGAGGCCTAACCTAACCCAAGGCTCTAGTACTTCCCGGACAAACAACGACATAAAAACAACCCCGACCTGTATGCGAGAAAGTAGCCAATTCAAAGAGCAAAGATAAAGCGATCACATATAAGGCAAACAAGAGCATGTCACAATCTACAAGTCTATCTTCGTACCATAGGGCTCGAATATCACCTTTTATAATGCAGAATTATGATTTCACTTAATCGGTACAAAGCCTCGGACTCTTAGGAACACGGCTTGTACATATAGATATAGATATTCATGTGGCACACTGGGGGTCTTAGACACTCGGGAATACGCCCCATCAATTCCAAAGTCTCGAACACTTAGGAACACGACCGGAATAAGTCTCGGACAATTGGACGAACACGACATACTATACGGCCTCGGACGCCTCAATTGAACACGACTTTCATAATCCCATATATAGCTCATATACAAGGGCTTTTATGTCCTAATATCACAATATCATGATTCAACAATTAATCGAGCCATATATCACATAAAACCATTCTCGAACTCAACTCAAGCTAGAAAGTTCACATTACATATCATGGCCGCTCGTACAATCTCAAGGGATTCCAAGACATTCAAATTTATATTAAATCACTTTCCGGCACATAACAACCCCACCAAACCAGAATTGCCCATAAAATACTACTCATGGCCATTTAAGCTTTCAAAGGTCACAATTCGTCGATTTGAGTCCGGAAAGCACCCAAGCATGGTCGGTCAAGCATCCAGATGAAATATACATCGTATAATCACCCATTCCATTCATAAAATCACATCAAACACTCAAGATCAGCCTGGCGCCCCACATGATCAGAATTTCCAGACTTGATCCCAAATGCGTCGCACACAAAACCAATTCCCAAAGTTCATGATTTCTCAATCCAATGGGGTTCAATAGTACCCTAGGTCCTTAAGAGAGGTTAGGGATCACTTACCTAGGCCTCGGAAGCAAGTGGAAGGGCTCAAAGACTCACGAACTCTAACTGGCAGAAACTAGTTGTCTGCGCACCTCACGGTCTCGGACATCTTTAGGGAGCTACAGAGATCATATGAATGTAAGGTTAGTGCAGTTTGAAAGAGGACTCAAAGACGAAGAGAATGGCGGTGGTTTGAGGTCAAACAAATGTCAGATGAGGGAGATATACCCGTTCGAACTCGGTGGTACGGCGACCGGCGGAAGAAGTGAACGACCTACCTTCCTCGGCTTCTACAGAATGCGTCTTGTTGAGTTAGGAGACGATCCAGGTATGCACAGAAAGAGGAGAGAGAGACGAAGAGAATGGCGGTGGTTTGAGGGTCATACCTCACCGGATGAAGGAGATATACCCCTCGAAGTCGGTAGTACGGCGATCGGCGAGAGAGGGAGAGCGAGAGAGAGACCGAGAGAGTGAGAGAAAGCAAGAGAGAAAATGAAAGGGAGAGGAAGAGGTGGTCGGCCAAATGAGGGAGAAAGAAGCAAGAAGAAAAAGAAGAGGGAAGAGTTTCTAAAAAAAATCTGGCATAAACTTTCATGGGTGAATAGTGATGGGGGTTGTCATTCAAGTCCACTATTCAAGGTCATTCCTAGTCACTATTTGGGATTTGAAGATTTGGGCCCACTCATTCTCCTTTCTTGTCTCACTCAAATTTCAAGACTACATGTTGGATAAATGAGGGGAAACTTCTAGTGTGGTCGGCGAAAGGAGGTTTAGGGAAATCCTAATCGCGATTAATCCTAATCTAGGTAATTAAGCCCTAAATGGACGAGATTAGGGGTCGGCTTAATTCTAAACCTACTTTCTAGTCTTAAGGGATGATCTAAGGTCTAAATGTCAATGAGACGACGTCCAAAGTTTATTCGTTGGAAATCTCCAATTTCGATCCCTGAATCTAATTGCAAATTCACTTCCGAATACCGTTGTTTTTTATTCCAATTTATCTCGAACTAACGGGCGGCATATTTGGTACGTACGAGTATCGACCTCGTGATTCTCATCACATTTTCGAATACTCGAGATTTGGCGACTTGATTGTCCTAGGAATGCGAGGGTTCGTCGGTAGTTCCGACTGTCCCGATCGTCATAGTTCGAATTAAGGAGATTTTTGCAAATCGTATAGTGGCAAGCGGAATCACCCGTGACCCAATCATACAACGCTAGCCGGATGTCCCTTAATCATTCATAGATTGGTCTTTAACGATCCAAAACTTTTCGTCGGTAATTCCTAGGGTTTAAGTGCTATTTCTCATTCGAGTTTCCTAGGTCTACGTCGCACTTTCCTTTTTAGCTTTTCCCCTTCGGTCGGTTAACCCATGAGTGATCGGTTCATGGCGGAATATAACTGGAATACATTGTCGGATATTCATTCATTCATAGGTTTCGAATCGGGTCGAAATTTGGGTTGTCATAGTATACCACAATGATGATATTACAGAATGCATGGTCTATTTTGATAAAAACATTTTCGAATTCGTTTTTGAAGAAAAAGAGAAGAGAACTAGTCCTTAATCTTCCGGACATCCCGATTCTCAATAACCATTTTTAAAACCAAGAATCATATGGCGGATCAAGCCTCAAGTTTCATGGTCAAGGTAATTGTCATCATTGGACCAATCCGTTGCTCCTTATGTCCTTAATGAAACCGGAGATGTTTTTTATTGATAGGTACTATTAATGGCGATACAATATCGCACTTCTTGAATCACGAAACGAGATCCAATGGTACTTCAAAAGAAGAAACATCAAAAGTTTTAGTTGTAGGAAACAAATGCAGTAATAGAAATGCAGTGAAGGATAAAGTTCAGAAAGAGCCTTTTACTCGGGGGTGGGAAAGTCGTTGTTGAGCCATTTGATGATTACATTTACCCAATTGTCTAGAAATGGGTTGGATAAATCCGGATCCGCAATATCATAAATATCTTCATCCTCAAGCCATTTACCTCCTTTGGAGAATACTTGAGATAGGAGATTTTGAAATATTTTTCCTTTAGCTTTCCAGGCATTGGTGCCAATGAAGCGACTATCTCGGTGTCCATGACATCCTTAGTCTTCATAACATTTGTTTCGACCTCGGCCTCGACCCGTATCATGTCCTATCATTCCGTTGTATCCCCTGCACCAACCTTATGATCATTTGAGTTAAGACTTAAGGGATTATGAATTCCTTAGCCATACTTCCCCAATCCAAGTGCCGGGAATGAAACCATTTGTGAGGAGTACCTTCTCGGCTATAGTCGCAGGCTTAGATAACTCTAGAGTAGTTATCTTCGCATCGGATGGTACGCGCATAATGGATATGACAACAAAGGTATGATAACTAAGCTCATTCTCCTTTAGGAGCTTGATGTAGGGAACCATTCCTTTCAAAAAGCGCAATATCCTGTTTCTCCATGAATAGTGATCGACGGCCCTAGACCATGAATTTAACCTTTTGATATAGAGAAGAAGGTATTGCTCCCGATACATGGATCTAAGGTCTTCCCAAAAGCATAGTGAAAGCACTAGGGATATCCAAGACTTGAAATGGTATGGCGAAAGTTACCGGCCCAACGGAGACATCCAGTTCAATCTCGGCTACCACATTCTTAGAAACTCCATCGAATGAACGAATAGTCGCCTTGGACGTCTTAATGAAGTATTCAATTATCCCTAAGCTTTTCAAAGTGCTTAGAGGACACAGATTAAAAGCCGAGCCATTATCAATTAAAACATGAGGTACCTCCTTTCCATGGCACCTTAAGGCGATGTAGAGAGCCTTGTTGTGGACGCGCCTTTCTCTCGGGAAATCTTCATATGAGAAGGAAATCTCGATCCTTTAATAGAATAGCCCCCACGAAGTCTCCCAATTGGAATTCGTTGATAGTCTCGAGAACGTGCACTTCGTTCAGCACCTTTAGCAGAGCGTTCTTATGCTTCTCTCGAATTCTTAAAGAGGTCAAGCAAAGAGATTTGTGCTGGGATTTTTTCGGAGTTGGTCGACTACTTCATATTCACTAGTTCTCACAAATGATTGGAGCTTTTCCACTTCTTATGACGTCGGCGCCTTCTTTTTAGGTTCCACCTCTTTTAGAGCATAACATCTTCCAGATCTCATCACGGCGTCAATTTCACCGGTCCCATAATTCCAATGCACCGCTTTCGAGTTGTATTCTTTTACGGGTGGAAGTTTAATCTTTACCGTCTTAATTCCGTCATCTTGATCATTCGAGACTTCCATCACTTCTTCGCAAGATGAATCTAGCTCGACGGCTTTTCCGAACGGGAAGCTTCCCAATTATCCACCTTATTCAGATCAATCACAAAACGGATTGGGATGTCCATCATCCCTATCATTTCATCCTCATGAATGCTTTGAGAATTATGTTCATGACGGGGCCTCGTGGGCGTTGCATCAGCGACGTTTCCTTCGTCAAAATGCCTCTGTCTTTCCCTCCTAACTCTCATGGTTATACCTTCTATTCTCATACCAACATCTACCATGTGTTGGAAGGAGGAATATGTATATGCATACATACGGTCAAAATATTCTCACGGGAAGGACTTGAGCATAAATTCCAACATTTCCGTTTCGATAGCGGTGGTTGCACCATCATTGCATGCTTTTTCCATCTTTTGGGGAAGAGTTCAAAACTCTCATCTTCTCCTTTTCGATATTCAACAAGTTGGCTTTGGTGAAGTATCCTCTAATCCCAGCTTCAAAGTGTCGCACAAAGTGCTCGATAATTACTCCCAGCTTGGGACCTAATTCGGATCAATTGATTGGAACCAAGCCAATGCGGGACCAGTTAGACTATGCTTAAAACCCTAAATTAACACCTTGTCATCTTCCTAATGACCAATCATTTGTCGGAGTTAATACGAGATACGTGCTAAAGGACACCTAGTGCCATCATATTTCGAGCGGAAAGTTACTCTCGGATTCATCACTTGTGGCGAAATATTTCTAATTTTGGTGATCGGCACGATCAACTCTTTTAGTTCATCCACCTTCTTCGAAATATCATCGCTTTGTTCTTGCAACAACGCGATTCGTCTATTCTGAATCTCAATGGTCCGCCGTATCTCTAGGATTTGGATGTTTTCTTCCCTTTGTTGTGGTATTATTCTTGACCACAAACAGGGATAACTCCGCCACCATACTCGTCGGATGACGTATGTGGATCTCCAAATTGGAAAGTTGCATATCGGACTCTTGATTCTACCATTCATTCCGAGGGGTCTCCCGATTCTTGGTTTCATCAACCGTTCCCACGAACTCTTCGCTCTCGGGGTCGTCCATGCCACCCCAACCATTAGGAACTATATCTCGCAAATCAATGAAAAAGCTTGGTGGTGCCGAATACAAAACTTTAAAGTTGTATCCTCCGCTATTTTCTCCGAGATTGTCAACTATCTCCCCCTCTCATGAGCTTTCTACATGAACCTTCTATCACCTCGGCGAGCTTTCTCCGGGCGGATTTCATAATCATCTAGCTCTTCAATTTCTTTGCCATCTTGGACATTCATTAAGTATCCTGAAGGAACTCTCCAAGTCTTCCCTCTCGTAGCTCTCATCACGAACTCCTCTCGCCACCATATCAATGGTTACATAGGTTCCCCCGAAAGTAGCGTCTTCCATTCTCCTAATAACGCCTAAATTGATTAGCTGTTCTAGACATGCCTTCTTTTCTTCATTGAAAATAGTTGCTCCATCAGGTTATTGCAAAGCTAGGGTCAAGATATCCTACATTTTGCTCACGTCTATTATGAACTCCGAGTTTCTTCGTGGTCACTCTCAAATATCGCGTTCACCTCGCGATGTTCCGGTAAAGGGTTCCGTTGCACGTTTGGTTCAATCTTATCGAACTCTAGGACTTTACCATCAATTAAGGCTTGCACCTTATATTTAAGTGGGAGACAATTGTCAACATTATGCCCCCTTTCTCCCATGTGATAAACGCATGTCCGAGTTTCGTCGAACCCAGCGAACCTAGGAGGATTCACTTTAGGAGGCTCTTTCGCAACCAATCGGTTCTCAAGCAGCATGGGTAGTAGTTTAGATAAAGATCGAGGCAGTGGGGTAAAAATAGGTTGGTTTCTCTTTCTTGGCTCCGGTGGTTTAGGGATGATCCAAGAAGAAGATCCTTGGGTAGGGGTAGGAAGTGAAATTTTTTTCGAATTAGGGGGTTAGGGACAAACGCCACATCACCAATTTGCTCCCTATCTCTTCTTACGGGGTATTGGCATCTAAAAATAGTTAGGTATCTTCTTTTCCCGCAATACCCATTCATGACGCTCCGCCACCTTAATTAAGTGTTCAAATGTCCGACACCCGGGAGGTGTTCAACTTGTCAAAGTACTCAAAGGGTAATGCCTTGAGGAAGATGTCCACCAACTCTTCTTCGGGGGACAAGTGGTTTCACTTGTACGGTTAGAGCTCTTCACCTTTGAGCATAGGTGAGAACGGCCTCATTCTTCCCTTTAGCGGTCCTCAAAAGGTCTTCCCTAGTAAGGGTCGTCGAGTGTTAAATTTGTACTGTCTAAGGAACTCATTAGCTAACTTGTCCCGGTTAACAAGCCTCTCCGGTTCCAGTTCAATGAACCGTGCTAAAGGCTGCCGCAAATAGACTTTTTTGAAAAGTATTGACCAATAGCGGGATGTTGTCTCGAGAATTGAGACATGCGAAGCAAGTAGTACTTCAAATGCACCTTGGGACATCCGGTCCCATTGTATTTCCTTATGAAATCGAGCTCCTTGTAATCGAAGGAACTTCAATATTCTCAAACGTTTTCACCTTATCAAAGCGTGAAAGGTCATATCCCTAACTAACCAAGCATTCCTCAATCTTGGCAAGCCTCTTAATTTCTTCCTCCATCTTGAGGGCTTATTTTTCTTTCTTTTTCAGGTCTATTACAATCGAAGGGTCCTTAGGTGGCCGCTCCAAATTTGGAGAGGTGTTTACGGCAGGGGCCGGATTAGCACTGTACCATCCGATGCGCTCGAAGGAGCTTGAGAATTGGGATCGATAGGATACTTCCCTTGATTGGCAATCAACATTGCCTTCATCTCTCGCCACCATCGTGGCTATCATATTCACTCGATTCTCCGGATTACCTACACGAAGTGCGAGTTCTTCTTGTTCCATTCTTATTAGACGTGTTTTGCTGCGTGTCCTCGTGATTATCTCGTCATCTGTTTTTCGTGATACTAGTCAGCATTGAGAGCATTCAAAATCCGAAAAGACTAATCTGTGGTAATTGCGTTTCCTACATAATGATGTGTATGCGTGAAACATAAAGGAAATAAGATGCATTTATTACAACTTGAATTATTCAAAAGTGTTCAAAAATATAACAATATGCAAAACTAAATGGGGGGGATAGATCTATCCGAGCCGCGGACGCTTGGATTCTTCTTGTTCCTCTAATTCATTTGAATCCCACAAATAAGGATCTTCTCCTTCGTCGGACATCCAAAGCTCCGGATCTTCAAGGACATACGGCTCCACTCCTAGGACGTACGGTACAGTGTATTCAGGTACTTATGATTCCACTTCTTCAATGCGGGGATATACGCATTCGGGTACGTACGGCTCGACCAATAATCTGCAATACTCTTTGAACTTCTGAATATAGTCCTTGGAAACCCTATGGATGTTCATATTATCATCCAAATAATCAGGCCGTTCAACTTGTTGCAACGGGGAATTCTTTAAGGCATGAAGGATAAGCTTGATTCGGGCTTGATAAAACTTCTTTGCTTCTCTAGTGAGCTTTCCATATGCTATATCAAATGAGAAGATCCCAAGACAAACATCTGGTGGCACTTGTTGCAAAACACCAAAACTGTCTCACCACGCGAATAGGGTAGTAGGCCACCGCACCGGTATATCCTAGTGAAGGAATAGGGCTATCATCAACGCTAGTAATACGAGCCTCCAGAATCTTGGGCCAAGTCAAACGCCATCGGATATACTCGGGCTCCAAATCTCTCAAAAGCTCAACCCATTTCTTGAAAGAATGGTTAGACACGAGGAATTGGCACTTGACGAAGGATTTAAGAGGATGCACATGTTCATTGATCTTATAGCATCCTACCCGAAATTGGAAAGTTTTTATATGAGAAACGAACCACATATGAAGTAGTCCGTTGGATGCTTAGAAAGTGGCCTTTTTGGAGGTTTTAAAACGATTTAGAGAAAGGAAGGTTTCAGATATGATCATGTAAGAGTAGTTCCATCGATAACATGCTTGTCGGCTATGTGAACTATGGAAGGGTTGAAGGTAGTCCTAGAAGTAGGGATAGGACGAAGGCAAATAAAACTAGGACGAACACATTTCCCGATTTATGACCGGTATCGTCGGGTAAAGAAAAGTAATTGTCAAAGAGGAATGAGAAAGTAAATTTGCCAGCGTTGGATTTGTAGACTTTTTCTATTTCCAAAATTTTGAGGCGAAGGAAACTCGATAGAGAAAGGGTATGGTCCATATCTAAAGGAGGTTGAGCTATATGGTCATCGAATTTGGCTCCGATGATGGCAGAATACTCTTCGAGTGTATGGGTCAATTCGAGGCCTTGGAAGTTGAAAGTCATTGTGTGCGCATCCCATGTCTTGGCTAAAGCTTGAATAAGGGCCGGTTGGTACTCCACTCTAATCGGATCCACTAGTCGACCTAGTCGTCCTTCAACATACGCCTTATTGATCGGGTTGAGACGGTCCCACCATTAAGAAAAATCCTTGCGCGGCACTGGAATGACCTTGATATCTCCATTCCCCATAATCTAAAATATGCAAAATGATGATTCTAATGTCAATTACCACGGATTATAACGGATATGCATGAAATGTGATGCAAATGCACTAATCAAATTCCATGCCATCCTTTAGTAAGATGAGGGTCAACTACTCCCATTTGACTAAAATAAACCAAATGTGGTAGTTATGGACCAAATCCTACCTAAAGATGGCATGTAATTGATTAGGATCATTTAAGCGTAATCGGGGGAGAAAGCCATTATTACAACTTTGAGTTTGACAACTCATAAAACTCACAATCTTAATATAGTTAATTCCAAAGAAGCAGGATATAAAGACATCTAAAGGTGTTCGACCCATACAAGTCAAAAGAAAATACACAAACAACCCCGAAGAAATGCAATATACCCTAGAAATGCCCCAAAGTCGAACTGAAACTAATTAGTCGGATCGATATCTTCATCCGATAATATCTCTACTAACTCGGGAGGATCAACACCTTCTTCATCATCGGAGGATAAGGCAACAACTTCTATTTTCTTGATTGGAGAATGTTTCAGGGCCTTTTTAATTGCGCGAGGTCGCCTCATCAATTTTGCGTATAGCTCTTAGATCTTTTCTTTTCCGTGTTTGAGCTCCAAATGTCGTGCGTAACTCGTATAGTAACAATTTTCACCACGGATGCGGTTGCGTCCATTGAGTTCCCTCCCGTGGACAAAATCCAAAGACTTGGAATGAATCCGACTCTCGATCGCTACGTCGAATGCTCTTTCGCTCCCACATGAACACATCGGGGACGTTGGTCTGATCTTGAGGCGTCATCTAGTCTAAAAGATAACCTTCAACCTCAATCACTTAAACGATCTTACAATTTTCCATGATATGTTCGTGAAAATACATGCTAAGCATAATTTAAATTTACAAGTTCAAATTAAAAGGGAAAGAGCCTTACCAACTGATGTTACTCTCTTTTTTATTTTTTATTTTAGGTATACCAACCTTCCATTCACATGCGCATGAGACAAGTGAGGTTTGACTCTAAAGAAATTAAAAAGACTCGGGTGTGGACCTAAAGAGGCTCCCGCTATACGAATTGATGAGTCGTCTACAAGCGCAATCAAACAACAAGTGGGTAGGATCATCAACCTCGCATAGCGAGCGGGATTAAATATGGTCAACCCCAATACAATCGAACACGGGAGCCTTGCATACCAATCCCTATCTAAGGCGACCTAAAAGGGTGATTCGCGGCTCGGGTTTAGGCGCTTGTGTGTGCAGTGTTGTGATCTTGAGAATATGCAAAGCATGCATAGCGATTTATATCAAACACTTCTTTAATATGTGCATAAATAAACACACAAGACTCGAAACACCATATATGTATAAAATAGATTAGCATAGACGTCACCCCTTATAACTCCCATTTGCATCAACATTAAACACATTTTGTTAGCGAACGTACCTCACCTTCAATAGCATCCGCCGAAAACGAGGTTATAAAAACACTCAACTTTTTTATCGGCTTAAGTTCTCTATGACATTCGAATTCGACCCCATTTCAGTAATCTCACTCGGAAATGATCACTCTAGATACGACCGACCAAAGGGGAATGGCTAAATAGGATAGTACGCGGACTAAAGAAATCGGCCGTGGACTAATATCCCGACCATAAGGATCGCCGAGGGTATATTCTAGGCCATGCGAGTCGATCTAAGATTAGTGTCGGAACAATCGCTAGCGTCGTGCGATTGGGACGCGGATGATTCCGCTAGACCATAGCATGATTTGCGGATGACCCTGAACCGATTTCGACGATCGTGTCCCGCCAGATCGGCAGTTTCCTCGCGATTACATGACAACCAGGATCGCCGTGGTTCAATTAATTCTTAAATGTGATAAAAATCACAACTCGATACACGTAACTCCTAAGAGCCACCTGTCGATCCGAGATGCACCGAAACTACGATCGGCTAATTTTTAGCGCGAAGTGGACTTCAAATCGGCGGCCGGGTATTTGAGAATTCCAATGTAAATAAATTGGACTTCGCCTCACCAAAGTTAATAAGGATTTTATATCGCCAGTATGAGTTAGAAAAAGTGGCAATCGAATCTGCGAAACGAGAAGTACAGTCCGGTCCCGAATTTCGTTCAGCAACTTGAGAAACCGCGAAGGAAATTCGGCCACTTCATCTATCCCCACTACTTCAGCCGAAATTATCAAGATTTGGAGAGGGAAGAAGTGCTCTTGATTACACAAGTTTCAAGACTCATTAAAACCCCATTTTTTCCCCAAAAACCCCATACCAACTTCTACTATTCATGTCATACAAAAACCCCATCATCTTGTCACTCTTGATTGATAGCAAGTCACTCAAATCACTCCCTCTCTCCTCTCTTATAGGCCGAAGTAATCTCTCTCTCTCACTCCCAATTCTCATTTTCACCCAAACTCACTCTCATCTTTCTCTCTCGCTCGCCCTCTCTCGCCGGTCTTCGTACCGCCGACTTCGAGTGGACATATCTCCTTCATCCGATGTTGTATGACCCTCAAACCACAACCATTCTCTTCGTCTCTCTCTCCTCTTTTCTTGCATACCTAGATGATCCCCTAACTCAACCGGACGCGTCCTGTATAAGCCGAGGAAGGTAGGTCGCTCACTGCTCCCGCCGGTCACCGTACCGCCGAGTTCGAACGGGAATATCTCCCTCATATGACGTCTTTTTGACCTCAAATTACCTCTATTCTCTTCGTCTTTGAGTCCTCTTTCAAACTACATTGGGCTTACACTCATACGATCTCGGTAGCTCCCACGAAGACGTCCGAGACCGTGAGATGTGCAGACAACCAGTTTCTGCCAGTTAGAGTTCGTGAGCCTTTGAGCCCTTCCACTTGCTTTCGAGGCCTAAGTAAGTGGCTCTAAACCTTCCTTAGGCTTATGGGATACTAAGGGGCTTTTTAGGTTGTGACATAGCGTGCAAATGTGGGCTGTTTGGGCGTGAATTGTGGGACCAATTTTGGAAAATTCTGACTTGCTGTTGATCCGAAAATTTGGTTGATAAATGAGCATGTTCTTGGTTGATTTGGTTGTTAAATGCTGGTCTAAGATGAGGATTATGGGCTGAGCATGCTAGATTCGGCCGTAGAGGCGAATTGGATGTGAGTTGTTGCACGTTGTGATGTCGTTTGTTATTGTCTGAAATTGTTGCAAAAATTATGAAAATTTCTGAGTTGGGACCATGTTATGTTCGGCCATGTGAGTGAAATGTGGTGTTACATGTTGGAGTGCGTGCCGAATCGATTGTAAATTCGATTGGAATAAAATGAGGCTTTATGTAGCTTAGTTAGAGCCGAAGGGAAATTGTTGCATTTGTGGGTGTATCATAGTGATATGAATTTATATGAGAACTCTGGAAATGTCAATGTTGAAATCGGCTAAATTGTGATGGCGGACCATGTGTTTAGTAGCGCGATCGAATTGTTGTGAAATTGGGCTTTATTTGTTATAGTCGATCATGAAGTTTATTAATGAAACCTCTGGATGTGAATTATGAGTCCGGTACCACGATGCGTTAATCGCGGGGTTCATAACCGATTGTATCATACTATGGCATATATGGATACTATGAAAGTCGTGTTCAATTAAGTCGTCCGAGACCAAAGTGAGTCGTGTTCGACTAGTTGTCCGAGACTTATTCCGGTCGTGTTCCTAAGTGTCCGAAACCGTGAATTTAATGGGGCGTATTCCTAAGTGTCTAAGACCCCAGTGTGCATAAATGTATATATATATCTATATGTACAAGCCGTGTTCCTAAGAGTCCGAGGCTTTGTACCGATTAAGTGAAATCATAATTCCGCATTATGAAAGAGTACATTTTTAAGCCCGATGCGTTATTACACGATCCCGAATACCGAGAATCTCGTTATTAAGCCCGATGCGCGTTTACGCGGGCAGTTATTGAAAGCGTGTGCTATAGGCCCGAGGCGATTGGGACGCGAGCTTGAGAATTGATTGTTTGAATTGATGCCACGTATGATCGATTAGTGATAGTGCCTAAGTCGAAAGCTCCGTAGTATAGAAAGTCCGATTGTTGCTTTGAGGATTTATGTCGTGCCCGGCTTGAGCTAGTCATATGTGTAGAATAATCCGTATGTGATTGCCTAGTTGATGGTGGTAGTTAATTTGCTCGGAGGTACCATACCCTAGGGTCGGCTTAGATCCACCTTACTAGGTGTAATCTCACCCTTCCGCGGAACCCACTTTTTCGGACCACCGACCCCGAGGTTGCCGACGCTTTTTGACCTGTCGAAATATTTTGAGTCCGTAGTCATCGAGTATCCAAGAGGTTCGGACTAGGTATACTATAGAAGGGCTAACATCGTGTGGGTCGATGAGGGAGGTGAAAGTTGGATACCGCACATCTTCTTGTCTTGGACGTACAAAGATGGGGACACACTTTTTGGGCCATTGAGGGACTGCATCATACCGGACGAGGTGCCGAGAACCGCGGGACGAGATGGAGGCCGTCGTTCCCGAGGACGAGTTCACCGAGCCGGAGCTCTAGGAGCCCGAGGACCCTGGTGAGGCCGAAGAGATCGTGGAGCCAAGGGATGTCGAGGATGACCCAATGGATACTTCCGAATCCAAGCCGGAGTTGGAGTCCGAGGAGTCGAGCCCGAGTACGCTTCACCTGATCTTGGAAGAAGAAACTGAATGTTATGGATGTTGGTGTGCCAAAAGGACACGGGCGTGACATCCTCTTAATGATTTCACAACCATTCGCATCCCCGGTGGAGTCGCCGATTGTCGCGACCCTCCTCCGCTCCCTTCGGCGTGTGGATGGTGAGGGTTAACGAGCCGCGCTCCCGATCCGGTTGCTAGTGGATCTTGGAGCGAGGGTACCTCTCGAGACCCATTACTCGAATCGCGGCATGAAGAAAAATTTAGAAATATCGAGAATGACCTTAGTGTGGTCGAGTGACATGTGCGCGGTGTACATGCATACGGAGTCGCCACCAATCAATTTTTGGAGGGTGTGATCGGGACCCCTATCGAGCGGTCGGGAGAAACCGTTCGATTCTACAAAAACCGGAGAAGTGGATCCGGGGACTTGGTTGCGCCGAGATTTACATCGACACCCTTTCGGTTATCGAAGTTGAGTGATTTTCTAACCTAAGAATTCATGCAGACGATATTCAAGTTGAGGTGGGCTCTAGCAATCTAGAGTTGTCATATAGACGGAAATTTCTATCCTACCAATCACAATTAGAAAATTAAGTGCGCAATCATGAACAATCACCATCAAATCAAGTAATCAAACGAGCATGGCATGTCTAGTATGACCCTATTGACCTAGAGGAAGATCTATTTGAATTTCGGGATGGTTCGAAAATTTTTTAGGGCAAGTGACCGGAAGGGTAAAATGGTCATTTGGGAGGTTTGGGCCAGTTGAACGTGGCAATATCCCATTTTTTTGTGATTTTCCAGAATTTTTTAGAATTTTTGTAACTTTTTTTGGATTTTTTATTTACTTTCTAAAATCAATAATTTTCGGATCGATGTAAATCGACCCTCGGAACTTCAAAATTTCTCGATTCAAACTATAAGAGTCCCGAATCGATCTAGACATTTTTAGAAAAAAAATTTGGGAAAATCTGGGAATTTTTATGAATTTTATGAATTTTATTGATTTTTTTTTTTTTGGATTTTTAGAAACTTTTTATGAATTTTTGTTAAATTTTCGGACCGGGTCAACCCGATCAACACCCGGTCAACCCGACCCCGACTCGACTGGGACTCCCTCTCTACTAAAACGACGCCGAATCCTATTTATTCTAAAATTTTTTGATTTTTTCAAAATAATTTCCTAATATTCGAAAATACATAAATTAAACGGATCGCCGGGATTGAACCTAGAACTAATCTCAACCGTTCACTCATTCACGCCTACGTACGCCTCGCCGCACTCGTCACATCTGTCCTGTGTATAAAAACGACGCCGCATCTAGAATGAACGAACGATCACGATTAACCCTAAACTCGATCCGGACCGTTCGCTCGCCTAGAGTTAAAACGATGACGCATCGAGACCCTTACCCCAAACGACGTCGCATACTCACTTACACAAACGACACCATTTATGCATTTTTTATTTTCTAACTAATAAACGAAAATTCGAAAATCTAATCGGATGATCTACGCTTAAAAGACTCGATTTATCCCGGCCGTTCGATCTGCCGAGTCAACTAAACCGATCTAACGGCCAGGTGACTCCGCCGACACTCTGGACCAATGATCGCTCGCCATCTAGGACTTTGACTCGTTCACTCGGCTTCCTCTTCAACCTCTCGACGACAATAGAATCGACGGCCGACCTTTCTCCGGCGAGATCTAACGGTGAGATTTCGATGAAATGACACAAAAACCAGTACCAATCGACTCGCCCGAACCTCTAGATTAACATATCTCATAATCAAGCAATTTTATTGGCTAAATCACAAGTATCACACTACACACAATCGGCCATCGCCGAGTTCGAACATGCATAATCAAGCCAAATCGGATCAATTCATTCATACATGAGCATCATAGGAAGTTCAAGAAGCTCACCTTGAGCTCCGATTGAGCTCGCAATGGCTAGAATTGCCTGGTCGAAGTTCGACTAAGCCGCGACCGGTTGAAGGCTCAACTCGAGGTATTCGAGCGAAATCGATGCAAAAAAGGAATATAGACGTGCTCAGTGATATTCAAGGATCAAAAAGCACACGCTAATTCAACCGATTATGCCTAAGATAGTGCTACACCATGAATACACATATCAAAGCTCGCGAGGTCGACTCACCGGTTTCGGAGGTTATAGGTTAATGGAGCGGGTGCGATCGCTTCTTCTTAGCTTAGGTGAGCTTTCGGTGATGATCCAACGCCCTAATTCAGCTGGATTGATTGGGCCAAAGTCGCGACGTTTCGGTGTGAAGCTTCAGCAATGGCGTGGCGCGAGACTCTCTCTCTCTACTTTTCTCTTTCTCTCTCTATTCTGGTATCGCAGACGAGCACGAATGAGCCTCTCCCCATTCGCGAAGCTTCTCAACCCTTTTATACCAACTTTGAATTTTGGCGCGTCCGGAAAGAGCTTCGTCGACCCTCTCACATGTACGCATACGTGCAATTGGGTCCGTCGGGCCTTCGTCGAGCGCCAGCGAGCATAAATTTCACTCGGGTTTTAGAGTGTTAACTTTTCCATGCGCCGAGACTTTGACCGACCGTCTCTGCCGTGCTCCGGCGACCATTGGCCATGACACCGGTTGCGATTGACATGTCTGGATTTGACGAACAAAACGCCTCCCCAATCTCGCTCGATTATAGTTGAATGGCCATCTAATTTGGTCGTCAAACGTCGATCTTCAAACCCGTGAATTGGCGCGAGCTCGAGGGGGAAGACGATACTGTTTGGACCAGGTTCGACCAAGCGATCGACTGTCGAACCGGTTCGACTTACAATTTTCGAAATTAATCCAAATTCATGGGGAATGTTTACAATTAAACCTCAAAATTGAACTCGGGGACTCAAATTCTATCTAAAAATGTGATTTTTCCCAAAAGTTCCTCTCAATTTCTATAAAAACCCTAAATATTTCTAAAATTGCAAATCGGGGAAAAGTTCAATTGGGCCCCCAAACGATCAAATTGGATGAAACCACCTCCACCAATCGATTCAGAACATATGAAAACCTTAGGAGGGTAGTCCAATTTTGCCATGAAAGTCCTTGGATTAAAAATAATTTCAAAAACTAATAATCCCAAGGACTAAATTGCAAAGAACAATTGGGTATTTTGCCCAATCCGTGCAATTCATGCAATTGAGGACGAAATTGATCAAATTGAAGTTGCAGAGGACCATGATTGAATGTCTTGACTCAAAACATGCAAAAGTTGCAAATAAAAAGAATCGGATTGCATTTTTTAGGCGAATTCAACCCTTGGTGTTGTGAAGAAACACCAAAAATTGAGTTCAATTTTTAATTTTTCTTGAGGTCGATATGAAAAGGGAATTAAAATAAAAATATAGAACATATTTTTATATTTTTGTGACCACGGAAAGTATTGTTCGTGAATTTTCTTGTATTTTTCTATTTTCCAAAAATATTAAAAAATGCGAAAAGTATGAAAAATTATTTTTTATTCAAAAATAGTTCCTTATGCTTGGTCAAGGCCACCAAACTTGATTTTTCAATTTTGTTTGACTTTTTATGAATGTTTGTGAATTTTATGAAATAAAACTAAGAAACACCTCGATAAAAAATCGAAGTGTCAACACCCGTACAAAATCCGAATGATTCTAGGAAACATAAGAGCAATACGTACATAATACAATGTCATAGGCCAGTTCGTACAAAATAACATCAATACGTAAACGGCTAATAAATAGTGGAACGATACAAGGCACCAAAAAACAGGGTCTATCCTAAACCAACCACTCGTCACACTTCGAGAGTACAAAGAGAGTCGATCTCTAAGATCATCTACGGGATCGGACATAGTCGCCGGTCGTGGCATTAGAAGGAGGTGCGGGCTCACAAGGAACACCCGCCTCGTCGACTCCAATCATCTCAACATCGGGCTCATCCAAAAGAGTCATATCTTGCTCGTCCTCATCTCCCTCCTCGGGCTCCTCTACAAGCTCTATTGGGTCCCACTCGGGGTCGGGTATTGGGACATCCATCGGATCATCCACGGCATCTCCAGGTTGCGGGATACCTCCATCCATCTCTAGTTGGACGGGAGGCGGGGTCCTTGGCATAGGAACGGGACCAACCACGAGTTCCCAATTTGGGAGTCCAAGGTAGGCGAGTCGACGGGTTTTCGAGGTCCAGCGGCCTCCAAAACATCCTCCAGGATAACGTCGTCCCTCAAGGGTCCGCTAAGTACATCACCCTCCCGATAGGTCCGAGATATGAAAGTATACGGTATCTAACATTCGCTCACATCGTTCACCCAAAGTGTACTAGCTCTCCGGTAATACGTCCGGTCGAGTCCTACTCTATACTCGTACGAACGTGGCTCAAACTCCTTCGGTAGCCCAAAAAGTATCGGCATCTAGATAAGTCAAGGTTGGGGTCCGAAGAAAAAGGGGTCCCATGATGGGGTGAGATAAACATCTCAATAAAGCGAAACCTAACCCTAACCTAAGACCCTAGTACCTCTAGACAAATTTGAAAACACAGGCATAGACAAGATCAATTAGTTTGGTACTAGCATGAATGAGCATCCCTACTACGACAATAGCAAGTTAATCCGTACAACTAAGAAATCAAGGATTCTATCAAGGCAATCAAGTCAAGCTTCATATTTAGGGCAAATGAGTTCACAACACATATCACTTGGTCGCACACCAATTCGGTTCACTAAGGCTTCGGACATTAAAAACACGGCCAAATATATACGTTGGGTCTCGGACCTTAAAGGAACACGACCACATACATTAGTAAATATGTAGGATCTCGGACATTAAAGAACACGACCCCCCTTATAAACACGGTCTAGGACATTGAAGAACATGACCGGGTTAAGTTTCGGACAATTAGACGAACACGACACTCTTAATCGGCTTCGGACGAACTAATTGAACACGACTTATAATATCGATATAGCTTGGTTATAAAGAGCATCCATGCCCTCAACACATGTATAACAAGATTTCCACACTCAAGCTAAGTAATCCCATAATCGATACAACCATTGTTCCATTCAAGCTTAAAACTCACAATAAGCATTTCAAGGCATCCAAGCACAAGCCTTAGGGACAAAAATCCACAAGCCAAGTAAACATGGTGATTCGGTTCCTAGGCACTATCCAAGCTACCAAAACTAGAATTTTTATTCATTTCCTAACCAATGTACGTATGAGCTAAAAAGCCCTCAAATCACACGATTTAGCCCCGAAATTGCCAAGTCATAAACACCCATCATTCCACATGATACCACAACTCATATTTCGCCAATTTCAAGCATGGAAATACCTCATTCAAGCATGAACAGCCCGGTGCTAGACTAGATCCGAAAATGAAAGATTTCACCTCTCTTAACTTCGCCCACAAATCAGCTCACAAAACCTCTACATTTCACAACCATGGCGTCCCTTAGCAACCTAAAGTCTTAGGAAAAGGTTAGGAATCACTTATCACAACTCGATCCACGCGTTTGCACGAGATAAGGGCAGCAACCCGAGAAGCAAAATGAAACAAACCTGGTTCGATTTTTCAGCCCAAGGAAAACAAGAAAAGTTCAAACTTTTAGCCTCTCAAAGATGAAACCAAGACTAATCATTGACTTGGCATAACTTGGTCTAGGTCCTAACAGCGGAGACTTACCAAAATCACTCCAAGGAAACCACGAAATGGGCCTCTCAAGCTCCCAAGGTGCAAGTAAGGTGGCCGACGTGGTGTTCTCGGCTTCCTCGTGTAGCCGGGGCGTCCAAGTACTCCACGGCGACGAGGACGATGATGGGTGGTCGAACACGGAGAGGGGAGGTCGAGGTGGTGGCGACGGGGCTGGTCGTTGGTGGCTCGACGGCGGCGTGGAGCTCAATCAACGGAAACGAACGAGAGAGGGAGAGAATGAAGGAGAGTGGTCGAGAGGAAGAGAAGAGAAATAGGGGAAGAAGATAGGGAGAGAGAGTGGTTCAGCCAGCAAAGAAGAGGGAAAGAGAGAGGGATGTTCATCATGGTCATTCATGCACAACTCTCAAATAAGTTGGTTGTACTTGTTGTACAATGGATTTGACAAAAGAAGGTCAAAGAGGGACATGGGTGGTTGATAGGGTGTAAGAAGGGGGTCCACACAATCTTCCATTTGCTTCACTCTTCTTGTCACAAGCTTGGTAGTTGGGTGGTTGGTGGAGTAAAAGAACATGTCAACTCATGTCACACTTGGGGTTTGTCTAATGGTTCAAGGCATGGTCCTCAATATCAATCTTCACTCTTCACTCTTCTTGTTATAAGCTTCGGCCCAACCCTCCGGCGTTGCGAACTAAATCTCAACTTTTTTCTCTTCTTTTGGGTTTCGATGAGACGACGTCCAAGATTTATTAATTGGAAACCTCGAATTTCAATCCCCGAACCCAAATCCAACTCATTCCCGAATCCCTTCGATTTCGATTCCAGTTTATCCCGAACTAACGGGCGACTTATTAGGTAGGCACATGTATCGACCACGTGATTCTCGTCACATTTCGGAACACTCAAGATCCGGCAACCTCGACTATCACGGAGTTGCAAGGGTTTGTGGCTAGTTCCGGCGGCCTCGATCGTCATAGTTCGAATTAAGGAAAATTTGACAAATCATATATTGGCGAGTGGAATCACCCGCGCGACCCATTGATATAACGCTAGCCATGTATTCCTTAATCATTCTTAGATCAGTCCTTAAACGCCTAAAACGTTCCCTCGACAATCTCGTGATCTAAATGCCGGTTCTTATTTGAGTTTCCTAGGTCTACGTTGCACTTTTCTTGGTAGCCTTTCCCTTTTGGTCGGTTAACCCATGAGTGATTAGTTCGGAGCGAGATATAACCGAAATACATCGTCGGACATTCATTCATAAGTTCAGAATCGGGTCAAAATTCGGGATGTCACATGTGACATCCCGAATTCCAACCCACTTTTGAAGCTATGAATGAATGAAATGTATCATTGAAGAATTTCAGTTAAATCACATTCGAATTGATCACTCTTGAGAAGACTAACAAATGAGGATGGCTAGCTAGGAAAATCAAGTACGTAGACCTAAGAACTTGATCCTAGATTGACTCTTTGGCCATAAGGATTGTCGAGGGAATATTTTGGATTATTATAGGCCGATCCTAGAGAGGTTTAGGAACGATTTGTTGATACCCAATAGTTGGATTACGGGTGATTCCGTTTGACCATGTATAGGTTCCGAACGTCCCTAAATCGATCTCAAACGATCGTGTCCTTTGAAACTAGTGATTAACCCTCGCAATTACATGACAACCATGGTCACCATGGCTTGAGTAACTCTTAAGCGTGATGATAATCACAGGTCGATACATGTAACTCCTAAAAGCCGCCCGTTAGTTTGAGATACGCCGAAGTTGCAATTGATCGATATTGACCCCGAATTGGACTTCGAAATTGAACGTTAGACTTTTCAAAGATTCCAATATTAATCTTTTGGAAGTCGCCTCATCCCGAGCATGTGCATTTCACGGTTCGCCCTAAAGTGTTTAGAAAAGTGAAATTTGGATTGAAAATGGGAAATGACCCTTTTACCTTAGGAAATACCCATATTTTTAATTTAGTCAAAGGACATTTCGGTCATTTACACACCATATTGGCTGAAATTATTGGTGGGCTAAGGTCTACTTGTGCAGCAAATTAACAAAGTGCCCTTCTTGTATTTTAAGAGAGATAATGGAGTGAATTATTGGTGGGCCCCACAAGTCCTTGTCTCATCATTCAAAACCAATAACTCTAGCAAAATATCTTATCCCAAAAATATCCCACTCACTCTCTCTCTTCATTTGCTTCATCTCGACTAGATTTCTCTCTCTCTTCTTTTCCTCTCGGCCGAACCACCCTCACGCCATCATCGAACCACCTTGGAAAAGCCATGAATCACCAACCACCACCGGAGCATTAGCCGCCGCTGTTGAACCGCCCGTTGCCGTGGAAACCGCCGTGCTTTGACCGAATTTTGTAGCATGTGTTGATCGTGTGGCCTTGATTGATTGAGTTCATCAAGTGCTTGATCGTGTGGTTGTGATTGATTGATGCTTTATGATGATTGAATCATGTGGTTGCGTTTGATTATTGCTTTATTATGATTGAATCGTGTGGTCCCAATTGGTTGATTGCTTTAGTGTGATTTAATCGGATGGTCCCGAGTGGATATTGCTTTAGTATGATTAAATCGCGTGGTCTCAATAGAGTGATTGGGAGGATTAGAAAGATCGTGTGGTTCCGATCCGTTAATTGTAAGGATTAGGAAGATCGTATGTTTCGAGATCGGTTAATCGAGAAAGTATAGTGAGATCGTGTGGTTTCGATCCGTTAATTGAAAAGATTAGGAAGATCGTGTGGTTCGATTGTTTAATCGAGAAAGTATAGTGAGATTATGTGGTCCGATCTGTTAATGGGAAAGTTTAGCAAGATCGTGTGGTTTAGATTGGTTGATCGGAAGGCTTGATGTGATCGTGTAGCTTCAATCGAGTGTTCGATTGAATATTCTTGATATATGGTCTTTTATGAGGAGAATCAAGTGTGATAGTGAAAGTTATACCCCGAGGCGTTAATACATGGGGTTTTGTGTATATTTGATCATATTATACCCCGAGGCATTATTACGGGGGATTGTTGTGTATATGAGACCATATTATACTCTTGTGGAAGTTATATCCCGAGGCTTTATCGCGCGAGGTTTTGCATATAAGAAATCATATTATACCCCGAGGCGTTAAACGCGGGGTTTTGTATTCATCCCGAGGCATTAAATGCGGGATGCTAACCTGAGGCGTTAAACGTAGGGTTTTATATTCATCCTGAGGCGTTAAACACGGCATGCTAACCTGAGGCGTTAAACGCGGGTTATATTGACCTGAAACGTTATTATGCGGGTCCGGGAAGTACTATATTGACTAATCGAGGAGTTATTACGCCGGTCTTGATAATATTATAATGGCCTAATGCGTTATTATGCGGGTCTGTCCTTATATTATATCCCGATGCGTGTTACGCAGACTTTTGATTAACTTAGCCTTATTAAAGGCGTGGCAAGTTGGAGGAATGATATGGTCTTATTTCTTGCATTATGTCTTGTACTTTTGGTTGAGTTGGAGTTTATTTTACAACTGTTTTCCTAAGATGTATTTGGAGGCACTATCGCCCTAACCTAGGTTTAAGAACTTTCATGCTGAGATTTATTCTCACCCGGTCGTGGGTTAACATTTTCAAACCCCAATCATTGACTATGTCTCCCGTACGTTTGACGTCCCGATGGATATAGACACATCCGTCGAGGAATTTTCAGTAGGCCATGGTAGGGTGTATATTCGGAAAGGGACTACAGGTGTGGGTTGATGAAGGGGGCGAGTATTGAAAGCCTTACCACTACGAGTCGTGGTACTACCATTTTGGGGGTTTGACTACTTGGACCTCTAAAACC
Organism: Rhodamnia rubescens; assembly: GCA_021437795.1. Classification (NCBI taxonomy): domain Eukaryota; kingdom Viridiplantae; phylum Streptophyta; class Magnoliopsida; order Myrtales; family Myrtaceae; genus Rhodamnia; species Rhodamnia rubescens. The sequence continues at coordinate 1,576,700 of JAILYA010000035.1, forward strand.
GTCTAAGACACCTAGGGACAAAATTCCTAAGTGGTGCCACCCCGCCTTGTGGAAGGTAATATAGAGAACTCGATAGCTGGATCTAGGAATATTCCCGAGAAGACCCCAATCGTTGAGGAAGATATGGAAGTTATAAAGGTGCCTACATCCAAAGACGACGAAGAGGAAGATTCCATGGAGGATGGCCTCGATAGCTCTTCCGAGTATGATCCCGCGGAGGATGATGATGAGTCCGAGGGTAGTGATACCTGACTAGTAGTCATAGGAGAGGTTGGATTCATTTTTGGATGTCCTCTTATGATAGAGGCATGTTAGAGGGACTAAGAGGGTTGTCTATTGGTTTGGTCCCTTGGTTCCCTTCGACACCCATCCGGTATGTTGTATATTGACTCCCCGATCCTGGTTGGTTGTAAAGAACTTTTGATGCTTTTGTAATATAAAATTTGTTGTTATCTTGAATCATCTCTAGTAAATTGTATGGAGATTGTATTCGCTTCCGCATGCGTTTTTCATTTGCATTTATCTAGATTTTGTTGGCTACTGGTTCTTGGGAATTTGTATTTAAGTGTGACCACGTGGGATGTTGGCGTGCTCATATGGTTCGAGGCGTGACATAACTTCTCGCTGAAATAAGTAAAAGGCTTTTGACCTTAGACAAGAACAGCCCTAATACCAACTCCACTTGCATCACATTTAATTTCAAATACCTTATCAAAATCGGGAAGGGCAAGAATAGGAGACTCACAAAGTTTCTGTTTAATTGCTTTGAAAGCATTGTGAGTAGCCTTTGTCCAATAGAAAGAACCCTTCTTCATATAGAAAGGGAAGTGGAGTTTGTAATTGAGTTAGCCCCTAGAGCAGAACGGATCTCTAAGGCACCCTACGGAATGTCTCTATCGGAGTTGAAGGAGTTGAATGTCCAAATGTAAGAATTGCTAGACAAAGGATTCATTCGCCCTAGTGCATCACCATGGGGAGCCCTAATACTGTTTGTGAGAAAGAATGTTGGATCATTGCGTTTATGCATAGACTATCAGCACTTGAATCAAGTAACCATCAAGAATGGTTCCGATTGGTTGATACTTTGGTGTGATTAAATCGTGTGGTTCCGATTGATTGTTGCTTTAGTGTGATTTAATCGCGTGGTCTTGATTGATCGATCCCAAAATTTAGTAAGATCGTGTGGTCATGATTGATTAATCGAGAAATTTAGTAAGATCGTGTGGTCTTGATTGATTGATCGAGAAGATTAATAAGATCGTGTGATCTCGAATGATTAATCGAGGAGTTTAGTACGATCGTGTGGTCTTGATTGATTAATCAAGTGGATTAGTAAGATCGTGTGATTTCGATTTATCGATCGAATGATTTGTTTTGATCGTATGGAAATTTATGCATATGTAATCATACTATACCTTGAGGCATTATCATGCGGAGCTTTGCAAGTTATCTTGAGGTGTTAAACGCGAGATGCTAACCTAAGGCATTATTCATGGGTTATATCTGACTTGAGGCGCTATCACGCAGGTTTGGAGTATTAAATGCCCCGAGGCATTATTACGCGGGTCCTGGAGCATTATTATGGCATAAGGTGGTATTACGCGGGTCTGCTCTTATATTATAACCTTGATAAAGGAGTCGTGATTCGAGGAATGATATGTGTTTATTTAAATTGATTATACGATTTTAAATTCTGGTTTTATGTTGGGTGCATTTAGATGAGTTTGTTGATTTCTATATGTAAATGCTTGCATTTAGATGAGTTTGTTGATTTGAGAAATGATAGCTCTTCTCGAGTATGATCTCGTCGAGGACGATGCTGAGTCCGAAGGTAGTGATATTGACTGGTAGTCATAGGAGAGGTTGGATTCGTTTTTAGATGTCGTCTTAAGATAGAGGCATGTTAGAGGGACCTAGAGATTTGTCTTTTTGTTTGGTCCCTTGGTTCCCTTCGGCCCCCACCTTGTATGTTGTATATTGACTCCATGATCCTGGTTATTTATAAGGAACTACTAGTACTTAAGTAATATAAAGTTTGTTGTTATCCTAAGTCATCTTTAGTAAATTGTATGGAGTTTTGTATTCGCTTCCGCATGTGATTTTCATTCGCGCTTAGTTCTAAATTTGTTAGCTACTAGTTCTTGGGAATTTGTATTTAAGTGTGTCCAGGTGGGATGTTGGTATGCTCGTATGGTTCATGGCGTAACAGTCACGAAGCCACTCAAACATGCTCGGCCCCTCCCATCCTCCAAAGTAGTCTCCAACTTCCTTTATTATATTCCCTCCAACCATCTCTTCATGTCAATCAAGCTGGACAATGTTTCACTGCTCCAGGTTTCTCGAGAAGCATGGAGCGTTTTCCTTTTCTTCAATCCTATTGTTTTCACTTCTCCTTAGATCTACAAAATTGAGCATTTAAAACATTATATTCACAAGTGTCCTATTTTATTTGACAAAAGGTTTTGCACTGGCACCCCTCTCTGTATACATAGAGACGATGCTAAATTAAGATAGCGAAACATATAACTTACTCTACACGGCTCTTTGAGACACAACATAAGGTGATGCACCAGATTCACCAATTGGAGTCACGGGAATGTATGTTGCAACTATGTGATAACACACAACCCCCAAAGGTATGCGGAGTGCCTAGAAACAGGAAAAACAAAACTATGAATTTTCATTGAATAATTGACCAAACAAATTTATGGACATATTAAAATTAATCATACATATGATCTACCCAAACAAAGAACAATTTACCCTGGCAAAATTTTGAAGTGCCCAATGCTTCTAGACCATTTTCTCTGTCCAAAATTGGAGAACTTCTTGTGAACCTTTGCACTTTACTGGAGGCTTCAGTTCCTCTTGTAACATGGCCAATAACTGTGATCTTACTGTTTTGTCTCAAATCACCAATTATTTTCACTTGGGCCACTTTAGGTGGAGCTAAAATTTAGTCAAGTTATAAGCATTAGAAATGGAAGCTAATAGAATGGTATGGATCAGCATTAGCTCCACAGAGAAAATACTAACAAGGCGGTCAAGAAAGAAGGTTGTGTACAAAAATTTACACATACATATCCACCAGCTACAAAGAATACACTTAGAAGCTCATGTATGCTAATCAGACTAGAGAAGGACCATGTCCCAGTCACTCCATATACAACATATGGGCACCTCAAAACACAGCTTTTGAGAAAGATAATACAACAACACTTCATGCACATCGACCAGCCACAACAAATACACTTAGAAGCTCATGTCTGCTATTCTGACTAGAGAAGGACGAAGTCCTAGAAACTTCGCATAAAAGACACAGGCACCTTAAGACGCCGCTGTTGAGAAAGAAAATACAACAACATTTCTCTTAAGTAGTAGAGTAAATCAAAGTTACCTGGTCTTTCATTGCAAGAAAACGCAGAAACCAATTTTCCTTCTGGTCCTGAAAATTAGCAGGTGCTTTGTGAGGAAAAGACGAAATAATAAGCTTCAAAATGAGTAAAGACCATAACAATTATGCACTGCACTCCTCCAAATTTATCCGAACATACACAAAGGCTAGTCTCCGCCCAATATCTTCCTTGGTCAATGTATACTCAGATCGACAACATCATAAAATCACTAGGAAAAATATGCAAATGAAACTGATAATGTCAAAATCATCACCAGAATTATCTAAAGTGCACAATGACAGCACAGTTAGACTAACTTCATATTTGTAACATTGTACTTGGTGCCATGGTACTTAGATTTGGCTACGCAGTGATTTTCTCATGCCTCTTCACTGTGTAGGGAAGCTGTAACAATAAAAAATATTCTAACTATAGGTTTATATAGAGAAGTGTTAAAGCAACACAAAATCATGCTTCCATCAACAAACTTAAGCTTTAAGGTGAATTGGCATTGCCCAAATTCAAGCCTTGGAAGGTCTACAACTCTCTATCGTCCACCCGTCAGCAGTAACTTTTACAATTTAGTCTCAACCCAAATTATAATTGCGCATTAAGGGATCACTTTAGCATTGATTTATTAAATCACAATTTCTATGACCTTAATTTATTAAACATTGTCAGCGGTCTAACTTAATTCAACTGAAAGAAACAAGCATGAGCATGTGTATGTCCTTACATAATATTATGTGTACTTCCAATAGAAAACCTTAATATTTCCCAAGTAGAGACTAAAACATTCAAGGAAATAGAGAACAGCACAAATTTTTCAAAACATGCTTGATATTTTAATGAATACACAAGGGCGTTAATGCTACTACTAAGAAAGCATATGCAGAAGATGGAAAGAAAATAGAAATGCAATGCCAAACAACAACAAGTAACAGATTTAACCTATAAGCTAACAAACCAATGATTAAAAGGCTGTGCAGCAAATTCAGAAATTTGCCTAGCTGTAAGGGAATACCTGTAGGAACATAATGGTTATACTAACCCATTATCAATGTTTCTGCGAAGCCACTCAAACATACTGGGCCCCTTGCATCCTCCAAAGTAATCTTCAACTCCCTTTATTGTATTCCTTTCAACTACCTCTCCAATGTTTTGAAAATTATTCACTGATGGAGGAGCTAGGACAAGCAAGTATTGGGATCACTGCCACAGTACAAAAACCAATAGAAGATGTGACATCCTAAATTTCGACCTACTTTTGAAGCCGTGAATGAATGAAATATCTCATTGATGCATTTCAGTTAAATCTCACTCACATTTGATCATTCTTGACAAGACTAACCAATGGAGAATGGCTAGTTAGGAAAATCAAGTACGTGGATTTAAGAACTTGACCTTGGATTGACTCTTTGGCCATAAGGATTGTCGAGGGAATATTTTGGACCATTATAGGCCAATCCTAGAGCGATTAAGGGACGATTTGTTGATACTCTACAATTAGATCAAGGGTGATTCCGTTTGACCATATATGGGTTCCGAACATCCTTAAATCATTTTCTAATGGTCATGTCCCTCGGGACTAGTGATTGACCCTCGCAATTACATGACAATCAAGGTCGTCACTGCTCGAGTAACTCTTAAACATGATAATAATCACAGGTCGATACCCGTAACTCCTAAAGGCCATACGTTAGTTTAAGATACACTAAAGTTACAATTGATCGATATTAACCATGAATTGGACTTCGAAATTGAACGTCGAACTTTCAACGATTCCAATAACAATGTTTTGAACGTTGTCTCATCCCGTGCATGAGTATTTCGCGGTTCGTCCCAAAATGCTCGGAAAAGTGAAATCCGGACTCGAAATGAGAAATGACCCTTTTACCTTAGGAGATGCCCATATTTTTAATGTGGTCAAAGGGCATTTCGGTCATTTACACCCCCTAGTGGACGAAATTATTGGTGTCCACTAGTGAAGCGAATTATCAAAGTACCCTTCCTGGGTTTTATGAGAAAAATGGAGCGAATTATTGGTGCGCCTTGTTGACACTCGATTTTTAATCAATTTTCCTTAGTTTTATTCTCTAAAATATTCTAAAAAATTTATCAAAAATAAAAAAATTGAAAAATAAAGTTTGGGAGCCTTGGCCAAGCATAAGGAAGCATTTTTGAACAAAAAATAATTTTTCATATTTTTCACATTTTTTTAATATTTTCGGAAAATAGAAAAATACTAGAAAATTCATAGAAAATACTTTTTGAGGTCAAAAAAATACATAAAAATGTCCAATATTTTTATTTTGATTCTCTTTTCATATTTATCTCAAGAAAAATAAAAAATTGAATCCAATTTTAGGTATTTCTTCGTAACACTAAGGATTGAATTCGCATAAAAAATACAATTTGAGTCTTTTTATTTGCAAATTTTGCATGTTTTGAGTCAAGACATTCAATCGTAGTCCTCTGCAACTTCAATTTGATCAATTTCGCCCTCAATTGTGCGAATTGCAGGGATTGGGCAAAATACCCAATTATTTTTTGCAATTTAGTCCCTGGAATTTTTAATTTTGAAATTACTTTTAATCTAGGGACTTTCACAACAAAATTGGACTGCCTCCCAAGGTTTTCATATGTTCTGAATCGATTGCCAAGGGTAATTGGATCCAATTTGATCATTTGGCCACTCAATTGAACTTTTCCCCAATTTGCAATTTTAGAAAAATTTAGGGTTTTCATAGAAATTGATCGGAAATTTTGGGTAAAATTACATTTCTAGATAGCATTTGACCCCCTGAGTTCAATTTTAAGGATTTATTGCAAAACTTCCCTACTGATTTGGATTAATTTTGAAAATTGCACGTCCGAATCGGTTCGGACCAATCGGACCGTGGGTTGGACCGGTCGAACCGGTCCCGAAGCGATGTCGTCTTCCCCGGAACTCTCGCGCCATTTTGCAGAGTTGAAGGATGAATTTTGACGATCAAATTGAGGACCAATCGACTATAATTGAACAAGATATCGTGGGCGCTTGGTTCTTCAAGTTGGTACGCGTCAATTGAACCCAACCTCGAGGCCAATGGTCGCCTGGAGGAATGCCAACGAAGCGATCAAAGCCAAGGCGGCACATAAAGTCAACATTTCCAAGTCCGAATACAATTCGTGCTCGTTTGTGATCGACGGAGGGCCAACGGACATAGACGGAATCCTAACCGATTCCGTTGCCGTCCGGTGACCAATTGGCACGCGCCAAGGCACGAGGGAGGCTCGCCGAGGCTCTCCCGTGCACGCCCGGTTTCAAAAGAGGTATAAAAGGATGGGAAGTTTTGTGAATCAAGGAGAGAGGCTCATTGGTACTCGTCCGCGATACCAAAATAGAGAGAGAAAGAGAAAAGTCGAGAGAGAGTCTCGCGGGACGCCATTGCTTCGAAGCTTCACATCGAAGCTTCGCGACTTCGGTCCAGTCAATCCGGAGCTGAATCGGGCGTCGGATCATCACCGGAAGCTCGCCCGAGCTAAGAGGAAGAGACCGTACCAGCTCCATTGACCTACAACCTCCGAAACCGGTGAGTAGATCTCTCGAACTCAACTCGGTGCATTCATGGCATAGCTCGATCACGAGCATGATCGTTGCAATTGATGTGTGTGTTTTGATCCTCGAACATCACTAACCACGTTTGCATCTCCATTTTGTATTGATTTCGTTCGAATACCTCGAGTCGAGCCATCAACCGGTTGCGGTCCTGGTCGAACTTCGGCCGGGCGATTCTAGCCATTGCGAGCTCAATCGGAGCTCGAGGTAAGTGTTCTTAACTTCCTATGATGCTTGTGTGTGACGGAATTGATCTATTATGCTCTATATTACATGATTGAACTCTAAGTTGTCGTTCTGTGTTTAGCTTGATATTCGCAATTTAGTCGATAGAATTGCATGATTCGAGATATGTTAATCTAGAAGTTCGGACGAGTCGATTGGTAGTGGTTTCGCGTCATTTCGTCGAGATCTCGCCTAGATCTCGCCGGAGGAGTCCTGGCCGTCCGTCGCGTCGTCGTCGTGAGGAAGAAGACGAAGACGACGTGACGGTCGATGAGTCAACATTCGATATGGCGACGTGTGATTGGTCCAGGTCATCGCCGACTCGGCTTGGCCGTTGGCGCGAGTGGGCCAAGTCGGATCCGATCTAACGGCCAGGATAATTAGTCTAGTTTGATTTTGGGTCCGTCGGATTAGTTTTTTTTTTTATTTTCAAAAATTTAAAACGGTGTCGTTTTTACATAAATGGTGAGCGACGTCGTTCGGGAAGAAAGGGCGATGCGGCATCGTTTTGTGCACGGAGTAAACGCGATCCGATGTGGCGAAGTGTACGTGAGTTTAATTGAACGAACGGTGAGATCAATTCTAGGTTTAATCGTGGCCGTCCATTTATTTTCGTATTTTCGGATATTAGGAAATAGTTTTGAAAAATAAAAAAATATATAAACAAAAATAGAAACGGCGTTGTTTAATGTCAAGCGGGTCCGAGCCGGGTCGGGGTTGGGTTGACCGGGCGTTGATCGAGTTGACCAGGTCCGAAAAATTAATAAAAAATTCATAAAATTTTTCTAAAAATCCAATAAATCAATAATATTCATAAAAAATTCACAAAAATTCCCAGTCTTTTTCAAAAAAACTTCTAAAAATACTTAGGTCGATTCGGGACTCATATAGGCTGGATTGATTTTTTTTTAAGTTTCGAGGGTCAATTTACACCGATACGAAAAATTCCCATTTTTTTTAGAAAATAAATAAAAATTCCAAAAAATTTAGAAAAATTAGAACAATTCTGAAAAATCACAAAAAAATAGGAAATGGCTACATTCAACTGACCCGACCCCAATTTCGTGATTTTTGGGTCCCGAACTCCCAAAAACGACCGTTCTACCCTTTTGGGCCTTCCCCCAAATTTTCCCGAACCATCCCGGAATTCAAAATTGATTTTTTGATTTTTTTTTCTTTATTTTTTTGTTTTTTGTGGGCCGATAGGACCATTTTAGACGTGTCTACTTGATTGATTGTTTGATTTGGCTGTGATTATTTTGATTGCGCATTAAATTTCTCATTGTGACTATTAGGGTAGTAAATTCCCGTCTGCATAATACCTTAGATCATTAGGGCCTACCTCACCCGAAATTTCATCTCGCATGAATTCTTAGTTGAGAAAATCACTCAACTTCGGTAACCGAAAGGGCGTCGATGTAAATCTCGGCGTAACCAAGTCCCCGGACCCAAATCTCTAGTTTTGGCGAGAATCGAGCGTTTTCTCCCGGCCACTCGATAGGGTTTTCGATCATACCCTCCAATAATTGATCGGTGGTGACTCCAAATACATGTACACTATACACATGCCACCCGACCACACTAAGGTCGATCTCGATAAAAAAAAATTTCCACACCGCGATTCGAGTAACGGGTCTTGGGAGAGACCGCGCGCTTAAGATCTCGCTATCAATCGGGATCCGAAAAGGGTGCGGCTCGTTAACCCCCAAACCGCAGCTCCGAAAAGAAAAATTCGAGAGGGTCCCGACACACCTCGATGGATTGAGAAGTTAGAAAAGGCTTTCGAGGTTACGGGGTGCACCGATGAAGAGAAGGTGACCCTGGCGGCTTACCGGCTAAAAAGGTACCACCGATGATTGGTGGGAGGCCACCCGGAAGAGGAGTATTTCCCTAGGGCGCTGCCCTTACTTGGACCGCCTTCACCGAGGCTTTTAATGGGAAGTATTTTTTCGGAGACCGCTCAAGAGCGAAAGCTAGTAGAATTCCCAACAACTTCGCTAGAACCAAGGTGACGCTCAACTAGTATAAGGCGGAGTTTGCTAGGCTATCAAGGTATGCGTCGCGGATGGTGGAGGATCCGAGAGATAAGACGCAGAGATTCCGAGATGGGCTGAGGCCTAACCTTCGTAGCCGGATGATAGTCTTGAATCGAGGACCTACGAGGAGATGTATGAAAGGGGTCGAGGTGATCGAAAGGGACATGAAGGAAAGGGCTGCCTCATCCGGTTCGCGGTTTGCTCTTGTTAGGGACAATCGTCGGCTTGGCAAGAGGCCGATGGCGGGCAACGAGCGTTTCGTCCCTCTAGTCCGGAAGAATATTGGGAAACCTTCCCATCGGACTTATTGGAATTGCCGTCCGCTAAGGCGCGAAAGGATGGGAATGGACCCCGTCAAAGTAGGACGGGCGCGTGCTTCAAGTGTGGCTAGTTGGGCCATCAAATAAGGAATTGCCCGAGTCAAGCTCCGGGACCGCAGGTTGTAGGGACAACGACCTCGGTACGGATTGCCGGCGGAGCTGCCCCGTAGAACAACTCTGAATAAGCCGCCCGGCGCAAGGAGGCGGAGAATGCGCCTAGTGTGGTCACGGGTATGGTTACATTGTGTAATCATGCTGCCTATGCATTGTTTGACCCTAGAGCATCGCACTCATTTGTATCCGCACAAATTGCTGAATTGGCTGAAATGACATTAAAATCGTGGGATGTTGAGTTGCGTGTTACTACCCCGTCAAAACACAAAGTATTGATTTCGTTAGGTTGTAAAGATTGTACGATAGTTGTTGGGGGTAGTGAGGAAAGGATAAATTTGGCTGTGTTGACCATGTTTGACTTTGATGTTATAATCGGAATAGATTAGCTGGATAGATAAGGGGCCATTATAGAATGTAGTAGCAAGGCGATTAGGTTCAACCCGACCAATCGCCCCTAGATTCAAATTTGTAGGAAATCGAGGAGGAACCTCGATCCCTTTTGATCTCGTCACTTGAGGTGACTAAGCCGTTGAGCGAAGGGTGTCAAGCTTACCCGGCTGCTCCGGTAGACTTGACGATCGAGGAACCAAAGTTAGAAGATATAGCAGTGGTGCGCGAATTCCCCGATGTCTTCCCTCAAGAACCGCCGGGATTGCCACCGGAAAGATAAATAGAGTTCGTGATCGAATTAGCTCTTGGAACGGAACCGATCTCAAAAGCACCGTATCGGATGTCCTTGTCAAAGTTAAAGGAACCGAAGGTTCGGATGCAAGAGCTGTTGGACAAAGGTTTTATTCGTCCAAGCGCATCGCCGTGGGGAGAGCCCGTTTTGTTCGTGAGGAAAAAGGACGGGTCCTTGCGTTTATGCATTGACTATAGGCAACCGAATTAGGCCACTGTTAGGAATAAGTACCCGTTGCCCGGGATAAATGACCTGTTCGATCAACTACAAGGAGCTGCGGTGTTCTCCAAGATCGACTTGAGGACCGGGTACCATCATTTAAGGATAAGGAAGGAGGACATACCAAAGACAGCGTTTCGGACAAGATATGGGCACTACGAATTCACGGTTATGCCGTTTGGCCGACCAATGCCCCCACCGCTTTCATGGATCTAATGCATAGAGTTTTCAAGGGATATTTGGATCGGTTTGTCATTGTCTTCATCTACGACATCCTGGTTTATTCTAGGACCTCCGAGGAACATGAGCAGCATCTAAGAGTGGTTCTACAGGCGTTAAGAGAGTACTCGCTTTACGCCAAGTTCAATAAGTGCAAGTTCTAGCTCAATAAAGTGGCATTCCTAGGACACGTCGTTTTCGGAAATGGGATTTCAGTAGACCCTGCGACGGTTGAGGCAGTTATGAATTGGTCGAGGCCAACGTCGTTACCGAGGTTCGGAGTTTCTTAGGACTGGCCGGTTACTATAAGAGATTTGTGGAGAAGTTCTCGTCGATCGCCACTCCTTTGACGAAGTTGACCGGGAAGGATACGCGGTTTGAGTGGACAGACAAGTGCGAAAGAAGTTTTCGGGAACTCAAGCATAGGTTGACGACCGCACCGGTACTCACAATCCCTTCGGCCTAGGAGGCTACGAGATATACAAGCGACGCGTCATTAAAAGGACTGGGATGTGTTCGATGCAGCATGGGAGAGTAGTTGCTTATGCGTCGAGCCGTTATGACCTCATGAAGCGAACTACCCTACGCACGATTTGGAGTTGGCAGCAATTGCATTTGCGTTAAAAATTTGGAGGCATTACTTGTGCGGGGAAAAGTTTCAGATCTATATCGACCATCGTAGTCATCGAAATACCTATTTTCCCCGAAGGAACCGCACATGACACGGCGTCGGTGGATGGTACGCTTAAAGATTACGATTGCGATATTCTATACCACCCTGGAAGGCGAATAAGGTAGCGGATGCGCTTAGTGGGAAGTCAAGCATCGCGCATTTAATGGTCAAAGAGTTGACTCTCGCTAGAAGGAATAAGAGATTCCCGATTTAAGCTTGAACCGTGCCAACTGTCCAATTTGATGGCTACGTTGAGAGTGGAACTTGGGATTCGAGAAAGGATTAAGACCCTACAACCTACAAACGATGAAGTTCGGAGAATTCTGGAAATGGACAAGGAGAAAAGGAAGCCTGATTTCCAAGTGTCGGAGGATGGGACCTTGATGTTTCGCGGACGGTGTGTGTACCCAAGGATGAGGAGTTAAGGGAAATGATCATGTCGAAAGCTCATATGAGTAATTACAGTATCCATCCGGGTAGCACAAAGTTTTACCAAGTATTTGCAACAAAGCATTTCTAGTGGAACGGGATGAAAGTGATATCGCGAAGCACTTAGCAAAATGCCCGACGTGCCAACAAGTAAAGGCACAACACTCTAAATCGGGAGGCCTACTTCAGCCGTTGGAAATTCCCGAGTGGAAGTGAGAGCACATCACGATGAATTTCGTTATGGCCTTGCCGAGGAGTCGAGGGGTCATGACTCTATTTGGGTGATTGTGGATAGATTGACCAAGTCTCGCACATTTCTTGACAGTGCGAAAGGATTTCACCATGGACAAATACACCGATCCGTATATGAGACAGATCGTTCGATCGCATGGAGTTCCGTGTGACAATCACGTCGACAGAGATCCCAAGTTTACCGCTTCATTCGGAAAAGCCTATAGGAGACAATGGGGACAAAGTTGCAGATGAAGTACCACCTACCACCCTCGGACGGATGGACAGTCTAAGAGGACTATCGAAACACTAAAAGATATGCTACGGGTGTGTGTCATAGATTTCAAAGGAGGTTGGGAGGAGCAGTTGCACCTTGTGGAGTTCGCTTATAATAACGGCTATTAGCGAGTATTGGGATGGCGCCATTCGAAGCCTTGTATGGCGGGCGTGCAGAACTCCGATATGTTGGGACGAAGTCGATGAGAGAAGTATAACGGGACCCAAGTTGGTGGAACAATCGGTTGAGGCGGTGAAGGTTATTAGAGAAAGATTTAAGACCGCCCGTAGTCGCCGAAAAAGCTACGCCGATGACGGCGTAAGCCTTTGGAATTCCAAGTGAGAGACCATGTATTCCTCAAGGTATCACCAATGTGAAAACTATCTCGGTTCGAAAAGAAAGGGAAGTTGAGCCCGAGATACGTAGGACCTTTTGAGATACTAGAGCGGATTGGAACCCCGGCCTATCGGCTTGCTTTGCCACCAAACCTTTGCAAGTCCACGACGTCTTTCATGTGTCAATGTCTGCGAAAGTACGAGCGCAGATCCGACCCAAGTATTGGACTATGAAACTATAAAAGTGGACGACCGAGTGACATATGTGGAAAAACCAATCGGGATCGAAGGCGGGAAGAAGCGAGTCTTGAGAAACAAGACGATCTCGCTTGTGAAGGTAATTTGGGAGCACCATAGAACCGAAGGAGCCACCGGGAGGGCGAGGAAGCCATGAGGTGTCAATACCCTCACTTGTTTGAATAATTAAGTATTATAAATTTCGAGAACGAAATTTCGTAAAAGGGGAAGAATTGTGACATTCGAATTCCGATACCATTTCAAAGTTTATGAATAAAATAAGTATCGATGTATTTAAGTAATCTCGCTCGAAATTGATTACTCTAGAGACGATTGACCAAAGGGGATGGCTAAATAGGATAGTGCGCGGATTAAAGGACTCAACTGCGGACTAGCATCCCGACCATATGAATCGTTGAGGGTACATTCTGGACTGTTTCGGGAGGATCTAAGGCTAGTGTCGAACAATCTGCTAGCGTTGTGCAATTGGATCGCGGGTGATTCCGCTCGGCCATAGCATGATTTGCGGATGACCCCGAATTGAATCTCGGCGTAACCAAGTCCCCCGGACTCACTTCTCCGATTTCCGTAGAATCGAATGGTTTCTCTCGATCGCTCGATAGGGTTTCCGATCATACCCTCCGAAAATTGATCGGTGGCGACTCCATATACATGTACACTACGTACATGTCACCCGACCACACTAAGGTCAATCCCGATATTTCTAAATTTTTCTCACGCCGCAATTCGAGAAATGGGTCTTGGGAGGGACCCGCGAACCAAGACCTACCGCTAATCGGATCGAAAGCGCGGCTCGTTAACCTCGCGCCATAGGAAGATGAGGGTCGCGACACCCGCGCCCCAAGATCCACCTGCCAACTAGATTGGAAGCGCGGCTTGGTACCCCTAACCATCCGCGCGCCGAAGGGAGCGGAAGAGGGTCGCGACAGACCGGCGATTTCGCTTAGGGAAAATGGTTGCAAAATCATTAAGAGGACTTAAGTCGATGAAAAAGTTGAGTGTTTTTATAACCTTATTTTTTTGCAGATGCTCTTGGAAGCGCGGTATGTACTCTAACGAAAAGTGTTAAATGTTGATGCAGATGGGAGTTATAAGGGGTGGCGTCTATGCTAACATGTTTTGTGCAGATATGGTGTTTCGGATTTTGTGTGTTTATTTATGCACATATTAAAGCGGTGTTTGATATAAACCGTTGTGCATGCCTTGCATATTCTCGAGGATCACGACATTGCACACACAAGCGCCTAAACCCAAACCGCAAATAACCTTTTTAGGTCGCCTTAGATAGGGATTGGTATGCAAAGTTCCTATGTTCGATTACACTCGGGGTTGACCATATTTAATCCCGCTCGCTATGCGAGGTTGATGATCCTACCCACTTGTTGTTTGATTGCGCTTGTGGACGGCTCATCAATTCGTATAGAGGAGCCTCTTTAGGTCCACACCCGAGCCTTTTTAATTTCTTTAGAGTCAAACCTCACTTGTCTCATGCGCATGTGAATGGAAGGTTGGTATACCTAAAATCAAAAATAAAAAAGAGAGTAACATCAGTTGGTAAAGCTCTTCCCCTTTTAATTTGAACTTGTAACTTTAAATTATGCATAGCATGCATTTTCACGAACATATCATGGAAAATTGTAAGATCGTTTAAGTGATTGGGTTGAAGGTCATCTTTTAGACTCGATGATGCCTCAAGGTCAGACCAACATCCCCGATGTGTTTATGTGGGAGCGAAGGAGCATTCGACGTAGCGATTGAGAGCCGGATTCATTCCAAGTCTTTGGATTTGTCCACGGAGGGAACTCAATGGGCGCAACCGCATCCGTGGTGAAAATTGTTACTATACGAGTTGCGCACGATATTTGGAGCTCAAACGCGAAAAAGAAAGGATTCAAGAGCTATACGCGAAATTGATGAGGCGGCCTTGCACAATCAAGACTACCCCAAATCACTCTCTAATCAAGAAGAGGGAAATTGTCGTCATATCCTTTGATGATGATGAAATCGTTGATCCCCCCGAGTTGATAGAGATATCGTCGGATGAAGACATCGACTCGACTAGTTAGTTTTGGTCAAACTTTGAGGTATTTCTATAGTTTATGTCATTTCTTTTAGGTCACTTCATATATCTTCTTGACGTGTATTGGTCGAACACCTTTAGATGTCTTTATAACCTGTTTCTTTAGAATTAACTGTATTATGATTGTGGGTTTTATGAGTTATCAAACTCAAAGTTGTAATGATGATTTTCTCCCTCGATTACGCTTAAACGATCCTAATCAATTACATGCCATTTTTAGGTGGAATTTGGTCCATAACTACCCCATTTGATTTATTTTAATCAGATGGGAGTAGTTGCATGAAATTTGATTAGTGCATTTTCATCACATTTCATGTATATCCATCATAATCCGTGGTAATTGACATTGGGATCATCATTTTGCATATTCTAAATCATGGAGATTGGAGATATCAAGATCATCCTGGTGCCGCCCAAAGAGCTTTCTCAATGGTGGGACCGTCTCAACCCGATCAATAAAGCGTACGTTGAAGGACGACTAGGCCGACTAGTGGATCTCGATTAGAGTGGAGTACCAACCGGCCCTTATTCAAGCTTTGGCTAAGATGTGGGATGCACATACGATGACTTTCAACTTTCAAGGCCTTGAGATGACCCCTACACTCGAAGAGTATTCTGCTATCATTGGGGCCAAATTCGATGATCATATAGCTCAACTTCCTCTAGATATGGATCCTACCCTTTCTCTATCGAGTTTCCTTCGCCTCAAAACTTCGGAGATAGAAAAAGTTTGCAAATCTAACTCGACGGATTTACTTTCTCATTTCTCTTCTATAATTACTCTTCTTTATTTGCCGATATCGGTTATAAATCGGGAAAGGTATTCGTTCTAGCTTTCTTTGCCTTCGTCCTATTCCCTACTTCTAGGACTACTTTCGACCCCTCCATAGTTCACATAGCTCGACAAGCATGTTGCCGATGGAATTACTCTTACATGATCTTAGCTGAAACCTTCCTTTCTCTAAACCGTTTTAAAACCTCCAAAAAAGCCATTTTCCAAGCATTCAACGGACTACTTCATATGTGGTTCGTTTCTCACATAAAGACTTTCCAACTTCGAGTAGGATGTTATGAGATCAATGAGCATGTTCATCCCCTTAAATTCTTCCTCAAGTGCCAATCCCTCGTACCTAAACACTCTTTCAAGAAATGGGTTGAGCTTTTGAGAGATTTGGAGCCCGAGCATATCCGATGGCGTTTGACTTGGCCTAAGATCCTGGAGGCTCACATTACTAGTGTTGATGATAGCCCTATTCCTTTACTAGGATGTACTGTGCAAAGGGCTTACTATCCTGTTCGTGTGGTGAGACAGTTTGGCATTTTACAACAAGTGGCACCAAATGTTTGTCCGGGGATCTTCTCATTTGATATGTCAAATGGAAAGTTTACTAAAGAAGCGAAGAAGCTCTATCGAGCCCAAATCAAGCTTATCCTTCATGCTTCGAAGAATTCGCCATTGCAACAAGTTGAATGGCCTAACTATTTAGATGATGAGATGAACATCTATAGGGCTTCCAAGGATTATATTCAGAAGTTCAAAAAGTACCACGGATCATTGGTCAAGCCGTACGTACCTGAATGCGTATCTCCCGCATTGAAGAAGTGGAATCGTATGTACCCGAGTACATTTTACCGTACATCCCAGGAGTGGAGCCGTATGTCCCTGAAGATCCGGAGCTTTGGATGTCCGAAGAAGGAGAAGATCCTTATTTGTGGGATTCAGACGGATCGAGGAACAAGAAAAATCCAAGCGTCCACGGCTCGGATAGATCCATCCCCCCCATTTAGTTTTGCATATTGTTATATTTTTGAACACTTTTGAACAATTCAAGTTGTAATAAATGCATCTTATTTCCCTTATGTTTCACGCATACACATCATCATATAGGAAACGCAATTACCACGGATTAGTCTTTTCGGATTTTGAATGCTCTCAATGCTGATTAGTATCATGAAAAATAGGTGACTCATAAACACAAGGATCCATAGCAAGGCACGCCTAATAAGGATGGAGCATGAAGAACTAGCGCATCGCGTGGAAAATCTGGAGATTCAAATGAACATGATAGCCACGATGGTGGCGAGAGATGAAGGCAATGCTGATTGCCGGTCAAGGAAAGTATCCTATCGATCCGAATTCTCAAGCTCCTCCAAGCGCATCGAGATGGTACATGCTGCTAACCCGGCCCCGCCGTGAACACCTCTCCAAATTTGGAAAGGCCACCTAAGGACCCTCCGGTTGTAATTGATTTGGAAAAGAAAGAAAAACAAGCCCTCAAGATGGAGAAAGAAATTAAGAGACTCGCCAAGATTGAGGAATGCTTGGCTAGCCAAGGATATGAGCTTTCACGCTTTGACAAAATGAAGCCGTTTGAAAAGATTGAGGTTCCTTATGATTACAAGGAACCTGATTTCGTAAGGAAGTATAGTGGGATCTGGATGTCCTAAGGCGCACCTAAAGTATTACCTAC
This sequence comes from Rhodamnia rubescens, assembly GCA_021437795.1. Classification (NCBI taxonomy): domain Eukaryota; kingdom Viridiplantae; phylum Streptophyta; class Magnoliopsida; order Myrtales; family Myrtaceae; genus Rhodamnia; species Rhodamnia rubescens. The sequence continues at coordinate 1,594,265 of JAILYA010000035.1, forward strand.
ATTGCATGTCTCAATTCTCGAGACAATATCCCATTGTTGGTCAATACTTTTCGGGAGAGTTTATCCGGGGCAGCTTTAGCATGGTTTATTGAACTGGAACCTCGAGAGCTTTTGATTGGGACAAGTTAGCTGATGAGTTCCTTAGGCGGTACAAATTTAACACTCGATGAAACTTACCAAGGAAGACCTTTTGAAGACTGCTAAAGGGAAGAACGAGGCCGTTTCGCGCTTACGCTCAAAGGTGGCGAGCTCGGGCTGTACAAGTGAAACCACCCGTTCCCGAAGAAGAGTTGGTGGATATCTTCCTCAAGGCATTACCCTTTGAGTACTTTGACAAGTTGAACACCTCTCGGGTGTCGGACGTTCGCACACCTAATCAAGGTGGCGGAGCGTCATGAATGGGCGTTGCGGGAAAAGAAGATACCCGACTCGTTTTTTAGACGCCAATACCCTATAAGAAGAGATAGGGAGCAAGCGGTGATGTGGCTTTTGTCCCTAACCCACCTAAATCGAAAAAGTTCTCATCTCTTACCCAAGGATCTTCTTCTTGGACCGTCCCTAAACCACGGGAACCAAGAAAGTGAAATCAACCTGTTTTTAGCCCACTACTTCGACCTTTATCTAAACTACTACCCATGTTGCTGGAAAATCGATTGGTTGCGAAGAAGCCTCCTAGAACGAATCCTCCTAGGTTCGCTGGATTTGATGAGACCCGGACATGCGTATATCATATGGGAGAAAGGGGGCATAATGTTGACAATTGTCTTCCTCTCAAATATAAGGTGCAAGCTTTAATTGATGGTAAGGTCCTGAAGTTCGATAGAACAGAACCAAACGTGCAAAGAACCCTTTACCGGAACATCGCGAGGTGAACACGATATTTAAGAGTGACTACGAAGAAACTCTCGGAGTTCATAATAGACGTGAGCAAAATGCGGGATATCTTGACCCTGGCTTCGCAATACCCCGATGGAGCGACTATTTCCAATGAAGAAAAGAAGGCATGTCTAGAACAGCTAATCAATTTAAGCGTTATTGGGAGAATGGAAGACGCTATTTTCAAGGGAACCTATGTAACCATCGATATGGTGGCAGAGGAGTTCGTGATAAGAGCTACGAGAGGGAAGACTTGGAGAGTTCCTTCAGGATACTTAATGAATGTCCAAGATGGCAAAGAAACTAAAGAGCAATATGATTATGAAATTCACTTGAAAAAAGCTCGCCAAGGTGATAGAAGGTTCATGTAGAAAGCTCTTGAGAGGGGTGAGATAGTTGACAATCTCGGAGAAGATAGCAGAGGACACAACTTTAATGTCTTGTATTTGGCACCACCAAGCTTTTTCGTTGATTCGGGAGATATAGTTCCCGATTGTTGGGGTGGCATGGACGATCTCGAGAGCGAAGAATTCGTAGGAACTGTTGATGAAGTCAAGGATCGGGAGACTTCTCGGAATGAACGCAAGAATCAAGAGTCCAATGTGCGACTTTCTAATTTGGAAACCCACATACGCCATCCGACGAGTATGGTGGCGGAGTTATCTCGTTAGCGATCAAGATTAATACCACGACGGTGGAGGAAAGTATGCAAATCTTGGAGATACGGCGGACCATTGAGATTCGAACCGGCGGATCGCTGGAGAAGCGATGATATTTAGAGGTGGATACTAAAAAGTTGTTTATCACCCATTAGAAATATTAGGCTTGAATCGGTACTTTTGTAAAATATGATGGCCTAGTGTCTGTACATATTCATATTATCTCCGCCAAATGGTTGGTCATCATGAAGATGCTGAAACATTGATCCATAATTTTAAACATAGTTTGACCGGTCTCGCATTGGCTTGGTTCTAATTAATCGATTTGGATTGGGTCCCGAGTTGGGAGGAACCATCGAGCACTTTGTGCGACACTTTGAAGTTGGGATTAGAGGATACTTCACCAAAGCCAACTTGTTGAATATCGAAAAGGAGAAGATGAGAGTTTTGAACTTTTCACCGGAAGATGGAAAAAGCATGCTATGATGGTGCAACCACCGCAATCAAAAAGAGAAATGTTGGAATTTATGCTCAAGTCGTTGCCGGCAGAATATTTTGACCGTATGTATGCATATACATATTCCTTCTTCCAACACATGGTAGATGTTGGTATGAGACTAGAAGGTATAATCATAAGAGTCGGGAGGGAAAGATAGAGGCATTTTGACGAAGGAAACGTCGCCGATGCAACGCCCGCGAAGCCCTGTCATGAACATAATCCTCAAAGCATTCATGAGGATGAAATGATAGGGATGGTGGATATCCCGATCCGTTTTGTGATTGATTTGAATAAAGTGAATAACCTGGGAAGCTTCCGGTTTAGAAAAACCGTCGACGCTAGATTCATCTTGCGAAAAAGTGACGGAAGTCTCGAATGGTCAAGATGACGGAATTAAGACAAGAAAGATTAAACTTCCACCCGTAGAAGAATACAACTCGAAGGCGGCGCATTGGAATTACGGGACCGGTGAAATTGACGCCGTAATGAGATCCGGGAAGATGTTATGCTCTAAGGGAGGTGGAACCTGAAAAGAAGGTGCCAACGTCGGAAGAAGTGGAAAAGCTCCAATCTGTGGTGAGAACTAGTGAATATGAAGTCGTCGACCAACTCCGAAAAATGCCGGCACAAATCTCTTTGCTTGACCTCTTTAAGAATTCGGGAGAAGCATAAGAACGCTCCGCTAAAGGTGCTTGAATGAATTACACGTTCCCGAGACCATCAATGAAGTCCCTTTGGGAGATTTCGTGGGGGCCATTCTATTAAAAGATCGATTTCCTTCTCGAGATGAGGATTGCCCGAGGGAAGGGCGCATTCACAATAAAGCTCTCTACATCGCCATAAGGTGCCATGGAAAAGAGGTACCTCATGTTTTAATTGATAACGGCTCGGTTTTTAATTCGTGTCCTTTAAGCACTCCGAGAAGCTTGGGGATAAGTGAAGACTTCATCAAAACATCCAAGGCGACTATTCGTTCATTCGACGGAATTTCCAAGAACGTGGTGGGTGAGATTGAACTAGATGTCTCCATTGGGCCGATAACTTTCTCCATACCATTCTAAGTGCTGGATATCTCTAATGCTTTCACTATGTTGTTGGGAAGACCGTGGATCCTTGTATCGGGAGCAATACCTTCTTCTCTACATCGAAGGTTAAATTTGTGGTCCAAGGCCGTCTGGTCACTATTCATGAAGAAACGGGACATCGCACTTCCTTGAAATGAATGGTTTCCTACATCAAGCCCCTAAAGGAGGATGAGCTTAGCTATCACACCTTTGACGTCATATCCATCATGCACGTACCATCCGATGCAAAGAAAGCCACTCCGGAGCTATCAAAAACTCGCAACTATTGCTGGGAAGGTATTCCTTACAAATGGTTTCATTCCCTGGCACTAGATTGGGGAAGTATGGCCAAGGAATTCGTAATCCCTTAAGTCTCAATTCAAATGATCACAATGATGGTCCTGGGATACAAGGTAATGACGTGACATGATGCGAGTCGAGGCTGAGGTTGAAATAATTCTTATGGAGACCAAGGACGTCGTAGATACCGTAATAATCGCTTCATTGGCACCAATGTATGGAAAGCTAAAGGGAAGATGTTCGAAAATCCCTTATCTGAAGTATTCTCCAAAGGAGGTAAATGGCTTGAGGATGAAGATATTTCGATCTTTGCAGAGCGATTTATTCAACCCATTTCTCGGACAATCGGGTGAATGTGATCATTGAATGGCTCGACGATAACTTTCCCACTCCCGAGTAAAAGGCTCTTTCTGAACTTTATCTTTCATCTTTCATTTCGCATTTGTTTCCTATAGCTAAAGCTTTATGATGTTTCTTCTTTTAAAGTACCTTTGGATCTCGTTTCGTGATTCAAGAAGTGCAATATTGTATTGCCATTAGTTACATCTATCAATGAAAATCATCTCCAGTTTTATTAAGGACATATGGAGCAACGGATTGGTCCGATGATGACAATTGCCCTAACCATGAAACTTGAGGCTTGATCCTCCATATGATTCTTGATTTTCGAAATGGCTATTGAGAACCAGGATGTCCAGAAAATCAAGGACTAGTTCTCTTTTCTTTTTCTTCAAAAAGGAATTTGAAAATATTTTCTATCAAAATAGGGCATTCTATAATTTTGTCATTTTAATGTACTAACCCTTCGGATGCATTTCGGGCATATTATCCCTCCCATGCATGACAAGGTTAATATGTGACTCAAATCAGCTCGATGACTACTCATATAAGATTGACGAAGAAGAAATAAATATGAGTGATATCAAGAGAGAATGGGAATGTTTTGAAGAGTCCAAACCTCCTGTTTTTGAAAAACCCGCCGTTATCAATCTGGGAGATTCGGTTTGTGTTAAAGAAGTGAAAATAGGAGGACATTTGTCTACAACCGACATCTTGGGAATGACGGCATTGCTTAAAGAATATAAGGATATCTTCGCATGGTCATATGCTGATATGCCTAGATTGGATCGAGACATAGTAGAACATGCTTTGCCTACAAATCCTACTTGCAAACCCATTAACCAACCATGCAGAAGAATGAACCCTGAATTATCCGATAAGATCAAAGAAGAAGTAATGAAGCTTCTCAAAGTTGGCTTCATCGACGCCATCCCGGATGCTGATTGGGTTGCCAACATTGTACCGAGTTAAGAAGAAGGATGGGAGAATCCGAATATGTGTAGATTATCGAGATTTAAACAAAGCCACCCAAAAGATGACTTCCCATTACCGCATATTGACGTGCTTGTTGATAGCACCGCGGGCTTTGAACTATTCTCCTTCATGAATGGCTTCTCAGGATATAACCAAATCATGCTAAGAGAAGAAGACAACATCAAGACCTCGTTCGTCACCCAAGTGGGGATATTCTGCTATAAAGTCATGCCCTTTGGATTAAAAAATGCGGGGGCTACCTATCAAAAAAGTGGAGGTATATGTCGATGATATGATCGCCAAATCCAAGCCTAGAGAAGATTACGTTCAAGTACTAAGAAAGTTATTTAATCGATCGAGGAAATACAAGCTTAAGCTAAATCCCGCAAAATGCGTATTTAGTGCCAAACTGGAAAGCCGCTTGGATTTATCGTAAGCGATCGTGGCATCGAGATTGACCCTTCCAAGATCAAAGCCGTATGGGAGATAGGGACTCCTTCTACTGTTAAAGAAGTAAGGGGTTTACTTGGAAGGCTGAATTACATATCTAGATTCATATCGCAATTGTCGAAACGGCAAAGCCTTTCTTCAAACTCCTAAAAAAGGGCGCAAAAGTGAAGTGAGATTCCGAATGTCAACAAGCATTTGAGAAGATCAAGGAGTATTTGGTGCAACCTCCGATATTGGTACCTCATATCCCTAACGCTCCTTTAACCTTATACCTAACGGTTCATGATGAGTCCTTAGGAGCGTTACTCGCCCAAACTAACCCCGAAGATCGAAAGGAACGGGCCATTTACTATCTCGACCAAGAAGTTCATAGCGTCGAAGCCAAGTACTCACCGGTGGAAAGAACCCGTGTGGCATTGGTATGGGTTCTCCATAGACTCGAGGTAATATACCTTGCATTATCATATCCAACTGGTCACTAAAAATGACCTTATCAAATATCTTCTATAAAAACCAGCCTCGTTGGGAAAGATGGCCAAATGGCAAGTGCTTCTTTTGGAGTTCGACATCGAACTTCTTCCTAAAAATCCGTCAAGGGAAGAGCAATCGCCGACATGTTGGCTGAAAATCCTCCTAAAGGCAACCTAGAGCAAAATGATGGGGGCTAAATTTTGAACATATTTAAAGACAAATGGACAATGTACTTTGACGGCGTTGTAAATCTTGTTGGATCGTGCAGGGGTAATCTTAATATCCCCTAAAGATCAACATTACCCCGTCTCGGCCAAGTTGGTATTCCGTGCACCAACAACATTTCGAATATGAAGCTTGCATCCTTGGGTTACAACCGACCATTTCATTAAAAGTGAGGAAACTATCGGTATACGGAGATTCCATGCTCATCATCCTACAAACCTAGAAAGCGTGGAAAACGAAGGATCCCAAGCTTATCCCTTATCACAAATTTCTCGAAGGATTGATCCAATACTTTGATGAGATCATATTCGAGTGCCTCCCAAGAACTTAGAACCATTTTGCTGATGCTTTGGCCACATTATCGGCTATGTTACAAGCACAAGATGGCCTTGAGATAGAGCCATTGAGGATTGACATCCTTAATCAACCAAAGATACCGCATGGTCATCGAAGGAGATCCTGGTGAAGAATCATGGTATCATGATATCAAGAATTACTACCGAAAGGTGAATTCCCACAAGACAGTCACCATATGTCTTCTAAATTTTTTCTCGGTGGACGGATCTTATACAAAAGGTCTTTTGATTCGGTCTTGCTGAGGTGCGTAAACACCAAAGAAGCAAATCTCATCATGAAAGAGATCCATGAAGGAGAATGCAGGCCGCACATGAATGGTCATCTCATCGCCAAGAAGATCATGAGGCTCGGATATTCTTGGATAACTATTGAATCGATTGCAATCAACATGTTAGGTCTTGTTATCTCGTGCCAAGTGTATGGAGATAGGATAAATGAACCGCCAAATGAATCGCACCAGATGTGAGAACCTTGGCCGTTCTCTATGTGGGGGATTGACATGATTGGTCCGATTAACCCGAAGGCTTCCAACGGTCATCGTTTCATTCCGGTAGCCATTGATTACTTCACCAAGTGGATTGAAGCCAGCTCATATGTCAACGTCACCGCAAACAAGTGTGGCTAAATTCATTAAGCGAGATATTATCTCAAGATATGGAGTTCCACGAGCAATCATTACAGATAATGGCTCCAACCCGAACAACACGGTTGTGGATTATCTATTGGATCGGTTTAAGATACGACACCTCAATTCCTCACCTTACCGCCCACAAATGAATGGAGCCGTGGAAGCGGAAAATAAGAACATCAAGAAAATATTGGCCAAGACCGCCGAGAAATATCGAGATTGGCACAAAAGATTGCCATGTACTCTCATGGCCTATCGAACTTTGATTCGTACTTCAACTAAGGCAACTCCCTACTCATTGGTATATGGTATGGAAGCAATCGTGCCAATAAAAGTTGAAATTCCCTCTTTAAGGATCCTTTCACGGATCAAATTCTCGGAGGATGAGTGGAACCAGCAAAGGCATGAGCAAGAAAATCGATTGATGAAAAACGACTAAAGGCCATTTGCCATGGCTAGAGCTATCAAAAGAAAGTGGCCAGAGCTTTTAACAAAAAGGTCAAGCCTAGGAATTTTGAAGCAGCGATGCTAGTTGTAAGAAAGGTACTCCCAAATGCCCAACACCCGGGAGGCAAATTTACACCAAACTATGAAGAACCCTACGTAATTTACAAATTTTTATTCGGGGGAGCTCTTATCCTTGTAAACATGGATGGAGACGAGTTGGCAAGTCCGGTAAATGCGGATGCCGTGAAGAAATACTATACCCGAAATAAAATCAAGCTTCGAATTGGTTCATGGGTGAATTTGAATCACATAAAATTTTGCATTTACATGCCATGTGCATTCCCCGCATTTGCATGTGTTTGAATTTTTGCGAGAGGACTCGAGTCATGAAGAATCCTGCAAAACGATTGATCAAACAGGGAATCAACTTTAATTTGAGATTTTGAATGTCAAGAATCGATTGGTTTCTTTTGTTTATCCAGGAAACGGGAATCAGCGTTTGAAGGAGATAGGTTTAAGTTTCTCTTCATTTATAAAAAGATATTCATCTTCATTAAAAGATGTTACCATGCTTGACATCGAGAAAAATATTTTGGATCTACAGGGCCGCAAGGCCTTTTAAAGAAACATTCCAATGAAATTTAATAGACACCTTTTGAGTATATTTTTGGTGTTAAAAATTTCCACAAATGGTGAGTTTTGATGAAAACGCCCGAGGTTTTTACAAAAAGGTATGTTCTAAAAAGCCTTTTCAAAAGAATGATCCTTTAGATGAAAAGAGGCAAACCTTATCTTCAAACATGTCCCCGATACACTTGAGAGATGAGCGAATATGATAGAGAGAAAAAGCTCAATCTTTGGACGTAAGGGTCATTCGCGATGATTACATGGATTGAAAGGATGAAAGGCATTTTCATTTCAAAATTTTCCAAGCACACTTATCTCCCTTGACAACCATTCCGAACCAAAATGGGAGAAATTTTTCTGGATAAAACCCCGTTAAGAACCACCCCACACTGGGGCATATTTGGAGGTTCGTTGGTTAATTCCTTGGAAAAAAGATCAAGGTAAGACTTTATTGTGCTAACCCGCATCAATCTTTTTGTGATAGCTTTAGGTGATTTCTTGCGGAGGTTTGAAACACCTCGAAGTGAAGAAAAGCACTTCATTTCTATATCCCCAAACACTCTATCCTTTGATTAGCTAATTTGAGCCTTTAATCTTTATTTATAAACCATTGTTGGTGATCACCTCCCTATATTATGGAAAGACAAAGGAATTACTAGAAATGAATCAAAAGCATAATTGGAGGAATTTCGATCCTGGCTTCCAAAAGAGCCGACCAATACATAAAATGATAAGAGACAGAAAGGGCTAGAAAAAGCAAAGTGCCTAGTAAAAGCAAAGGCCAAGGCCCATTTGAAATCCTCTCGCGAAAAAAGAGAGAAAAAGAAAAAGAAAAGTTTGAGAATCACGGTAAAAAGAGGAAAATCCTCGAAGTCATTGAAAAAGATGTTCATAAATCTCCCTCAAAGCAAACAATAATCGGTAAGGATATCAAGGTGATCACCTATATTCACCCCTCCTTTTGAAAATATGGCCTTTCCCAAAGAGCCCACCTTAAGTCAAGATACAACCTATTCCCAAAAATTTTCTGATCTAAGAGATGTCTCGGTGTTGATGCGAGAGATCACGCAGAAGCTACCGCTTAAAGAGGTAAGTACAATCCTGTCTTATCATATCTTCAAGGTTCTTGACTTGTAGACCTGAAGAAATTATTCTTGATGAATATTCCTTTCTTAGCCTCAAGATGAATATCCTTTGATAAACCTTTGACTTGGCCTAAATTACAGTCCCTTTTAAATGCCTTCTATGATCAATCGATTGTATGCATTTCGAATGATCCCGAAACCTTAAGGTTAGGTTTTCTATGAGAAGATTCGAGTTTTGAGTAAGGCCTTTCCAAATGGTGAGAAGCCCTCTTCGATAAAGGAAATCCTTTTGAGATCTTTTAAAACAACTTTTTTGAAGAATACCCAAATCGCGGTATTCAAAATTCATCCCCAGTAGAGATTTGAACATGAATGCCTTTCAATAATGTGTTTGGGCCAGCTTTCCCTACAAATACAAGTTGAAAACTTTTTAATTAGGATTCCTAAGTTTTTCCCCGAAACCTAATATCACCTTTTCTTTGTCATAATTCATGGGCCTTAAACCCACCTGGATTGCTCTAAAAGCAGCTCTCATGATGTTTAGTTGAATTTCTGCGGGTTCTCTAGTGTACCCAAACCCTCGGAATGACTACGTTTTAAAAATCTGACTAACTTGGGTTTTTTGCAAGTCTTCTAGTCTCCTCAGGTCCTCAAAACTCAATTTTAAAAATCTGAAAATCGGGTTTGAGCTTACGTAGGTTCTCTAGTAATCTTAGGTCCTCGGATGGCACCCTCAACTTTTAAAATCTAAAATCGGGTTCGAGTTTTCGTAGGTTCTCTAGTAATTCTAGGTCCTCGGATGGCACCTTCAACTTTTAAAATCGAAAATCGAGTTTGAGCTTCGTAGGTACGATAGTAATCCTTAGTCCTCGGATGACACCCTTTTTCCTTTTAAATCAAGTTTAGTTTAAGTTTCCAAAGGATTCCTAGTAATCATAGGTCTTTGGAACAAGTATTCTTGTTACCGCTTTTGTCGATTCTAGAAGGAAGACATTAAGGAAATCTTTTAAATGGTGAACTCATTTCTATAGGATAGCCAATTCTCCTTTAATAGGTGAATTCTTTTCACAGGATAGCCAATTCTCTTTTAAACGGAGAATTCTTTTCTACATGATAGCCAATTCTCTTTCAATAGGTGAATTCCTTTCTACAGGATAGCCAATTCTCTTTTAAACGGTGAATTTCTTTCTACATGATAGTTAATTCTCTTTTAAATGATGAACTCCTTTCTACAGGATAGCCAATTGTCTTTTAATAGGTGAATTCCTTTTTATAGGATAGTCAATTCTCTTTTAAACGGTGAATTCCTTTCTACATGTTAACCAATTCTCTTTTAATAGGTGAATTCATTTCTACGGGATAGCCAATTCCTTTCTACATGATAGCTAATTCTTTTCTACGGGATAGCCAATTCTCTTTTAAACGGTGTGTTCCTTTCTGCAAGATAGCCAATTCTCTTTTAAAAGGTGAACTCCTTTCTACAGGATAACCAATTCTCTTTTAAACGGTGAATTCCTTTTGACAGGATAGCCAAATTCTCTATTTTATAGGTGAATTTTTTTCTACAAGATAGCCGATGTCCTTTTAATAGGTGAACTCCTTTCTACATGATAGCCAATTCTCTTTTTAATAGGTGAATTCCTTCCTACAGGGATAATCGATCTCCTTTTAAATAGGTGAATTCATTTTTACAGGATAGCTAATTCTCCTTTAAATGGATAATCAAATATTCTTTTTAGGTAAATCCCTTATTATAGGGTAAATCCTTCTTTCTACCTTGAAAGCTGCTTGGACGGACGTCGCTCCCTAAAAGGACCTCACGAGCTATTCGGAGGTAATCCTATACACTCGTCATATCAACCTCCACCCAACAATCTCTAGATTGCACGACGGTGAGCCACGGGTAAATCTCTCTCTCTCTCCTCATTTCGCTCCCACATTAGGAATGAGTCGAAGTGATTTCTCCATAAAATTTTAAACTTTAACGGTAAAGGTAAGATGATTGAATGTCAAAACTCGTTTTTCTTAAATTTTTCCCCAGTTGAGTCGATTAAAGATTCATGTGTCACATTGTCTTTGAAAGCAACCTCTAATAGAGATTACTTTCAAAGAAGGGCAGCTATTAACACCTGATTTTTGATCAAATGTTTCTTAGTTTTATTTCATAAAATTCACAAAAATTCATAAAAGTCAAAAATAAAAATTGAAAAATCAAGTTTTGTGGCCTTGGCCACCCATAAGGAAGCATTTTTTAACAAAAAAATTTTTTTCATAGTTTTCTCATTTTTTAATATTTTTGGAAAATATAAAAATACAAGAAAATTCACGAACAATACTTCTCGAGGTCACAAAAATATAGAAATATGTTCTATATTTTTATTTTAATTCAATTTTCATATTGACCTCAAGAAAAAGTAAAAATTGAACTCAATTTTAGGTGTTTCTCCACAACACCGAGGGTTGAATTCGCCTAAAAATGCAATTTGAGTCTTTTTATTTGCAAATTTTGCATGTTTTGAGTCAAGACATTCAATCATGGTCCTCTGCAACTTCAATTTGATCAATTTCGCCCTCAATTGTACTAATTGCACAGATTGGGGCAAAATACCCAATTATTCTTTGCAATTTAGTCCTTAGAATTTTCAATTTTCGAAATTACTTTTAATTCGGGGACTTTCACAACAAAATTGGACTACCTTCCAAGGTTTTCACATGTTCTGAATCGATTGGCGAGGTGGTTTGATCCAATTTGATCGTTTGAGCGCCCAATTGAACTTTTCCTCGATTTGTAATTTTAGAGAAATTTGGGGATTTTATAGAAATTGGTGGGAACTTTTGTACGAAATCCCATTTTTAGATAGAATTTGAGCCCCTGAGTTGAATTTTGAGGTTTAATTGTAAAAATTTCCCACGAATTTTGATTAATTTCGAAAATTGCAAGTCCGAACCGATTCGGACCGGTCGGATCGGTATGAACCGGTCCAAACAATGTCATCTTCTTCCCCAAGTTCGCGCCACTTTGCGGATTGAATGATGAATTTTGACGATCAAATTGGACGATCAATTGGCTATAATCGGACAAGCCTGGAGAGGTGTTTTGTCCGCCAGGTCTAGAGGCGTCGATTGCCGCCGATGTCACGGCCAATGACCGCCGGAGCACGGCGAAACATCCAATCAAAGTCACGGCGATCCGAAAAAAGTCAACCTTCACAGAATGCACAAATTCAAGCCCATTTTGCGATCGCCGGAGTGTCAAACGGAGTTGAACGGAATTGTATTTCGTCCTCGACGCCGTTAGGACCTCTTCGCACGCTCGGGCACGTGCAAAGGAAGGCCGGTGAAGCTCCTCCCGACGCGCTAAAATTTGAAGAGGGTATAAAAGGTTGGGAAGCTTCACGAATTAAGGAGGGAGGCTCATTCGTGCTTGTTGGCGATACCGGAATATAGAGAGAGAGAGAGAGAGAGAAAAAAGTAGAGAGAGAGAGTCTCCCGTGACGCCATTGTCGAAGTTTCATACCGAAGCTTCGCGACTTCGGCTTGATCAATCCAAGCTGAATCGGGGCATCGGATCATGACCGGAAGCTCGCCCGAACCGAGGAGAAGCGATGGCACCAGCTCAATTGACCTCGCGATCTCCAAAATCGGTGAGTCGACCTCGCGATCTTCTCTATATGTAATTGTCTCAATTAGTGTGTGCATTTTGATCTCAAAACATCATCGACCACGATCGCACCTTATTTTCGCATCAATTTCGCCTTAATACCTCGAGTCGAACTTCCTACTTACTTCGGTCCGGTCTAACACCGGCCAGGCTCTCCTAGCCATCGCGAGCTCAATCGAGCTCGAGGTAAGCTTCCCGAGCTTCCTACGATGCTTGTGTATGAATGAATTGATCCGATTTGACGCGATCTTACATGTTCGAGCTCGGCGGTGGCCGATCGTTGTTGACACTCGATTTTTAATCAATTTTTCTTAGTTTTTTTTTCTAAAAAATTCTCAAAAATTCATAAAAAATCAAAAAATTGAAAAAATCAAGTTTGGGAGCCTTGGGGGAGAGGTGATCGAGTGCGGCAAGAAGTACGTAGGCGCGAAGGAGTGAACGGTTGAGATCAATTCTAGGTTTAATCTCGGCCGTCCGTTTCATTTTAGTATTTTCGGATATTAGAAAAATGTTTCAAAAAATCAAAAAAATTAGAATAAAATGGAAACGTCATCATTTAGCCTCGAGCGAGTCCGAACAAGTCCGGCCCGGGTTGACCGATCATTGACCGATTTGACCCCGTCTGAAATATTAATAAAAAATTAGTAAAAAGTTATAAAAAAATCCAAAAAAATTGTAAAATTCATAGAAAATTGATAAAAATTCCCAATTTTTTTTTCAAAAATTTCTAAAAATACTTCGATCGATTCGGGACTCTTATAGTCCTGGATCAATAGTCTTTGAAGCTTTGAGGGTCAATTTACACTCGATCCGAAAAATTACCAATTTTTTTAGAAAATAAATAAAAATCCCAAAAAATGGGAAATGGTCACATTCAACTGGCCCAACCCCAATTTTGTGATTTTTGGGTCCCGAATCCCCAAAAATGATCGTTCTACCCTTCGAGCCTTTCGCCCCAAATTTTTCCGAACCACCCTGAATTCAAAATTGATATTTCTATGGGCCGATAGGGCCATATTAGATGTGTATACTTGATTGATTGTTTGATTTGGCTGTGATTATTTTGATTGCGCATTAAATTTCTCATTGTGATCGTTAGGGTAGTAAACTCCCGTTTGCATGATACCTTAAATCATTAGGGCCTACCTCACTCGAAATTTCATCTCGCATGAATTCTTAGGTTAGAAAATCACTCAACTTTGGTAACCGAAAGGGCGTCGATGTAAATATCGGCGTAACCATGTCCCCGGACCTAAATCTCTAGTTTTTGTAGAATCGAACGGTTTCTCTCGACCGCTCGATAGGGTTTCCGATCATACCCTCCAATTATTGTTCGGTAGCGACTCCAAATGCATGTACACTATGCACATGCCACCCGACCACACTAAGGTCGATCTCGATAAAAATTTTCTTCACATCGCGATTCGAGTAATGGGGTCTTGGGAGAGACCCGTGCGCCGAAGATCCTACCGTCAACCGGGGTCCGAAAAGGGCGTGGCTCGTTAACCCCCGCCCGCTCCGAACGGGAGAGACGAAAAGAAAAATTGGAGGGTCGCGACAACCGTGCGTAATTCATAGCTCGTGATTCGTCCGATGAAATTGCTTGATTTTATGATATGTCAATCTGCACGTCGAGTCGAGTTGATTGGAAGTGGTTTCACATCATTCCGGCGAGATTTCACCTTTAGATCTCGTCGAAGAAGTGTCGGCCGTTGGTTCATTCGTCGTCGAGAGGTTGAAGACGAATTGAGCCGGCAAGTCAAAGAGTTAAAGTCCGAGGTGGCGAACGGTGAGTGGTCCAGGTCGAGGTCCATTCAGCTCGGCCGTTGGCGCGGATGGGCTGAGTCGAATTAGATCGGATGGTCGACGAAAATAGGCTAGTTTGATTTTGAGCCGTTAGATTAGAATTTTGGAATTTTAGATAATTAGTTTATTTGTTAGAAAATAAAAGAAATGATAAACGGTGCCGTTTTGCATAAGAGACACGAAACGTCGTTTAGGAAGGAAGACCGATGCGTCGTCGTTTAGGTTTTAGTAGGGATGAACGGCCAAGATCGAGTCCGGGATTAATCGTGGCTATTCATTCAATCCCGGATGCGTCGTCGTTTTGGTCTAAGGTGAGCGAACGGCCGAGATTATTCCTAGACTTAATCCCGGCCGTCCATTTATTTTGGTATTTTTCGGATATTAGGAAAATAGTTTTAAAAAATCAAAAAATATAGAAAAATAGAAACGGTGTCGTTTTAGTGTCGAGCGGGTCCGAGTCGGGTCGGGGTCGGGTTGGCCGGGCGTTGACCGGGTTGACCCGGTCCGGAAGATTAATAAAAAATTCATAAATTTTTTCTAAAAATCCAAAAATATTCCCGGATTTTCCCAAAAAAATTTCTAAAAAATGTCTAGATCGATTCGGGACTCTTATAGTACGTATCGTAAAATTTTGAAGTTCCGAGGGTCGATTTACATAGATGCGGAAAATTATTGATTTTTGAAAAATAAATAAAAAATCCAAAAAGGTTAGACAAATTCCAAAAAAATTCTAAAAAATCACAAAAAATGGGAAATGACCATATTTAACCGGCCCGACCCTATTTTGTGGTTTTTGGGTCCCAAACCTTCCAAATCACCATCTTACCCTTCGGGCCTTTGGCCCCGAAAAAACATTTTCAAAACCATCCCGAAACTCGATTGGATTTTTCTCGGGCCAATAGAGCCGTATTATACATGCCATGCTTGTTTGATTGCTTGATTTGATTTGTGATTATTTTGATTGCGCCTTTTTTTTTATTGTGATTGATAGTATAGTGAATTCCCGTCCGCATGATACCTTGAGTCGTTAGAGCCTACCTCGCCCTAAATTTCATCTCGCATGAATTCTTAGGTTAGAAAATCACTCAACTTCGGTAATCGAAAGGGCGTCAATTTGAATTTCGGCGTAACCAAGTCCCCGGACCCACTTCTCTCGGTTTTCATAGAATCGAACAATTTCTCTCTACTACTCGATAGGGTTTCCGATCATACCCTCCAAAAATTGATCGGTGGCGACTCCATATATATGTACACTGCGCACATGCCACCCAACCACACTAAGGTCAATCTCGATATAAAAAAAATCTTCTTCACGCCTCGATTCGAGTAATGGGTCTCGGGAGGGACCCGCGTGCCAAGATCCACTACCAACCGGATCGAAGCGCGGCTCATTAACCCTCACCATCCGCGCGCCGAAGGGAGCGGAAGAGGGATCCCGACAATGGCGTTCTAAAGGTGTTTAATGGCTTGGGTCTAGGCGCTTGTGCATGTAGAGTATCGTGATCCTCAAATAAGCAAGTTATACATAACAATTTATAGTCAAATCGACGCTCTAAATGTGCATAAAGTAAACAATCAATCCAAACTTCGGTATGCATAAAACATGTCAACAAAGAAACCACCCCTTACAACTCTCAATCCGCACCAACATTTAATACATTTCGTTAGGGGATGTACCTCACCTTTAAGAGCATCTACAAAAGATAAGGTTAGAAAATACTCATCTTTTTAATTGGCCCAAATCCTTTAAATTCGCCTCTAGCGGAGTCGCCAATCTGTCGTGACCCTCCTCCTCGGCCTCTTATGCGGGAAGGGGGGTTAATGGGCCATCTGTCGTCCAGCGCTCATCGACGGTGTGGATTTTGGACATGGGCCCCTCCCAAGGCTCATTACCCAAGTCGCAACAGTGGCAAAGGAAAAGGAAATTAAAATCGGAGTCGACCTTAGTGTGGTCGGGTGACATGTGCATAATGTATGTGCCATTGGAGTAGCAACTAATCATTTTTTGGAGAGTATGATCGGAAACCTTATCGAATGGTTGGGAGTAACCAATCGATTATGCGAAAACTAAAGAAATGGGTTCGGAAATGTTATTACGTCGAGAGTACCATCAACGCCCTTTCGGTATTGGCTTGAGTGTTTTTCTTACCTACAAATTCATACGGATGCTCAATGAGGTGAGGTAGGCTTTAACGCCCTATGGGTATCATGCGATTGAGAAAATTCTATCCTAACAAACGCAAAAAAAAATTAGGTGCTCATATCAAGGAATCAATGACAAGTGAGGATAAATCACTTCAAAACAATCAATCAAATCAACATGGCAAGCCTAATATAGCCCTATAAGCTTTGAGAATAGCTAATTAAAACCCGGGGTTGGTTTAGAAAATGTGATGGCCAAATGCGCAAAAGGGTAAAACTGTTATTTGGGAAGGCTTGAGAACCCAAAAATTACAATTTAGGGTCAAGCCCAATTGTCTCTCTTTGATGTTTTGAGCTGAATACGAGTTCTTTCCCCTCAAAATCATCATTTTAAGGAGAAGGTAGGCTAGGAATAGGCCACGGCACATCCCTTGGCCATAAACCGACAAATCGGATTTTAAATGACAATGGCAAACATAATTACAATGGAATGTAATTTTGGGTATATGGTACAAGTTGAGTAGTTTTGACTATTATTGACCTCACTTTTTAGGTAGAGTAGGAACAACGAAACATGCAAAACGATAAGAAAGCATAAGCAAAGAGTATTTTTTTTTTTGTGAAGATCTTTGAGTGCACAGTTTTGGGTAAATCAACAAATTGAACAAGGTAAAGATGTAATATGTTTTCAAGTCATTTACTAGAGTCATTTACAATGTGGAAAGGTTTTGGTTATGTTGACACCTGATTTTTATCAGCAATTTTTTATTAAAATTTTCGAAAAATCATAAACAATTCATAAAAAGTCAAAAATTTGTAAAATCAAATTTGAGAACCTTGACCAAGCCTTGGGAACCATTGTTGAATACAAAACAATTTTTCATATTTTTCGCAATTTTTAATATTTTCTGAAAATAGAAAAATACTTGAAAAATCCATAAAAATAGCATTTAAGGTCAAAAAATTATGCAAAAATAGTTTATATTTTTATTTTAATATCCTTTTCATTTTTAATTCCTAGAAATTCAAAAATATGGTTCAGGCCTATGTGTTCCTTCATTACACATAAGCTTGAAGTACGCCAAAAATTGCTATTTGAGTCTTTTAATTTGCGGTTTTCTCTTTTTTGGAATCTTGACATTCAACTTGATTACCATGTATTGCAATTGGGTCCTTGAGTTTCAAGAAGTTGCGCAATTGCACGATTTGGTCATAATTGCATTTTTTTTTTCTTTCAATTTAGTCCCTTGGTCTCATACAAAGTGAAATTAATCAAAATGCAGGAATTACCATACCAAGGTAAGACCTCTACCCTATATTTTTTTACATTTTGAATCAATTGGTGGGGGTTGAATGATCTGAATTGGTCGTTTAAGCCTTCAATTGCTCAATTTCAAATTTCGGATCTTAGGTCAAATTTGGGATTTTTAATCAATTCGCACTGAACTTTTGGGAAAAACCACTTTTTTAGATGATATTCATGCCCCTAAGTTCACTTCGAGGTTTAATTTCAAAAATTCCCCATGAATTTTAATTAATTTTGCAAATTAGAACGATTGGGTGCGGGCCAAACCGGAATCGGCCCACAAACCCGGTTAAATAGTGCATCTTCTTCCCCGGCCATTCGCGCCATTTTCAAATGTTGCAGGCCGAGTGGATTGTAAAATTGAGGCACCAATCGGCCATGATTCGACAAGCTTGGGTGGGCGTTTTGCTCTTCGTCTCGGCCCATGCCGATCGAGACCAATGGCACCACTTGAGATCGCCGGAGGAGGCCGGACGAGGCCCGGTCAAACTCTCGACCCGCAAAAGTGAACAGAATGTTACAATTTAGTCATTTCATGTGCATTTCAGCTCGATCGAGTGTCTAATGGAGCTAGACGAATTCCCAACCAATTTCGTCGTCGTCGACATATCATTTGGCACGTGATGGCATTTGAGGATAGCTCGATGAAGCTCGCCCGTGCGCGCCAAGTTTTCAAAATGAGATATAACCAATTAGACGGGTTCTAGAAGAAGAAGAGGCCCATTTTCCCTCGCAAAACGAAATAGAATAGAGAGAGTGTGAAAAAGGTAGAGAGAGAAGCTCTCGAGCTCCCATGGCGACGCCATTGTCGAAGCTTCAAGTTTGAGCTGTGCAAGTTCAGCTTGAGCAATTTAGGCCAAATCGAAGCTTCAATCCACTTCCAAAAGTTTCGTATCAACCTCGTAAAGCGATCGCACCAGCTCACGTCGTCTATGATCTCCGAAAACGATGTGTCGAGCTTCAAGTAGTTTCATCTTTGCCTCACATAGCATCTCACTTCTCGATCATGTTTATTGCAATTAGTATGTGCGTTTTACTCCTTGAACATTCCTAAGCATGTTCGCATCCTTCTTTTGCATTGATTTGTCCTAAATACCTCGAGTCGCACCTCTCGCCATAGCTCGAAGCGTCAAACATCGACCAACCAAATTTGGCAATCGACGGCTCGATCAAAGCTTCGGGTAAGTGTTACGAACTCATGTTGGTGCTATTACGTGATTGAATCGAATAGTTATGCTCTAGATTTGGTGATTCGAACTTCCATAATCGTATTAGTTCTAACTTGATTGATGGCGTTTACGTGGATGAAATTATTTAGTGTTTAGATATGTTGTTCCTTGAGTTGAGATGAATCGAACGGGACCAATTTCGTGTGATTTGGTCCTGGTTTGGCGATCAATCGGCGCCGGAGAAGTCTCAACCATCCGTTTGACGACCTCGTGAGGAAAACGAAGACCCGATCGAGCTAGCGATGACCGGTCAACGTCTAACATGGCTCGACGTGGCGCCACTTTGGCCTAACACGTGGTAGCCACGTTAGTGGGCGATTATAACAAACTATATTTTTTAATAATAAAAGAATGAAATGATCGAGCGGTGGGAATGGGTTCTCAAGCCTTCCTAAATTACCGTTTTACCCTTCCGGGTATTTAGCCATCACATTTTCTAAAGGGAAAATAACACAAAGAACTTTGACCTAATGTGCAATGTGGTCTTTGAACTTTTAATTTGTTCAATATAGTCCTTGAACTTTAACCTAATGTGCAATTTAGTCCCTAAACTTTTGACTTGTTCAATGTAGTCCTTGAATTTTTAGTAAATGTTCAATTTAGTCCTCGAATTATATGAAAATATTCATTATTGTCCCCGATCTTAAATTAATGGAAGGACTACTTGAATATTTTCATATAGTTCAGGGACTATAATGAACATGTAGCAAAATTCTAAGGACCACATTGACCAAACTAAAAGTTCGGGGATCATATTGAACATTAGGCTAAAGTTCAAGGACCTTATTGAATAAACCAATCCTCGGGGTTTTAATTATCTATTCTCTAAGCCTAAATGGCTATATTAGGCTTACCATGTTGATTTGATTGATTGTTTTGATGTGATTTATCCTCACATGTCATTGATTCCTTGATATGAGTACCTAATTTTTTGACTTTTTTGTTAGGATAGAATTTTTCCGATCTCGCATGATACCCATAGGTCGTTAGAGCCTACCTCAACTCATTGAGCATTTGTATAAATTTGTAGGTTAGAAAAATACTCAAGCCGGCACCGAAAGGGCCGTCGATAGAACTCTCAAAGTAATAAAATTCTCGAAATCATTTCTTTGGTTTTCGCGAGAATCGATTGGTTACTCCCGGATCGTCGCGACCCTCCTCCACCTTTTTCGACGGAGGGAGATATCCGGGTTGACGAGCCGCGCTTCCGACCCCGGTTGACGGTGGATCCCGGCGCGCGGGTCCCTCCCAAGACCTATTACTCGAATCGCGACGTGAAGAAGATATAGAAATGTCGAAATTGACCTCGGTGCGGTCGGATGACATGTGCATAGTGTACATGCATATAAAGTCGCCACCGATCAATATTTTGGAGGGTATGATCGGGAACCCTACCAAACGGTCGGGGAAAACCACTCGATTCTACGAAAACCAGAGAAGTAGGTCGGGGACTTGGTTACGCCGAGATTTACATCGACGCCCTTTCGGTTACCGAGGTTGAGTGATTTTCTAACCTAAGAATTCATGCAGACGATATTCAAGGTGAGGTAGGCTCTAGCGATCTAGAGTTATCATGTAGACGGAAATTTCTATCTTACCAATCACAATCAGAAAATTAAATACGCAATCATGAATAATCACCATCAAATCAAGTAATCAAGCAAGCATGGCATGTCTAGTATGGCCCTATCGGCCCATAGAAAGATCATTCGAGTTCCAAGATGGTTCGGGAAATTTTTAGGGCCAAATGCCCGGAAGGGTGAAATGGTCATTTGGAAGGTTCGGGACCCAAAAATCACAAAATAGGGTTGGGCCAGTTGAATGTGGCTATTTCCCTTTTTGTGATTTTTCAGAATTTTTGGAATTTTTCTAATTTTTTTGGATTTATTATTATTTTTCGAAAATCGATAATTTTTCGGATCTATGTAAATCGACCCTAGGAACTTCAAAATTTTTTTCGATCCGGACTATAAGAGTCTTGAATCGATCTAAACATTTTTTAGAAATTTTTTTGGAAAATTTGGGAATTTTTATGAATTTTATTGATTTTTTTTATTTTTACAAATTTTTTAAAAATTTTTATTAAATTTTTTGGACCGGGTCAATCCGATCAATGCCCGGTCAACCCAACCCTAATCCGACTCGGACCCGCTCGACCTAAAACAATGCCGTATTTATTTTCTAGAATTTTCGATTTTTAAAACTATTTCCCGTATATCGGAAAATACAAAAATGAAACGGATGGCTACGATTTAATCTAGATCTAATCTTGACCGTCGGCCCACCCTTGAACAAAACGCCGACGCATCTGGATGGAACGAACGGCCACGATTAAACCTGGACTCGATATGGACCGTTCATTCCTTCTAAGTCTAAAACGACGACGCATCGGACCCTTACTCTAAACGACGCCGCACACCCCGACTTACCTAAAGGACACCGTTTATGCATTTTTTATTTTCTAACTATTAAACGAAATTCTGAAATAATAAAAAAGCTAATCTAACGGTTGAGAATCAAACCTATCGAATTATGAGGACCGTCGAATCTAATCCGAGTCGCCTATTCGCGTGAACGGCTATCTTGGCCGGACGTCAACCTGGACCACTCACAACTTGCCACCTCGGACTTTGACTCTGTTGACCGCCACCTCAAGATCGTCTTCAATCTCTCGACAACAATGTAACTAACGCGGCCGACACTTCTCCGGCGAGATCTAACGGCGAAATCTCGACGGAATGACGTGAAACCACCTCTAATCAACTCGACTCGTCGTGTAGATCAACATATCATAGAATCAAGCAATTTCATCGGCCAAATCACGAGCTATGAACTACACACGGTCGGCCATCGCGAGTTCGATCATGCGAGAATCGAGCCAAATCGGATCAATTCATACACACATAAGCATCATAGGAAGTTCAAGAAGCTTACCTCGAGCTCCGATTGAGCTCGCGATGGCTAGAAAAGCTGGCCAATGTTCGACCGGACCGAGGTAGGTAGGAAGTTCGACTCGAGGTATTCGGGCGAAATCGATGCGAAAATAAGATGCGATCGTGGTCGGTGATGTCACAAAATCAAAACGCACACATCAATTCTCAAAATAACGATCATATGAGCAAGTCACCATCGAAGCACGGTGAAGAGATTCGAAGCTCGACTTACCGATTTAGGTGATTTCGGACTTTGAAACCTGTGCCGATCGTCCTCTAGAGGTGCGCGCGAACTTCGGAAGAGATAGCGTAGCTTGAGATGGCCTGGATTGATCGGCCGTGTAGCTCACGGTCCGAGCTCCGGGAACGACAATGGCGCCCGCGAAACTCTCTCTGTCTCTTCCTTTTCTCTCTTTCTCTCTCTATTCTGTTATCGTGCGATCACAATGAGCCCCCGCTTGTTCGTGAAGCTTCCCCACCTTTTATACCAACTTTGAAATTTCACGCGTCGGAGAAGGGCTTTGCCGACCCTCTCCCACGTGCACCCATGTGCAATTGGGTCGTCGGACGGCGACGGAATAACTTGGGGTTCTGTCCAGGTCCGTTAGGCCTTCCGTCGAATTCAAACGAGCGCAAATTTCACGCGGTTTCAAGAATGTTGACTTTTCCGTGAGTCGAGACTTTGACCGACCTCTCCGCTGTGTTCCGGCGGTCATTGGTCGTGATACCAATGGCGATCGACACGTCTGGACTTGATGAACAAAACGCCTCCCCATGCTTGCTCAATTATAGTCGAATGGTCATCCAATTTGGTCGTCAAACTTCGGCTTTCAAACCTGCAAAATGGCGAGAGCTCGAGCGGGAAGACGACATTGTTTGGACCGGTTTAACTTGGTCCGATGGGCAGTCAAACCGGTATGAACCGGTCCATGGGGAATTCTTACAATTAAACCCCAAAATTGAACTTAGGGGCCTAAATATTATCCGAAATGTTATTTTGTCCAAAAGTTCTCACCAATTTCTAGAAAAATCCCAAATTTTTCTAAAATTACAAATCGGGAAAAAGTTTAATTGATTGCCCAAATGATCAAATTGGATCAAATTACCCTTGCCAATCGATTCGGGACATATGAAAACCTTAGGGGTAGTACAATTTTACCATGAAAGTCTCCGGATTAAAAGTAATTTCAAAAATTAAAAATCCCAAGGACTAAATTGCAAAGAATAATTGGATATTTTGCCCAATCCGTGCAATTCATGCAATTGAGGGTGAAATTGATCAAATTGAAGTTGCGAGAGGACTGAAATTGAATGTCTTAACTCCGGATATGCAAAGTTTGCAAATAAAAAGACTCAAATTGCATTTTTTAGATAAATTCAACCATTGGTGTTGTGAAGAAACACTGAAAATTGAATTCAATTTTTAATTTTCTTGAGGTCAACATGAAAAGGGAATTAAAATAAAAATATGGAACATTTGTCTATATTTTTGTGACCACGGGAAGTATTTTTGGTGAATTTTCTTGTATTTTTATATTTTCCAAAAATAAAAAAATGCGAAACATATGAAAATTTATTTTTTGTTCAAAAATGGTTCCTTATACTTGGCCAAGGCTTCCAAATTTGATTTTCCAATTTTTTGACTTTTTATGAAATTTTGTGAATTTTTATGAAATAAATCTAAGAAAAACTTGATCGAATAATCGGGTGTCAACAATTGCCCCTCTTTGAAAGTAATCTCGGTCGAGGTTGCTTTAAAAAACAAGGTGACACCTGAATCTTCAATGGACTCAACTAGGGAAAAATTTAAGAAAAACGAGTCTCGACATTCGGTCATCTTACCTTTGCCATTGAAGTTCAAAATTTTATGGAGAAATCACTTCGGTTCATTCCTAATGTGGGAGAGAAATGAGGAGAGAGAGAGATTTACTTGTGGCTCACCTGTCAATGGCCTAGAGATTGTTGGTTGGAGGTTGATAGGACGGGTATATAGGATTACCCCCGAATAGTTCGTGAGGTCCTTTTAGAGAGCGGGGCCCGTTCGATGGTAAGTGTCTTTGTGCGGCGATTAGAAGGGAATTCGCCGTTTAAAAGAGAATAGGCTATCCTATAGAAAGGAATTCATCGTTTAAAAGGAAATTGGCTATCCTGTAGAAAGGAATTTACCTATTAAAAGAGAATTGGCTATCCTGTAGAAAGAAATTCACCTATTAAAAGAGAATTGGCTATCCTGTAGAAAGAAATTCAGCTATTAAAAGACAATTGGCTATCCTGTAGGAAGGAATTCACCTATTAAAAGAGAATTGGCTATCCTGTAGGACGAAATTCACCTATTAAAAGAAAATTGACTATCCCGTAGGAAGGAATTCACCTATTAAAAGTGAATTGGCTATCCTGTAGGAAGGAATTCACCTATTAAAAGCGAATTGGCTATCCTGTAGGAAGTAATTCACCTATTAAAAGAGAATTGGCTATCATGTAGAAAGGAATTCACCTATTAAAAGAGAATTGGCTATCCTATAGAAAGGAATTCACATATTAAAAGGCTACCCTAATGTCTTCCTTTTGGGACCGACAAAAATGGTAACAAGGATACCACTCCAAGGACCTAAAATTACCGGGAATCCTTCGGAAACTTAAACTAAACTTTATATTTAAAAGGAAGAGGGTGCCATCGGAGGACCTAGAATTACTAGCGTACCTAAAGAAGCTCAAACCCGATTTTTAGATTTTAAAAGTTGAGGGTGCCATTCCGAGAACCTAGGATCACTAGCGTACCTATAGAAGCTCAAACCCGATTTTCGGATTTTTAAAAGTTGAGAGTGCCATCTCGAGGACTTAGGGTTACTAGAGTACATAAAGAAGCTCAAACCCAATTTTCGGATTTAAAAGATGAGGGCGCCATCTAATGACCTAAGATTACTAGAGAACCTATAGAAGCTCAAACCCAATTTTCGGATTTAAAAGATGAGGGTGCCATCTAAGGATCTAAGGTTACTAGAATACCTACGTAAGCTCAAACTCGATTTTCGATTTTCAAAAATGTAGTCACCGAGGATTTTGGGACACTAGAGAATCCGCAAAAATTCAACTAAACATCATTAGAGCTGCTCCCAGAGCAATCCAAGTGGGTTGAGGCCCATGGATTATGACTAAGAAAAGATAGTCTTAGGTTTTGGGGAAAACTTAGGAACCATGATTAAAAGGTTTTTCGCTTGCATATGTGAAGGAAGCTTGTCCAAACGCATTGTCGAATAGTACACATGTTCGGATCTTCACTGGGGATGAATTTTGAATACTACGATCCGGGTATTTTTCAAAAAGGTTGTGCTAAAAGATTTCAAAAAGGTTTTCTTCGTCCAAGAGGCTTCTCACCATTTGGGAAGGCTTTTCAAAATTCGAATCTACTCACGAAGACCTAACCTTAAGGTTTCGGGATCATTCGAGATGCATATAATCCGATTGATCGGAGAAGGTATTTAAAAGGGACCGTAATTCAGGTTAGGTCAAAGGCTTATCAAAGGATATTGATCTCAAGGCTAAGAAAGGAATATTTATCAAGAATAATTTCTTCGAGTCTACAAGTCAAGAACCCCGAAGATACGATAAGACAAGATTGTACTTACCTCTTTAAGTGGTAGCTTCCTGCGTGATCTCTCGCATCGGCCCGAGACATCTCTTAGATCGAAACATTTTGGGGATAGGTTGTATCTTGGCTTAAGGTGGGCTTTTTTAAGAAAGGCCATATTTTCGAAAGATGGGTGAACGTAGGTGATCACCTTGATATCCTTACCAGCAGTTGTTTGCTTTTAGGAAGATTCATGAACATCTTTCTTTAGTTGACTTCAAGGACTTTCCTCTTTTCATTGTGATTCTCAAACTTTTCTTTTTCTTTTTCTCTCTTTTTTTTCCGCAAGAGGATTTCAAATGGGCCTTGGCCTTTGCTTTTTCTAGCCTTTTCTGTCTCTTGTCATTTTCTCGTATTGACTGGCTCTTTTGGAAGCTAGGATCAAAAATTTCTCTAATTATGCTTTTAACTTATTGCTAGTAATTCCTTTGTCTTGCCCCAAGATAGAGAGGTGATCACCAACAATGTTTTTTATAAATGAAGATTATAAAGGCTCAAATCGGTTCATCAAAGGATAAAGTGTTTGGGGATATAGAAATGAAGTACTTTTTTTCACTTTGAGGTATTCCAAGCCTCCGCAAGAAATCACCTAAAGCTATCACAAAAAGATTGATGCGAAGTTAGCACAATAACGTCTTACCTTGATCTTTTTCTCCAAGGGATCAGCCAACGAACCTCCAAATGTGCCCCGGTGTGGGGTGGTTCTTGACATGGTTTTATCCGGAAAAATTTCTCCCTTTTTAGCTCGGGATGGTTGTCAAGGGATATAAGTGTGTATGGCAAATTTTTAAAATGAAAATGCCTTTTATCATTTCAATCCATGTAATCACCGCGAATGACCCCTACGTCCTAAGATCAAGCTTTTTATCATCTTCATTCATCTCTCAAGTGTATCGGGGATGTGTTTGAGGATAAAGTTGGCCTCTTTTCATCCGAAGGATCATCCTTTTGAAAGGCTTTTAAAACATACCCTTTTGTACCTCGGGCGCTTTCATCAAAATTCATCATTTGTGAAAATTTTGACCACCAAATATATCCAAGAGGTATTTGTTAAATTTCACAGGGATGTTTCTTTAAAAGGCCTTGGGGCTTTGTAGATCCAAAATATTTTTCTTAGTGTATAACATGATAACATCTTTTAATGAAGATGAATATCCTTTATAAAAGAAGAGAGAAGCTTAAACCTGTCTCCTTCAAACACCGATTCCCATTTCCTGGATAAACAAAAGAAACCAATCGATTACGGATATTCAAAATTTTAAATCAAAGTTAATTCCCTATTCGATCAATCGCTCTGCAGATTCTTCATGACTTAGAGCCCTCCTACAAAATACAAACATATGCAAATGGGATGTAAATGCAAAATTTTATGTGATTCAAATTCTCCTATCAATCAATTCGAAGCTTGATTTTATTTTAGGGATAGTATTTCTTCACGGCATCTACATTTACCGGACTTGCCAATTCTTCTTCATCCATGTTTACAAGGATAAGAGCTCCCCGGATAAAACTTTCTGGATTACGTAGGGGCCTTCATAGTTTGGTGTAAATTTACCTCCCGGGTGTTAGGCCTTTGGGAGTACCTTTCTCACAATTAGCATCCTTACTTCAAAATTCCTAAGCTTGACCTTTTTGTTAAAAGTTTTGGCCACTTTCTTTTGATAGCTTTGGCCATGGCAAATAGTCTTTAGTCGTTTTTCATCAATCGATTTAATTGCTCATGCCTATGCTGGTTCCACTCATCCTCCGAGAGTTTGATTTGAGAAAGGATCCTTAAAGAGAGAATTTCAACTTCTATTGGTAAGATTGCTTCCATACCATATACCAATGAGTAGGGAGTTGCCCCAATTGAAGTACGAATCGAGGTTCGATAGGCCATGAGAGCATATGGCAATCTTTCGTGCCAATCCCGATATTTCTCGGTGGGTTTGGCCAATATTTTCTTGATGTTCTTGTTTGCCGCTTCTACGCTCCATTCATTTGTGGGCGGTAAGGTGAAGAATTAAGGTGTTGCACCTTAAATTGATCCAAAAGGTGGTCCACAACCTTGTTGTTCAGGTTGGAACCATTTTCTATAATGACCGCTTGTGGAACTCCGTATCTTGAAATGATATCTCGTTTGATAAACTTAGCCACACTTGTTTGCGGTGACGTTGGCATATGAGCTGGCTTCAATCCACTTGGTGAAGTAATCAATGGCCACCAGAATAAAACGATGTCCATTGGAGGCCTTTGGGTTGATGGGACCAATCATGTCAATCCCCCACATAGAGAATGGCCAAGGTTCTAACATCTCGATGCGGTTCATTTGGCGGCGCATTTATCTTGTCGCCATAGACCCGGCATTAATGACAAGACCTAACATGTTGATTGCAATCCGATTCAATAGTCATCCAAGAATATCCGAGCCTCATGATCTTCTTGGCGAGGAAATGACCATTCATGTGCGGCCCACATTCTCCTTCATGGATCTCTTTATGAGATTTGCTTCTTTAGCATTTACGCACCTTAGCAATACCGAATCAAAAAACCTCTTGTGTAAGATCCGTCTACTAAGGAAGAACTTAGAAGACATAGCTAATGTATTTCTTGTCTTCGGTCGATCGCCTTATAGGAACTCGCCTTTCAAGCAAATAATTTTTAATATCATGATACCATGGTTCTTCATCGATTCTCCATCGACGACCATGCAGTATGCTAGTTTATTAAGGATGTCAATCTTTAACAGTTCTATCTCAAGGCCATCTTGTACTTGTAACATAGCCGATAATTTGGCTAAAGCGTCAGCAAAGTGGTTCCGAGATCTTGGCATATACTCAAATATGATCTCATCAAAATGTTGGATTAGTCTTTCGAGAAATTTGTGATAAGGGATAAGCTTTGGATTCTTCGTTTTCCACATTTTCTGGGTTTGTAGGATGATGAGCATGGAATCTCCGTACACCCGTAGTTTCCTTACTTTTAATGAAATGGCCGGTTGTAACCCAAGGATGCAAGCTTCATATTCGAAATGTTATTGGTGCACGGGAATACCAACTTGACCGAGACCGGATAATGTTGATCTTCATGAGATATTAAGACCGCCCCTGCACTCGATCCAACGAGATTTGCAGCGCCGTCAAAGTACATTGTCCATTTATCTTCGGATATGCTCAAAATTTGGCCTCCATCATTTCGCTCTGGAATGTCTTTAGGGGGATTTTCGGCCAACATGTCGGCGATTGCTCTTCCCTTGACGAATTTTTGGGGCGAAATTCTAATGTCAAACTCGAAAGAAGCACTTGCCATTTAGCCATCTTTCCCAACAGAGCTGATTTTTCTAGAAGATATTTGATAGGGTCATTTTCGATGACCAATTGGATATGATAATGTGGGGTATAATGCCTCGGTCTATGGAGGACCCAAACCAATGCCACACAAGTTCTTTCCACAAGTGGGTACTTGGCTTCCGACGCCGTGAACTTCTTACTCGGATAGTAAATGGCCTATTCCTTTCGATCCTTGGGGTTAGTTTGGGCAAGCAAAGCTCCCAAGGACTCATCATGAACCTGTCGGGTATAAGGTCAAAGGAACGTTAGGGATAGGGGGTACTAGTATTAGTGGCTGTACCAAATACTCATTGATATTCTTAAATGCTTGTTGACATTTAGAATCCCACTTCACTTTTGCGCCCTTTTTAGGAGCTTGAAGAAGGGCTTTGTTGTTTCGACAATTGCGATATGAATCTGGATATGTAATTCAGCCTTCCAAGTAAACCTCTTACTTCCTTAACACTAGAAGGAGTCCCTATTTCCCATATGACCTTGATCTTGGAAGGGTCAATCTCGATACCACGATCGCTACGACAAATCCAAGCAACTTTCCGGATCTGGCGTCGAATATGCATTTTGCGAGATTCAGCTTGAGCTTGTACTTTCGGAGTTGATCAAATAATTTTCAAGACTTGAACGTGATCTTCTCCGGGTTTGGACTTGGCGATCATATCATCCACATAGACCTCCACTTCTTTGTGTATCATATCATGGAACAAAGTCACCATAGCTCTCTCGATAAGTTGCCCCCGCATTTTTTAATCCGAAGGGCATAACCTTGTAATGAAGATTCCCCATTGGGTGACAAACGAAGTCTTGATCTTGTCTTCTTCTTTTAGTATGATCTCGATTATATCTCGAGAAGCCATCCATGAAGGAAAACAGTTCAAAGCCCGCGGTGCTATCTACAAGCACGTCAATATGCGGTAAGGGGAGGTCATCTTTTGACTGGCTTTGTTCGGATCTCGATAGTCCATGCATATTCGGATTCTCCCATCCTTCCTCTTAATCGGTACAATGTTAGCGACCCAATCCGCATATGGGATAGCTTCGATGAACCCCACCTTGAGAAACTTCATTACTTCTTCTTTGATCTTATCGGACAACTCGGGGTTCATTCTTTTGCATGGCTGGTTAACTGGTTTGCATGCGGGATTTGTGGGCAAAGCATGTTCTACTATATCTTGGTCCAATCCAGGCATGTCAAGCAAATGACCAAGGCGAAGATATCCCGATATTCTCGTAAGCAATGCCGTCATTCTCAAGGTGTTGGTTGTAGATAAATGTCCTCCTATTTTCACCTCTTTAACACAAGCTGAATCTCCCAAATTGATAACAATAGGTTCTTCAGAAATAGGAGGCTTGGATTCTTCAAAACTATCCCATTCTCTCTTGATATCGCTCACATCTATTTCTTCTTCCTCAATCTCGTATGAATAGTCATGGAGTTGATCCGAGTCACATATTAACCTGTTATGTATGGGAGGGATGATATGCCCGAAATGCATCAAGGATGGTTAGTATACCGCAATGATGATATTACGGAATGCATGGTCTATTTTGATAAAAACGTTTTCGAATTCGTTTTTGAAGAAAAAGAGAAGAGAACTAGTAGTCCTTAGTCTTCTAGACATCCTGGTTCTCAATAGCCATTTTGAAAACCAAGAATCATATGGCGGATCGGCCTCAAGTTTCATGGTCGTGGCAATTATCATCATCGGATCAATCTGTTGCTCCATATGTCCTTAATAAAACTGGAGATGCTTTTTATTGATAGGTGCTACTAATGGCAATACAATAGTGCACTTCTTGAATCACGAAAAGATATCCAAAGGTACTTTAAAAGAAGAAACATCAAAAGTTTTAGTTGTAGGAAACAAAAGCAGTAATAGAAATGCAGTGAAGGATAAAGTTCGGAAAGAGCCTTTTACTCGGGGGGTGGGAAAGTCGTCGTCGAGCCATTCGATAATCACATTTACCCGATTGTCCGGAAATGGGTTGAATAAATCCGAATCTATAGTATCATAAATATCTTCATCCTCAAGCCATTCACCTTCTTTGGAGAATACTTGAGATAAGAGATTTTCAAACAGTTTCCCTTTAACTTTCTAGGCATTGGTGCCAATGAAGCGACTATCTCGGTGTCCACGACGTCCTTGGTCTCCATAACATTTGTTTCAACCTCAGCCTCGATCCGTATCATGTCCTATCATTCCCTTGTATCCCGGACTAACGTTGTGATCATTTGAGTTAAGACTTAAAGGATTAGGAATTCCCCGACCATACTTCCTCAATCTAGTGCTAGGAATGAAACCATTTGTGAGGAGTACCTTCCCAACCATAGTTGCAGGCTTATATAACTCTAGAGTAGTTATCTTTGCATCGGATGCTACGTGCATAATGGATATGACATCAAAGGTATGATAACTAAGCTCATCCTCCTTTAAGGGCTCAATGTAGGGAACCATTCATTTCAAGGAAGCACGATGTCCCATTTCTCCATGAATAGTGATCGGATGGCCCTGGACCACGAATTTAACCTTCTAATGTAGAGAAGAAGGTATTGCTCCCGATACATGGATCCAGGGTCTTCCTAAAAGCATAGTGAAAACACTAGGGATATCCAAGACTTGAAATGGTATGGAGAAAGTTACCGGCCCAACGGAGACATCCAGTTCAATCCCGCCTACCACATTCTTAGAAACTCCGTCGAATGAACGAATAGTCGCCTTGGACGTCTTGACGAAGTCTTCATTTATCCCCAAACTTTTTAGAGTGCTTAGAGGACACAGATTAAAAGCCGAGCCATTATTAATTAAAACATGAGGTATCTCCTTTCTATGGCACCTTACGGCGATGTAGAGAGCTTTGTTGTGGACGCGCCCTTCTCTCGGGAAATCTTCACTCGAGAAGGAAATCTGATCCTTTAATAGAATGGCCCCCACGAAGTCTTCCGGTTGGACTTCGTTCATAGTCTCGAGAACGTGCACTTCATTCAAGTACCTTTAGCAGAGCGTTTTTATGCTTCTCGAATTCCTAAAGAGGTCAACCAATGAGATTTGTGCAGGTATTTTCTGAAGTTGGTCGAAGACTTCATACTCACTAGTTCTTACAACAGATTGGAGCTTTTCCACTTCTTCTAACGTTGGCGCCTTCTTTTCAAGTTCCACCTCCCTTGGAGCATAACATCTTCCGGATCTCATCACGACGTCAATTTCACCGGTCCCGTAATTCCAATGCATCGCCTTCGAGTTGTGTTTTTCTACGGGTGCAAGTTTAATCTTTACCGTCTTAATTCCGTCATCTTGACCATTCAAGACTTCCGTCACTTCTTCGCAAGATGAATCTAGCATCGACGGCTTTTTCGAAGCTGGAAGCTTCCCAATTATCCACCTTATTCGGATCAATCACAAAACGGATTAGGATGTCCACCATCCCTATCATTTCATCCTCATGAATGCTTTGAGGATTATGTTCATGATAGGGCCTCACGGGCGTTGCATCGGCGACGTTTCCTTTCTTCAAAATGCCTCTATCTTTCCCCTCGACTCTCATGATTATACATTCTATTCTCATACCAACATCTACCATGTGTTGGAAGGAGGAATATGTATATGCATACATACGATCAAAATATTCTCGCCGGCAACGACTTGAGCATAAATTCCAACATTTCCCTTTCTAATAGCGGTGGTTGCACCATCATAGCATGCTTTTTCCATCTTTCGCGAAGAGTTCAAAACTCTCATCTTCTTCCTTTCGATATTCAACAAGTTGGCTTTGGTGAAGTATCCTCTAATCCCAGCTTCAAAGTGTCGCACAAAGTGCTATGATAGTTCCTCCTAGCTTGGGACCTAATCTAGATCAATTGATTGGAACCAAGCCAATGCGGGACCAGTCGACTATGCTTAAAACCCCGAATTAACACCTCTTCGTCTTCATGATGACCAACCATTTAGTGAAGGTAATACGAGATATGTGCCAAATGACACCCAAAGACCGTCATATTTCAAGCGGAAAGTCATCCTCGGATTCACACCTTGGGGCGGAATATTTCTAATTTGGGTAATTGGTACGATCAACTCTTTTAGTTCATCCACCTTTTTTGAAATATCGTCGCCTTGCTCTTCCAACAACGCGATCCGTCGATTCCGAATCTCAATGGTCCGCCGTATCTCTAGGATTTGCATACTTTCTTCCATTGTTGTGGTATTATTCTTGACCGCTAACCGAGATAACTCCGCCACCATACTAGTCGGATAGCGTATGTAGGTCTCCAAATTAGAAAGTCGCATATTTGACTCTTGATTCTTGCTTTCATTCCGAGGGGTCTCCCGATTCTTGACTTTATCAACTGTTCCCACGAACTCTTTGTTCTCGGAGTCGTCCATGCCACCCCAACCATCGGGAACTATATCTCCCGAATCAACGAAAAAGCTTGGTGGTGCCGAATACAAGACTTTAAAGTTGTATCCTCCGCTATCTTCTCCGAGATTGTCCACTATCTCAGCACTTTCAAGAGCTTTTCGCATGAACTTTCTATTACCACGGCGAGCTTTTTCCAGGCGGATTTCATAATCATCTAGCTCTTCGGTTTCTTTGCTATCTTGGACATTCATTAAGTATCCTGAAGGAACTCTCCAAGTCTTCCCTCTCGTAGCTCTCATCACGAACTCCTCTCGCTACCATATCGATGGTTACATAGGTTCCCTTGAAAGTAGCGTCTTCCATTCTCCCAATAACGCCTAAATTGATTAGCTGTTCTAGACATGCCTTCTTTTCTTCATTGAAAATAGTCTCTCCATCGGGGTATTGCGAAGCGTTTCAGGGTCAAGATATCCTGCATTTTGCTCACGTCTATTATGAACTTTAGAGTTTCTTCGTGGTCACTCTCAAATATCGCGTTCACCTCGCGATGTTCCAATAAAGAGTTCTGTTGCACGTTTGGTTCAGTCCTATCGAACTCCAGGACCTTACCATTAACTAACACTTGCACCTTATATTTGAGAGGGAGACAATTGTCAACATTATGCCTCCTTTCTCCCATGTGATAAACGCATGTCCGAGTTTCGTCAAACCCAGCGAATCTAGGAGGATTCGCTCTAGGAGGATCCTTCGCAACCAATCGGTTCTCAAGCAACATGGGTAGTAGTTTAGACAAAGGTCGAGGCAATAAGGTAAAAACAGGTTGGTTTCTCTTTCTTGGCTCTAGTGGTTTAGGGATGGTCCAAGAAGAAGATCCTTGGGTAGGGGTAGGAGGTGAAAACCTTTTTGGTTTAGGTGGGTTAGGGACAAACGCCACATCACCGGTTTGCTCCCTATCTCTTCTTACGGGGTATTGGCGTCTAAAAGACGAGTCGGGTATCTTCTTTTCCCGCAATGCCCATTCATAACGCTCCGCCACTTTAATTAAGTGTACGAATGTCCGACACCCAGAGGTATTCAACTTGTCAAAGTACTCAAAGGGTAATGCCTTGAGGAAGATGTCCACCAACTCTTCTTTAGGGACAGGTGGTTTCACTTGTACGGCTAGAGCTCTCCACCTTTGAGCGTAGGCGCGAACGGCCTCGTTCTTCCCTTTAGCGATCCTCAAAAGGTCTTTCCTAGTAAGGGTCGTCGAGTGTTAAATTTGTACTACCTAAGGAACTCATCAGCTAACTTGTCCTAGTCGGAAGCCTCTCGGGTTCCAGTTCAATGAACCATGCTAAGGCTGCCCCGGATAGACTTTCTTGAAAAGTATTGACCAATAGTGGGATGTTGTTTGAGAACCGAGACATACGGCGCAAGTAGTACTTCAGATGCGCCTTGGGACATCCGGTCCCGTTGTATTTCCTTACGAAATCAGGTTCCTTGTAATCGAAGGAACCTCAATCTTCTCAAACGGTTTCACCTTATCAAAGCGTGAAAGCTCGTATCCCTAACTAACCAAGCATTCCTCAATCTTGGCGAGCCTCTTGATTTTTTCCTCCATCTTAAGGGCTTATTTTTCTTTCTTTTCTAGGTCTATTACAACCGGAGGGTCCTTAGGTGGCCGCTCCAAATTTGGAGAGGTGTTTATAGCGGGGGCCGGATTAGCACTGTACCATCCGATGTGCTCGGAGGAGCTTGAGAATTCGGATCGACAAGATACTTTCCTTGATTGGCAATTAGTATTCTTTCATCTCTGTCACCATCGTGGCTATCATGTTCATTTGATTCTCCAGATTTCCTACGTGAGGCGCGAGTTCTTTCTCGCTCCATCCTTATTAAGCGTGCCTTGCTACGGGTCCTCGTGTTTATGAGTCACCTGTTTTTCATGATACTAGTCAGCATTGAGAGCATTCAAAATCTAAAAAGACTAATCCGTGGTAATTGTGTTTCTTATATAATGATGTGTATGCGTGAAACATAAAGGAAATAAAATTTATTTATTACAACTTGAATTGTTCAAAAGTGTTCAAAAATATAACAATATGCAAAACTAAATAGGGGGATGGATCTATCCGAGCCGCGGACGCTTGGATTCTTCTTGTTCCTCTCGATCCGTCCAAATCCTACAAATAAGGATCCTCTCCTTCTTCGGACATCCAAAGCTTCGGATCTTCAGGGACATACGGCTCCACTCCCGGGACGTAAATACAATGTATTCGGGTACATATGATTCCACTTCTTCAATGTGGGGAGATATGCATTCAGGTACGTACGGCTTGACCAATGATCTGCGGTACTCTTTGAACTTCCGAATATAATCCTTGGAAGCCCTGTGGATGTTCATATCACTATCCAAATAATCGGGCCATTCAACTTGTTGCAACAGGGAATTCTTTAAGGCATGAAGGATAAATTTGATTCGGGCCCGATAAAAATTCTTCGCTTCTCTAGTGAGCTTTCCATGTGCCATATCAAATGAGAAGATCCCAGGACAAACATCTCGATGGCACTTGTTGCAAAACACCAAACTGTCTCACCACGCGAATAGGGTAGTAGGCCATCGCACCGATATATCCCAATAAAGGAATAGGGCTATCATCAACGCCGTAGTACGAGCCTCCGGAATCTTGGGCCAAGTCGACGCCATCGGATATGCTCAAGCTCCAAATCTCTCAAAAGCTCAACCCATTTCTTGAAAGAATGGTTAGGCACGAGGGATTGGCCCTTGAGGAAGGATTTAAGAGGATGCACATGCTCATTGATCTCATAGCATCCTACCCGAAGTTGGAAAGTCTTTATATGAGAAACGAACCACATATGAAGTAGTCCGTTGGATGCTTGGAAAGTGGCCTTTTTGGAGGTTTTAAAACGGTTTAGAGAAAGGAAGGTTTCAGCTAGGATCATGTAAGAGTAGTTCCATCGGCAACATGCTTGTCGGGCTATGTGAACTATGGAAGAGTCGAAGGTAGTCCTAGAAGTAGGGAATAGGACAAAGGTAAAGAAAGCAAGGACGAACACCTTTCCCTATTTATGACGGGTATCGACGGGCAAAGAAGAGTAATTGTCAAAGAGGAATGAGAAAGTAAATCCGCGTAGTTGGATTTGTAGACTTTTTCTATCTCCGAAATTTTAAGGCAAAGGAAACTCGATAGAGAAAGGGTAGGGTCCATATCTAGAGGAGGTTGAGCTATATGATCATCGAATTTGGCTCCGATGATGGCAGAATACTCTTCGAGTGTAGGGGTTAATTTGAGGCCTTGGAAGTTGAAAGTCATCATGTGCGCATCCCATGTCCTAGCTAAAGCTTGAATAAAGGCCGATTGGTACTCCACTCTAATCGGATCCACTAGTCGACCTAGTCGTCCTTCAAAGTATGCCTTATTGATCGGGTTGAGACGGTCCCACCATTGAGAAAACTCCTTACGCGGCACCGAAATGACCTTGATATCTCCATTCCCCATGATCTAAAATATGCAAAATGATTATTCTAATGTCAATTACCACGGATTATAATGGATATGCATGAAATGTGATGCAAATGCACTAATCAAATTCTATGTCATCCTTTAGTAAAATGAGGGTCAACTACTCCCATTTGACTAAAATAAACCAAATGGGCTAGTTATGGACCAAATCCCACCTAAAAATGGCATGTAATTGATTAGGATCGTTTAAGCGTAATCGGGGGAGAAAGCCATTATTACAACTTTGAGTTTGACAACTCATAAAACTCACAATCTTAATACGTTAATTCCAAAGAAGCAGGATATAAAGATATCTAAATGTGTTCGACCCATACATGTCAAAAGAAAATATACAAACAACCCCGAAGAAATGCAATAAACCCTAGAAATGCCCCAAAGTCGAATTGAAACTAACTAGTCGGATCGATGTCTTCATCCGATGATATCTCTACCAACTCGGGATGATCAACACCTTCTTCATCATCGGAGGATATGACAACAACTTCCATTTTCTTGATTGGAGAATGATTCGGGGCCGTCTAAATTGTGCGAGATCGTCTCATCAATTTCGCGTATAGCTCTCGGATCCTTTCTTTTTCGTGTTTGAGCTCTAAATGTTGTGCGCAACTCGTATAGTAACAATTTTCACCACGGATGCGGTTGCGTCCATTGAGTTCCCTCCCTTGGACAAATCCAAAGATTTGGAATGAATCTAGCTCTCGGTCGCTACGTCGAATGCTCCTTCGCTCCCACATGAACACATCGGGGACGTTGGTCCGACCTTGAGGCGTCATCTAGTCTAAAAGATGACCTTCAACCCCATTCACCTAAACGATCTTACAATTTTTCATGATA
This sequence comes from Rhodamnia rubescens, assembly GCA_021437795.1. Classification (NCBI taxonomy): domain Eukaryota; kingdom Viridiplantae; phylum Streptophyta; class Magnoliopsida; order Myrtales; family Myrtaceae; genus Rhodamnia; species Rhodamnia rubescens. The sequence goes on from JAILYA010000035.1 coordinate 1,632,012, forward strand.
TGTTCGTGAAAATGGATGCTATGCATAATTTAAATTTACAAGTTCAAATTAAAAGGGGAAGAGTCTTACCAACCGATGTTACTCTCTTTTTTTTATTTTTGGTTTTAGGTATACCAACCTTCTTCCATTCACATCCGCATGAGACAAGTGAGGTTTGACTCTAAAGAAATTAAATAAGGAGGTTCCCGCTATACGAATTGATAAGCCGTCCACAAGCGCAATCAAATAACAAGTGGGTAGGATCATCAACTTCGCATAGCGAGCGGGATTAAATATGGTCAACCCCAAGTGCAATCGAACACAGGAGCCTTGCCTACCAATCCCTATCTAAGGCGACCTAAAAGGGTGATTCGCGGCTCGGGTTTAGGCGCTTGTGTGTGCAGTGTTGTGATCCTCGGAATATACAAAACATGCATAGCAGTTTATATCAAACACCGCTTCAATATGTGCATAAATAAACACACAAGACCCGAAACACCACATCTCGCACAAAATAGATTAGCATAGACATCGCCCCTTATAACTCCCATCTCGCATCAACATTTAACACGTTTTGTTAGCGAACGTACCTCACCTTCAAGCGCATCTCGCAGTAAAACGAGGTTATAAAAACACTCAACTTTTTTATCGGCTTAAGTCCTCTTAATGATTTCGTAACCATTCGCATCCCCAGCCGGAGTCACTCGTCTGTCACGACCCTCCTCCACCATTTTCGAAAGAGGGGAGATATCCGGGTTGACGAGCCGCGCTTCGGACCCAATTGACAGTGGATCCCGTGCGCGGGTCCCTCCCAAGACCCATTACTCGAATCGCAACGTAAAGAAGATATAGAAATGTCGAAATCGACCTCGGTGTGATCGGGTGACATGTGCATAGTGTACATGTGTATGGAGTCGCCACCGATCAATTTTTTGGAGGGTATGATCGGGAACCCTACCGAACGGTTGGGGGAAACCGCTCGATTCTACGAAAATTAGAGAAGTGGGTCCGAGGACTTAGTTACGCCGAGATTTACTTCGACACCCTTTCGATTACCGAGGTTGAGTGATTTTTCGACCTAAGAATTCATGCAGACGGATATTCAAGGTGAGATAGGCTCTAGTGATCTAGAGTTGTCATGCAGACGGGAATTTCTATCTTACTAATCACAATTAGAAAATTAAATGCGCAATCATGAATAATCACCATCAAATCAAGCAATCAAGAGAGCATGGCATGTCTAGTATGGCCCTATCGGCCCATAGAAAGATCTATTCAAGTTCCGGGATGGTTCGAAAATTTTTGGGGCCAAGTACCCGGAAGGGTAAAATGGTCATTTGGAAGGTTCGGGACTCAAAAATCACAAAATAGGGTTGGGCCAGTTGAATGTGACCATTTCCCATTTTTTTGTGATTTTTCAGAATTTTTGGAATTTTTCTAATTTTTTGGATTTTTTTATTTATTTTCCAAAAATCGATAATTTTTCGGATATATGTAAATCGACCCATGGAACTTCGAAATTTTTTTGATCCAGACTATAAGAGTCCCGAATCGATCTAAACATTTTTTTGGGAAAATCTGGAAATTTTTATGAATTTTATTGATTTTTTTTTATTTTTAGAAAATTTTTAGAAAATTTTTATTAATTTTTTTTTGGGTCAACCCGGTCAACGCCTGGTCAACCCGACCCCGATCTGACTTGGACCCGCTCGATCTAAAACGACGCCGTATTTATTTTCTAGATTTTCGATCTTTAAAACTATTTCCCGAATATCGAAAAATACAAAAATGAAACGGACGGCTACGATTTATTCTAGATATAATCTCGATCGTCGGCCCACCCTTGAACAAAACGACGACGCATCTAGATTGAACGAACGGCCACGATTAAACCTAGACTCGATCCGGACCGTTCATTCCTTCTAAGTCTAAAACGACGACACATCGACCCTTATTCTAAACGACGCCGCACACCCCGACTTACCTAAACGACACCGTTTGTGCATTTTTTTATTTTCTAACTATTAAACGGAATTCTGAAATAATAAAAAAAGCTATTCTAACGGTTGAGAATCAAACCTATCGAATTATGAGGACCGTCGGATCTAATCCGAGTCAGCCTATTCGCGCGAACGGCTATGCTCACCGGACGTCAACTTGGACCACTCACAACTCGCCACCTCGGACTTTGACCTATTGACTTGCCACCTCAAGCATCGTCTTCAACCTCTCGATGACAACATAACCAACGGGCGACACTTCTCCGACGAGATCTAACGGTGAAATCTAGACGGAATGACGTAAAACCACCTCCAATCAACTCGACTCGTCGTGCGGATCAACATATCATAGAATCAAGCAATTTCATCGCCGAGTTCGATCATGTAAAATCGAGCCAAATCGGATCAATTCATTTACACATAAGTATCATAGGAAGTTCAAGAAGCTTACCTCGAGCTCCGATTGAGCTCGCGATGGCTAGAAAAGCCTGGCCGGTGTTCGACCGCATCGAGGTAGGTAGAAGTTCAACTCGAGGTATTCGGTGAAATCGATGTGAAAATAAGATGCGATCGTGGTCGGTGATGTCACGGAATCAAAACGCACACATCAATTCTCAAAATAACGATCATATGAGCAAGTCACCATCGAAGCACGGTGAAGAGATTCGAAGCTCGACTTACCATTTTAGACTATTTCGGACTACGAAATCGGTGCCGATCGTCCTCTGGAGGTGCGCGCGAACTTCGGGAAGAGATAGCGCAGCTTGAGATGGCGTGGATTGATCGGTCGAGTAGCTCACGGTCCGAGCTCCGGCGAACGACAATGGCGCTCGTGAAACTCTCTCTCTCTTCCTTTTCTCTCTTTCTCTCTCTATTCCGTTATCGTGCGATCACAATGAGCCCCGCTTGTTCGCGAAGCTTCCCCACCTTTTATACCAACTTTGAAATTTGGCGCGTTGGGGAAGGGCTTCGCCGACCCTCTCACATGTGCCCCCACGTGCAATTGGGTCCTCGGACGGCGACAGTAATCACTTGAGGTTCCATCCAGGTCCGTTAGGCCTTCCGTCGAACTCAAACGAGCACAAATTTCACGTGGTTTCAAGAATGTTGACTTTTTCGTGAGCCGAGACTTTGACCGGCCGCTCCGACGTGTTCCAGCGGTCATTGGTCGTGATTCCGGTGGTGATCGACACGTCCTGGACTTGACAAACAAAACGCCTCCCCAAGCTTGCTCAATTATAGTCGAATGGTCATCCAATTTGATCGTCAAACTTCGGCCTTCAAACTTGCAAAATGGTGCGAGCTTGAGGAGGAAGACGACACTGTTTGGACCGGTTTAACGAGTCCGATCGACGGTCAAACTAGTATGAACCAGTCCCGACTTCCAGTTTTCAAAATTAATCAAAATCCGCGGGGAATTCTTACAATTAAACCTCAAAATTGAACTTATGGGCCTAAACATTACTAGAAACGTAATTTTGCCCAAAAGTTTTCACCAATTTTCTATAAAAACCCCAAATTTTTCTAAAATTGGAAATTGGGAAAAAGCTTAATTGAGCGCCTAAATGATCAAATTGGATCAAATTACCCCCGCCAATCGATTTAGGACATATGAAAACCTTAGGAGGTAGTACAATTTTACCATGAAAGTCCCCGGATTAAAAGTAATTTCAAAAATTAAAAATCCCATGAACTAAATTGCAAAGAATAATTGGGTATTTTGTCCAATCCATGCAATTCGTGTAATTGAGGGTGAAATTGATCAAATTGAAGTTGCAGAGGACTGAAATTGAATGTCTTAACTCAGGATATGCAAAGTTTGCAAATAAAAAGACTCACATTGCATTTTTTAGGCAAATTTAACCCTCGGTGTTGTGAAGAAACACCTAAAATTGAATTCACTTTTTAATCTTTCTTGTGGTCAATATGAAAAGGGAATTAAAATAAAAATATGGAACATATTTCTATATTTGTTTGACATCGGGAAGTATTTTTTGTGAAATTTCTTATATTTTTCTATTTTCCAAAAATAAAAAAAATGCGAAACATATGAAAAAACAAAATTGTTCAAAAATGGTTCCTTATGCTTGGCCAAGGCTTCCAAACTTGATTTTCCAATTTTTCGACTTTTTATGAATTTTGTGAAGTTTTATTAAATAAAACTAAAAAAACTTGATCGAAAAGTTAGGTGTCAACACCGACCATTCAATAGATTTTTCAATCATACCCGCAAAATATGATTGGTGGCAACTCAAATGGCGCGTACACTATGCACACGTCACCCGGCCACACTAAGGTCGACCATGATTTTAATTCTTTTGCCTTTCCTACTAATGCAACTTGTGTAACGTGCCTTGGCAGGGTCCTACGTCCGAAATCCACACCTCCAATGAGCGCTAGATGACGAATAGCCCATTAACCCTTTTCTCGAGTGAGAGCCAGAGGAGGACGGTTGCGACGGACTAGCGACTCCGCTGGGGATATTTAGAGGATTTTGGCCGATTAAAAAGCTAAGTGTTTTCTAACCTTATCTTTTGCAGATGCTCTAGAAGGTGAGGTAAGTCCCCAAATAAAATGTCTTAAATGTTGGTGCAGATTGGGAGTTATAAGGGGTGGTGTCTTTGTTGACTATATTTTTGAATAATAAAAAAATAAAATGATCGGACGATGGGGATGGTGCTACGTGTGTTGATCTGGTCTTTTTCAAAAATAATTTTTTTACGAAATATAATAGATTTTTTGAAAATAAAAATAATATATTGATCGGAAGGTTGAGAATTAGTTTCTTTGTTTGATCGTGATCGTAGGTTTAGTATGCACGGTTATGAATTAGTCTTTTTGTTTGATCTCGACCGTTCGTTTTAGTATGTCAACCGAACGGCTTAGGATTAATCGTCGCTCGATCTAAACAATTGATTTAGGTAATCTGATTCGGAGGCTGAAATGCGGCCACGTGGTTGAATAAGAACCGTAGGATTAGATATTATATTTTTTTAATATTTTGATAATAATTTTAAAATTCAAAAAATTAGAAAATAGAAAATAAAAATAGGTACGACGCCATTTTGTGATCATGCAGGTTCGGGCGCGGGTCGGACCAAGTTGACCCGTCCGTTGACCGGGTTAACCCGGTCTGGTTTGTTTCTTAAATTAATTAAAAAAATCAATAAAAATATAAAAAATTCTAAAATTCTAAAAAACTTAGAAAAAATGAGGAAAAATTCTAATTTTTTTTTAAAATCACAAAAAATGAAAAATGACCACATTCCACTAGCTTGACCCTAAATTGTGATATTTGGGTTCTTAAGCCTTCCCAAATGATCGTTTTACCTTTCTAGGCATTTGGCTATCACATTTTCTAAACCAACCCTCGGGTTTTAATTGACTATTTTCTAAGCCTATATGGCTCTATTAGGCTTGCCATGTTGATCCGATTGATTATTTGGATGCGATTTATCCTCACATGTCATTGATTTCTTGACATGACATCTAATTTTTTGACTGTTTTTGTTAGGATAGAATTTTCCCAAGCCGCATGATACCCATAGGTCGTTAGAGCCTACCTCACCTCATTGATCATCTATATGAATTTGTAGGTTGGCAAAACACTCAAGCTGATACCGAAAGGGCTTCGATGGTACTCTTGACGTAACAAAATCCCCGAACCCATTTCTCTAGTTTTCGGAAAATTGATTGGTTACTCTAGACCATTCGATAGGGTTTTCCAATCATACCCTCCAAAAAATGATTGGTGGTGACTCCAATGGCACGTACACTACGTACATGTGACTCGACCACACTAAGGTCAACCTCGATTTTAATTCTTTTTCCTTTCCCGTCGTTGCTACTTGGGTAACGGGCCTTGGGAGGGGCCCGCGTCCGAAATCCACACCGCCGATGAGCGCTAGACGACGGACAGCCTAGTAACCCCCTTCTCACGCGAGAGCCCGAGGAAGAGGGTCGCGATAGGTTAGCCGTTTGAAAATTTAGGAGTTGGTGTCATTGGGAGTAAATTTGATGAGTTTGGGTGGGATAAGCCCTATGTCCTACATCTTAGCCTATGTCAAGTATATTATTCCATCCACGTTCCTTCGACACAATAAAAGAAAAGGCTTCACCCCATGAACTTAAATATGGAACATAATCCATCATAAACACAAAAGTGTCCTATTTATCTCTCAAAAGAAACATAGTCAATCTAGAACAAGGTCGAAATAGAGACTAAGGGTGGATTTGTTTCACAAAAAACTCCATGAAAAATGGAAATCATTTTCCGAAAATCATTTTATAGGAAAACAGTAGTTTTCCTTTATTTTGGTGATATGTGATCGAAAATATTTTCTAGTGTTTGGTTCGCATTTGAAAAATGATTTCAACCTCTTGACATTTTATATTTTACATTCTTTTTTTTTCTCTTCCTTCTTCCTTCTTTCTCCACTGTGGCGGCCATGGACCCTTGGCCGCCACAATGGAGGAACAAACAAGAAACAAAGAAAAACAAAAGAACATTAAAAAAATATGAAAATATTAAAACATTGAAAATTATAATATTAAAATATTTAAAAACTCGAGAGGAAAAAATTCAGAAAGTGTTTTCACCTCTTTAGATTTAGGATTACACTTTTCTAATTTTTTGCATGAATTTCTGTTGACCGAAAAATGCTTTCTATTGGCTAAGTTATTTAAGTTATTTTAGGCAAACCAAACGGGTAAAAGTCCGAAAAACTAATTTTGAGAAAACAGTTTTCCGAAAACAAAGGCATCCTAAAGGAAAAATTTATCATAAAGAAAAATGCCTTCTGAGAAATTATTTTTTAGAAAAATAGTTAGTTTTCATTTATTTGGTGATAAGATATTTTTTGGTGTTTGGATCTCATTTGAAAAATGATTTCAATCTTATCACTTATCTTAGGCAAAAAAAAAAATTGAATTTTCAAATGTTTTTTTGTATATTTTTTTTCTTTTTCCTTCTTCCTCCATCACGATATTCCTTCTTCCTCCATCGCGATCGGCTGACGACGGCCATGGGCGAGCTCTTTACGAGGAATCCAATTTGATTTATCTTGAGCGGGAAAGAGAGAGAGAGGACTTCAGTTAAATTAATGTTGCATCACACGACGATGCTTGTTGCAATTTCCAGTTATAGAGTGACAACATGTCAGGAGAACACAGCCTGCATCGTACGTGGCTTTTTGTTGAGGCAAACATCTTATGGGTTTTTTTTTTGTTTTCACGGTATATTCGTTAAATGTCCAATCTTTTTATTTGGATTCTAAATATTTTGCAAAACAAAATATGAGCTGCTTATTTTAGTTTATTTTCAACTTTTGTTAATTGCAAACACGATGGGTTTATATTAAACTAATGTTGTTGTTCATGCATTGTGTGGCTTTTCATTTTTTTTACTCTTTATTAAAATGTGCTTAATAATAAAAAAATTTATTTCGTGCTCTTTCATATTGAACTTGTATGAAATTGATACTAAAAAATATTATTATGTGCAGTTGACATAGATTTACTATCTATTCTATGAAAGATTGTCATTTTAAATCTTTTAAAGCATATCTATCCATAACGTAATTCTTTTAGATAGTCAATTTTTTTTATCAAATACATAGTCAATTTCACTATATCAAAAAAGAAATTATTATATACAATTAGATTTTCGTATTTGACATGGAGACTTGAAAATTCTTTTAAAATGTTTCGCTTTCCTTAGCAAAATCCTTAAAATTTCATTATGAGGTGAACTTTATATGAATTGAAACCAAACAGCGGAGATAAACCCGTGATCTGTGAGAGTTCAAAAGTAATTTATACTAAGAATCGCAAGAAAAACAATCGAGATCAAAATCTACCAGGTATGGAGCTCGAAAATGTCAATAATGACATTTACCTTTTTCGGTCACGAAACTCAATGCTGCGGGGTTGAGGACGATCTTTGAAGTGTCAAGAAGCTAGAAAAGGTGATTTGGAAGCTCAACAATGTCTGGATTGACCGGAAAGCGAGCTCGAAGTTTTAGGCTCGAGGTCCTCCAATGGTGTTTTTGCGAGCTCATAGAGGGTTTTTTTACCTTCTCTCTCTGAGTCTGTTGTCATTGTAACTGAATCCAAAAACTCTCCCCTCCGTCGAATCCCACGCCTGCATGAAATTATCCAAAATTTTCCTATCTCCTGCATATCTAACGAACAGTGCCAGTCACTGTGCAAGTGATGGCACATGCTAATAGTCAATTATCGTCGAACGGCGATGGGTAATTCTGACATCTGTTTGGTAATCTGGCATGTACAAAATGGGCATGAATTTGGCATCTCTCTTTCCAAACTTGCATTTGCCCTTTAGAGTGGGATTTTGGGGAAGATGGCCAGTCGGGTTAGTAGGTCGGACACGCACCAATTTCATCCAATTAGGCTGAAAAATGACAAAATTTTGTAAAATTAAAGCTAGCATTGGATTCTACAGCATGTGTATTATCTAAGAACAACAATTTCGAGTCAAATTGTTTTAGTTTTATGCAAAACCCTCAATTTTAAGTTTGACTCGAAAATAATTTTTGAATAATTGGCCCCTTTAATTATCAAACTGAATGAAACTGAACACACCAATATTCTTAGAATGATGAAAAACGTAGGTTCATGGTCTTAAATCTGAATGAAATTATCTAAAAAAGGATAAATTACACTTAGAGTGAAAATCATGGACTAAATTGAAAATAAAAAGTGCAATTAAGTCCTTTTGCCAAAATTACTCAATTCCAAAATAAGTAAACCGAAATGAAATATGAGGCATTAGAGATAAATGTCATGACTTGGAAAAAGTGAAAACAAAATAAAAGGACTCAAAAATGTAATTTTTTTGCTCAATTTGAGTTTCTGATTATGAACACTCTTGTGACCCCAAATTGAATTTTCAAAGTTTTAAATGGCCAAAATGAAAAGGGAATTAATATAAAAACACTAGCTATTTTTTTCATATTTTTGTGGCAAAAAATTCTACTTGTTTTCTATTTTTTTGGTTTCTTTTCTAATTCAATGAAATTTTAAAAATTCAAGAAAAAATGAAACATATTTTTTTGCTCAAAATTTGTTCAAAAATTCTATTCTTTTTCTATTAGTCGTCTTGCCCCAATCAGCGATCTAATAGGTAATCTAGGGGAAAGGGTTAGAGATTCTAGTTGCCTTAGGTCCTAAGCAAAGGGAAATTAGAGTTGAATCATTGTCAAAATACTTGAAGCGACAGGTCTTGCTTCCTTGTACTACTCGAACCACCCTTCACAAGTTCCCACTTCAATCTTGTGATGCCTTAGAATTTCGATGTCCGTAAGATAACTCAATTCAATTTAAGGATTAGTGTGAATTCCAGTTTGCTATATAAAATTTGAATTTTAAGGATTTAAATGACAATGGTTGGATTTCGCTAGTGACTTTGGTCAATTTAGATTAGGCTTCAATAGTTTAGTCGTTACACAATAGATTTAGAACTCTAATGCCCGAGCCGAACCCCCGACCGAAACCTAGCTATAAAAAGAACAAAATACTCTCCATTGATTGAGTCAAATGTCCAACTAGTCCTAAAAAATCAAATGACTAAAATGCCTCTCATTCATCCACTAAAAGCTAAGAAAATTCAAATGTGAGGTGACACTTGGTGGACCCCACTAGTCAAGTCTCTCACCCACTAATTACATCTCTCTCCCGCTTAAGTCAAATAGCTCTTCTCTCTCTTCTTTCCCTCTCTCGTTCTCTCTCTCTCTCTCTTCCCCTCCTTCCCTCTCATACCTCACTCCACCCGACCTCCCTCCTCCTTGTAGCTATAGTTGCCCTAGCTAACCACCATCTACACCGGCTTACCATCGTAGTCCTACCATAGCAGCACGTCGAGCCGCCATCGTCGCTCGACCGCCGGCTAGCCACCAAACTATTTCCCCCTCGCCACCTAAACCTAACCAACCCCAGGTGACCTCTGCGCCCTCTCCCTCTCGGTCTCCACTTCCCGCTACCGTAGGCGCCACTGTCCGGCCGCTCCTCGGCTGCCCTATTGTGCCTTAACCAGCCCGTAACCGGCTCGTCACCTTGATGTCAACGACCCCCACTCCACTTCGCTTCTCTTTCTTGCCCGACACCTCCGCAGCTCCATTTCGCCATCCTCCGCCCTTCGTTGTCCCCATTGTTCCACCGCACTCGTTAGTCCTCCGCTCCCACGGGCATCACCTCGCTACTTCCCTATCCCGATCGACCACCCCCGCCCCGAAGCCCTCCTAGCTTAACCCACAACCCCGTGAGTCTTGCCAACCTCTTTGCCTGTCGTCCCAAGCCACCCGAGAGCCTCAACCACCGCCGGTGAATCCCATGGCCTCGTGGACCCGAGAGCCGTAGCTGTGTCGCCATGTGCTCCATTGCCACTGTTGACCTAAGAGTCGTTCTTTGCCGCCGCCGCCACCGTCGTTTCAAGTCATTAAATTGTAAGTTAATTCCTAACTCATGGTTAGGCCGTTAATTACACCGAGGATTAGTTTAATTAGTGCAATAGAGTGTTTAGGTAGATTAATTATGGTCGATTTAGTTAGAAACTGGATTTAGGATAAATGGCCACAATTAAATAAGTCAAACTAGTTAGTTAGGTGAACTATAGTTAGTTGGTGGTTAGACCGAATTGTTTGATTGGCTGCTATTGTTTGATCGCGAGTGAGCGATAAGTTAGATCCGAGCAGACGATTAATTGTTTGATGGATTGGAATTATATCGGCTAGATTTTATGAAATCCGAATTAATAATTACAGTCAAATTAATTAAATATGTTGATTAATTGTTATGATCGATTGCTTGATTGGATGCAATGGTTGGCTCCTGAGTGTTATGAGTGAATTTGTGGGTCTCGGTCACCCTGTATCATATGTAAAGTCTAGTTGATAAACCGTGTATTCATATGACGGCGTGTGTAATCAAATCGCATGTTTTAACATGAAAGCGGCCTTGGGCTGAATCTTTGAGCATAACTCGTATGAGCATTCGACTAATTCCAAGGATAAAGATGCTAAAGTATTTAATATTCAACTCACAAAGAGGAATTCTCATTCATTTATCAGATATATTCTTACAATGTAAACGACTCCTCAATTAATAGAAGGACTAAGATAAAGCAAAAAGGAAATAAAAATAATGATTTTCGTTCACCAGCCTTGTATAGCTAATAACAACCCTAAAAGATACATTAATATCAAGGCAAATAACTCGAATTTGCGTCACATTGATATGTTATTGGTTTGCCATCAAATCAGCAAGTAATCAATAAGACAAGGCTTGAAATCAACAATCAATCACAACTTCATTGGTTTGCCATCAAATCAGCAAGTAATCAATCAACAATCAATCATATCTTGAATATGCCTTTGAATCTTCAATCAATCGATCAACAATCAATTTGGTGAATCGCCATGGAATCGATAATTTTATTAGCAAGGAAAGAATCAATACTTCTTAGTCAGCATTTTGATCATCGAAAAATCAGATGCTCTTGCATCATTAGTTGGATGAATAAATGAGAATAGATTGAGCTTGTGAGTTAATTGATAGAGCTTGATACGCCCGTATCAGTATATTTCTAAATGTTTAACTTCTCAGCAAGTAAAAGCGAGAACACCTTAAAAGGGCAGGAATGTTGAAACCCTTGGAAATTCCCTAGTGGAAATGGGAACATATCACTATGGATATCATACAATGGTTGTTGAGGACTTCAAATAGGCATGACTCAATTTGGGTTGTAATTAACCGCTTAACTAAATCCATTCACTTCCTAGCCGTGAAACAAATTATTCCTTGGAGAAACCGGCGAACCCATATGTTCAGCATATAGTAAGGCTGCATGGAGTTCCTGTAAGCATCACCTCGAACAAAGATCCAAGATTTACGGCGAAGTTCTAGAAGGGTCTTCAAGATGCTTTAGGAACCAAACATCAATTTAGTATGGCCTTTCACCCTCAAATGGATGGGCGGACGATAAAGAGTTATACAAATCTTAGAGGATATGCTACGAGCATGTATGTTGGACTTTAGGGGTAACTAGGATGAAAGGTTACACTTGGCGAAATTTGCTTATAACAACAGCTATCAGCAAAGTATCGACATGGCACCATTTGAAGCATTGTATGGACCGAGGAGTAGGACGCATATATGTTGGGATGAAGTGGGAGAACGCAAAATGATGGGACCAGAATTGGTGCAAGTTACAACTAAGGCAATACAAGTAGTACGAGATTAGCTTAAAAGCGCCCAAAGTCGTCAAAAAGTTACGCCGATAAACGTCGAAGGCCTCTTGAATTCACGGTTAGCGATCATGTGTTCCTGAAGGTCTCGCCAATAAAATGCATATCGAGATTCTAAAAGAAGGGAAAATTAAGTCCCCGATATGTTGCGCCTTTTGAGATCCTAGAAAGGGTATGAGATATGGCCTACCGGGTAGACTTGCCACTGAAGTTATCAAACATACATGATGTATTTCATGTTTCTATGTTAAGCAAATACCAACTTGACCCCGACCATGTGTTGTTTTATGAGACCATAGAAGTAGACGAAAAAGTCAAGTATGTAGAGGAACCAAGTACAAGTTTTAAACCGTAAGGAGCAAGTCTTAAGGAGCAGAGTCATCCTATTGGTAAAAGTATTGTGGCAATATCATGGCGTGGAGGAGGCTACTTGGGAACTTGAAGAATCAATGAAATAGCGGTACCCTCATTTGTTTGAATTACAAGCTGAGCTTTTGACTCTTGACTAGACATGCCGCATTTTCACCGCAATGCTTTCTTCTCCATCATGTCAATTCAAGTACAAAATTACACGGCCATCTGTTGGCTCATTTCTATAGTTGACTTGACATTGCAGTATCTCCTTTATAAACTCCCCGAGAAATTACTACTAGGGGAGGAATCAAGAACTGTTTTATAAGCGAGGCGTGGCGATTCTTGCTAATACACCAATAGGCTCTTCGTATGGAAGAGCTTTTTCGACTTGCCTCCAACCTCGTAACCATAATTCCAATTTCGAGGAAGAAATTTTATAAGGTGGAGGAAAACTGTGACAACCCACTTCCAACAATTTCTTGAATGGTCAAGGAGGACCGAGATGGGTCGAAAGCTGATTTATGAAGAAAGAGTATGAAGAATCGACTGCACGAAATTAGGGTCATTGTGGTCGAGCAATTTGGATTTGAAGTGACCAGTTTCACGAGCAAGGACTTCGTGGGATTTTAAGAGCTAGTTAAAAAAAATGACCAATGTCGATGATATATGTCGCGTATCCGACCTTCACCAGCCCTTAGTTGGACTAATGAGGTAATGTGCCAATTTGAGGACTAAGGAAATAATAACGTGCAATTGGTCACCCTGTGATTTTCTTCTCTCTTGCATGAAAACGCACGCAAGATTGGGCAAATGAAGGGTCATTAACCCAAGATTATGGCAAGTGGTAAGTTGAAAGGTCACTAATTCCAGATTTTGAAAAGTGGTGCAAGAGGAGGAAGATTGAAGGTGCAAGCTTAAGGGTTGATGACAAATGGCTTAAACTAACAAAAAATCTTTGCATGCAAGCTGCAACTTGTTAATCTTGACATCACATCAATCCTCCCCTCCCATCACTATATATACCTACATTTAGGGTGAAGGAAGGTTTTTGGCCACTTCATCTACCTCATTTCCGTCGACTAACAGCGGTAGGAGGACACTTCATGTTGGTCCAGCAACGACAAAGGACGAAGAGGACGCGGTGAATGGTGGATTACTTCGGGTTAAAAGGCAAGAAACTCTTCCAATTTCCTCGTGTAGTCTTGATATTCATAGGTTAGAGGAATTTGGTTGGAGATTGGGTTTGTTCGCCTTGCAAACAGAGAGGACAGCCGAGTGAATTCTAGTTCTAGATGGTGTAGCTAGGAGCTTTATAACTCGAAATGCAAAAGGTGAGTTCGCTTAGGGTGTACATGACCAAGGATGAAGTGTGAGAGGGTAATCGGGTTACAGGAACCTGTGGACCAGGAATTGTGATGATAGGTGATTTTCTATGAGAATTGCTTTAGTAAAAGAAGGAGACTAAAGCATGTAGGGTTTGGGTAGGCCCATGAACTAGTGAGATATTAGAAAGATAACGAGACTTAGTAGGACTTAATGTACTTGCGGTTGAGTGTTAATTTCAGAACAAGGAACGAGGTTTAAGTGATTATTGTTCTTAGTGAATGGAAGCTCTATAATTCGAGAAAAAAAAAGGAAGGAGAGGGCGGAGCTCACCCTGCTATAGTCTATTCGGTTACCACATGAAGTCCAACAAATATGATTCTAAAAAAGTCATTCTCAATTCCATGTTATCTGTTTAAATATACTTAATTCAAGATAATATGCTTGTGTACTAGCCTAGCTTAATGATGCTTCCAAGGACTACTAGTTGAGCTATCAATAAGAATGAATGTCTAAGAATTAGATTGTGACCAAAATAGACTTGTATGTTGCGTGCCTGATAGACTTGTACTGATCATGTTGCGTGTCAACAAGTGTGAGAAGCTGTTCCACTAAAGTATTTTCCATCACGTCATGGCATGACATGTCATGTGAGCTCACTATTATGTTGGGAATGAATGTGGGACACCCTAAGCGGTGTGTGGGGAATGCTATAGCGGATGTCCGTAGAGCCTTCGGAGTAGAGGGTTGCAAATGGAGCCTCGGAGTAGAGGGTTATAAAGTTGGATCAACCTCGGGTTGATGGCAAATGGCGCATCCGGTGGAGATACACAAGCATGCACTATTTGCATATTATCCTTGTACTTGCTCGGTTGTGCGAGAGGTTGCTCCATGATGTGTGAGCCAGTTATGTGTACCAAATTAAAAATTAGAATCAAACCTTGTGGTAATCCATTGGGCTTTGCATAAGTTTATATTTTGTAGTTCAAGGCGTGTAGTGTCGATAGTATAGGTTAGGGACGATACAATTGGAAGTTTTTCTTGCTAAACATTGTGCTCACCCACGTTGTGGTTTATTTTCAGATTAGCATTAATGGCAACAGCCCCAATTAGACGTTATGGTGTCCCTGTTGATTACGTAGTCGAGTACCATGATTTAGTGCATTTAGATGTTTCGCATATAGGGCTGGTCATGTATATCTCTACACTATAGGTAGATGAGGGAGCTACGTTAGGAGTGGTTTCGTATCGTTGGTATGCTTTGTACATACGTGTGGAGGAGCAGCTAGTAGGACCATTTCCCAAGCATGTTTTTGACGAGCCCACGGAGCCGTTTGCACCTGTTGACCCGGTTGAGGAGGAGGAACCGACTGAGGAGAAGCTGTCCATGACCAACCCATCCGAGGACTGAAAATTTGGAGCTCGATCTACTGACTCATTTTAAAGTTGGCGACTTTTGTTTATATGAGGAGTAGATACCTTATGACTATCCCAGTCCGTCGACTAATTTGGGATACTAGTACTCAAGCAATATGTATATATATCCATATGATCTTTTGGTGAACAGCTATAGCAATGTTAACCTTTTGCTGTTTCCCTTTATCCTTAATCTAAGTCGTGATTTGCATTATTTTAATCTGACTTGATTAGGTTCGGTTCGGTTTTGGGGCTTAAAGATCAAGAGTAATACATATGCATGTCTACAACTAAACCTATTAATAAAGAGAAAACTTATATACGATATATGTGGTGACCCGAGACACCACATGCGGATTCATTACTCATAAAACCACCAAAGTCAGCCATAATAAGGATCTTCATGCTTAAAAGAAAATACACTTCAAATACAAGCAACAGAGCTCGATACCAATTGTTAGGACTGACAATGCAACTTAGAGGGGGCTAAATAGGTTGATGAAGCTTTTACAGATTTTGTGGAAAACCAAAGGTAGTTTGAAGAAGATTGGCTGAGCAAATGTTTTGTAGAATAGTATCCGGGTGTTTGCAAGCAGAGATATAAGCTAGAAAAGATTACTACACCGGATACATAGTGGTTCGGCTTACACTAAGCTCACGTCCACTCTACACAACTAACAACCACAGCATAGGCTGGAATGCACTAGTAAACCGCCTCATAAGTTACAAATAATAAGTGAGCTGATCTTTCACACGATAGATCACACTATCTTGATATTGCCTCACTACTCTCATATGTACACTTGTATTTGCATGAATACGAGCAACAATAGATCACAAGATCTTTCAATCAACATAAGCTTTTTAACTAAAACAAATTCTAGAGCAACAATGGATATTCAATCAATTTGTATTCACTCTTCTTGCTTTTGGTCTTCACAACCTCCTCCTTTTATAGGCCTTAGCAAACTAGTCGTTGGAGCACATCTAGAGGAGCAAAAGAGCCGTTAGAGGTTGGTAAAGTAGCTTGTCATTGCGATGGAACTGCTTTTACTTCGTCAAAAAAATTTTTTCCTAAAATAGGTGTTGACTAGCTGTTCCTCGCCAACAGTTCTATACTTTCTCTAACATACTGTTCTCGAGAAGCCAAAAAACTTTCCGTTAGCCATTTCCAACTCGTGCGAGCGACTTTAGCTAATCTTTTCGAAAACATTAGTATGTAGACTTTATACTCATCATTTCTCCTGATTTTTCAAGCTTCGATATCAAACATTATGTCACTAGATCTTTTGAGGACACCGAAGAATGATTTTATGAAAGTACTTCTATCTTTACGCGATTTTTACCCATTGGCCATCTCGTGATCCTTAGCCATGAATGATAAACATCTACACATCAAATGTAAATAAAATACCAAAGGATAGTTTGGAAATCATCAAAATGTTTTATGAGATGTTTCTTCAACACTTGACATTTAGGTTTAGCATGGAGCCGTCCTCCTACCTTAGGCCTAGGGTCTTACTTACCGAGACTCATTCTCACCTTGTCTCCTTTTCAGGCTTATAGATGTGTATGTTCCACCGCATCTACCTTTTGGATATACTATACCATCGACACCTTATTAAGTGAACATAGAGGAGGGGCTCGTGAGATGGGTCCCACATCATAGTAGGGCACATGTGTGGCGACATCAACGGATCGCCGGGGATTCAACTGTGGCAAATAATCCCGTGCCATGGAAAACTGCAAGTTAGGAACAGTCGCGCCGAGTTGCAACGAGGGAGGGAAGCCAATTTATCCCCTCAACCACACTAGTGAAGCTAGGCAACCCCTTACCTAGCCTTACTAGGATATCATGTACATACGACTAGTAAATGAAATATAAATTAGCAAAATTTATGGTGTTTCCTCTTGTTGTATTTTGCTTGTTGAGTTTCGTAGGGATTAAGCTTCCGCTTGTTAACAAAGAAAGGAAAGTAAAAGAAGCGGGTTGAAATGAGGACAACGTGCTTGGGACATCACATGTCCTCCCCCACAGCCCCATGGGGAGTTAAAGCTAATTTTGGTATCAAAGCGGGTTATGCCTAGAGTGATTAGGTGTGCTTGAGTCATGGGTTAGAAATAGGTAACACCAAGTGCATGTGGTTGTTGATTGTGTTATCATTGTTTTTGTTTTTGGTTATGTACTAACAATGGCGGTGATGTAGAAACTCCCTCTATAGCAAACCGTTTGACCATAAAACACCGTGAGTACCTGAGGAAAGCAAACACAAAACCCCTCAATTGTGCGGAATTCTGCAAGCCTTAGCCTAAATTGGAAGCTTCATGGAGCAATAGGTGCAACATTAAGTAGCAAATGCTACCGGAAATGCCTCGACGTTCCGGAGTGGAGGTGAAAATGCCAAACATTATATGCAAGGGCTAATTGAACAATTTTTGAGGTTACGAGCTCTAAAGTTCGCTGGAAATGGAAATCCTGACAAATCTGAATTATGAATCGATGAACTTGAGAAGATATTCTCATTCTTGGAGTGTTTAGATGCTGATCGTGTAGCTCGGCAGAGTACCAGTTACAAGGCAACGCTAGTCACTGGTGGAAGATGACTAATGGAATAGTATTCCATACTGGTTCCATGATGGCCTAAAATGCTTTTGTTAAGACCTTCTATGAAAAATACTTTTCGGAGTGCACTCATGATAGGAATATGATGGAGTTCATGCAGCTGTAATCGAACGACAAGACGGTAGGTCAATACAAATCAAAATTCGCTGAGCTGTCAAGGTATGCACCCATGCTAGTTGTAGATCCCATGGCAAAAGAAAATCGGTTTCAAGATGATTATGCTACGACATTCAGAACTAAGTGGAATCATTAAATCTCAAAGATTACAACAACCTTTATGCACGTACCCAATTAATAAAAATGTGCGCTACGCAGCACGTGGCAGCCACGGCCAACCAGAAGAGATCTTATCGCCAGGTCCTTCACCATGAAGGGAGGCCTAACGGAGAACAGTCCTTTACCCCAAACAAGAAAAGGAAGGGACCTAGAGTTGTTCAAAATGAAGATGATCGCTTTTGCGAAAAATAAAACGGCGATGCTCCGCATAGAGTCCAAACGGGAGCTTGCTTTAGATGTGGCCAATAGGGTCATAAGGTGAAAGATTGTCTACGGCAACCACCGTAGGTAAGACAGCCACTACAAGCGGCAACACAGCCAGGAAATCTTCAATGATCGCAGCCCAAGGAGGAATTTATGCAATTACTTAAGACAAAGCAGGAAATGCCAAAATTGCCGATCTAAACCATACTTAAAAGGGAACTAGAGACACCTTGAGATCACTTCCTATTCTTTAGCTCGATAATATGTGGAAACGAAGTGGTCCGGGGTGATAGTCACAAGATCAATAGTCAAACCAATGGTGTACAAGTAATAAGAATAAAACACTTTTGCTACACTGTATGGCAATCTTAGAATTGGTTAGATAATACTAAAGTCGTCATGGAAGCCGAAGGGAATAAAGGATATCGTGGTCTTAATACCGGGGTAGTACAATACACCTTTATCAAGTTTGTCTACAACCATAGTTTTCAATAAAACATCATAAGAACTCCATTTGAGGCATCATATCGAAAAAGGCTTGCAAGATTCTTGTCTATTGGGATGAATACGGGGAAAAGAAACTCACATGCCCAAAAATAGTTCAAATAACTATGTAGGCTAAATAAACCGATTAGGAATCGCCTACGTACTGAAAGCTAACAGAGGAACCATGTTAACAAACGATAGAAACCACTAAAGTTCCAGGTAGGCGACCATGTCTTTTCTAAAGGTGCCACTCGTGATAGGCATGTCACAATTCGGGAGGAAAGGTGAAAGGTGCATATGACCTATTAAGATCCTGGAGAGGATCAGAGGAATTTGCACATAAATTGGCATCACTATCGAAATTAACCAACAGCCATGACGTAAGTCACGTCTCGATATTGGGAGATACAGACTGGATCCAACACGTATATTGAACTTCAATACTATCGAGGTTAACGATAGAATAGTATACACTAAATAGCTAATGCGGATCAAAGATAGAAAAGAGCAATTTCTATGGCATAAAGCACTCCCTTAATAAAGATCCTTTGGTAGTACCCTAATATAGAAAATGGGAATATGGGAGAGCGAGAAAACAACGAAGTGCAGGTAACCGTATTTATTATAGAAACCAAGTACGTCGAAAATTTCGATGACGAAATTTTATAAGGGGAGAGAGTTGTGACACCCTAGATCTTAGGGGTATATTGAACATAGGCAATGAATATCTTATAGCTTGGAATCATAGGAGATTGGGGTTTATAGTAGTTCACCAACCATAGGGACCCGCCTAAGAGTGAATCATGGTCCAGTTAGGTGTTCATCTCGTGCATCAACTATGGATGATCCCTTGGCCAAGGATTGATTCATGGATCGCTTGCAATGCGTTAACATACAAGCTAATCATGGATTTGCGCCAAAGGATTGAGTGTCACCGGAACCTCGTATCGAACACGCACCAGCCATGGACTGATCACCCTTGATTGTGTAACATGGCGTTGGAGGATTACGGATTGAGATAAGCCAATCCCGCATCAATTGCAATTGTTCATGAAAGGCTATCTCGATTGTGTTCGATGGAAAGCTTAGTTTTGGATCGGATAATTCGACATTAAACTAAGCAAGATGTGGATACACTTGGCCTCGGCAATGATCGAACATGCCCAAGGCACGCCATACCATAGAGCTGTTGTGCTACTTGGGGCGCTCGGTCGTGCATACCAGTATACCACCCGCTTCACCGCTAGGGCTCGGTTGAGAATCAGCTATGCTTGGCGATCAAGAAACTCGATCCGGCTTTGATTGAGACGAGCGTTAACATTTATGACGAGTCCATATAAGCTTCCCCGTTCATTGACAAGCGGCGCTTATGACCTTCTGCCACTTCATTAGCATAAGATTTGAGAAAGACTATAATGATTACCAAATTGAAAGATCAGGAAATCTTTGATAATCATTAGCAAATCTTTAACCGGTCAGTACGGTTTCCTAAGTAGATTACAGGATCTTTCACCCATGTCATTAGAATGCACAAATTACCATTCGCGGCAATCTTGAGATAATCTAGCCATCTTAGGTAGAATACTAATTAGAGACACCGGTCATGCCGATCACGAACTTAATCGTGATCCATAATGTCCCGACCTTGTTCGATGGAATTAGTCACGTGTTAGTTACACTCAACAATGGCGACCAAACCCGACCCCGGGGTTTGGGCGACGCCAATTGCGCCCGTGAGTGTGTCGTCAATCATTCTTTGAGAAAGTCTAGGAATATGATCATATTAGCCTTTATTAATACCATTAGAAAAACCTAATTGTCATTAGAAATAGATCAAGTCATCAAGAAGCATTCTTGAACCTTCTAGAAAGGGGACACCTAAGGAGGATATGTGTCAAGAAGAGAGATACTTTACATTTCGGCTAGATAAGTGTCTTGCTACTCTGCTACACACACGGTTTCCCACAAAGATTTTGTAATATTTGACTGGTCAAACCAAGATCTTTGACCATTGACCAAATCTTTGATCGAGTCAAAGAGAATCTTCCATAATGATTACCATAATCTTTGAATAGTCAAACCTTGATTACGACGACTACTCGGCAGGGGCTAGGTGGCACACATATGTCACAAAAGGAAGAACTTGTAGCCTAAGCCATATAAGTGTTCGTCTATTAGAGAATTCTAGAATCTAACCTCTCTAGGTGGCAACATATGATTGGGCTAGGTAGAAAGTAGATAAGGACAAAACCAACTTAGAGAACAAATCAGCAAATAAATACAAAACTCGACTTAGAAAACAAGTCGGCAAGGTTATAAATGGAACATGAGCCCCCTTGAACACCTACGGTTCACACGCCACTCTCCCTATTCTCTATCGCGGCCCACGCTTCACCGCTACAACCAACTACCACCCTTGCACGCCGAACCACCAGCCACCAACACACCATCATCGGCATCTCACCATCATCGCCATCTCTCTTTAATATTATTACATTAATTTTGTCAAAGCAAAGGTAACTAGACTTCTAGTCCTTTGATAGGGTGAATTGAGCTTCTGTTTGGTTTATGTACTTGCATGAGAATGGTTGTGCATATGCTTCGTTTACTCATGGCCCGTCGCCTATGGTGGCGGGGTTACTAATACCGATTACTACCTCAATTAAGGCTTAATGATACCGCCTCATTCTAGGGTTACTATTCTTAATTACTCACATCTGATTACTACCTCAATCGAGGATTACCATTACTAATTCTGCCTTATGCGAGGGCTGGGACGACACTACTTGACCATAAGGCCTGGTGTGGAGCGGGTCGAGTGGAACGATGGAAGAGTCTTTTCGGTCCAAGGATGGGTTGCCCTCAATAGATGCCTCGGTAGGTTTACACCGAGATGCCCATCAAGTGAAAACGGGTGGGCTCGTGAAAGTCCGGGACCTTACTAAACTAAGCTGAACTAATGGATATCTATCGCGACCCTCATCTTCCGATAGCACGGGGGTTAACGAGCCGCACTTCCGATCCGGTTGGCGGTGGATCTTGGCGCGCGGGTCCCTCCCGAGACCCATTTCTTGAATCGCGGTGTGAGGAAATTTAGAAATATCGGGATTGACCTTAGTGTGGTCGAGTGACATGTCAGCGGTGTACGTGCATATGGAGTCGCCACCAATCAATTTTCGGAGGGTATGATCGGAAATTTATGAAGCGGTCGGGAGAAATCGTTCGATTCTACGAAAACCAGAGAAGTGGGTCCGAGGACTTGGTTAAGCCGAGATTTACATCGACACTCTTTCGATTACCGAAGTTGAGTGATTTTCTAACCTAAGAATTCATTCGGACGATATTCAAGGTGATGTAAACTCTAACGATCTAAAGTTGTCATGCAAATGGGAATTTCTATCGTATTAATCACAATCAGAAAATTAAATGCGCAATCATGAGTAATCACAATGAAGTCAATCAATCCAACGAGTATGGCTATGTCTAAGCATAGCCTTATCGGTCCATAGAAAGATCTATTCAAGTTCCGAGATGGTTTGGGAAAGTTTTTGGGGGGGACAAGTGCCCAAAAGGGTAAAATGATCATTCGGAAGGTTTGGGATCCAAAAACCACAAAATAGGATCGGGCCAGTTGAATGTAGCCATTTCCCATTTTTTGTGATTTTTCAAAATTTTTCTAATTTTTTTGGAATTTTTTATTTATTTTTCGAAAATCAATAATTTTTTGGATCTATGTAAAGCGACCCCTGAAATTCAAAATTTTTCGATCCAGACTATAAGAATCCCGAATCAATCTAGACATTTTTTAGAAATTTTTTTGGGAAAATTTGGGAATTTTTATGAATTTTTTATGATTATTATTGATTTTTTTAGATTTCTAGAAACTTTTTATGAATTTTTTATTAAGTTTTCAGACCGGGTCAACCCAGTCAACGCCCCGTCAACCCGACCCCGACTCGTTGGACCTAAACGACACCGTTTCCTATTTATTCTAATTTTTTTTGATTTTTTAAAACATTTTTCTAATATCCGAAAATACTAAAATTAAACGTACAACGGGATTAAACCTGAAATTGATCTCAACCGTTCACTCACTCGCGCCTACATACGCCTCGCCGCACTCGGTCACCTCTCGCCCCATGTACAAAACGACGCCACACTCGACTCTGTACTCTAAACGACGTCGCCCGTTCATTAATCTAAATGGCGCAATTTCCATTTTTTATTTTCGAATTGATAAACGAAATATCAAAAATACAAAAAATCAAATCTAACGGTCCGGAATCAAATTAATCTATTTATCGCGACCACGGATCAAATCCAACTCAGCTTATTCGCGCCTACGGCAGAGCCGGATCGGACGACACCCGTGGACCAATCACAATTCGCCACTTAGGAATTTGACTTGTTGACTCGCCACGTAGACTTCGTCTTCAACCTCTCACCGCCGACTCAACGGACGGCCGAGAACTTCCGAGGACGATCTAATGGTGAAACCTCAACTAAAACTCACGAAACCAATTCCTATCGACTCGCCTTTGATCTCTAGATTAACATACTCAAAAATCAGATAATTTCATCGGTTAAATCATGAGTTATGAACTACGCATAGTCGGTCATTCCGAGTTCTAACATGCAAATTAACACCAAATCGAGCAATTCTTTTATGCATGATCATCCACGGAGGTTCAGAGAACTTACCTCGAGCTTCGATTGAGCTCGCAATGGCTAGAAACGCCTAATCGATACTCGGCCGGACCGCGACGAGTTGGAGGTTCGACTCGGATGATTCGAGCGAAATCAATGCAAAACGGAGATGCAAACGTGGTCAGTGATGTTCGAGGATCAAAACGCACACATCAATTCCGAAAATGATGATCATCTCGAGAAAGTTGCCAACAATGCATAGAGAGGAGATTCGAAGCTCGACTTACCGTTATTGGAGATCTCGAGCTAATTGGACCGGTGCGATCGCTTCTCCTCGGTTCGGGCGAGCTTCCGGTGATGATCCGACGCCCCGATTAAGCCCGGATTGGCTTGACGAGCAGCTCATAGTTTTCGTTCAAGCTCTGCACAATGGCGGACAACGAGAGCTTTTTCCTCTCTCTAGCTCACTCTTTCTCTATTCTCGTTACTTATTGTGACCACGAATGAGCCTCCTCCTTTGATTCGCGAAGCTTCCCATCCTTTTATACCTCTTTTGAAAATTGGCGAGTCGGGAGGAGCTTCGCCGGACTTTCTTTGCACGTGCCCATGCGTGCGAAGAGGTCTAAATGGCGACGGGAACGTAACGGGACTCCGTCCAACTCCGTTTGGCATTCCGATGATTGCAAAATCGGCTTGAACTTGTGCATTCTCGTGAAGGTTGACTTTTTCGGATCACCGTCACTTTGATCGGCTATTCCGCCTTGCTCCGGAGGTCATTAATCGTGACATCGGCGGAAATCAATGCGTCCGGACCCGACGGATAAAACACCTCTCCAAGCTTGTCCGATTATAGCCAATTGGTCGTCCAATTTGATCGTCAAAATTCATCATTCAATCTGCAAAATGGCGTGAGCTCGGGGAAGAAAATGATACTATTTGGACCGGTTCGACCGGTCCAACCAATGGTCGACCGATCCGAGCCGATCCCAACTCGTAATTTTTAAAATTAATCCAAATCTGTTGGGAATTTTTGCAATTAATCCTCAAAATTGAACTCGGGGGCTCAAATACTATCTAGAAATGTAATTTTGTCCAAAATTTTCGATCAATTTCTATGAAAACCCCAAATTTTTCTAAAATTGCAAATTGGGGAAAAGTTCAATTGAGTGCCCAAATGATCAAATTGGATCCAATTACCCCGCCAATCGATTTGAGCATATGAAAACCTTGGGAGGCAGTCCAATTTTATTGTGAAAGTCCCTGGATTAAAAGTAATTTCAAAAATTGGAAATTCCAATGACTAAATTGCAAAGATTTTGGGGATTTTTGCCCAATCCGTACAATTCGCGCAATTGAGGGTGAAATTGGTCAAATTGAAACTGCATAGGATTGAAATTGAATGTCTTGACTCAAAATATGTGAAAGTTGCAAATAAGAAGACTCAAATGGTATTTTTTTGGCGAATTCAACTCTTGGTGTTGTAAAGAAACACCTAAAATTGAATTCAATTCTTAGTTTTTCTTGAGTTAAATATGAAAATTTATTTAAAATAAAAATATGGAACATTTGTCTATATTTTTGTGAGCTCGGGAAGTATTTTTTTGTGAATTTGCTTGTATTTTTCTATTTTCCAAAAATATTTAAAAATCAGAAAAAAATAAAAATTATTTTTTGTTCAAAAATGGTTCCTTATGCTTGGCCAAGGCCACGAAACTTGATTTTTTTAATTTTTTTTGACTTTTTATGGATTTTCTATGAATTTTTATAAAACTAAAAAAACTTGATCAAAAATTTATTTGTCAATAATGCCCCTCTTTGAAAGTAATCTCGATTAGAGATTGCTTTCAAAAACAAGGTGACACCTGAGTCTTTGATTGATTCAATCGGGGAAAAGTTTAAGAAAAACGAGTCTTGACATTCAATTATCTTACCTTTGCCGTTGAAGTTCAAAATTTTTATGGAGAAATTACTTCGGCTCATTCCTAATGTGAGAGAGAAATGAGGAGAGAGAGATTTACCTATGGCTCACCCGTCGGTGATCTAGAGATTGTTGGTCGGAGGTTGATAGGACGAGTGTATAGGATTGCCTCCGAATAGCTCGTAAGGTCCTTTTAGGGAGCGAAGTCCCTCCGATGGCAGTGTCTTTTCGCAGAGATTTGAGGTTTAGAAAGAAGGGTTTACCTTGTAATAAGGGATTTACTTATTTAAAGGAGAATTGGCAATCCTATAGAAAGGAGTTCACCTATTAAAAAGAGATCGGCTATCCTGTAGAAAGAAATTCACCTATTAAAAAAGAATTGGCTATCATGTAGAAAAGAATTCACCTATTAAAAGAGAGTTGGCTATCCTGTAGAAAGGAATTCACCTATTAAAAGAGAATTGGCTATCTTGTAGAAAGGATTTCACCGTTTAAAAGAGAATTGGCTATCCTGTAGAAAGGAGTTCACCATTTAAAAGAGATCGGCTATCCTGTAAAAAGAAATTCACCTATTAAAAAAGAATTGGCTGTCCTGTAGAAATGAATTCACCTATTTAAAGAGAGTTGGCTATCCTATAGAAAGGAGTTCACCAATTTAAAGAGAATTAGC
Organism: Rhodamnia rubescens; assembly: GCA_021437795.1. NCBI lineage: Eukaryota > Viridiplantae > Streptophyta > Magnoliopsida > Myrtales > Myrtaceae > Rhodamnia > Rhodamnia rubescens. The sequence goes on from JAILYA010000035.1 coordinate 1,658,170, forward strand.
TATCATGTGGAAAGGAATTCATCCGTTAAAAGAGAATTGGCTATCCCGTAGAAAGGAGTTTACCATTTAAAAGATTACCTTAATGTCTTCCTTTTGGAATCGACAAAAGCGGTAACAAAGATATTGTTCCAAGGACCTATGATTATTAGGAATCCTTCGGAATCTTAAACTAAACTTCAAATTTAAAAGAGGAGGGTGCCATCTAAGGACCTAGGGTTACTAGAGAACCTACGAAGCCCAAACCCGATTTTCGATTTCAAAAGTTGAGGATGCCATCCGAGGACCTAGGATTACTAGAGAACCTACGAAGCTTGAACCCGATTTTCGGATTTCAAAAATTGAGGGTGCTATCTCGAGGACCTAGGATTACTAGAGAACCTACGGAAGCTCGAACCCGATTTTCGATTTTAAAAGTTTGAGTTCGAAGACCCGGGAGACTAGAAAATTCAAGTTAGTCAGATTTTTAAAAATGTAGTTATTCCGAGGGTTTGGAGACACCAAGGAACCCGCAGAAAATCAACTAAGCATCATTAGAACTACTTTTGGAGCAAAGCAATGGGTTAAGACCCATGAATCATAATGCAGAAAAGGTGATCCTAGATTTTGGGGAAAAACTTAGGAATCCCAATTAAAAGGTTTTCAACCTGTATTTTTGATGGAATCGTATCCAAGCACATTGTCGAATAGCACATATGTTCAAATTTTCACTAGGATGAATTTTGAATATCACGATCCGAGTATTCTTCAAAAGGGTTGTTTTAAAAGATTTCAACAGGATTTCCTTTATCCAAGAGGGCTTCTCACCATTTGGAAAGGCTTTACTCAAAACTCGAATCTACTCACGAAAACCTAACCTTAAGGTTTCGGGATCATTCGAGATGTATACAATCCGATTGATCGGAGAAGGCACTTAAAATGGATCGTAATTTAGGCCAGGTCAAAGATTTATCAAAGGATATTCATCTTAAGGTTAAGAAAGGAATATTCATCAAGAATAACTTTTTCGGGTCTACAAGTCAAGAACCTTGAAGATATGATAAGACAGGATTGCACTTACCTCTTTAAGAGGTAGCTTCTGCGTGATCTCTCGCATCGCCTTGAGACATCTCTTAGATTAGAAACATTTTGGGGATAGGTTGTATCTTGGCTCAAGGTGGGCCTTTAGGAAAGGCCATATTTTCGTAAAGAGAGGTGAACGTGGGTGATCACCTTGATACTTTTACCAGCGAGTTGTTTGTTTTGAGGAAGGTTCATGAATATCTTTCTTCGGTTGACTTCGAGGATTTCCCTCTTTTCTTTGTGATTCTCAAACTTTTCTTTTCCTTTTTTCTCTCATCTCTCTCTTTTTTACGAGAGGATTTCAAATGGGCCTTGGCCTTACTTTTACCAAGCACTTTATTTTTTCTAGCCCTTTTGTCTCTTATCATTTTCTGAATTGAGTGGCTCTTTTCGAGATCGGGATCGAACATTTCCTCCAATTACGCTTTTAAATTATCACTTGGTAATTCTTTTGTCTTGCCCCAAGTATAGGGAGGTGATCACCAACGATGACTTAGAAATGAAGATTAAAGGCTCAAATTGGCTCATCAAAGGATAAAGTGTTTGGGGATATAGAAATGAAGTACTTTTCTTCACTTTGAGGTGTTTCAAGCCTCTGCAAGAAATCACCTGAAGTTATCACAAAAATATTAATGCAGGTTAGCACAATAAAGCCTTACCTTAATCTTTTCTCCAAGGAATCAACCAACGAACCTCCAAATATGCTCCAAGTGTGGGATGGTTCTTCATAGGGTTTTATCTAGAAAAATTTCTCCCTTTTTAGTTCGGAATGGTTGGCAAGGGATATAAGTGTGTATGGAAAATTTTGAAATGAAAGTGCTTTTCATCGTTTCAATCCATGTAATCCCCGCGAACAACCCCTATGTCTCGGGATTAAGCTATTTCTCTCTATCATCTCCACTCATCTCTCAAGTGTATCGGGGACATGTTTGGGGATAAGGTTTGCCTCTTTTCATCTGAAGGGTCATTCTTTTGAAAAGGCCTTTAAAGCATACCTTTTTGTAGGGTCTCGGGACGTTTTCATCAAAATTCCCCTTTTGCGAAAATTTTCGTCACGAAATGTATATCCGGAAGGTGTTTGTTAAATTTCAAAGAGATGTTTCTTTAAAAGGGACATGCAGCTTTACGAGATCAAATATCTTTTCAGTGTTGAGCATGATAACCTCTCTTAATTGAAGACGAGTATCTTTCGAAGAGAAGAGAAACTCAAACCTATCTCCTTCAAATGATGATTCCCGTTTCCTGGATAAACAATAGAAACCAATCAGCTATGGATATTCAAAATCTTAAATTAAAGTTGATTCCCTGTTTGATCAATTATTTTGCACGATTCTTCTTGACTCGAGCCCTCCCGCAAATTACAAACATATGCAAATGCGAGTACGCAAATGGCATGCAAATGCAAAATTTTATGTGACTTAGATTCGCACATCAAACAATCGAAGCTAGGTTTTATTTCGGGGATAATACTTCTTCACGGCATCTGCATTTACCGGACTTGCCAATTCTTCTCCATCCATGTTTACAAGGATAAGAGCTCCCCGGATAAAATTTTCTGGATTACGTAGGGGCCTTCATAGTTTGGTGTAAATTTGCCTCCCGGGTGTTGGGCATTTGGAAGTACCTTTCTCACAACTAGCATCCCCGCTTCAACATTCCTAGGCTTGACCTTTTTGTTAAAAGCTCTAGCCACTTTCTTTTTATAGCTTTGGCCGTGGCAAATGGCCTTTAGTCGTTTTTCGTCAATCGATTTAATCGCTCATGCCCTCTGCTTGGTTCCACTCACCCTCCGAGAGTTTGATTCGAGAAAGGACCCTTAAAGAGGGAATTTCAACTTCTATTGGCGGGACTGCCTCCATACCATATACCAATGAGTAGGGAGTTGCTCCGGTTGAAGTACGAATCGAAGTTCGATAAGCCATGAGGCCGTATGGCAATCTTTCGTGCCAATCTCGATATTTCTCAACGGTCTTAGCCAATATTTTCTTGATGTTTTTATTTGCCACTTCTACGGCTCCATTCATTTGTGGGCGGTAAGGTGAGGAATTGAGGTGTCGTATTTTAAATCGATCCAATAGATAATCGACAACATTATTGTTCAAGTTGGAGCCATTGTCTATAATGATTGCTCGGGGGACTCCATATCTTGAGACAATATCTCTCTTAATGAATTTAGCCACACTTTTGTTTGCGGTGACGTTGGCGTATGAGCTGGCTTCAATCCACTTGGTGAAGTAATCAATGTCCATCGGAATAAAATTATGTCCATTGGAAGCCTTCGGGTTGATTGGTCCAATCTTGTCGATTCCCTATATAGAAAACGGCCAAGGTTCCGACATTTGATGCGAGTTCATTTGGCGGCGCATTTATCTTGTCGCTATATACCTAGCATTGATGACAAGACCTAACATGTTGATTGCAATCGATTTAATAGTCATCCAAGAATATCCGAGCCTCATGATCTTCTCGGCGAGAGATGACCATTCATGTGCAGCCCGCATTCTCCTTCATGGATCTCTTTCATAATGAGATTTTCTTCTTCGGGCGTTTACACACCTTAGCAAGATCGAATCAAAAGATCTCTTGTATAGGATCTGTCCACTAAGGAAGAACTTAGAAGACATCTTGCTGATGTACTTCTTGTCCTCCGGTTGGCTGTTTTGTGGGAATTCGCTTTTTAGCGGGTAATTTTTGATATCATGATACTATGGTTCTTCATCAGATTTTTTTTCGATGACCATGCAGTATGCTAGTTGATTAAGGATATCAATCCTCAATGGCTCTATATCAAGGCCATCTTGCGCTTGTAACATAGCTGATAATGTGGCCAAAGCATCAGCAAAGTGGTTCGAGTCCTTGGTAAGTACTCGAATATGATCTCATCAAAGTGTTGGATCAATCTTTCGAGAAATTTGTGATAAGGGATAAGCTTGGGATCCTTAGTTTTTCATGTTCCCGAGTTTGTAGGATGATGAGCATGGAATCCCCGTATATCAGCAATTTCTTCACTTTCAATGAAATGGCTAGTTGTAATCCAAGAATGCAAGCTTTATATTCGGGAGATGTTGTTGGTGCACGGGAATACCAACTTGATAGAGACAGGGTAATGTTGATCTTCATGGGATATTAAGATCGCCCGATACCGATCCAACGAGATTTACAGCACCATCAAAGTACATTGTCCATTTATCTTCGGATATGCTCAAAATTTGGCCTCCAACGTTTCGCTCCGGAAGGTCCTTAGGAGGATTTTCAGCCAACATGTTGGCGATTGCTCTTCCCTTGACAGATTTTTGGGGCGAAGTTACGATGTCAAACTACGAAAAGAGCACTTGCCATTTGGCCATCTTTCCCAACAGAGCTGGTTTTTCTAGAAGATACTTGATAGGGTCATTTTAAATGATCAGTTGGATATGATAATGCAAGGTATATTGCCTCGGTCTATGGAGAACCCACACCAATGGCACGCGAGGTTCTTTCCACTAGTGAGTATTTAGCTTCGAAGCCGTGAACTTCTTGCTCGGATAGTAAATGGCCCGTTCCTTTCGATCTTCGGGGTTAATTTGGGCGATAACGCTCTCAAGGACTCATCGTGAACCGTCAGGTACAAGGTTAAAGGAGCATTAGGGATAGGAGGTACCGGTATTGGAGGTTGCACCAAATACTCCTTGATCTTCTCAAATGCTTGTTGACATTCGAAATCCCACTTTACTTTTGCGCCCTTTTTTAGAAGTTTGAAGAAGGGTTTTGCCATTTCGACAATTGCGATATGAATACGGATATGTAATTCAGCCTTCCAAGTAAACCCCTTACTTCTTTAACAGTAGAAGGAGTCCTTATCTCCCATACGGCTTGGATCTTGGAAGGGTCAATCTCGATGCCACGATTGCTTATGATAAATCCAAGTAGCTTTCCGGATCTTGCACCGAATACGCATTTTGCGGGATTTAGCTTGAGCTTGTATTTCCTCGGTCGATCAAATAACTTTCTTAGTACTTGAACGTGATCTTCTTCGGGCTTGGATTTGGCGATCATATCATCGACATATACCTCCACTTCTTTGTGTATCATATCATGGAACAAAGTCACCATAGCTCTTTGATAGGTAGCCCTTGCATTTTTTAATCCAAAGGGCATGACTTTATAGCAGAAAATCGCCCATTAGGGTGACGAACGAGGTCTTGATCTTGTCTTCTTCTCTTAGCATGATTTGATTATATCCCGAGAAGCCATCCATGAAGGAGAATAGTTCAAAGCCCGCGGTGCTATCAACAAGCACGTCAATATGCGGTAATGGGAAGTCATCCTTTGACCGGCCTTGTTTAAATCTCGATAATCTACACATATTCGGATTCTCCCATCATTCTTCTTAATCGGTACAATGTTGGCGACTCAATCAACATATGGGACGGCTTCGATGAACCCCACTTTGAGGAGCTTCATTACTTCTTCTTTGATCTTATTGGATAATTCGGGGTTCATTCTTCGCGTGGTTGGTTAACTGGTTTGCATGCAAGATTCGTAGGTAAAGCATGTTCTACTATATCTCGGTCCAATCTAGGCATGTCAGCATATGACTAGGCGAAGATATCCCGATATTCTTTAAACAATGCCGTCATTCTCAAGATGTCGGTTGTAGACAAATGTCCCCTATTTTTACTTCTTTAACACAAACCGAATCTCCCGGATTGATAACGATAGGTTCTTCACAAACAGGAGGTTTTGACTTTTCAAAACATTCCCATTCTCTCTTGATTTCACTCACATCTATTTCTTCTTCGTCAATTTCATATGAGTAGTCATCGAGCTGATCTCGAGTCACATATTAACGTGTTATGCATGAGAGAGGTGATATGCCCGAAATATATCAAGGAGAGTCAAGTATACCAAAATGATGATATTACCGGAATGCATGACCTATTTTGATAAAAACGTTTTCGAATTATTTTTTGAAGAGAACTAGTCCTTAATCTTCTGGACATCCTCGTCCTCAATAGCCATTTCGAAAATCAAGAATCATATGGCGGATCGGGCCTCAAGTTTCATGGTCGGGGCAATTGTCATCATCGGACCAATCCATTGCTCCATATGTCCTTAACAAAACTGGAGATGATTTTTATTGATAGATGCAACTAATGGCAATACAATACTACACTTCTTGAATTACGAAACGAGATCCAAGGGTACTTTAAGAGAAGAAACATCAAAAAGCTTTAGCTGTAAGGAACAAATGTAGTAATCGAAATGCACTTGAAAGATAAAGTTCGAAAAAGCCTTTTACTCGGGGGTGGGAAAGTCGTCGTCGAGCCCTTCAACGATCACATTCACCCGATTGTCCGGGAAATGAGTTGAATAAATCCGGCCCCGCAAGTATCGAAATATCTTCATCCTCAAGCCATTTACCTCCCTTAGACAATACTTCGGGAAGGGAATTTCCAAATATTTTTCCTCTAGCCTTCTAGGCCTTGGTGCCAATAAAGCGATCATCTCGATGTCCACGACATCCTTGGTCTCCATAACATTTGTTTCGACCTCGGCCTTGACCCATATTATGTCTTTCCATTTCCTTGTATCCTAGACCCACCTTGTGATCATTTGAGTTAAGACTTAGGGGATTATGAATTCATTAGCCATACTTCCCCAATCCAGTGCTAGGAATGAAGCCATTTACGATGAGTACTTTTCCTGCCATAGTCGCAGGCTTAGATAGCTCCGGAGTAGTTATCTTTGCATCGATGGTATGTGCATAATGGATACGACGTCAAAGGTGTGATAGCTAAGGTCATCCTCTTTTAGGAGTTCGATGTAGGGAACCATTCCTTTCGGGGAAGTGCGATGTCCCGTTTCTCCATGGATAGTGACCAGACGGCCCTAGACCACAAATTTAACCTTCTTATGCAGATAAGAAGGTATTGCTCCCTATACATGGATCCATGGTCTTCCCAAAAGCATAGTGAAAGCACTAGGGATATCCAAGCACTTGGAATGGTATGGAGAAAGTTACCGGCCCAACAGAGACATCTAATTCAATCTTGCCTACCACATTCTTAGAAACTCCGTCGAATGAACGAATAGTCGCCTTGGATGTCTTGATGAAGTCTTCACTTATCCCCAAACTTCTCAAAGTGCTTAGAAGACACGGATTAAAAATCGAGCCATTATCAATTAAAACATAAGGTACGTCTTTTCCATGACACCTTATGGCGATATAGAGGGCCTTGTTGTGGATTCGCCCTTCTCTCGGGAAATCTTCATCCGAGAAAAAAATCTGATCTTTCAATAGAATGACCCCTACGAAGTCTCCCAACTGGACTTCGTTGATAGTTCTAGGAACATGTACTTCATTTTGTACTTTCAACGGAGCGTTTTTATGTTTCTCTGAATTCTTGAAGAGATCATCAAGCGAGGAGATTTGTGCTTGGCATTTTCCGGAGTTGGTTGACGACTTCGTACTCGCTGGTTCTCACAACGGATGAAGCTTTTCTACTTCTTCGACGTTGGCGCCCTCTTTTCGGGTTCCACCTCCCTTGGAGCATAACATCTTCCGGATCTCATCACGGCGTCAATTTCACCGATACCGTAGTCCTAGTGTACCGTCTTCGAGTTGTATTCTTCTACGGTGGAAGTTTAATCTTTACCATCGTAATTCCGTCATCTTGACTATTCGAGACTTCCGTCACTTCTTCGCAAGATGAATTTAACGTCAACGGCTTTTTTGAACTGGAGGCTTCCCGGTTATCCACCTTATTTAGATAAATCACAAAACGGATTGGGACGTCTACCATCCCTATCATTTCATCCTCGTGAATGCTTTCGAGATTATGTCCATGAAATGGCCTCACGGGCGTTGCATCGGCGACGTTTTCTTCGTCAAAGTGTCTCTGTCTTTTCCTCCCGACTCTCATGATTATACCTTCTATTCTCATACCAACATCCACCATGTGTTGGAAGGAAGAATATGTGTATCCATACATGCGGTCAAAATATTCTGCCGGTAATGACTTGAGCATAAATTCCAATATCTTCCTTTTTGACATTGTGGCTGCACCAACACAACATGCTTCTTCCATCTTCGGCGAAGAGCTCAAAACTCTCATCTTCTCCTTTTCGATATTCAACAAGTTGGCTTTGGTGAAGTACCCTCTAATCCCGGTTTCAAAGTGTCGCACAAAGTGCTCGATAGTTCTTCCCGGCTCAGGACCCAATCCGGATCGATTGATTGGAATCAAGCCAATCTTGGACCAGCCGGACTATGCTCAAAATTCAGGATCAACGTTTCATCATCTTCATGATGACCAACCATTTAGCGGAGATAATATGAGATATGCGTCGAAGACACCCAAAGCACCATTATACTTTGAGCGGAAAGTCACCCTCGGATTCACACCTTGGGGCGAAATGTTTCTAATTTGGGTGATCGGCACGATTAACTCTTTCAATTCGTCCGTCTTCTTAGAAATATCATCACTTTGTTCTTGCAACAACGCGATCCGCCGGTTCAAGCGTTTCAATAGTCCGCCGTATCTCTAGGATTTGCATACTTTCTTCCACTACTTGTGGTATTATTCTTTACCGCTAACTAAGATAACTCTGCCATCATATTCGTCGGATGACGTATGTAGGTCTCTAGATTAGAAAGTCGAATATTGACCTCTCGATCCTTCCGGTTCATTCCGAGGGACCATCCGATTCTTAACTTCATCAACCGTTCCTACGAACTCTTCGCTTTTGGGATCGTCCACACCACCCCAACCATCGGGTATTATATCACCCGAATCAATGAAAAAGCTCGGCGGAGCCGAATATAAGACTTTAAAGTTGTAGCCGACACTATCTTCTTCGAGATTGTCAATTATCTCACTCTTCTCAAAAGCTTTCGTCACCTCGGCGGGCTTTTTCAAGGCGGACTTCATAACCGTCTAGCTCTTCGGTTTTCTTATCATCTTGGATATTCATCAAGTATCCTGAAGGGATTCTCCAGGTCTTTCCTCTTTGTAGCTCTCATCATGAACTCTTCTACCACCATATCGATGGTTACATAGGTTCTCTTAAAAGTAGAATCTTTCATTTTTCCAATAACGCCTAAATTGATCAACCGTTCGAGACATGCATCCTTATGTTCCCTAGAAATAGTCGCTCCATTAGGTATCTTGAAGCCGGTGTTAGGATGTCCTGCATTTTACTCACGTCTATTATGAACTCCGGAATCTCTTCGGGATTATCTTCAAATATCGTGTTCACCTCGCGATGTTTTGGTAAGGGATTTTGCTGCACATTTGGTTCCGTTCTATCAAACTCCAAGACCTTACCATCAATCAAGGCTGCCCCCTTTCTCCCATATGATATACGCATGTCCGGGTCTCGTCAAACCCAGGTAAACCTAGGAGGATTCGCTCTAGGAGGCTCCTTCGCAACCAATTGATTTTCCAAGTAACATAGGTAGTAGTTTAGATAAAGGTCTAGGCAATGGGGTAAAAATAGGTTCGTTTCTCTTTCTTGATTTTGGTGGTTTATGAACGGTTCGGGAAGAAGATCCTTGGGTAGGCGGTGAGAACTTTTTTCGGTTTAGGCGGGTTAGGGACAAACGCCACATCACTAGTTTGCTCCCTATCCCTTCTTATGGGATATTGGCGTCTAAAAGACAAGTCGGGTATCTTCTTTTCAAAGAACGCCCATTCATGACACTCCACCACCTTGATTAGGTGTGCAAAGCGTCGACACCCATAGGTATTCAACTTGTCAAAGTACTCAAAGAGTAATGCCTTGAGGAAGATGTCCACCAACTCTTCTTTAGGGACAGGTGGTTTCACTTGTATAGCCAAATCTCTCCACTCTCGAGCATGGGCGCGAACGGCCTCGTTCTTCCCTTTAGTGGTCCTCAAAAGATCTTCCCTAGTAAGGGTAGTCGAGTGTTAAACTTATCTTGTCTAAGGAACTTATCAGCTAACTTGTCCTAGTCAATAAGCCTCTCGGGTTCTAGCTCAATAAACTATGCTAAGGCTGTCCCGGATAAACTCTCCTAAAAAGTATTGACCAACAACGGGATATTGTCGAGAATTGAGACATGCGGCGTAGGTAGTACTTCAGATGTGCCTTGGGACATCCGGTCCCATTGTACTTTCGACGAAGTCAAGCTCCTTATAGTTAGAAGGAACCTCAATCTTTTCAAACGGCTTCACTTTATCAAAGCGTGAAAGCTCATATCCCTGGCTAGCCAAACACTCTTCAATCTTGGCGAGTCTCTTAATTTCTTCCTCCATCTTGAGGGCTTGTTTTTCTTTTTTTTCCGGATCAATCACGATCGGAGGGTCCTTAGGTGGCCGCTCCAAATTTGGAGAGATATTCACGGCGAGGGCCGGGTTAGCGCCTGTACCGTCTCGATACGCTCGGAGGAACTTGAGGATTTGGGTCGACAGGATACTTTCCTTGACTAGTAATCGGGATTGCCTTTATCTCCACCATCATCGTGGCTATCATGTTCATCTCGATTCTCCGGACTATCTATACGAGGTGTGAGTTCTTCTTGTTCCATTCTTATTAGGCGTGTTTTGCTGAGTGTCCTCGTAATTATCCGTCACCTGTTTTTTTCAAGACATTAATCAGCATTGTTGAAATTCGAAATTTTAAAAGGATCAATCCGTGGTAATTGTACTTTCCATATGATAATGCGTATGCATGCAACGTGTATAAATGAAACAAGATGCAGTTATTACAACTCAAATTGTTCAAAAGTATTCAAAGGATAACAATATGCAAAACTAAATGGGGGAATGGATCTATTCGAGCCGAGGATGCTTGAATCCTTCTTGGTCGTCCGATCCGTCCGAATTCCATAAATAAGGATCTTCTTCTTCATCGGACATCCGAGCTCCGGATCTTCAGGGATATATGGCTCTACTCCCGGGACGTATGGTACTATGTACTCGGGTACATAGGATTCCACTTCTTCAACGCAGGGAGATACGCACTAGGGTATGTATGGCTTGACCTATGATCTGCGGTACTCCTTGAATTTCTAAATATACTCCTTGGAAGCCCTATGGATGTTCATCTCATCATCCAAATAATCAGGCCATTCAACTTGTTGCAATGGGGAGTTCCTTAGGGCATGAAGAATAAGCTTGATTCGGGCCCGATAAAGCTTCTTTGCTTCTCCTGGTGAGCTTTCCATGTACCACAAGAAGATCCTAGGATAAACATCTCGGTGGCACTTGTTGCAAAACAACAAAGCTGTCTCACCACGGGAATAGGGTTGTAGGCCACCGCACCGATATACCCTAATAAGGGAATAGGGCTATCATCAATACCAGTAATGTGAGCCTCTAGAATCTTAGGCCAAGTCGACGCCATCGGATATGCTCGGGCTCCGGACCTCTCAAAAGCTCGACCCATTTCTTGAAAGAATGCTTAGGTACAAGAGATTGGCACTTGAGAAAGGATTTAAGAGGATGTATATGCTCATTGATCCCATAGCATCTTACTCGGAGTTGGAAAGTTTTTATGTGAGAAACGAACCACATATGAAGTAGTCCGTTGGATGCTTGGAAAGTAGCTTTCTTGGAGGTTTTGAAACGGTTTAGAGAGAGGAAGGTTTCAGCTAGGATCATGTAGGAATAATTTCATCGGCAACACGCTTGTCGAGCTATGTGAGCTATGGAGGGGTCAAAAGTAATCATAGAGGTAGGGAATAGGACAAAGGCAAAGAAAGCTAGAACAAACACCTTTCCCGATTTATGACTGTATCGGCGAGATAGAGAAGAGTAATTGTCAAAGAGGAATGAGAAAGTAAATTTGCCGAGTTGGATTTGTAAGACCTTTTCTATCTCGGAGGTCTTGAGGCGAAGGAAACTCGATAGCGAAAGGATTGGGTCTATATCTACGGGAGGTTGAGCTATGTGGTCATCAAAATTGGCCCCAATGATAGCGAGAATACTCTTCTAGTGTATGGGTCATTTGGAGGCCTTGGAAGTTGAAAGTCATTATATGCATATCCCATGTCTTGGCCAAAGCTTGAATAAGGGCCGGTTGGTACTCCATTCGATCAAATCTACTAGTCGGCCTAGTCGTCCTTCAACGTGCGCTTTGTTGATCGGGTTGAGACGGTCCCACCATTGAGAAAGCTCTTTTTGCGCGATCTGGGATGACCTTGATATCTCCATTCCCCATGATCTAGAATATGCAAAATGATGATTCTAATGTTAATTACCAATGATTATAACGGTTATGCCGAAATGTGATGCAAATGCACTAATCAAATTTCATGTCATCCTTTAGTAAAATGAGGGTCAACTACTCCTATCCTGATTAAAATAAATCAAATGGGGTAGTCATGGACCAAATCCCACTTAAAGATGGCATGTAATTGATTAGGATCGTTTAAATGCAAATCGGGGAAGAAAACCATTATTACAACTTTGAGTTTGACAACTCATAAAACTCACAATCCAAATACAATTATATTCAAAGAAATAGGACATAAAAATATCTAATGGTGTTCGACCAATACACGTCAAAAGGATATATGAGGCGACCTAAAAGAAATGACATAAACCCTAGAAATGCCTCAAAGTCGACCAAAACTAACTAGTCGAGTCGATGTCTTCATCCGACGATATCTCTATCAACTTGGGAGGCTCGACATCTCCTTCATCATTGGAGGATATGATGACAATTTCCCTATTCTTGATTGGGGAGTGGTTAGGGGACGTCTTGATTGCGAAAGGCCGCCTCATCAATTTTGCGTATAGCTCTCGGATCCATTCTTTTCCCCGTTTGAGCTCCAAATGTCGTGCGCAACTTGTATAGTAACAGTTTTCACCACGGATGCGATTGCGTCCATTGAGTTCCCTCTCGTGGATAAATCCAAAGACTTGGAATGAATCTCGGCTCTCGGTCACTACGTCGAATGACCCTTCGCTCCCATATGAAAATATCGGGGATATCGGTCGACCTTGAGGCACCATCTAGCCTAAAAAAATGACCTTCAACCCCAATTACTTAAACGATCTTACAATTCTTTATGATATGTTCATGATGATGCATGCTATGTCTAATTTAAATTTACAAGCTCAAATTGAAAGGAAAAAGCCTTACCAACCGATGTTACTCTTTTTTAGGGTTTTTAATTTTAGGTATACCAACCTTCCATTCACTTGTGCATGAGACAAGTGGGGTTTAACTCTAAAGAAATAAAAAAGGCTCGAGCATGGACCTAAAAAGGTTCCCGCTATACAAATTAATGAGCCACCCACAAGCGCAATCAAACAACAAGTGGGTAGGATCATCAACCTCGCATAGCGAGCGGTATTAAATATGGTCAACCCCGGTGCAATCGAACACGGGAGCTTTGCATACCAATCCCTATCTAAGGCGACCTAAAAGGGTGATTCGCGACTTGGGTTTAGGCGCTTGTGTGTACAAGTGTCGTGATCCTCGGAATATGCAAGGCATGTGCAACGGTTTATATCAAACACCTCTTCAATATGTGCATAAATAAACACACAAAATCCGAAACACCATATCTGCATAAGACATGTTAGCATAAAAGCCACCCCTTATAACTCCCATATGCATCAACATTTAACACTTTTCGTTAGAGTACATACCTCGCCTTCAAGAGCATCTACGAGAAAACAAGGTTATATAAACACTCAACTTTTTCATCGGCTTAAGTCCTCTTAACGATTTTGCAACCATGGTCCCCGGCGGAGTCGCCGATCTGTCGCGACCTTCATCTTTCGATGGCACGGGGTTAAAGAATCGCGCTTCCGATCCGGTTGGCGCGCGGGTCCCTCCCGTCCCCAGTGAGTCCTGAATTGATCTAGACATTTTTTAGAAATTTTTTGGGAAAATATGGGAATTTTTATGAAATTTTTATGATTATTATTGATTTTTTTAGATTTTTAGAAAATTTTTATGAATTTTTTTATTAATTTTTCGGACCGGGTCAACCCTGTCAATGCCCGGTCAACTCGACCACTGACCCGACGCGCGACCCGCTCGACCTAAAGGACACCATTTCCTATTTATTCTAATTTTTTTGATTTTTTTAAAACATTTTTCTAATATTTGAAAATACTAAAATTAAACGGACGGTTGGGATTAAACCTGGAATTGATCTCAACCGTTTGCTCGATCGCGCCTACGTACGCCTCGCCGCACTCGATCACCTCCGCCCCATGTACAAAACGATCCGCATCTAGCTTTGTACTCTAAACGACGTCGCCTATTTATTAACGTAAACGACGCCGTTTCCATTTTTTATTTTCGAATTGATAAATGAAATATCAAAAATAAAAAAAAATCAAATCTAACACCCTGAATCAAACTAATCAATTTATCGCGTTTGTCGGATCAAATCCAACTCGGCTTATTCGCGCCAACGGCAAAGTTGATTGGACGACACCCCTAGACCAATCACGGCTCGCCACCTAAGAATTTGACCTGTTGACTGTCACGTAGACTTCGTCTTCAACCTCACGCCCGACTCAACGGACGGTTGAGAACTTTTGGCGACGATCTAACGGTGAAACCTCAACTAAAACTCGCGAAACCTATTCCTATCGACTCGCCTTGATCTCTAGATTAACATACTCGAAAATCGAGACAATTTCATCGGTTAAATCATGAGCTATGAACTACGCACGATCGATCATCGCCGAGTTCTAACATGCAAATTAACACCAAATCAGAGCAATTCTTTCATGCACGATCATCATAGGAGGTTCGGAGAACTTACCTCGAGCTTCAATTGAGCTTGCAATGGCTAGAAATGCCTAACCGATACTTGGCCGGACCGCGACAGGTTGGAGGTTCGACTCGGATGATTCGAGCGAAATCAATGCAAAACGGAGATGCAAACGTGGTCGGTGATGTTCGAGGATCAAAATGCACACATCAATTCTGAAAATGATCATCATCTAAGCAAGTTGCCATCAATGCACAAAGAGGAGATTCGAAGCTCGACTTACCGTTTCTGGAGATCTCGAGCTAATTGGACTAGTGTGATCGCTTCTCTTCGGTTCAGGGCGAGCTTCTAGTGATGATCCGACGCCCGATTAAGCTTGGATTGGTTTAACGAGTAGCTCGCGACTTCGTTCAAGCTCTCGTCAATAGCGGACAACGAGAGCTCTTTCCTCTCTCTAGCTCTCTCTCTCTCTCTATTTCGTTACTTCTCGCAAGCACAAATGAGGCTCCTCCTTTGATTCGCGAAGCTTCCCATCCTTTTATACCTGTTTTGAAAATTGGCGCGTCGGGAAGAGCTTCGCCGGCCTTCCTTCATACTTGCCCATGCGTACAAAGAGGTCTAAAAGGCGACGGAACGGAACAGGACTCCGTCCAACTCTATTTGGCATTTCGACGATTGCAAAATGGGCTTGAATTTGTGCATTCTGTGAAGGTTGAAGTTTCCGGATCGCCGTGACTTTGATCGGCTGTTCCGTCGTGCTTGGCGGTCATTAGTTGTGACATCGACGGTAATCGACACGCCTGGACCCGGCGGATAAAACACCTCTCCAAGCTTGTCCGATTATAGCCAATTGGTCGTCCAATTTGATTGTCGAAATTAATCATTCAATCTGCAAAATGGCATGAGCTTGGGGAAGAAGATGACACTTGTTTGGACCGGTTCGATTGGTCCAAATGATGTCGACCGGTCTGAGCCGGTCCACAACTCGAAATTTTAAAAATTAATCCAAATCGTGGGGAATTTTTGCAATTAATCCTCAAAATTGAACTCGGGGGCTCAAATACTATCTAGAAATTTAATTGTTCCCAAACTTTCTCATCAATTTCTATGAAAACCCCAAATTTTTCTAAAATTGTAAATTGTGGAAAAGTTCAATTGAGTGCCCAAATGATCAAATTGGATCCAATTACCCCTGCCAATCGATTCAGAGCATATGAAAACCTTAGGAGGCAGTCCGATTTTATTGTGAAAATCCCTGGATTAAAAGTAATTTCAAAAATTGAAAATTCCATGGTCTAAATTGTAAAGATTTTGGGGATTTTTGCCCAATCCGTGCAATTCACGCAATTGAGGGTGAAATTGGTCAAATTGAAACTGCAGAGGATTGAAATTGAATGTCTTGACTCAAAATATGTGAAAGTTGCAAATAAGAATACTCAAATGGTATTTTTTGGCGAATTCAACTCTTGGTGTTGTAAAGAAACACCTAAAATTGAATTCAATTCTTAGCTTTTCTTGAGATCAAAATGAAAAGGGATTTAAAATAAAAATATGAAACATTTTTCTATATTTGTGTGACCTCGGGAAGTATGTTTTGTGAATTTTCTTGTATTTTTCTATTTTCCAAAAATATTTAAAAATGCGAAAAAAATGAAAAATTATTTTTTGTTCAAAAATGGTTCCTTATGCTTGGCCAAGACCACCAAACTTGATTTTTCAATTTTTTTGACGTTTTATGGATTTTCTATGAATTTTTATAAAACTAAAAAAATTTATCAAAAATTCAAGTGTCAACAATATCGCATGCATATTCGCAACTTTCTGTAGAGGCCGAGAATAGCTTGACGTGTTCTTGCTATTTTTGGTTGCTTTATCATTTGATTGCTTGACACTTAAGCTTGGCATGGAACCGTTCTCTTACCTTAGGCCTAGGGGTTTTACTTACTAAGAATCATTCTCATCCCGTCTCCTTTTCAAGCTTGTACATATGGACGTTTCACCGCCTCCAAATTTTGGATATGCAATATCGTCGATACCTTATTAAGTATATATAGAGGAGGGCTTGCGAGATGGGTCCCGCGTAATAGTAGGGTACGTGTGGTCTCGATGGCGATATGATTGATCGCCGGGGATTTAATGGCCATAAATAATCACGTGCCATGGGAGGCCGCAAGCTAGGAAAGGCCGTGCCAAGTTGCAATGGGGGAGGGAAGCCAATTTATCGCCTCAACCACACTAGTGAATCTAGGCAACCCCTTACCCTAACCTTACTCGAATATCACGTACATAAAACTAGTAAATGAAATGTAAGTTAGCAAAATTTATGGTGTTTCCTCTTGTTGTGTTTTGCTTGTTGACTTTCATAGGGATTAAGCTTCGCTTGTTAACAAAGAAATGAAAGTAAAAAATGCGGGTCGAAATGAGGATAACGTGCTTGGGACGTCATATGTCCTCCTTCGCAGCCATGGAGTGTTACACTTACTTTCTATCGTCGGCCTCTTCCTAAATCGATCGCTATCCCTTGCGGAGGGTGCAAAATGCTATCCTAATGGGGTTGCCCTTTCGGTTATGTTTCTTTCCACTAGCTAGGCCCTCTCATACAACTTGTTATAGTCATTGAGGTTCAATGGCACTAACTAGTCCTTTATTTCAGGTTTCAGTCCATCCTTAAACCTTCTCGCCCTATTCACGGGGTCTTCCACCATCCTTGGCGTATACCTCGACATCTTGGCGAAATTCGTATCATATTGATTAACGGACATCTAGTTCGACGAGGCGCAGAAACTCAGTCAACTTCTACTCTCTTACACAATTTGAAAAGTACTTTCCATTGAAGACTTTGACGAAGGCATCCCAAATAGGGACCGTACCTTTAGGAAATATCTTTCCTTGAGAGGTTTCCCACGAAGTGCTAGTGTTACCTTACGGTTGATAAACAGCCATCGTCAATTTGTCTTTCTCCGAAAACCTCAATAAGGAAAAAGTCTTCCTAGCCCCTTAACCCATAAGGTTGCAAACTCTAGATCACCACTCCTAAAAGCTTCGGCCGCTTAAGCTTTAGAAACCGCTTCACCAACTTATAAATCGGTCGACCTCCACTCACATTTCCAGCCAACGGGTCCTCAAGTGGAGCAATAATAGCAGCTGCTTCTTGATTCCTCACTTGTTGCTCGACGATGTTTCCTAGGGCTTCCATTGCCCACAAGAGTCCATCTACTCCAGGATCTTCTTGAGCTACTCCTCCTCTAGGAACCCTCGTATTACATGTTGCTTATGTCGCAGGTTATTTACAAGGCCCCGCTCAATCATAGCAACAAGTAATGAGAACTCGGGCATACTGACCTTAAAACCTTAAGTAACAAACACATGCATAGGATTTCAATCCTAATAACTATCCCAAAAATCCCAACATTCCTTATTACTCTAGGCTATAGCAAGGCAATTTAGACCGACCTTGCTCGATACCACCTCGTACGAGGTTATCAAGCCCCGATCCCCCGGACATGCAACAACTCTATCAAATCGTCTTAAATCATAAAAGCACGACATCCCGGGCACGTCATCGATCCATTATTTTTTATTTAGCACATGCGACATGTGTCACTTCCCCAAACAAAACCTTAAACAACTAGATAGACTAATAGGCTATCAAATCCCATATCAACAAAACATTACTTTTATTTATTTATCTCATTAATCCTCGAAGTATATATATATACAAGCCCTACCTTAGGGTCACTTCTTATAACCAAATAAAAGATACTAGGTCGAGGTCGGGGTTAACACTAATCCAAGCTATTTCTAAAAAGAGACCAACACGCATGTCCTCCACTCGGATATAGTAAACTGCTACTCCATAGCTAAGGACCCGAAAAAATGGTTAATAACAACAAGTGGGATATAAAATCTTCATGAATCAACCCCTAAGCCCAAGTAGGGCTCCGATTCGCTTAGGGCGGCCTAAACATGCAAGTCAACATGTCGATAACAAATCAATAGCACGCGACTACTCCTACGTTCTATCTACCACAGGATCGAGCACAAACCCTATAATCAATTATCAATCACATGCAATCTTACCCCGTCTTAGTCCATACATTGAATTGTACATAATAAGCAATCAATTGTACATAACCCAAGGCATGCAACCGGAACACTCATCATAGTTTGTATACACGGTATACCATACGCTTCCGGTTGTTAAAGGCCACTTGATCACGACACTAGGCGGTTGGTGATCTTCCGACAGGTTGGACTTCGTCCCATTCCTTCAAGAACTGGGATTGAGAAGCCATGTAGTTCTGAATTCTCACATACATGGACATATTAGGCATTCTTATAAGGAGCGTTGGTCCGCAACTTGCTTCAACGGCATCCAACCAGCCATGTAATTTCGAACTCCTGCAAGCACGAACCGTCGTGCAACCGATAAGTCGTGTGATTTCGAACTCCCCCTGGCACAATTATATCAAGCATCCAATAAGTCGTATGATTTTCAACTCCTGTCGACACGATCATATCAAGTATCCAATAAGTTGTCCGATTCGAGCTCCCGGCATCACGAACATATCGGGCATCCATCACGCTAGACGAGCGGTTCCGGAATCGCGGTTCGGTTCAGAACCGGCGTTCTCCGCGGTCCGGTTCAACCGCCGTTCGGCGGGTCCGTTTGGAACCGCGGTTCCGCGGGTCGTTCAACGGTTCCGGCTCGGGCCGATTCATTCCGTTTTTAAATATAATTTTTAAACTAATAAATAATAAAATAAATATAATAAATTATAAATTATAATCAACTTGTATATTGTAATAAAATTTGGGGAAAAAAGAGAAAGGAGGAATGGGGTTGAACTTAATGAATTATCATTAAACGCCTACATATCTTCTTGGGATAAGAATCAAGCCCATGTAGTTCTTTTACCTTTGATAACCCCAACTTACCTCATCGTCAATCGTCGCTACCCGTTGTGGTACCCGTGCGGTGGTATCTCCATATCCTCGCTAAAGAATTCGTGTTCTCGATCCAATTCTTGGTGTCGAAATGCTTTTCAATCGTCAACACAAGCTTGAGCTTCCACGACTCCGGACTTAATCTTGAACGCAGAGTCCAAAACTAATCCTCAGCGCTAAATGCTTGTTATGCGTTGAAGATGGGGTTGCTAATATACGCGAGCGATGAGGGAATTGGGTAGTCGGTTGAGTACTGCCGCCACTCCGATTTGAAAATCACTATTTTTCTATCACGAAACTCAATTAGTGTGAAATATTTTCTATTTCATAAATACTACCTGTTGCCTTTATGTTTTTTTTGTCTACTCTTGAGCATATCATAACCTCTACCAAGTGAACTACGATTTCGTTTTGAGAGAGATGGTAAAGATCCACCATCATTTAAACCATATCTATTACAAAATTCTCCATGTCATGCTACTATAGTTTCTCTAACCTCTTTTTGTACAATTGAAACATCTATCATATCTTCCAAATGTAAACAATCGGAATAATACACATTCAAATAATCTAGTAAACCATCTAATTTAATACGTGGATAAAAAACAATACCAACTAAATAGACAAGAGGAATTTTGAAATAATAATGCAACCATTTTTCTTGAAATAGTTTGAGCTAATTCATTATCTTTTTCATATACATTAAAAACACTACTATATTAACACATTCTATTAAAAATAAATGCGTAGTAGGATAATAAATACCGGATAAAGCATTAGTAGCATCATTAAAAATTTTCAAAAATCTAAAAAATTTTGCAAACGTCCCAATGTTCGAAGTAAAGTAATTTCGGGAATATTTTCGACATAAACGTACATAATAAATCTTTGTAATCAAAAGTTTGTGAAGCAACTCATACGTAGAATTCCAACAGTCGGAATATCTTTTGAAACCTTTTTGCCCTTCTCCCATGTTGTTTACAAAATTTTCCCCATGCTTTCTAAAATGGGCACGACTCCATAAATATTTAATTGCGCCCTTTATTGGGGCAAGAGAAAACTCGAGTTCGTAAACCATCTTGTACACATAAATTTAAAACATGGCAAGCACATCTAATGTGAAAAATTGTCCCCCAAAAGGGTTTGCAAATATTTTCTAATTCGAATGGAAGCGTATTTGCGGTTGCATTATCAAACCAATTGAAAAACTTTATTTATCAAATAATATTCTTCTAAAACTTGTTTAATTATTCTATAAATATTATGAGCCGAATGCTTTTCATCAAAAACTCGAAATGGAAGTCTTTTTGAATAGATCATCACCTATCCAATGACACGTAATACCCATATAAGAATGAATTTGCCAGGATCACTCCAAATATCACTACCTAAATGCACACGTCCATTGAATTCCGCAAAAATTTTGTAAACTTTTTTTTTTTATAAAGATGCAAAAGTTCGCGTTTAAAGTACTTCGGGAATAGTTGGTTTTGAACTAACGCTATTTATCAAATATTTCATATTAAAATTTTCCCAGAGTAAATGGAGCATGATCAGGGCAACATATTCAGCTAATGTTTGTTTATAAAGTGCATTGTAACAATAAAGGATGAGTATTAGGATTGGCGTACCGGAAATTTGTTGTTGTTAGTGTCGATCTTCGTTGATGTTTTTTCGTGATGTACGGAATGTTCCATAACCATCTCCTTTGCTAAATTTATATGTTTTGGAACAATATTTACAATTTACATTATACTTACATTTTCGTCTATACCTTGTCAGTCTTGCCAAAGTCGGATGTACTCTCTGCCTTTTCGGCCATTTCGTCGACGTTTCTTCGCGAGTAGCGGATGAAGACTTTCTTGTGTTGGGACGTGCTCGACGTTCGAAATGGGAACAACGTTATATTGTCGTCATCGTCTTCCCAACATGCATACTCCGAGATCACATCCGGGAATAGATATTCAATCTCCCATCGTATCTTACCCTTTCCATTTTGCTTCCACTTGCCATTTTGAAAAATTGAGGCGGATTCAGAATTGAGAATTTGAAGAATTGGAGAATTTGAGAGAATTGTTAGAGGATTTGTGGAAAATGAAAGAGGAAGGATATGTATTTATATAAAAAAACTTTATTTTTTTTTAAAAAATTTAATCAACGGCCAATGCCTTGCGCTTTTTTTTTAAAGCAACGGCCAAATGGCCTTCGCACCGGCAAAGCCACGCTTTTCGCTTGGGCCCATGGGGCCCTTTTTTTTTTAAAATGGCCGGGTTGGCGCGGAACCGCGGTTCGGCCTTCCATTTGTCTAAACCGAACCGCCGCAGGCGGTTCCTCCGCTTGCCCGCCGCCCGTCAACCGTTCGGCCCACGGCCCAAATGGCCATCTCTACATCACGCCACCACACAAGCATACTGGACAATCAAGCCGTTCTTATCTTTGCATTAAATTCCAATGCATATATGGCCGTGCTCAAAACTCGGGTCAAGTGCTGTTTTCATGGTTAAGATTCGGTCCATATGTGGTCATATTCACAAATCTTATCCACTAGACTTTGCATCTTAAATAGGGTGATTATTTGCACGAGTTATAAAATTTCCAAGCATTCCGGGCATGCAATAATCATCAGAAAATCACCTATTAATGACTAATTAATTAATCCATCCAGATTAATTAGCATAATTATAATTTATTAACCTCAATATAATTAATTAAGTCCACCTTAATTAATTAACCCAACTTTAATCAGTCCATATATCTCGGATAATTTACCCAATCATAGTCAATTGGTCCCACAATTATTAGCTAATTTAGCTTCAAATAATTAATCTAATAATGATTAATTAAAATAACTACGGTTATCTAAAAGTAATTATAGTTAAATTAAAATAACTATAGTTAAAGTAAAGTAACTATGATTAACATAAAGTAACCGTGACTAAACTAAAGCAACTACGATTACTTTAATCGACTAATGTTAATTTAACCTAACCATATTTGCTAATCTAACCCGACTACAATTAATCTAACTAAACTTTCATTAGTGCTAATTAATCTACCCATAAAAATGTAATTAACGTCTTAATTACGGTTTAGGGGTAAACTCACAATCTAAATTACAATTCGTTGTTGACTCGAGTGCGTCGGTGATTGACTACAACAATGCATGAGCGCGGGTGGCTCACGGCGACTACGAGGGTCGCCTCGAGTAGGATTGGGCTTGCTTGAGGGTTTGGGGCCTGGGTCGGCGGCTTGCGGGCTTCGGATCGAGCTCGGCATGGTGGGTGGTTCACGGTTTCATGACGGTAGACGGGTTCACGGCTACCGAAAGGGCCCCTCGCCGGATCGGCGGCCTTAGATTCTTGACTCGGATCTTATCGGGATCGGGTGGCTCGATTTCGGGTCGGATCGGCATGGCTGCAGCCCAAGGCCATGAAAAGCTGGTCCTAGTGACGACTCGCGGTTCAAAGAGGGGTGGACGGTAAAGGAGGGTTGGATTACCGTGTGTCTTAGCTAGGGTTCTCGAATGCGAGAGCTCGGGGTCGTAGGTGGTCGATGATGGGCCCGGGCTAGTGGGGGATTGTGGTGGCATGACAATGGACCGCGAGAGGGACGTAGGTTTGGCGGCCGAGTTCAAGGAGCTCGAGCGGTGACAGACGAAGCTACGGGACGACGACGGATGGGCTGTGGATGTGCAATACAATGGTTTGGGTTGGGGTGGCTTAGATCTCGGGTATAGGGTTCACGTACGGCAATTAAGCGAGTAGGCGGCAAGTGTTTGGTCCGTGGTGAATGCGGCGAACGAGGGGGCTGAGAGATGGGTCGAGAGAGAGAAAGAGGGATCGTGAGACGAGGGGGAATGGTAGCTGGCTGGTGAGCGATACGGCGGCTGCATCGTGGTGGTAACGGAAAAGGTGGTGGGCGGAGGGGGTGTGGTCGTTTAGGTGACGGGAGGGGAACCGTCATCGAGGGGAGAGAGGAAGGAGAGAGAGGAGAGAGGAGAGAAGAAGAAAAAAAAGGAAAAGCAAATGAAAAATAAAGGAGAGAGAGTGACGTGATAAGGGGGCTAATTTGATTGGGATGGGGCCCACCTTGGTCAAATCAAACTTTAAAAATTTCTAGGGATAAAACGGTCATTTAATAAATTGGTATCGGTAAGTCATTTGACTCAACCGACTAAGGGAAAATTTGAGATTTTCACATTTAAGGTTCGGTTTGGGCCAGGTATAAGCGCAAAGGGTCTTAGTATTACAACTCGACGATTTGATTATTTTAGTTTGACTTTCTCTAATCAACGTCTCGGAACAATCAAATTATTGTCTTTTAAATCCTAAAAAATCCAAATTTATTTTTCAGATTGGAATTCATTATTTAAAATTCATCGAATCTAATTTTCTTACGGATGTCAAAATTTCAGGATGTCACAAAAGACCTTGATGAGGCTTCTTTTGTCCTTGGCATTGAGATCTATAACGATCATTCTCGCGTGCATTAGTATTGTCGCAGAGGGCATATGTTGATCGTATTTTGGAAAGATGCGGGGGGTAAGTATAGTACAAGTGCCATAACTTGCTTACAACATTCACTTGAATGCCATAACTTTTTTTTCGGCCACTTAAGTGCCATAATTTCTAAAAAAATGATCACTTGAGTGCCATAAGTTTCAATTGATCACTTAAGTTTTAATTTTTTGTTAAAATGTTTTATAGCATCCCAAGGCGCTACCTTCTTGCTAGCGTGCTCTTTTTTTAATATCTTATTATACATATAATATAATCAGCGCATGCGGAAAGCTTATTGATATAAATGACCATATGAACATACAATTATAATCAAACCGTAGGTCACGCCTAAAGGGTATGGCCTTACACAAATTTACTACCGGTACTACAATCAATAATATCATCCACCCAATTGGTTAACATTCTTTATATGTATATATTATTCATCAAGACCTTCTTTGAACCGTTCGCATAAATCAATGTACGATCCACAACTTATCTCGCTCAAATGACCTCGGATTCTACTGATCCAACACTAATAACACCTACTTAGGCCCGGAAACGGGACATGATAGTCAATTCGGGGTCTTTCATGCCTATAAATCACCACTTGTGTGCCTTTTGTGCACGATCCGGTATTATCCATCGCCCACCGCAATGATCAACCAACGAATTCAACTAACCCAATGCCTTAGGAGGTCTATTCATCCATCAATCCTAACATGCAAGCCATCCAAGACCCACCGCGCGCCTACGCCGACAATACCGAACCCACGTGCTGTCTTCCATCATTCGCCACTAAAATCGACGATCCAATCACAAATTCAGCATATCCAACACTCATGGAAACTTATCCAGCTAAAAAATGCTACATGCAAAGACAATTAATGAACCAAAAGGCGATGCATTAGAAATTCTACTCGCCTTAAAATCCCGTACTACGAGACGATTCCATGACAGGTCACCGCCACAAGCTCAAGGTCACCTTGCTTCCTTCCTTTACACGGTCGAATGAGAAATGAGAGAGAGTGGGCAAGATAGCGCTCAAGTCGGCAAGAGGGAGAAAGAGCAAGAGTGTATCAAGAGTGGAAGACGAGAGGAAAAATGAGAAAGAGAGCATCTTTGGGGTTGTTTTCAAAAGTGAGAAGAGAGAGAGAGCTACATATTTATAGAGGGAGAGATATCATACATATGGGAAAAGTGTCCCTCATGTGCCCAAGTGGAGTGCCACTTGTCCAACTCCACATGCCACTTGTCCTTCATACCTCGTCCATGTGTATTTGGCTCACTAAGGAGAAAATGCACCAATTTTCCACATAATTGAGCTCTACGGGAGAGAAACTAATTATAAGGCACCCTTGTACTTCTGTTAGAAAATGTTTCATGCTTTCAATTAAAGTATAGTCAACAACAAGATACATCTTTATGTTAGCAAGCGGTGCAATATTATAGAAAATTGAGAAATAGAAATCAATATTTTCCCCTACCATGCGGGCGAAGATTATTACATGCTTTTCGATTGCTACTCGGACTATTTGGCTCCGAAATTTCATTAGAGAGTTGGTCGTATTTGATTTTATGGATATGTCCATACGGTTATATTGTGACAATAGCTCTAAGATGTTGTTTATTAACAACGGTAGAGATCTGAAGTCATCTAAACACATGGAGGTCAATTTTTTAACCACAATTAAATAGTTGAAATTGTTAACATTACAATAGAGCATATTTCCGCAAATAATATGGTTGCGAGACCTAGTAACTAAAGGTTTTTACCCTTCCGTATTTGAACGGCATGTTATTAACATGGGCTTAGCGTCATCGCTGGATGCGATTGTTTAGTGGGAGCTATTTCGATTTTTCTTTAGTAAAGTTTACATCGTGTTTCTTACATTTTACAATATCAAGATATGTGCCATCATTTTTGCATGGAATAAAGAATTGATGAAGGTGTTTGTGTTGAGTACATATATAAGGTGAAAATCTCAAGGTATGTATAAACCTTGAGTAAAGGCTAGGGGCATTTAGTTATTAGCCTTAATGATATGTCTTGTTACACATAGGTAAAGTCAACTATAAGGTAAGAGAGTTCATTGGAACCACAAAGATATTCTCTAGTAGCACATCAAGTTTCATGACACATAAGGAGAGAGAATATGGTTAACAAAGGGGATGACACATAAAGCATCACATTTTATGAGGTGTTATCTATTTCACATATTACCATATTGAATTCATATCAATAAAGTTAAGAGCACTTGTGACCATGGATGGCTATGTATTTATTGATACAGCTACTACCATGATATGATATTTTGAGACTTTATGGATTCAGATTAACTACTAAGAATTATCTCTAGACCCAAGCATAGAGATGCACACATACGGGGAGAATGTAAGGTTTTCCTAGCAAGCTTATATTAATTAAAATTGTAATTACTGTTTAATGTGATTAATTTATCGTTTACGGAGTTGGTCTAATAAGATAAGATGTAAGGATTCTTAATTTGTTCTATATGTGTCTAGATGGTGTGGGTCGAGTTGAGCCCGACCCATGATGATAAGACCTAGTTGGAAACTCTATAAATAGTGCTTAGGTCTCTCCTCTAATCCTAATGAACTCGGATACAACCTCATATAAGGAACACATATAGATGAGCGTAGGCCGGGGCTATTGTTTCATTGAGCTAGGATATAGAGGGCGATAAAGGAGAAGTATTTGACCTTTGGATCGTCGTTATTCCGCATAAAAAACGTTGGATTCCAAATTAGTTCCACAAATTCCTTTAAACCATTATTGTTTTTCTAGATTATAGCTATGGTGATCTAGAGATTGCCATCACAAGATTTCTAGCGACTTATAGATGAAGTAATCGTGAAACGTGGCCTGTGAAGTCATGAGGCTCACCCTCCTCTCCAGGGCGCATTCGGGGAAGTCATCAACGACTCCATCTTGAACGGTTTCTCCATTCCGAAGGAAAGGAAGGTAAGCACAACACCATCACATCAGCTAGTTGTTCATCTGTTACCTAGCGAGATCGTGATTCCATGGTAAAACTAACAACTCCGGTATTGAATAATTCCCCTCAGATCTATTGGAGATGCTAGAAAGCTGAGATAAAGATTTAACTTGTGATCTCTTAATGAAGTCGAACCTTTCCTGAGTGTTGGTCCAATTTCATTGTTTAGATTACTAGCAAGCATAGTGTTGATTCCAAGCTTGTATCCAAAATTGGCTACCAAAACTTTGTACATGGAATGCGACCATCAAACTCAATTATTATTATTATTTTTTTCCCGATGCCATCATCGAAAATACTGTCATCTCTTTTCCTTTTCCCAGACATCCCATAGGGATGTATCGGCTGTTCATAATGAGTACGCTTCATTGTCGTTTTAGGAGCCTTTTCTCTCAATCTGATTAGCGCCAAAAGTTCTTGACAGAAACCATTTTGCACAATACTTGCACGTAATTAAATTGGTCGTTTAGCATAAATAGGTTAGCTATCATAAATGGCATGAAAGGGGAAAAGTTATTTATATGTATGCAATAATTTATATGTATGCATGTATGCAATAATTTATATGTATGCAATAAACTTTTAGTTGAAATCGTATATGAAATTTATGTGTGCGCCCTCGCACGTGCATTTATGGATATTACTCGTGCATAGTGTGCCATGTGGCTTGACCACCTACAGCGTTGTTCTAATTAACGAATTCGTCCAGGTGTGTCAGGAATTTCACACCTTCAATTTTGACTATTTCAGCCATTGATATTCCCAAAGACTGGCCATTTAAAGGTATTATGGAGGAATTAGACATGTTACTTTGAGAATTCTGTTCCTAAAAAGAAGAACACCAGTTTGATTGATTCATATCATGGGGTTCAATACATTTTCACCACCAGCAACCAATCTCAATCTCGAGTCCTTAACTCACTTAAAGAAAATGAGCTAAGTTGACACAAGGTCAATCTTATTTCAGTTCAATCCCACACCAAAGTTAATAAATGAAGGATGGTATTCCACATGCCTTCTTTATCAAGCTGAAATCAAAGAACGTGGTGAAGCAATCACGTACAAATCATCCTTTCTCCCAACTGTAGCACCGAAAACTTCTGTCATGTCAAGTTGTTCCGGCGCTTGCCCATTTGCTGGCTTCCAATCATAATGATATAACAGTGATGCTAGTATAAGTTCGAAGCCGGCTGAGGCAAATGCAATGCCTGGACAGACCCTCCGACCAGATCCAAATGGGAGCAATTGATAGTGCATCCCCTTATAATCCACTGAAGATTCGATGAACCTTTCCGGCTCGAATTTCTCTGGGTTTGTCCAATATCTTGGATCTCTCCCAATAGCATGCACATTAATAAGGACTCTTGAGTTCATAGGAATATCGTAGCCGTCGACCTTGCATCCTTCCCTTGCTGTTCTGGGGATCAATGGTCCTGGTGGGTGCATTCTAAGGGTTTCTTTGATAACACACTTCAGGTAATCAAGTTCTTCGATATCCGACTCTTGAACGCAGTCCTTTCCCTTTAAAACCCTCCGGATCTCATTTTGCGCCTTGGCCATCACGTTCGGGTTCTTGAGCATTTCCGACATCGCCCACATTATTGTTGCCGATGATGTCTCGCTTCCCGCACCAATCATATCCTGCGAGAGTCATGCATATAGACCCCACTATATATAATCTACTGCAAGAATCCCTGATATAATTTTGAGGATAGTACAACTTATTTGACTAGTAGGTAAAGAATTTCATATAGAAAGAACCCAATATTGTTCTGGTAAAGAATATGTTAACAAGTCAAATTCCAGGTTTTGTGGATTCATCCTTTTGATTATGTCCGAACCATATTGGGAGTAAATCTTTTTCCTTAGTTATAAATCATGAGGATTGTCTATGGCAAATTGAATATGCATGTTGAAATCGCAATATGACAAAATCAAAGAGAATCTGCCTAGTCGAACGTTTACCGAGAATCATAGACGTGTTTATAAGAAATTAACGTACCAAGATGACGGCTTTAATGTTGTCCGTGGTAAGATGAAACCCGATCTCTTCAGACTCTTGGAGACGCAGTAGCACATCAACTAGATCTTCCTTATCCGGCACATCTTGTGGCCTAGCTAAGCACTGTTCTCGTTGCATTTTGTGGTCAGCAAGAATAGTATTCAAGATTTCGTCGTACTTTCGCTTTACCTTATCCAACTTATATTTCATCCCGTTAATGTAAATTAGAAACGGTAGGGAAGGGAAGAGCTCGGCTAGGCTCAACCCGCTCCCCAGCTTCACGACTTCCTGAATCGATGAGATCAACTCATCCTGCTGTTTGCAGTTTTGGCCGAAAGCCGCCTTGCAAATGATGGAATTAATGCAGGCAAAGATCTTCTCACTGAGATTAAGAGGGAGACCCGACGACGATTCGATGTGTTTGATGAGATTGTTCACCTCCACATCTCGCGCCCATGTGAATGACCGCACACGTTTAACACTCAAAAGTTCCAGAACGCAGATCTTGCGGAGTTGCCTCCAGTATTCTCCGTATGGGGCGAAGATCATACTCGAGTTTTCGTAGCTTGTGATTTTGGCTACCTGAAGCAGCGGCTTCTCGGCGAAAGTGAGCTCTTGGGTCTTGAGGACCTCCATGGCTACTTCAGGAGTGGAAATTACTGCAATGGGAACCTCGCCGAGTTGGAGATGGAAAATCGAACCATATGTTTTTGATAAGCTGGTTAGGCGATGGTGCGGCAGTTCGCCGAACATCTGGTGCAGATTTCCAATAATTGGCAACTTCTTCGGGCCTGGAGGCAACCTGAGATTGAACCTTTTTGTTCCATGTCTGTTAGAGATCAGTTTAACCAGAATGAACAAAAAGAGAAGGAAAGAAAGGAGAAAGGAAAAGGCAGAGAGCTGAAGCATCCTGGAAGATAATAATAGGCGGTTCTTGTGTTTCGGTGAAGATTTTGCATGCAAGAGATGGTATTTTGACCTCCATTTATAAAGTTTTGTGAGCCACTGGTTGGCAACGTGGTCTCTAGCTGATAGAACACCGTTTTAGATGAATGCAGGAGTACGAAAGCAAATGCGAATGAGACAAAAGCAGATTAGGCAGAGCAACGGCGTACTAGTAATGATAGTTGACCATAGATGTTATCCTATTTCTTCGATTCCCACCCCATCCCCACGTCCTTTTGGGTCCTGTGGACTCGTCCGACATTGTTTTGTGCTTCCGCAAGGTGTTGCTTCCATCTCAATTGAATCCATTCTTAAAATGGATGACAGCTAATTTGGCTCGTAATTCACGGGGCTAACTTTATCGTGTACCGGTCAACATGTTTTTCCAAATAATTAACGTAATAGGATTTCGATGGTGTCGAAAGAGTATCAAATTATTACGAAGGCCAGTGTCATACAGGTCATTTATTGAATATTTTGACACAAATAAACATGTTTGTGTCCTTTTACACGGAAACCGCGTCATAACGGAGACCGAAGTAAAAATGCCCATTGGCATATGAATAGCACACATTAATTGATATCATTTTTTATAGAAATAATCATGATGTTTCATTTGACTTTTCTATTTTAATACTAGCACTTCCCACGTTTTTGTTTTTGCTTTCCCCATTTGTGGCAATTAAAATCCCAATACTTAAATAAAATACGTGTCGCTATAAAAAAAAAAAAACTCATAACGAAAAGATATTGCAAAGCTAACGCCAATCCCCTGAGTTTCGTTTTCAATAATTATGATAATGATGTTTGCTTTGACTATATAAGTCTACGTTCTACTTTTATTTTTCTAGCCATAGTCTTTTAGATGCGGAGGTTCTTAATTAAATAACAATTGACGAGCAGCACTATCCGACACGCTTATGGAAGTTGCGGTAGTTTTTAAAGCGGGAGAATCCAAGGCTATATACCTGCCTACGATGAAAGAGCTCCAGGAAATTTGAATGCAAACCAGAAGCAGCGACAACAACTAAAAGCAAAAGCAAAGACACGCGCCGTTCTGGTTGCCTCAAACGTGGAAAACTTTCCCCTTGTTACCGGTACGCAAAGTGGTAAAAGCTCCGCCACGGATTCATTTTTGAGATATCCACTAAACGCAGCGCGCCCTTGCCTAGTGATGGGCGTGCTCCACCGACCCCCTCCGGCCACACGGGAAAAGAAAAAAAAAATAAAAATAAAAATATTAATATATCATTGAAATTAGGTTGAATTGACATAAATGCAAAAATTGTAAGATTAAATTGAGCAAAAAAATTAGGGTTAAATTAACACAAATTGCAATAAGTTTTAGGACATTTTTGGTAATTTTTCTATTGAAGAATGTAAGTACATCCGCATTTTAGGGTTCTTTTGTTTCCCTATATATTTAAGCTTTGTCCCTAATAAGTCAATAGGCATTTAGATTTCATAAATTTGGTTATATGTATGTAATTCTCGAAATTGTGATAATTCATCATGAGGTTTTCCTGATTTAGCATTTTTAAGAAATGACTTATAGTGAATAAGTTTAGCATAAGTTTAGTTATTGGTAAGATGAATTCAATTAACAAAAAGTGAGAAAAAATCAGAACATAATTTGTAAAATTTAAAGATTTCGGACTAAATTAACAAAAGTGTAATAGGTTTAGAACTTTTTGGACAATTTTCGCTCTCATGTAATGTAGTTGTTGTGCTGACTTCAATAGTTTAGTTATTGGCCGGATGAACTCAAGAACTCAATTAATAGAAAGTAGAGAAAAAATTAGTGCTCAATTGGCAAAATTTAAAGGTCTATGACTGAATTGATAATAATGTAATAGATTTAGGAATTTTTTGGCAATTTCCCTCTCATGACTCATGTAATGTAGTGGGGTAAGTACAAGACGAGTGTCATAACTTTTGTATGGCCCTCACTTGAGTCTTATAACTTTTTTTTCGCTCACTTAAATGCCATAACTTTCAAAAATCGGTCACTCAAGTGTCATCACTTACGTGGATGCTAGAAAATTTGAAGTGAACGTCGAAAAAGTTGACGTGACACCGGCTAAACGATTTTTTTGAATATTTTAATATACATGTGGAATTTTTCATAATTTTTTATTTATTTTGCAAATTTTCTCTTTTTTTTCTTTCTTTCTTGGTTTTTGCTCCCTTGGCTAGCGAGGGTCACTAATGACCCTCGCCAGCCACCACCGGCCAGCCCTCGCCCCTGGGACACAATTGGTAAAATTAACTGAATTGACAAAAATATAATAGGTTTAGGATCATTTGGACAATTTTCCTCTCATGACTCATGTAATGTAGTTGTTGTGCTGACTTCAATATGTATTAATTGTCGAGTCGTCATGGAACCTTTTCATATGTGAATGGGACATTGCGAAGATAGTTAGTTTTGTATTCCCATCTTATTCTCAACCTAATTTTCATGTGCTGCTTTTCAATGATTGATCTTCAGGATAAGAAGATTTATGTTTCCCTCACCTGCTTTAACTTTGTACTGATTAAGTGCATTATTAGCCCGCCACATTTGAAAGTTTCTTCTCTCGCTTTTTTTTTTAATTATTTTTTCAGAGGGGCTAACCATCTAAGCTTTGTCTGTTCTTGCACATGACATATGTACAAGATTCCAGCCCATGAGCTTGGGACATTCAAAGTAGTGTCTGTTATTTCCATTGCCCATGTGAATGATGGCTAGCAAATATTCTTCTTTATGATTTTGTTTTCATTAATTAATAAATACAAAACGCGTATTGGAAATGAAATAGATTCGCTCTTTAGCTGATGTATTAGCTCTAACAAAACAAACGAAATATATTAATTAATTGCGCCATCCATCCTCTTTTTTTTTTTTTTTTCATTTTTTGGTCGAAGGGCCATCCATCTTCGAAAAACAGCTAATATGAACAAAGATACAAAAAATACCTCAGTTATTTTAATTGGACTTACTTTTATCAAATCGAGATGTCTTCAAAGCAAATAAGCATAGATACAGCCACTTTTTCCTTGGAAAAATTAGTAAAAATATTATAAACTCATTTTAATTGTGTCAATTTAGTCATAAACTCTATTTTTTGTCAATTCAGTCCTAAACATTTTATAATTGTGTCAATTCAATCCATCCGGTCAATTTTAGCCACCGGCATTGAGGTAAACATTGGAAAGCGTTGGTCATCCGGTGGTATAATATTTTAATAAAATTTTTATTTTTTTTATTTTATTTTATTTTATTTTTCTCTTTCCCCTTCTCTTCTTCTTCTTCTTCTTTCTCCTTTGGCCATGGTCAAAGGCGACGGTCAACAAGGTCCACCTCACTACCCTCGGGTGAAGGTTGCCCTCATGACCATCGGCGATGACGATCGCAGCCACCGAGCAAGGCCTCGCCTCGTCATACTGTGCGAGGCCAAGCCTTGCCGCCCCGGATCCGGCAAGGTTCGACTTGTTGTTGTTGAGCGAGACCGGCCGAGACCTCACTAAGCCGGCCTCGCTCGGTAAGCTGCGAGGTTGAGCATCGCCGGATCTAGGGCCGATGAGGCTCAAAACTTGCTCGATTTGTCGGTACCGGATGCTTGAGGATGAAGCCACCGCGGGGAGAGATGGGAGGACAATGATGACGAAGGCAAAGGAGGTGAAGGGAGAGACATTTGGATCGGCTTCTCGGTCACGAGACAAAACAATTCGAGCCGGTTGTTCATCATCATCGTGATTTTTATTCTTCATCATCGTTGGACAAAGGGAGAAGAAGATAGACAGAGCATCGCTGGACAGAGGAAGGAGAAGATAGAAAAAAATGAAAAGAAACGAAAAAAAGAGAAGAAAAGGAAAAAGAAAATATAAAAATACAAAATGTTTTAAAATATTATTAAAATATTATATTGTCGGAGGGCCCTTTGTCGGCCAATGGCCGCGTTAGTGCCGGTATGCCAAATTGGCCGGATAAACTAAATTGGCACAATTACGAAAGGCTTAAGACCGAATCGGCCAAAAAAAAATTTAGTACTTGAATCGACAAAAAAAAACTCAGAATTGATTTAGCACAATTGTAATAATTTTAGAACTTTTTTGGTAATTTATCCCTTTTTCCGTAATAGTGCATCTAAATAATAGCTTGTGAAAAGATTGATATTAGAAGGGGCACCGTACAATAATCATGTCATTGCATTTGTCCTTTTCATGATTATATCAAGAACTTCGCACCGAATCACGCTTCACATTAGATTAGCGCCCTCATAAATCGTAAAGAAATGCCGATGGCTAGTCGCCCATACATGTGTAGCAAGCCTTACTCGCATGGTCTCTCTATTAACGGATAAATATGTGAAAATGCATAAGAGAATGTAAATGTTTTTTTAATAAACAATTATAATTGAATGCTAATGTTACGAAAACAAAATTACCTCAGTTGTTATTTTCTGATGGTGCAGTTTGCTTTATTACAGAGATGAGTAATTCATTTCATGTGCTCTCTTTAAGAATTGAAGTAAACGAAAGACAATAGTTTATAGAGTGTATAATAGATTTAACTTTTTGGTTTTTGAAGTCGTGACTGAAAAGCATTGCAACCCGTCATCTTCAAGGAGGCAGCCATGGTTGACATGATCATATTATCTATATTTGTGTCTTGTTGGTGTCCACGTCATTGCCAGGTGGACTGAATTGGCATAATTGCAAAAGGTTTAGGACTGAATCAACCAAAAAATAAAAAATAAACAGTTATGACTGAATTGACATAATTATAATAGGTTTATGACTTTTTTAGTAATTTTCCCTTTGTGTACTGTGCACACATTTGTGGAGATTACTCGTCCATCGTGGGCCTTGTGGCTTGACAACATGCAAGCTTTATTGTATTAATTTGCTTTGATTTTTTCTTTTAGATATTCTATGTTACAAATGCGTCAGGGTGTATCACGAATTTTGCACCTTCAGGTTGAGCCATTTTCACAAAATTGAAAATTTCCATAGATTGTAACCGTTAAAAAAAGTTCTCATCCACTGGTTTTGTATTCATATTAATCATTGTAGACGATTCCAATTACCAATATCGGTTTTTTTTCCTTCAAAATGAGTAATTTGAAGAAATATTGATTCTAACAACTAATTGCAGAATTTGTCATTGGACTTATCAGTTCATAGATGTGAATCTCGGGTCTATGGATGGGGGTATTTCCAAGCTCCGGCTTGAAAGCAAGAAACAAGGGATTGAACAACTTGCACGAAGGCCATTGCTTTTGATTGCGGCTTAGGCTTGACTAATCGATAATTCATTTATTCTAATTTCAAAATGCTAATGAGTAACTGTTATTTGCAACTGGGCTGGAAGAACTTTTGTTTATAAGAGAGTTTGGTTTCGAGGTTCCTTAATCATTTTCTGCATTATGTTTACGGGTTGTCAAGGTCTGCGAATTTTGATAAGTTTGGTTTCTATCCTATCCTAGTTTTTGATCAATTGCACAGTCACCCTTCCACATCAGAAGAATGCTTGTGATCACAATTGGAGCCCTTGAGAGTTCCTGATGGCCTTCAAATCGTAAATTGACCAATAGTCTTGCGATAAAGGTCTATCCTTTTTTGCAAACTGGGTTGGGCTCTGGCTGCAAGACTATTGGTCAATTTATCATTTGAAGGCTAGCAGGAACTCTCAAGGGCTCCAATTGTGGAGGATGTCGGGGATGTTCGATTGTGTTAAATGCGTGGGGTTTCATCGCAAATTTGTTGCACTTGAGGGGGTCTGAGAAAGATTTGAGCAGATTTACAGCACTACTAAAGATGGTAATACTGATAAAAGAGGCCCTAATACTACAAAAGAAAGGTTAATACTGCGAAAAATTTCAAAGTGGTACACTCGTGGCAAATTGATTCCAAATGATAAATTTTTATCACAAAAAATCTCAAAATGGTATGCCTATGACAAATTTACCCTTAACTAATTTTTTGTCACAAAAATCTCAAACTGATATACCTATGATTAAATTTAGCCAAATCTAATTATTTGACCACAAAAATTCCCAAACTAGTATACATATGACTAATTTACACCAATCTAATTTTTTTGCCACCAAAAACACTAAACTGGTTTACCTATGATAAATTTACCCTCCGTTAGTTTCCATTAAATTTTACCATCAAATTGTTGAGTTATATAACACGTGATAATTGACGAGTGTACCAGTTTTGGATTTTTACCCTTTGTTTATCTCGGGTGTACCACTTTGAGGTTTTTCGTTGTATTAACCCAATTTTTTAAAAAATCAAAGGATAATAATTTGTCACAAGTTTTTGTGTTTGGCTTTTTCATTGTATATCGCACTTTTGGAAAGTTAATACATATCTTACTTTACCAAAAAAAAAAAAAATAATTTGTCACAAGTATACCCAGTTAGGGATTTTTAGCTGTCAAAAAATTAGTTTGGGATAACTTTGTCACGGATGTACTAGTTTAGGATTTTATATGGTAAAAAAATTAGTTAGGGATAAATTTTTTACATGTGTACCAATTTGAATTTTTCATGGCATTAACGCTGAGAAGAAAGGAGATAGTTGAACAGTTTGAGCTTTAGCAGCTTACCAGCTGTTCCATGATGCATTGCTCGTTAGAAATAAAGAGATTGCATTACGTCCCATTTGAAAAGAGATTATATTGGGGGCAAACAAATAAGTTGTGGTTCTGATGCTTGAATTGTGCCATTTATTCTTCTTTATCATATGGTAGATAACTTTTTGATGTTTAGTTGGGATCGTGCTTGTAGTTTATGTTGAAAAAATATTAGATAATATGAAAAATAACAATCGAAGGAAATATGTTGGAAAAGACAGAAAAATAAGAACAGTTATCTAAAGAGTGCAAGTCTTGTCCTAAAGGATAATTTCGCCTCTTGGAGTATGAAACTCGGTGCACAAGGCTTCTAGCGGCTATCCTTCTAAGAAACTATACTCCGCACCGAATATTAGAAAGAACAGGAACAATGTTATGTGTAAACTCGGTAAGAAAAAAAAAAGGGAAAACCTCTCTTATGTAATGCTAAGTCCTCCAACGATTGTTTCTTGAAATTCAATTTATATTCAACCAAAATAGAGCCGTTGAGAAACCATTAAAAAATTGTTGTAAAATAATGAAAGGTTTAATGGAGAAATAATCAGCCTTTACCTGGTTGTTATAAAGCCGTTAAAAAATCGTTATATGACCATTGCAAAGTCATTATAGAACCTTTATAAGTTAAAGGAGGATAGAAAACGTTTCTTTTGAGACTCTCCTCGGAGTTTGAGCTCGTTAGCTTTTGAGTTTGCCAACGTCCGAGCTCGCCATTAGCAAACCGTTACAAAATGAAAATTTTTTAGGCGATCATATCTAAAATCAAAGCTTTTAGAAATACTTCAAAACTGCTGAAATATCCAAAGATCTCCCACATATTTCAAAAAAAATTGAAAAGTAAAAAAAATAATAATGCTGGGTTATTGGAGTGTAATGCATTGGAACCGGTGCTTATTGGGCTATAAACATGCCCTAGAAAGTATGAAATATAATTCACGAAATCATTAGTGAAGTTTGAAACTTCTATGAACCAAGAATTCCTTTTTTGTGAATTATAATTTTCACCAATCACATACACTTCTACAAGGTTTGTTGTTCAATGCGATTTTGCACTAATAAGCCATGCACATGCTTGGTTTATTTATAAGTACTTTAGAGATTTTTACCAAAAATTCTCATAGGAGCAACGCCACTCTACACTTATATAGGTGATTCTATCAAGTATCTTTCGCAGGTTAATAATGAATATGGAATTCATTAAGAGCTTAGCTCGATCTCTTTTTCTTTGCGGTTTTGCACTATTCTCACCTTAAGAGAGACATAAATTTTAGAAGTGCATCATTATATCAACAAGTCACTTGTTATTCCCCATATGAACCTAATTTATGAGATCGCCAATCATATAGATTGGGTTACCATCACTATTGATTTTCTTCAACTGGTTTGTCCCATTTCCCTTGATGTATAGTCAAAGGATTGGCAAAATCCACTTATGACTTCATATAATCAATGGGCATAATTCCATCTTTAAGCAATTTCTTTACCACATAATCTCAACCGGACGTGTCTCTTTTAAACATTATAATTTTCATTCTTTGCAATGGCTAGTACCTCTTGACAATCACAATGCCTATGACGCATAATGTGTCTGCTTTTAAGAACTTGAGTAGTTCTCGAATCACCAAGATAAATATTTTCATCTCTTTCCTCTATTGGAGTGTAGGAGGATAAATCATTATTTTTTACATATATGCTTGGTAGCACTTGAGCCTACCATCCATTCTTTTGCATTGACCACAATATTGGCAGGGAAATGATCGCAACAATTAGATCATCGGATCATCCGCTTCAACCGAGTCAATTTTTTGTTTAGTAGGATTGTCATTTCCCCCACAATTTTGTTTGACTTATTTCAAAGTTAGACCACTCCACCAAGATGAAGATATATCTCTTAGTAGATTTTGTCTCATATGAATCTATAATACAGTTAGCATCACCGTATTTTTCTAATACAATGGAAAATCCGCTATGTAAAATATACTCAAGAAAAGCTTGTTGCTCATAATTCTAACGACATTTACCAGACCACATTCCACAAGTAAATGGCACAACAAATATCAATGAAGAATACCCAAAACTTGTGTCTTTACCATCATGCATTCTTTTAATGATTAAGTGACACCAAGATAGTGCATGAATGCATAAAAAAATGTGCATCAATTATAAATCTCAATGAGCAAGGCCACTGTCTCACTTTTATAATCGCAAAGAAGAACCCCCCAACCAGACACATGCACCACCACAGTAATCAAATGGACCTCCTCACAC
Organism: Rhodamnia rubescens; assembly: GCA_021437795.1. NCBI lineage: Eukaryota > Viridiplantae > Streptophyta > Magnoliopsida > Myrtales > Myrtaceae > Rhodamnia > Rhodamnia rubescens. The sequence continues at coordinate 1,697,222 of JAILYA010000035.1, forward strand.
AGAGAAGCACATATCAATTTTCTCACGTAACTTTGTGACAAAAGTTTCAAGTTCAAAACTTAAGCCTAAAATCCTTCTATCTTTATGGAATCAACATGAAAAATTGCATTTAATTCTATTTTCCTATTTATACTAAAAGAAATAGGCAAAAGTTGAAAGCACATATAATATTACTTTACTCAACGACAAGAACTATTTTCTCGTCACCTAGAGTTAGCTCTCATATGCTACAAAAATCTTCACAGACTCGACAAACAAATATGTTCAAATAGATTAACTCGATGACAACCTTTGTAAGTACTAAGTAACAACTCAGAGTCGAAACTAGGAGACTGCACAAGCAATTCGAAAAATCATACACAATTGTTCATAATCACGTCATTCCAACAGCCAATATTGTTGCGCGCTCGTTTGTACATCCATAGAAAAAGGGTTTACTTCAGCTTGCCACGAGAAAAAGAAGGAGTGCATACCTAGTTCTGGTCGATGACATGGACGAACACGACGAGCCTACCATAGTTGACGAAAGTGATCCTTTCGATCTCTACGTGTCTCTTGTAGGCATTTCACCTGTGTTGAATGTTCACTAATGTTTCATATAATCGCACAAGAATATGCAATATTTGTCGTACACCATCTCCAATTCATCGTTCAATTCCAAAAGCAGTAGTAGTAGCAGCAATTCCGAGTTGAGATAATATGAAAAGTAACAATCGTAGGAAATATATTAGAAAAGACGGAAAAGTTAGAACAATTGTTTAAGGCGTGCAAGCACTATTTTTAAGGATAATTTCACTCCTCGGAGTACGAAACTCGGTATGTAAGGCTTCTAGCGGCAATCCTCCTAAAATACAACAGACCTTCTTCTATACTCCGTACCGAATATTAGAAGGAATAGGAACAGTGTTCTATGTAAACCTAGCAAAGGAAAAAAAAAGAAAGAAGGGAAAAACTCTATGACGCAATGCTAATGTTAGAGATATGCCCTAAAGCAATTATGTAATAGTTACATATTTGAGATTTCAGTTGTACTTTCAATTTCTTATTTAATTAATGGCAAAGACATATTTATTCATTTATCCAATTATTTAAATATATGAATAAATTCCATAAGATTAGTAGTGGCTGAACCTATTCTTAAGACGTTGAGAATATGTGTAACGGGTTCACAAGTTAAACCGAATCTTTAAATTGTTCATGGTCGATGGATCATTGAATGGATATCAAAGATCCTGTTAAGACTAGTATGTTTTTAACTTCACCATTAAGTATTAGATACTTAAGGGAATGACAAGTCACAAGTCATTGGGTATTGCGATGCCCGAGTTAGAACAAAAGTGCTTGTGCCGGGACAAGTTCACTGAACATGACACAAATTGAATGATCAGCGACATGGAAAGCTTTTAGCATGGCTAATGTCTAATCGTTCATTCTTTGGTCTTGTATAAATAATCCTTAGACCCGAGGCATAATGTTGACTTGTGTGTTGGATGGCCATGGTTCACAAGGATGTATATTGGCGGTTGTCGATCCGTCTCTATACTTGATGCTCATAGTTCATGCACATACGAAGTCACATGTGTGCCCAAAATGAAATCTATCTCCTTGTTACATGTAAGATATGATGTCCTCTCGCGATCTAATTATGGCAATGTATTGAAATCCTCGGCCGGGGTTGTCACCGAGAATGAAATGTTCATGTCTCATATAAATGCATGTTGATTAGATTTGTGCATATAATCAAATTGGTGACTTGACAAATATTCCATGGTCTTTGTTCGATAGGGATATAGTAAGACAGAGGGATTGAATTACACCTGTACCCAAAACCGATAGGTTCATTATGTTCTTAAAGAATTCACATTGTCGCGGGTAGCCATGATATATTGCTAGATGTCACTCATGACTTGTAGGACCTAGAGGTTGATTGGGACAATCAATTCTCTTGAAAGTACTAATGTGTTAGTGCATGTCTTCTTGTCGGCTCAATGATGAACCTAGAGATGTCACATACCTTAACTAATACATGATGATGTTAAACAGAAAGACGATATTGCAAATATGTTTGCGATTACAATATACCGAATTAAGTCTGGCTAAAATTAAATTAAATATGATTTAATTTTATTTTTATTTTTTGTCATTGACGCACGTGCATACGATGCACACATATGCTCATAGTGGATGTATATTAATATGTTCGTAATGCACATATTGTAACTGCACACCTTTTTTTTTATAATAACAGTAATTGTTATTATTATTATAAAAATTTAAAAAAGGGGTGTACGTACATGGCCTGCACTTGCAGACCATGTATGTGGTACATGATCAGCAAGTGTTGCTGACCGTACGCCATTGCACAAATGGTCAGCGACATGTTCGCTGACTATTGTGCAATGCATAATCCCACGATCAGATCGTGGGATTATGTGTGAGTGTTGTGCTAGTAAAAGAGTTCTCTCGTTTTTCAAGTGAGTGCGTGCGAGAAAGTGTATTAGTGTGAAAACAAGAACAGAAAAATTCTCGCTCTCACTTTTTGTTCTTGTGGTGACCAAAAGATTAAGAGAGCAGAGAGTTATCTTTACAATATTGCTAGCATAATCGAGTGTGGAGATTATCCATGTTGCCTTTTCCCGTTCGTCGTATGATTGGTGGTGTGTCCGAACTAGAGACCCGATATTTGTGGGGCTTGGATAGAAGAACATCCTGAACCTTTTTCGCTTTCAAGCACGCTTTAAGAGGTAATTCATTAAACCCCTTCGTTGCATATGATTTTCGATTGAAATGCACGAACTACGCCTATGGAGATGCATGTATGAGCTTATTTATTTTCGCTGCATTTTATATTTTATTTGCTTACGCATGTTATACGTATCCCAAAAGTGGTATTGAGCTAATCCTTAGGCGTTTTCGTGCGTTAGTTGATTTTAGTTTGTAGTGATTTTTGCGATACTATGGCCAATTTATTTTTAGAGAATCGTTCTTTTTACGTGGCCAATAATAGTTGATTATTTTATATGATAAATTAATTAATGTAGCAAAAATTGAGACTAAATCAATTTTGAATCGAATATCTATAGTTATTTTTATATTACGTATGAATTCTGCAAAAATGATTCACGACTACGAATCCAAAGTGGCAAGAATGCTATTGCCGTTTAGAATCATGCAAGTGAAATTTGTTTCGCCGACATTAATTTCTTAACGTGGCTTGCATTGCTTGACCATTAATATGATTAAATGCAGATTTTCTGTGCCTTCCGAAACTTTAAATTATGAATTTATTGCTTACGTGGAAGGGTGGTGATCATGGAAAAATCCCTAATCAATTTGATTGATGTATGAATGAACGTATGGTGATTATTGGTATTTTTTGGGATTGTAATTATCAAATGGAGGCTACGTCCTTTTATTTTTCATGTAATTTTTATTTTTAGCGTAGTTTAGTATAGTTGATTATTCATGTAAATGCTACGACATTCACGAGAAGAGGAGCCATAAAGCCGGAGAGTTCTATGGGCCTGGTTTCCGAAGAGTTCGAGGAACCAAGAAGAGGCGAAGAGCAGATCTCCAATATTAAAATATTAAAATGGTTAAATGTGGTCTCATTGGCTCAAGACCATTAAATATAATTCCATGATCATCACGTAGGATAGATGTTCATGCGTTTGACATCTAATTTGGTACGGTTTGTCTTTAAGATTTCGAATTTTTAAAAAAAAAATCATAAAAAGGCACACACCTGGCACTCGTTATGCGCATGTCGTGTATTATTGTAATGTTGGTGGGTAAGCTTCTTGATCCCTTTCTTGCAATTTACTTATCCCATATTCTTATTTTTGAGTCGGTCCATGGCAATTCAGGTTTGTCCTTTTCATCAAGTCAAGTCACGTTTTTACTTTCATAGTTTGATTGTTTAGGAAGTTGAATCGTGTCTTTACTTTCATAGTTTGATTGTTTAGGGTTTTCAATGTCATGTTTTCAATTTCATACTTTAAGACTTTGATTTCGTAGTCTTTACTTTAATAGAAATTTTGTCGGTTTTCCTTAGTTTTGATTTACCTTGTTCCGTTGTGCGATTTTTACTAAATTCTAGGATCAAGCTTTAAGTAAACGCTCAACATATAAAAAAACAAAAAAACTAAAGGACTTTATTTACTTGGGACGAAGTGAAAGCAAAGTCATTTTTTTATGCACTGAAACCGCATTGCGTTTTTGACTGACAGACCTTCACGGATTCAGCGATTTTTCCGATCCTTTTATGTTCACAATTGAAAGAACTTGTATGCATGTAAAACATTCGGAAGATCATAATCTATCATGATACAATTTTTTTTACGATTACCCGATGCATTTTCCATTTACTAAGGAATTAATAGCCGAGATAAAGTAGGCTGGAATTTCACACGTTTTCAGACTCCAAATTCATTCTACAGTTTAGTACTAGAAAAAGTGCCTTTTTATGGAATTACCAAACATTAAAGTTGTAGATCTATGTTTCTTCTAATAGCCCGAAAATTTTTGGATTTCAATTCACAATTTAAAGGGGTCTTTCGTTCTTTTAACAACAGGTGGACGAATAAGTTTTCTGGACGTGATTTCTTGGAAAAACACATTAAAATGTATTGATTCACTCATTTCTAGCCCGATCACTTAACATGAAAGTTGTTCATCATCCTCTCGGAAATGAGCCGGTAAATTTTCACATCATTTTGACCAACCTAAGACTTTTCATGAATTTTGTTTTCAAAATATGACGAAATTGGAATTTCCTAGTAAGAGGGTCACAAGTTAAGTTTGAGTTGTGGTCATAAGTCAAGTCAAGTTCTCGTCCATCAGTCCGATCTAGAGCAATAGATCGACACGTCATTTTCATTCATCATACTCATTCGGTGATTACCATTTGTAGGTAATTTCACGGAGATACCACGTGCAGATATATTACTCTGTCGGGGCCACTCATCAAGCACTATCATCAAGCAAGCTCCTAAACAATTAGAGTTAATCTAGGGGCGGGGAATAGATTGCACTAGGAACGATACTCCAATGGCCCAATACAATCCCAACATGATTTTCGAGTCTCGTAGTTCATGATCGAGCCAAAAGTCCCAGGCCGATCTCAATGCATCGACTAGTTGAGGCGGATTCATGCTTTGCAAATGATCATTTCCCATGCCAAGCAATTGAGCTTTTGATCAACTTGAGTTAGATTGACATTAGGCTCAATCAAGTCAAAAATTCGAAAAGAGTAGGTATATGGTCATCCTCCACTTCGGAGGGAACAACACCGATCGCAAGCCAAGGTGATCTCCGATGGACATTGATGCCTAGATTTTTCCGTTGCCAATTATTCATCGGTGCCCGGATAGACCGATCAAATGTACAACGAACCCTGGCCATCCTTGTATCATTCGACATTACTTTTGGTTATCCTTTTATCAGCACAATGATAATCCTTGGGGCAATCCTTAGCTGGTCCTCAATTGATTGATCGGCCTCGCCACATTAGTTGAAGAAAAGCTGGTCCAATGCATTTGAGAATAACTTGGGCTAATAGCGCATCATCCGTGAAGGTCCGACTAATGAAATGTATTGGCCGATTCACATAGTCCATTGGTTAGCCAAGGCTGATCCATGCTTCGCCTTTGTCCGATCCTTTGATCGTACCTTGTCAATCGAAGAAAAGAGACGAAATCAAGGCCACCCAATTTCAAAAGGGAGTATCTCTTGTCGGGCCCAATCATTTCGAAAATAACTTTCTATTTTTATTCTCGCAGGTATCGAGCTAAAAGGATCAAGTGTGAAAACAAGTGGCTTGCCAAAGCTCGTAACTGAGTTCCCAAGATCGGCCATGTTTGGGGCAATTTCATATTTTAGGCAAAGCTATGATCATCGAACATGCCCATTCCGATTGAAAATGGGGCAAATAGGCCCCGACTTTGAGAAGGAAGTATGTCTTCTCTGTTTCATACCATTTTCAAGATGACACTACTTGTTTTTGCGGGGGCGGGTGACCCACTATGACGGTCAACAATATTGGTCAATCAAAGCTTCTCGAGTCTTTACTCGATTTGTTATTCGGACACATTTTTTCTTGTGTAAGGGCTGTCGCGACCTAAAATTAGGGAAATTTTAGATTAATGGATTACTAAGTTAATTAAAGTAACTAACCTAGATCGAGTTCTCCCAAACTCTACCAATTCGCAACTTAAGGTTCAAATAATTAACATGCCAAGATTTTATCCGGAGTCGCCAATAATAATTTAAGGTAGGTTGATTACGAACCTAAATAAAATAGCGGGAGGACTATTTTATTTCTACGAACGAGAGATTTTGGATACGGGGACTTGATTACGCTAGATTACTCTAATGTCCTTTCGGTACCATTTTATTTCATGAAAAAAAATTTGATCAAGTAGCTTTAATTGATTTTATCCTAGGCCACTAACATAGGTTATCATGCGGGTGCGCAATCAATTAAATGAACATTCAAAATTCAAAGTAAGCAAGGAGCATGCGCCAAGCAATCTTCTCTCTTTTTGGGTTTTCACTTTTTAATGAAACAAAAAAAACTAAATGCAATGCATGAATTTTAATCTAAATGCAATTATATAAATAAATTCTATCTAACCTAAAAATGCATATGAACCTAATTAAACTACATGACTAATTCTACATGACATGCAATTAAAATCGATTCTAACATGCAATCTACATGTTGAATTAATTAATTAACCTAAATACGCAACTCTAAATGACGTGGTAAAGATGACATGTAATGCATGATGATGTAGCATGATGATATTTTTTGGGATTTTCGGATTTAAGGAAGACATAAAATAAAGCACCTCAAGAAAGTGGTTATTTTGACCTATATTATGCATGAATCTATCCTAATCCTATCCTATCTAGAATGAACTATTTTAAACATGCAAACATACTAAAACATGCAAATTCTAACTTAAATGCAATGTTTATCTAAATGGAACATTATCTAGAAGATTCTACTCCAAGAATTAAATATGCAATCTACCTAGAGTGATATGCAAATCTATTTAAAAAAGAAAATTATATGCATGTAGAATATTTTAGAGTTTTAAAGCTTGCAGATAAAGATATGCAAGATAACGATTCAATCCAAATCAATTCACATATGGAAAGCGAATAAATCAACTTGAGGATTTTCGCAATTTCTTTCGAATCAAGTTTCGATCTAAAGCCCGATAGATCGACTTTAAAAATTCGAAAATACCTGCTATGTCGTTAATTCCATCTAAAGCCTTATAGATAGAATTAATTCTATGTATGCGGTTGCGAATTAGGAAAAGATTTTCCTAATTGATCACCTGCGACTCAAAAAGATTTCGTTAGACAATGATTTACATTTAAAATAGGCAATGAATATTCTAATCGATAAAAATCAGAAGTTTTACCTCACAACTTTCCGAGGTTGACTCATAATTCTCCGTTTGATATCCAATGAAGATATGAAAGGCACCGAAAAGAACTTGCTGGGAATGTCACCGAATCAATGCAAATATGATGCTTCGCTGGAATTGGATCTGGTTCACTCAATGGTTAATGAGGCAAAAATAATGGAAAGGGACAGACTTGTACAGAACAAAAGAAACAATTTTTTTTCTTCCCTTTTCTTATTGTTCTTGCATGATCATTGGACTATGGAGACACGGCTGCATGTGATATCGCCATTGTTGGAGTCGCAATTGGGATATGCGAATTACCTAGCTTTTTCCTCTGTGTATGATGTAACCTTCAACTCTGATTGTATATGCCAATTCATGGCCATGAATTTTCTCTATTGCACCCATGAGCCTCTGATCTGGACAAAATTAAAGTAGTTGCTCTCTCTTTCTTGGGTATTATTCGCCCATGACACCTCAAACCGCACATCATCCTAATATTGATCGATGATGGACTCGGTCTACACTTGGTCTTCCAGTCAACGACGGGCGTCTCCTGAAGCGGGGCTGTTCGGTGAAGCACCACAACGGGACTCAACCATGGACTGGATTAATCGGCTTTAGTGCGGCTCACCTCGAGTTGCTCGCCGACTTCGAAAACGACAAGTTTGGTTCAAGCTCGCTGAGGAGGGCAAGTCGCCTCTGCTGGTGTTGCGGATCAGGGAGGTGCTTGGCACAATTGGTTCCTGCAAAATAGAGTCGTACGTTCGGCAGAGGAGGGAAAGCCGCCGGAGATCGTCTGATGGTGGATCTCGTGGTATGGCTCTCGTTGTGGACAGCTCTCAGCCGTAGCCGCTTTTCGAGAATCGGTGGCCGCAAGGTTCTTCGAAGTAACCTGCAAAAGAGATAAAAATATGTTGGAATACTTGGGGCTGACCACTGACTGGTTTTGGATGTGCTCGGCTTCGTCTGATGTTCACTGGGACGTCGAGATTGCTACGTGCGGCAGATGGCTCATCAATGAACTTCGGTGATGGGGCTACTGCAAAGTGTTGGCCGATGAACGCACAGATTGGTATCACCGAGGACTCTTTGTTTTCTTTTTGGTGTTTCCCACTAGTTGGACGTGAACTTTCTCTTAAACAGCCCCAGGTTCTGCCCAAACTTCTTTTCAACGTGGAGATTTGCAGCCGCGGAAGCTTTCTCCATAGCCACCTTTTCTGATCGATCTCCCAATGGTGGCCGTGAATTCTAAATTATGTGTCCCTCCTTCCGTTATGTGACCTAGAGGTGTTTATATAGTGAAAATCTAGGTCAAACTTTGATAATGCGAGCTTAAGTTTTGGCCTTATTTCGATCAATAAACTTTAAAGAAAAAAGGACATTTCCGTAACTAAAATTTAGTGGGCTGAATTAAATTTGAATATAAGTCCAAGCCCCCTTAGAATTTCGGCACAACCCTCATGTCTTTTGCTAATCCCGATCGCTCGTCAATTTAAGCTCAAATCTTTGCCATCGATACAAAATGATGCAAATGCAATGCATGAAAAAATAAAATTAAATATGCTATGCATGAAAGCTAATTAATTATTTTTTGTGAGAACTAAAATTGATTCTCATTTTTATGTAAAATGCATGATTAAGGAAAAATCAAAATTTAGGTGTCAACAAGGGCAAAGTCATGGATGGGTCGGGGACTAAACTCCACAACTTGTTTGATTTATTCACATATTCGGGGCAACCCACAATCCCCCATTCCCCAAGAATTTTTCTCATGCTTGCTTATTTTTTGGGCAAATGCATTTTCATAAAGCATGACAAGTTGTTTGAGATTACTACATTTTGCATAATGCTCATCCATTGCATTGTTTATGTATGATTATTCTACATGTTTAATTTACCAACTCCGAATAGGGAGCATAGATTTCATAAATGCATCAAATGTACTGAATGGGACATGACATATAACGAAAGGCAAGCCATTCCACACATGTCCCGCGTTTTAACCCCTAGTGAATTAAGCGGTAGTTAGGTTCCGCATTCTCAAGGTAAAGGGTTTTCTCGCGAAAGGTACGATCGCCAAAGTGAACGAGGCATTCATTCTCCATCCTAAAACGCTACAATTGACCATTGTTAACCTCTTTGAGCGGCGGTTTCATTTTTTACACCTGTCAAGTACCACCACACATTGGGGCCCGGGACGTGGTAATTTTAGCAGCAACATGAGGTAAATAGTTAGAAATTTTCTTGCTCGGACTAATATCAATCTTCGGGTGTTTCTTTGCATTTATACTTAAACTTTAATTCAAGTGTCTTAGGATGACAAAGAGCATTCATTTCTCCATCCTACACACTTTTATCCTTTGCATAGCCCACTTGAGCCTGTAAATTCATTTCACAAACCCTATTGGTGATCGTTTGCTTATTCCAAGATGAAAATGGCCACGTAGTGCATTATGTGGTCAGCAACTTCTTGCTGACCACGTAGTGCATTACTTTTTTTATATTTAAAATAATAATAATAATTATTATTACTATAAATACAAAAGGTACACCACTCTTAGGTGTGCAAATTAGGCACATCAATATGTGTCTGGACAATACGTGTATATCATTATATGCACGTACGTCAATGACCGAAAATTAAAATTAAATTAAATCTCATTTAATCTAATTTTAGTCTCGACTAATTCGATAGTCGTGATTGCAAACATATTTGCAATATCGTCTTTCCGTTTAACGTCGTCATGTATTGGTTAAGGTGTGTGACATCCCTAGGTTCATCATTGAGTTGATAGTAAGACATGCACTAACACATTAGTACTTCCAAGAGAATTAATTGTCCCGATTAACCTCTAGGTCCCACAAGCCATGAGTGACATCTAGCAATATGTCATGGCTACCTAGGCAGTGTGAATTCTTTAAGAACATAATGAACCCGTCGGCTTTGACTACAAGTGTAATTCAATCCCTCTGTCTTACTATATCCCGATCGAACAAAGACCATGGAATATTTGTCAAGTCGCCAATTCGATCATATGCACAAATTTAATTCGACATGCATTTATACGAGACATAAACATTTTATTCTCTCGTTACAACCCCGGCCGAGGATTTCAATGCATTGTCATAATTAAATCGCATAGGATATCATACCTTGCATGTAACAAGGTGACAGATTCCATTTTGCGCACACGTGTGACTTCGTATGTGCATAAACTATGACCATCAAGTACGAGAGACGGATCGACGAACCGTCAATATGCGTCCTCGTGAACCATAGTCATCCAACACACAAGTCAACACTTGCGCCTCGAGGTCTAAGGATTATTTACACAAGACCAAAGCATGAACAATTAGACATTGACCGTGCTAAAACCTTTCCATGTCGCTAATCATTCAATTTGTGTCACGTTCGGTGAACTTGTTCGGCACAAGCACTTGTGTTCTAACTCGGGCATCGCAATACCTAATAACTTGTAACTCGTCATTCCCTTAAGTATCCAATACTTGCTGGTGAAATTAAGAACACACTTTGGTCTCAACGGGATTATTGATATCCATTTAATGATCCATCGACCGGGAGCAGTTTAAAGATTCAGTTTAATCGTAAACCCGTCACACATATTCTTAACGTCTCAAGAATAGGTCCAGTCACAATCGATCTTATGGAATTTATTCATATATTTAAATAATTGGACAAATGAATAAATACATCTTTGCCATTAATTAAATAATAAATCGAAAGTACAACTGAAATCCCTAACATGCAACTATTATATAGTTGCTTTAGGGCATATGTCTAACAATCTCCCACTTGCACTAAAGCCCAACTAGTCCGGTACCTCAAACCCATTTTGTCAAGGTGTCTTTCAAAAGAAGACGGAGGTAACGCCTTAGTAAAAGGAAGGATCGCCACGTTTTCCGCCGAGGCAATTTTCTGCAAGGCGATATCACCTCTCCCAACTATTTCTCCGATGAGATGGAAGCGTCTCTCAATGTGCTTGGACTTACGGTGAGACCTTGGTTCCTTAGCTTGATGTATTGCCCCATTGTTGTCACAAAACAATGTAATCGGCTGCTCAATGGAAGGAACTACTCCAAGTTCGAAATGAACTTCTTCATCCAAGCTGCTTCCTTTCTTGCTTTAGAAGCGGCTACATACTCTGTCTCGGTGGTGGAATCAGCAATTGTACTTTGTTTGGAACTCTTCCAACTAACTGCACCACCATTGAGTGTAAAAACAAACCCGGATGTAGACTTATAGTCATTTGGATCCGATTGAAAATCGGAATCAGTATAAGCTTCAACTTTAAACTCTCCTTCTCCATATATCAAGAATAAATCCTTAGTCCTTCGCAAGTACTTAAGGATATTCTTGATTGCTATCCAGTGCTCTCTTCACTGGATCGAGGCGATATCTGCTAGTAATACTTACAGCATGCGCAACATCAGGTCGCGTACATAGCATAGCATACATTATGCTTCCAATAGCAGACGCGTAAGGTATTTTTGCCATCCGCTCTCTTTCTTCGGGAGTGTTGGGACACATCTCCTTAGAAAGACGGATTCCATGCCTAAAAGGCAATAATCCCCTTTTGGAACATTGCATGTTAAATCGTGTTAACACTTTATCTATGTACGTAGATTGAGAGAGGCCAATCAATCTTCTTGATCTATCTCTATAGATCTTGATACTTAAAATATAGGTTGCCTCTCCTAAATCCTTCATGGAGAATTTACGTGACAAGAATAGTTTGATCGATGATATCATCGGTACATCATTCCCGATCAAAAGTATATCATCGACATACGGAACTAGAAACGCAATTGCACTCCCACTAACCTTCTTATATACACACGGTTCATCCGGATTTTTAATGAAGCCAAACGATTTGACTACCTCATCAAAACGGATGTTCCAACTTCGGAGGCTTGTTTAAGTCCATAAATGGATCTCTTAAGCCTACACACCTTTTGACTTTCACCACTTGATTCAAAACCCCGTGGTTGCTCCATATAGATATCCTCCTCGAGGAAACCATTTAGGAAAGCCGTTTTGACATCCATCTGGAATATCTCATAATCAAGGTGCGCAGCTATAGCCAACATAATTCGAATGGATTTTAGCATGGCTACAGGTGAGAAAGTTTCGTCGTAATCGATCCCTTCTTTTTGACGATATCCTTTCGCCACCAACCGTGCTTTGTAAGTTTCAACTTGACCACCAGCGTTCATCTTCCTCTTGAAGATCCATTTACGACCAAATGGTATAATACCATCGGGCAGATCAACTAGAGTCCAAACATCGTTGGAAAACATTGAATCCATTTCGAATTTCATGGCTTCTAGCCATTTACGGGAATCGATGTCCGACATCGCCTCCTCATAGGTGTTAGGATCACTCGGTGATCACTATCATTCACAATGAATAGCGATTCAATATCTTCAATCGAGTGTCTATAACGAATAGGTAGATGAGACGCTCTCGCACTCCTCCTAAGAGGTTGTGTATCGAAGCTCTCACCAAATCGGAGATCGGTGTTTGAACTTGGTTATTTGGTACTTCACTATTATCTTCTTGTAAGACTATTTTTTCGCCCAAAGCACCACCTTCCTGGATTAAGCGATTCTCTAGAAAGGAAGCATGCCTATTGACCGAAACTCATTGGTCATAGTGAAAATAGAAATAATATCCAAGAGTATCTTTTGGATATCCAATGAAGCGACCTTGTTCGGACCTAGGCTCCAATTTTTCTGTTCTCAACTTCTTGACGAAAGTTGGACAACCCCAAATCTTGATATGATTAAGACTTGGTTTCCTACTATGCCATATCTCATAAGGCGTAGTTGGAATAGATTTGGATGGCACTCTGTTTAGTAAATATGCAGCTGTCTCAAGGGCATATCCCCAAAGGGATACATGCAAATCGGTGTAGCTCATCATAGATCGCACCATATCTAATAAGGTGCGATTTCTTCTTTCGGATACACTATTATGTTCTGGAGTTGCAGGAGGTGTCCCATTGTGATAAAATGTCGTTATCTTTAAGATAGTCCAAGAATTAAGTACTAAGGTATTCACCTCCTCGATCGGAGCGAAGAGCCTTAATACTCTTTCCTGTTTGTTTCTCAACTTCGGACCTAAATTCCTTGAACTTTTCAAAGGATTCAGACTTATACTTCATTAAGTACAAATAGCCATACCGCGAATGATCGTCGGTAAAGGTAATGAAGTAAGAATAACCACCCCTAGCGGTTTCATTGATTGGTCCACATACATCTCGTATGTATCAATCCCAATACGTCAGCGGTGGCGTACTATGTCCTACAAATGGCACTTTGGTCATTTTTCCTAGAAGACATGCATCACAAGTCGAGTATGGTTCAAAACCAATTGGATCGATATATCCATCATTACTCAACTTGTTAATCCTATCTTCTCCAATATGACCTAATCGGAGATGCCAAACATACTTTGGATTTGGATGATCTCTAGGGCGTTTATTAGTTACGGCATTTACACCGTGACTATTGTGCTTATTGGCATTGGTAATCGTATTACCGGACATTGTAATGGTATAGAGATTATTGGTTAATAAGTCGGAACCAACACACGTTCTATTATAATAAATAGAATATACATCATCAACAAAAGAAAATTCATAATTCCCTTTACCCAAACGAGGTATAGAGATGATGTTCGAACAACATTCTCATAATGCAAACAATTCTTTAAAACCAAAACATGTCCGGAAGGCAAACATAAACGAAAAGTCCCTATAGCTAATGCAAAGACTCTTGCCCCATTTGCAAATGTTAGGACAATCTCATTTCGCCCCAACATCCTCGCTTATTTCCAGTTCTCGCAAAGACATACAAATATGTGAGGTTGCAGCGAGAATCCGGAATCCATAAGCTAGATTCAGCACTAACCATAAGATTAGTTTCAATAAGCATAGACACCATACCTTCGCAAGGTTGGTTCTTTGGCTTGACCTTCAAGCTCGCGAGGTACTTCTTGCAGTTCCTCCTCCAAGTGCCCCATGACACCACAAGTAATGACATTTCCCTTTTTCAACCTTGGGCTTTGGTTGCACAACAGCCTTTCACAGGTTTCTTCCATTTCTTTTTCTTCAAAATAGTCTTACTCTTTGAAGAAGAAGCCTTAGCCATAGCCACTATATTTGGCCTTGTGATATGCATTTCCTTCTCATGAACTACCAGCATGCTATGTAACTCAGCAAGAGTTTTCTCCATCTTATGCATGTGGAAGTTTTGGACGAAAACCAGAGAAGGAATCGGGTAAAGATTGGAGGATCAAATCCACGGCTAAGTCGTTGTCCATGATAAGATTCAGCCTAGCCAATTCTTCTATGTGCCGGATCATTTTCGGGACATGATCATTAACCAATGATCCCGCAGCCATCCTCATACGGTACAATGCTTTAGATATCTCATATCTAGAGGTTCGACCATTCTCATCAAAGAATTCATTTAGGTGCAATATGATCGACCTAGCATCTTCCATTGCTTCATATTTCTTCCGAAATTCATTATTCATTGAAGCAAGCATATATGACCTAACTTTTAAGTCATCATCATGCCACTTATCATAAGTGATGCGTTCCTCTTGGGTCCCACCCTCGGGAAAGGAGGTTGGCATTTTTTCATCAATCACATACCCGAGTTTTTCGGAATTGAGAATAATTCTCAAATTCCTCACCCGGTCGGTGAAATTGGGTCCAATCAAACAATTCTTGTCAAGTATCGAAGCGAGTGGGTTTGTGTTCACCATTTTCAGAGTAATAAATATCTGCGCAGAAAATAAATTGTTAGCCATTGTCTTTCAAATAATTATTTCATTTTGGCCTTTAAATGAAATAGTGCCTCCCACTAAATTTATATTCGGATCCCATACTCCTTAAAATGGGAAACGGCAATCTTTGTTGGGTAAAGATTACTAGTGGGGATCGAGTCCCACCAGCCTATAGTCCACCTCACCTAACAGTTATTGGTGTTCTATAAACTTAGTGAGTGAATCAACTTATTCAACGCATCATATGTGAGTCCCAATCATAATTTCGGCCTCTAGACCATGAAAGCCTCACTCGACAGTTATTGACCTCATGATCATAGTTAAGTCTTACCCATCGTCTCATGCAAGTATTGAAAATGCAAACGATCCCCTCACCTAACAGTTATTAGAAATCGTTTGGCTTCAACCCCACAACATCATATGCTTAATGGAGTGGTCCATTATTATGAATGGCAATTGACCCCTATGTATCCATAGCCGATCAATCAACCACTATAATATAGGATCAAACCACGACGATGGAAGGCCACGAGTCCGAAACCCGTTACGACTTAATATTATTTTAAGGAGGTTTCGGTCATTATTAAAGGTCTCACTTTACATATTAACCAGTTTAACATGCTCATAAAACATAATAAATAAATAGGTGTCAAACGCATAAACATCTATCCTACGTGGTGATCATGGAATTATGGTTTAATGGGTCTCGAGCCAATGAGACCACATTTAACCATTTTAATATTGGAGATCCGCTTTTTGCTCCTTCTTGGTTCCTTGAACTCTTCGTGAACCGGGCCCATAGAGCTCTCCGGCTTAACGGCTCCTCCACGTGATTAGGGATTTTTCCATGATCACCACCCTTCCACGTGAGCAATAAATTCATAATTTAAAGCTTTGGAAGGCACAAAAATTCTGCATTTAATCATATTAATGGTCGAGCAACGTAAGCCGCATAAAGAATTAACGCCGGTGAAACAAATTTCACATGCGTAATTCTAAGCGGTAGTAGCATTCTCACCACCGGATTCGTAGTCGCGAATCATTTTTGCAGAATTCATACATAATATAAAACTAACTATAGATGTTCGATTCAAAAATTGATTTAGCTCTAATTTTTGCTACTTTGATTAATTTATCGTATAAAATAATCAACTTCTATCGGCCACGTAAAAAGAACAATTCTCTAAAAATAAATTGGCCGTAGCATTGCAAAAATCACTACGAACTAAAATCAACTAAACGCACGAAAACGCCTAAAGATTGGCTCGATACCCATTGTTGGGATACTCATAACATGCATAGGCAAATAAAACATATAAAATACGCAGCGGAAATAAATAAATACCTATACACGTATCTCCGGATGCGTAGTTCGTGCGTTTCAATCGAAAATCTTAAGTAACGAATTGAGTTAACGGATTACCTCTTGAAGCGTGCTTGAAAACGAAAAGGTTCAGATATTCTTCGATCTCGAGCCCCACAAATGTCGAGTCTCTAGTTCGGACACACCACCATTCGTACGACGAATGAGAAAAGACGATACGGATAATTTCCACAACAATTGTGCTAGCAATTTTATGAAGAAGACTCTCCGCGCTCTCGATATTTTTGGTCACCACAAGAACAAAAATTGAGAGAATTTCTTTTGTTCTTGTATTCACTCATTCGCACACCCAGCTCTACTCTGCAACATCTTTGCAGATTAATTTCATCGTTGCTTGCAATGCATCACGCGCACGATCACATCGGTTGCTGATCGTGCGCGTTGTGCATTGTGCACGATCGTGCACTACATAAACGGTCAGCAAGTAGTTGTTGACCGTGTGGTCAGCAACTACTTGCTGACCACGTAGTGCATTATGTGGTCAGCAACTTCTTGCTGACCACGTAGTGCATTACTTTTTTTATTTAAAATAATAATAATTATTATTATTACTATAAATACAAAAGGTACACCACTCTTAGGTGTGCAAATTAGGCACATCAATATGTATCTGGACAATACGTGTATAACATTATATGCACGTACATCAATGACCGAAAATTAAAATTAAATTAAATCTCATTTAATCTAATTTTAGTCTCGACTAATTCGATAGTCATGATTGCAAACATTTTTGCAATATTGTCTTTCCGTTTAATGTCGTCATGTATTGGTTAAGGTGTGTGACATCCTTAGGTTCATCATTGAGTTGGTAGTAAGACATGCACTAACACATTAGTACTTCCAAGAGAATTAATTGTCCCGATTAACCTTTAGGTCCTACAAGCCATGAGTGACATCTAGCAATATGTCATGGCTACCCAGACAATGTGAATTCTTTAAGAACATAATGAACCTGTCATCTTTGGCTACGAGTATAATTCAATCCCTCTCGTCTAACTATATCCCGATCGAACAAAGACCATGGAATATTTGTCAAGTCGCCAATTCGATCATATGCACAAATTTAATTCGACATGCATTTATACGAGACATAAATATTTTATTCTCTGTTACAACCCCGGCCGAGGATTTCAATGCATTGTCATAATTAAATCGCATAGGATATCATACCTTGCACGTAACAAGGTGACAGATTCCATTTTGCGCACACGTGTGACTTCATATGTGCATAAACTATGACCATCAAGTACGAGAGACGGATCGATGAACCGTCAATATGCGTCCTCGTGAACCATAGTCATCCAACACACAAGTCAACACTGCGCCTCGGGTCTAAGGATAATTTACACAAGACCAAAGCATGAACAATTAGACATTGACCGTGCTAAAACCTTTCCATGTCGCTAATCATTCAATTTGTGTCACGTTCGGTGAACTTGTCCGGCACAAGCACTTGTGTTCTAACTCGGGCATCGCAATACCCAATGACTTGTGACTCGTCATTCCTTTAAGTATCCAATACTTGCTGGTGAAATTAAGAACACACCGGTCTCAACGGGATTATTGATATCCATTCAATGATCCATCAACCGGGAACAGGTTTAAAGATTCAGTCTAACTGTGAACCCGTCACATATATTCTTAACGTCTCAAGAATAGGTCTAGTCACAATCGATCTTATGGAAATTTATTCATATATTTAAATAATTGGAAAAATGAATAAATACGTCTTTGCCATTAATTAAATAATAAATCGAAAGTACAATCGAAATCCCTAACATGCAACTATTATATAGTTGCTTTAGGGCATATGTCTAACAATACGTTCGGCGAGAGGAGGGAAAGCCGCCGGAGATCGTCGATGGTGGATCTCGTGGTATGGCTCTCGTTGTGGACAGCTCTCGGCCGTAGCCGCTTTTCGAGAATCGGTGGCCGCAAGGTTCTTCAAGTAACCCGCAAAAGAGATAAAAATATGTTGGAATACTTGGGGCTGACCACCGACTGGTTTTGGATGTGCTCGGCTTCGTCGATGTTCACTTGGGACGTCGAGATTGCTACGTGCGGCGGATGGCTCATCAATGAACTTCGGTGATGGGGCTATTACAAAGTGTTGGCCGATGAATGCACAGATTGGTATCATCGAGGACTCTTTTTTTCTTTTTGGTGTTTCCCACTAGTTGGACGTGAACTTTCTCTTAAACAGCCCCATGTTCTCCCCAAACTTCTTTTCAACGTGGAGATTTGCAGCCGCGGAAGCTTTCTCCATAGCCACCTTTTCCGATCGATCTCCCAATGGTGGCCGTGAATTCTAAATTATGTGTCCCTCCTTCCGTTATGTGACCTAGAGGTGTTTATATAGTGAAAATCTAGGTCAAACTTTGATAATACGAGCTTAAGTTTTGGCCTTATTTCGATTAATAAACTTTAAAGAAAAAAAGGACATTTTCGTAACTAAAATTTAGTGGGCTGAATTAAATCTAAATATAAGTCCAAGCCCCCTTAGAATTTCGGCACAACCCTCATGTCTTTTGCTAATCCCGATCGCTCGTCAATTTAAGCTCAAATCTTTGCCATCGATACAAAATGATGCAAATGCAATGCATGAAAAAATAAAATTAAATATGCTATGCGTGAAAACTAATTAATTATTTTTTGTGAGAACTAAAATTGATTCTCATTTTTATGTAAAATGCATGATTAAGGAAAAATCAAAATTTAGGTGTCAACGGTTGCCCCTCTTTGAGTGAGGCCTCGTAGAGGTTATGCTCAAAGATAAAATTGAGACCTAAATTTTAAAAATGCAAGTGAATGAATTATAATTTTTTTGCGGAAGTTTTAATCCCATTTTTTTATTGAAAAGAAATGACGTATGATATGCAAGATCTGTAAATAACATGTGCTAGAGTTTCCCTGCATATAATGGATTAAAAATATGCACATGGATCGCACATGAAAATACCCGTTTTACCAAATACCTCATAATGCTTGATAATTCCCTTAGTCTCCAAGTTTCGAACGCGAGGATACTAAGGTACCGGGCCCATCTGTTATCAAAGATTTCTCCCCGATGCGAGATGAAGCAAGATATGTATGTCTTTCGAGATCACAAGAGCTACGTCGTCGTGAACCGAAGAGAAGCGGAATCAAGACCACAAGAGCATACGTTGTTGTGATTTGATAAAATGGACCAAGGTCATGAGTGGATATGTCATCATGATTTGGTTTGAATCAAAATCATGGGTCGTTGATTTGATAAAAAAGACCCGAAAATCATAAGAGCTACATCATTATGAGTCGTCTAAAGATGTTCAAATTCATAAGAGCTACGTCATTATGAATTGATAATACATCGAGATCGCTAGTGCATATGTCTATGCGATCGATCATATGAGTTACGTCGTTATGATTTGATAAAACGTCAAGATCGCCAATGCATATGTCTTCAAAACCCGATAGAAGAGGCATATTGCCTAAATTGAACAATATTTGATAGGAGCACCACCGAATGGAATCGATAAGTACAAAAGGGGTATATTGCCTGAATTGAATCATAACAACTATCATCGAAGAGTTGTTAATTTGAAAAGGGGTTCGGGAAAAATTACCCGGGTTCTCCGAATGAATAATCAAGGAACGAGACAGATTACTTGAATCGTACCTACTTAATTACTTGATATAAACATAATTAACTGTCAATATAACATGATATGTTCATAAATTCTTGAATTGTTTTCTTACATTACGAAGTTTCATTGGGGAATTTGCCAATAAGAAAATCATGCTCGATCTTTTTGACAAATTTGATCAAATCGAATGAGGAACCGCAATAAAAAAGGACTTTTCACTCACTCTCATGAAAAAGGTTTTGAAATCCGATCATTGATGCAGGTAAAAGAAAACACTCGGAACTGTCATCATCACACTTGACAAGGGTCCGGGTATTCTCGCAATCGGTATGACCGGACCAATTCATGAGGTCTTTTGCAAGGACCGTAATTCGGAGTTTGGTCAAAGGCTAATCAAAGGAGACTCATATGAGTCATTAGTCCATGAAATGAAATTCACATCAGCTGCATTGGGTTTACAAGTTAGGAACCCCGCGAAATGAGATAAAAATGATTTTGCTCGCACTTCTTCGAGCGATATTTATAAGCAATTTGAAATCCTACATTAACCCAAGTGCCCTAATCTGAAGAGACTTTTGGTAACGGTTGTAATGTAGGTTCGGGATGAGCCTAGAAATGAAAGGCTTATTTACAACAAGAGGTGTATAATGTTGAGATTGGTAATCATTTCTCTTTACCATTTTAAGCATGGGACTCTTGTGAATTTTTTTCTTTGAGGAACATTTGAGCATGTTTAGTTGAGACCTCCCTTCCTTCCCGGATATTTTCCCGAGAGAGCTTTTTTTCTTTTTTTTTCTTTTTCATTATAGGAGAGGGCCTTTTGTCTTTCGGGCTACATTTTTAGGTCCTTTTTTTTTTTGCAAGCCTTTGCTTTTCTTATTCCCTTCTCCCACCTCTCGTTGAGCTTTTTTTCAAAAGGAAGGAAGGGATTTCATCCGGATCTTTCAATGTATTATCTTTGTGAGATCCTTCAAGTTCCAGTTTGCCCCAAGGCACTCGCTTATTTGTCGAGATGGTTTCAAATGATTTTTTGCCAAGATGATCACCAATCGGGTTTTGAGAAACGAATCCGCCGCACAAATTGGGTTAAGCAAAGGATCAAGTGTGTATAGTATAGAAATGAAATGCTCTTCGTCATTTCTAAGGCACTTGAGCTAATATAGGGTTCGTATACAACAAATATACTTGAAGATTGATACAAGTGAAAGCAAGAAAATTTTACTCATCCTTTGAATATCCGAGAATTGCCCGGTATGGGGTTGTTCCCTGACAAGGGTATAAAATGAAACCACCGCTTAAAGGAGTTTTAGCAACGGATAACTTGTAGTGTTTGGGTAGAGGAAGCGAATGCCTCATATCACTTTGGTCGTCATACTTCTCGCAAGATAACCCTTTACCTTATCGGTATGGAAACTCTCATATTTCCTCACCGGGGATTATGACAAGGACGTATATAGGAAACGGCTTGCCTTTCGTCGTCCGATGTTCCTCATTCAAAACGATCAGTCTAATGAAATTAGAGAGACTTTTTGGTGACATTATCCATAATGAAGATTAATAATGCAAACGAAACAAATAATCAACCAAGTGGGCATAGTGCATGAACAAATATCAAATGAATTATAACTTCATTAAAACATCGAGCAAATCAAGCATAATACTTCTTTACAAAGATCGGAATTGATAGGGTTGGTAAAAACACGACCATCCATCTCGGTCAAAATCAAAGCATCTCCTGGAAGTACTTTCTTCACAACATACGGACCATCATAATTCGGAGCAAACTTCCCTTCGAAAGCGGAATAATGGGTAACAACTTCCACAAAACAAGGTCACCAACCTGGAAATGTCGAGGCCAAACCTTCTTGTTAAAGGATTTAGTAATCCTCTGTCGATAGCACTATCCCCGACATAAAGCTTTAAGTCACTTTTCATTGATCGGGTTCGGTTGATCCGTCATCTCTTGGATCCAATTAGCTTCGATTAGCTTGACCTCGAGACAATATACGCAAGGAAGGAATCTCCACCTCGACCGGCAATCTTGCTTCCATCCCGTATACAAGGGAGTATGGGGTCCGGTGGATGTTCGGATCGAAGTCCGATATGCCATGAGTGCAAAAGGCAACCTTTCATGCCAGCCGCGATAATTTTCGTCGTCTTACCTTTTGCAAGAAAACTCTTCACCTTATGGATTGCGGAACCTAGATATCCGCTCAACTCACTGGGGATTAAAAATGCAAGACACGTGTGGATATAGCTTGCCTATCATCATCCTGTCATGCTCCGTTTCGTATACTCAATGCGTTTTATGCTCCCTATTCGAGTTGGTAAATTAAACATGAAGAATAATCATGCATAAACCATCAAATGTGCAACAATTTTCAAGCATGTGAACACGGCAATTTTCGGCATTAGGTTGTTATGTTTCTTGAAAAACTAGTGCATTTTCTTGAGAAACAATTTATGCAAACATATTCGAATGTACAAGAAAGAATATTTAGGGATGGAGAATCATGGATTGTTTCCGAACATCCGAATGGATCGGACAAGTTGGTGAGTCTACACCTCGAGTTGAGGACAAGCTCATTCCTATCCTTGCCCCATAACATGCATGAACGAGTTGAGTGAAAACGTGAGATGTTTCGGTTGCCCCTATTTCAAAGACGCGTCCTCGGCTAGGTACATGCAAGAAGGAAAATAGAATGTAAATTCATAAATCATCAGCTCTAGCCAAAGATACTCCCTTTGAGATCGGGTAGCCTTGGTTTCGTCTTGTTTTTCGTCGATCGACACATGATCAAAGAATCGGTCGAGGGTGAAGCATGATTCAGCCTCAATCGACTGATAGAGAGGTGTAGAGTTGGCCGATGCATTTCATCAAGCTGAGTCATGGCCATGTTGGACATTTTTCTGTTAAGGGATGGACCATCGACGGTCGTAAATGCCCCTTGTTCCATGCTTAGTTGAACTCTGGTCTTGAATCATCTAGGGGATGGAAGCTTCATAGGCGATCCTCTATTGGTCCGGACTATTCGAGAATGTATTGGACCGACTTAACATTTCCGTCTGCTGATGTAGTGCGACTCGATGGATCGATTGAGGGACTTGTCAAGAATTGTCTCGAGAATTAACATGGGGCTGATCAATGGGTAGCCAATAGTAATGTCGATCGATGCATAGATCACCGACAGTTGGTTATTATGACTCGATCGTAAGGGATCATTGACCATTTGATCGATCGAGTAGCTCTAACATCCGGGAAAAAATTGATGGCGAAGCATGGATCCATCTCAAATGGGCGATGGTCCGGGATTGGCCGAGGACTTTTAGCTTGCTCGACATTCACGTGGTGGATCTGTCCATGGATCAATTGGGCTGATGTATAGTTAAGAATCCGGCCCCTTGCCCCCGATTAGTTATGAAATAAAAGGTTTACTCATTCAGGCTCGTGCCCGTCTCTCATTAGTGTTCTCTACGGATCGGCTAGATTCGTCTTTGATTGGGTACGGATGGGTGATCCTTAGCAATCCATATTCACCTACAAAGAAGTAAAAATGCAATGAGTACACGACTTCGAAAGTGTTCGGTCCATGATTAGCCAAGTAGACTCGATTTTCCTTTTCTATGCAAAAATCGGACAAGCTTTTCTTAGGAAATAAAATGTGCTCTTTTTTAAAAAAAAAAACTCTTCTCGCACATTAATAACTTGGAAAAATGTGATAAAATCATTTTGACACCTTAAAAAATTTCCTAAAGAATTTCTTCTTTTATCACAATGAATTTCAAAGGGTGAATTTGTCGGAAAAAAGTCTTCCATCTATTGAAGCATTAAGGAAAAATGTGACAAACCCTTTTATTAGTCAACAAACCCGAAGGGATATTTCCACATTCATTTTTTTTTTAAATGGACCAGCAATTTGATTTTTTTATTTTTTTATTTTTCCGAAAAAAATGACCATGATGTTAAGTACAAAACTTGATTGACACCTAACATGGACCGACAAAAATAAATACAAGGTAAAGTAAGAGAACTTACTTTACCTTGAAAAATAAAATGTCAATCACATAGACATGCACATGGATTGTGACGTTAACCTTAGTCTATCTACCTAAAGGTTTGGCAAAATGAAGTGATGGACAGAACGACATGTTGCAGCCTCGCGTACAATCATCATGACTAATCGTAGCCTCGCACACAATAGTCATGACTAGTCGAGTCCAATCGCTTCGGCTTGGTTTGGTCGACAAGGGCAATGCTCATGCATCATAGCCTCACGTGCATGAGAAGGACCCTTGAGCCATTTTTTAGAAAAATTTTCGGGATCTAGATGGGATAACCTTTAGCGAAGCCTTGTCGCCAAGGTTAAAGAACCATCTAAATACTATCTTAAAACTATTGGTGTGACCCAGGTGTGGTCACGGTTTGTGTGTGGTGTTGTGCAATTACACTAATGTACTCACGACATTTAAAAGCAATCAGCACTCCAATAGTTCAAAGCATAAAAATCAAGATTCCCATCACCAAGCCTACAAAATAAAGGGTTAGCCACGACTCCTCCCTTTATAACTCCCATTCTACAAAACCATTTAACACATAAAGATTAGAATTCAATCAAAATTGCTAAACCAAGTGATTTGATTTTTTTTCACGAAATTATCTGGCCTAAGTCCTCCTTAAATTTTGAAAAATCTAAGTTAATCCCCAGTGAGTCGCTAAGTTGTCGCAACCTAAAATTATGGAAATTTTAGATTAATGGATTACTAAGTTAATTAACGTAACTAACCTAGCTCGAGTTCTCCCAAACTCTATCAATTCATAACTTAATGTTCAAATAATTAACATGCCAAGATTTTATCCGGAGTCGCCACTAATCATTTAAGGTAGGTTGATTAGGAACCTAAATAAAATAGTGGGAGGACTATTTTATTTCTACGAACCGGAGATTTTGGATACGGGGACTTGATTACACTAGATTACTCTAACGCCCTTTCGGTACCATTTTATTTCATGAAAAAAATTTGATCAAGTATCTTTAATTGATTTTATCCTAGGCCACTAACATAGGTTATCATGCGGGTGCGCAATCAATTAAATGAACATTCAAAATTCAAAGTAAGCGGGGAGCATGCGCCAAGCAATCTTCTCTCTTTTTGGGTTTTCACTTTTTAATGAAAAAAAAACTAAATGCAATGCATGAATTTTAATCTAAATGCAATTATATAAATAAATGCTATCTAACCTAAAAATGCATATGAACCTAATTAAACTACATGACTAATTCTACATGACATGCAATTAAAATCGATTCTAACATGCAATCTACATGTTGAATTAATTAATTAACCTAAACACGCAACTCTAAATGACGTGGTAAAGATGACATGTAATGCATGATGATGTAGCATGATGATATTTTTTGGGGTTTTCGGATTTAAGGAAGACATAAAATAAAGCACCTCAAGAAAGTGGTTATTTTGACCTATATTATGCATGAATCTATCCTAATCCTATCCTATCTAGAATGAACTATTTTAAACATACTAAAACATGCAAATTCTAACTTAAATGCAATGTTTATCTAAATGGAACATTATCTAGAAGATTCTACTCCAAGAATTAAATATGCAATCTACCTAGAGTGATATGCAAATCTATTTAAAAAAGAAAATTATATGCATGTAGAATATTTTAGAGTTTTAAAGCTTGCAGATAAAGATATGCAAGATAACGATTCAATCCAAATCAATTCACATATGGAAAGCGAATAAATCAACTTGAGGATTTTCGCAATTTCTTTCGAATCAAGTTTCGATCTAAAACCGATAGATCGACTTTAAAAATTCGAAAATACCTGCTATGTCGTTAATTCCATCTAAAGCCTTATAGATAGAATTAATTCTATGTATGCGGTTGCGAATTAGGAAAAGATTTTCCTAATTGATCACCTGCGACTCAAAAGATTTCGTTAGACAATGATTTACATTTAAAATAGGCAATGAATATTCTAATCGATAAAAATCAGAAGTTTTACCTCACAACTTTCCGAGGTTGACTCATAATTCTCCGTTTGATATCCAATGAAGATATGAAAGGCACCGAAAAGAACTTGCTGGGAATGTCACCGAATCAATGCAAATATGATGCTTCGCTGGAATTGGATCTGGTTCACTCAATGGTTAATGAGGCAAAAATAATGGAAAGGGACAGACTTGTACAGAACAAAAGAAACAATTTTTTTTCTTCCCTTTTCTTATTGTTCTTGCATGATCATTGGACTATGGAGACACGGCTGCATGTGATATCGCCATTGTTGGAGTCGCAATTGGGATATGCGAATTACCTAGCTTTTTCCTCTGTGTATGATGTAACCTTCAACTCTGATTGTATATGCCAATTCATGGCCATGAATTTTCTCTATTGCACCATGAGCCTCTGATCTGGACAAAATTAAAGTAGTTGCTCTCTCTTTCTTGGGTATTATTCGCCCATGACACCTCAAACCGCACATCATCCTAATATTGATCGATGATGGACTCGGTCTACACTTGGTCTTCCAGTCAACGACGGGCGTCTCCTGAAGCGGGGCTGTTCGGTGAAGCACCACAACGGGACTCAACCATGGACTGGATTAATCGGCTTTAGTGCGGCTCACCTCGAGTTGCTCGCCGACTTCGAAAACGACAAGTTTGGTTCAAGCTCGCTGAGGAGGGCAAGTCGCCTCTGCTGGTGTTGCGGATCAGGGAGGTGCTTGGCACAATTGGTTCCTGCAAAATAGAGTCGTACGTTCGGCAGACGAGGGAAAGCCGCCGGAGATCGTCTGATGGTGGATCTCGTGGTATGGCTCTCGTTGTGGACAGCTCTCAGCCGTAGCCGCTTTTCGAGAATCGGTGGCCGCAAGGTTCTTCGAAGTAACCTGCAAAAGAGATAAAAATATGTTGGAATACTTGGGGCTGACCACTGACTGGTTTTGGATGTGATCGGCTTCGTCTGATGTTCACTGGGACGTCGAGATTGCTACGTGCGGCAGATGGCTCATCAATGAACTTCGGTGATGGGGATATTGCAAAGTGTTGGCCGATGAACGCACAGATTGGTATCACCGAGGACTCTTTGTTTTCTTTTTGGTGTTTCCCACTAGTTGGACGTGAACTTTCTCTTAAACAGCCCCATGTTCTGCCCAAACTTCTTTTCAACGTGGAGATTTGCAGCCGCGGAAGCTTTCTCCATAGCCACCTTTTCTGATCGATCTCCCAATGGTGGCCGTGAATTCTAAATTATGTGTCCCTCCTTCCGTTATGTGACCTAGAGGTGTTTATATAGTGAAAATCTAGGTCGAACTTTGATAATGCGGGCTTAAGTTTTGGCCTTATTTCGATCAATAAACTTTAAAGAAAAAAGGACATTTCCGTAACTAAAATTTAGTGGGCTGAATTAAATTTGAATATAAGTCCAAGCCCCCTTAGAATTTCGGCACAACCCTCATGTCTTTTGCTAATCCCGATCGCTCGTCAATTTAAGCTCAAATCTTTGCCATCGATACAAAATGATGCAAATGCAATGCATGAAAAAATAAAATTAAATATGCTATGCATGAAAACTAATTAATTATTTTTTGTGAGAACTAAAATTGATTCTCATTTTTATGTAAAATGCATGATTAAGGAAAAATCAAAATTTAGGTATCAACAAGGGCAAAGTCATGGATGGGTCCTTTGCTCGATTCGGGGACTAAACTCCACAACTTGTTTGATTTATTCACATATTCCGGGGCAACCCACAATCCCCCATTCCCCAAGAATTTTTCTCATGCTTGCTTATTTTTCGGGCAAATGCATTTTCATAAAGCATGACAAGTTGTTTGAGATTACTACATTTTGCATAATGCTCATCCATTGCATTGTTTATGTATGATTATTCTACATGTTTAATTTACCAACTCGAATAGGGAGCATAGATTTCATAAATGCATCAAATGTACTTGAATGGGACATGACATATAACGAAAGGCAAGCCATTCCACACATGTCTCGCGTTTTAACCCCTAGTGAATTAAGCGGTAGTTAGGTTCCGCATTCCCAAGGTAAAGGGTTTTTCGCGAAAGGTACGATCGCCAAAGTGAATGAGGCATTCATTCTCCATCCTAAAACGCTACAATTGACCATTGTTAACCTCTTTGAGCGGCGGTTTCATTTTTTACACCTGTCAAGTACCACCACACATTGGGGCCCCGGACGTGGTAATTTCCGCAGCAACATGAGGTAAATAGTTAGAAAATTTCTTACTCGGACTAATATCAATCTTTGGGTGTTTCTTTGCATTTATACTTAAACTTTAATTCAAGTGTCTTAGGATGACAAAGAGCATTCATTTCTCCATCCTACACACTTTTATCCTTTGCATAGCCCACTTGAGCCTATAAATTCATTTTACAAACCCCGTTGGTGATCGTTTGCTTATTCCAAGATGAAAATGGCGCTATCCCCAAAGAGTAGAACCGAAGAGAGTCGGTCAAGTAGAAGCTCTCGAGTGTACTCATTTTGTGTTTTAAATTTTTCATTGTATGCAATGTATGACATTTTTTTTGTGAATATTTTTTATTGTAATTCCTTGAGGAAGAAAAAAGAATTTAGAGTCATGGAATTGAAAAAAGAAAAAGCAAATACAGCCTGAATGAAAAGGGCCCGCTCTTGAAAAGAAAAGACAAAAAAATTTCTCAAAAAAAGAAAAGAAAAGGGGAGTCAAGTGTAAAAATAAAAAAGTAAAGGCTGATCCCACAAAATTCTTGGGCATTAAAAAAGCAAAGTGCCTACCAAAAGCAAGGTCAATGCCCATGCAAATCTCCATTCATTTGTACAAGACTTTTGAATTTTCAATGTGCATTTTTGTATGTTAGTTTGTAAATTCCATATGCATGTTTGCATTTTGTTTTCTTTGTAAATCCCCAAAGTGGAGACTAGTTGTAAAGAAAATTTTCCCAAAGAGGTTGGTTTTTGCAAAGTGCAATTCCAAGTAGAGTTCGTACTATCCCTCAAGCAATGATGGTATTCCTTTGAAGACATTTTCGAAGGCCAAGATCGACGACAA
This sequence comes from Rhodamnia rubescens, assembly GCA_021437795.1. NCBI lineage: Eukaryota > Viridiplantae > Streptophyta > Magnoliopsida > Myrtales > Myrtaceae > Rhodamnia > Rhodamnia rubescens. The sequence goes on from JAILYA010000035.1 coordinate 1,726,563, forward strand.
ATCAACAATGATAATCAACATCAAGCCATTCTCTTACACTTTCTAAGCTAAAAAGTGCCTTTTTACTCTTGGGTTTCTTACCCTAACCTACGTTACAATCCACCAAAGTCTCTTCGATTAGGGCACTTGAGTTAACGTAGAGTTGAATGATTTTAAACATCGCTCGAAGAAGTTCGAACAAGATTATTTCTCTCTCATTTTTGCAGGATTCTTGACTTATAAACCCATGGTAGATGACGAAGAACTTCCTTTCATAAGCCTTGACTCAACATGAGTCCCATTTGGAAAACCTTTGACCCGGCCCTACATTACGGTCCTAATCAAGACCTCCGGATCGGGCGTAGTCGTACCAATTGCGAGATTACTCGGACTCTTGTCGAATGCGATGATGGTGAGATTGAGTGATTTCTCCCGAATCCTACAATCGGGATAAATAGCTTTTCTCGAGAGTGAGAGAAATTTCTTTCGGACTAAAGTCCCCTCATTGAGATTACATTCAAGATATTCGGTTTGTGGCAACTTCCTTGAGCCGAATTGGTAATGCAAACCCGAGAGAATAGTTATGCATGAATCACATTATGAGTCATTGCATTATCTACGTGTTATTTCTAATCATTACAAGCTCGACAAAGTAGTTTTGCATAAACTCATTGTTGAATATGTTTTTACATGTTACCTCCGATATTCTATGATAGGTAATGCATTCCCGATATTCGAGTTCCCTCCCAAGGTCTCAAAATTCATCCAAGGATTATTGAATGAGCAAGTCCCTCGCGGGATGCCCTACCAGGTAATCTTTCAAATCCTCAAGTAAATATATTTTCAACTTGAACCCTTCATTAGAGCGAGCAAAAGTCCTTTTCGACAGGAGGTTCCTCATTTAATGTGATTATGTTTTGTCAAAAGGATCGGAGAAGTTTCCTTATTGACAAAATTCCCTAGTGAAGCTTTGTAATGCAAGCGAGCAAACAAGTTTTTACCGGCATATGATGTTGCATTTGCATTAGTTTTGTGCGCATGATCATTTTAATCGGGTATGAGACATCAACCTGTCTACTCATTGATCATCGCTCGGAAGATTTAGGTATGTTTTATGAATTTTCAAACACATTGATGGCTCTATTGACTTGAGTTATCACATTTCTTTTTGTATATTGATTTGACTCATCTCGGGCATACCACCTTCGTGTATTGACTTGACTCATCTCGAAGCACATCCCTATTTGTGTATTGTCCCGACTCATCTTAAGTGCACGCCTCTTTAGTGGTTGTCTTGATTCATTTCGAGTGACACATCCTTTATCAATTCACAACGATGTATGCTCTTGTGGTCTTGTTCTTTGTCAAACCATAACGACATACGCTCTTATGGTTTTGACCCCTTTATCAAATCATGACGACATATGCTTTCATGTTCTTGATCTCCTTTATTAAAATCATAATCTCAATTTGCTCTTGTGGCTTTAATATTTTTAAGGTCATAATCTCGATTTGCTCTTGTGATCTCGAATATTTTTCCAGTCCATAATCTCGATTTGCTCTTGTGGTCTGGATATTTATTCAACTCATGGTTAACCTCATGAGATAATTTATCGAACCGGGATGGATTTGCTCTCGTGGCTTCGATAAATTTTTATTAAAGTCATAATCTCAATTTGCTCTTGTGGCTTTAATATCTATTCAGTTCATAATCTCGATTTGCTCTTGTGATCTGAATATTTTTTTCCTAGTTTATAATCTCGATTTACTCTTGTGATCTTGGAAAGCATGTTTTCAACACTACACATATCAAACGCTGTTTCACATCCGAGGCAAACCTCGGGTAATAGACAGCATCGGTACCCATGATCATTAGAGTATGATAAAGTCAACTTGACTCATTCCTTGATCATTCGTTCGGAGAATTTAGGTAAATATTCTGAACCCTTTTCAAATTGACTTTAGTCATTATTTTGAACTTTTATGTTTACTTTGAAGAAATTCAAGCAGCGCATTCTCTTCGTGTTTACGTTGACGAGATTCAAGCAACACATCCTTTTGTACTTATCGGTTCGATTCGATGGTATCTCCATTATAATTGTGTTATACAGCCTCAACAAGTATAGATTCATGAGGACATATGCATCCATGATCTTTACCTTTGTTAAATCGCAATGACATATGCACTTACAATTTTGATCTTTTGTCAAATCATAACGACGTAACTCTTATGGTTTGACCCTTATCAAATCATGATGACATGAGCACTCGTGATTTTGATCCCGTACCGAGTCACAACCACGTATCTCTTGTGGTCTTAGCTCATTTTAACCAAATCATAACGACGTAGTTCTTACGATATTGGTCCCCTTTTGCCAAATCATGATGACATATGCATTCATGATCTTGGTCTTTTTTATCAAGTCACAACGACGTACGCTCTTATGATCTTGATTATCATTTTTTTGACTCACAACCACGTAGCTCTTGTGATCTCGAAAAACATATATTTTCAACAATACATATATCATGCGCTGTCTCGCATCGAACGAAACCTCTAGTAACGTATAAGGCACCCCGGTACCTTGAAATCTTCGCATACACAAGAAGCTTGGAAATTAAGGGAATCATCAAGCATTATGTGGTATTTGGTAAAACAGGTATTTTCATGTGCAATCCGTGTGTAGGTTTTTAATCCATTCTATGGAGAGAAACTCTAGCACATGTTATTTACGATCTTGCATATCATGCATCATTTCTTTTACATAACAAATGGGATTAAAACTCCCGCAAAAAAAAAATATCATTCATTCACTTGCATTTGCAAAATTTAGGTTTCAATTTTGTCTTTGAGTGAAACCTCTACGAGCCTTCACTCAAAGAGAGGCATTGTTGACACCTAAATTTTGATTTTTCCTTAATCATGCATTTTACATAAAAATGAAAATCAATTTTAGTTCTCACAAAAAATAATTAATTAGTTTTCATGCATAGCATATTTAATTTAGTTTTTTCATGCATTGCATTTGCATCATTTTGTATCGACGGCAAAGATTTGAGCTTAAATTGACGAGCGATTGGGATTGGCAAAAGGCATGAGGGTCGTGCCGAAATTCTAAGGGGGCTTGGACTTATATTCAGATTTAATTGAGCCCACTAAATTTTAATTATGGAAAATGCCTTTTTTTAAGTTTATTGATTGAAATAAGGCCAAAACTTAAGTCCACATTATCAAAGTTTGACCTAGATTTTCATTATATAAACACCTCTAGGTCACATAATGGAGGGGCGATTCAGAAGATATACGGCCATATTGTGGAGAGTAATTCACGTGAGAGGGTTAGTTTATAATCCAAGTATTGAGCTACGATCAGTATCTCTATCGGGACCAGCGTTCGTACAATCCTCATGCGAACACCCACGGAGGAGTTGAGAACCACCAGGAGTTCTGCCGTACGTCGCTAGTTGACCTTGCAGTACCGATCCATGCCGAAGTAACGACGGACCACTACAAACCAGGCGGCACACCCTCGTTAGCCCTCACCATGATGAGTCGTCGCCCCGAGGAACACCTTTTCTTTGCAGGTTCACTCTGAGTCCCGAACCGTCCCAGTGAACTATCATGTTCCGAGCCTGCCATGAGTTCTCGCCATGCACAGTTGCCACCGTAACCAGCAACTTTCTTGGCGACGTTACCCATCTCCCGTGACGATAAGGTCACCGATCCTTGGAGCTGCTGCCTTCGCGTCTCCATAACGATGATAGCTGTCTCCAATCACCGAGCCTCGAGGATGATTTATTCCATCGTGAACTTGTCCATTTGGATTAAGTGCTTCACCGAGTCAGCTACCCTTTCAGGCATAAAAATATTATTGCTTTCCAGGTTGCACATGGATTCACGCCTGCATTGTTCCAGTACTCACACAAGAAGCAAAAGATTAACTTGGTCCCAGAAAAGATTCTTCACGAAGCCGCAAAACAGATCCAAGTGCCCAAATTCCATGCTCTCCGGTGATTTCCCTATGCTCGTTTGGCCTCCACAGAGAGCCGATCGTAGGCCAGTCCATCCGAACTTTCTCCGAAACGCCAACCGTCCGTTCGAATGTGGGAAGATTATCCGCAAAATTAGGTAAGGCTATTATTCAAAATATTTTGAGTATATCGCATTGCCTAATTTGAACCTATGGTTATCTCTAACATATTTGTCTTGGAGATGTTATTGCCTAATTTGGAAAGGATGTAAATCCTTATTGATAGGATAATATTGCTTTAGAGATAGTGCAATGTTATCCTGTTGTTAAATTTGGCACATTATCTATAGTTATTCTATTTGAATTTGCATCATATTATATCTTTATCTTGATTGCTTGATTTTTTTATCGTGATATAGTTTGAACTTTAGTAAACAAAATTGCCCATAACACATGCTCCCCAATTGTGCATTGTCCCTCGGAAAATGTAAATTAAAGGCAACATATGACTTCAATCTTGAAGTACGATTGTGCCCGTACGTGTGAATTAAGTATCAAATCCTCGATCTCGAGGAGCGGATTGCTAATTCCTAAATAGAATCTCAAGGTTTGCCCTATGTACAAAGGGACGACGGTAATTCTATAATATATTCACTTGCTAGCCCTAATCTCGGGAATGTTATGAATAAAATCGGAATTTTTGGATTTAAAGGTGTTTTATGGGCAATATTGTTTATTTTTGTTCAAATTTCATTGTTTTCATCGTTTAAATAAATGCCCAAAAATATCCAAAAAAGATGTCACATTTTTCTTAGGTTAAATCATGTTCTCTCATACATTTGCATGAAAATAACATCTAATAAAAATTAGGACTTTGAGAAATCACTTTCTTAAATTAAATCGGATGTTATTTCAATTTAGGTAGTCATTCAACTTAATTTTTTCATAAATTGGAAAATACACAAAAATATACCAAAAATATCATTCACATTGCATAGCATATAGTTTAATTTGCATTATCATATTTTCCATGTCATGCATATTTGCCACGTCATTTTTTATGTCATTGCACTTTACATGTCATACGGTTAATTTGCATTAACATTGCATTTAATAAGAGAAAACCCTAAAAAAAAAGTCAAATCATCAAACTAAGGATTTTTCATGAAAATCGGGTACCGAAAGGCCATTAATTCAAAAGTTAATGTAACATAGTTTCCGATTCCATTTAATCTCCGACTCACATGAAATAAAGTATTTTCTCCCGAATATTTTGTTTAGGTTTCTAATCTACCTACCATAAAAGATTAGTGTCGGCTCCAATTTAATACATTTTTCATTAATGAACCTAAGTTGCGATTCGGTAGGACTTGGGAGAGTCGAATTAGGTTAGTTAAATTAACTAACCTAATAATTTGTTAACCTGGAAATTATTTAATTTTTAGTCGCGACAATCATGAATTGGACTTCGAAATTAAACGTCGAACTTTCAAGGATTCTAATATTAATCTTTTGAACGTTGCCTCATCCAGGATATGGGTATTTCACGATTCGCCGCAAAGTGTATAGAAAAGTGAAATTTAGACAGAAAATGGGGAAAGACCCTTTTACCTTTAGGAAATGCTCATTTCTCTAGTTTAGTAAGAGGGCATTTTAGTCTTTTGACACCCATTCGGTGGCCAAAATTATTGTGGACTAGGTGTCCACTTATAAAGCTAATTTACCAAATTGCCCTTCTTGAGTTTTAAGAGAGAAAATGGCTTGAATTATTAGAGGGCCCCACAAGTCATTTTCTCACCAACCAAGTCACTTCAAATCTAGTCAAATAACTCTCCAAAATATCCCACGCTCATTCTCTCTCTTCATCTTCTTCATTTTCTTCATTTTAGGCTAGATTTCTCTCTCTCTCTCTTCCTTCGGTGAACCACCATCTTCACGCCATCACCGCCGCCGAACCACCTTGGATCCACCGTGAACCACCAACCATCGTCGTAGCATCCCCATTGCACCGTGGAATCACCATTGAGCCGCCGCCGCCGCCGTAGAACCGCCGGGACCGAATGCCGACCGAACCGAGCCTCCGGTGTCACCGTTTGAGCCGTGACTTTTGCTGCTCCTTTGCCTAGTTTTCTTGCTTAGTTTTGCGGTGAGTGAGCTTCTAATCCTTGATTAGGTTGTTAGGTTGCTAAATGTGGTAGATTGAGGTGAATTTGGGTGGAATTTGTGTTGAATGTGTTCTTGAATAGCTAGAACCGAAAATTGGATGTTAGAGTTGATCGTGTGGTCTTGATTCTTTGGTTTTATGATGTGATAAGATCGTGTGGATGAGATTGATTGAGTTCATGAAGTGATTAAATCGTGTGGTCTCGATTGGTTGATGCCTTGGTATGATTAAATCGTGTGGTCTCGATTGATTATTGCTTTAATGTGATTTAATCGTGTGGTTCCAATTGATTAATGGAGAATTTTAGTAAGATCGTGTGGTCTTGATCGATTGATCGGGAAGATTAATAAGATCGTGTGGTCTCGAATGATTAATCGAGAAGTTTAGTAAGATCGTGTGGTCTTGATTGATTGCTCGGGAAGATTAATAATATCGTGTGGTCTCGAATGATTAATTGAGAAGTTTAGTAAAATCATGTGGTCTTGATTGATTGTTCGGGAAGATTAATAAGATCGTGTGGTCTTGATTGATTAATCGAGTGATTTGTTCTAATCGTATGGTCATTGTATGGAAAATCGTGTATATGTGATCATACTACACCTCGAGGCGTTATCACGCGGGGTTTTGCAAGTCATCTTGAGGCGTTAAACGCGAAAAATATATGTGGTTGATTGAATTGGTTTTATACTTTTAATTCTTGTTTATTGGGTGCATTTAGATGAGTTTGTTGATTTCTATATAAATGCTTGCATATGATGTATCCAGAGGTACTATCACCCTAACCTAGGTTTAGGAACTTAGTTGTTGATAAAGGTAGCTTTAAAATGATTTTCATACCTGTATCAATGGTCGCATGAAGTAGCCTTTTAAAATAAAGTGAGTGAAAATTTTTTTGACCGAAATTCCTCATTCAAATATGACCAAATTGTCATAAGGATGAAATGGATTTCCTTATTAATAAACTTCCCCAGCGAAACATGGTACTGCAAACAAATTCATGAATTTTGTCATATTTTCACGTTGCATCAATTCATTTTGTCTATGCACATATGTGTTATTCTAAATCCCGCCTCGGGTGAAAAGACAGTACACTATAATTAGCTCGCTACTCTTCTTGAGACAAGTTGACACTTGAATCAGGTATATTTCCTTTCTCCCCTAACACTTGAATTAAGTGCATTTCCTAGTTATTACCTAACACTTGAATTGGGTATAACGGCCTTCGAACTTACTTGACACTTGATTCGAGTATGTTTCCCGGTCATTGCTTGACGTTAGAATTGAGCGTGACAATCTCAAACATTGCCTAACACTTGTATTAGGATTGTTTTTCAGTCACTACCCGACACTTGAATTGGGTGGGAAAAACTTCAAAGCTGACCTAACGCTAGAATTGGGTATGCTTTTCTTGTTATTATCTCACGTGACATGTGCACGGCCAAAACCTCGAAATGGCCTGACACTTGAATGGGGTACATTCCCTATTGCATGTGTAGGTGTCACAAAAATTTGAGAATAGCCTAACACTTGAATTGGGTTATTCTTTTTAACCTACTCACGAAGGCATGTCAACGCGTAGGTCCCAAGAGACAGAATGGTGCAGCTTGAACCGTAACTCAAATTGTTTGGCGTTATTTTCCATCTGAGGCCTCAGATAACAAAAAGCACATGTACTTTGAAAACCTCATTTTTTGTAAATTTTGGGGATTAAGGGAACCCGCACAGCAAGTACCTTGCTTTTGCTAGAAAACGTTTGGGGATTGATGGATTTGTGAGCACTACGAAGCATTTACAAGGTTGGATGCTTTGATTGCGATCCGTACGCCAAGTCTCTTTTACCACTCCACAAGAAGTAAGAAGCCTTGGTGAGCATCAGCATTTTGTAAATCATACATCATTTCTTTTTGCATAAAAATGGGATTAACAATCTCTAAAACAAAATTTCATTCATCATTTGCATGGCCAAAATTTAGGTTTCATTTTTTGAGTGAAACCTCTGCGAGCATCCACTCAAAGAAGGGCAGCTATTGACACATAAATTTTGATTAAAAATCAGGAATTAATTTTGGTTCCTACCAAAAAGAACATTAAATCATGTTCGTATGGTTTGCATTTTAGTATAGTTTTAATTTCTGCATTCATGCATTTGCATTTGGACCGGCAACAGGTGATCTGAATTTGGTTGAACTAACCTGCAGTGAAAGAAGGTTTGGCTCAAACGCATTTTCCTTTAATTGACCTCAGCTAAAACGATTAGCTTTTTTATTATTAAGACTTTGGTCACACGGTAAAGAAAGCAACTTGCATTGATTCCCAGTACATTCGCACATGCTCAGCTAATTGGGAAATAAAAGGCAAGCAAAAAAAAATGAACCCAAAGAGACCAATCTACATATTTTATTTTGGGGGCTGAGCTGGTCTTGCCGAGAGATCAGAGGAGTCAATTTGGGGAAGAAATGAAAAGAAAAGGCAAGTTGGGGGGTTCCTACTATTTTTCACGTGCTCGGGTACATGGGGAAGTAAGGGAAAGGCAAGAAACGGATAGAATCGTGAGATAGTTGGCCCACTTTTATGCATACATTCGTAGAAGGATAAAAGATAATGGAGGAATCCTGGGATTTCCTGACTGCATGAGCTAGTCTAGCTCACGAGACAAACTCTCCAGAGGATTTTACGCAGCCAAATGGGAGAACGTTGATCAAGCATACATTAAAAGAAAAGGATTTGATTCAATGGCAATTTTGATCAAAAGAGGTAAAAATGAAGTATATTCTGGCTGATCATAATCATGAGAGCTGGACATGTTATCAAAAGGAAAAAACAAAGACAACATAACTGTCTAAAAAGATCTTCACGAGTGAATAAGGGCAAGAAGGGGGGCCACGAGAGGGAATGAAATCTGCTTTCCTCCCTTAACAGGTTAGACCTTTTTCACCTATAAAAAGAACCCTTCATAGACGAGAAAGGGGGAGGTTTTTTTTTGGAAAAATCTGACTTGGAGAATACGTGAGAATTTTCGTTCAGGGAGGGGGAAAAAAGAAGTTGGCGATCCTTGAAAAGCACGTACAGAGAAAAAGAAAAGGTGAGGGGAACAGGAGAGAAAATAGAGGAAACAAAAAATCTTCTTCTTTCAAGAGGCCACGCACGTCCAGCCTTGAAGCCACAACTCGCCTTGTTGAATTGCCTGGCGTCTACTTTTCTTGCAGCTTCACAGACGGCCAAACGAAGCTCCGATTGGAGAATTCTTTGTTTTTTGCATATTTCCTCGACGTTGAATTTTCCCTTTCGTCGAGCCATCATGCCAGAAGACCTGATGGGTATTTCCCTCACTATCCAGTACCGTGATCAAGAGTATCGTTGATGGGAGTCTGAATTATCTGCAATTTGTCGTCTGTTAGTCCAAATCGGAAATCAAAACGTTCGAATTAGGTGATTATCTGATCTAATTCTAAATTCCATATTTTTTTCCTGATTCAGACTAAATTGATTTGATATGATTCCAGGCATTATCCGATTAGGAGTTACCGCATGAAATTTAGATCAAATTATTAATTTGAGCCGCGAGATGAGGGATCATTTTTCTAATTATATTTGAATTAGTCGCAGTCATATATTTAGTTAAGATTACGGCATTCGCTAGTTTATATCGCTAGATGACTATTTTTTTAATATCGTAATCTTGTGTCTAAACTTTCGATTTGTATCTTGCTGTGAATCATATTGGTTTTGATTCTCAGAGAATTGGAGGCTAAGCAGACATTGAGACTCCACGGCACAACGAGCTGACAAAGCTCTCTCTCTTCTCTTTTGATTTCTAGTTCTCTCTTGTTGAGCTTTCTGTTTTTTTTTTTTTTTTGAATTTATTTTTTTCGTTTTCATTTTATGTGTTGTTAAATTTTCCATTGTGTTTCCTTATCAAAAAATTATTCATTGTGTAACCGCATGAACATTTTTTTTGTGTGTGTTGGGGGTTAACTTAAGAAGAAACAATTAAAGACTGCAAGCAAAACTTTTTTTTTTAACAAATGAAAGAGAAAGGTACCACAAGGGCATTAGGTTAAGTTAGCGTAACCAAATCCCCGGACTTGTAATCTCCTGGTTCGTAAGAATAAAGCATTTCTCCTAACGTTTTATTTAGGTATCTAATCGACTTACCATAAATAGATTAGTGGCAACTCCAAATAAAAAAATCGTTTGCATGAAATGATTGAAAGTCGTGAGTTGGTATGGATTTGGAAGAGTCAAAGCTAGGTCTAATAGCTTAGCAATCCATTAACCTAAAAAGTTATTTGATAATATTTTAGGTCGCGACAGTATCCTTGCCATCACCACTGACAAACTTTGTGGTACCTTAGAGGCCCTAGTTGAGGCCTTGTGTGCTGAAGTGATCGAGATGAAGGCCCAAGTGGCCGTATTGGAGGCCACATGCGTGAATGGTGTCATCACCATACAACTTGGTCCACAAGTGGATGTGCCCAAGCCGAAGGAGCTCATTGGCTCGAGGGATACCAAAGACGTGGATAACTTCCTATAATATATGGAACAATATTTCCAGACCACAAAAGTAACCAATGGTGCCTTGCGAGTGAGTATGGTGGTCTTGTACTTATCCGAGAACGCTCTATTATTGTGGCATAAGCGGAGTGCTGATAAGAATGTTGCACCTGTCACTACGTGGGAAATCTTTATTGAAGAATTTCGGCAACAATACTACCCTGTCTCTGGGGAGAAGGAAGCTTGGGACGAGCTCCGACGCCTTGAACAAAGTAGCAAAGTCTGAAAGAACGTGAGAAGGTTCTCAGTGCTGAAGCTTTAAATCCCTCCCATGAACAAAATGGAGGCTTACTACTAGTTCACCGATGGCCTCAACCCTTGGGTAAAGGAGGAGTCGAGACGGCACAACACGAGGGATCTTACAATAGCTATGACTATGGCCAAGTTCCTTGTGGAGTACAAGGGAAGCTTCGCGGACATGATAGACTCCCGATTCAAGGGCAAGACCATTGGTGGGGGAGATCAAGGCAAATTCCACTGCTTGACCGAAAGTAAACTACCAATGATCTATGTAAGGCATATGGCTGAGTCGAACCACGAATCCAACTAGTCCCTAATGCTTGACCTTTAGCCATGGCACCATGCTGCATGGTCTCTCCGAAAATAGAAGAGACGTGAAAACAACTCAAGAGTTGCTCGACACCGACTATGTCCAATCATCAAGAATAAGTACCAAATCTCGCTCATAGCTCACCAGTTCGATCAGCTCGGTGATGCACGATGGTTCACGAAGTTTGATCTATAGTCATCATACTGTTAAGTGCGGATTGCCTAAGGGGGTGAGCCAAAGATAACCTATGTGACCCATTATGGCTCTTATGAGTTCCTCGTTATGCCATTCAACTTGGCAAATACACTGGCTACATTCTGCACGTTCATGACTAAGGTGCTCCACCCATTCCTTGATCAGTTTATTATTGTTGGAGTACATCCCTATGATATTTTGATGATCACCAAGCTATCTCTAGTTTAATTTTACCATGAGAAATGTAGATGGTGAAATGAGTTACCATCATCAATGATGCTACATGTCAAAAGGAAGAGAAACTATGCCTTGACAGTTAGGAAAACAAGTACTGATGAGTGTATATCATGGTAGCTTAGAAGGACAAGTCGATATGGTAATGTTGGCAATCCTTCGTACTGATAAAGATGGAAAGATCATTGATCCTAATATCGCATGCCAAATAGTTGGTATCGTTACTAAAGATGGTCAGCCTGATCACGTATAATCTTTAATGGTGATATGTGCTAAAGATGACTGTTAGTGGATCGGATTATAGCTATTAGAGCTTCGGGTTCTGTAGTAAAAAAATCGGGTTTGGTATAAAAAAGCAGCTGACAAGTTTTCTGAGGCAGGTGTAGTAATTACTATATATGGAAATCTACGCTGACAAGGAAGTAAACTACAGCAGCGATCATGATTCCATGTAGTAGGACTCCCAATGACTCAAAACGGCTAGTTATCCTTTGCTGATGATCTCCAGTGGATATATCGAGGAGATAAAGCTCTCCAACTGCTATCTTGAGAGAGACCAGTATATAAGGGACAAATAAGCTACCAAGGAGAAGAAAGAGAAATATACACTCTGCAAGCACTCGCTAAAGTTCAAGTTGTGTTGTTTACTTGCTGTGCTGCTCTTTGTTTGTTATAAGCACTTTGATTCCATATAGCAAAGAAAACAAGTGTAAGAGTGTTGCTTATATCCTGATAATGTCATCTATCAATTGTAAGAAATAATACTCGCCTGTTGTAATCTGCTCTGCGAATTAGTAGTGGAATCTAACCGCTATTAGGTTGTTAACTCTAAGGGTGGATGCAAGCTTAATCTTAACCAGAACCACTATATATTGCCGTATCATCCTCACTCTTTTATCTTGAATATCTGCATTGCTTACGTTGAGTTACTATCTTGAGTGTAGATTGATTGATATTCTGCAAAATTTATTTTTAGTCCTGATCTATCCATCTCATTCTATTCACATACCAGCTTCACACATACTGATTTGAATCTAACACCATATGGTGTGAAGATGGTCTGGTATTTTGTGAAAGTTTTCAAAGTATCATTGTCGTGACCCTCTGTCGATTGTCCCCCGTTGGATCGTGGGAACGTACTTCAAGGGTTAATGGGTCATCTTCCATCTCGCAATGGGTGGATTTCGGACGCTGGCCCCTCCCAAGGCCCATTACCTAAGTCGCAACGGGGGAAGGAAATAAAATTGAGATCAACCTTAGTGTGGTCGGGTAGCACACGTATAGTGTACGTGCCATCGGAATCGCCATCAATAATTTTTTGCGGGTATGATCGAAAACCCTATCAAGTAATTGGGATTCACTACTCGATTCACGTGAGAACTAGAGAAATGGATTTAGGGATTTAGTTATGTCGAGAATGTCATCAATGCCCTTTTGTTACTTAAGTTGAGTATTTTTCTAACCTAAGAATTCACGTAGATGCTTTGAGAAGTGAGATAGTTTCTAACAATCTATGGATATCATGCAAAAGGGGATTTTCTATCCTAACTATCACAATCAAGAAATAAAATACGCAGATCAAGGAATCAATGACGTACGGATAAATCGCACCAAATCAATCAATCGGACCAATATGTTATACCTAGTGTAGCCCTATAGGCTCGAGAGAAAAGCCTAATAAAGTTCGGGGTTGGTTCGGAAAAGGGTCTAAGGTCAAATGACCGGAAGGGTAAAATGATCATTTTGAAAGGTTCGAGAATCAAAATCAACAAAATTGAGTCAAACCAGTTGAATGTGGTCACTTCCCAAATTTTGTGATTTTTGGAAATTTTATGGAATTTTTTTCTATTTTTTCTAATTTTGTAGAATTTTTTATTGTTTTTATCTAATTTTTTTTATGGGTTTTCTTAATTTTTTTTATTTTTATGTTTTTCGGACCGGATTGAACCGGACTTCGTAAATTGAACCGCCCGGCCTAGACTCTATTTGTGATGCTTTGAAAATTACGTCGTCTATAAAATAAAAGAATTCAATTTATAGAGTGATTTGTACATTCCAGTTTGTCGCTTAGAATTGGATTTCAAGGAATTAGGTGTTAGAAATTGGATATTTCTTGAATCGTCGATCCAATTAGTTTAGATTTTGATCGAATAGTCGACACGCCTTAGGATTAGAATTCTCACGCCCGAGCCCCATTCTAATTGAGCCAAACTTGAGAAAGGACTGAATTACCCTCCGATAGTTGAGCCAATATCTAAACCGTCCCAAAATATCAATTTACCAAAATGCTCTTGGTCAAAATTGAAATGACTGTTTTATCCCTAGATATTATTTACTACAAGTCGAAATATCCAATTCCAAGTGGACTCCACCTTATCTCTCCTTTTCCCCTAAGTTAAATATTCCTATCTCATTTTCTCTCTCTCTCTCTCTCTCTCTCTCTCTCTCTCTCTCTCTCTCCCTTACCGCCTCTCTCTCCCGCTTCCTTTTCACGACACTCCCCTTTCGTTTTTCTTCTTCTCTTTGTTTTCTTTTTTGGTCGGCCGCAACTCCACCACTCAATACCACCATCCTAACTACTACCTCACTCGCCTCGCCTCGTCCGCCAGTTGCCACGCTACTACTAGGCCACCGTCAGCAGCCCCGAGTTTGGTGGGCCCTATTTTGCTCGATGTTTGCCTCTGCTCCTCGCTCGAATCAGCATCGTTATTGTCTATTGCCGCCGTTGCCATGTCTTTGCTTCAGCCCGGCCATGTCGCCTCTACATGCCACTAGCCACCTTCGTCTACCCCGTCGCTGCTCACAAGCCATAGTCGAGCAAAGACGGAGCGGGGAAAGCCCATGTAGGAACATGCCCTCTACTGTTTCACCATCCCGACCCTATGTTCGTGTCGCCGCAGCCTCCGCTTCGCTCACAATCGTTGTCAATCGCCGCCGCTACTACTTGGCCTTGCTCCGACCCCCGTAGCTATCCACCGTCGAGCTCCACAGCCTACCGAGACCTCTCACCGAGCCTCTACACCAGCCTCGCTCCGCTCTACCCTCGGGTTCAACCTCGCTACGATCTGCTCCAACTTCGTTTGCTTCGTTCGTGGTTGTCCCGAACTTCCTAGCCGAGCCCGACATCCCTCGAGCAGCCACGAGCTACTCTTATCGTCGCCTTATCCATCCATCGCTTGTTGAACCGAGAGAAGCCTCCGACCCCTCTCTTTCGCCACGATGCCCCAATTTTACATTGGGCCGTATGTCCTCTTTATATGGGCCGTGTGCCCTATTCATGTGGGCAGTGGCCTATTTGCACCTGGATCGTGTCTTGGAGAGTGTGCCCACGTGGTCAAGTCCATGTGCCGGTTGCCTAGGCTATTCCCGAGTTCGTGTGCCCAAGTGGTCGAGAAATTGTGCCCGTGTCGAGGAATTGAGCCAAGTGTCCTAGCCCGGGTCCCAAGTTGTGCCCGAGAAATTCTCAAGGATCATCGTCGCACTTGCCTTGTGTAATTGAAAGTGAGTTAACCCCTAATCCTTAGTTGGGATGCTAATTACATTCAGGATTAGTTTAATTAGGTTATTAGGGTGTTTAAGTAGATTAATTAGGACCGGTATATGTTAGAGACTTCATTTAGGGTAAGTGGCCCTAATTAGTTAAGTCGATCGACTATAGCTAATTGGGACATATTGATGGATTGGATAACTATTATTGCTTGACGAAGCAAACGACGATAAAGCTAAAGACGAGCGAAAGATCGAATTACGAATCGATTGGTTAATGTTGATTTAATATATCAATGGGTATTTGAATGTGCATAATTTGACTGAATGTCCGTAATTGGACTAATTGGCCTTCGTGATTGAGGTGATTGGTTATGTTAAATCGATCGTCTATATCGATTGCATGGTGGAATGCCCTATACGACTCTTGGTTGTTTGAATGACTTTTTGAGGGTATGAGCACCCTGTTTATAGATGCAAAGTTTGGTGGACAAGATGTGTATTCGTGTGACTATTCGAGGAGTCCTGTTGCATGAGCACGTCGCATGAGCATTCGACTAAATATAGGTTATACATTGGCTGTTTGTTAAGTATGCTTGAGTGGTCACATAATGGGTTATCCTCGACAATGTTGTGCCGTGCCAATAGAAATTCCACGACTTGTTAGATGCACGCGCCTTCTGTGGCACCGGATTGAGCAGATGCCGATTGCAGCTTTTGATGGACCGAAGCCCCTATAGGGATTCCTGGTAGTTACGCACCGTGATGATTGAAATAGCACGGACTATTAGATGCCGTCGCGCGAAGTAAGGGACGAAACTTGATCCCGGCAATAGACAGCCGCCAAACGTAGCATAAAGTTGTACCGGATGTGCGCAACACTACCAAACGCCGTGTAAAGTTACCCTAGACGTGTGCAATGAGCCAAGTGATCGTTAATGATTGGACTTTATGTGGTGTCCTTTGTATGCAAGTTGATGTGATCTTGTCGCCGGATTAATTGCTATGGTTGTTATGTCATGGATTGCTTGGATTGTTTAATACGATTATCATGTCGTTACTACATTATATTATATATGTGGCATCTTGATAGGTAAGTCTCTATTGGTTGAGATATCTACTCTCGTGATATATGATTGATTGATATGACATTTTGGATGTATCAACGCTCTAAATGGGCTTAGATATTGACTCATTGAGAATTATCTCACCTCGTCATGGTTAACATTTTCATGTCCATAGTGATGAAGTTTAGGCCTCTTTTTGGAGTTGATCTGAGGGCTGTGATGATGTAGCCTCTTTTTGGAGTAGATACGAAGTTGTACCTACCTTGCCCCGAAGCATAGGGCTGATTAGCATGTTGTCTCGGTTGGGTGAGATGTATCCGTAAACAAAATTGTGTTTTTGCATTAATGCGTTTTCTAGTTGTCTATCCATGTCTTATGTTATTATCCGGGAGTATTAAACGTTTTCGCATGCATAGTAAAGTATCGATGGTCGGTAGCACACTTGGGACACTATCCTTTATGACTTGAAGGACGATTCGGCAAGGATGCAGCATGCTCGAGGATCGAGGCATGATATCCCCGCCCAATGTGGTATTAGAGCAAGGTCGCCTGATCCATTTGGTCATGGCCTGGAGTGATAAGGAGCGATGGGAAATGGATAGTTAGTAGGATCATACGCTTTGTGCATGTACATGATTTCCGAGCTTTAAGCTGCAGGTTTTGTATTCCATTATATGTTGCTTGGGGTGAATAAGGCTCCGTAAATCACATGTATAATGAGCAACCGTAATGAGATGGAGCCTTATAAAAGGCCAATTCAAGAAGCTCCCTAGAGTGGATGAGACCACATCAGAAAAATTGGGGAGCTATAGTTAAACACCAAGTGAAGAATCAAGCTATTGTCACCGCCTCCGCTCCATGTGAAAGCCCGTTAAAAAAAAACGGAGATGACGGACAATCGATGTTTAAGTTGGTGGAGCAATTTTTGAAGCTTAAGCCATCGAAGTTTATGGAAATAGGAAATCCAGAGGCTACAATCTTGTGGATTAGGGAAATGGAAAGGGCATTCGCCTTGCTAAAATGCTCGAAGTGGACAAGATGATACCGGCCACTCACCAACCGCAAGGTGATGCTAGCCAGGTAGTAGGAAGTCATGCAAGGAAATTTTTTTCCCAAAAGTACTATCTTGATGTGCGATGCCTTCATCGAAGCCTTTTATGGTAAGTATGTCTTGGATCGCATACGAGAGCAGAAGATGAATAAGTTCTTGCAGGCTTCGACAAAATCGGATGACGGTGGATCAATATGAGGCGAAGTTCATCGAGTTGTCGAAGTATGCACCAAAAATGACTAAAGATCCCGTGACTAAGATAAAAAGATTTCGAGATGGACTGAAATCCGAGATCAAGTATCAACTAGTGTCATTAAATCTCAAGGATTATGATGATTAGCATAAGATAGCTCAAATGATGGAGCGAGATCCGTCGAAAAGGGCTATTCGACCGGGATCGCGGTTTGCACCCTCCACCGAAAGGTCGTTTGGCAAGGAAAGAGGCCGATGGTTAGTGGTAGGCACCACATTCCACCCGACCAGGGGGAGCGATTAGTAAGCTAACGCATTGTCGTGGTGATGCTTGCCTCCTATGCCGCCGGAGGCACCGATCTACTCCATGCTTGTTTCAAGAAATTTGCTTTGGATGTGGTCAACCTGATCACCAAGTAAAAGATTACCCACATAGGCAAAAGAAAGCTCAAACATCGTCACCACGAGAAAGACAACCACAAGAAGATGTCCCACGGGACAACTTGGGTTAACTCTATTTAGAGCGGGCGAAGTTTGAGGCAAGATGTCTTATTTATGAGTGAGTCGGGAATAGTTGAGATGAGAAAATCATTTGGTTAGACTTGACTTATGAACAAGGGTTGTGATGGAACAATTGGTATTTTTGTGGATTAGGTAAGCTTGAACTTGTATTGTGTTTTGATGGTTTTAGTCGTCGACTTTCATTAATGTTCCTAACTAGTGATACGGTTAAGCTACGCAAGAAAGCTAGCGAGAATCGGGAAGTTTTAAGCTTAGATTTGGATTGGTATAAGCATTTGGGTTGAACGATTCTCTTAAGAATAGAGAATAGCTAGACATTATGACTGGGATTTTGGGTTGTTATGGACCAAGCCTCGGGAGGCGAAGATTCAGCTTGAGTCATTAGAGTCAACGAGTAGCCCATTTGAAGGGATTGTGGATATGGAATTGGGGTAATCGATACTTATAGAGCTTGAATTTGAATTTGTGCGGCACCTTAATAAGTTTAAGTTATCGATTTTTGGCGATGGCCTCGATTGATGAGGCAAGTATTGCGAGAGGCATCTTGAGATATTGGTACATACTATGGGATTAGTAAAGAGCCATCAACTACTGCCATCAAAGCATGGCTTAACAAAATGAAGACGTTATTTATCGGAAAAGGCTCAAGATTTTCCTCTCTCGAGTGTGATCAATAGTGACACCATTAAGAAAGTTAATGAAATAGGCATTCATACCGAGATTGCGTGAAGAATAACCTTTGAGGAGAAGGTCAGCATTTATAACATGAATTATTTGCAAAATCTACTCAATAAGAAGTTATGTCGGCACACGAGATGGTTTAGCCATGTATTCACTCAAAGAGGGTCCCAAAGGGCATACCTATTTGAGGCCCAGCCAAGTTGTTCATCGCAGGATTATGGACTGGGACATCGTGTTTATCAATAGGCCGCCGATCATACATAACCACACTCTACAAGCACCGTCGGTTTATGTACACGATGATCACACTGTGAAGATAAATGCCTTGATTTGTGGACCTTTTGGTGCTAACTTCGATGGGGATTGTATCTCGCTTGTTTTATCCCCAATTAGCATCTTCAAAGGCCGAGATAGTAGAACTCTTTTAGATGGAAATGCAATTGCTGAGCTCACACAATGGCAATCCACATATGCAATTAGCGATCGATTTCCTGTTATCGCTGAAAATGATGTTTATGAAGTATTTTTATGCTTTACGTGATATTGCAAACCGCCTTACCGGCAAGCTTTAAGTGTTATGGAGCCTTAGACAAATGTGAGGAAGAAAAGATTGTGAAAATGAACGGAGAAGGTTCACAATGGCAAGTTATGAGTTGATAGTACAATGAGGCTCGCCAGCTAGCTCTGTAAGTTGTTAGGATTGGTGCCGACCTAATAAAAAGTTCGGGATTGCAAGATGTGGCAATTGGGAAAGACAAATGATCGTAGTACGCGAGAGAAAGTTGGGTGAGACCACAAAGCTAAATGCGATGATGACTATAAGAGTTTTGCTTATGACTTGAACTATTCACAAATAATGATTGAAAGTTGAGATAGGCCACCGAGAGGTTGGATCGCCTTCGACACAGGTCGTGGCTTGACTTACCGATCGATTGTATTGTGGATCGAGGTGACGACCTTGAATCAAGCATGGACCGATTTGGGTTGATCTTGTTTAGATGTAAGTCGACCATAGGATCACCCTAAAGTCGACCGGGGGATTGATCCATGGCGTGATTTTCAAGCTAGCGTTGATTGACAAATAAGTTGGCCATGGATCCAATGAGGGACGATTTGTACTAGAACCCCGTACCAACCATGTACTAGTTGAGGATTGATCATCCTGGACCGAGTGAGATAAACCAATCCTACATAAATTTAAGTTGGTTATGAGAGGTGATCTCGATAGTGTTTGATTATACCATCGGTTCGAGAACGGGTGATTCCAACCCTAAACCGAGATAATCAAGGTTGTCACACCCCGAACCCTTCGGGCTCGCCAACATCCCACCATGGTCATTCTCTTAAGATTATTCCCGGGATCCAACGACGTACATCTTAACGCAATATGATATGCACATGCGGAAGCATAAACAAAACTCCGAACAAATTGAAACAATATGACTTAAAGAAAGCAACATAACATAACACATAGTATCTTACAACACGAGGGATAAAGAAAAAAGAACCTTAAGGGTTCAAAGAAGACGATACAAGCCAAAGGGATACTATTACCTAAACCCAAAGGAATATTAAAAGCTAGGTGTTACAGCTACACCTAGAGGTCGGGCTCACTATCACCGAGATGATTCTTCGTCATCGAGGGCGATCCACCGCAAAAACGTCGACTCAAAATTTCATGGGGTCTTTTGCTTCCTCCTCCTTCTCGGGATCGAATTCAGTGTCGATAGGATATCCCACTCATCTTCCATCTCGGGTTCCGACTCAAAAGGTTCTCCAAGTTTAGCCTAGGCATCATCATCGGGGTTCCATGACTTCATTCCCTTCCTCGAGGTTAGGCGAGTTACGAGACTAGACTTCGGGCTTGACGACCGAGTCGAATACTTCCCCAGTTCGGAGTAGTAGCACTAAACCACCTAGGGATGATACTAGCGGGTATCTCAAAAGTCCTAAGTGGTCTAAACTCTGTATTGTCGTCTTTATAAAATCAGGCTTCATAGGAGTGGGACTTCTAGAAGTCGTCCCCTTCGTCTAGCCAAACCGTGCTTCCTTTCCTAATTTAGGCCTTACCTCGCCCATCGGGTACTCGGTGATGGACGTATCGGTGTCCATCGGTACCCCAAAACGCTTTGGCGGCAGAATAAATCTCAATAAGCTAACCCTAATCTAAACTAGGCCAAGAGTAACTTTAGACACTTACGACAAGCAATTCTACTCAATAATGATACACTGACAAATGATACTTCGCAAGAGTCATAACATGCTGGCACTTCACGAATCACGATCAAGTTTAAAATTAAAGGGTTGAACAAAGTACAATCAAACTAAGTTAAGCTTCGTACTTGAGGCAATTTATAAATCACAAATTCACATGGTATTACTCAATTTCATCATAGTGGTACTCAATAGCAATAGTTCTCAATTCCAATGGCCAGGCTCGCGTTAATACGCATTAGGCTAATAAATTACATCGCATGGCGTTAGTATGCATCGAGTTACAATTTTCCATTCACGGGTCGGACCCGCTTTAGTACGCCTCGGGTCAAATCCCGCGTTTAGTATGTATCGGGATGTCGTAAAACCCGCGATTATCGCATCGGGGTATAATGTGCATATAATATATATATATATATATATATATATATATATATATATATATATTATATATATATATTATATATATATATATATATACTCACATCATAAGATTTAATCGACAATAGACCTGCGTCAATCTGTGACATTTTGGATTCGACCCCATTTCGAAGTCTATAAATGAATAAAATGGATATCGAGGTATTTTAGTAATCTCGCTCGAATTGATCTCTCTAGAGTCGATCGACCAAAAGGGAATGGCTAAATAAGATCTAAGTACGTGGACTAAAGAACTCAATCTGCGGACTAGTACCACGACCATAAGGATTGTCAAGGGTATATTTTGAACCATCGCGGACCGATCTAGGATTGTGTCGGAACGATTTGCTAGCATTGTGCAATTGGTTTGCGGGTGATTCCGCTTGACCAAGGCATAATTTCCGAATCAACCTAAACCGATTTCTAACGATCACATCCTTTTGGGACCGGCAATTACCCTCACAATTACATGATAACCAGGGTCACCTTGATTTGAAAAAAATTCTTAAACGTGACACAAATCACAAGTCGATACGCGTAACTCCCGAGAGTCGTCCGTCGATCCGATATATACTCGAATTCTCAATCGGTCGATTTTGAGCGCGAAGTATACTTCGAAATTAGAGGTCGGACATCGAGGATTTCATCATTTATTAATTGGATGTCGTCTCATTTAGCCCGGTGCTGATCGGTTTGCCTATCGATGTTTGTTTCAAAATTCTCCGTTCAATCGAGTTATAAGTTACCAAATTGCCTCCAGATATTAATTGCAAGAGCTAAAATTATTAATGGGGTTCGAATTTTTATCTTTTCCTCATTAATTCCCTTCAACCACCCCGCCTACCAATCTTTTCTCCATTAATTCCCCTCAACCACCATCACTTTATGTCACATCCAAGAACCCAAGCTTCTTCCACAAGCTTTCCCTCCATCTTTTCCTTATTCATATTTGGATAACACTCTTTCCCCTCACACACTCTCTCTCTCACCCTAACCGAACACCCTTTCCCTCTCTTCCTCTCCCTTGTGTTCTTGCTCGGCCGCCCAAGACCGACCGCCCTTCGCCGCTGCCGTGCCGCCGATCGGCCGTCGTTCGGTCGTGGGTTTGCCGTGAGCTTGAGAGGTTGATTTAGGCTCATTTGGTGGAGTTTCAAGCTCAAACTCAAGTAAACAACTCCCTAATCCTTGAGTAGGCTAATGGGTTACTAATGAGCATGTTTAGGGCTTGATTTAGTGAAATTTTGGGCGTCGGGTTACTGTTCACAGAGGAAATTCGAAAATGAAAAATGTGGCTTAGGCGATCTTGGGAGTTGGAATGTGAAATTTTATGCTAGAAATGGATGATTGGGCCTAATTAGAGGTTAATAATCATGGATGTAGGATCCGGATCACTGTTCATTGAAGATTATTACTGTTCATTGCAACGGGGGTACTGTTCATCACGAAGGGTACTGTTCATGGCAGAACAAAAAATGAGAAAGATGTTTGGATGATCTTAGAGATTTGATTGGAGATCTTCAGTGGTTAGAGACTTGATTAGGGATGTTAGAATCGATCTATTATGCATATAGGGTTCAAGTGATTAATCGTGGCTTATGTGCATGACTAAATGTCAATTGGTACAATATTGGTCATGAGTGAATTTGATGCTATGACGTTGCTTTGAGGGTCCCAAATATGTGGCTAGAATTATTTGGTGTGTTATGTTACATAGTGACGTTGATTGGACCCTATTACTATTCGGCTATGGCGTAGTAAGATAATGATTTAGAATTGAATTCTTGAGGTTCCTTGGTATATTTGGTCATGTGATGAATGTTGTGAGTCAATTGGTGAGAATTTGGCTTATTCTTCCTTATACTCAATCACGAAGTATTATAAATGTGAATCGACCGAATTGGGGGCATGGAATGCCCTTGAAACCCTGAAGCGCCTATATGACGTGGGGAATGCGCTTGAAACCCTGAAGCGCCTATATGACGCGGGGAATGTGCTTGGATACCCTAAGACGCCTATGTGACGCGGGGAGTGTGATTATGAATAGCCCGAAACGATAATCACGGGCCTAATTGTTGAGTATTCGAACCACATGAATTTATTACTATATGATAGGTTGAATATTGATTTGAAGCATGTCCAGTGTCAATCCTCTTTAAATGTTGATTTCAATGTGTTAATTACGGGCGTTTGCTAGGTTTAGTGTTTTAATAAAATTGCTTGGAGGTACTGTTTTTCCGGTCAAGGCTTAGGGGTTAGCTTATTGAGATTTATTCTCATAGTTATATTCCAAAAACCTTTCGGACCCCGACCCGAGGATGGCGATACTTTTTAGATCACCGAAGGATTTTGAGTTCGTAAGCAATCGTACCCGGTAGGACCGAGTCATATGTACCATAGGAAAGTTGACACCTTATGGGTAGATGATGGAGGTGATAGTCGGACACCGTATACTTTTGTATCCTGGACGTATAAGGATGGACACGCTTTTTGGGCCCCTAAGAGAATGTGTCATACCGGACGAGGTCTTTGAGAGCCGCGGGGGTAGATGGAGGCCACTGTTCCCGAGGACGAGTCCGTTGAGTCGAGCTTCCGAGCCCGAGGACCATGACGAGGGAAGAGAGATCGTAGAGTCGAGGGATGCCGATGATGACCCCATGGACACTGCTGAGTCCCTAGGCTGGAGGTGGAGTTCGAGGAGTCGAGCTCGAGGCGAGCGCTCCCACCGAGTGTGCTTCATTTGCCGTCGAGTCCTCTATCGACGAGTCGATCTTTAGGTATAGTAGGTCGGGTGCTTAGGTAGTAATCACCCCTTTTTGTGTAATGTTATGTTATTGTATTGTATGAATGATTGTGTTCTATGTTATCGAATCTCCAGCCTTCTTAAGTCATTTTGTTGAGTGTTTTGTTTGGGTGTCTTGTCGCTTCCGCTTGTGCATATGGCATTACGTGAAATTTATCGTAGTATAGATCCCTGGAATGAAGCCAAGTAACGGTAGTCAAGGGATGTTGGCGGCTCAAAGGACACGAGGCGTGACATCCACGTTGAATTGGTATCGAGCAAGGTTAGCTCGATCCAAGTTGATTGAAGTTTGGAGTAATAAGGAGTGATGGCTTTGGAATGACCGGGTAGCGAGACCTTAGGGATCCGTTAGAGTTAGGCACGAAATGCATGATATATGAATTGGTGCTTGTGTGGCATCACCTTTGGTGATGATAAGACTATGGGAGCTTCGTACTTGGCACTGATTGTTGTGGCTTGGTGTGTTGTTTATTGGACAAGTGAATGATTGTTGTGATCTTGCTTTGAGTTGCGAGATGCCCCGAACTCGAGGTATGAACCCGAACCCTTGATTGTGAGCCTCTTGGTTTGTTTGGTTGCGTGCTTGTGAGTTGTTTGCCTTGTTGTGGCTATCACCATGAGTTGTGACATAGACTTGTTAGACTAGTCGATGACTTAGGTCTCCGACTCCCGAGTGGGGTTATGGGTGGTTCGGGTGTTGTGAGGATTAACCAAGTTGAGCAACGGAACTAGAGGAACGAGGAGAGCTTCTAGCTCGAGGGCACCTACGGTAGAGGATCCGAGAGTTGATGGAGTTCTTTAGGGCCCTAGAAGAGATTGGTAAGCTGTCGCGACCCTCCTCTCGCCTTTTGACGGAGGGGAGATATCTCGGGTTAACGAGCCGCGCTTCCGACCCGGTTGACGGTGGATCCTGGTGCGCGGGTCCCTCCGAAGACCCATTACTCGAATCGCGACGTGAAGAAGACATAGAAACGTCGAAATCGACCTCGGTGTGGTCGGGTGACATGTACATAGTGTACATGCATATGGAGTCGCCACCGATCAATTTTTTGAAGGGTATGATCGGGAACCCTACCGAATGGTCGAGAGAAACCGCTCGATTCTATGAAAACCCGGAGAAGTGGATCCGGGGACTTGGTTACACCGAGATTTACATCGACGCCCTTTCGGTTCCCGAGATTGAGTGATTTTCTAACCTAAGAATTCATATAGACGATATTCAAGGTGAGGTAGGCTCTAGCGATCTAGAGTTGTCATGCAGACGGGAATTTCTATCCTACCAATCACAAGCGAGAAAAATAAATGCGCAATCATGAATAATCACCATCAAATCAAGCAATCAAGCGAGCATGGCATGTCTAGAATGGTCTTATTGGCCCATAGAAAGATCTATTCGAGTTCCGGGATGGTTCGAGAAATTTTTGGGGCCAAGTGCCCGAAGGGTAAAATGGTCATTTAGAAGGTTCGGGACCCAAAAATCACAAAATAGAGTCGGGCCAGTTGAATGTAGCCATTTCCCATTTTTTGTGATTTTTCAGAATTTTTGGAATTTTTCTAATTTTTTTGGATTTTTTTATTTATATTTCACTTCGAGGTGTTCCAAGCCTCCGCAAGAAATCACCTGAAGCTATCATAGAAAAGATTGATGCAAAGTTAGCACAATAAAGTCTTACCTTGATCTTTTCTCCAAGGAATCAACCAATGAACCTCTAAATATGCCCCGGTGTGGGGTGGTTCTTGACAGGGTTTTATTTAGAAAAATTTCTCTCTTTTTGGTTGGAATGGTTGTCAATGGATATAAGCGTATATAGAAAATTTTGAAATGAAAATGCCTTTCATCTTTTCAATCCATATAATCACCGCGAATGACCCCTACGTCCAAAGATTAAGCTTTTTCTCTCTATCATATTCGTTCATTTCTCAAGTGTATTAGGGACGTGTTTGAGGATAAGATTTGCCTCTTTTTATCTGAAGGATCATTTTTTTGAAAAGGCTTTTTAGAACGTACCTTTTTGTAAAAACCTCGGGCGTTTTCATCAAAATTCACCATTTGTGAGAATTTTTAACACAAAAAATATACTCAAAAGGTGTTTGTTAAATTTCACGGGGATGTTTCTTTAAAAGGCCTTGCGGCTTTGTAGATCCAAAATATTTTTATCGGTGTCAAGCATGATAACATCTTTTAATGAAGATGAATATCTTTTTATAAAGGAAGAGAAACTTAAACCTGTCTCCTTCAAACGCCGATTCCCGTTTCCTGGATAAACAAAAGAAACCAATCGATTACGGATATTCAAAATCTCAAATTAAAGTTGATTCCCCATTTGATCAATCATTTTACAGGATTCTTCATGACTCGAGCCCTCCCCGCAAAATACAAACATATGCAAATGCGGGTATGCAAATGGCATTTAAATGCAAAATTTTATGTGACTCGGATTCGCTCATCAAACAATCCGAAGCTTGGTTTTATTTCGGGGATAGTACTTCTTCACGGCATTTGCATTTACCAAACTTGCCAATTCTTCTCCATCCATGTTTACAAGGATAAGAGCTCCTCCGGATAAAACTTTCTGGATTACGTAGGGGCCTTCATAGTTTGGTGTAAATTTGCCTCCTGGATGTTGGGCATCCGGGAGTACCTTCCTCACAACTAGCATCCCCGCTTCCAAAATTTCTGGGTTTGACTTTTTTGTTAAATGCTTTAGCCACTTTCCTTTAATAGCTCTGGCTATGACAAATGGCCTTTAATCTTTTTCATCAATCGATTTAACTTGTTCATGCCTCTATCGATTCCACTCACACTCGAGAGTCCGATCCGAGAAAGGATCCTTAAAGAGGGAATCTCAACTTCTATTGACAGGATTGCTTCCATGCCATATACCAATGAGTAGGGAGTTGCTCCAGTTGAAGTACGAATCGAAGTTCGATAGGCCATGAGAGCATATGGTAATTTTTCATGCCAATCTCGATATTTCTCGGCGGTCTTAGCCAATATTTTCTTGATGTTCTTATTTGCCGCTTCCACAACTCCATTCATTTGTGGGAGGTAAGGTGAGGAATTGAGGTGTCGTATCTTAAAGCGATCCAATAGATGATCCACAACCTTGTTGTTCGGGTTGGAGCCATTGTCTGTAATGATTGCTCGTGGAACTCCATATCTTGAGATAATGTCTCGCTTAATGAATTTAGCCACACTTGTTTGCGGTGATGTTGACATATGAGCTGGCTTCAATCCACTTGGTAAAGTAATCAATGGCTACTAGAATGAAACGATGACTGTTGGAAGCCTTCGAGTTAATCGGGCCAATCATGTCAATCCCCCACATAAAGAACGGCCAAGGTTCGACATCGATGTAGTTCATTTGGCGACGCATTTATCCTGTCTCCATACACCTGGCATTGATGACAAGACCTAACATGTTGATTGCAATCGATTCAATAGTCATCCAGTAATATCCGAGCCTCATGATCTTCTTGGCGAGGAGATGACCATTCATGTGCAGCCCGCATTCTCCTTCAAGGATCTCTTTCATGATGAGATTTGCTCTTTTGGCGTTTACGCACCTCGGCAAGACCGAATCAAAGGGCCTCTTGTATAAGATTTGTCCACCGAGGAAAAACTTAGAAGACATCTTGCTGATGTATTTCTTATCTTCTGCTGATTGTCTTGTGGGAATTCACCTTTCAGTAGGTAATTCTTGATATCATGATACCATTGTTCTTCATCGGGTTCTCCTTCGATGACCATGCAAGTATCTTTGGTTGATTAAGGATATCAATCCTCAATGGCTCTATCTTAAGGCCATCTTGTGCTTTCAACATAGCCGATAATGTGGCCAAAGCATCAGCAAAATGGTTCTGAGTTCTTGGGAGATACTCGAATATGATCTCATCAAAGTATATGATCAATCTTTCGAGAAATTTGTGATAAGGGATAAACTTTGGATCCTTCGTTTTCCACGCTTTCTGGGTTTGTAGGATGATGAGCATGGAATCTCCGTACACCCGATAGTTTCCTCACTTTTAATGAAATGGCCGGTTGTAACCCAAGGATGCAAGCTTCATATTCGGAAATATTGTTGGTGCACAGGGAATACTAACTTGGCCGAGATTGGATAATGTTGATCTCTATGAGATATTAAGATCGCCCCGTACACGATCCAGCAAGATTTACAGCGCCATCAAAGTACATTGTCTATTTATCTTCAAATATGTTCAAGATTTATCCTCCGCCATTTTGCTCTGGAATGTCTTTAGGAGGATTTTCAGCCGATAGATCGGCGATCGCTCTTCCCTTGACAAATTTTTGGGAAGAAGTTCGATGTCGAACTCCGAAAGGAGCACTTGCCATTTGGCCATCTTTCCCAATAGAGCTGGTTTTTCTAGAAGATATTTGATAGGGTCATTTTCGGTGACCAGTTGGATATGATAATGCAAGGTATCTTGCCTCGTCTATGGAGAACCCACACCAATGCCACACGGGTTCTTTCCATCGGTGAGTACTTGGCTTCGTACGCCGTGAACTTCTTGCTCGGTTAGTAAATGGCCCGTTTCTTTCAATCTTCGAGGTTAGTTTGGGCGAGTAACGCTCCTAAGGACTCATCATGAACCGTCGGGTATAAGGTTAAAGGAGCGTTATGAATAGGAGGTACCAGTATTGGAGGTTGCACCAAATACTCCTTGATCTTCTCAAATGCTTATTGACATTCGGAATCCCACTTCACTTTTGCGCCCTTTTTTAGGAGTTTGAAGAAGGGTTTTGCCGTTTCGACAATTGCGATATGAATATGGATATGTAATTCAGCCTTCCAAGTAAACCTCTTACTTCTTTAACAAGTAGAAGGAGTCCCTATCTCCCATACGGCTTTGATCTTGGAATGGTCAATCTTGATGCTACGATCGCTACGATAAATCCAAGCGGCTTTCCGGATCTTGCACCGAATACGCATTTTGCGGGATTTAGCTTGAGCTTGTATTTCCCTGGTCGATCAAATAACTTTCTTAGTACTTGAACGTGATCTTCTCCAGGCTTGGATTTGGCGATCATATCATCGACATATACCTCCACTTCTTTGTGTATCATATCATGGAACAAAGTCACCATAGCTCTTTGATAGGTAGCCCCTATATTTTTTAATCCAAAGGGCATGACTTTATAGCAAAAAATCCCCCACTAGGTGACGAACGAGGTCTTGATCTTGTTTTCTTCTCTTAGCATGATTTGATTATATCCCGAGAAGCCATCCATGAAGGAGAATAGTTCAAAGCTCGCGGTGCTATCAATAAGCACGTCAATATGCGATAATGGGAAGTCATCTTTTGGAGATGACTTTGTTTAAATCTCAATAATCTATACATATTCGGATTCTCCCATCCTTCTTCTTAACTGGTACAATGTTGGCAACCCAATCAGCATATGGGATGGCTTCGATGAACCCAACTTTGAGGAGCTTCATTACTTCTTCTTTGATCTTATC
This sequence comes from Rhodamnia rubescens, assembly GCA_021437795.1. Classification (NCBI taxonomy): domain Eukaryota; kingdom Viridiplantae; phylum Streptophyta; class Magnoliopsida; order Myrtales; family Myrtaceae; genus Rhodamnia; species Rhodamnia rubescens. Next base: position 1,756,123 of record JAILYA010000035.1, read on the forward strand.
GGATAATTCAAGGTTTATTCTTTCGCATGGCTGATTAACTGGTTTGCAAGTAGGATTCGTAGGCAAAGCATGTTCTACTATGTCTCGGTCCAATCCGGGCATGTCGGCATATGACCAGGCAAAGATATCTTGATATCCTTTAAGCAATGCCGTCATTCTCAAGATGTCGGTTGTAGATAAATGTCCCCCTATTTTCACTTCTTTAACACGGATGAATCTCCCATATTGATAACGATAGATTTTTCGAAACAGGAGGTTTGGACTCTTCAAAACATTCCCATTCTCTCTTGATATCACTCACATCTATTTCTTCTTCGTCAATCTCATATGAGTAGTCATCGAGCTGATCTCGAGTCACATATTAACCTGTTATGCACGGGAGGTATGATATGCCCGAAATGCATCAGGAATGGTTAGTACATTAAAATGACAAAATTATAGAATGCATGCCCTATTTTGACAGAAAGCATTTTCAAATTCCTTTTTGAAGGAAAAGAAAAGAGAACTAGTCCTTGACTTTCTGGACATCCTGGTTCTCAATAGCCATTTCGAAAACCAAGAATCATATGGCGGATCGGGCTTCAAGTTTCATGGTTAAGGCAATTTGTCATCATCGGACCAATCCGTTGCTCCATATGTCCTTAATAAAACTGGAGATGATTTTCATTGATAGATGCAACTAATGGCAATACAATATCGCACTTCTTGAATCACGAAACAAGATCCAAGGGTACTTTAAAAGAAGACACATTAGAAAGCTTTAGCTATAGGAAACAAATGCGATGAAAGATGAAGTTCGGAAAGAGCCTTTTACTCGGGGGGTGGGAAAGTCGTCGTCGAGCCATTCAATGATCACATTTACCCGATTGTCCGAAATGGGTTGAATAAATCGACTCGCATTATTAGAAATATCTTCATCCTCAAGCCATTTACCTCCTTTGGAGAATACTTGAGATAAGGGATTTTCGAACATCTTCCCTTTAGCTTTCCATACATTGGTGCCAATGAAGCGATTATCCCGGTGTCTACGATGTCTTTGGTCTCCATAAGACTTGTTTCGACCTCGGTCTCGATTCGCATCATGTCCCGTCATTCCCTTGTATCTCGGACCATCCTTGTGATCATTTGAATTGAGACTTAAGGGATTACGAATTCCTTGGCCATACTTCCCCAATTCGTGCCGGGAATGAAACCATTTGTGATGAGTACCTTCCCAGCCATAGTCGTAGGCTTAGATAACTTTGGAGTAGTTCTCTTTGCATCGGATGGTACGTACATAATGGATATGATATCAAAGGTATGATAACTAAGCTTATCCTCTTTTAGGGGGTTCGATGTAGGGAACCATTCCTTTCAAGGAAGCGCGATGTCCCGTTTCTCCATGAATAGTGATCGGACGGCCCTAGACCACGAATTTAACCTTCTAATGTAGAGAAGAAGGTATTGCTCCCGATACATGGATCCAGGGCCTTCCCAAAAGCATAGTGAAAGCACTAGGGATATCCAAGTACTTGAAATGGTATGGAGAAAGTTACTAGCCCAACGGAGACATCCAGTTCAATCTTGCCTACCACATTCTTAGAAACTCCGTCAAACGAATGAATAGTCGTCTTGGACATCTTGATGAAGTTATCATTTATCCCCAAGCTTCTCGAGTGCTTAGAGGACACAGATTAAAAGCTGAGCCGTTATCAATTAAAATATGAGATACCTCTTTTCCATGGCACCTTACGGCGATGTATAGAGCCTTGTTGTGAATGCGCCTCCCCTCGGGAAATCCTCATCTAAGAAGGAAATCGATCTTTCAATAGAATGGCCCCCACAAAATCTCCCAGTGGACTTCGTTAATGGTCTCGGGAACATGTACTTCGTTCAGCACCTTTAGTGAGAGCGTTCTTATGCTTTTCTGAATTCTTAAAGAGGTCAAGCAAAAAGATTTGTGTTGGCATTTTCCGGAGTTAGTTGACGACTTCATATTCACTAGTTTCTCACAACAGATTGGAGCTTTTCCACTTCTTCCGACGTTGGCGCCTTCTTTTCGGGTTCCACCTCTCTTGGAGCATAACATCTTCCCGGATTTCATCACGGCATCAATTTCACCGGTCCCGCAATTCCAATGCACTGCCTTCGAGTTGTATTATTTTACGGGTGGAAGTTTAATCTTGACCGTCTTAATTCCGTCATCTTGACCATTCGAGACTTCCGTCACTTCTTCGCAAGATGAATCTAGCGTCGACGGCTTTTCCGAACCGGAAGCTTCCCGAGTTATCCACCTTATTCAGATCAATCACAAAACGGATTGGGATGTCCACCATCCCTATCATTTCATCCTCATGAATGCTTTGAGGATTATGTTCATGACAAGGCCTCGTGGGCATTACATCAGCGACGTTTCCTTCGTCAAAATGCCTCTCTCTTTCCCTCTAGACTCTCATGATTATACCTTCTATTCTCATACCAACATCTACCATGTGTTGGAAGGAGGAATATGTATATGCATACATATAGTCAAAATATTCTGCCGGCAGACGACTTGAGCATAAATTCCAACATTTCCCTTTCGATAGCAGTGGTTGCACCATCATAGCATGCTTTTTCCATCTTTTAACGAAGAGTTCAAAACTCTCATCTTCTCCTTTTCGATATTCAACAAGTTGGCTTTGGTGAAGTATTCTCTAATCCCAGACTTCAAAGTGTCGCACAAAGTGCTCGATAGTTCCTCTCGGCTCGGGACCCAATCCAAATAGATTGATTGGAACCAAGCCAATGCGAAACCGATCAAACTATGTTTAAAATTCTAGATTAATGTTTCATCATCTTCATGATGATCAACCATTTGGCGTAGATAATATGAGATATGTGCCGGAGGACACCTAGCGCCATCATATTTCGAGCGGAAAGTTACCCTTAGATTTACGCCTTGTGGCGGAATATTTCTAATTTGGGTGATCGGCACGATCAACTCTTTTAGTTCATCCACCTTCTTCGAAATATCATCGCCTTGCTCTTGCAACAATGCGATCCGCCGGTTCTGAATCTCAATGGTCCGCCGCATCTCCAAGATTTGCATACTTTCCTCCACTGTCGTGGTATTAATCTTGACCGCTAACCTGAGATAACTCCGCCACCATACTCGTCGGATGGCATATGTGGGTTTCCAAATTAGAAAGTCACATATTTGACTCTTGATTCTTGCGTTCATTCCGAGAGGTCTCCCGATCCTTGACTTCATCAATAGTTCCTACGAATTCTTCGCTCTCGGGATCGTCCATGCCACTCCAACCATCGGGAACTATATCTCCTGAATCAACGAAAAAGCTTGGTGGTGCCGAATACAAGACTTTAAAGTTGTATCCTCCGCTATCTTCTCCGAGATTGTTAACTATCTCACCCCTCTCAAGAGCTTTCGCATGAACCTTCTATCACCTCGGGGAGCTTTTTCCAGGCAGATTTCATAATCATCTAGCTCTTTAGTTTCTTTGCCATCTTGGACATTCATTAAGTATCCTGAGGGAACTCTCCAAGTCTTCCCTCTCGTAGCTCTCATCACGAACTCATCTGCCACTATATCGATGGTTACATAGGTTCCCTTGAAAGTAGCGTCTTCCATTCTCCCAATAACGCCTAAATTGATTAGCTGTTCTAGACATGCCTTCTTTTCTTCATTGAAAATAGTCGCTCCATCAAAGGCTATTGCGAAGCCAAGGTCAAGATATCCTACATTTTGCTCATGTCTATTATAAACTCCAAAGTTTCTTCGTGGTCACTCTCAAATATCGCGTTTACCTCGCGATGTTCCAAAAAAGGGTTCTGTTGCACGTTTGGTTTAGTCCTATGAACTCTAGAACCTTACCATCAATTAAGGCTTTCACCTTATATTTAAGAGGGAGACAATTGTCAACATTATGCCCCCTTTCTCCCATGTGATAAACGCATGTTTGAGTTTCGTCGAACCCAACGAACCTAGGAGGATTCGCTCTAGGAGGCTCCTTCGCAACCAATCGGTTCTCAAGCAGCATGGGTAGTAGTTTAAACAAAGGTCGAGATAGTGGGGTTAAAACAGGTTGGTTTCTCTTTCTTGGTTCCGGTGGTTTAGGGACGGTCCAAGAAGAAGATCCTTAGGTAAGAAGTGAGAATTTTTTTCGGTTTAGGCGGGTTATGGACAAACGCCACATCACCAATTTGCTCCTTATCTCTTCTTACGAGGGTATTGACGTCTAAAAGACGAGTCGGGTATCTTCTTTTCCCGCAATGCCCATTCATGACGCTCCGCCATCTTGATTAGGTGTGCGAACGTCCGACACCCAGAGGTGTTCAACTTGTCAAAGTACTCAAAGGGTAATGCCTTGAGGAAGACATCCACCAACTCTTCTTCGGGAACGGGTGGTTTCACTTGTACAGCTAGAGCTCTCCACCTTTGCGCGTAAGCGCGAATGGCCTCGTACTTCCCTTTAGAGGTCCTCAAAAGGTCTTCCCTAGTAAGGGTCGTCATAGTGTTAAATTTGTACTTGCCTAAGGAACTCATCACCCAACTTGTCTTAGTCAGCAAGCCTCTCGGGTTCCAGTTCAATGAACCATGCTAAGGCTGCCCTAGATAGACTTTCTTGAAAAATATTGACCAACAGCGGGATGTTGTCGAGAATTGAGACATACGGCGCAAGTAGTACTTCGGATGTGCCTTGGGACATCCGGTCCCGTTGTATTTTCTTATGAAATCGGGCTCTTTGTAGTCGAAGGAACCTTAATCTTCTCAAACGGTTTCACCTTATCAAAGCGTGAAAGCTCGTATCCCTGACTAACCAAGCATTCCTCAATCTTGGCGAGCCTCTTGATTTCTTCCTCCATCTTTTGGGCTTGTTTTTCTTTCTTTTCCAGGTCTATTACAACCGGAGGGTCCTTAGGTGGCCGCTCCAAATTTGGAGAGGTGTTTACAACAGGGGCCGGATTAGCACTGTACCATCCGATGCACTCGGAGGAGCTTGAGAATTCGGGTCGATAGGATACTTCCCTTAGCGGCAATCAGCATTGCCTTCATCTCTGCCACCATCGTGGCTATCATATTCATCGATTCTCTAGATTACCCACACAAGGTGCGAGTTCTTCTTGTTCCATTCTTATTAGGCGTGTTTTGTTGCGTGTCCTCGTGATTATCTGTCACCTGTTTTTCATGATGTTAATCAGCATTGTTGTAATTCGAAATTTTTAAAGGGATCAATCCGTAGTAATTGTACTTTATATATGATAATGCGTATGCATGCAACACGTATAAAGGAAACAAGATGCATTTATTACAACTCAAATTTTTTCAAAAGTGTTCAAAAAGATAACAATATGCAAAGCTAAATGAGGGGAATGGATCTATCCGAGCCGAGGACGCTTGAATCCTTCTTGTTCGTCCGATCCGTCCGAATCCCACAAATAAGGATCTTCTCCTTCTTGGGACATCCAGAGCTCCGGATCTTCAGGAATATATAATTCCACTCACGGGACGTATGGTGCTATGTACTCGGGTACATAGGATTCCACTTTTTCAATGTGGGGAGATACGCACTCGGGTACGTATGGCTCGACCAATGATCTGCGGTACTCCTTGAACTTCTGAATATACTCCTTGGAAGCCCTATGGATGTTCATCTCATCATCCAAATAGTCAGGCCATTCAACTTGTTGCAACGGAGAATTCTTCAAGGCATGAAGGATAAGCTTGATTCGGGCCCGATAAAGCTTCTTCGCTTCTCCGGTGAGCTTTCCATGTGCCATATCAAATGAGAAGATCCTAGGACAAACATCTGGTGGCACTTGTTGCAAAACGCCAAATTGTCTCACCACGCGGATAGGGTAGTAGGCCACCGCACCGGTATATCCCGATAAAGGAATAGGTTTATTGCCAATGTCAATAATACGAGCCTCCCGGAATCTTGGGCCAAGTCGGACGCCATCGGATATGCTCGGGCTCCAAATCTCTCAAAAGCTCAACCCATTTATTGAAAGAGTGTTTAGGTACGAGGGATTGGCACTTGAGGAAGGATTTAAGGGGATGAACATGCTTATTGATCTCATAACATCCTACTCGAAGTTGGAAAGTCTTTATGTGAGAAACGAACCACATATGAAGTAGTCCGTTGGATGCTTGGAAAAGTGGCTTTCTTGGAGGTTTTAAAACGGTTTAGAGAAAGGAAGGTTTCAGCTAGGATCATGTAAGAGTAATTCCATCGGCAACATGCTTGTCAAACTATGTGAACTAAGGAGGGGTCGAAGGTAGTCCTAGAAGTGGGGAATAGGACGAAGGCAAAGAAAGCTAGAACAAACACCTTTCCCGATTTATTACTAGTATCCGTGGATAGATAAGAGTAATTGTTAAAGAGGAATGAGAAAGTAAATCTGCTAGAGTTGGATTTGTGGACCTTTTCTATCTCGGAGGTCTTGAGGCGAAGGAAACTCGATAGAGAAAGGGTAGAATCCATATCTAGAGGAGGTTGAGCTCTATGGTCATCAAAGTTTGCCCCGATGATAGCAGAATACTCTTCGAGTGTAGGGGTCATCTCAAGGCCTTGGAAGTTGAAAGTCATCGTGTGCGCATCCCACGTCTTAGCCAAAGCTTGAATAAGGGTCGGTTGGTACTCCACTCTAATCGGATCCACTAGTCGGCCTAGTCGTCCTTCAACGTACGCTTTATTGATCGGGTTGAGACGGTCCCACTATTGAGAAAGCTCTTTGCGCGGCACTGGGATGATCTTGATATCTCCATGCCCCATGATCGAGAATATGCAAAATGATTATTCTAATATCAATTACCACGGATTATGATGATATGCATGAAATGTGATGCAAATGCACTAATCAAATTTCATGTCATCCTTTAGTAAAATGAGGGTCAACTACTCCCATCTGACTAAAATAAACCAAACAGGGTAGTTATGGACCAAATCCCACCTAAAGATGGCATGTAATTGATTAGGATCGTTTAAGCGTAATCATGGGAGAAAGCCATTATTACAATTTTGAATCGACAACTCATAAAACTCACAATCTTAATACAGTTAATTCCAAAGAAGCAGGATATAACGACACCTAAAGGTGTTCAACCCATACACGTCAAAAGAAAATACACAAACAACCCAAAGGAAATGCAATAAACTCTAAAGAATGCCCCAAAGTCGACTTAAACTAACTAGTCGAAACGACGTCCTCATCCGATGATATCTCTATCAACTCGGGAGGCTCAACATCTTCTTGATCATCGAGAGGATATGACGACAATTTCCTTCTTCTTGATTGGAGAGTGATTCAGGCCGTCTTAATTGCGCGAGGTCGCCTCATCAATTTCGCGTATAGCTCTTGGATCCTTTCTTTTCCCCGTTTGAGCTCCGGATGACGAGCACAACTTGTATAGTAACAATTTTCATCACGGATGCGGTTGCGTCCATTGAGTTCCCTCCCGTGGATAAATCCAATGACTTGGAATGAATCCGGCTCTCGATCGCTACGTCGAATGCTCCTTCATTCCCACGTGAAAACATCGAGGATATCGATTCGACTTTGATGCGCCATCTAGCCTAAAAAGAATGACCTTCAACCCCAATCACTTAAACGACTTTACAATCTTTTATGATATGCTTGTGCTGATGCATGTTATGCGTAATTTAAATTGACAAGCTCAAATTAAAAGGGAAAAAGCCTTACTAACATATGTTACCATCTTTTTTTGGGTTTTTGGTTTTAGGTATACCAACCTTCCATTCACACCCGCATGAGACAAGTGAGTTTTAACTCTAAAGAAATTAAAAAGGCTCGGGTATTGACCTAAAAGGGCTCCCGCTATACGAATTGATGAGCCGCCCACAAGCGCAATCAAACAACAAGTGTATAGGATCATCAACCTCACATAGTGAGCGGGATTAAATATGGACAACCCTAGTGCAATCGAACACAAAAGCTTTGTATACCAATCCCTATCTAAGGCGACGTAAAAGGATGATTCGCGGCTTGGGTTTATGCGCTTGTGTGTGCAATGTCGTGATCCTCGGAATATGCAAGGCATGCACAACAGTTTATATCAAACATCGCTTCAATATGTGCATAAATAAACACACAAAACCCGAAACACCATATCTCGCACAAAACATGTTAGCATAAACGCCACCCCTTATAACTCCCATCTGCATCAACATTTAACACTTTTGGTTAGGGTACGTACCTTGCCTTCAAGAGCTTCGCAAAAACAAAGTTATAAAAACACTCAACTTTTTCATCGGCTTAAGTCCTCTAAATGATTTTGCAACCATTCATCCCTAGTGGAGTCGCCGGTCTGTCGTGACCCTCCTCCGCTCCCCTTCGGCGCGCGGATGGTGAGGGGTAACAAGTCGCGCTTTCGATCCAGTTAGCGGTGGATCTTGGTGCGCGAGTCCCTCCCGAGACCCATTACTCGAATTGCGGCATGAAGAAAAATTTAGAAATATCGAAAACGACCTTAGTGTGGTCGGGTAACATGTGCGAAGTGTACATGCATATGGAGTCGCCACCGATCAATTTTTGGAGGGTATGATCGAGAACCCTATCGAGAGGTCGGGAGAAACCGTTCGATTCTACGAAAACTAGAGAAGTGGGTCCGGGGGACTTGGTTACGCCGAGATTTACATCGACGCCCTTTCGGTTACCGAAATTGAGTGATTTTCTAACATAAGAATTCATGCGAGACGATATTCAAGGTGAGGTAAGCTCTAGCGATCCGGAGTTGTCATACGGACGAGAATTTCTATCTTACCAATCACAATCGGAGGATGAAGTCCTCAAGTTGAACCTCATTTATGGTTTTCGGAATGTGTATCTCGTTCAACACCTTCATCGAGAGGTTCTTGTGTTTTTCAAAGTTCATGAAGAGATCCAAGAGTGAGATCTGCGCGGGCATCTTCCGAAGTTGTTCTATGACTTCGTACTCGCTTGTCCTTATGATAGACTGAAACTCTTCGATATTTTCTTTAATCGGAGTCTTCTTTTTAGGGTCACCCTTGCTTGGGGCATAGCATCTTTCGGATCTTATAACGGCATCAATCTCACCAGTTCCATAATCCCAAGATACCGTTTTGGATCATATTCTTCTACAAGTGAAATTTTGATTCTCATTAGCTGGACCATTTTATCGGGATTTTTCGATTTTCATTCAATCCATCATCCGTCGACTTGATGACCCGGTAGCTTGCGGGAGAGTTTTTCTTCTTTTATATTCATGCCGTCGACTTTGTCTATACTAATGACAAAGGGAGTCGGTATCACCCTAATTAGTTCGTTCTCATGGATATCCTTAGAATTGTATCCACAAGAATGCTTTACACATATAGAGCTTTATGGTTTCCTTTCGCCAAATCGCTTCGACGCTCCATCTTGATCTGTGATATTTTGAATTCCGACCCCATTTCAAAGTTTATGAATAAAATGAGTATCGATATATTTCAGTAATCTCGCTCGGAATTGATCACTCTGACGACCGACCAAAGGGAATGGCTAAATAGGATAATACGCGGACTAAAAAACTCGGCCGCGGACTAATATCCCGACCATAAGGATCGCCGAGGGTCCATTCTAGGCCATGCGGGTCGATCTAAGATTAGTATCGAACAATCTGCTAGTGTCGTGCGAGTGGGCCGTGGGTGATTTGCGGATGACCCTGAGCCGATTCCTCGACGATCGCGTCCCGTCGGGACTGGTAGTTTCCCTTGCGATTACATGACAACCAGGATCGCCGTGGTTTGAATAATTCTTAAACGTGATAAAAATCACGGGTCGATACACGTAGCTCCCGAGAGCCGCCCGTCGGTCCGAGATGCACTGGCTGCGATCGGCTAATTTTTAGCGTAAAGTGGACTTCGAAATCGGCGGCCGGGTATTTGAGAATTTCAATGCAAATAAATTGGATATCGCCTCACCAGAGTTAATAAGGATTTTATATTGCCGGTATGAGTCCGAAAAAGTGGAAATCGGGCTCGTGGGCGGAAGTACACTCCGGTCCCGAATTTTGTTCAAGCATCTTGAGAAACCGCGAAGGAAATTCGACAACCCCACAACCACCCCACTCCAGCCGAAATTGACAAGAGAAATTGGAGGGAAAAATGCTCTTGAAAGTTCAAGTTCCAAGAAACCCCAAAAGCCCCATTTTCCCCAAAAACCCTACACCAACTTTCACTATTCATGTAGTATAACCACCCCATCATCTTGTCACTCTTGATGGATGGCTAATCACTCAATCTCACCCTCTCCCCTCTCTTATGGGCTGAAGCAACCTCCCCCCTCTCATTCCCTCACTTCCATTTTTCACTCAAACTCTCAAGCTCACTCTCTCATCTTTCTCTCCCGCCTGACTCTCTCTCGGCATCCCCATCTCCCGGCGGCCACGAGGAGCTGCAGCCGCCACCACCGCCACCTCTTCTTCCCCTAGTGACTGTGAGCCATTGCCGCCACCACCGAACCGCCTCACTCACCCTCTTTAGATGCCGGTGCAGCGGATTAAGGAAAGGGGGCTGTTCGCCGGTTTTGCTCCTCATTTGAAGGTAAGGAGCTAGAGTCTTGCCATAATCTTCAAGGGTAATTTAAGCAAGGTTCGTGGGTGCATTTTAGGAGGTTTTCTTGAGCTAAATTTGGTATTTTCTTGCTTGAACCAAAGGAGGCAGATTAGGTCTGGTTCTAGTCGTGCGAGTTCGCCGTTCATCCGTCGGGTTTTCTTCGTCAAAAAGGACTTGTAAGTGGCTCTAATCCTTCCTTAGGACTATGGGATACTAATGGGCTTGATAGGTTGTGAATTAGATTGTTATGTGGGCTGTTTTGAGGGTGAACTAAGGGGGACCGGTTCTGGAAATCTGACCTACTGTTGTTCCAAAAGCTTGGCTAATAAATGAGTATGTTATTAGTTGATTTGGATGTTAAATGATGGTCTAAGATGAGGGTTACGGGCTGAGCATACTAGGTACGGCCTTAGGTGTGATTTAAAGGCAAATTGTTGCTTGTTGTGAGGTTGTTTGTTATCGCCGGAATCGTTTTGAAAATAGTGGAAATTTCTGAGTTGGGACCATGATATATTCAATTATGAGAGTGAAATGTGATATTATGTGTTGGAATGCGTGTCGGACCGATTGTAAATTCGGTTAGATTGAAATGAAGGCTCTATGTGATTTAGCCAGGCCGAGTAGAATTTAGTGCATTATGAGTATGTCATAGTGATGAGAAATTTACATGTGTACTCTGGATCGTTGATGTGGAAATCGGCTAGATTGTGATGCGCGGACCATGTCTTAGGTAGCGTGATCAAATTGTTTTGAATTCAGCTTATCACGTTATACTTGATCATGAAGTTAGTAAATGAGACGCCCTAAATGTGGCAGTATGAATACTAGTACCCGATGCGTACTAACGCGGGGTTTATAGCCGATTGTATATTATTATGACATATCCTGTATGCAATTATATCCCGATGCGTTAAACGCGGGTGCATGCCCGTCTTGATACGTTAAACACGGACCGACACGATGGGTTACTACGCGGGTCTATGAATTGAGCTCATAACTATGTATACTTATTAAACCTAATGCGTTATTACGCGAGCCTAAATACCGAGAATCTGTTATTAAGCCCGATGCGTGTTTACGCGGGTCGAATATTGAAAGTGTGTCTTTATAGGCCCGAGGCGTTGGGACGCGAGCTTTAGAATTGATTGTTTCAAATTGATGCTACGTATGATTTGTTTAGAGATAGTGCCTAAGTTGAAAGCCCCGTAGTAACCGTGACCTGACTGTTACTTTAGGGATTTATGTTGTGCCGATTTGAGCTTGTCATATGTGTAGAATAATTCGTATGTGATTGTCTAGTTGATTGTGGTAGTTAGTTTGCTCGGAGGTACCATACCCTATGGTTGGCTTAGATCCACCTTCTTGGGATGTAATTTCACCCCTTTGTGGGACCCACTTTTCAGACCACCGACCCCGAAGATACCGTTGCCACTTTTTGGGATACCGAGACGGATCGATCGCATAGTGACGAAATATGTGATTGGCGATGGTAGGGTGAACTATAGGAACTATACCACCGTATGGATAGACGTATAAGGTGGAGCTTGGGAGGAGTATACCTTTTTGGCCTGGACTCGGGGGAGCTGAAGAAGGAAGGGCGGACCTCTCCAAATCTACGGCGTGCCCTACGACGAGGACGAGCAAGAAGACCCCATGGAGTTGGACCCTAGCGAGTGCTTGCCCTAGGGTGGGGAAGTCGTGGACACGGACGTCGATCCGATGGAGCGAGAGAGAGTACTCAAGAGCCGATGGAGTCGACCCGAAAGATGTGCCACCACTAAAAGAGGGCGCGAAATCGAAGGCTAGAGTAGGGCCACTTAACCTTTTTGGTATACCCTGTTAATGGATGTAGTATACAGTAACGCCTACCCTCGGTTGTCGTATATTTTGTGGGAGCCCTTTTTACCCCCTGACTACTGTCTCTCCCTCGTGATCCTTATGTATTTCGTTCCTATGCTTTGTGAGAATGATCGTCTCTATGTTATAAAATTTCCTTGTCTTCGAAGTTATTCTGTTCAATTTTTTTGGATTTGGGTGTTGTATTACTTCCGCATGTACATATCGCATTACGCTAAGTTTATCGCAGATATCGATCCTGGGAAAGATAAGCGTAAGTTCGCCGAGGTTGAGGGATGTGGCGCGCTCGAAGAACACGAGGCGTGACATTGACCCTCCACTCTCACACATATATCCACCAAGTGTTTAAAAGAGTGGTTCCCATAAGCACAAATGCGATCAAAATATTCTACGGGGAGCAACTTTAATACGCATTTCACCATCTCTTTCTCCGATAATGGAGGTTGTACTTTTCCAGCTTGCTTTTTCCACCTTCTTGCAAAGATTTCATAAATTTCATCTTTACTCTTTTTTATATTCAGTAGATCAGTCATACTGAGGTATCCCTTCAATTTAGTCTCAAATCGTTGCACAAACTGCTCCGACAAGTCCTCCCGAGTTTAGAACCCAATCTAGATCAACAGATTGTAACTAGAGTAACGCTAATCCCATTAGCCTAAACTTGAAGTTTTGGATGAGAACCTCATCATCCTTATGATATCCAAGTATCTTACGAAGGTAATACGAGATATGGACGAAAGGATACCAAGTACCATCATACTTCCTGTAGAATGTAGCTCTTAGATTTGACCCTTGAGGTGGAATATTCCTAGCTTGAGTGATGGGGATTATTAGTTCTCTTAGTTCGAATACTTTACCGGATAGCTCATTACAATATTCTCCCAAGTTGGCAATTCAGGGGTTTTATATTTCAATGGCCCTTCGTGTCTCCGGCGCTTCATGCTATCTTCAACCTTATGCCCGTTAAGCTATGTCGCCAATCGAGTTAGCTTCTATACCATCTTGGTCAGGTGTCGCATATGAGTTTCTATGTTGGACATCCTAATATGAGCTCCCTACTCCTTCTATTCATCTAGGGGACTACTTTCATCTCGCCCTTCATCCATTGCACCTACAAGTTCTTGTTCTACCACATCATCCATTCCATCCCGATCGTCAAGAACTATGTCCTTTGAGGCCACAAAGAAGCTAGGAGAAGTAGGGTATAGAACTTTGAAGTTATATCCCCTACTATCCGGCTCTAAGTTGTCCACTACATCTACTTTGCATAGGGCTTCTTGTATAAATCTTTTCTTAGGGCCCTGGAAGAAATCGGTAACCTGATGGGTAGGCGAGGCTCGGGAAAGGGGCGCTGCCATTGCTCTGGCTGCAAAGGCTGTCTGTAACCGCCGCCAACGTGGTAAATAGGAATAATCATGAAGGAGCAAACAGGAATCGCTTGATGAGCCAACCGGTGGAACAATTTCTAAAGCTGAAGCCATCTTAGTTCGATGGTCTTTGGAGATCTCGAGATGGCACCTCGATGGATTGAGAAGCTGGAGAAGGCCTTTGAGGTTCTTGGGTGCACTAATGAGGAGAAGGTGACCCTAGCGGCTTACCGGTTAGAGGGTACCGCAAATGATTGGTGAAGGCCACCAGAGGAAGAGTATTTCCCGAGGGCGCTCCTCTTACTTAGACCGCCTTTACGAGGCATTTAATGGGAAGTATTTCACGAGACCGCTCGGGAGCGGAAGCTGGTAGAATTCCAGCACCTTCGCTCCGGACCAGTTAACGATCGACCCAGTATGAGGCGGAGTTTGCTAGGCTGTCAAGGTATGCGCCGAGGATGGTAGAGAACCCGATAGATAAGGCGCGAAGGTTTCGAGATGGACCGAGGCCCGACCTTCGTAGTCGGATAATCGTACTAAACCCGAGGACCTATGAAGAGATATATGAGCGAGGGCAAATGATTGAAAGAGACATGAAGGAAAGGGCTGCCGCATCTGGTTCGCGGTTTGCTCCTGTCGGAGACAATCATCAACTTGGCAAAAGGCCAATGACGGGCAATGACGCTTCATCCCTCCGGTTCGGAAAAACATTGGGAAGCCTATCCATCGGACCAACCGGAATTATCTTTGTCTTGCGAGAAGGCACGGGAATAGACCCTGCCCGAGCGAACGGGCGCATGCTTCAAGTGTGGCCAGCTAGGCCATCATATAAGAACGCCCGAAGTCAAGCTTCGGGACCACGATCGCAAGGACAGTGACCCTAGTATGGACCGCCGGCGGAGCTGTTCCGTAGAACAACTTGAATAGACCGCCGACTCAAGGACGAGTGTATCTTTGTGGCTCGCAAGGAGGCGGAGAATGCGGCTCGTGTGGTCACAGTACGGTTACATTATGCAATCATGCTGCCTATGCATTGTTTGACCCTAGAGCATCGCACTCATTTGTATCCGCTTAGTTTGCTGCATTGACTGAAATGGCATTGAAACCGTTGGATATTGAGTTGCATGTAACTAACCCATTAAAGGATAGAGTATTGATTTCTTTAGGCTGCAAGGACTATAAGATAGTTGTCGGGGGTAGTGAGGGAAGGATAGACCTGGCCGTACTAACCATGTTCGACTTTGATGTTATAATCGGAATGGATTGGTTGGGTAGGCAAGGGGCCGTTATGGATTGTGGTAGCGGGGCGATTAGGTTCAACCCGATCGATCGCCCTAGATTCAAATTCGTAGGGAGTCGAGAAGGCACCTCGATTCCTTTGATCTCGTCACTTGAGGTGACTAAGCTGTTGAGCGGAGGATGTCAAGCCTATCTAGCTACTATGATGGACCCAATGGTCGAGCGACCAAGGGCTGGAAGATATAGTAGTGGTGCGTGAATTTCCCGATGTCTTTCTTCAAGAATTACCGGGACTACCGCGAGAAAAAGAGATAGAGTTCGTGATCGAGTTAGCCCGGAACGGAACCGATCTCGAAAGCACCGTATCGGATGTCTTTGTCGAAATTGAAGGAACTAAAGGTTCGGATGCAAGAGCTACTTGGACAAGGGCTTCATTCGTCCCAGCGCGTCGCCGTGGGAGCGCCGCACTATTCATAAGGAAGAAGGACGGGTCTTTGCGCTTATGCATTGACTACGAATAACCGAATCGGATCACGGTTAAGAATAAGTACCCGTTGCCCGGAATAAATGATCTGTTCGACCAACCGCAAGGAGCTGCAGTGTTCTCCAAGATAGACTTGAGAACTGGGTACCATTAGTTGAGGATAAGGAAGGAGGACATACCAAAGACAGCGTTTCGGACACGGTATGGTCATTACGAATTCACGGTTATGCCGTTTGGATTGACCAACGCTCTAGCCGCTTTCATGGACCTAATGCATAGGATTTTTAAGGGATATTTGGATTAGTTCGTCATCGTCTTCATCGACGACATCCTAATTTATTCGAAAAGCTCGAGGAACATGAGCAACATCCGAGCGTGGTTCTATGGACATTAAGAGAGCACTCGCTTTACGCCAAGTTCGGTAAGTGCGAGTTCGGAAATGGGATTTCGGTGGACCCTACAAAGATTGAGGCCGTTATGAATTGGCCGAGACCGACGTCGATTGCTGAAGTTTGGAGTTTCTTAGGACCGGCCGACTACTATCGGAGATTTGTAGAGAAGTTCTCGTCGATAGCAACTCCTTTGACAAAGCTGACCAAGAAGGATACACGGTTCGAATGGACGGACAAGTGCGAAGGAAGCTTCCAAGAACTCAAGTATAGGCCCGACGACCGCGCCGGTATTGACGATTCCTTCCGGCCCGGGAGGCTGCGAGATATATAGCAACGCATCATTAAAAAGGATTAGGATGCGTTCGATGTAGCATGGAAGGGTAGTTGCTTACGCGTCGAGACAGTTAAGGCCGATGAAATGAACTACCCGACGCATGATTTGGAGCTAGCGGCGATTGTGTTCGCATTAAAGATTTGGAGACATTACTTGTGTGGAGAGAGGTTCCAAATTTACACCGACCACCAAAGTCCGAAGTATTTGTTCTCCCAACGTGAATTGAATATGAGGCAACGTTGATGGATGGAACTACTTAAGGACTACGGCTGCGACATTCTATACCACCCGGGGAAGGCGAATAAGGTTGCGGCGCACTTGATGGTTAAGGAGTGGACTCTGTTGGAAGGAATAAGAGATTTTAGATTTAAGCTTGAAGTGTGCTAACTATCCCGAGTTTGATGGCCACGTTGAGAGTGGAACCGGAGATTCGAGGAAGAGTTAAGGCCTTGCAGTCTACGAACGATGAAGTTCGGAAAATTCTCGAGACGGATAAGGAGAAAAGGAAGCCCTGATTTCCAAGTGTCGGAGGACGGGACCTTGATGTTTCGCGGAAGGCTGCATGCGTACCCAAGGATGAGGAATTAAGGGAAAGGATCCTGTCGGAAGCCCACGAAGTGGTTACAGTATCCATCCGGGTAGCACGAAGATGTATCGGAATTTATGACAGCATTCTGGTAGAACGGGATGAAAGTAGATGTCGCGAAGCACGTGGTAAAATGTCGACGTGCCGGCAAGTGAAGGCGCAGCCTTTGTAAATCGGGAGGCCTACTTCAGCCGTTGGAGATTCTCGAGTGGAAGTGAGAGCACATTACGATGGATTTTGTTATGGCCTTACCGAGGAGTCAAAGGGGACATGACTCCATATGGGCGATCGTAGATCGATTGACCAAGTCTCTGCGCATTTCTTAGCAAGTGTGAAAGGACTTCGCCATGAATAGATACGCTAAATTGTATATGCGACAAATTGTTCGACTACATGGAGTCCCAGTGACAATCACATTAGACGAGAGACCCCAAGTTTACCGCGTCATTCGGGAAGAGCCTCGCGAGGAGGCAATGGGGATAAAGTTGCGATGCAGTACCGCCTACCATCCCCAAATGGACGGACGAGTCCGAGAGAACTATTCGGACATTAGAAGACATGTTACGGACGTGTGTCATAGATTTCAAAGGAAGTTGGGGAGGAGCATTTGCACCTTGTGGAGTTCGCTTATAATAATAACACTATCAGCAGAGTATTGGAATGGCGCCATTCGAAGCTTCGTATGGCGAGCATGCGTAACGCCGATATGTTGGGACGAAGTCGGTGAGAGAAGAATAACGGGACCCAAGTTGGTGAAACAGTCGAGTTGAGGCAGTGAAGGTGATTAGAGAAAGACTTAATACCGCCTAGAGTCGCTAGAAAAGCTACGCCGACAAACGGCATAAGCCCTTGGAATCCCAAGTGGGAGACCATGTATTCCTCAAGGTATCGCCAATGCGAGCACTATCTCGATTCGGAAAGAAAGGAAAACCGAGCCCGAGATACGTAGGACCTTTGAGATACTAGAGCGGATTGGAACCCTGGCCTATCGGCTTGCCTTGCCGCCAAAACTGTTGCAAGTCCACAACATTTTTCACGTGTCAATCTTTGCCGGAAGTATGAACCGGATCCGACCTATGTCCTGAACTACGAAGCTATAGAAGTGGACGATCGAGTGACGTACGTGGAAAGGCTAGTGAGGATCGAGGACGGGGAAAGAGCAAGTCCTGAGGAACAAGACGATTCCACTAGTGAAAGTAATCTAGGAGCACCACGGGAATGAAGTGGCCACTTGGGAGAGCGAGGAAGTAATGAGGTGCCAACACCCCCACTGTTCAAGTAGAAAGTTTTGTAAATTTCGAGAACGAAATTTCGTAAGGGGGAAGAGTTGTGACATTCGAATTCCGACCCCATTTGAAGTTTATGAATAAAATGATGTATCGATGTATTTCAGTAATCTCGCTCGGAATTGATCACTCTAGAGATGACCGACCAAAGGGAAATGGCTAAATAGGATAGTACGCGGAATAAAGAACTCGGTCGCGGACTAATATCCTGACCAGTAAGGATCGCCGAGGGTACATTCTAGGCCATGCAAGTCGATCTAAGATTAGTATCAAAACAATCTGCTAGCGTCATGCGAGTGGGCCACGGTGATTCCGCTAGACCATAGCATGATTTGCGGATGACCCCGAACCGTACCTAACAATCGCGTCCTGCCAGGGTGGCGGTTTCCTCGCGATTACATGACAACTAGGATCGCCGTGATTCGAATAATTCTTAAACGTGATAAAAATCATGGGTCGATACACATAGCTCCCGAGAGCCGCCCGTCGGTTTGAGATGCACCGAAACCGCGATCGACTAATTTTTAGCGCGAAGTAAACTTGAAATCGGCGACCGGGTATTTGAGAATTCGAATGCAAATAAATTGGATATCTCCTCACCAGAGTTAATAAGGATTTTACATCGCGAGTATGAGTTCGAAAAAGTGGAAATCGGATCGCGAAGCCGGAAGTACACTCATGTCCCGAATTTTGTTCAGCATCTTGAGAAACCGCAAAGGAAATTCGACCACCCCACAATCACCCCACTCCAGCCGAAATTGACAAGAGAAATTGGAGGGAAAAATGCTCTTGAAAGTTCAAGTTCCAAGAAACCCCAAAAGCCCCATTTTCCCCAAAAACCCCATACCAACTTTCACTATTCATGTCATATAACCACCCCATCATCTTGTCACTCTTGATGGATGGCTAATCACTCAATCTCACCCTCTCCCCTCTCTTATGGGCTGAAGCAACCTCCCTCCTCTCATTCCCTCACTTCCATTTTTCACTCAAACTCTCAAGCTCACTCTCTCATCTTTCTCCCCCGCTCGACTCTCTCTCGGCATCCCCATCTCCGGCGGCCACGAGGAGCTACAGCCGCCACCACCGCCACCTCTTCTTCCCCTCGTGACCGTGTGCCGCCGTCGCCACCACCGAACCGCCTCACTCACCCTCTTTGGACGTCGGTGCAGTGGATTAAGGGAAGGGGGGCTGTTCGCCGGTTTTGCTCCTCATTTGAAGGTAAGGAGCTAGAGTCTTGCTATAATCTTCTAGGGTAGTTTAAGCACGGTTCATGGGTGGATTTTATGAGGATTTCTTGAGCTAAAGTTTGTATTTTCTTGCTTGAACCAAAGGAGGCAGATTAGGTCCGATTCTGGTCGCGCGAGTTCGCCGCTCATCCGCCGGGTTTTCTTCGCTAAAAAGGACTTGTAAGTGGCTATGAACCTTCCTTAGGACTATGGAATACTGAGGGGCTTGATAGGTTGTGGATTAGGTTGTTATGTGGGCTATTTTGGGCGTGAACTAAGGGGGACCGGTTCTGGAAATCTGACCTGCTGTTGTTCCAAAAGCTTGGCTGATAAATGAGTATGTTCTTAGTTGATTTGGATGTTAAATGATGGTCTAAGATAAGGGTTACAGGCTGAGCATGCTAGGTACGGCCTTAGGTGTGATTTAAAGGCGAATTGTTGCTTGTTGTGAGGTTGTTTGTTATCGCCGGAGTCGTTGTGAAAATCGTGGAAATTTCTGAGTTGGGGCCATGATATATTCAGTTATGAGAGTGAAATGTGATATTATGTGTTGGAATGCGTACCGGACCGAATGTAAATTCGGTTAGATTGAAATGAGGCTCTATGTGGTTTAGCCGGGCCGAGTAGAATTTGGTGTATTATGAGTATGTCATAGTGATGAGAAATTTACATGTGTACTCTGGATCGTTGATGTGGAAATCGGCTAGATTGTGATGCGCGGACCATGTGTTAGGTAGCGTGATCAAATTGTTGTGAATTCAGCTTATCTATTATACTTGATCATGAAGTTAGTAAATGAGACGCCCTAAATGTGGCAGTATGAATACTAGTACCACGATGCGTACTAACGCGGGGTTTATAGCCGATTGTATATTACTATGACATATCCCGTATGCAATCATACCCCGATGCGTTAAACGCGGAGTACGTGTCCGTCCCGATGCGTTAAACGCGGGACCGACCCGATGCGTTATTACGCGGGTCTATGAATTGAGCTCATAACTATGTATACTTATTAAGCCTGATGCGTTATTACGCGGGCCTAAATCCGAGAATCCGTTATTAAGCCCGATGCGTGTTTATGCGGGCGGAATATTGAAAGTGTGTGCTATAGGCCCGAGGCGTTGGGACGCGAGCTTGAGAATTGACTGTTTGAAATTGATGCCACGTATGACTATTTAATGAAAGTGCCTAAGTCGAAAGCCCCGTAGTAATCGTGACCCGATTGTTGCTTTAGGGATTTATGTTGTGCTAGTTTGAGCTAGTCATATGTGTAGAATAATTCGTATGTGATTGTCTAGTTGATTGTGATAGTTAGTTTGCTCGGAGGTACCATACCCTAGGGTCGGCTTCGATCCACCTTACTTGGGATGTAATCTCACCTCTCCGTAAGACCCACTTTTCGGACCACCGACTACGAAGATGCCGCCGCCACTTTTTGGGATATCGAGACAGATCGATCGCATAGTGACAAAATATGTGATAGGCGATGGTAAGGTGCACTATACGAACTATACCACCGTATGGATAAACATAGGAGGTAGAGCTTGGGAGGAGCATACCTTTTTGGCCTGGACTCGGGGAGTCGAAGAAGGGAGGGCCGGACCTCTCCAAATCTACGGCGTGCCATACGACGAGGACGAGCAAGGAGACCCCATGGAGTTGGACCCTAGCGAGTGCTTGCCCTGGGGTGGGGAAGTCGTGGACCCGCACGTCGATCCGACGGAGGCGAAGAGTATTGAAGAGCCGATGGAGTCGACCCGAAAGATGTGCCACTACCGGTAGAGGGGTGAATTGAAGGCTAGAGTAGGGCCACTTAACCTTTTTGGTATACCCTGTTGATAGATGTAGTCTAACGGAATGCCTACCCTCAATTGTCGTATATTTTGTGGGAGCCCTTTTTACCCCCAACTACCCGTCTCTCCCTCGTGATCCTTATGTATTTCGTTCCTATGCGTTGTGAGAATGATCGTCTCTATGTTATAAAATCTCCTTGTCTTTCGAAGTCATTCTGTTCAATTTTTTTGGATTTGGGTGTTGTATTGCTTCCGCATGTACATATCGCATTACGCTACATTTATCGCATGATATCGATCCTAGGAAAAAAAAGCGTAAGTTCGCCGAGGTTGAAGGATGTGGCGCGCTCGAAGGACACGGGGCATGACATTGACCCTCCACTCTCACACCTATATCCACCAAGTGTTGAAAAGAGTGGTACCCATAAGCACAAATGCGATTAAAATATTCTACGGGGAGCAACTTCAATACGCACTTCACCATCTCTTTCTCGATAATGGAGGTTGTACTTTTCCAGCTTGCTTTTTCCACCTTCTTGCAAAGATTTCATAAATATTATCTTTACTCTTTTTTATATTCAGTAGATCAGTCATATTGAGGTATCCCTTCAATTTAGTCTCAAATCGTTGCACGAACTGCTCCGACAAGTCCTCCCAATTTAGAACCCAATCTAGATCAACAGATTGTAACTAGAGTAACGCTAATCCCATTAGCCTAAACTTGAAGTTTTGGATGAGAGCCTCATCATCCTCATGATATCCAAGCAACTTACGAAGGTAATACGAGATATGGATCGGAGGATACCAAGTACCATCATACTTCGTGTGGAATGTAGCTCTTAGATTTGACCCTTGAGGTGGAATATTCCTAGCTTGAGTGATGGGGATTATTAGTTCTCTTAGTTCGAATACTTTACCAGATAGCTCATTACAATATTCTCCCAAGTTGGCAATTCAGGGGTTTTATATTTCAATGGCCCTTCGTGTCTCCAGCGCTTCCATGCTATCTTCAACCTTATGCCCGTTAAGCTATGTCACCAATCGAGTTAGCTTCTATACCATACTGGTCAGGTGTCGCATATGAGTTTCTATGTTGGACATCCTAATATGAGCTCCCTACTCCTTCTATTCATCTAGGGGACTACTTTCATCTCGCCCTTCATCCATTGCACCTACAAGTTCTTGTTCTACCACATCATCCATTCCATCCCAGCCGTCAAGAACTATGTTCTTTGAGGCCACAAAGAAGCTAGGACAAGTGGGGTATAGAACTTTGAAGTTATATCCCCTACTATCTGGCCCTAAGTTCTCCACTACATCTACTCTGCATAGGGCTTCTTGTATAAATCTTTTATCACTTCTTCAAGCCTTCGCAAGATGCTCTTCATATTCATCTAGTTCTTCATTTTTAATGCTCATCAGATACCTAGAAAGATCCTTCCATGACTCCCCCATTGTAACTTTCATCGAGAATTCTCTTGAGGCAATATCTACCATAACGTAGGTTCCCCTTAAATGGGAGTCCTCAGGTCTTCCGATAACGACTAAGCTAATCAGTTTGGTCTAGACAAAGCCTCTTTTTCTCTAACGAGATATCCCCCTCTTCTGGATATTGAGAAGCGATATCTAGGACCACTTGCAACTTCTTAACATCAACAATAAACTTCAACTTTTCTTCTTGCTCATCCTCGAATATCGCATTAACCTCGCGATGATCGGGTAAAGGATTTTATTATACGTTTGGTTCTAGCTTATCAAACTCGAGAATTCCGCCGTTTATCGGGGCTTGCACCTTATACTTTAGAGGGAGACAGTTGTCTACGTTGTAACACTTCTCACCCATATGGTAGATACATAACTGAATTTCATCGAATCTGAGAAATTTAGGAGGATTCGCTCTTGGAGGTTCTATAGCAACCAAGCGTCCTTTTAGAAGCATAGGTAAGAGCTTCGATAACATCCGTGGTAAAGGTGTAAAAACTAGTGGTTTCTTCTTCAGTTCGAATGCCCTAGATGCAAACCAGGAAGTATTCCCCTAAGTTGTCGTGGAATTCAGGAACTTCTTTGGCCTAGAAGAGTTGGATAAAAGCTTTATCTCTATATTGCCCCCTTTCTCTCCTAATAGGATATTATCGTTTATACGCCGCATCAAGTATCTTCTTCTCTCTCAAAGCCCATTCATGCCCCTATGCAACCTTATTAGATGAGCAAATGTTTGACATCTAGAAGTGTTCAACTTGTCAAAGAACTCAAAGGGTAGAGCCTTCGGGAAGATGTCAACTAGCTCTTCCTCGGGAATTGGGGGTTTTACCTGTACAGCCATGGCTTTCCATTTCTAGGCGTAAGCACAATGGCCTCATCTTTCCTTTAGATGTTCTCAATAGATCCTCTCTAGTGAGTGTAGTTAAAATGTTGAACTTTTATTAGCAAAGAAATTCATCTGCCAGCTTATCCCAGTCCACGAGGCTCTCAAGTTCTAACCGAATGAACTAGGCCGGTGCTGCTCTATATAAACTCTCTCGGAAGGTATTCACTAGCAGAGGGATGTTGTCGAGTGTTGAGCTATGCAGCACAAATAATACTTAAGGTGCGCCTTGGGATATCCCGTCCCGTTATATTTTCTCATGAAGTCCGATTCCTTATAGTCAGCTAGAATCTCGATTTTTGCAAATGGTTTCACCTTATCAAATCTCGAAAGCTCGTAACATTGACTAGCCAAACATTCTTCTATCTTCGCTAGTCTCTTAGTCTCATCATCGATCTTGGAACTTGCTTTTCTTTCTGTTCTAAGTTAATGATCACTAGAGGAGCCTTAGGTGGTACCTCGGCATTTGGAGTAGAATCCACATGATGGGTTAAATGGTCATTGAAGAGCTAGGTCATTTTAGGATTAGACCCTACTGGATATTTTTCATGAGTTGCGATCAACATTGCTTTCAATTCTGCTACCATGGTAGCAACAGCATTCATTTGCGTTTCCGCACCAACTACACAAAGAGCAAGTTATTCCTACTCCATTCTTAATAGTTTCTCTTTGCTACGTGTCATTGTGGTTTTATATCACCTGTTTTGCAAAATGTGAGTTAGAATTAAAAGAATTGGTATTAAGAACTTAAGATTTTAAAGTCTCTTCAATACCATGTTTACTTGAAAATAATGAGGAAAAAGGCTCACGGGGAGCTTTAACCCCACCAGGATAATCTTTTTCTCCATTTATCACAAATAATCATGTATTAAAAGGAGATCAACCTATGATAATTGATTTCCATTATCTCATGATGAATATATCAAATATGTGCAAATGACAACGAAATGAATTTATTACAATCTAGATAGTTCTAAGATGTTCATGATGTCATAAATGTAACAATCTCAAATCATGACTAATGGGGAATCAATCTATGCATGTTGGGGATGCTTAGGCTCTATATGCTCCTCTGATCCATTTGAGTCCTATATATAAGAGTCTTTGTCTTCCTCGAATGATAACAGCTTCGAGTCCTCTAGAATGTAAGGCTCCACCCTAGGTATATATGGCACAAATATCCTCTGGAATGTAGGATTCCATCTCAGCTATTCGAGGTGATACACACTCGGGAATGTGTAGCTCCACTAAAGATTGTTGAAACTCCTTGAACTTCTTTATATACTCTTTGGAGAAGGAGGTGAACATCCATCTCCTTCTCCAAATGATCTTACTATTCAACCTCTTGTAAGGGAGAGCTCCAACGCATGAACAATCAACTTGATCTTAGCTTGATAAAGTACTCTAGTCTTCTCGGTGAGGTCACCTCGTGGTAAGTCAAATGAGAAAATCCGAGGACAAGTCTCTAGTAGGATCTCCCGAAACATGCCAAACTGTCTCACCACTTAAATGGGGTAATATATAACTCCACCCATCTAACCCATCAAAGGAATGATATTTATATCTATACCAATAACATGGGCTTCTAAGATCTTTGGCCAAGTCAACTGTCATCGTAGGTGTTCGGATTCTAACTTCTCAAGAAGATTGGACCACTCTTTGAATAAATAAGGAGGAACAAGGGATTGACATATCAAGAAAGATCTAAGCGGGTAAACATGCTCATTAATCTCATAAAAACCGACCTGAAGCTCAAAATTTTTGATATGAGAAACGAACCACATATAAAGAAGTCCATTTGCAGCTTGAAAAGTACCCTTCCCACTAGTTTGGAAATGATTTAGAGAGATAAAGGTTTCAGCTAAGATCATATAGGAATAGTTCCAAAGAGAACAAGCTTGTTGAGCAATGTAGACTATGGAAGGATCAAAAGTTGTTCTAGAAGTGGGAAGTAGAATGAATGAAAAGAATGCTAGAATGAACACTTTACCCTATTTATGGCCGGAATCGGTTGAAAGTGAGGAATAATTGTTGAAAAGGTATGAGAAGGTAAACTTACCAGAGTGAGATTTGTAAACTTTTTCTATCTCTAAAACTTTGAGATGGAGGAACTTAGACAAAGAACACGTCGGATTCAAATCACGAGGAGGTAGAGCTATATGTTCATCAAATTGAACACCTATGATGGTGGTATACTCCTCCAAAGTCGGTGTCAACTCCAACCCACGAAAGTTGAAAGTCATCGTGCTCGAATCCTAGGATCTTGCCAACACTTGAACAAAAGCGAGTTGATACCTCACTTTGATCAAATCCACCAATCTTCCCAAACGGCCCTCCACATAAGCTTGGTTAATTGGGTTGAGGTGATTCCACCATTAAGTGAACTCCTTACATGGGACCGAGATGATCTTGATGTATTCATTCCCCATTGTCGGCAATGTGATGCAAATGTTATGCATATGCATTTAACTCAATTTCATGTCATCTTTTGGTGAATAAGGGTTAAAAGTTCTTATTTGACTAAAGGGAATCAAATAAAGAATTTAAATCAAATTTCACTCAAAATTGTCATGTAATCAATTAGAATCATTCAAGTGATTGGGGAGAAAGCCACATCTATCGGCTAAAATATGAAAAGCATCCCAAATGGTGCGAGTACAACTCAAAAGATCACTAATACAATCATATCTAAGGATAGAGGGACGAAGGAATTCCTAAAGAGGGTAATCTAATACATGACATTTGGAAATGAAAAACAAGGCGAATAAATGTGATAAACTCTAAAGATGCCCCAAGTTCGGTCTAATTTGCATCGGAGTCCTTATCTCGATGAGATTTCTACAATCTGGAAAAATGTGAAGAATCCCTCTTGGTATCTTCCTTATCATCGGAGGAAATGACAATGACCTCATTTTTCTTGATCGGAGAGTGCTTAGGTGTCGTTTTGATCGCACAAGGCCATTTCATCAACCTCATGTACAACTTGTAGATCCTTTTCCTTTTGTTCTCGAACTTTAGCTTGTGCCCATACTTGGTGTAATAGCAATTTTTGGCTCAAACAAGATTGCGTTCGTAGAGCTCTCTCCCATGGATGAATCGAATACCTAGAAAGAGCCTACGTCCTCGGTATGATGACATTGGACAACCTTGCGCTCCCATAAGAACATGTCGAGGATCTTAGACCGATTTAGGGAAACTATCTTTCTATCCTAGAAAATAGCTTTCAAACCAATCACTTAAATAATTTTCAAAATGATGTATGACATACTAATAATAATGCATGATATGTACAATACGAAATATGTAAAAACTAAAATTACAAGCTGGAATTGAAAAAGTCTTACCAACCCAATGATACTCTTGTTTTTTTTTTTTTTGGTTTTAGGTATACCAACCTTTTAATCACATGCACATGAGACTAGTGAAGGGTTCAACTCTATAAATCAAAAATGGCTTGGGTATGCACCTAAAAAGGTTCTTAATATTCGAATTGATGAGCCGCCCACGAGCACAATCAAATAATAAGTGGGTAGGTTCTTCAACCTCGGATAGTAAGCGGGATTAAATATGGTCAACTCAAACGCAATCAAACGCAAAAGCTTTGCATACCAATCCCTATCTAATGGCAACCTAGGGGTGTTGTGCGGCTTGGGTTTAGGTGCTTGTGTGTAAAGTATCGTGATCCTCAAAATATACAAGGTCATGTACAGTAGTTTATGGTGCTTTAAAGGTGTGTAAAAATAAACAATCAACCCCCAAACACCAAATCCGCACAAAACATGTTAGCCAAAACGCCACCCCTTATAACTCCCATCTACATTAACATTGAACACATTTCGTTAGGGGAATTACTTCACCTTCAAGAGCATTAGCGAGAAGATAAGGTTAGAAAATACTTAATTTTTTAATCGGCTCAAATCCTCTTAAAAGTCCCTAGTGGAGTCGTCGGTCTCTCACGACCGTCGCGACGCTCCATTGATCATCCCCCATTGGATCGTGGGAACGCACTTCGAGGGTTAATGAGTTGTCGTCGTCCATCTCACAATGGAGGGATTTCGAACGCGGGCCCCTCCCAAGGCCCATTACCCAAGTCGCAACGGCGAAAGGAAATAAAATCGGGATTGACCTTAGTGTGGTAGAGTGGCATGTGTATAGTGTATGTGCCATCGGAGTTGCCACCAATCATTTTTTTGGAGGGTATGATCGAAAACCCTATCGAGTAATCGAGAATCACTACTCGATTCTGCGAGAACCAGAGAAATGGGTTCGAAAATTTAGTTATGTCGAGAATATCATCGACACCCTTTCGGTATCTAAGTCGAGTGTTTTTCTAACTTAAGAATTCACGCGGATGCTTCGGGAAGTGAGGTAGGCTCGACGACCTATGGATATCATGCATAAGGGAATTTTCTATCCTAAAAATCACAATCAAGAAAAAAAGTGCACGAGATCAAAGAATCAATGACGTATGGATAAATCACATCAAATCAATCAATCGGATCAATATGGCATGCCTAGTGTAGCCTTATATGCATGGAAAATAACCTAATAAAGTTTGGGGGTTAGTTCGGAAAAGGGTCTAAGGCCAAATGCCTAGAAGGGTAAAATGATTATTTTGAAAGGTTCGGGAACCCAAAATAGATAAAATTGGGTCAAACTAGTTTAATGTAGTTGTTTCCCAATTTTTTTGATTTTCGGGAATTGTTTGGAATTTTTCGATTTTTCTAATTTTTTTAGAATTTTTTTATTGATTTTTTCTATTTTTTATTGATTTCCTGATTTTTTTATTATTTTTTATATTTTTTCGGACCGGATTGAACCGGACCTTGTGAATCGAACCACCCGATCCAGACTCTATCGATCCCAAACCCGGCATAAACGACGCCATTTCCCCTTTTTTTGTTTATTTTCTGATTTTTCTAATTTTTTTTAAATCTATTTACCATAATATTAAAAATTCTAATTACAGATTGGATGGTTTAGAGTGAGCCACAATCTCGGTCGTCCGATCGTTTTATTAAAACTATAACATATATAATGGCCCACGACGTAGACGCTACGTGTCGGGCTACGTGACTTCACATTAGCGCCACGTCAGACGTTGACCAATCAACGCGAACGTTGACCGGTCTTTGTCTTCCTCACGAGGCCGTCGAACGGATGGCCGAGACTTCTCCGGAGTAGATTGATGGCCAAACCTTGACCAAATCGAGTGAAATTGGACTCGTTCGATTCGTTTGGACCCGAGGAACAACATATCACAAATCTAACCTATTTCATCCACGAAAACAAAATGAATCAAGCTCACATAGGTAAGGCCATGGCAACTTCAAACGAACAAACTAGAGCATAGCAATCCAATTCCAGCTTCAGGCACAATCAAATAAGGTTCGGGAAACTTACCTCAAGCTTCAATCGAGTTCGCGATCGCCAAATTTAGCTGGCCAACATTTTACGAGTTCAAGCAATGGCGGGAGGTTCGACTCATAGTATTCAGGCCAAATAGATGCAAAACAAGGATACGAACATGCCTAGTGATGTTCGGGGAGTAAAACGCACAAACTAATTGCAAGAATCATAATGGAAAAGTGAGATGCCATGTAAGTGCAAAGATGAAGTTTGAAACTCGACTCACCGTTTTTCGAGGTCTCGGGCGATGTGAACTAGTGCGATCATCTCCTTGAGATGTGATGAAGCTTAGGAATTGAAAATGGCACTTCAATCAAGTCGGATTGCTTGGGCCGAAGATGCACTAATGAGCAATCGAAGCTCCGGCTATGGCGATGTTGAGAGCTTGCGAGAGCTTCTCTCTCTTCCTTTTACTCTCTTTGTAGTTTGTTAGTGATCTACGAGCAAATGCCATCTCTCCCAACTCTAGAATTCGTGAGAAGGCTATACGGGATTTGAAATTTTCACACGCGAGCCGTGGGCATCGCCCACTCGGATTCACGTGCCATCATGTGCTATTTAGCAAATCGACGGCGATGGAATTAGTTGAGATTTCGTCCAGCTCCGTTAACATCTCCGTCGTGCGCAAATGGGCATCCAATTCGATTGTTATGTGAAAGTTGACTTCGGTGAGCTGCAATGGCATTGATCGGTTCATTCCATCATGCTCCGACGATCACTCGGCCTAAGACTAGTCCCGATCGACGTAGGGTGACATCTTTGAACAAAAGCCCTCCACAAGCTCATTCGGTCATGGCCATTTGGTCCTTCAATTTGACTGATGAATCTATGCCTACAACATTTGAATAGCACGGGAAGGTTTGGGGAAGAAGATGGTTCAATGGCGCTTGGGTTGGATCCGGTTTGATCCGACAGACCGGTGACATGAAATCCCAAAATTAATCTTCCAAACGTCAAATTTTTCAAAATTAAACCATATAATTGGAATTAGGGGTGTAGATTCTATATAAAATTGTGATTTTCCTAAAAAATCCTCAAAGAATTGGACAAAAACTCCAAATTGCTCATTGGATCCAATTATGAAGATTGTGAAATTGAGGGTTTAGATTAGCAATTCAGCTCAAAATACCCATGCCAATCGATTCAAAAGGTTGAAAAACATAGGGTAGAGGTCTTGGTTTGCCATGGAAGTCCCTAGATTTTGATTAATTTGACTTTGAAGAGGATCGAGAGACTAAATTAAAAAAAAAAATTATGCAATTAAGTCCAATTTGTGCAATTGTGCAATTTCTCGAAACTCAAGGACTTAGTTGCAATGTAGGGTTATCAAGTTGAATGTCAAGACTCCAAAAATATAACAATTGCAAATAAAATAACTCAAATAGTAATTTTTGAATCAATTTAAGCATATGCGCAATGAAGAGACACATAGCCCTAAATTGAACTTTTGAAATTTTAAGAGTTCAAATTGAAAATAAAATAAAAATAAAAATATTTACTAATTTTACATATTTTCTAACCGCAAATGCTATTTTTTCATATTTTTCAAACATTTTTCTATTTTCAAAAAATATTAAATAAATACAAAAAATATGAAAAATTATTTTTAGTTCAAAAATGGTTCCCTAGGTTTGGGCAAGGTCCACAAAATCGATTTTGCAATTGTTTGGCCTTTTCATGAATTTTCATGAATTTTTGAAAAATTTACTTAAAAGCTACCGATTAAAAATCATATGTCAACAATCATCACTCAACCTATTCAACCCCCTCATAAGTTGTATTGTGAGCCTCAATAAATGTATACATGGATAACATCGCGGGCTATAGTCGGATGCTCAATGAGCACCAAGCGGCTCATGCAGGTGTTTTAGGTTCTAAGGGAAAATGATCTCTATGTAAAAAGGGACAAGTGTGCATTCGGTCAACGGGAAGTACCACTTTTGGGGCATATCATCCGAGAGGGATGAGTGCAGATGGACTTCAACAAAATCCAAGCCATTGTGGAATAGGAACTGCATCCTAACGGCGCACATGATAACCATTCTACTCTCTATTTCTATTTCAAACCTATTTCGAAACGGGTTTGGAACGTAAACTCATTCGGTAACGTAATTTTATTTTTCTATTTCTAGAACAAAAAGTTATTCCAAAAATATATTTGAAGCAAAAATGAGAACAAAAAATTTATACTTCTTATAGAAACGGAAACAGAAATTTTCTACCCCTAACTTTTTCTTAAGTACCGCCACCGCCGACCACCTCCCGCCGACGACCTCTGCCGAGCCGTCGCCGGCCGCCACCCACCGGCGACCTGTTGACATCTAAATTTTGACTAATCTTTTTAGACATCAATTTTTTCATAAGAATTAGGGATTGATTTTAATTCCTTTTTTTCATATGCATCAGTTTACTTTTCTACATGCATTCTATTGCATTTGCATATTTATCGAATCAACGATGAATGGACATTTTTCAAGGTTTTGAGTTTAATTGGATTATTTGGACTGTGCCCACATGGAGCACAAGATTCGGCCAAAGTCCATAATTATCATTAGGGGTTGAAAATTGTGATTAAAATGTCAAGTGAAAAATTAATTTACTAATTGAAAACTTGCGGAACAACTAAGCTTTTCCCTTTAGGGTTTCTTAACGTAGCTCTATAAAAGGGCTTGTCTTCACACGTTTGAGGGGGATTCTGAAAATCAAGAGGGACACACATGAGATTGAGAGATGGAACAAAGAGAAAGTTTTGGTCGTAAGATCCGGAGCTTTGCCACGAGACATAGCCGCTCCTATTGCTCGTACCTATCCTTCGATGAACCTGTCCCTTTGACGAGCCCTAGCCGTGACGAGTCTTGACGTCACCCTACAGGAGGTTGCGACAACCACTGATCTTTGCAGGTGCTGGAACAAAATCGGCAAAAGTCCAGCTTCAATCGCATGCTATTGGTCTCGGTTCAGCTATCCCACCAACGTTAGGTTGATTTCCCAGTAAAGAAACGAAGATCATCCCAACACAGTAGACCAACTTGTTCTTTTCTAGTTTATTGATTTCTTTGAAGGAGACAAATTCTGCTAGAAAAGGACAAAGGGGATTAGGAAGACATGAAGACAATTCCTTGAAGTGGTGCCCCTTCTTTCTTTTTTCTGGTTGCACGTGTTGTAGCCCGTAATAGCAAGAAAAGTCTTCAAGTCTAGTGTTGCAACCGTATCCTTTGCAAGCTGAGCATGACTCTCCTCCACGAGCTAGCTGTGATTTTCGGAAGATCGGAGCACAGTACTCGGTGCAAATTTGAGTTTGGAAAGGCAACATCGCAATTTAAGTATATTTTCAAATTTAGCTTTTTTGCAATGTTACGTTGCCTATTTTGTGTGAATATAGTCTTGATAGCACATTTTGATAAATTGTATTACTTGATTTAGGATATGCAATATTCAGTTGCTTAAATTCATAAGATTGTGTACCTAAGCAATTCATTCAAAAGAAAAAAGGAAATCTTGCAATTTAGAGAAATTCCCTAACTTGGATATTCTGAATATTTGATTACAAATCTTAATTGTTTGGATTGCATATCAAATTTGGATATTCTCAATATATCTTTTGCTCAAATTGGAAAGATTGTGATTCATGTGAATATTTGGATATTGTGTGATAATTTTGTGTTAATTCGAAAATCTTTATTTTTTCGATTTTTTTTTTTTTGTGATTGATTAGAAATTTCTTGATCCGCAACCGCATACATGGGAATAAGTCTATCTATCAAGCTTTAGATGGAATTATTTTCATAGTGGATAGTTCGAATTTTAGGGTTGATCTATCAAGCTTTAGATCGAAACTTAATCTGAAATAAATAGTGGTAATTATCTTTTCATTAAAAGATTTGCAACTTGAATTTAAATTCATTTGTAAAAACTTAAAATCACAAAAAAAAAATTGAAAAAAGAAACAAATAAAAACCATTCATGTCTCATGTTTAATTTTCGTGTTACAAAATATCAAAAAATAAAAATAGGCTGCCGCCGCCGTGGCCTCCACTTCTCACCACCGCCGCCGTTGGAATAGAAAATAAATAATAATTTTATGTTTTAAAATAGTAAATAATAATTTCTAGAAGTATAAATTTTCAACTATTATCAAACAAACTTCGTCCCCGGGATCGAAATTTTATGACGTTATAAAATGCATTTTTTTACTCAAAAACTCGTTCATAAATATAAATAGATAAAACTATTTCTAGCCGTAAATCTGTTTCTTGAACAAAATGGTTGTCATTCGCCCCTAAGATAACGGGGTTGAGATCATTTCTTGGGCTAGAGAACTACTATCGATGGTTTGTTCCAGATTATTCGTCACTCAAAGATATCCTAAAGAAAGGGAAGTCGCTGGAGTAGATAGTCCGATGCCAAGAGGCGTTCAATTGGCTCGAGTGGGCAATGACCAAAGAGCCGGTGCTTATCTTTGCTGACTATGCCAAGCCCCATGAGGTGGAGTCTAATGCGTCGATTTTTGTTGTTGGGGGTGTCCTAATGCGGGATAGACATCCGGTGGCTTTCAAGTCACGAAAATCGAACGAGGCCAAACACGATACACGTCCAAGAGAAGGAGATGACGGCGTGCATTGCCTTCGTTCCTATCGACATTTCCTGTTTGGATCGCAGTTCATCATATGGATAGACAATTCAGCCATGAGTTATTTCCAAACTTATAAGAAGTTGAGTCTTAAATAAGCTCGATGGCAAGACTTCCAAGCGCATTTTGACTATGCGTTAGAGTACAATCCGAGGAAGACTTATTCCATGGCCGATGCCTTGAGTCGAAGGTGGAGTACCATGAGCCGACTAGAGTGCCCATGGACCGAGTAAATCAAGGAGGAACTCCAACATGATCCAATCTGCAAAAGCTCTCCTTGGATACGCAAGGGAGGGCAAGATCCGGATATTCGGGTGTGAGGACGACTCGCTTTACACTTAGGAACAACGTTGTATGTACCACTCTATGGAAAACTAAGGAGGGGAGTACCGCACTCATGGAGGCTTGATACATCCGCCGCTCTGTGCAACGATATTGAGGCCTATGTCCGCACATGCCTAGTGTG
Source organism: Rhodamnia rubescens (assembly GCA_021437795.1). NCBI lineage: Eukaryota > Viridiplantae > Streptophyta > Magnoliopsida > Myrtales > Myrtaceae > Rhodamnia > Rhodamnia rubescens. The sequence continues at coordinate 1,790,119 of JAILYA010000035.1, forward strand.
CCAATAGGACAAGCTAAAGCAACTATTACAGCCGGGCTGCTGGAACCTCTTCCCATCCCAAAACATCCAAGGGAGACTCGTCTCCATGGACTTCATTGCGGGACTTCCCAAGGCCGACGAATGTCAAACGCTCATGGTTGTGATATATTTGATGTTCCATGTGAGAATGCTAAAGCCATTCCATGAGAACGATGAGGACCCAAATCCAAGGGAATTGCGGTGGGGGCCTATTGGGGCAAAGTCTTCGTATGATCAAGAGATCAACCACATCCTAACCGACCGAGTCATACGGGAATGGTACCGTGTGGGCACGTGAATACTTGATCCGATGGAGAGGTCTCGTCGAAGACCGAGGCAAGTTAGGAGCCGAAAGAAGCCCCTATGGGAATTCCAAGGGCAAATCAAGGCATTCCATGATGAGGAAGGCCATAGGGTTGTCGCCCGACTTAATGGGGGAGGATATCATGGCATATTGAAATCTCATACAAAAATGATTGCGATGCATTCAACGGATCGACTGATGGACCAATTTGTGCATCAAGCGGGAATGTGCCATGAATTAGATGAATGGCAAGCGATTGATCCTTGGATCATACAATGAATCATGTTGAGCAATCGAGCGAACGACGCGTGAACCATGCTAAGTGGCCGAGTGAATGAAGAATGAATCATGCTGAGCAACCGAGCGATCGACGCATGAGCCATGCCAAGCGGCTAAGCGATCAATCCGTGAATCATGCCTAGCGATCGAGTGACATGGCCAGCTCCTGACCCAGCAGTTTTGGATGACATGGCCAACTCCTGAACCAGCAATTTTGAGCGATGTGTTCAGTTTCTAGTTCAACATGTTACTTGGTCCTTGAACTTTCTAGAATCACACTAAAGTCTTCCAAATGATCACGAGACCCTATGTGATGTGAAATGACCCTATGCGATGTGAGATGATCCTAGGTAACACAAAAATCCTACAAAGGACAAGAAGCTTTCTTGTGTTATGGATAAATCCCCTTGTATGTAGTTACACTCGAAATCTGAGTATAGAGAGCTTTCCCCGGACCCCATCTCCCTTGAATGAAAATTGAGTGTGTGACTCTATGAGTTGGCTGACTTAGGAACATATTCCTAAAGGTCGCACGAGTGTTGGGAGCGGAAGATGAACTGACCCATGACACAAGGGTGATACTTGTTCCCCGGTTTTTCTGGAGTGTGTACTACTAAGAAAAGCTGGGTGGGAGGTTTTTGAAATATCATCAGATAAACAAAATGGTTGTGCTATTTTCAAATCCAGTATAGTTGAGTTTTATAGTGATTTAAACTCTAATTGCGAGCCTTAGATTCCAGGGCCTTGTCCATCTTCTTCACAAGTAATTTCTTGTCTTCTGTTGTTGCTGTTTGTCCATTCTCACGGCCCCGGAATTGCGGAGCTAAACTCAAATCTTTCTCAGAAACTTATTGTGGTGGCAAAAACAAGTCCCTATTTCTCATGTTGTTGAAAGGTGATGGGAAACTGAGTTTAACGGAAAGAGAATAAGAAAAAAAAAATTGAAGATGTGTTGGATATTATTGAGGTAGCAAATGGAGCAAGGAATTGCTGATTTGGGGCAACCACGTTGAAGAATTTGATGTATTTTTCTACTGTGGTACCGCGCTAAAGTTTATAGTCATAGACAGAGAGTAGCGAAAGACTGTTTATGGAGGCTTTAACTCCAGTTAGGGTTGTATGATATGTAGCATAAGAGTAATTAATTACAATCATGGTACGTATAAAGTACATATCAATACTAATATCTTAATATGCTTGTCAAATTTAAATACATGGAAGTAACAAATCTGAAGTAATTAGTAACTTATTAACTTTTTATTTTTTTTTAAAAAACATAAAAATTTTTTTAATTTTTTTTTAAAATTTTTTAGAATACTGTAGCAGAGTAAATTTTATTAATAATCAATAAAACTAGTTACTCTAAATTGGACAGGATGAAATCAGTATGGGTCACAGCTTTCTTTTTTTTTTGAGATTTTACAAAGCTCCATAGGTGTTTACAAATTGAAATTTGTAGAAGAAGAAACTAAAAGTAACTAAAATAGAGAGAAGCCGCCAGTATTTGGAGGATAAATACATCATAAATATCATAATCTTCGTACACGTTTAATTAAGTGTCATAATTTTTTTAATCACTTGAGTGTCACCGTTCACTTGCGTGTCATCGGCGATTTATCTTGTCAGAAAATTCAACCTGACATAAATTTATTATATTATGTATGACAAAGGCTTGCCCGCAAAATAAAATCAGCAGGTTAGCCACTAAAACGACCTCATTTAAGCCATTTGTTTGCGTCAAATTGATAAATTAGGGAAACATTCAACATGTTCTTTAGGAAACCCTAGCCTTAATTTTTTGAATTGGGGACAAAATCAAAACATACAAACAATAATCCTGATCGAGGAGGCACGATTAACAACTCATCAACCTTCCTTTTATTCTTCAACACTTCGTGCTCTCTCCGTCCGACATTTACACTCTGAATTGCCATCTTCTATGGCGGCAGATCGGAGTCCGATAACCACCTTTGGATTAAAAGCACCAACAAGAGAAGTTCCTATTCATTTAGGACTTTCTAAGTCTAAGACTGAGTTCGGGTGAAGCTACGCATTTTCCAGAGATTCCACGTTCGCATCCCCAAGGACTCTCTATGTCTCCGGCATATTGGCTGCGGTGATGGCTGAGCAATGAGCAAAATAACCATAGCCGTGGAGAGTGAGGAACAAGGCAAGAAGCGAGAGCGGGATTCGTACGCTCCACTGTTGAGTGGACAGAAGGTATAGATGTGTGAAAGTTTGGAAGTTCTGGAAGCAGCCATGGCTGATCAGATGTTTGTGAGGGAGAGAGATGAAGCTTTGTCGTTTTTGGTCCATTTGCCACGTCATATCTTTCACTCTTCCACTTTTAACATGAATTTCTCAAAAGAAGAAGAAAAAAAAAGAGTGTTGGAGTCTCAATTTAATTTAAAAAGCAACGAAGCATAAATAATTGGAAAAGACAATCAAGTCAACGAATTTCTTAGACTTTTTTTTTCAATACCGATGTGACACTTAAATGATCGAAAAAAAAATGATATTCAAGTGAGCATGATACAAAAATTAATGCACTTAGAAGGTCCTTATTTCAAAGTATTTAGTCCCAAAATGCTTGGACAATGCTTTTAAGTAAAGAGTTATTTTTGCATGTACTAGGATCCAGAAAACCAATTCACCCCAACTATCAGATCACATAGGATCCACATGTTTCACATGCCGGATTCAAGTGATTCCAATCTATGCCATAATTCGATTTCAATCATTCAGATGTAATATGCTTTAGGAGTAATTCATCAAATGCCCTACCAGTCTGGAAACAGAAATCTGAAAAAAGCGTGATTTTCAGTCATCCAATGTTGATAAGAAAATACTCGATGCAAGTCTACTGTTACTTTGTTAGTAATACAATTTGCTACAAATGTTATTTATTTTTGCCTTACATTTGGAAAGTTTTAAAAAGGAAAGGAGAAAACAATAGTATTCAACTAAACTCACCATTCTTTTTCTTATTTTTTTTAAGAAAATAGAGATACCGGACAATTACATCTTGTGAAGAATGATCGAAACAATACTTAATAAGAGAGAATTACTGAGATTTTTTTATAAAAAAATAGGAAATTGATTAACAATAACAATAATAATAAAATGGTTTATGCAGTTTATCAAAAGTTGCATGAATAAGAACCAACTCCTCCGATCCTAAACTCACCTTCCTTCCGTCGCCTCCTCCTCCTCTCTTTTTCTTCTTTTTTTTTCTCTCTCTCCATCAATCAATAATCCTCCCCTAAGCTCGTATCAGGAGTCAAGGGGCAAGCAATCTCTCCTGGCTCGGGGCCATGGTGGAGAGCCAACGCAAATGAGCTCTATCAGGAGGAGCACAACCAGCCGGACCCCAGGCAGCCATATCCGGAAGGAGTAGTTTACTCAATAGAATCAGATAGAAAAGAGGACTAGATCGGATATTGAGACAAAATAAATTGGGTTCTCCAGTCTTTATCCCTTCAAAAACGATAATCTGACAACAGTAAAATTTTAAACAAAGTTGCACACTAGCCTTGGAGTTAAATAAAAGTATCTTCCAATCCAAATAGGAAAAAAAAAAGAGTGGGAGTATTTAAAAAAAAGTCACTTAAAGTGAGGTACTTTTCGTAAAGTATCTCCCAGAAAAGGGCTTTGTCTCAAAGTAGTCCATGAATTTGGTGAATTCGTCTCAATTGATCATCAGTTTACCAGCGGCACAAATCTTCGCTGGACAACGACATGCCGTCACGTGCGCCATTATATGCACCATGGATAGGAGCATTTTATCCGAAGTAGTCTGATCTCAAATTTTCAAGTTTCAGAGAGTCATTCCGCCAACCACAAATGTTATTTATACCAGCAAACCATCTCTTCATTTTGTCCTTTCTTGAGAGATTATCCAATATAGTAAGCTAACAGCTGAAACTATGCTTTGAAATGTTAGGAGTAGCCCATATCAGTTTGGCCCGTGCCACTTTCCTTGCTTGAGTTCTTATGCTGCTCCATGCACTATTAACTGAAAATTTCTTTGAAGAATCTTCCTTCCAAACCACCTGATCAGCCTGCCATGGATGAGAGTGTACAACAACACAACAGCAGTTTGAATCAAGGCTAATTCCTCTGATCTTGCAATTGGCCATACACAGTTTCAATCCCTAATTATATATGCTACTTTAGCTGGAGATGAAAGCCCTGAATCACAAACCATCTAGCAGAATCTTTTCCAGCAATGTCCCCATAGGATGCGGTGGACCAAAACATAAGATGATGTTGTTACCATCACAATCAGTATAATGAAAAGGGGCTTAGTCTACAAAGCTTCCTCCAAGTATAAGAAAAAGAACCAGTGGTAAGAATTGGCCAAAAGCTCTTCTATTTTGAATTATAAGCTTTCATCCGAGCAATCCCCAAAGGACCAGCATCCACAAGCAACAGCCATATTAGCTTCATGATGACAACTTAATTCCATTGATGTGTCTGCTTCAATCCCAAACCTCCCTCCTCCTCTGGCAAGCAAACATCTAGCCAATTTGCTTTTGCACTTTTTGTCTTTGTTTCAGAACTAGACCACAGAAAGGCACTACAACAACTCTCTATAGCCCTAATAACCTTTATTGGTAAAACAAACACACCACAACAGCATGAAACAATGCTATATAAGACAGAACCAACAAGTGGTAACTTGCAAAGAAAGGATAATCTTTTAGAGTTCCAGCTTTTAATTCTACTTGAAGTTCGATCAATGAGTGGCTTCTTAGAGCTTTCCAGGTATTAAGAGGAAGCCCCAAATACTTCACTGAAGAGTATCAACCTTAAAATCATTTCTCTGGACCATCTCACTCAGCAATTCACCAGAAAAACCAAAGCATATTTCTAAGTTTTAGCAGGACCTACTCTCAGTCTTGACAATAAATAAAATGCTTGAAAAGTATGCAAAATCTTTTGCATAGCTTCCAGGCTTCCATCTGTCAACATAAAACGCCATCAGCAAAGCACAAATGGGTTAGCTTAATTTTGGAGCGCTTAGGATGATATTTCAACCTCCCTTGCAGCCTGATTCAGCAATTTAAAGAGAACTTCAGTTGCGTCTGCTTCTATAGCACTCCTTGGAGAATTGTTCTGTCTGTGTTAATAATTTACCACCTCATGAGCAAGCAACACATTCTCCATAATTTTCCTCCCCACAACAAAAGCACACTGATTTGGACTTATTAATGAGATTGTATCTCCAGGGCTTGCATCAGATCGTTCTAATGCATTAAATTCAGCGAGAATCGGAAGAGAAGAGAACCCAAGAAGACTATGAAGTTTTATAACTACGGGACTTCTCATGCAGAACGTGAGGAGGTAGTCAAATCTGTAAGGAGGCAGGGAGATTGCAGGGCTATCTTATGTACAGATTGAACACAAAGCTTAACATGTTGAAGGTGGAGCTACAGAAGTTCAATAGAACACATCTTTGCGCTATTTCAGACAGAGCGGAAGCTAGCAATTGGAGTGGAAAAGGCAGTTCAGCATTCCATGAGGACTAATCCTACTGAAACGTTGGCTTCGGCAGAGATGAGACTTACCCAGGAATCAGCCCAATTATCGCATGCAGAAGAGACATATAGACGGTCAGAAGTCTCGGGCTACATGGATTTGCCGACGCCGGAGTCGCCGATCAACACCACCTTGAATAAGCAGTCGGTAGTCGTCATCCGCTGCGTAACCGCCCGCCAATGCTCTAAGCTTCCCTTTCCTGCGGATCGAAGCTCAAACTGAGACAGCCTTGGGTTTAACCGAGATAAATTTGTGAGATTCTCGGCTTCGATTGAATCGCATGTGGGAATCTTGTCGGAGTTATTGGGAAATTTTGGGATTAGGGTTTGGGTTTAGGGATTTTGGTGTGAGGAAATTAGGCTTCAGATAATTTCGGACGAAAACGCCCTTGTCCATGGATCCGATAATGGCATGTAATAATACTTGTCCCCGGACGGAGCTCTCTGGCCAACTACAATAGATGGTTTTCGAGAACGGTACGAGAATCGCATTCTTATATAGGATGATGGCAAAGATCGCAGGCCAATTTAAGTTAGACGTCCGATCCTTATAGCAAGACGTAAAGACCGCTTCAGTGTAATAATCGATTTTCACTTGTCACCATAATCATCAAAAAAGCGGCATCAAGCTTTGATCAATTTATCCATGAGAGGTCAATTTCATCTCTCTTAAATTCCTTAATTATTAATACATACATCATGTCATCACTCATATAAATCAATTGTGTCAATTTTTTTATATTGCTCCTTTTTCATCTCAATTCCATGAAACCTTGCTTTTCAACCCAAATAAGAAAAATTGAAGAAATCAGACCATGATATTATTCACCTCATTATCTTCTAGTGAGTCAAAAGGACAATTGAACCAAAGTGAACCTGTAACTCATCAAATATTGCGAAAATGAAACTCGATACAACATCGGGCAAAAAATAGATTGGGCTTTGTTATTGAGCATCTATACATGATCCATTGGAAGTTTGCTATTTAGGTTCAAGGTGAGCCTAATTCTAATCAAATCAGATTTAGGCTAAACTACTTATTGGAATATGGTTCTAAACCTAATTGGTTTTCTAAGCCTAATGATTAATGAATAAATCCCAGCTATTACAAAATGTAAATCTCTTTTGAGAGAACGACTTCTGGGGATTATTTTACAAAAATGCCCCGCTCAAGTTTTTTTTTTTTTTTTTATTTGTTTTTTTGTCAAAGAGGACATGATCATTTTCCTCGGTCGGTTCGTCTGAACTCGGTAGATTCGGCACCATCGTCATCACCCGTCCCACGCGCATACGCTTCTCTCTCTCTTCTCTCCGATTAAGCAATCGCCGAAACCAGACCGACACCATCTTTCTCCTCTTCCCAATTCTGAGAAACTCTCCCATCTCTCTCTGCAATCCAATCGATCCGTCGGAGCCCTCAACAGCCATGGTGCATCCGGGACCGTCGCCGCCGAACCCGCAGCTGACGCAGCAGTTCCTGAGCTCCGTCCTCTCGCAGCGAGGGCCGTCGTCGCTGCCCTACGCGGAGGACACCAAGTGGCTGATCCGTCAGCACCTCCTCGCCCTCGCCACCGCCTACCCTTCGCTCGAGCCCAAGACGGCATCCTTCACCCACAACGACGGCCGCACCGTCAACCTCCTCCAGGCCGACGGCACCATCCCCATGCCCTTCCAGGGCGTGACCTACAACATCCCCGTCGTCATTTGGCTCATGGAGTCCTACCCTCGCCACCCACCCTGCGTCTACGTCAACCCCACGCGCGACATGGTCATCAAGCGCCCCCACCCCCCACGTTAACCCCTCCGGCCTCGTCTCCGCCCCCTTACCTCCACAATTGGGTCTATCCCAGCTCCAACCTCGTCGACCTCGTTCGCAATTTGAGCCTCGTCTTTGCCCGCGATCCCCCGCTCTACTCCCAGCGCCGCCCCACCACGCCTACTCCCCGAGCCCTAGCCCTAGCCCTGGGCAAGGGTTTGGCCTCACGCCGACCCTGAATTCAAGCCCGGGTTCGGGTAACTATGCGCCGAGGCCTGCGATCCCGCCCCGTGCTTACCCGCCTTCGCCGTATGGCGTAGTCCCCACAGGTGGGGCATCGCAGCGGATCCAGACAGAGGACCCGAGTGAGGTTTATAAGAGAAATGCGGTGAATAAGCTCATTGAGACGGTGCATGGGGACATGGCAGCGCTGAGGAAGGCACGGGAGGGAGAGATGGAAGGGTTGTTCAGTGCCCAGGCGGTTCTGAGGCAGAGGGAGGAGGTATTGAGCCGGGGAGTGAAGGAGATGCAGGACGAGAAGGAGGCCTTGGAGCAGCAGTTGCAGATGGTGTTGATGAACAGCGATGTGCTTGAGGCATGGCTGAGGGAGAATGCTGGCAAGAAGCCGGGGAGTTTGGAGGCCGATGATGCGTTTGAGTGCACTGACGCACTGTCGAAACAAATGCTCGATTGCACAGCTGCAGATTTGGCAATCGAAGATGTGATTTACTCAATGGACAAGGCGGCGCAGGAAGGTGCTATCCCTTTCGATCAGTACTTGAGGAATGTGAGGCTGTTGTCCCGTGAGCAGTTTTTCCACAGGGCGACGGGGATTAAGGTCCGAGCGGTGCAGATGCAAGCTCAGGTTGCAGGCATGGCTGCCAGGGCACCGCATTATGTGAGCTGAAAAGGGTATGTTTTTAGTAATCTCGTAACAGGCTTAAGAATTTTGTTCCTTGAAACAATTACATGTACTAGATTGGTGAATAATTGATATTTTGTTGTGAATATTTATTCTCATGAGATAGTTGATGTGGTAATCTCAGATCGATGTACCTATTGCATTGCACAAGCGATATGATGATCATACATTATGGTTTCCGCAATTTTTGCTGACTCACTTATGTAAGTTTGGCATTGTTGATGCTAGTGGAAGCTGATCGGTCTGCTAACTTTAATTGAAAGATGACTCGAGTTCACTTTATATAGCTCCTGGTGATGCAAAATGTTGTCATGACTGAAACAGTCAAAATGGTGATTGGTTGCTGCTATGATATGGAAAAAAATCCTTCTGCAATTCCTGGTTTTGGTTAATGTCCTTGCAAGATAAATTTGATAGGAGGGTAACAATAAGAATGCTTGATGCTATGAAATCGATATTCATATTTGTTTAAGATCTTTTCTGGCACTGCCTATTTTTGCAGATGCCATCGCGGTGCACTAAGAATTAATACATCTGGGTTTTTTCTTCGGGAGCTAATTCCAACATGTGTTGTTGTTTATGCTCAAAATCGGTCTTACTGCCTGCTTCTGTGATAATTTTTAAGATTTGAGTTGGTTAGCTTCTTATGGTTACGCCACTATGTGTGTGGTTGGTTAGTTGCTGGCTCGTAATTTATCTTGTGTACTACATTGGGCGAAGGGTACTTCTTCCCCGGCATTGCAAGTTTGGCTTCTTGTTATTGTGTTCGTTTTCCTTCTTTTTCTTTTTCTCTATGAATCAGTCTGTATAAGACATGCTGTACCTCCCTTGGTTTTATCAAGTGAGAAAAGACATCACTGTGACGTGTTTCAGTTATTGCTAAACTATTAATGCTAACTAAGGCACAAAATGTGCAGAATGTATTTCTGCTTTGTATCTCCATTCTTCTTAGTTTCCAGGGATATGATGTTTACTGTAAAATCGACAACCCTACAAATATGTCATATTCCTGGAACATTTTCCTGCAATGTGAACTCATATGTGATAACTGATACTGATCAGTTACCATGATTTACTACATATCCTGCTGTATTGAAGTGATTGTTGTATGCTGTAGACCAAAGGTAGTAAATCAAGCTACACTTGTCTGTCCTTTAAAATTCTAGGTTGCCCACCTCCTTATTTGTCACCATGTGTGAGTACCTTTATCCTTCCTACATCTGAGCTGCTGGTCGTTCCTTGCCTATTGAATATGCTCCGAAAATCTGCTTATCTGTTAGCACAGCGGTTCCCTTCTAGAATAAATGTATTGCGTTTTTTTATTAAAATTGGTTACGGCTAGCTATATAGACTCATCACTTTAAATGGATATCTACCCGTTCTGTACTCATATAGAATATAATCTACCCATGAAAAATTACGGCCAATTCTTCCGCATTTCATATGCGTTCAGACTTATTTGAATCTAGCATCTTCTGAACTAATGGAAGCCCATTTTTGTTGTAGGATTTCAGTATGAGCTTCTGTTGATGCATATTTTTCATCATTATAGGAACAGACAATACGGTGACTGCCGTGATGTTAAAATACCTCTCGGCAATGCTTGCTTTTGGTTAATGTCCTTGCGAGATATATCGATATGGGAGTAACAACAAAAAATTCTTGATACAAGAAATTAGTGAGCATTTTTAGTTCGACACCTCAACCGAACAAACAAGCACACAGATTAGAAAACCAAAGGCTAATCTATTATTGTATTTTATACCTTGGCAGCAGGGGGACCGTGTTTAGGTAAAAACCAGTCGGAATTGAACAATCTAGGTATTCTGGTCATACTCATTCATGTTTATAGATAGATATCTATCTGCACCATGTCCCTCTTTCCGCAGATGGCATTAGCTGTAGATTTTGATTGGGCTTTTACTTCACTATCTCCATCTTCTTGTTACTTTGCTTGGAGCATACTTGGGATGAAACTTATCTTGTTTTTATCTTTCAGATGCTATCTTAAACTATGTGGTTGCATATACTTTAAAGTCAGTCCAGACTCAGTGCCTGCAATCTTAGAAATACGAAGATGTAGAGTTGGTTAGTTTGTTTTGGCCCAGTGTTGGGTCAGTTGCTACTTGCTAGCTCATAATCCGTCGTTTGTATCGTTTTAGGTGATGGGTAGTGCTGCTCTAGTATTTAAAGGTTGGTTTCTTTAGATAGATATTTCAGATGCATGATGCTTCGATTTCATTTTTTTTTTCTTGTTGCTTTTGAATAGTTGTGTGAAGAGATTATTGTGCCTTGGCCTTTCCGTTGGTTTTCTTAAGCTAAGATTAAATGAGGAAAGACAGCATTATGGTTTCTCCAATTACTACTACGTTAGTTGTACTGTACTAACTATGGCACAAAATGTGGAGATGTATGTCGGCTTTGTGCGTGGATAGTACTGGAGAAGAGAACGCTCAGAACAATCACAGATTCATAATAGCAATAACATCATCTACAAGAATCAAGACTTCTCCCATGAAGTGAGGCTAGTTGTATGGATCCCCTTGCATTCTGCATCTTCTTCCTAGAGCCCTTATAAATATGTTTCTTCCTTTATGTTTTTTTTTTTTTTCTTCTTCTTCTTTGAGCTATCAACCCATGATCAATTTATGCCCACTCTTTATGGTAGTTTCTGTGTCGGAAATTGGTGGCTCGTCGGCCTATAATATGCAGTCAACCGATCTAAATTTTTTTTTTAAAACTGGCATGATCTGCAAAGTTAGAACTAGGTCGCTGTTAGAGATTATGGCTTCCTTGAGATGTAGCAGGTAAGATGATCACACCTAAGCTGCAAGTTCATGTAAACCCCCAAAACTTGCTCTGGAACGAAAAAAAGGAAAAAAAGAAAAAGAAAAAATAGTGTGGGGTAAAACAGAAATACTAATATAAATTAATCATTGAACTTGCATTTCTGTTCGACCAAAAAAAAAAAAAAACCTTGCATTTCGGAAATTGCATGTCTAAACATTTTAAAAGCAAAATTTTGAGCCAAGGTCTTTGAAATGGTATAAATCAAAAACCCAAAACTTTGGTTTAATGGCGTTTGGAGGCTCAAAATTGGTCGTAAATGTTCTCCCAAACGCATACCGACTGCGTTTACTTAACCATTGGAAAATTTCTGACAGTAACTTTAACAACCAGTTAATGTTTGCTACATTTTCTAGTAAACCTATTTAGCATACGATTTTTTGTCTCAATGTAAAAATACGGATATGCGTGTGTTTATTTATGGGTTAATATCACGAAAAAAATTCAAAATTGATATATATATGTGATAAATTTATTTCAAATTATATTTTTTAACCACAAAAAATTTCAAATTGGTACACTTGTGACAAATTTACTCAAAATTGGTTCATTTGTAATAAATTTATCTTTCGTTAGTTTTCGTTAAATTTAACTATCAAATTGTTAAGTTGGATGACACGTGACAGTTGATGGGTATATTAGTTCAAGTTTTTACCCTCTGTTTGTCACGGGTTCATCAATTTTGGATTTTTCATAATGTTAACTCAATCTAACGGAGGATAAATTTGTCACGTGTGTATTAGTTTGGGATATTTCGTGATAAAAAAATTAATTTAGAGTAAATTTGTTACAAATATATCAACTTAGGGTTTTTTGTGGTAAAAAAAATAGTTTGGATAAATTTGTCACATGTGTATCGGTTTCGAATTTTTCGTGATAAAAAATAATTTAAGATAAATTTATCATAAATATCAATTTAGAATTTTTAATGGTATTAACCTTTATTTATTCTTCCTCAAGCTTCTGAAATTAGTTCATGTTACATAGCCCGTAGGCGACGGGTTGTACCTATACACAAATGGGCCAGGTCTGGGACTCAGAGTTTTACAAATGCTGCCAACAAATGGCACGGACTGTTGGGCAGAAAAAATTATATATCCTTAGGCACTATCAGTACCAGCCAATATATCCACAACTTTTTAGCGCCTTCCCTCCGTATAAAAGAAGCTTTATAGGCTTAGCAGCAATACAGTAGAGGTGTGCAATCGGATCGGATGGAATGGGAATCGGATCAAATCATCCTAAAAATCGATCCGATTTTTGATTTCAAGTGAAGACCCATCCGGAAACTAGCTCTTAGCCTACTAAAAAAAAAAAAACTTAATCTCTTTAAATTGAGTCTAATTTTGCTTCGTTTCATTAGTTTTTTCTCCAATTTTTTGTTGCCTTTCTCTATTTTTGGGAGTAATACTTTTATGGATGAATGGAGAATGGAGTTTAAAATTTTATTTTGATGAATGCGGACGGAGTTTCATAATTTATGTTTTGATTTCACATGTTTGAACTTTTTGTTGGTCATAATTATACGTAGCTACGTGTTTGAACTGTTCATCATTTATAGTTGTATGTAACCACGTGTTTGGCGAATAGGGATTTATGTTGATCATCTTTTATTTTGAGCTATTTTGTTGTTCATATTATTTTGCAGTAAAATATCAAATCAAAAAAAGGAAAAAAAAAAGATTCTCGAGTAGACCCTGAAATCGGATCAAAAAAACAAGATAGATTTTAGAACTGGTTTTAGAAAAATAGGGTAGATTTTAGGTTAAAGTTCATTTTTCACGAAATAAGAGGAGACTAAGTATGAATTATGTGCAAAAATCAAGAGCTAGCTCGACACCGAAAGTACAGAACTAAAGACAACAATCAACGATCCTTGTCTACTAGAATGTTGTCGAGTCTGCCGAGGTTAAAGTTCAAAGTCTTTCATAACATGCCCTACAAAGTCAAGAGATTCTGGGCCCTGGATGGATGTCTCTCTGAACATTGTGCCCTATGAAGTCCAGAGGCTTGGTCGTCAATCGTCATCACCAGGAGGACCCTAGAAAAATCTGGCCTTCTTCCTCTGGCTATCGTGAGCTCTAGAGGTCAAAATCACTTGGGAGCATATTCAGCGCTACCATAAAGAATCCCCAAATTTGAGGTAAAGCAATTCAAATTTTGACCGGGACGGACTCTTTGTTCTGTTCCCGGCGCCAGAGGAGAGAAGGACAGATGGATCGCTCTTCAATGAATCAAGAAGAAAAATTGGACACCGACCCAATTAGGACATTCACTTTGACTATCGAGTTCTTTTCCCCCCTTAAGAAACATTTAAATTGTCTTAGTTCAACGCTCTTAGTTCAATGCTACATCATCTTGACTTTTGACGGTTCTTGTTAGGGGGTTGTTGATATTTCCCATCAATAGAAAAGCACGGGAGTCCCACTCCATTGGAGTCGTGCGACAGTATTCAAAAGTCCCCAAAGGACTGTTATAGTTTGATATCATATTTTATTAGTAGTTTGGACTTGAACTTATGAATAGTTGCCGCTGTATATGTTTTTTTTTCGCTTATAATTAAGTGATGTAACATGAGGTGCAAAGTGCTAATTATAGTGAAATCATTTGTTTGATGTAACTCTAATTAAATGGTGAACCAGAATGAACCTTTGCCTCTCGATTTCTCTTTTTCGTTGTGGTTATGCATGCACCGAATTCTAACTTGGTGCACACATTCTAATAGATATGATGGACTGTGTTTGTTTGCATGGCCCGCCCCTGATAACAATTCAATTCGATTTTGACTAAATAGCCGATCACATGAACAGAGAAACCATCATAAATATGCATGGGGGTGGAGTTCTAGCTCATGCATGGATCATCTAAGCCCTAACCACCCAGTCTCCACAATGCTTGGTTTCAGTCCTTTTGCCTTCATCCTACCTCGTCTTCTCCTTCTGTTGCTCGTCAAGATTTTCAAAGCAAGAAGTTCCAATGCTTTTTAAGTTAACCCCCGGGGCCAAAGAAACTGCCCCTTATCGGAAATTTGCACCAGTTGATAAGTCCCGAGCTGCCACACCACCATCTTCTTCCAAGAGCCCTTATAAATATATTTCTTCCTTTATGTTTTTTTTCCTTCTTCTTCTTCTTTGAGCTATCAACCCATGATCAATTTATGCCCACTCTTTATGGTAGTATCTGTGTCGGAAATTGGTGGCTCTTCGGCCTATAATATGCAGTCAACCGATCTAATTTTTTTTTTTAAACTGGCATGATCTGCATAGTTAAAACTAGGTCGCTGTTGGAGATTATGGCTTCCTTGAGATGTAGCAGGTAAGATGATCACACCTAAGCTGCAAGTTAATGTAAACCCCCAAAACTTGCTCTGGAAGGAAAAAAAAAAAAAAAAAGAAAAAGAAAAAATAGTGTGGGGGTAAAACAGAAATACTAATATAAATTAATCATTGAACTTGCATTTCTGTTCAACCAAAAAAAAAAAAAAAACCTTGCATTTCTGAAATTGCATGTCTAAACATTTTAAAAGCAAAATTTTGAGCCAAGGTCTTTGAAATGGTATAAATCAAAAACCCAAAACTTTGGTTTAATGGCGTTTGGAGTTTCAAAATTGGTCGTAAATGTTCTCCCAAACGCATCCCGACTGCGTTTACTTAACCATTGGAAAATTTCCGACAGTAACTTTAACAACCTATTAATGTTTGCTACGTTTTATAGTAAACCTATTTAGGATACGATTTTTGGTCTCAATGTAAAAATACGGATATGTGTGTGTTTATTTATGGGTTAATACCACGAAAAAATCCAAACTTGGTATATATGTGATAAATTTACCTCAAATTATATTTTTTACCACAAACAATCTCATATTGGCATACTTGTGATAAATTTATTTCAAAACTGGTTCATTTGTGATAAATTGACCTTTCGTTAGTTTTATTAAATTTAACTATCAAATTGCTTGAGTTAGATGACATGTATAAAGTTGAAGGGTATATTAGTTTGAGTTTTTACCCTCTTGTTTTTCAAAGTTTATCAATTTGAGATTTTTCATGATGTTAACTCAATCTAACGAAGGATAAATTTATCACATGTATATTAGTTTAGGATATTTCGTGATCAAAAAAACTTAATTTAGAGTAAATTTGTCATAAATATATCAACTTAGGATTTTTAGTGATCAAAAAAATAGTTTTATGTAAATTTGTCACATGTATACTTTAGTCGTGACCCTCTCGATTTTTTTTTTTCCTGAGCGAGGCGGGGGTTAACGAGCCGCGCCCTTTTGGAGCCCGTGTTATGACTTGATCTTAGGCGCCGGTCTCTCCCAAGACCCGTTACTCAAATCGCGATGTGAAGAAATTTTTTATCAAGATCGACCTTAGTGTGGTCGGGTGACATGTGTATAGTGTACATGCATTTGGAGTCGTCACCAATCAATTATTGGAGGGTATGATCGGAAATCCTATCGAGCGGTCGAGAGAAACCGTTCGATTCTCGCAAAAACAAGATATTTGGGTCCAGGGGACTTGGTTACGCCGAGATTTACATCGACGCCCTTTTGGTTACTGAAGTTGAGTGATTTTCAAACCTAAGAATTCATGCGAGATGAAATTTCGGGTGAGGTAGGCCCTAATGATCTAAGGTATCATGCATACGGGAATTTACTATCCTAACGGTCACAATGAGAAATTTAATGCGCAATCAAAATAATCGCAACCAAATCAAGCAATCAATTAAGTAGACACATCTAATATGGCCTTGTCGGCCCACGAAAAATCAATTTTGAATTAGGGGTGGTTCGGGAAAATTTGGGGCGGAAGGCCTGTAAGGGTAGAATGGTCATTTTTTGGGGGTTCGGGACCTAAAAATCACAAAATTGGGGTCGGGCCAGTTGAATATGGCCATTTCCCATTTTTTTGATTTTTCAGAATTTTTCTAATTTTTCTAATTTTTTTGGAATTTTTATTTATTTTCGAAAAATTTGGGAATTTTTCGAGATCGGTGTAAATTGACCCTCGAAGCTTCGAAAATTTTTGGTCCAGACTATAAAAGTCCCGAATTGATCTAGACATTTTTTAGAAATTTTTTGGAAAAAAACCGGGAAAATTTATGAATTTTCTATGAATTTTACAATTTGTTTTTGGATTTTTTAGAAATTTTTACTAATTTTTTATTAATTTTTTTGGACCGGGTCAACCCGATCAACGCCCGGTCAACCCGACCCCGACTCGGCTCGGACCCGCTCGACACTAAAACGACACCATTTCTATTTTTTTTTTATATATTTTTGATTTTTTTATATTTTTTAAAACTATTTTCCTAGTATTCGAAAATACAAAAATAAATGGACGGCCACGATTAATCCTAGAAATGATCTCGACCGTCCGCCCATTCGCCCCTATGTGTGCCTCGCCACACTCCATCGCGTCCGCTCCATGCATAAAATGACGCCGCATCGGCCTATACCCTAAACGACGCCGCACGCTTACTAACTAAAAACGACATTGTTTTTAATTTTTTTTATTTTTCTACCGATTAAACGAATTAATCAAAAAATGCAAAAATCTAATCTAACGGCTCGGAATCAAACTAGCTTATTTATCACGGCCGTCGGATCAAATCCGACTCGGCTCGTCCGCACCAACGGTTGAGCCGACTAGACGACACCTTGGACCAATCACGGCTCGCCACCTAGGACTTTGACCTGTTGACTGCCATGTAGACTTCGTCTTCAACTTCTCGCTAACGACTCAATGGACGGCCGAGAACTTCCGGCAACGATTTAACGGCGAAACCTCAACTAAAACTCGTGAAACCAATTCCTATCGATTCCCCTTGACGTGTAAATCGACATATCCTAAAATCAAGCAATTTCATCGGGCGAATCACGAGCTATGAACTACGTATAGTCTGCTACCGCCGAGTTCGAATATGCGGAATCAAGCCAAATCAAATCAATTCATTCATACACGAGCATCATAGGAAGTTCGTGAAGCTTATCTCGAGCTCCGATTGAGCTCGCAATGGCTAGAATCGCTTGGTCGAAGTTCGACTAGGCCACGACCGGTTGAAGGCTCGACTCGGGTGTTTCGAGCAAAATCAATGCAAAAGGAAGATGCGATCGTGGTTAGTGATGTTCCAAGATCAAAACGCACACACTAATTCGGTGATCGGGCCTGGGATAGTGCTACACCATGAACACATAGAAAGATGATCGAGAGGCTTACTCACCAATTCCGAATGTTGCAGATCAATCGGGCTAGTGCGATCGCTTCCCTGGAACTTGAGACGAACTTTTGGTGTTGATTGCGAGCTTCAATTCAGCCTGGATTGGCCGGCCGAGCAACTCACAATTCGAACTCCCGGCGAGCGGCAATGTTGATCGCGAGACTCTCTCTCTCTCTCTCTCTATCTTTTCTCTCTTTCTCTCTCTATTTCGTTTCTCTAGCGAGCACGAATGAGCCTCCTTTTGTTTCGCGAAGCTTCTTGGCCTTTTATACTAGTTTTGAAATTTGGCGCGTCGGGGGAGCTTCGCCGAGCCTCCCTCGTGCCTTGGCACGTGCCAATTGGTCATCGGACGGCGACAGAATCCGTTAGGATTCCGTCCATGTCCGTTTGGCCCTCCGTCGATCACAAACAAGCACGAATTGTACTCGGACTTGGAAATGTTGACTTTATGTGCCGCCGTGACTTTGACTGGTTCGCCGGAGCTCCTCCGGCGACCATTGGCCCCACCGTTGGTGGCAATCGATGCGTCCTTGTCTCGGAACAAAACCCCCACATTAGTTGATCTAATTAGTATTGAATTGGTCCTCAATTTGATCGTTGAATCTCAGCTCCCAAACCTGCAAAACGGCACGAGTCTCGAGGAAGAAGATGCATTGTTTTGCACCGGTTCGGCCGGTCCGACCCAATGTCCGACCTGGGTCCGAACCGGTTCAGACGTGCAATTTTCAAAATTAATCCAAATATGTAGGGAATATTTGCAATTAATCCTTAAAATTGAACTCAGGGGGTCAAATACTATCTACAAATGTAATTTTGCCCAAAAGTTCCAATCAATTTCTATGAAAACCCCAAATTTTTCTAAAATTGCAAATTGAGGAAAAGTTCAATTGGACGCTTAATTGACCAAATTGGACCAAACCACCTATGCCAATCGATTCAGAATGTATGAAAACCTAGGGGGACGGTCCAATTTTACGACGAAAGTCCCTCAATTAAAAGTAATTTAAAAAATTTGCAAGTTGAGGGACTAAATTGCAAGAATTTTAAGAATTTTTGCCCAGTTCATGCAATTCGCGTAATGGAGGCTGCAATTGATCAAATTGAAGCTTGGAAGAACTGAAATTGAATGTCTAGACTCTAAATGTGCGAAAATTGAAAATAAAATGACTCAATTTGTATTTTTTATGCAAATTCAATCCTTAATGTTATGAAGAAACACCTAAAATTGGATTCAATTTTAGATTTTTCTTGAGGTCAATATGAAAAGAGAATTAAAATAAAAATATTGGACATTTGTTTGTATTTTTGTGACCTCGAAAAGTATTTTCTATGAATTTGCTAGTATTTTTCTATTTTCCGAAAATATTAAAAAATGTGAAAAATATGAAAAATTATTTTTTTGTTCAAAAATGGTTCCTTATGCTTGGCCAAGGCTCCCAAACTTGATTTTTCAACTTTTTGATTTTTTTATGAAGTTTTGAGAATTTTTTAGAAAATAAAACTAAGGAAAATTGATTAAAAATTAGGTGTCAACATATACCAAGTGTGAAATTTTTCGTAATAAAAAATAATTTGAGATAAATTTATCACAAGTGTCAATTTAAAATTTTTCATGGTATTAACCTTTGTTTATTCTTTCTCAAACTTCTAAAATTAGTTCATGTTACATAGCCAGTAGGTTATGGGCCGTACCTATACACAAATGGGCCAAGTCTGGGACTCGGAGTCTGACAAATGCTGCCAACAAATGGCATGAACTGTTGGGCAGAAAAAATATATATCTTAAGGCACTATTAGGACCAGCCAATATATCCACAACTTTTTAGCACCTTCCCTCCGTATACAAAAAGCTTTATAGGCTTAGCAGCAATACAGTAGAGATGTGCAACCTAGACATGGCCACGGGTCGTGAAACCGGTTCCGATTCATGAACCGGCGTTTCGGTTCATGGCCATGATTGAGCAGAACCGGCCCTTGAAGGGGCATTCTCGATTTTGGTTTCGAATTTAAAATTTAATTTTAAATAATAAATTATGAAATGAAAAAATAATAAATTATAATCAAATTGTACATTGTAATCAAATTTGGAGGGAAAAAAGAGAAAGAAAAGGGGCTTGAACTTAATGAATTATCATTAAGCGCCTACATATCTTTTTGAGAATAGAAAAATCAAAGCCCATATAGTTCTTTTACCTTTGATAACCCAAACTTAGCTCATCGTCAATTGTCGCTACTCGTTGTGGAATGTAACGGTGGTATCTCGACTATTATCATTGAAGAATTCGTCGTCTCGATCCAGCTCTTGTTGTCGAAATTTAATATTTATCCAATCATGGACACAAACTTAAGCCTCCATGGCATCCGGGTTTAATCTTGAACGGTGATCATCCAAAATTAATCCTCCCGGCGCTAAATGTTTGTTCAATTGCAACTGTTGGTTGCTAACATCTGTTTTGCAATGAAAGCGAGGACTAGGAATTAGGTTGAATAAGTCTTCCATCACTCTAGAATTTTGAAATCCGTGTTGTGTTCGGAATCACGGAACTCAAAAGCAATGGTTAAGTAGTTTTCTAATTCGAAAATATTACCTATTGCTCCCTTTTATCTTTTTGCCTACTAAT
Organism: Rhodamnia rubescens; assembly: GCA_021437795.1. Taxonomy (NCBI): domain Eukaryota; kingdom Viridiplantae; phylum Streptophyta; class Magnoliopsida; order Myrtales; family Myrtaceae; genus Rhodamnia; species Rhodamnia rubescens. The sequence goes on from JAILYA010000035.1 coordinate 1,810,634, forward strand.
GAGCAGATTATACCTTCTACTAAATCTACCACTCTCTCCCTTTTTGAGGTAGTAGGTTGAGAAGGTGCACTATTACCTAAATCATATATACTACAAAATTCATTATATAATGTTACTATAATATATTTAACCTCTACTTGTGTAGTTTTAATATCTCTTGTTTCATTCAAATGTAAATAATCATAATAATAATCCTTTAGATAATCATACAAACTGTCTAATTTAGTACGTGGATCGAAAATAATAGCAACCAAATAAATAAGAGGAATGCAAGCATAATAATGCAACCATTTTGCTTTCATTGGTATAATAGTTAGAGCTAATTGAGCATCTTTTTCATATTCACAAAAAATACCAGCAATATTAACATACTCTATTAAAAATAAATGCGTAGTAGGATAATAAACACCAAATAAAGTATAAGTTGCATCATTAAAAACTTTCAAAAAATCTAAAATTTTTTTGCAAGCAATCCAATCTTGTAGGAGTAAACTAATTTCGAAAACATTATTCAAAATAAACGTACATAATAAATCTTTATAAACAAAAGATTGATGAAGCAACTCGTAAGTAGAATTCCAACGAGTCGGAACATTTTTTGAAATTTGTTTTGGTTTTTGTTCATGTGATTTACAAAATCTGCCATATTCTTTCATAACTTGAGGACGACTCCATAAAAATTTAATTGCTCTCTTTGTTGGAGTGAGAAAAATCTCAAGAGTTCGTAAACCATATTGTACACATAAATATAAAATATAGCAAGCACATTTAATGTGAAAAATTATCCGCCAAAAAAGGGTTTACAAATATTTCTAAATCGGGAATGAAAGTAGTATTTGACATGGCATTATCAAAACCAACTGAAAAAACTTTATTAATCAAATTATATTCTTTTAAAACTTGACTAATTATTCTATAAATATTATTGGCCTTATACCTTTCATCAAACACTCGAAATGTAAGTACTCTTTTTTGAATGTTCCAATCGTCACTATCCAATGACATGTGATACCCATATAAGAATGAATTTACCAAGGATCGCTTCAAATGTCACTACATATATGCACACGTCCATTGGAATCCGTAAAAAAGTTTTGCGAAGCTTGTTTTTATTTTTTATAAACCCTAAAAAGTTCGCGTTTAAGAATAGTTCTCGGAACGGGTTTTACTTGCAAGAGTACATATAGTGTTTATAAAAAATTCAAATCAAAATTTTCACCGGTAATAAACGGTAAATTTGCAATAGCAACATATTGAGCTAATGCTTCTTTATAAAGTTCATCACCGTAACGAAATAAAGAAGAAGTGTTAGGATTGGCGTACCCTGAAATTTGTTGTTGCCTGGTATCTATCCCCACTTCCGTTGCATGTTTTTGCGTCAAATGTCGACGGCATGTTCCATAGCCGTCTCCTTTATTAAAATTGTATGATTTCGTATAATATTTACAGTTTATCTTGTATTTGTCTCCGCTTACATGTATTTTGTTGAAGTATTGCTATAAGTTGGATGTACTCTCCCGGGCATGCCATTCCGGCTCCTTTATTGTCGACGTTTTTTCGATGCCGATAGGAGAATGAAGACTTTCTTGCGTTGGGACGTGCTCGATATTGGGAACATAGTTAATATTATCATCATCGTCTACCCAACATTTTAACCCATGAGGATCATATTGATCATGAAGTTGAGGATAATCGAATATCCCTATCCTCATCGGCATCGGGCTCTTTTCTCTATCACTAGCTCCGCTTCCACTTGCCATTTTTGTCGGAAAATTGAGCGGAAAATCAATTCAAAAAATTCACGGAATTGAGCAGAGATTAAGAGGATTGATAGAATTTTAGAGAATTGAGAATTGACAGAATTTGAGAGAAATTATGAGAAAAAAATGAAAGGGGATGAATGGTATTTATAGAAAATTTAAGAACGAAAAAAAAAGGGGAGGGGGATATGTTTGGGCATTGCATTGCATTGGCTCTTCCCCCCCCCATCCTTTTTTTTGTTGGGCGGTTCGGAACAGGCTCGGAATCGTTGGTTCCAAAGTTTCTTAAATCGTAAACGGCCCGTGAGAGGCGGGGCCCGTTCTTGTTCAAAATCGCGGTCCTGGTCAACGGGATGGTTACGGGCCCAAACCCGCCCCGTGGCCATATCTAGTGCAACCGTATTGGATGCAACGGGAATCGGATCAAATCATCCTAAAAATCGACCCGATTTTCTATTTCAAGTGAAGACCCATCCGGGAACCGGTTCTTAGCTCCAGTAAAAAAAAAAACATAATTTCTTTAAATTGAGTCTAATTTTGTTTTGTTTCATTAGTTTTTTTTTGTCGCCTCTCTCTATTTTTGGGAGTAATATTTTTATGAATGAATGGAGAATGGAGTTTAAAATTTTATTTTGAAGAATGTGGACGGAGTTTTATAATTTATGTTTTTATGTTACATGTTTGAACTCTATGTTGGTCATAATTGTACGTGGCTACGTGTTTGAACTGTTCATCGTTTATAATTGTATGTGACCACGTGTTTGGCGAATAGGGATTTATGTTTATCATCTTTTATTTTGAGTTGTTTTGTTGTTCATATTATTTTGCAGTAAAAAATGAAATCAAAAAAGGAAAAAAAAAAGATTCTCGAGTAGACCCTGAAATCGGATTGAAAAAACAAGTAGATTTTAGAACCGATTTCAGAAAAATAGGGTAGATTTTAGGTTAAAGTTCATTTTTCGCAAAATAAGAGGAGACTAAGTACGAATTAAGTGCAAAAAACAAAAGCTATCTCGACACCGAAAGGACTGAACAAAAGAGAACAATCAACGATCCTTGTCTACTAGAATGTTGTCGAGTCTGCCTAGGTTAAAGTTCAAAGTCTTTCATAACATGCCCTACACAGTCAAGAGATTCTGGGCCCTGGATGGATGTCTCTCTGAACATTGTGCCCTATGAAGTCCAGAGGCTTGGCCGTCAATCGTCATCACCAGGAGGACCCTAGAAAAATCTGGCCTTCTTCCTCTGGCTATCGTGAGCTCTAGAGGTCAAAATCACTTGGGAGCATATTCAGCGTTACCATAAAGAATGCCCAAATTTGAGGTAAAGCAATTCAAATTTTGACCGCGACGGACTCTTTGTTCTCTTCCCGGCGCCAGAGGAGAGAAGGATAGATGGATCGCTCTTCAATGAATCAAGAAGAAAAATTGGACACCGACCCAATTAGAACATTCACTTTGACTATCGGGTTCTTGCCCTCCCCCTTAAAAAGCATTCAAATTGTCTAAGTTCAACGGTACATTATCTTGACTTTTGATGGTTCTTGTTAGGGGATTGTTGATATTTCCCATCAATAGAAAAGCATAGGAGTCCCACTCCAGCGGAGTCGTGGACAGCGCTCAAAAGCCACCGGAGGACTGTTATAGTTTGATATCATATTTTATTAGTAGTTTGGAGTTGAACTTATGAATAGCTACCATTATATATGTTTTTTTTTTCTTGTAATTGAATGATGTAACAAAAGATGCAAAGTGCTAATTATAGTGAAATCATCTACTAGATGTAACCGTAATTTAAGGGTGAACCATGATGAACCTTTGCCTTTCGTGCTAATTATAATGAAATCATCTGCTGGATGTAACTCTAATTTAAGGGTGAACCAGAATGAACTTTTGTCTCTCGATTTCTCTTTTTCGTTATTCTTTATTTTTGTTGTGATTATGCATCGAATTCTAACTTGGTGCACATATTCAAATATAGATGTGATGGACTGTGTTTGTTGGCATGGCCCACACCTGATAACAATTCAATTCGATTTTGACTCAATAGCCGATCACATGAACAGAGAAACCACCATAAATATGCATGGGGGTGGAGTTCTAGCCCATGCATGGATCATCTAAGCCCTAACCACCCAGTCTCCACAATGCTTGGTTTCAGTCCTTTTGCCTTCATCCTGCCTTGTCTTCTCTTTCTGTTCATGCTCGTCAAGATTTTCAAAGCAAGAAGTTCCAATGCTTTGAAGTTACCCCCGGGGCCAAAGAAACTCCCCCTTATTGGAAATTTGCACCAGTTGATAAGTCCCGAGCTGCCACACCACCATCTGAATAACCTAGCGAAAATCTACGGCCCGATTTATCACCTCAAGGTTGGTGAGCTCACGCTCGTCGTTCTTGCGACTCCTGAGATTGCCATCGACGTCCTGAAGAAACACGAGATCAACTTCGCTCAGAAGCCACTATTCCCTTCTTTAGAGATGATGTCCGACATGAACTCAAGCTTCATGTATGCGCCTTATGGAGAATATTGGAGGCAGCTTCGAAAGATTTGTGTCTTGGAACTTCTCAACGTCAAACGCGTTCGGTCTTTCCAATCGATAAGAGAAGATGAGATGAGCAATCTGGTCCTGTTCGTGTTCTCGTCACGGGGTCGCCCTCTCAATCTCACCAACAAGATCTCTTCATGCCTGAATGCCATAATATCCAAAGCAGCATTTGGTGAAAGCTACAAGCGCCAGGAGGAGTACCTTTCAGCTCTTGAAGAAGCAATCGAACAGGCCAGCGGGTTTAACTTCACAGACTTTTTCCCATCCCTCAGAATACTTCGTTACGTTGGGGGAGGAAATGGAGGCTAGACAGCATCCGGCGAAGATGTGATCAAATTTCGAACCATATTCTCAATGATCATAAGAGGCTGAGAGAAAACTTAAGTTGTATCCGAGAAGATAGCTTTGTCAAGGAAGATTTTGTCGATGTACTTTTACGGATTCAAGAGTCGAACGAACTCGGATTTCCTCTTACCGACAACCACATTAAATCTCTCATCCTGGTATGTTTAGATCCTATAGCTATGCCAGTAGATTTGCTAATACATGTTTTAAAGTTATAACACCACAGGGTTATGTGTACCTACTTTGTACAAGTTGTTACAAACTATTGTAGCTAGAGGTTTTTTTCAAACACCTTAAAAAGCGGTAATACTCCTTTCACAGCTAAAATTGCTGCAGAAAAAATTGTGTCGAGCACCTTCTAAGTCCATTCAGTGTTATTTGTGAATTCTAGCTCATTAAATTGGACCTACCAAAGCAAAATTCCTCCATTCTCAGACTAAATGCATGTTTCTCTTTTGTCTGCACCTTCCTAGGAATTCTTTGGTGGCGGAACCGATACTTCATCGGTAACAGTAGAATGGGCGATGTCGGAATTGCTCAAGAATCCACAAGTGATGGCAAAAGCGCAGGCTGAGGTACGTGAGGCCTTGAAAGGAAAGGATCGAGTGCAAGACTCGGATCTCGAAGATCTCAAGTACTTAAAATCAGTGATCAAAGAGACTCTTAGGTTACACCCTCCGGTACCATTAGTCCCCCGAGAAGCAAGGAAAGCATGCAAGATCAAGGGCTACGATATACCCATGAAATCGAGGGTGCTTATTCATGTCGGGGCATTAGGAAGGGATCCAAATCACTGGGAAGACCCGGAAAAATTCCAGCCTGAGAGATTTCTTGAATCACCAGTAGACTTCATTGGGACATATTATCATTTCATTCCGTTCGGTTTCGGCAGGAGGGTGTGCCCGGGCATCGCATTTGCCATGGCCAATATTGAGCTCTTACTGGCACTCTTGCTGTACCATTTCGACTGGGCACTTCCAAATGGGCAAACTCCTGAAGAGCTGGATATGACCGAGGCTTTTGCGGCCTCGGTCAGGAGAAAGAGTGATCTTTATGCGATTGCCACCCTTCCTAGTCATGGCCATGAGTCACGGCCCGGAGGTTTTCAAGCTCAAATGTAAGGGAAGGCTAGATCAATCGACCCGTGACACATGCCTGATAAAGACGAGTTGTTGGTTCAGGTGGCCATTCTTGTTCCATCTTGCTCATTTCAATCCCCATCTATTTCATCGTTGTTGTAAAGAAACCAGAGTCTTTGAACTGGGGCTAAAATATACGTGTGTGTGAAGTCGATGCCGATGGAGGGAGCACGTCACCATCCACCATGGAAAGAATAGAAAAAAATGTTGAAAATTAAACCAAATTCATGAATGCTGAGACTATAGATCGACTTTCAACGGATTGACTTATTATCGATTCAATGAATGTGGCGTCGGTTGTCAATGAATGTTGGACTCCCAAGATGCATGCACGAATCAAGACTTGTTTTTCGAGAGTTATTATTAGTTGAGTCTTTCAAGAGTCTGTTCTTATTCCACTGTGTAGTAAATGCTATGTATGTACTTGCATCTGTTCATGTAATTAGAGTATATCAAGAGTCATGTTTCAAATCTATAAATAGGTGTGTCTTGTAACCATTTCAGTATGGGTGAATCGATTGTGAATACTGAATATTGAAAAGCCATCTTCGGTCTCCTCCTCCTTCGTAGTAAAGTTGAGTTGTGAGTGTTTGTTGAGTGCCCACTTTCGATTATCCCATCAAATTGGCATTAGAGCTTACGGTTCATGATCATGGCTTCAACAAGTAATCAGCTTCCTTTACAATATCCAAGCCTCACCAAAGAAAACTATGGTAATTGGGCTTCTAGAATGAAAGCCATACTCGGTGCCAATGGTGGATGGGATCTTGTCAACACCGGCTATGATCGCCGGATGAAGAAGTCGTGTTGAATCGGACTCGAGAGGAATACTTTGGAAAAGACTCGAACGAAAAATCAACTTGCGTTATCGATCATCTATCAAGCCTTAGATGCTCCTATGTTCGAGAAAGTCTTGAATGCTACAACGTCTAAGGAGGCATGGGAGATCCTTTAAACCACGCACCAAGGTGTAGAGAAAGTAAAGAAGATTCGCCTTCAAACTTTAAGAGGTGAGTTCGAGATAATCCGTATGAAAGAATCTCGAGTCGATTTCTGATTATTTCACAAGAACTTTAGCGATTGTGAATCAAATGCAAAGGAATGGTGAAGATGTTCCTAATGTTCATGTTGTTGAAAAAATTCTGCGGTCTTTGGATAAGAAATTTCACCACATCGTTGTCACTATCAAGGAATCTAAAGATCTCGATACCATGACGATCGATGAACTTTTGGGATCTTGCAAGCTCATGAAGAAAGACTCGGAAGAAACAAATATGAGCTAGTGGAGGAAGTACTCCAAACTCGATTGACTATCCGAGATGACAAAGGCCAAGGAAGAGACTCTATGCGAACTTGATGGGTGAATTGAGATCGTGATCGAGGTCGCGGTCGAGGCCGTTTCCAAGGAAGAGGTAGGAACACAAATGGCAGGTATGATAAATAAAAAATTCTATGTTATAATTGTAATAAAGTTGGCCATTATGCTTCGAGTGTTGGCGTAAAGAAAGTTCGATGCGGATGACAAGGCGAACTTGGTGAATGATGCGGATCAAGTTCTTTTATTGGCATTTAAATAAAATGCAGATGAGAAGAATGATACGTAGTACTTCGACACTTAGAGCAAGCAACCACATGTGTAGCCAAAAGGAGATGTTTGCGGAATTGAATGAGACAGTCAAAGGAAAAGTCTTATTTGGTGATAATTCCCAAATTCTTGTCGAAGGGGAAGGTACGATCCTGATTCATCCGAAGGATGGGGCACGTCGTTTATTACAAATGCATATTATGTGCTGAAAATGTCAAGCAATATTTTGAGCGTGGGATAGCTTCTAGAGAAAGGCTATACTATCCACATAAAAAATCTTAACCTTGGCTTGAGAGATCGCAATAATAAATTGATTGCGAATGTGAAGATGTCGAAGAACAGGATGTTCACTCTCAACATAAAAAATAAAATATCTAGATGCCTTAAAGCATGTGTAGACGATCCTTCATGGTTGTGGCACTTGAGGTTCGGGCATCTCAACTTCGGTGGTCTCAAGTTGTTATCTCACAAGAAGATGGTGTATGGTTTACCAAATATTGATCATCCCGATCAATTATGTGAAGGGTGTGTAATCGGTAAGCGAGTCTCGAACAAGCTTTCCGAAGTAATCAACTTACCGAGCAAAGAAGCCACTAGAGTCGATACATTTCGATATATGTGGCCCGATCACTCCTAAGTCTTATTGTAATCATCGATACTTTGTTACTTTTATTGATGATTTCACTCGAAAGATTTGGGTATATTTTTTTAAAAGAAAAGTCGAAGTGTTTGTTATTTTTAAGCACTTCAAGAAAATGGTTGATAAGGAGAGTGATCATTTTACCAAGTCCTTGAAAACCGATCGTGGAGGGGAATTCACTTCCGACGAATTCAACAAATTCTGTGATTATCGTAACATTCGGCGTTTCTTGATGGCGCCATACTCCCCACAACAAAATGGCGTGGTTGAACGAAAAAAATAGAACTTTTCTTGACATGGTTCACGAGTATGCTTTGAAAAGCAAAAATCTGCTAAAGGGGCTTTGGAACGAAGCTATCATGTGTGCGGTTTATCTACAAAATCGGTGTCCCACGCAAAGACTCAATGGTGTGACTCCACAAGAAGCATGGAGCGGGAAAAGACCTATTATTTCTCACTTGAGAATTTTTGAGAGCATTGCATATGCTCACATACCCAACTAAAAGATCGAAACCGGAAGACAAGAACAAAAAGCTCATTTTTATCGGGTATGATATCTCATCAAAAGCGTACAAATTGTTTGATCGTAACACTTTGAAAGTGTATGTAAGCGGAGATGTGAAATTCGATGAAGAAAGCTTATGGGAGGACAATGGATGAGTTGATGCGACTATTCGCAATGACTCTATCCAAATGGAGATAGAAGACCACTCATCACTTCCTTCTATAATATCCTCTCCATCATCATCAACTTCATCATCAAATGGTGACGAAGAGCCGCTAGTACCAAAATCAAGGAGACTATTAGAAATTTATTAAGCTATCAATGAGCTTCACCTTGTATGTCTTCTTGTAGATTGTGAACCACTTGTTTTCAATGAAGCCGTCAAAGACGAAAATTGGAGAAAAGCCATGGACGAAGAAATTGAAGCCATCGAGACGAATCAAACATGGGAACTTGCTAATCTTCCGAAGAACAAAAGGACAATCGGTGTTAAGTGGGTGTACAAGGCCAAGAAAAATGAGAAAGGAGAAGCCACTCGTTATAAGGCTAGGCTTGTCGCGAAGGGGTACAAGCAAAAGCAAAAGGCAGGAATCGACTATGATGAGTTATTTGCCATTGTCATCCGAATGGAAATGATAAGATTAATGATTTATAGTGCAGCTCAAAATCTGTAGCCAATCTATCAAATGGATGTCAAATCAGTATTCCCGAACGGTGTTCTTCAAGAAGAAATTTATGTTGAACAACCCGAGGGGTTTGTTGTGAAAGGTCATGAAGACAAAGTATTGCGGCTAAAGAAAGCTCTATACGGCTTGAACAAGCAGTGAGAGCTTGAAATTCCGGAATCGATGCTAATTTCAAGGTGAATGGCTTCGTACAATGTCCGTATGAGCATGCTCTCTACTTTAAGCAAGAAAAAGGTGATGTTTTATTGGCATGTTTATATGTCGATGATCTTGTCTTTACAGGAAATAACTTTGCATTGATCGATACTTTTAAAGCGTCAATGGTGAAAGAATTCGAGATGACCGATAATGGTCGATGAGTTATTTTCTCGTTATCGAAGTAAAGCAAAGTGGAGATGGGATTTTTATTTCCCAAAAAGGATATACTGAAAATATCCTTGAAAAATTCAACATGAAGAGTTGCACGTCTGTCAATACACCGATGGATTTCGGTACCAAACTTTCGAAGTTTAATGAAGGTGCCGATGTTGATTCGACATATTATAGAAGCTTGATTGGAAGCTTGCCGTATTTGACCTGTACTAGACCGGATATTATGTACAGTGTCGGAATTGTAAGTCGATACATGGAGAAACCGAAGGCATCTCATCTTAAAGCAAGCAAAGAGGATACTTTGGTACATCAAAGGTACTATCTCTCTTGGCTTATATTATTATCGGTTTGAATCATTTCAGCTTAGAGGTTATTCGGATACGGTGATTATGGTGGAGATGTCGATGATCGGAAAAGTACTACGGGCTTTGTATTTTTTCCGAGATGAGGCTGCTTTTAATTGGACATCAAAGAAGCAACCCAGTGTTACTCTATTGACATGTGAAGCTGAATATGTAGCTACATCGTCATGTGTTTGTCATGCAATATGGCTAAGAAAACTGCTCAAAGAAATCTGTATGGAGCAGAAAAATGTGACGGAAATTTGTGTCGATAATGTTTCAGCCATTGCTTTGGCAAAAAATCTAGTTTTTCATGAAAGGAACAAGCATATCGATGTTCGGTATCATTTTATTCAGGAACAAATCAAAGACAAAGAAATCGAAGTAATGCACGTGAAGACAGGAGATCAAGTTGCTGATATTTTTACGAAACCTCTCAAGATCGATGTGTTTCGAAAATTCAGAAGTGTACTTGGAATGATCGATGGAAGAGAATTTGGTTTAAGGGGAAGTGTTGGAAATTAAACCAAATTCATGAATGCTAAGACTATTGATCGACTTCCAACATATTGACTTAATGTCGATTCAGTGCATGTCGTGTTGGTTGTTAATGAATGTTGGACTCCCAAGATGCATGCACGAACCAAGACTTGTTTTTCGAGAGTTATTATTAGTTGAGTCTTTCAAGAGTCGGTTCTTATTTTGGTGTGTAGTAAATGCTATGTATTTACATGCATCTGTTCATGTAACTGGAGTATATCAAGATTCATGTTTCAAACCTGTAAATAGGTGTGTATTGTAAACATTTCAGTATGGGTAAATCGATTATGAATACTGAATATTGAAAAGCCATCTTCGGTCTCCTCCTCCTTCGTGAATAAAGTTGAGTTGTGAGTATTTGTTGAGTGCCCACTTTCGATTATCCCATAAAAAAACACAGCGGTTTGGCATTCCACCATCGCAAAAGGTTGGCATTGTCTTCCTCGGACTTTTCCAATGTAGTTGCTGTCATGTTTGCTGAACTATTCGCTCAGCTCACCATCGACAGACACCGAAGTGCCCGAGAGCACGGGTTCAAACTGGCCTGGTCCATTGGCCATCCTAACTAAAATCTATATGTGTTCATGTTACATTAGGAAGAAGTTTAGAATATTTTCAGTGATGCCGACACATTGATAATTTTTGAAGCTTCAAGCCATTTCATTCAAACATCTGTCACATTTACCATCTTGCGATCATTGTGTGTGCCTTCACTGTCTTCTGTCCGACACCGAAAGTGTTGCCGACAGCTTCGTAGATATTTTGGTGAGGTTGTCACAACAAGAAACTTTACCAATTGCAACGTGACCCACAATGTATCAAGTCGTGCTCCCATCGGCAGCATGAGGTTGACACAAAAGGAAGCTTTAATAATTGCCGAGTGAACCGTCGATGGCCAGAAGGCAAACTTAACTCCACCCTGGTTGATTCTTAACATCACTTTGTTCTGTCTTCCTCCTCCTCTGCTTTTTAGAAAGAGAGAGAGAGAGAGAGAGAGAGATCAGAGCAACGATGGTGGACGTGCTTGGGAGGAGAGACAAGTAAGGATTTGTGAATTTACAGAGAATTGTTACGTTATTTTTGCAGATATAGTTACATACAAATACAATGAAATCGGCTTGCTTCAGAACTATTAAAATGGGGCTTTGAGTAATAAATGATAGTTGTAATTTGTAATGAAAAGGCATGTTCCACGAACCTTAAGTTTCTCTTAATGAAGTTGTGTATGTAGCTCAAAACCTTTGTAATCAGTAATTTCTAGGACTTTTTGAGCATCCGACAAATCTCCATCAAGCAATCCCTCTATTCCATACCCACAGGATAATTACCGGAGACACATAATTTTCTATTACATTATTTTGAAAATTCATTAGTTGCCACTCTTGGTACATTTTTTTATGACAATTGATTTTAGCGGCTTGGGTGTGCATGGCAACACTTTTAAAAGTCATTTTTGCTCTAGAAATGCTTCGGAGTAGAAATCCGTTTGGTTATGTAACTTCGAAACAGAAATTTCTTTTGCAAAAATTTTTACTTCTGAAATAAATTTCTAGTTCTCAAGTAAATTTCGAAGGAATTTCCATTTGCAATTACCACATCTCCTGGAACTAGTTTGAGAAGAATTAAAAAAAATTGCTTTTCAATTCAAGAAGTACTTTTCACTCACTCTTTTTTCGTTACGTTCTCATCTTCTTTTCGACCAAGCCCAACTCTGCCGACCTCTGCCGCCGCTTACCGCCGCCCGTGACCACCACCACCATTACCGACCACGGTTGGCCATCGTCCATTGGCGACCACCGTCCGCCGCCGCACATTGCCGCTCGTGACCACCACCATTCGCAACCTATCGCTATCTCGACTACGCCCACCGCCAATCTTTGCCGACGGCCGCCAAGCACCTACCACCGCCGGCCGCTGCTGTTGCTATAGTCTACCGCCGAGTCGCCTTCTCTAGTTGCTAGTAAACAAATAAATAATAGTTTTTTTTTATTTTCCAAAATGTAAATAATATTTTTAATAATAAAAATTTCGTTTTAAAAGAAATTTAAAAAATATAAAAATGAAGTAGAAAATTTTCAGCCATCGACAGTAATTTTTTATAGAATATTTTGTATTAATAATGTTTCGGAAGTACAAATTTTCAATCGTTACTAAATGAAATTTCTCTCGATCCGAAATCAACTTCTAAAGCAAAAGTAGAAAAATCAACTTCTACTTCTGAGTACAAGTAAAAAAATCAACTTCGATTGGAAGTTGATTTCGGAGTAGAAGTGTTGCCATGCACGCCCTTAACGTTCCAAACTTGGGAGCTATGCCCCCTTTCCTTTTCTTTTTCTTTTTTAACTCTTGGGAAGGTTTGGTGAATATTTTTTCTCTACTAGAACCTGTTAATTATCTAAATTTTAACCTTTATCTCACATCATATATGTTTTCTTTTTCATGTGAAAACAGAATAATGACGTTAGTCGTGGGTGGTTATGGGGCTGAAAAACTAGCTTTATTAAAGTTTATATTTAAATGATGATGTAATATTACAAAAAATTTACAAATAAGTATATTTGAAGTCCTAAAACTATCTCGAAAGTATAATTGAGTTCTAAAAGTTTTAAAAAGTGCAATCAAATTCTAAAACTTATCAAATTGATGCAATCAAATTATTCCGTTAACTCCGTTGAATTAAAACTCATGAAAAGTAAAGAGTGGCTTTTTAAAAATGTTTTCTGTCTCCTACATGGCATTGTCTTAATAAAACATGATATACAAGACTAAAACAACGTCATTTTGGCACTAAACCTAATTTTTATTAACCAAGATATTAATTAGATTAGATTAGAAAATAGGAAAACCACCAAAAACCTAAACTATGCCAACTATGACACATTTCCTAAACTTTTTTGTGACATAAAAACCCCAAACTTTCACTCATGTGACATTTACCAAACTTGTCCTCTCACATTTCCCCAAATTTTTGTTGTGAACAAAACCCCAACTTGTAAGCATATGCTATTTATCAAGTTTTGAGGTAAATGAGACAACAAATATAAGTTTATGATTTTTTATGTCACAAAAAATAGTTGGGGGTAAATATGTCATAGGTATAAATTTAGGGTTTTCGTGACATAAGAAAAGTTTGGGGAAATATGAGTAAAAGTTGGGGTTAAATAGTTTAGGGTTTTTGGTGGGTTTTTCTAGAAAATAAGAAAGGGACTTGTGATGACACTTTTTCTGAAGTTAGCCTTATATAGCTGGGAGAGGGCGGTTCCGGACCGCCGGTTGGTTCCACAAACATGTGGAACCGGAACCGCCCTTAGGGCGCGGTTCGCGGTTCGAACCGGACCCGCGCTTTTTTGTTTTTTTGTTTTAAATAAGCAAGGCCATTTGGCCTTGACGTTCCGGGCCGGTTCTGCTTTTCGGGCCCAAATGGCCATTCTAGCTGGGGCCATTGCAGACTTATTTCTTTGCAAGACGTTTTTAGGAGGAAAATAATTCAAATTTTCGATGAGAAAAGCAATCTGGCCAAAACTGGTGGTGGGGCACATTACCGCGGGACAAAAGTATCATTGCATTAAAGTGGGACTTTAGTATTATTGTCCAACTTTATTAAAGTTGATGCTTAAGGAGCTCGTGAAGTTACTGGGATTGGAGTTGCATTTGTCCGAATCGAAACTTGGGACTCCGGCTGCTGCTGATTTGCTGGAGGTGGAGCCATGCGTTATCTGAATCTAGATTCCGCAGATGTTGTGTAAAGATGATCAGATGACACGCTAAACAATAACAACTTGCAAATTTTGGTTAAAATTAGACTACACTGTTTTACCTAGATGAAGTATGAATACATCACAAAAATACAACTTAAAAAAGGTATAACTAGAATCAAATTATGTAGAGTTTGGGCGAACATTACTTGCATTGATGAAGTAATTTACAATATATACATAGGGTTTATGGCTAAAACAATACAATGACAATTATGCCCTTTAGTATAAATCCAATCTACCAATACTCCCCCTCAAGTTGGTGATTTGTAAACATGTCAATAACTTGTTCTTAAAATTACAAAATAAATCACGTGTAACCAGTTTTATGAACAAGTCCGTGAGTTGGGAGTGACCGAGAACATGAAGAGTGCAAAGTGCCATCCTGAATTTTTTAGCAAACCAAGTAACAATCAATCTCTATGTGTTTGGTACATTCGTAGAAGACAGGATTAGTGGTGATGTGGATGGTCGCTTTATTATCACAAAAAGGATCAGCGGTGGCGGTATTGACGTGCGAGATCCAAGAAAAGCATGTGAAGCCATGTGATTTCACATGCAGCAGACGCCATAGCACGGTATTCAGCTTATGTTGAGGAACGGGCAACAATGGTTTGTTTCTTAGAACACCATGAGATGGGACAAGAATCAAGAAACATGCAGCAACCAAAAGCAGATTGTCGGGATGTAGAACACGATGCCCAATCGAATACGTGTAACCATTAAGATGGAGAGTAGAATCGGATGGGAAGAACAAACCAGGTGTTGGGATCATGCTTGAGATACCGCATAATGCAAAGGTCGATATTCCAATGGTTTTCATTAGGAGAGTAAATTTGGACGAGTAACTATAAGATATAATAATCTACCAATAAGTCGTCTATGTGAACCTGGTTCCTTAAGAGCTGGGGAGGAATTCAAAAATTATATACTTGGTTCCATCGGAGTATCAATGGGTCGTCCTTCAAGAAGACCAACGTCGATAAAATATCAAGTGTGTTTTTCCTTTGTGACAAGAAAATCTCGGACTTCGAACGAGAAACTTCAATGCCTAAGAAGTATTTGAGAGTACCCAAGTCTTTAATGCGAAATTGTGTGTCAAGAAATCACTTGACAAGTTGAATCATAATTTCATCATCATCCGTGATAATCAAATCATCAACATAAACAAGGACAATGGTCAAGAGAGAGCCACAGACCAATGTAAGAAGTGAATAGTCCGCCTTGAACTATTGAAAACCAACATCAAGTAGTGTAGATGAGAATTTAGCAAACCATTGCCTTGAATCCCGTTTAAGGCCATAGAGTGATTTCTTAATACAACGAGACAAAATTTTCCCCCTTAGTATAAAAACCAAGCGAAAACCTCATGTATACCTCTTCGTCAAGATCATTATGTAGAAAAGCATTATTCACATTTAATTGGTAGAGAGGCGAATGAAAAATTGAAGCATGAGCTAATAAAGTGCGAACAATTACCATTTTAGCAACGAGCGCAAAGGTGTCATGGTAACAGTACCCTCTATTTAAGTATAACCCTTTGCAACGAGCCGAGCCTTGTAGCCATTAGAATTATTTTTGATTCGGTAAACCCATTCACAACCGATGTGGGATAACAACAATAACTTCAATAGCTCCTCTCATGTACAAGCCGGATTACAAATGACACGTGAAAATTGACTAATGGGAGATGGGTCCACATACTCGGAAAAAGAATAACACTAGCTCGATACCATGTAGAGTTTGGGCAAACTTTACTTGCATTGACGAAGTAATTTACAATATATCCATAAGGTTTAGGGTTAAAATAATACAATAACAATTATGCCCTTTAGCATAAACCTAATCTACCAATAAGTTATTCGTTAAATAGGATCGAATTTCTTTTTTCATTTATTTACTAATACACATATATTGCAGCTACTAACGTTCATTGTAGTGGTGCTAGTGATTAACGATCACATGAATCTCAGCATCTCCCATTTAGAACAACTTTAGAAGCCACGCCGATGTTTCAGCAAATGAAGCCTTACACGATACAATACGTGTAAGCATGGACAGCTTGCATGTATCAATAAAAGTACGAAGGAGCCAAGGTTGGTAGAACTCATGCAAAATATATATATTAGGAAGGTAAGAGCTACCAAGCTTTTGATGGAAGATAAACATAATATTGCCAAAGATCACGGGGCGCTCAATAACAAGTATTGGGATTTTATCAGATGTGAGGGGGAAGTTAAAGATTTATATACGATGATTGCCAGCCGGCCTTCATTTTAGTTTACAAAAATGGCGGTCTCTTCAGTCTCAACTTCTGTTTCCAATTTTCCTCGGCGTCGATCTGGTGGGCAAATGCAGTATACTCAAGATAAGAAGATGCAGAACATTTCATGACAATTTCGGTTGTGGTAAAGTCATTGACAATATATACCTCTTCAGATACAGTAAATCCTCCACCCCTCAACATCATCAGTCCTCCCCTCCACTTCTTAATTATGTTTTTTTGTGCAATATCACTTTAACTTTTAAGACATTTTTGGTTCGTGACGAAGTTATTGTAGAGAACTCTAGATACGTCAATAAGTCAATAGCCAAACCACTTATCACATGATTTTTACCAACCTTCTAAGGTCACTTGAGGAGTGATCCCCCACCGTACCTTGTCGAGCCCAAATTCAATGTCGTAATCTATACACATCATACCACACAAACAACTAGAAAAATTCAATAGTAGTCATTCATATTTTATGACAATTTATATTAGAATTACAAGAAATTTGTGTTCAATGATAGAAAAATTACAAAGAAACTTTTCAGAAAATAAAGAAAATCAGATACTTAAGGATGGGTATGTTAGACATATGCCCTAAAGCAACAATGTAATAGTTACATGTTAGACTGAATCTTTAAACGGTTCCAGGTCAATGGGTCATTGAGTGAATATTAATGATCTTGTTGAGACCGGTGTGTTCTTAGCTTCACCATTAAGTATTGGATACTTAAGGGAATGACAATGGAAATTAGACAAGTTCAACGAACCTAACACACATTGAACAATTAACAACATGAAAACTTTTAGCGTAGTCAATGTCTAATCGTGCATGCTTTGGTCTTGTGTAAATAATACTTAGATTTGAGGCACAGTGTTGACTTGTGGGTTGGATGGCTACGATTCACAAATGCGCTTATTGGCATTTCGTCGATCCGTCTCTGTACTTGATGGCCATAGTTCATGCACATGAGAAGTTATACGCATGCACCAAAGTGGAATCTGTCTCCTTGGCACATGCAAGGTATGATTTCCTTTGCGGTCTAATTGTAACACTTGCATTGAAATCCTCGAGCTGGAGTTGTAATTGAGAATGAAATGTTAATGTCTCATAGAAATGCATGTCGAAATAGATTTGTGCATATGATCGAATTGATGACTTGACAAATATTTCATAGTCTTTGTTCGATCGGGATATAGTAAGACAAAGGGATTGAATTATACTCGTAGCCAAAGCCGACGGGTTCATTATGTTCTCAAAGCACTACGTAGCCATGACATATTGCTGGATGTCACTCATGACTTGTCCGATCCGGAGATTGATCGGGACAATCAATTCTCTTAGTTGTGCACATCTTACTACTAGTTCGGTGGTGAACTTAGGGATGTCATACACCATAACCAATTCAAGATTATGTTGAAAGTGAAAGACGACATTGCAAATATGTTTGTAATCACGGCTATCGAATAGTTGAGCTGAAATTAAATTAAATAGGTTTTAATTTAATTCTTTTTTGGTCATGGACATACGTGTATATGATACACACGCACTCTTAATATATATATATATATATATTATATGTGTAATGTGTCAAGAATGCACACGTGTGGTCGCACTATCATGTTTTTATTAATTATATGTAGATGTGTGTGTATATATATAGTGTTACATGCACATATTGATGTGTATGCAACGGGCATGGTCAACACATGTTGTGCTGACCATGTGTTGTCTTTTCATTAAAAACAAATATATAGTTCAAGCACACGGTCAGCAATAGTTGCTGACCGTGTGCCACACTTACATGGTCAGCAACTGTTGATCGCGTGCTTGTTTTGCCCACGTTGCAAGACACGATCAGCAGCTGCTGATCGTGTGTAGTGCACGCAATGATCAACAAATTTGAACATTGGTAAAAACTGCATTTTTGTAAAAAATGCGCTTATCATCTTCGACGTGAGGATTGAGAGCAAGTGCGAGAGGTTTCAGAACAAGAAATTCTTTCTGCACTTATGTTCATGTGGTGACCAAAAAATCGAGTGTGTGGAGAGTTATACCCATGATATTGCTAGCATAATTGAAGTGGTGATCATCCACAAGTTCTTTATCTCGTTTGACATTGTGATTGGTGGTATGTCCGAACTAGAGGTCCGACATTTATGAGGCTCGAACAAAGAACATATGAACCAACTTGTTCCAAGCACGCCACAAGAGGTAATTCGTTTAATCCTATTTGTTAATATGATTTTTGATTGAAATGCACAGACAACACCTCTGGAGATACATGTATGGATTTTTATTTTCGCTGCATTTTATATGTTCTATTTATCTATACATGTTATGTGTATCCCAACAAGTGGTATCGAGCCAATGCTTAGGCGTTTTCGTGCATTTAATTGATTCTAGCTCGTGGTAATTTTTGCAATGCTATGGCCAATTTGTTTTAAAGAATTGTTCGTTCTTACATGGCCAATAGAAGTTGATTATTTTATATGATAAAATAATTAACTTAGCAAAATTGAGACTTAATTAATTTTGAATCGAATATTTGTAGTTAGTTTTATATTATGTACGAATTCTGCAAAAATGATTCTCTCGCTACGAATCTAGGGTCGAGAATGCTACTACCGCTTAGAATTACAGCACGTGAAATTTGTTTCAGCGGTGTTAATTTCTTGATGTGGCTTGCATTGCTCGACCATGAATTTGATTCAATGCACAATTTTTTGTGCCTTATCGAGCTTTAAATTATGAATTTGTTGCTCACATGGAAGGGTGGTGATCATAAAAAAATCAAAAATCAATGTGATTGATGTATGAATGAATGTATGATGATTATTTATATTTTTGGGGTTGTAATTATTAAATGGAGGCTGCGTCCTTCTTTTATTTTTCATGTAATATTTTATTTTTAGCGTAGTTTAGTATAGTTGATTATTCATGTAAATGCTACAACGATTACGAGAGGATGAACCATTAAGTCGGAGAGCTCATGGGCTCGGTTTCCAAAGAGTTCGAGGAACCAAGAAGAAGAGAAGAGCGGGTCTGCAATATTAAAATATTAATATGATTAAATGTGATCTTATTGGCACGAGACCCATTAAACCACAATTCCATGATCACTACGTAGATAGATGTTGTTGCATTTGGCGTCTATTTATTTATTATGTTTATGTGAGCATGTTAAATTGGTTAATGTGTAAAGTAAGACCTTTAATAATGCTTGAAACGTCTTTAAAATAATATTAAGTAGTAACGGGTTTTGGACTCGTGGCCTTCCAAATAGTCGTGGTTTGAACCTATATTATAGTGGTTGATTGACCGACTATGGATACATAAGGTTCAATTGTCATTCATAATAATGGACCACTCCATTAAGCATATGATGTTGTGGGGTTGAAACCGAATGATTTTCAATAACTATTAGATGAGGAGATCATTTGCATTTTCAATACTTGCATGAGATGATGAGTTAGGCTTAACTATGATCATGAAGTCAATAACCGTTAGGTGAGACTTTCATGGTCTAGAGACCGGGTTATGATTGGAACTTGTATATGATGCGTTGAATAAGTTGATTCACTCACTAAGTTTATAGAACACCAAAAACTATTAGATCGGGTAGACAATGAGTTGGTGGGACTCGATCCCCACTAGTAATCTTTACCCAACAAAGATTGCCATTTCCCATTTTAAGAAGTATGGAATCTGAATATAAATTTTAGTGGGAGGCTCCATTTCATTTAAAAGCCAAAATGAAATAGTGATTTGGAAAGACAACGATTAATAATTTATTTCCTATATTTCTTTGAAAATGGTGAACACAAACCCTCTTGCTTCGATACTTAACAATAATTGTTTGACTTGACCCAATTTCACCGACTAGATGAGGAATTTGAGAATTGTTCTCAATTAAGAAAAACTCGAGTATGTGCTCGATGAAAAAATGCCAACCTCTTTTCCTAAGGGGAGGACCCAAGAGAAACGCATCACTTTAAAAAGTGGCATGATGATGACTTCAAAGTTAGTTCATATATGCTTGCTTCATCGAATAATGAATTTCAAAAGAAGTATGAAGTAATGAAAGATGCTAGGTTGATCATATTGCACTTAAAGGAATTCTTTGACGAGAATAGTTGAACCTCTAGATATGAGATATCTAAGGCATTGTGCCGTATGAGGATGACTGAAGGATCATATGTTAATGATCATGTTTTGAAAAATCTTGCACATAGAAGAATTGGCTGGACTAAATCTTGCCATGGACAATGACTTAGCTATTGATTTAATCCTCCTATCTTTACCCAATTCCTTATATGGTTTTGTCAAAAACTTCCACATACATAAGATAGAGAAGACTCTTCTTGAGTTATATAGCATGCTAGTAGTTTATAAGAAGGAAATACACAACACGAGGCCAAATGTAGTATCTATGGCTAAGGCTTCTTCTTTAAAGATATGACTATTTTGAAGAAAAAGAAATAGAAGAAGCCTGTGAAAGTTCTTTGTGCAGCTAAAGCCTAAGGTTGTAAAGGGAAATGTCATTATTATGGTGTCATGGAATCCTGGAGACGGAACCGTAAGAAGTATCTCACGAGCTTAAAGGTCAAGCCCAAGAACCAACCTTGCTAAGTATGATGTCTATGCTTATTGAAACTAATCTAATGCTTAGTGCTTGAATCCAACTTATGGACTCTAGATTCTACCGCAACCTCACATATTTGTATGTCTTTATAGAATCTGGAAACAAGCTGGATGTTGGGGCGAAATGAGATTATCCCGCCATTTGCAAATGGAGCAAGAGTTGCAGCATTAGCTATAAGGAATTTTCGTTTATATTTGCCTTCTAGACATGTTTTGGTTTTGAAAAACTGTTTGCATTATGAGAATGTTGTTCGGAACATCATCTCTATACCTTGTTTGGGTAAAGAGAATTATGAATTTTCCTTTACTAACGATGTATGTTCTATTTTCATAATAGAAGATGTGTTGGTTTCGGTTTATTAACCAATAAAGTTTATACCATTATAGCATCTGGTAATGCGATTACCAATGCCAATAAGGAAAATAATCATGATGTAAATGCCGTAACCAATAAACACCCTAGAAATAGTCCAAATCCAAAGTATGTTTGGCATCTCTCGATTAGGTCATAATGGAGAAAACATAATCAACAAATTGAGTAATGATGGATATATTGATCCAACTAGTTTTGAACCATGCTCGACTTATGATGCATATCTTTTAGGAAAAACCAAAGCCCTTTGTAGGACATAGTGCGAGAGCTTCGATATATTGGGATTGATATATACAAATGTATGTGGACTAACTAATAAAACCGCTAGGGGTGGTTATTCTTACTTTATTACCTTTATCGACGATTATTCACAAGTATGTCTATTTGTACTTAATTAAGTATAAATCCGAGTCTTTTGAAAAGTTCGAGGAAGTTCAAGGAATTTAGATCTGAAATTGAGAACCAAACAGAAAGAGAATTAAGGCTCTTTGATCTAATCGAGGATGTGAATACCTAAGTACCGAATTCTTAGACTATCTTAAAGATAATGGCATTTTATCACAATGGACATATTTTGCAACTCCGTAACATAATGCCGCATTTGAAAGGAAAAATCGCACTTTAATAGACATGGTGCGATCTATGATGAGTTACATCGATTTGCGTGTATCCCTTTAGGGATGTGCCCTTGAAACAACCGCATATTTTACTGAATAAATTGCTATCCAAATCTGTTCCAACTACGCCTTATGAGATATGGCATAGTAGGAAACCAAGTCTTAATCATATCAAGATTTGGGGTTGTCCAAAGCATTCGTCAAGAAGTCGAGAATAGAGAAATTAGAGGCCGGGTCCGAACAAGTTCGGCTTCATTATATATCCAAAAGAGATACTTAGATATTATTTCTATTTTCACTTTGACCAAAGAGTTTCGATCAGCGGGCATACTTCTTTTCTGGAGAATTAGTTCATTCGGGAAAGTGGTGCTAAGCGAAAAATACTCTTACAAGAAAAAAAATAATGAACTACCAAATAACAAAGTTTAGATAACGATCTTTGATTCGGTGAGAGCTTCGATACACAGCTATAGAGTGCAAGAATGTCACATCCGCCTATTCGTTATAGATACTCGGTTGAAGTTATTGAGCCACTATTCATTGTGAATGATTTTGATTAGCTAAGTGATCCTAACACCTATGAGGAGGCGATGTCGGGCATCGATTCCGGTAAATGGCTAGAAGCCATGAAATCTCGAATGGATTCAACGTATCCTAACAATGTTTGGACTCTAATTGTTCTACCCGATGATATTGTACCAACCGGTTGTAAATGGATCTTCAAGAGGAAGGTGAACGCTGATGGTCAAGTTGGAACTTACAAACCATAGTTGGTGGCGAAATGATATAGTAAAAAAGAAGGGACCAATTACGACGAAACTTTCTCACCGATAGCCATACTAAAATCCATTCAAATTATGTTGGCTATAGCTGCGCATCTTGATTATGAGATATTCTAGATGGATGTCAAAACGTCTTTTCTAAATAGTTTCCTCGAGGATGACATTTATATGGAACAACCATGGGTTTTGAATCTAGTGGTGAAAGTCGGAAGGTGTGTAGTCTTAAGAGATCCATTTATGGACTCAAATGAACCTCCGGAAGTTGGAACATCCATTTTATTGAGGTAGTCAAATCATTTGACTTCATTAAAAATCCAGATGAGCCATGTATACGTAAGGGCAATGGGAGCGCAATTGCGTTTCTAATTCGTACGTCGATGATATACTTTTGATCGAGAATGATGTACCGATGATATCATCGATCAAACTATTCTTATCATAGAAATTCTCCATGAAAGATTTAGAAGAGGCAACCTATATTTTAGGTATCAAGATCTATAGAGATAGATCGAGAAGATTAATTGGCCTCTCTCGGTCTACGTATATAGATAGAGTGTTAACATTGTTTAACATGTAACGTTCTAAAAGAGGATTATTACCTTTTAGGCATGGAATCTGTCTTTCCAAGGAGATGTGTCCCAACACTCCCGAAGAAAGAGAGCACATGCGAAAGTATTTTACGTATCCGCTATTGTATGCATAATGTATGCTATGCTAAGTACGTAACCCGATATTACACATACTGTAAGTATTACTAGCGAGATATTAGTCTAATCCGGGGAAGAGCACCGAATAGTAGTAATGAATATCTTTAAGTACTTGTGAAGGATTAAGAATTTATTGTTGATATATGGAGAAGGAAAGTTTAAAGATGAAGCTTATAGTGATTCCGATTTTCAATCCGATCCGAATGACCATAAGTCTACATCTGGTTTTGTCTTCACATTCGGTGGCGGTGTAGTTAATTGGAAGAGTTCTAAATAAAGCACAACTGTTGATTCCATCATTGAGGCGGAGTATATAGTCGCTTTGAAGCGGTGAAGGAAACCTGCTTGGATGAAGAAGTTCATTTCGAACTTGGAGTAGTTCCTTCAATTGAGCGATCGATTACATTGTTTTGTGACAACAATGGGGCAATAGTTCAAGTTAAGGAACCAAGGTCTCACTAGAAGTCCAAGCACATTAAGAGACGCTTCCATCTCATCGGAGAAATAGTTGGGAGAGGTGATATCACCTTGTAGAAAATTACCTTGGGAAAAAACGTGGCGGATCCCTTTACTAAAGCTTTACCTCAATCTTCTTTTGAAAGACACCTTGACAAAATGTGTTTGAGGTACCAAACCAATTGGCTTTAGTGCAAGTGGGAGATTGTTAGAGATATACCCTGAAGCAACAATGTAATAGTTACATGTTAGGGATTGCGAGTTGCATTTCAATTTATTATTCAATTAATGGAAAATATATATTTATTCATTTGTCCAATTATTTATATACATGAATGAATTTCATAAGATCGATTATGATTGGACCTATTCTTGAGACTTCAAGAATATGTGTGACGGGTTCATAGTTAGATTGAATCTTTAAATTGTTCTTGATCGATAGGTCATAGAGTGGATATTAATGATCTTGTTAAGATTGATATGTTCTTAGCTTCACCTTTAATTATTAGATATTTAAGGGAATGACGAGTCACAAATCATTGGGTATTGTGATACCCAAGTTAGAACACAAGTGCTTGTACTAGACAAGTTCACTAAACATGATACGCATTAAACGATTAGCACTATGGAAGCTTTTAGCATAGTAGGAAATCAAGTCTTAATCATATCAAGATTAGGGTTGTCTAGCACATGTGGTGTTGACCATGAGTTTCCTTTTCATTAAAAAAGAAACACGGTCCGCAAAAATTCCCGACCATGTAACACACTCACATGGTCGGCAACCGCTATCGTGTGCTTGTTTTGCCCATGTTGCAAGACACGATCAAACTGTTGTTGATCATGTATAGTGAACGCAATGATCAACAAATATTGAACATTGGTAAAAACCACATTTTTGTAAAGAATGCGTTTATCATCTTTGACGTGAGGATCGAGATCAAGTGTGAGAGATACCGGAACAAAAAATTTTGCTTAAACTTATGTTCTTGTGGTAATCGAAAAATCGAGTGTGTGAAGAGTTTTATTCATGATATTGCTAGCACAATTGAAGTGGTGATCATCTGCAAGTTCTTTCTCTCAATCGACGTTGTGATTGGTGGTGTGTCTAAACTAAAGATTCGACGTTTGTGGGGCTCGAATAAAGAACATCCGAACCAACTTGTTTCGGGTACGCTACGAGAGGTAATTCATTTAACCCTCTTTGTTAATATGATTTTTGATTAAAATCATTATAACGCCTCTAGAGATACATGTATGGGTTTTTATTTCTACTGCGTTTTATATGTTTGATTTGTCTATGCATGTTACATGTGTCCCAACAAGGTAGACTTGAATCCTCGAAGCGTTGTGGCAAATTGCATTGCATTGCGGGTACATGAGATTTGATTGCACATTGACATTCCACGGTGCAAGTGAAGTTCAAATACAAAATTTTGTTGGAAGTTGATCAAACTGTTATTTTTTGCTTGACTTTAAAGACGTAGGTGAGGGAATATATTTTTTCGTCTTAATTTCATTAGGTTACGAGTCCTACTCATAGGAGAAGTGTACAAAAAATTTGAAAAGGAAATATACGAGTTAACAGGGAAAGAAATAACTATTTCTCCTAAGTGCTAATATAATACTTACACAATCAATGCTAATTTAACAGCTAGCCAATTAGACTGCTAGCATATATAGAAAATCAATCTAATTAGACTGCTAGCATATATAGAAAATCAATCTATCCGTTCAACACTCCCCTTCAAGCTAGCTTGAAGATATCCTCCATTGTTAGCTTGCTTATTAGGAAGGCTATCAACTTGTTTCTTATGTAACCCTTTGTCAGTATATCAGCAACCTACTCATTTGTTGGGATACATGGCATGCAAACCTATCCACTATCAAGCTTCTCTTTAATAAAATGCTTATTCACCTCTAGATGTTTTGTACGATAATGAAGAACTGGATTATGAGCAATTGAAATTACCGTTTTGTTGTCACAATAAATCTTCATTGGTGAGGAATCCAAAACCTTTAGTTCTTCTAGGATCCTTTTAATCCATATCACCTCTTACATACCGAGAGCTATAGATTGATATTCGGGTTTAGCGCTACTTCTTGCCATCACATTCTCGCATCTTGCTCCTCGAAGTAACAATATTGCCCTCAATAAATGTACAACAACCAAACGTAGGTCCGTTGTCTAAAATGCTTTCGGACCAATCATTTAATAAACATTTCTACTTGAACATCAAACCTTTACCGGATATCCCTTCAAGTATCCTTATAAAAGAATTCTTCATTTCTCAAATGATAACTATCATTATGATCATGGTTTTATACTACCTACTTTTGAAATTTTTTTAGTTGCTACTATTCTTCTTCTTTATAAATTTGGGAAGGATCGGAGAATATTTCTTCTACACTAGAAATTATTACCTATTTGAATTCTAACCTCAATCTCAAATTATATATTGATTTTACCATGTGAAAGAAAAATTAAGATGTCATCCAGGCGTTGTCATGAGATTGAAAAACTAGTTTCGTTAAAGTTTAGATTCATATGATGAGGCATGTGTTAGAGATATGCCTTAAAGCAACTATGTAATAGTTATACATTAGGAATTTCAGTTGTACTTTCAATTTCTAATTTGATTAATGGCAAAAACGTATTTATTCATTTGACCAATTATTTAAGTATATTTATAAATTCCATAAGATCAGTTGTGGCTGGATCTATTCTTGAGACATTGAGAATATGTGTGACGGGTTCACAATTAGATCGAATCTTTAAACTGTTCTCGATCGATGAATCATTGAATGGATATCAAGGATCCTATTGAGAGCTTGTGTTCTTAACTTTACCATTAAGTATTAAATACATAAGGGAATGACAAGTCATAAGTCATTGGGTATTACGATACACGAGTTAGAACACGGTACTTATACTAGACAAGTTCACCGAACGTGACACAAATTGAACGATTAGCGACATGGAAGCTAATAGCATGGTCGATGTCTCATTGTTTTTTTTTTTGAGTAAAGCAAGTATATATTGAACTTTTCAAGGCGCTAAGTATAAGGATGAAGCCGAACACAAAAACCTTGAACCCAATGAGACACTTGAGTGTGACCTATGAGGTACAAAGGTGTAGTGGCAACACAAAATACAAAAGAATGAACAAAGCACAAACAGCCCAAGGGCCAAGTAAAAGACCAACCTTAGCTACACCAAACCGGCCAAGCAATGGCCAAACAGACGGAGAAAACCTAGACGAAAGTCTAATCAAAACAGCCCAAGGCTAACAACAATAGTAAAACAAAAATAGATGCTAGAGAGTGTTCGGGTGATCTTCAAAAATAGCCTCGGAGATGCCCCAATTCCGTTGCACCCTCATATTGTGATGATTGTCTTCAATGTGATGGTTTGTAACCCCTTTTATCCTTAACCACTTTGAGAAGGTGTTTGATCAGCGCCGGCACAAAGAGAGGCTTATTTCTCGAAGAGGATATCATTCCTCACCGTCCAAATCAAGTGACATAAGGCACCCAGAGAAAACCGAGCTAATCGATGAGGAAAGGAGCATCCACCAAACTTGCGCATAGCCCACCGTATCATGTCTTGGCAAGGCCTATTTTTCCAAGATAAATTGCATTTGGTGGCCCAAAAAAGCGCTAATGTAGCAATAATAGGACAATTAAAGAACAAGTGATCAATGGAATCCGGTCTATTGTGATAAAAGGCACAAGTACCTTCCAAGATTCTACGATAGTTTAGAAGCATAACCTGTGTAGGTAGCCGGTTAAGCATGATGATCCAGAGGAGGAACCCGTGTCTAGGAGAGATAGCGTGATCCCCGCACAAATGGACACCAAACAGCCTGCTGCCCCTAAGGTCCGAGTGTCTCTCATGCCGAGAAAATCGTGAAGGTGCTTGAAGGATGCCTTTGCCACATCGTCGGTCTTCTCTATCATCAACGAAGGAAGGAGCAAGACCCGACCAGGCGTGAATGAAGCTAATATAGCCGAATGGCTCCATTCCACAGAGAAGAAGGACCGGACCGAAGTATCGCGTGGTATGCGTGAGATGTAGATATCCCAAGCGAGAACAACTTGTATAATGGTCCTCTAGGATGCCAATTATCAAACCAGAATGATATAGACCGACCGTTCCCAATCCTCCCCGGATAAAGCTTCGAAAGACATCGGAGCGGAGGTCTAGGATCTTCTTCCAAGACTAGGAACAAATAGTTGGTTTGTGACAACCCAAAAGTTCTTGCGCTTGAGGAAAGTCGAATGGACCCATTTGCTCCACTACAATTCCTTGTCCGTGAAAAGGAGCCATATATGTTTGAGCATCGCCGCCCTTTTACAATCTACTAGTCTCCGAATACCTAGGCCTCCTTCTTCCTTAGGGAGACATATGGTAGCCCAAGGGACTTTTGCCCCACCCACTTTCAAATCGGGACCCTTCTAGAGGAATTATCTTAAAATGAGCTCGATCTCGAGATAAAATGACATTGGCGAGTGAAGACACCAGCCCAATAAATATGTATAGCATGTAACACTCGACTTAATGAGTTCTAATCGACTCGCAAAGGATAGAAATCATTGGGACCAAGACCGGGCTCTAGCCGTAATAAACATAACAAGGGCATTACAATCAGCCTTGTTATATCTAAAGGGTAGGGTACCTAATTGGAATCCGAGGAGGCACAAAATGGGATCATGACTTGCGGGCGAGCCACCCGAGAGGAAGATTTCACTTTTATTAGCATTCGACCTTAGTCCGGACCATGAAGTGAACAAGTCAAGGCCTTCCTTCGAGAGAGTAATCGAGGGCATGTTCGCCTCGGCAAAGAGGAGGGCGTCATCGGCAAAACAAAGGTGGGATAATCGAGCCGGCTTACACCTCCAAAAGAACTTGAAACCCGAGAGATAAGTCCTAGCATTAAGAATGCCAAAGAAGACTTCCATCACCAAAGTAAATAGGTAAGGAGAAATGGGATCCCCTTGTTTGATACCTCTAGAGCTTGGAAAGAAACCATGACGCTCCCCATTTATAGCCACGAGAGAACCTTGATGATGAAACACACACCATAATAAGCTTAATGAAAGTGTCCAGAAAGCCAAAGGATTGCGGGACCGTCTCCAAAAAAACCCCAATCAACCGTATCGTATGCTTTTTGGAAATCCACTTTGATAGCACATTTGGGAAGATAGGGCTCATGATGAAAGCCAAATTCAATAGCTCTTGGGCTAACAAGATGTTGTCACCGATTCTCCGACCCTTAACAAAAAGCACTGAGGAGCGCTTATAATGGATGGAAAAACCATAGCCATCTGGTTGGCTAGAATATGAGTAATGCACTTGTAGATCGTGTTGCAACAAGCAATGGGACGAAAATCAGTCATAGCCGAAGCATTAGGAATTTTGGGTATTAGAGTAAGTATGGTGGTGTTGATCTTTCTAAGTAATGAGCCATTTTCAAAGAAATTCCTAATAGCCAAAATGACCGAGGGTCCAACAATCTCCTAGGACGCTTTAAAGAAATCAACATTAAAGCCTCGTCTAGGGCTTTACCTTGTGCAAGAGAGAACGTGGTATTTCGGATCTCCAAGTTCGTGACTTATCGAGAGAGCAATTGAATTTGATCATCATCCAAAGCCCGAGAAATAAATTCACGAACCATAGCGAGTGCCTGGCCGGTCGGTGATAGGGCTCCCATTGAGTAGAGCAGCAAAGTGATCCATAATGTGATCTCGAACTAGGTTCGGATCCAAGATAACATTGCCATCCGAACTAGTAACCGATAAGATCCTGTTGCGGAGATGTCTTTTGTTGACAAAGTGATGGAAATACTTAGTGTTCTGCTCCCCTTCTTTTAACCAACGAATCCTAGATTTCTACTTATAAAGAGGATTCTTCTTGGAGTCTAAGTTCGAAAAAATATGAAGTTGCTGCCTCTCCAAGTCCACAAGCATTGAGTTGCGGGGATCCAGTGAAGCGTATCCTAGGTAAGAGTGAGGGTCGACCTAGCCTAAGTAGTATGGGTAGAGATATCCGAAAAGGACTCCCGGTTTAGAAACCCGAGTCTTTGTTTGAGGAGTCTAAGCTTGCTGCAAAGCACAAACATAGGAGTACCCACAATGAAGTCTCCCACACTTGGCCAACAATTTCATTAAAAGATGGATGCCTCATCCAATAATTAAAAAACTTGAATGGCTTCCTGGTTGTAGACGGTGGCATAATTTTGATAACTATAGGAGAGTGGTCCAATACCCCAGGAGGTAGGAAAGAAGCCTCGAGTAAGAAAACACCGAATTCCAGTGATCATTAATAAGCACCCGGTTTATTTTCCTTTGTTTACGGGAAGCTCCGGAGGAAGTAGACCAAGTGAAGCAGTGGCTGATAGGTCTCAAATCATCAAGCCCCGCCCGCACAAGACACTCACCAAATTCATCAAAAGTAGGGATCTAAGCATTAGAGCTGCCAATTCTATCTCGATCGGTCCCAAATAGCATTAAAGTCTCCAAAGCAACCACCCAAGGTTCCTCTAAATACTCAACGCTAGAGAGAACAAGGTCAGCCCAAAGGAAACGACGAGAAACAATTGTGTATTCACTATATACCATTGAAAATAGGCACGACTTATTCAAGGCAAGTAACCAAAGTCGACAAAGAATAATCTGGGCTGACATAGAGATAACTTCTAGAGTAATTTCCATGGGGTCCCAACCAACCCAAGTACGGCCACGAGGAGAATGGATATAGTTGGAAGACCAATTCCAACTCGGTAATAAAGTAGAGGAAATATCCACAAAAAGAGATTAATTAACATTGGTCTCCAAGATACCAATGCAAGAAAAAAAGTTATATCTTACAAAAGAGCAAACTTCAGCTTGCTTAAGGGGGGTGAACTAGACCCCAAATATTCGAAACTCCGAAAAGCATATATACAAAGAAGGAAAGATGAGAGCACCACCACTTTTTCTTGCCCAGCTTTTTCTTAGACTTGGGATTTGCATCCTAAGAAGAGGAAGGGCTGTTATCCACATAAGGGGTGGTGGTCAACACAAGCATCGGTTGGGGCTGGATCAGTAACTTGTTGTGGAGTGGAGGATACCACAAACACCGTAGCTCTAGATCTAGTACAAGGGGGACGAGGAGGTAGGTTCCTCCTCAGCTTCGCTACCAATGTTGCTTGCAATATCTCCATCACTATCCAAGTCGAGGAGTCTACCAAGGTGGTCCAAGGAGAGCAAACAGTTTTAGGGAGCTGCTGTATCCCTGTTGCATCTAGGCCTTCGATGCCTTCCCGGGGCGGGAGAAGAGTCCACATTTGCCACCTGAGTGGTCGGGGAGCAGCCTTCGCTTTAGCGCCCTCATTCCTTCTCCTAACTTGTTGCCAATTCCCTTGAGGGTGAGAGATTGGAGCATTAGTGGTATCGGCATTCTTAGGAGCCATTGAATCCCCAAAGGTACTTCTACGGGAGCTATACATGGCTATCCAAGGGAGCCTTTTGTGTGACCATAAAGGCCACAAACTTCACAAGACAAATGCCTCCATTCATATTATATTTCAATTGAACAAGTATCTCCATCCCAAAGGATGTCAACCGAGTCAAATAACGGTTGAGTCGCCAAGATCTCAATGCAAGCCCGAGCATAGGAGATCCTTCTCGGTTGCTCCGTTTGTACATCAATATATAGCGACTTCCCGATCGCACTAGCTATAGCGCTAATGCCCGAAGCTAACCATAGTGCATAATGGATGGATTTCAACTTGACCCACATAGGAAGAGCATTATGCTGGCCTTTCTTTAGCTCTAATTTGGGGTGTCATTATTGGAGCATCATCGGCACTTTAAGAATCGTAATGGAACCCCTATCCATAACCCGACAACGGAAAGCTTCATTCGATATACGAAAGAAAAAGAAGCCGTTCTCATTCATCCTAACATCCACCACATGGCTTCCCTAAGCTTTCCTAATTGCTTCCTCGGTGAGCTTAAAAGGGAGTTTCCTTCCCACAAAGGAACCTACAAGGCATTCGATCCATAGAGGGTTAATATCCTCAACAATAGCGGGGTAATTTCCACAAGAGGTCTGCCATTAACATTCCTAGGCGGCACATGGGACATGTTGTATCCCTTCTCGGTCACTCTTGCAATCGTAGCCCAAGATGGGGGTTAAGGTTGCCGCATATTCGAGTCCTAACTCTACTTTTGCTATGGTGATTATTAACATGACCGCCGCTGATAGCCCGGCCATTCCCAGCATTAGAAGGTACCTTACGAGTACCGTCCCTCACCAAAGGAGAACGAGAAAGCCTCTTGGCTGGTCTTCCCTCTTTGCGGCTCCTATTACCAAGCATTTCCAATTGCCCGTTGGGGCGACATCATAGACATTTTAGTAGCAGTTACACTAGACTCCGCAGCCTAATCCCACAAGCCCATCTAGGTTCCTTAAAGAGGGGACTTTACTCCCAATAGCCTCATCAATAGCTTTCCCTTTAGAGAGAGGTGGCAAGGGTAGGGACACCTCTCCAATAGGGCGGAAGGCTCAATCGGTGCAGGAGATATTCAAACAACCTTTCACCGACCGGTCGACTTAGGACCAAGTGAACGAGAGAAGAAAGAAGTTCAAAACCAATCCCACCAAAAAATAGAGAGAGGCTTCACAACTATAGCGGTAGGTGCAACACCATTCGGACACACCCCAATAATAGACGAGTTAGTTAAAACCGAAAGGGTCAACCATACAAGGAAGGCCCCCCAAGGGGTCTTAGATCCAAATCAATTTGAGGGATTAGAAAGCAACACTAGGCGACCCCACCCACCAAAATGGAGCTCAAAACACCAAGCGAGATAACGTAATCGAAGAAGATAGAATTGCTGTATCCTAGCAAGAGTAGCATATCGTAGATAGGGTCTACAAATTACGGGGCTCAACGAAAGGAGATGTCGTTCGGAGGGATGAACGAGGGAGGGGAGGCGACCTTCTACTCTAAAAACCAGCCCAAACAAACGGGCAACAAAGGCTGGAATCAGCAAAACTTCGCCGGGTGAACACTAACCCAAGGAACCAACAGTGGAGCATTTGATCAAGCGCGTAAACAGACACACGCGTGGCTTAGGCACGAATGAAAAGTCGCTTTGGTCGATGTCTCATTATTCATGCTTCGATTTTGTGTAAATAATCCTTAGACATGATGCGTGATCGACTTGTGTGTTGGATGGCTGTGGTTCACAAGGATGCATATTGGGGGTTCATCGATCCTTCTCTCGTACTTGATGGTCATAGTTCATGCACATACGAAGTCACATCTATGCGCAAAATGGAATTTGTCTCCTTGTTACATGCAAGGTATGATGACTTATGCGATCTAATTATGACAATATATTGAAATTCTCCACCGGGATTGTAATCGAGAATGAAAAGTTCATGTCTCGTATAAATGCAAGTCGAGTTAGTTTTGCATATATGATCGAATTGGTGGCTTGACAAATATTCCAAGGCCTTTGTTCGATTGGAACATAGTAAGATAGAAGGATTGAATTATTGTAGCCAAAGCCGACAAGTTCATTTTGTTCTTAAAGAATTCACACTATTTGGATAGTCATGACATTTTGCTAGATGTCACTCATGGCTTGTAGGACCTAGAGATTGATCGGGATAATCAATTCTCTTAGAAGTACTAATGTGTTAGTGTATGTCTCTTTGCCAGCTCGGTGATGAACCTAGAGACGTCACACACCTTAATCAATACATGACGACGTTGAAAGGAAAAATCATATTGCAAATATGTTTGCAATTACATATACCGAATTAGTCTAACAATTAAATTAAGTAGGATTTAATTTAATTCTTATTTTTAATCATGGACATACATGCATATGATGCACACATGCTCTTAAAGTGGACACATATTGATATGTCTATAATTTACACAAATGATTGCACTATTATTTTTTTATTAAGTTATGTAGATGTTTTTTTTTACTCTATTTATTTTTGCGTTGCAAACACATATTGATGTGCGTGCAATGGGTATGGTCATCACAACATGTGCTGACCATACGGTTTTCTTTTCTTAAAAAAAAAAGGATATGCTTAGTGCACATTGTCGGGGACTGCTAACCGTGTGTCTTGTTGTGCATGATCAGTAGTTTCAGTGATCGTACACAACGTGCGATCAGCAAACATTACTAATCTCACGTAATAGTGTGAGTAGCAACTGTTGTCGATAGGGTGCATTTCTTGAGTTCATAAAAAGGGATTTTGACTCACTATTTTTTATAGTGTCTGACCAAAATACAAGAGAGTACAGAGAGTTGATTCCACAATATTGCTAGCACAATTGAAGTAGAGATTCTCACGAGTTCGTTCTTTCGTTCGACGTTGCGATTGATGGTGTATCTCGAACTAGAGATCCGATATTTGTGGGGCTTGTATCAAAGAACATCTCAACCTTTTCGTTTCAAGCACGCTTCGAGAGGTAATTCGTTTAACGTGATTTTCGATTGAAACACACGAACTACGCCTCGGGAGATTCATGTATGGGTTTATTTATTTCCTTTGCATTTATATTTTATTTGCCTATGCTTGTTACGTGTATCTCAATAGTCGTATCGAGCCAATCCTTAGGCGTTTT
Organism: Rhodamnia rubescens; assembly: GCA_021437795.1. NCBI lineage: Eukaryota > Viridiplantae > Streptophyta > Magnoliopsida > Myrtales > Myrtaceae > Rhodamnia > Rhodamnia rubescens. The sequence continues at coordinate 1,845,336 of JAILYA010000035.1, forward strand.
CGGACATTTAATTGATTTAGTTCTTAGTAATTTTTGTGATACTATGGCCAATTTATTTTAGAGAATTGTTTTCTTTTACGTGGCCAATAGAAGTTGATTATTTTATATGATAAATTAATCAACGTAGCAAAAATTGAGACTAAATCAATTTTGAATCGAAAATATGTTGTTATTTTTATATTACGTATGAATTCTCGCTAAAATGATTTGTGGCTATGAATCCAGGTGGCAACAATGCTATTGCCACTTAGACTTTCGCACGTGAAATTTGTTTCACCAAAGCATTAATTTCTTGACGTGGCTTGCATTGCTTGACCATGAATATGATTAAATGCAAAAATTTATTTGTGCCTTCCGAAGCTTTAAATTATGAATTTATTGCTCACGTGAAAGGGAGGTAATCATGAAAAAACCTAGATGTATAAATAAATGTACGTTGATTATTGGTATTTTTGGGATTGTAATTGTAAAATGGAGGCTGCGTCCTTCTTTTATTTTTCATGTAATTTTTTTTTATTTTTTACGTAGTCTTGTATAGTTTATTATTCTTGTAAATCCTACGACATTTACGAGAAGAGAAGCCATAAAGTCGGATAGCTCTATGGGCTTGATTTTTAAAGAATTCGAGAAACCAAGAAGAAGTGATGAGCGGATCTTCCCTATTAAAATATTAAAATGGTTAAATGTGGTCTCATTGGCTCGAGACCCATTAAACCATAATTCCATGATCATCACATAGGATAGATGTTTATGCATTTGACATTTGTTTATTTATTATGTTTATGTGAGCATGTTAAACCGGTTAATTTACAAAGTGAGGCATTTAATAATGACTGAAACCTCCTTAAAATAACATTAAGTCTAATGGGTTTCGAACTCATGGCCTTCCGTCGTTGTGGTTTGATCCTATATTATAGTGGCTGATTGACCGGCTATGGATACATAGAGGTCAATTGTCATTCATAATAATGGACCACTCCATTAAGCCTATAATGTTGTGAGGTTGAAATCGAACGATTTTCAATAAGCTGTTAAGTGAGGGAATCGTTTGCGTTTTCAATACTTACATAAGACGATGGGTTAGACTTAACTATGATCATGAAGTCAATAACTATTAGATGAGACTTTCATGGTCTAGAGGCCGAAGTTATGATTGGAACTTGCTTATGATGCATTGAATAAGTTGATTCACTCACTAAGTTTATAGAACACCAATAACTATTAGGTGTGGTGGACTATGAGCTCGTGGGGCTCCGATCCCCACTAGTAATCTTTACCCAACAAGGATTGTCGTTTCCCATTTTAACGAGTATGGGATCTCGCATATAAATTTAGCGGAGGCACTATTTCATTTAAAAGCCAAAAAGAAATAGTTATTTGGAAAGACAATGACTAACAATTTATTTTCCACGCAGATATTTATTACTTTGAAAATGGGGAACACAAACCCGCTCTCTTCGATACTTGACAAGAATTGTTTGATTGGACCCAATTTCACCAACTAGGTGAAGAATTTGAGAATTGTTCTCGATTCGGAAAAACTGCATCCTTTCTTGAGGGTGGGACCCAAAAGGAACACATCACTTATAATAAATGGCATGATGATGACTTAAAAGTTAGGTCATATATGCTTGCTTCAATAAACAATGAATTTCAAAAGAAGTATGAAGCAATGAAAAATGCTAAGTCGATTATATTGCACTTAAAGGAATTCTTTTGATGAGAATGGTCGAAACTCTAGATATAAGATATCTCGGTCATTATATCATATGAGGATGGTGAGGGATCATAGGTTAATAATCATGTCCCGAAAATGATCTAGCACATGGAAGAATTGGCTAGGTTGAATCTTGTCATGGACAACGACTTAGCTGTGGATTTGATCCTCCAATTTTTACTTGATTTCTTTCGTGGCTTTGTCCAAAAATTCCACATGCATAAGATGGAGAAAACGTTTGTTGAGTTACATAGCATGCTGATAGTTTATGAGAAGGAAATGTACAACATAAGGCCAAATGTAGTGGCTATGGTTAAGGCTTCTTCTTCAAAGGGTAAGACTATTTTGAAGAAAAAGAAATGGAGGAAGCCTATGAAAGCTACCGTGTAACCAAAGCCCAAGGTTGAAAAAGGGAAATGTCATTATTGTAGTGTCATGAGGCACCGAGGAAGAACCGCAAGAAGTACCTCGCGAGTTTAAAGGTCAAGCCAAAGAACCAACATTGCGAAGGTATGGTGTCTATGCTTATTGAAACTAATCTTAAGGTTAGTGCTGAATCCGACTTACGGATTACGGATTCCGCCGCAATCTCACATATTTGTATGTTTCTATAGAATCTAGAAATAAACACGATGATGGAACGAAATGAGATTGTCTCGACATTTGCAAATGGGGCAAGAGTTGCCGCATTAGCTATAGGGACTTTTCGTTTATGTTTGCTTTATGGACATGTTTTGATTTTAAATAATTATTTACATTATGAGAATACTGTTTCGGAACATCATCTCTATACCTCGTTTGGGTAAAGAGAATTACGAATTTTCTTTTGCTGATGATGTATGTTCTATTTATTATAATAGAATGTTTGTCGAGTTCTAGATTACTAACCAATAAGCTCTATACCATTACAATGTCCATAATGCGATTACTAATGTCAATAAGCAAAATAGTCATGATGTAAATGCCGTAACCAATAAACGCCCTAGAGATAGTCCATTTCCAAAGTATGTTTGGCATCTCCAATTAGGTCATATTGGAGAAAACAAGATTAACAAGTTAAGTAATGATGGGTATATCGATCCAATCTGTTTTGAATCATACTCGACTTGTGATGCATATCTTCTAGGAAAAATGACCAAAGTGCCTTTTGTAGGACGTAGTGAGCCGCCGACGCATCGAGATTGATACATACAGATGTATGTGGACCAATTAATGAAACTGCTAGGGGTGGTTATTCTTACTTCATTATCTTTATCGACGATCATTCGTGGTATGGCTACTTCTACTTAATGAAGTATATATATAAATCCTTTGAAAATTTCAAGGAATTTAAGTTTGAAATTGAGAAACAAACGAGAACGAATATTAAGGGTCTTCGATCCGATCGAGGAGATGAATACCTTAGTACTGAATTCTTAGACTAAGTTAAAGATAATGGTATTTTATCACAAGTGGACACCTCCCGCAACTCCGGAACATAATGGTGTATCCGAAAGGAGAAATTGCGCTTTATTGGATATGGTACAATCTATGATGAAATACATCGATTTGCTGGTATTCCTATGGGGATATGCCCTTGAGACGGTTGTATATTTACTTAACAGAGTGCCATCCAAATCTGTTCCAACAACACGTTACGAGATATGGCATAATGGAAAAAAAAGTCTTAATCATATCAAGATTTGGGGTTGTCTATCTTTCGTCAAGAAGTCGAGAATAGAGAAATTGGAGGCCGTGTCCGAACAAGGTCTTTTCATTGGATATCCAAAAGAGACACTTAGATATTATTTCTATTTTCACTTTGACCAAAGAGTTTCGGTCGGAAGGCATGCTTCTTTTCTGGAGAATTAGTTCGTCCAAGAAGATGGTGTTGGGAGAAAAATAGTCTTACAACAAGAAAATAATGAAGTACCAAATAACCAAGTTTAGACACCAATCTCTAATTCGGTGGGAGCATCTAATACACAACTTCTTAGGAGGAGTACGAGAACGTCTCGTCCGCCTATTCGTTATAGACACTCGATTGAAGATATTGAGCCACTATTCATTATGAATGATAGTAATCAACCGAGTGATCCTAGCACCTATGAGGAGGCGATGTCCGACATCTATTCTAGTAAATGGATAGAAGCCATGAAATCCGAAATGGATTCAATGTATTCCAATAATGTTTGGACTCTAGTTGATCGCCTGATGGTATTGTATCAATTGGCTATAAATCGACCTTCAAGAGGAAGATGAAGGCTGATAATCAAGTTGGAACTTATAAAGCACGGTTGGTGGAGAAAGGATATCGTCAAAAAGAAGGGATTTATTATGACCAAACTTTCTCACCTATAGCCATGCTGAAATCCATTCGGATTATATTGGCTATAATTGCGCACCTTGATTTTGAGATATTCTAGATGGATGTCAAAATGGCTTTTCTAAATAGTTTTCTCGAGAAGGGCATTTATATGGAATAACCATGAGATTTTGAGTCTAGTGGTGAAATTCGGAAGGTGTGTAGGCTTAAGAGATCTATTTATGGACACAAACAAGCCTCCAAAAGTTGGAACATCCGTTTCGATGAGATAGTCAAATCATTTGGCTTCATCAAGAACCCGAGATGAACCTTGTGTATACAAGAAGGTTAGTGGGAGCGCATTTGCATTTCTAGTTCTTTATGTCAATGATATGCTTTTGATTGGAAATGATGTACCGATGATATCATCGATCAAACTATTCTTGTCACGAAATTCTTCATGAAAGATTTAGGAGAGGCAACCTATATTTTAGGTATCAAGATCTATAGAGATAGATCAAGAAGATTAATTGGCCTCACTTAGTTTACGTACATAGATAAAGTGTCAACACGGTTTAACATGCAATGTTCTAAAAGAAGATTATTTCCTTTTAGGCATGGAATCCATCTTTCCAAGGAGATATGTCCCAACACTCCCGAAGAAAGAGAGCGGATGTTAAATATACCTTACGAATCCACAATTGGAAGCATAATGTATGCAATGCCATGTACGCGACCTGATATTGCACATGCTGTAAGTATTACTAGTATATATCGGTTGAGCCAAGGGAAAAGCACTAGATAGTAGTCAAGAATATCCTCAAGTACTTGCGAAAGACTAATGACTTATTCTTGATATTTGGAGAAGGAGGGTTTGAAGTTGAAGCTTATACCGATTTCGATTTCCAATCGGATCCGAATGACTATAAGTCTATATCTGGATTTGTCTTCACACTCAATGGTAGTGTAGTTAGTTGGAAGAGTTTCAAACAGAGCATAAATGTCAATTCCACCACCGAGGCAAAGTATGTAGCCATTTACGAAGTAGCAAAGGAAGCCGTTTGGATGAAGAAATTCATTTATGAACTTGGAGTAGTTCCTTCCATTGAGCAGCCGATTACATTGTTTTGTAACAACAATTACGCAATAGCTCAAGCTAAGGGACTAAGGTGACACCGGAAGTCCAAGCATATTGACAGACGCATCCATCTCATTAGAGAAATAGCCGAGAGAGATGATATTGCCTTGCGAGAAAATTGCCTCCGCCGAAAACGTGGCAGATCCCTTTACCAAAGGCCTTACCTCGTCTTCTTTTGAAAGACACCTTAATAAAATGGATTTGAGGAACCAAACTAGTTGGTTTTAGTGCAAGTGGGAGATTGTTAGAGATATGCCCCAAAGCATTTATGTAATAGCTATATATTATGAATTTTAGTTGTACTTTCAATTTCTTTTTTTATTAATGGCAAAGACGTATTCATTCATTTGTCCATTATTTAAGTATATGAATAAATCTCATAATATCGGTTATGGCTTGGCGTATTCTTGAGACGTTGAGAATATGTATAATGGGTTCACATGCTGTGCTGACTATACGTTTTTCTTTTCTTAAAAAAAAGGATATACTTGGTGCACACGGCCAGCAATAGCTAACCGTGTGTCTTGTTGTGCACGATCAGCAGTTTCTGCTGATCGTGTACAACGTACGATCAGCAATCGTTGCTGATCGCACTTTATAGTAGGATTAGCAATGGTTGCTGATAGGATGCACTTCTTGAGTTCGTAAAAAGGGATTTTGACTCACCATTTTTGATAGTATCATGAGCAAAATACAAGACAGTACAGAGAGTTGATTCCACAATATTGCTAGCACAATTGAAGTGGTGATTGTCGCGAGTTCATTCTTTCGCTCGACGTTGCAATTGGTGGTGTGCATGAACTAGAGGTCCAACATTTATGGGGCTCGTATCAAAGAACATTTGAACATTTTCGTTTCAAGCATGCTTCGAGAGGTAATTCATTTAACCCTCTTCGTTTAACATTATTTCAATTGAAACGCACGAACTACGCCTCCGAAGGTACAAGTATGGGTTTATTTATTTCCATTGCATTTATGTTTTATTTGCCTATGCTTGTTACGTGTATCCCAACAACATGATTACTAAAACCTTATTTGTGTTGTTGCCCTGTCCTCTAGATTGACTTACATACATGTGAATATTCATCATTCACTAGAGTTTGATCCATCGTTTTGTTAACGCAACCAAATAACTCATTTTCTAGGAGTGAGATTCTCTTCAACAGAAGGTCCTGTAAAAATCTACAATTCTAAAAAATACATGTGCACTCAAAAATTTTCACAAGATTTCAAAGGTAAAAATAACCAATTGAATTCCTTAATTGTGTAAAGGAAAGCGAATCAAGTTTTTGGGATATATTCTCAATTATTCGACTTGACTCGATCTCAATTAATGAGGGAGACAATCTTTTATGTAGTATTGCAATTATTGATCATGAAGATTTTGAGTTATACCTTACTTCGACAACACGAACATAAGTCTATGAAAAGCCACGTATAAGTCTACATAAGTCCTTGACCAAAAAGAGAAAGTCTATAAGTCACTAAAGCATGGAAGGAACAATCAAAATTGGGCCTTCGGAACAAAAGAAAAGCTAAAAACACAAAGAAAAAAAATGCAAAAAAGAGGTTTTTTCCCAGAAAAATGATCATGTATCTATGTCACTCAAAATGTGAGTTGCAATATCTTCATCTTGACATGAATTTTCACTATTTGAACTAAGATAGGGACAATAAATTACACTAGCAGCTGTGGAGTGAAGTTGGACTAAGTTACACCTTCATTTATTAGCTCAAGTTTTCACGTAATTGACAGTGAAATTATAAATGATATTGTATTTTAGTCATTCACTCTCAATTTCAACTCACCTAATTCTATGTTGTGTGGTATTCTATGTTTTCATTGCTCAAAGTGTACTCATTATCATTGGGTTCATCACAACAAAAAAGGAATTAATCTTAGGCATATTGAGAGTAACAAAGGTTCAAATCAAAGCCAATCTTTACGAATGTTAGAATTCGGCTCACCAACCACAACAAATTAAAGCAACAAAGAGAGAAAAGAAAATCGAGATACAAAATTTTATCTTAATTCACCCTTATACTATGGCTATATCCAACGAGAGGATTTCACTATAATTAACACCTCACACCTCTCGTTATATCACTCAATTACAAGTGAAAAAACGTATATATAATAATAACTATTCAAGGGTCCAATCCCAAATTACCAATGAAAAAATAGGCTGAACTATAAAAATCCTCCGACATCTCCGGGACAATGCCCCCACAACTCCCACCGTGACGCCCCCCCCCAAACTCCCTCCCGCTCATCGGGGAGCAAGACGCTTGCATTTTTTTGTAGATAGAAAGTATGAACTACACCCCCAACAATAAAGTTTCACCTAAAGAATCAAGTAGGTGGTTGGTCGAGTGATTCAAGACTTGATTGCAAGTCGAAGTTGCAGATTTGTTTTTTAAGGTTGTAGATTTGATTATCGTCGACGCTTGATTTTTAATCGGTTTATTTTTAGAAAATTCATAAAAACATTCATAAAAAATCAAAACATTACAAAATCAATTTTGAAAACCTTGGCCATGCTTAAGGAACCATTTTTGAAGGAATTTTTTTAGTTTTTTTAATATTTTCTAAAAATAGAAAAATGATTAGAAAATCAATAAAAATTTCACTATAATTAGCACATCATACCTCTCGTTATATCACTCAATTACATGTGAAAAAGCGTATATATAATAATAACTATTCAAGGGTCCAATCCCAAATTACCAATGAAAAAATAGGATGAACTATAAAAATCTTTTGGCATCTTCGGGATCTTGCTCCCGCAACTCCCACCGTCACATGCCCCCCGCCCCCCACCCGAACTCCCTCCCGCTCATCTGGGAGCAAAACACTTGTATTTTTTTGTCGATAGAAAGTATGAACTACACCCCCAACAATAAAGTTTCACCTAAAGAATCAACTAGGTGGTTCGTCGAGTGATGCAAGACTTGATTGCAAGTCGAAGTTGCAGATTTTTCTTTTTTAAGGTTGTAGATTTGATTATCGTCGACGCCCGATTTTTAATTAGTTTATTTTTAGAAAATTCATAAAAATATTCATAAAAAATAAAAAAATTACAAAATCAATTTTGAGAACCTTGGCCATGCTTAAGGAACCATTTTTGAAGAAATTTTTTTTTTTTTATTTTTTAATATTTTCTAAAATAGAAAATGATTATAAAATCGATAAAATAGTATTTGATGCCAAAAAATAAAAAATAGTCAATATTTTTATTTTCATTTTATTTTCATTTTAGCTTATTAAAATTTGAAAATTTAATTCGAAACTATGGCTACTTATTGAACATAATTTCAATTAGCTTGAAAATATCTTTTAAGTCTTGAATTTTTTTTCGATTTTAAGTTGTACATTTTTCTCAAGTCTGTTATATTCATTTTCACCCAAAAATTTCATAATTGCACAATTTCATGAATTAGACCTAAATGCATAACAATCTTATTAGTCCTGATCTTGTCTAAAGAAATTAATTAAAATCTGGATAGATGACAAAATAGGATCACTATCCTATAGTTTTTGACCTTCTAAATCGATTGGTAGGGTTGATTAGGTCTGATTATGTCATTTGAATTTGCCAATTCTTATTCTTGGGCCGAATTGCAAATTTGGGGTTTTTGTATAATTCGTCATATGTTTTTGGGAGAAATCATATTTTTAAGTAGAATTCATGCCCCTAAGTCTAATTCTTTGGTTTAATTTGAAAATATATGAAGTCTAGGGGGTCACTTTATGTCAATCGGGTTGCCGCTGGTCGATTTAGATCCGACCTAGTGATCCGGCCCGATCATCTTCTTCTTCCCCAACAGCTCCCGCGCAAATTCTAACATATTTACAAGCTGGACTTTGACATCCAAATTGAGGGACCAATTAGCCATGATCGGAGGAGCTGGTGGAGGAATTTTGTTCACCGAGTCACTCCGCATCAATCAAGCCCGGCCTTGCCACGTGCGACCACGGAGTTGCGCCGGTGAGCTCGGTTAATGTCGCAAAGGTTCAAAAGTCAATCTCGAGAACAAATGAGCTCAATTTTAAGGCAATTCGCACTCGCTAGTGAACCAAACGGAGGTGGACAGAATCTTAAGCGACCCAATCACTTGTTTAGACCATTTCCTAGGTGAGATCACGTGCGAAACCAAGTCAACTCCCCCTCCCGTACTTGCGCAAAATTCAAATCACATAAAAGGGTCCTCACGTGTTTTGGATAGAGGAGGAAGTTCATTTAGCTCACACAGAGGGAGAGAGAGAGAGAGAGAGAGATAATTCTCTCTATGATTGCCATAGGTAAAGCTTCGAGCTCGAAGTTGTGGAAGTTCAGCCCAAGCAATCCAAGCCAAATCAAAGCTCCCAACCCATTCCAAGAGCTTCGTATCAACTCCAGGAAGCAATTGGACCAGCTCGCACCGCTCTGCGATCTTTAAAAAATGTGAGTTACAATCTCGAGCTTCTCACTGTGTATCAATTGTGGAGCTCGATTTTGACCTTCATTCTTGAAATTAATGTGTGCATTTTACTCTTAGAACTTCACTAAGCATGATCGCATCCCGTTTTCAATTTGATTTTGCATAACTTCCCCTAATCGAGCCTCCTATTAGTCGTGAATCTATCGCAACTTGGCTAGCCAAATCGGCAACCTAGAGCTTGATTAGGACCTTAGGTGAGTCTTCCGAACTTCACATGGTGTTATTCTCGTGAAGGAGTTGCATAGTTATATTCTAATGTAAAAGTTTGAACTGATATTGTTGTGTTCGTATAAGCTTCGTATATAATGTTCTAACGGATATTAATGGCTATATTTGAGATATGTTATTCGGATGTTGAAACGAATCGATCGGCACCACGGCGGTCCATTACTGTAAAGTCATCTCGAGGTAGATGAAGACTAGTGTGACATTCTGAATTTCAACCCACTTTCGAAGCTATGAATAAATGAAATGTCTCATTGAAGTATTTCAGTTGAATCTCACTCGGATTTGATCACTCTTGAGAAGACTAACTAAAAGGGAATGGCTAACTAGGAACATCAAGTACATTGACTCGATAACTTGATCTTGGATTAACCCTTTGGCCATAAGGATTATCAAGGGAATATTTTGGACCATTATAGGCCGATCCATGAGCGATGATGGAATGCTTCGCCAATAATATACGATTGGATTACGGGTGACTCCGTATAGCCATGTATGAGTTACAAACGTCCCTAAATCGAACTCGAACGATCGTGTCCTTCGGAACTAGTGATTGACCCTCGCAATTACATGACAACCAAGGTCACCATGGCTTGAGTAACTCTTAAACATGACATTAATCATGGGTCGATACGCGTAATTCCTAAAAGCCTCCTATTAGTTTGAGATACATTGAAGTTGCAATTGATCGATATTGACCATGAATTGGACTTCGAAATTGGACGTCGGACTTCCAAGGATTCCAATATTAATCTTTTGGACGTCGCCTCATCCCGAGCATGTGTATTTCACGGTTCACTCCAAAGTATACGAGAAAAGTGAAATTTAGACCGGAAATAGGAAATGACCTTTTTACCCTTAGAAAATGCTCTTTTATCTAGTTTAGTAAGAGGGCATTTTGGTCTTTTCCACCCCTTTAGTGGTCGAATTATTGGTGAGAGTTAGGTGTCCACTTGTGGAACCAAATGACTAGTTTACCCTTCTTGAGTTTTAAGAGAGAAAGTGGCTTGAATTATTGGTGGGCCCCACAAGTCTTATCTCACCAACCAAGGCACATCTAACTTAGTCAAATATCTCACCCAAAAATATCCCACACTTATCTTATCTCTTCATCCTCTTCATCTTCTTCATTGTTAGAAAACTTTCTCTCATTTCTCTCTCTCTCTCTCTTTTTTCTTGGTCGAATCACCCTCTCACCGCCGCCACCATCGTCAAACCATCTCCTCATGCCATCACCACCGCCGTGAGCCACCGTCGAAAGCCCCGGCCGTCGCCATTGAGCCACCCGACGCCATAGGGCCGCCGGGATCGAATTGTGGCCGAGAGGGAGCTGCCGGTACCCTGCTTGGACCTCGGTTTTGCAGCTCCTTGGCTTTGAGTTCTAGCCTATTTCGAGGTGAGTGAGCTTCTAAACCTTAATTAGGTTGTTAGGTTACTAAATGGGGTAGATTGAGGTGAATTTGGGTGAAATTTATGTTGATCGTGTTCTTGAAGGCCTTGAGCCGAAAATTGGATGCTAGAGTTGATCGTGTGGTCTTGATTCTTTGGTGTTATGACATGATAAGATTGTGTGGCTGAGATTGATTGAGTTCATGGTGTGATTAAATCGTGTGGTTCCGATTGATTGTTGCTTGGGTGCGAGTAAATCGTGTGGTTCCGATTGATTGTTGCTTTGATGCGATTAAATTGTGTGGTTCCGATTGATTGTTGCTTTGGTACAATTAAATCGTGTGGCTCCGATTGATTATTGCTTTAGTGAGATTTAATCATGTGGTCTTGATTGATCGATCGGGAAGATTAGTAAGATCATGCGGTCATGATTGATTAATCGCTAATTTTAGTAAGATCGTGAGGTCTTGATTGATTGATCGGGAAGATTAATAAGATCGTGTGGTCTCGAATGATTAATCGAGGAGATTAGTAAGATCGTGTGGTCTTGAAGGATTAATCGTGTGGTTTAGTAAGATCGTGTGGTCTTGATTGATTGATCGGGAAGATTAATAAGATCGTGTGGTCTCGAATGATTAATCGAGGAGATTAGTAAGATCGTATGGTCTTGAAGGATTAATCGAGTGATTTAGTAAGATCGTGTGGTCTTGATTGATTAATCAAGTGGATTAGTAAGATCGTGTGGTTTCGATTTGTCGATCGAGTGATTTGTTTTGATCGTATGGTCATTCGCATGAAAATTTGTGCATATGTCATCATACTATACCCCGAGGCGTTATTACGAGGGGCTTTGCAAGTCATCTTGAGGCGTTAAACACGAGATACTAATCGAAGCGTTATTACGGGGGTTGTACTAACCTCGAGGAGTTATTATGCGGGTTTGAAGTATTATACGGCTTGAGGCGTTATTACGCGGGTCTTGAAAGTGATTATACGGACTTGAGACGTTATTACGCGGGTCCGGAGCATTATTATGGCTTGAGGCATTATTACGCTGGTCTGCTCTTATATTATAACCTTGATAAAGCAATCGTGATTCGAGGAATGATATGTGTTCGATTAAATTGGTTATGTGACTTTACTTCTGGTTTTATGTTGGGTGCATTTAGATGAGTTTGTTGATTTCTATATATAAATGCATGCATAGGATGTATCCGGATGTACTATCACCCTAACCTAGGTTTAGGAACTTACTTGCTGAGATTTATTCTCACATCGTTGTAGGTTAACATTTTCGGACCACCGAGCCTTGAATATGCCTTTCATACATTTTGGTGTCCCGATGGATATGGACACATCCGTCGAGGAATTTTCAGTAGGCCAGGATAAGGTATATATTAGAAAGGGGAATACAATGTGGTTTGATGAAGGGAGTGAATATTGGAAGCCTCATCGCTATGAGTCTTAGTACTACCATTTTGGGGATATGACCATTGGACCTCTGAAGCCTTCGAAGATATCTAGAGACGGAATTCTTGAATGGTGCCACCTTGCTCCTGTGGAAGGTGATCCGGAGAACTCCGTAGTTGGGTCTAGGAACATCCCCGAGAAGTTCCCAACTGTTGAGGAAGATATGGAAGTTATAGAGGTCTCTACATCCGAGGACGACGAAGAGGAAGATTCCATGGAGAATGGCCTCAATAGCTCTTCCGAGTATGATCCCGCCGATGACGATGATGAGTCCGAGAGCAAGTGATACTAACTAGTAGTTATAAGAGAGGTTGGATTCATTTTTGGATATCCTCTTAGGATTGAGGTATGTTAGAGGGACCTAGAGGGTTATCTTTTGGTTTGGTCCTTTGTTCCCTTCGACCCTATCCGATATGTTGTATATTGACTCCCCGACCATGGTTGTTTGTAAGAAACTTCTTGTACTTATGTAATATAAAGTTTGTTGTTATCCCGAATCATCTTTAATAAATTGTATGGAGATTTTGTCGCGACCCTCTCTTCTTTCGCTTCCCTTCGGCGCGCAGATTGATGGAAGGGGTTGACGAGCCGCACTTCCAATCCAAGTTGGCGGTGGATCTTGGGGCCCGGGTCCCTCCCGAGACCCATTACTCGAATCGCAGCGTGAAAAAAAATTTAGAAATATCGAGAACGACTTTAGTATGGTCGAGTGACATGTGCGTAGTGTACATACATATGGAGTCTCCACCAATCAATTTTTGGAGGGTATGATCGGGAATCCTATCGAGCGATCGGGAGAAACCGTTCGATTCTACGAAAACTAGAGAAGTGGGTACGGGGACTTGGTTACGCCGAGATTTACATCGACCCTCTTTCGGTTATCGAAGTTGAGTGATTTTCTAAGCTAAGAATTCATGCGAGATGAAATTCAAGGTGAAGTAGGCTCTAATGATCTAAAGTTGTCATATAGACGGGAATTTTTATCCTACCAATCACAATTAGAAAATTAAATGCACAATCATAAGTAATCACAATCAAATCAATCAATCTAATGAGCATGGCATGTCTAGCAAGACCCTATCGGCTCAAAGAAAGATCTATTCGAGTTCGGAATGGTTCGGAAATTCCTTTTGGGGGCCAAGTGCCCGGAAGGGTAAAATGGTCATTTGGAAGGTTCGGGACCCAAAAACCACAAAATAGGGTTGGGCCGGATGAATCTGGACATTTCCCATTTTTTGTGATTTTTCAGAATTTTTGGAATGTTTTCTAATTTTTTGGATTTTTTATTTATTTTTTGAAAATCAATAATTTTTGGGATCTATGTAAATCGACCCTCGGAACTTCAAAATTTTTTGATCAAGACTATAAGAGTCCCAAATCGATCTAGACATTTTTAGAAATTTATTTTGGAAAATCTGGGAATTTTTATGAATTGTTTATGAATTGTTTATGAATTTTTTTGGACGGGGTCAACCCGGTCAACGCCTTGATCAACCCGACCACGACCCGACTCGCGACCCGCTCTTCCTAAACTACACCGTTTCCTATTTATGCTAATTTTTTTTTATTTTTTTAAAATATTTTTCTAATATCCGAAAATACGAAATTAAACGAACGGCCGCGATTAAACCTAGAAATGATCTTGACCGTTCGCTCACTCATGCCTACGTGTCCCTCGCCACACTCGATCGCATCTACCCCGTGTACAAAAACGACACCGCATCTCACGGGGACAAACGGTCGCGATTAAACCTGGACTCGATCCGGAGCCGTTCATTCTTATTAAACCTAAAACGATGACGCATCGACCTATACTCTAAATGACGCCGCATGCCCACTAGCTATTTTTTATTTTCCATCTATTAAACGAATTAAAAAAAAATACAAAAATCAAATCTAACGGCCTAGAATCAAACTAATCTATTTATCGCGACCGTCGGATCTAATCCGACTCAGCCTTATTCGCGCCAACGGCCGAGCCGACCGGACATTGAGAGGGACCTATCACGACTTGACACCTCATACTTTGACTCGTTGACCCTACCACCTCGGCTCGTCTTCTACCTCTCGACGACGACCGAACCAACGGCCGACGCTTCTCCGGCGAGATCTAACGGTGAGATCTCGCCGGAATGATGCGAAACCACTTCCAAACGACTCGACTCGATGTGCAGATCGACATATCCTAAAATCAAGCAATTTTATCGGGCGAATCACGAGCTATGAACTACGCACGATCGGCCATCGCCTAGTTCAAACATTCAGAATCAAGCCAAATCAAATCGATTCATTCATACACGAGCATCATAGGAAGTTCGGGAAGCTTACCTCGAGCTCCGATTGAGCTCGCAATGGCTAGAATCGCCCGGCCGACGTTCGATCGGGTCGCGACCGGGTTGGAGGCTCGACGCGTGATATTCGGGCGAAATCAATGCAAAATAGGAACGCAGATGTGCTTAGTGATGTTCTAGAAACAAAACACCTCAATAATATTCAAGAATTATGGCTGGAGAGGAGCTCCTCCATAGATGCACAATGAGAAAGTCAAGAGCTCGACTTACCGATTTAGGCGGTGTTTGGCGGTAAGGTTGGTGGCGATCGCTTCCTTGATCTTCAAGAGAGCTTTCGGAATCAACAGTAATGCCTGGATCAGCCTGGATTGTCCGGCCCAAGTGACCCATAGTTCAAGCTCCGCGAGCGGCAATGTTGATCGCGAAACTCTCTCTCTCTACCTTTTCTCTCTTTCTCTCTCTATTATGTTTCTCTAGCGAGCACGAATGAGCCTCCCCTTGCTTCACGAAGCTTCTCGGCCTTTTATACCAGTTTTGAAATTTGGCGCATCGGGGGAGGCCTTGGCGACTCCAATTTCGTGTTCTCGCACGTGCCATTAGGTCGTCGGACGGCGACGGAATCATTTGGGATTCCGTCCAGGTCCGTTAGGCCTTCCGTCGAACTCAAATGAGGGTAAATTTCACACGGTTTGAAGAATGTTGACTTTTTTAGGCCACCGCAGCTTTGATCGCTTCGCCGGAGGGTCCTCCGGTGACCATTGACCTCGAGGTCCGGTTCAATCGACGCGTATCAACCTCGAGGAACAAAACGCCCACGTTAATTGATTCAATTATCATTGATTGGCCTGCCAATTTGGTCGTCAAAATCAGTCTAAGTCTTGTTCATTCGCACGGGAGTTCGAGGAAGAAGACGACATCAGCTTGCGGATCGGTCGACCGGTCCAACCGGTGATTAGACCGGTCGAACCGGTTCGGACTTATAATTTTCAAAATTAATCAAATTTATAGGGAATGTTTGCAATTAATCCTCGAAATTGAACTTAGGGGCTCAAATACTATCTAGAAATGTAATTTTGCCCAAAATGTCTAATCAAATTCTATGAAAACTCGAAATTTTTCTAAAATTGTAAATTGAGGAAAAGTTCAATTGAGTGCCCAAATGATCAAATTGGATCCAATTACCCTTGCCAATCGATTCAAAGCATACGAAAACCTTGGGAGGTAGTCTAATTTTATTGTGAAAGTCCCTGGATTAAAAGTAATTTCAAAAATTGGAAATTCCGGAGACTAAATTGCAAAGATTTTGTGGATTTTTGCCCAATCCATGCAATTCGTACAATTGAGGGTGAAATTGATTAAATTGAAACCGTAGAGGATTGAAATTGAATGTCTTGACCCAAAATATGCCAAAGTTGCAAATAAAAAGACTCAAATTGTATTTTTTGGCAAATTCAACCCTTGGGGTTGTAAAGAATTATTTTTTGTTCAAAAATGGTCCCTTATGCTTGGCCAAGGCTTCTAAACTTGCGTTTTCAATTTTTTGACTTTTTATGGATTTTCTATGAATTTTTATAAAACTAAGAAAAAACTTGATAAAAAATTCAAATGTCAACAATTGCCCCTCTTTGAAAGTAATCTCGGTCAAAGGTTGCTTTCAAAGACAATGTGACACTTGAATCTTTAATCGACTCAACTAGGGAAAAATTTTAAGAAAAACGAGTGTTGACATTCAATCATCTTACCTTTGCCGTTGAAGTTCAAAATTTTATGGAGAAATCACTTCGGCTCATTCCTAATGTGGGAGAGAAATGAGGAGAGGGAGATATTTACCTCGTGGCTCACCTGTAAGTGGTCTAGAGATTGTTGGTCGGAGGTTGATATGACGAGTGTATAAGATTACCTCCGAATAGCTCGTGAGGTCCTTTTTAGGGAGTGACGCCCGTCCGACAGTAGTGTTTTTTTTTTTTTGCAGCGATTTGAAGGTAGAAAGAAGGGTTTACCCCGTAATAAGGGATTTACCTATTCAAAAGGAGATCGGCTATCCTGTAGAAAGGAATTCACCTTTTAAAAAGAGAATTGGCTATCCTGTAGAAAGGAATTCACCTATTAAAAAAGAATTGGCTATCCTGTAGGAAGGAATTCACCTATTAAAAGAGAATTGGCTATCCTATAGAAACGAATTCACCATTTAAAAGAGAATTGGCTATCATGTAGAAATTCACCTATTAAAAGAGAATTGGCTATCTTGTAGAAATGAGTTCACCGCTTAAAAGAGAATTGGCTATCCTGTAGAAAGGAATTCACCGTTTAAAAGAGAATTGGCTATCATGTAGAAAGGAATTCATCGTTTAAAAGAGAATTGGCTATCCTGTAGAAAGGAATTCACCTATTAAAAGAGAATTAGCTATCTTGTAGAAAGAAGTTCACCATTTAAAAGACTACCCTAATGTCTTCCTTCTAGAATCGACAAAAGTGGTAACAAGGATACTATTCCAAAGCCCTATGATTACTAGGAATCCTTCGAAAACTTAAACTAAACTTCGATTTAAAAGGAAAAAGGGTGTCATCTCGAGGACCAAGGATTACTATCATACCTACGTAAGCTCAAACCCGATTTTCAAATTTTAAAGGTTGAGAGTGCCATCGAGGACTTAGGATTACTAGAGAACCTACGAAGCTCAAACCCAATTTTCGGATTTTAAAAGTTGAGGGTGCCATTTGAGGACCTAGGATTACTAGAGAACCTACGAAACTAAAACCCGATTTTCGGATTTTCAAAGTTGAAGGTGCCATATGAGGACCTAGGATTACTAGAGAACCTACAAAAGCTCAAACCCGATTTTCAAATTTAAAAAGTTGAGTTCGAGGACCTGGGGAGACCGGAAAATCTGTAGAAAATGCAAGTTAGTCGGATCTTAAAAAATGTAGTTATTCGAGGGTTTAGAGACACCAAGAAACCCGAGAAAATCAACTAAATATCATTAGAACCGATTTTGGAGCAAAGCAGTGGGTTTAAGGCCCATGAATTATGGCAAAGAAAAGGTGATTCTAGGTTTCCGGGGAAAAACTTAGGAATCCCAATTAAAAGGTTTTCAACTTGTATTTGTAGGGAAAGCTGGTCCAAACACATTGTCGAATAGCATACATATTCAAATCTTCACTAGGGATGAATTTTGAATACCGCGATCCGGGCATTCTTCAAAAAGGTTGTTTTAAAAGATTTCAAAAGGATTTCCTTTATCCAAGAGGGCTTCTCACCATTTGGAAAGGTTTTACTCAAAACTCGAATATGCTCATAAAAGACCTAACCTTAAGGTTTCGGGATCACTCAAGATGCATATAATCGATTGATCGGAGAATGCATTTAAAAGGGATCGTAATTTAGGCCAAGTCAAAGGTTTATCAAAGGATATTCATTTTGAGGCTAAGAAAGGAATATTCATCAAGAATAACTTCTTCAAGTCTAAAAGTCAAGAACCCCTGAAGATATGATAAGACAGGATTGTACTTACCTCTTTAAGCGGTAGCTTCTGCGTGATCTCTCGCATCGCCCGAGACATCTCTTAGATCGGAAAAGTTTTCGAGATAGGTTGTATCTTGGCTTAAGGTAGGCTCTATGGGAAAGGCCATATTTTCAAAAGGAGGGGTGAATGTTGGTGATCACCTTGATATCCTTACCGAGTTGTTGTTTGCTTTGAGGAAGGTTCATGAACTTCTTTCTTCAGGTGACTTCGAGGATTTTCCTCTTTTTACTATGATTCTCAAACTTTTCTTTTCGTTTTCTCTCTTTTTTCTGCAAGAGGATTTCAAATGGGCCTCGGCCTTTGCTTTTACCAGGCACTTTGCTTTCTAGCCCTTTTGTCTCTTGTAATTTTCTCGAGTACACCGGCTCTTTTCGAGACCAGGATCGAAATTTCTCCAATTATACTTTTGACTTATTGCTTTGGTAATTCCTTTGTCTTGCCCAAGATAGGGAGGTGATCACCAACAATGATTTAGAAACGAAGATTAAATGCTCAAATTGGCTAATCAAAAGATAAAGTGTTTGGGGATATAGAAATAAAGTGCTTTTCTTCACTTCGAGGTGTTTCAAGCCTCCGTAAGAAATCACCTGAAGCTGTCGCAAAAATATTGATGCGAGTTAGCACAATAAAGTCTTACCTTGATCTTTTCTCCAAGGAATCAATCAACGAACCTCCAAATATGCCCTAGTGTGGGGTGGTTCTTGACGGGGGTTTTATTCAGAAAAATATCTCCCTTTTTGGTTCGAATGGTTGTCAATGGATATTAGTGTACATGGAAAATTTTGAAATGAAGATACCTTTCATCCTTTCAATCCATGTAATCACCGCGAATGATCCCTACTTCTAAAGATTAAGCTTTTTCTCTCTATCATATTCGCTCATCTCTCAAGTGTGTCATGGACGTGTTTGAGGATAAGGTTTGCCTATTTTCATTTGAAGGATCATTCTTTTGCAAAGGCTTTTAAAACATACCCTTTTGTAAAAGTCTCAAGGCGTTTTCATCAAAATTCACCATTTGTGGGAATTTTTAACACCAAAAATATACCCAAATGGTGTTTGTTGAATTTCACAAGGGTGCTTCTTTAAAAGGCCTTTCGGCTTTGTAGATCCAAAATATTTTTCTCGAGTGTCAAGCATGATAACATCTTTTAATGAAGATGAATATCTTTTTATAAAGGAAGAGAAACTTAAACATGTCTCCTTCAAACGCCGATTCCCATTTCCCGAATAAACAAAAGAAACCAATCAATTAAGGACATTCAAAATCTCAAATTAAAGTTGATTTCCCTATTTGATCAATCGTCTTGCAGGATTCTTCATGACTCGAGCCCTCCCGCAAAATACAAACACATGCAAATGCGAGATATGCAAATGACATGTAGGTGTAAAATTTTATGTGATTCGATTTGCTCATCAATCAATTCAAAGCTTGATTTTATTTCAAGGATAGTATTTCTTCATGGCATCTGCATTCACCGGACTTGCTAATTCTTCTCTATCGGTGTTTACAAAGATAAGAGCTCCCCTGGATAAAACTTTCTGGATTACGTAGGGGCCTTCATAGTTTGGTGTAAATTTGCCTCTCGGGTGTTGGGTATTTGGGAGTACCTTTCTTACAACTAGCATCCCCGCTTCAAAATTCCTAGGCTTGACCTTTTTGTTAAAAGCTTTGGCCACTTTCTTTCGATAGCTACGGCCATGGCAAATAGCCTTTAATCGTTTTTCATCAATCAAATTTAGCTGCTCATGCCTCTGCTGATTCCACTCATTCTCCGAGAGTTCGATCCGAGAAAGGATCCTTAAAGAGGGAATTTCAACTTCTATTGGTAGGACTACTTCCATACCATATACCAATGAGTAGGGAGTTGCCCCAATTGAAGTACAAATCGAAGTTCGATAGGCAATCTTTCGTGCCAATCTCGATATTTCTCAATGGTCTTGGTCAATATTTTCTTAATGTTCTTATTTGCCGCTTCCACGGCTCCATTCATTTGTGGGCGGTAAGGTGAGGAATTGAGGTGTTGTATCTTAAACTAATCCAATAGATGATCCACAACCTTGTTGTTCGAGGTTGGAGCCATAGTTTGTAATGATTGCTCGTGGAACTCCATATCTTGAGATAATATCTCGCTTAATAAATTTAGCCACACTTTTTTGCGGTGACGTTGGCATATGAGCTGGCGTTAATCCACTTGGTGAAGTAATCAATGGCTACCGGAATGAAACGATGACCATTGGAAGCCTTAAGGTTAATCGGGCCAATCATGTCAATCCCCCACATAAAGAACGACAAGGTTCGACATCCGATGCGATTCATTTGGTGGGGCTTTTATCCTATCTCCATACACCTGGCACTAATGATAAAACCTAACATGTTGATTGCAATCCGATTCAATAGTCATCCAAGAATATCCGAGCCTCATGATCTTCTTGGTGAGAAGATGACCATTCATGTGCGGCCCATATTCTTCTTCATGGATCTCTTTCATGATGAGATTTGCTTCTTTGGGGTTTACGCACCTCAAGCAAGACCGAATCAAAGGACCTCTTGTATAAGATTTGTCTAACGAGGAAAAACTTAGAAGACATCTTCTGATGTATTTCTTATCTTCTTGCTCGATCGTCTTGTGGGAATTCACCTTTCAATAGGTAATCCTTGATATCATGATACCATGGTTCTTCATTAGGTTCTCCTTCAATGACCATGAAATATGCTTGGTTGATTAAGGATGTCAATCCTCAATAGCTCTATCTCAAGGCCATCTTGTGCTTGCAACATAGCCGATAATGTGGCCGAGTATTAGCAACATGGTTATGAGTTCTTGGTAAGTACTCGAATATAATCTCATCAAAGTGCTTGGATCAATCCTTCGAGAAATTTGTGATAAGGGATAAGTTTGGGATCCTTTGTTTTCCACTCTCCCCGAGTTTGTAGGATGATGAGCATGGAATCCCCGTATACCGAAGTTTCTTTACTTTCAATGAAATCGCTAGTTGTATCCCAAGGATGCAAGCTTCATTTTCAAAGATGTTGGTGCATGGGAATACCAACTTGGCCAAGACGAGGTAATGTTGATCTTCGGAGGATATTAAGACTACCCCAGATGTCGATCCAATGAGATTTACAGCGCCATCAAAGTACATTGTCCATTTATCTTCGGATATGTTCAAGATTTGGCCTCCACCATTTTGCTCTGGAATGTCTTTAAGGGGATTTTCAGCCAACATGTCGGCGATTGCTCTTCCTTTGACGGATTTTTAGGACGAAGTTCGATGTCAAACTACGAAAGGAGCACTTGCCATTTGGCCATCTTTCCCAACAGAGCTGGTTTTTCTAGAAGATACTTGATAGGGTCATTTTCGGTGACCAATTGGATATGATAATGTAGGGTATCTTGCCTCAATCTATGGAGGACCCAAACCAATGCTACACAAGTGCTTTCCACTGGTGAGTACTTGGCTTCGACGCCGTGAACTTCTTACTCGGATAGTAAATGGCCCGTTCCTTTCAATCTTCGGGGTTAGTTTGGGCGAGTAACGCTCCCAAGGACTCATCATGAGCCGTCGGGTATAAGGTTAAAGGAGCGTTAGAGATATGAGGTACCAGTATTGGAGGTTGCACCAAATACTCCTTGATCTTCTCAAATGCTTGTTGACATTCGAATCCCACTTTACTTTCGCATCCTTTTTCGGGAGCTTGAAAAAGGGCTTTGCTATTTTTGACAATTGCGATATGAATCTAGATATGTAATTCAGCCTTCTAAGTAAACCTCTTACTTCTTTAACAGTAGAAGGAGTCCCTATCTCCCACACGGCTTTGATTTTGGAAGGGTCAATCTTGATGCCACGATCGCTACGATAAATCCAAGCAGCTTTCCGGATCGGCACCGAATACGCATTTTGCGGGATTTAGCTTGAGTTTGTATTTCCTCGATCAATCAAATAACTTTCTTAGTACTTGAACGTGATCTTCTCCGGGCTTGGATTTGACGATCATATCATCCACGAGACCTCCACTTCTTTGTATATCATATCATGGAACAAAGTCACCATGGCTCTTTGGTAGGTAGCCCCTGCATTTTTTAATTCAAAGGGCATGACTTTATAGCGGGAAAATCCCCCACTAGGTGACGAACGAGGTCTTGATCTTGTCTTCTTCTCTTAGCATGATTTGATTATATCCCGAGAAGCCATCCATGAAGGAGAATAGTTCAAAGCCCACGATGCTATCGACAAGCACGTCAATATGTAGTAAGGGGAAATCGTCCTTAGGGACTAGCTTTGTTCGGATCTCGATAGTCCATGCATATTCGGATCCTCCCATCCTTCTTCTTAATCGATACAATGTTAGCGACCCAATCAGCATATGGGACGGCTTCGATGAACCCACCTTGAGAAGCTTCATCACTTCTTCTTTGATCTTATCGACAATTCGGGGTTCATTCTTTGTGTGGTTGGTTAACTGGTTTGCATGCGGGATTTGTGGGCAAAGCATGTTCCACTATATCTCCGTCCCAATCCGGGCATGTCAAGCATATGACCGGGCAAAAATATCCCGATATTCTTTAAGCAATGCCGTCATTCTCAAAGCGTCGTTGTAGATAAATGTCATCCTATTTTCACCTCTTTAACACAAATTGAATCTCCCGGATTGATAACAATAGGTTCTTCGAAACAAGAGGCTTAGATCCTTCAAAACTATCCCATTCTCCCTTGATATCGCTCAAATCTATTTCTTCTTCGTCAATCTCATATGAGTAGTCATCGAGCCGATCTCGAGTCACATATTAACCTGTTATGTATGGGAGGGATGATATGCTTGAAATGCATCAAGGATGGTTAGTGTACCACAATGATGATATTACGGAATGCATGGTTTATTTTGATAAAAATGTTTTCGAATTCGTTTTTGGAAGAAAAAGAGAAGAGAACTATTCCTTAATCTTTCGAACATCCTGGTTCTCAATAGCCATTTTGAAAACCAAGAATCATATGGCGGATCGGGCCTCAAGTTTCATGGTCGGGGCAATTGTCATCATCGAACCAATCCGTTGCTCCATATGTCCTTAATAAGACTAGAGTTGATTTTCATTGATAGATGCAACTAATGGCAATACAATACTACACTTCTTGAATCACGAAATGAGACCCAAGGGTACTTTAAAAGAAGAAACATCGAAAGCTTTAGCTGTAGGAAACAAATGCACTAATCGAAATGCAGTGAAAGAGAAAGTTCGGAAAGAGCATTTTACTCGGGGGTGGGAAAGTCGTCGTCGAGCCATTCAATGATCACATTCACCCGATTGTCCATAAATGGGTTGAATAAATCTGGCTCGTACTATCATAAATATCTTCATCCTCAAGCCATTTACCTCCTTTGGAGAATACTTCATATAAGAGATTTTCAAACATCTTCCCTTTAACTTTCCATACATTGGTGCCAATGAAGCGATTATCCCAAAGTATCTACAACGTCTTTGGTTTCCATAAGACTTGTTTCGACTTCGGCCTCAACTCGCATCATGTCCCGTCATTCCCTTGTATCCCGGACCATCCTTCCGATCATTTGAATTGAGACTTAAGGGATTAAGAATTCCTTGGCCATACTTCTCCAATCCAGTGCTAAGAATGAAACCATTTGTAAGAAGTACCTTCCCGGCCATAGTTGCAGGTTTTGATAGCTCCGGAGTGGCTATCTTTGCATCGAGATGGTACGTGCATGATGGATATGACGTCAAAGGTATGTTAGCTAAGCTTATCCTCCTTTAGGGACTCGATGTAGGGAACTACTCCTTTCAAGGAAGTGCAATGTCCCGTTTTTCCATGGATAGTAACTAGACGGCCCTGGACCACAAACTTAATCTTCGATGTAGAGAAGAAGGTATCGCTCCCGATACATGGATCCATGGTCTTCCCAATAGCATAGTGAAAGCACTAGAGATATGCAGCACTTGGAATGGTATGGAGAAAGTTATCGGCCCAATAGAGACATCCAGTTCAATCTCGCCTACCACATTCTTAGAAACTCCGTCGAATGAATGAATAGTCGCCTTGGACGTCTTGACGAAGTCCTCATTTACCCCTAAGCTTTTCGGAGTGCTTAGAGGATACAGATTAAAAGCCGAGCCATTATCAATTAAAACATGAGGCACCTCTTTTCCATGGCACCTTACGGCGATGTAGAGAGCCTTGTTGTGAATGCACCATTTCCTCGGGAAATTCTCATCCGAGAAGGAAATCTAATCTTTCAATAAAATGGCCCCCATGAAATCTCCCAACTGGACTTCATTGGTGGTCTTGGGAACGCGTACTTCATTCAGCACCTTTAGCAAAGCGTTCTTATACTTCTCTCGAATTCTTAAAGAGGTCATGCAAAGAGATTTGTGCTTGGCATTTTCTAGAGTTGGTCGACGACTTCATACTTACTAGTTCTCGGCACAGATTGGAGCTTTTCGACTTCTTCCGACATTGGCGCTTTCCTTTCGGTGCTCCACCTCCCTTTGAGCATAACATCTTCTAGATCTCATCACGGCGTCAATTTCATCGGTCCCATAATTTCAATGTACCGCCTTCGAGTTATATTCCTCTACGGGTGGAAGTTTAATTTTCACTAGTCGATTCTCGTCATCTTGACCTTTTGAGGTTTTCGCCACTTCTCCACGGATAATTCCAAAGTGTCGACGGCTTTTCGAATTGAAGGCATCCTAGTTATCCACCCTATTCAGGTCAATCACAAAACGGATCGGGACATCCACCATCCCAATCATTTCATCCTCATGAATGCTTTCACGATTATGTCCATGACGGGGCATTGCATTAGTAGGGTTTCCTTCATCAAAGCGCCTTTGTCTTTCCCTCTTGACCCTCATGATTATGCCTTCAATTCTCATGCCAACATCCACCATGTGTTGGAAGGAGGAATATGTATATGCGTACATTCGGTCGAAATATTCTCGCCGGTAATGACTTGAGCACAAATTCCAACATTTCCCTTTTCGATAGCGGTGGTTGCACCATCATAGCATGCTTTTTCCATCTTCGGACGAAGAGTTCAAAACTCTCATCTTCTTCTTTTTCGATATTCAGCAAGTTGGCTTTGATGAAGTATCCTCTAATCCCAACTTCAAAATGTCGTATAAAGTGCTCGATAGTTCTTCCCGAGTTCGGGACCCGACCTAGATCGATCAACTAGAACCAAGCCAATGCGAGACCGGTCGACTATGCTTAAAACCCCGAATTAACACCTCGTCATCTTCATGATGATCAACCATTTAAGCGGAGGTAATACGAGATATGTGCTAGAGGACACCTAGCACCGTCATATTTCGAGCGAAAAGTTACCCTCGGGTTCGCGCCTTGGGGCGGAATATTTCTAATTTGGGTGATCGGCACACGATCAACTCTTTTAGTTTATCCATCTTCTTCGAAATATCATCACCTTGCTCTTGTAACAACGCGATCCGTCGATTCTGCGTCTCAATAGTCCACTTGTATCTCTAGGATTTGCATACTTTCTTCCATTGTTGTGGTATTATTCTTGACCGCTAATGAGATAACTCCGCCACCATACTCGTCGGATGGCGTATGTGGGTTTCCAAATTAGAGAGTCGCATATTAGACGCTTGATTCTTGCGTTCATTCTAAGGGGTCTCGATCCTTGACTTCGTCAACCGTTCCCACGAATTCTTCGCCCTCGGGGTCGTTCATGCCACCCCAACCATCGGGAATTATATTACCCGAATCAATGAAAAAGCTCGGCGGAGCCGAATATAAGACTTTAAAGTTGTAGCTGCCGCTATCTTCTCCCGAGATTGTCAATTATCTCGCCTCTTTCAAGAGCCTTTCGCATGAACTTTCTATCACCTCGACGAGCTTTTTCAAGGCGGACTTCATAATCATCTAGCTCTTGAGTTTCTTTGTCATCCTGGACATTCATCAAGTACCCGGAAGGGACTCTCCAGTGTCTTACCTCTTGTAGCTTTCATCGTGAACTCCTCCGCCACCATATCGATGGCTATATAGGTTCCCTTAAAAGTAGGATCTTCCATTCTCCCAATAACGCCCAAATTGATTAACCGTTCCAAACATGCCTTCTTTTCCTCCTTGAAAATAGTCGCTTCATCGGGGGTATTGCGAAGCCGGGGTTATGATATCTTGCATTTTACTCACGTCTATTATGAACTCCAGAATCTCTTCGGAATTATCTTCAAATATCGAGTTCACTTCGCGATGTTCCGATAAGGGATTCTCGCTGCACGTTTGGTTCCGTTCTATCAAACTCTAGGACCTTACCATCAATCAAGGCTTGCACCTTATACTTGAGAGGAAGACAATTGTCAACATTATGCCCCCTTTCTCCCATATGATATACGCATGTCTAGGTCTCGTCAAACATAGCGAACCTAGGAAGATTCGCTCTAGGAAACTCCTTTGCAACCAATCGATTTTCCAGCAGCATGGGTAGTAGTTTGGATAAAGGTCGAGGCGATGGGGTAAAAACAGGTTGGTTTCTCTTTATTGGCTCCGATGATTTAGAGATGGTCCAACAAGAAGATCCTTGGGTAGGGGTAGGAGGTGAAAACTTTTTCGATTTAGGTGGGTTAGGGACGAACGCCACATTACCGCTTGCTCCCTATCTCTTCTTACAAGGTATTGGCATCTAAAAGTTGAGTTAAGTATCTTGTTTTCCCGCAACGCCCATTCATGACGCTCCGCCACCTTAATCAAGTGTGCGAACGTTTGACACCTAGAGGTGTTGAACTTGTCAAAGTACTCAAAGGGTAATGCCTTGAGGAAGATATCCACCAACTCTTCTTCGGGAACGGGTGGTTTCACTTGTACTGCCAGAGCTTGCCACCTTTAAGCGTAAGCGCGAACGGCCTTGTTCTTCCCTTTAGCGATCCTCAAAAGGCCTTCCTTAGTAAGGGTCGTCAAAGTGTTAAATTTGTACTTGTCTAAGGAACTCATCGGCTAACTTGTCCCGGTCAATGAAACCTTTCGATTCTAGTTCAATAAATCATGCTAAGGCTGCCCCGGATAAACTCTCCTGAAAAATATTGACCAATAATGGGATATTGTTCGAGAATTGAGACATGCGGCGCGAGTAATACTTGAGGTACGCCTTAGGACATCCGATCCCATTATACTTCCTCACGAAATCAGGTTCCTTATAATCGGAATGAACCTCAATCTTTTCAAACGGCTTCACCTTGTCAAAGCATGAAAGCTCATATCCCCTGGCTAGCCAAGCATTCCTCAATCTTAGCGAGTCTCTTAATTTCTTCCTCCATCTTGAGGGCTTATTTTTCTTTTTTTCCAAATCAATTACAACCGGAGGGTCCTTAGGCGGCTTTTCCAAACTTGGAGAGGTGTTCACGGGGGGCCGGGTTAGTACCGGTACCATTTGATGTGCTCCGGAGAAGCTTGAGAATTCGGATCGATTGGATATTTCCCTTAAGCGGCAATCGTATTGCCTTCATCTCTACCACTATCGTGGCTATCATATTCATTTGATTCTCTAGATTACCCACACGATGTGCGAGTTCTTCTTGTTCCATTCTTATTAGGCGTGTTTTTTGTGTGTCCTCGTGATTATCGGTCACCTTGTTTTCATAATACTAGTCGGCATTGAGAGCATCCAAAATCCGAAAAGATTAATCTGTGGTAATTGCATTTCCTATATGATAATGCGTATGCATGCAATGCATAACAAGATGCATTTATTACAACTCAAATTGTTCCAAAGTATTCAAAAGGATAACAACATGAAAAAACTAAATGGGGGGAATGGATCTATCCGAGCCGAGGACGCTTGAATCCTTCTCGTTCGTCCGATCCGTCCGAATCCCACAAATAAGGATTTTCTCCTTCTTCGGACATCGAGAGCTCCGATTCTTTTGGGATATACAGCTCCACTCCCGGGACGTATGGTACTATGTACTCGGGGAGATAGGATTCCACTTCTTCAATGCGGGGAGATACGCACTCGAGTACGTATGGCTCGACCAATGATCTCGCGGTACTCCTTAAACTTCTAAATATACTCCTTGGAAGCCCTATGGATGTTCATCTCATCATCCAAATAGTCGGGCCATTCAACTTGTTGCAACGTATATCAAGGCATGAAGGATAAGCTTAATTTGGGCCCGATAAAACTTCTTTGCTTCTCTGGTGAGCTTTCCATGTGCCATATCAAATGAGAAGATCCCGGGACAAATATTTGGTGCCACTTGTTGTAAAATGCCAAACTGTCTCACTAAACAAATAGGATAGTAGGCCATTGCACCGGTATACCCTAGTAAGGGAATAGGGCTATCATCAATGCTAGTAATGCGAGCCTTCAGGATCTTAGGCCAAGTCGGATGCCATTGGATATGCTCGGGCTCCAAATCTCTCAAAAACGCGACCCATTTCTTGAAAGAATGCTTAGGTACAAGGGATTGGCACTTGAGGAAAGATTTAAGAGGATGTATATGCTCATTGATCTCATAGCATCCTACTCGAAGTTGGAAAGTCTTTATGTGAGAAACGAACCACATATGAAGTAGTCCGTTGGGTGCTTGGAAAGTGGCCTTTTTGGAGGTTTTAAAACGGTTTAGAGAAAGGAAGGTTTCAGCTAAGATCATGTAAGAGTAATTTCATCGGCAACATGCTTGTCGAGCTATGTGAACTATGGAGAGGTCGAAGATAGTCCTAGAAGTGGGGAATAGGACGAAGGTAAAGAAAGCTAGAACAAAAACCTTTCCCGATTTATGACCGGTATTGGTGGATAGAGAAGAGTAATTGTCAAAGAGGAATGAGAAAGTAAATCGCTGAATTGGATTTATAGACCTTTTCTATCTTGGAGGTCTTGAGGCGAAGGAAACTCGATAGAGAAAGGATAGGGTCCATATCTAAAGGAGGTTGAGCTATATGGTCATTAAAATTGGCCCCGATGATAGCAGAATACTCTTCGAGTGTATGGGTCATTTCGAGGCCTTGAAAGTTGAAAGTCATCGTGTGCGCATCCCATGTCTTGGGCAAAACTTGAATAAGGGCCGGTTGATACTCCACTCGATCAAATCTACTAGTCGGTCCAAACGTCCTTCAACATATCCTTTGTTGATTGGGTTGAGACGGTCCCACCATTGAGAAAGCTCTTTGCGCGGCATGATCTAGAATATGCAAAATGATGATTTTAATGTCAATTACCAAGGATTATAATGGATATGCATAAAATGTGATGCAAATGTACTAATCAAATTCCATGTCATCCCTTAGTAAAATGAGGGTCAACTACTACCATCGATTAAAATAAACCAAATGGGGTAGTTATGGACCAAATCCCACCTAAAGATGGCATGTAATTGATTAGGATCCTTTAAGCGTAATCGGGGAGAAAGTCACTATTACAATTTTGAATCGACAACTCACGGAATTCACAACCCTAACACCGTTAAAAAAAATATCTAAAGATGTTCGACCCATACACGTCAAAAGAAAATACACAGACAACCCAAAGGAAATGCAATAAACTCTAAAGAATGCCCCAAAGTTCGACCAATAACTAACTAGTCGAAACGACGTCCTCATCCGATGATATCTCTATCAACTTGGGAGGCTCAACATCTTCTTCATCATCGGGAGGATATGACGACAATTTTCTTTTTCTTGATTGGAGAGTGATCCGGGGCCGTCTTAATTGCGCGAGGTCGCCTCATCAATTTCGCGTATAGTTCTTGGATCCTTTCTTTTCCCCGTTTGAGCTCCGGATGACGAGCACAACTTGTATAATAACAATTTTCACCACGGATATGGTTGCGTCCATTGAGTTCCCTCCCGTGGACAAATCCAAAAACTTGGAATGAATTCGGCTCTCGATCGCTACGTTAAATGCTCCTTCGCTCCCACATGAACACAACGGGGACATTGGTCCGACCTTGAGGCGTCATCTAGTCTAAAAGATGACCTTCAACCCCAATCACTTAAACGATCTTACAATTTTCCATGATATGTTCAATTTAAATTTACGAGCTCAAATTAAAAGGGAAAAAGCCTTACCAACCGATGTTACTTTTTTTTTTTTGGGTTTTTGATTTTAGGTATACCAACATTCCTTTCACACCCACCGATAGTGCGTTGGTTGAAACCAACTCCTCGCATCGGAGGTCAAACCCTTTCGTTTGTGGCTCCGGGCGCGGGAGGGCCCTGGTGGAGGTCCAAAAAAAAAAAAAGTGAGGTTTAACTCTAAAGAAATAAAAAAGGCTAGGGTATGGACCTAAAAAGGTTCCCACTATACGAATTGATGAGCCGCCCACAAGCGCAATCAAACAACAAGTGGGTAGGATCATCAACCTCGCATAACGAGCGGGATTAAATATGGTCAACCCTAGTGCAATCGAACACGGGGAGTTTTGCATACCAATTCCTATCTAAGGCGACCTAAAAGGGTGATTCGCGGGTTGGGTTTAGGGGCTTACGTGTGCGGTGTTGTGATCCTCGGAATATTCAAAGCATGCATAACGGTTTATATCAAACACCGCTTTAATATGTGCATAAATAAACACACAAAACCCGAAACATCACATCTGCACAAAACATGTTAGCATAGATGCCATCCCTTATAACTCCCATCTACATCAATATTTAACACTTTTCGTTAGGGTACGTACCTCGCCTTCAAGAGCATCTGCGGAAAACAAAGTTATAAAAACACTCAACTTTTTCATCGGTTTAAGTCCTCTTAATGATTTTGCAACCATTCATCCCCGGTGGAATCGCCGAGTCTGTTGCGACCCTCTCTTCTTCCGCTTCCCTTCGACATGCGAATTGATGGAGGGGGTTGACCGGCCGCTCTTCCGATCCAATTGGTAGTGGATCTTGGCGCGCGGGTCCCTCACGAGACCCATTACTCGAATCGCGGCGTGAAGAAAAATTTAGAAATATCGAGAACGACCTTAGTGTGGTCGAGTGACATGTGCGCAGTGTATATGCATATGGAGTCGCCACCGATCAATTTTTGGAAGGTATGATCGGGAACCCTATCAAGCGGTCGGGAGAAACCGTTCGATTCTACAAAAATCGGAGAAGTGGGTCCGGAGACTTGGTTACGCCCGATATTTACATCAACGCCCTTTCGGTTACCGAAGTTGAGTGATTTTCTAACCTAAGAATTCATACGAGACGATATTCAAGGTGAGGTAGGCTCTAACGATCTAAAGTTACCATGCAAATGGGAATTTCTATCCTACCAATCACAATCGAGAAAATTAAATGGCCAATCATGAGTAATCAAAATCAAATCAAGCAATCCAACGAGCATGGCATATCTAGCATGGCCTTATCGGCCCAAAGAAAGATCTATTCGAATTCCGGGATGGTTCACAAATTCCTTTTGAGGGGCCAAGTGCCCGGAAGGGTAAAATGGTCATTTGGAAGGTTTGGGACCCAAACACCACAAAATAGGGTCGGGCCAATTGAATGTGGCCATTTCCCCTTTCTTGTGATTTTTCAGAATTTTTGGAATTTTTTCTAATTTTTTTGGATTTTTTATTTATTTTTCGAAAATCAATAATTTTTCGGATCTATGTAAATCGACCCTCGGAACTTCAAAATTTTTCGATCCGGACTATAAGAGTCCCGAATCGATCTAAATGTTTTTAGAAATTTTTTTTGGAAAATCTGGGAATTTTTATGAATTTTGTTATGAATATTATTGATTTGTTTTGGATTTTTAGCAAGTTTTTATGAATTGTTTATTAATTTTTCGGACCAGGGTCAACCCTATCAATGCCCGGTCAACCCTACCCCCGACCCGACTCGACACCCGCTCTTTCTAAATGACACCGTTTCCTATTTATTCTAATTTTTATTTTATTTTTTTAAAACATTTTTCTAATATCCGAAAATACGAAATTAAATGGACGACCACAATTAAACCTAGAAATGATCTTGACCGTTCGCTCACTCATGCCTACGTGCGCCTTGCCACACTCGATCGCACCTACCCCGTGTACAAAAACGACACCGCATCGCACACGGACGACCGGTCACGATTAAACTTGAACTCGATCTCGAGTCGTTCATTCTAATTAAACCTAAAACGAAGACAAATCGGACCTATACTCTAAATGACGCCGCATGCCCACCAGCTAAAACAGCACCGTATCCGTATTTTTTATTTTCCATCTATTAAACAAATTAATCAAAAATACAAAAATCAAATCTAACGGCCCGGAATCAAACTAATCTATTTATCGCAACCGTCGGATCTAATCCGACTCGACTTATACGCGCCAACGGCCGAGCCGACCTGGACATTGAGATGGACCTGTCACGACTTGACACCCTGAGACTTTGACTCGTTGACCCTGTTACCTCGCCTTCGTCTTCTACCTCTCGACAATGATCGAACTAACGGCCGACGCTTCTCCAACGAAATCTAACGGTGAGATCTCGCCGGAATGACGCGAAACCACTTCCAAACGACTCGACTTGATGTGCGGATCGATATAGCCTAAAATCAAGTAATTTCATTGGGCGAATCACGAGCTATGAACTACGCACGATCGGCCACCGCCGAGTTCGAACATGCGAGAATCAAGCCAAATCAAATCGATTCATTCATACATGAGCATCATAGGAAGTTCGGGAAGCTTACCTCGAGCTACGATTGAGCTCGCAATAGCTAGAATCGCCCGGCCGACGTTCGACCCGGGTCGCGACCGGTTGGAGGCTCGACGCGTGATATTCGGGCGAAATCAATGCAAAATAGGAACGCAGATGTGCTCGGTGATGTTCCCAAAACAAAACGCCTCAATAATATTCAAGAATTATGGCCGGAGAGCGAGCTCCTCCATAGATGCTGATGAGAAAGTCGAGAGCTCGACTTACCGATTTAGGCGGTGTTTGGCGGTAAGGTTGGTGGCGATCGCGTCCTTGATCTTTAGGCGAGCTTCCGGAATCAATAGTGACGCCTGGATCGCCTGGATTGTCCGGCCGAGCGACCCACAATTCAAGCTTCGGCGAGCGGCAATGTTGATTGCTAAACTCACTCTCTACCTTTTCTCTCTTTCTCTCTCTATTCTCGTTTCTCGGCGAGCACAAATGAGACTCCCCTTGCTACGCAAAGCTTCTCGGCCGACTCCAATTTTTGGCGCGTCGGGGAGGCTTCGCCGACTCCAATTTCGTGCCCCCGCACGTGCCATTAGGTCGTCGGACGGCGACGGAATCATTTGGGATTCCGTCCAGGTCAGTTAGGCCTTCCGTCGAACTCAAACGAGCGCAAATTGCACACGGTTTGAAGAATGTTGACTTTTCTAGGCTACCGCAGCTTTGATCGCTTGCCGGCGCTCCTCCGGCGACCATTGACCTCGAGGTCGGGTTCAATCGACGCGTATCAACTCGAGGAACAAATCGCCCACGTTAATTGATTCAATTATTATCGATTGGCCAATCAATTTGATCGTCAAAATCTGTCTAAGTACTTGTTCATTTGCGCGGAGTACCGAGGAAGAAGACGACACTTTTACGGGACCGGTCCGACGGCGGTTAGACCGGGTCGAACAGGTTCGGACTTACAATTTTCGAAATTAATGAAAATTTATGGGGAATGTTTTGTAATTAATCCTCAAAATTGAACTCGGGGGCTCAAATACTATCTAGAAATGTAATTTTTCCCAAAATGTCCGATCAATTTCTATGAAAACCCCAAATTTTTCTAAAATTGCAAATTGTGGAAAAGTTAAATTGAGTGCCCAAATGATCAAATTGGATCCAATTACCCTTGCCAATCGATTCAGAGCATATGAAAACCTTGGGAAGTAGTCCAATTTTATTGTGAAAGTCCTGGATTAAAAGTAATTTCAAAAATTGAAAATTCTAGGGACTAAATTGCAAAGATTTGATGGATTTTTCCCCAATCCGTGCAATTCGCGCAATTGAGGGTGAAATTGGTTAAATTGAAACTGCAGAGGATTGAAATTGAATGTCTTGACGCAAAATATGCGAAATTTACAAATAAAAAGACTCAATTTGTATTTTTTTTTTTTGGCAAATTCAACCCTTGGTGTTGTAAAGAAACACCTAAAATTGAATTCAATTTTTATTTTTTCTTGAGGTCAATATGAAAAGAGAATTAAAATAAAAATATGAGACATTTTTCTATATTTTTGCTACTTCGAGAAGTATTTTTTGTGAATTTTCTTGTATTTTTTCTATTTTTCGAAAATATCAAAAAAATGCGAAAAATATGAAAATTTATTTTTAATTCAAAAGTGATCCCTTATGCTTGGCCAAGGCTTCTAAGCTTGATTTTTCAATTTTTTGACTTTTTATGGATTTTCTATGAATTGTTATAAAACTAAAAAACAAACTTGAAAAAAATTCAAGTTTTTCTTGGTTTTTCATTTGCGTTTATCTAGAATTTATTGTCTACTTGGTTCTTGGAAATTTGTATTTAAGTGTGGCCATGTGGAATATTGGTGTGCTCGTATAATTCGGGGCATGACATGCCTATCCGAATTGGTATCGAGTAAGGTCGATCGATCCAAGTTGATTGAGGCTTGGGGTAATAAGGAGTGATGACTTTGGACATGTCCGGGTAGCGAGACCTTAGGGATTCGCTAGAGTTAGGCACGAAATGCATGTCATGTGAAATAGCGCTTGTGATTGACATATTGGATTGGCATCACCTTGGGTGATTATAAGACTATAGAGCATCGTACTTAGCTCGAATGTTGTTTCTTCGGATGCCCGATTGATAATGCAATGGTTGATTATGGTCATACTAAGTTGCAGATGCGTCCGAACTTAAGGTATGATTGTGAATTTCGATTGCGACACTCCTGGTTGTTATGTGATGATTGATTGCCTTGATTGTGTTTGTTGCTATGATGAGTAGCGTAGAACCGGTAAACTTAAGTAGATGGCTTAGGTCTCTAATTCCTTGGTGGAATTATAGTGGTTCGGGTATTATGAAATTTATCGAGGATGAGCAACCGAGGTAGAGGTACCGAAGAGCGTCTAGTTTAAGGGCACAAGTTGTGGAGGACCCGAGAATAGATGGAGTCCTTAGAGCTCTAGAGGAAATTGAAAATTTGATGGGTAGACAGGCCCAAGAACGAATCGCCACTATAGCCCAAGCCGAGCTGCTGCTGCTAACGGAACTAATGGTAACCAAGGGAATGGCAATGGGAATCGTCAAATGCATCGGCTAGTAGAGCAATTTCAAAAGCTAAGACCGGCCAAGTTTGATGGAAAAGGTGATTCTAAGATTGCTCCTCGTTGGATTGAGGAATTGGAAAAGGCCTTTGAAGTTCGGGGTGCACCGAAGAGGAGAAAGTAACCTTAGCGGTATACCGGCTCCAAGATATTGCTAGTGATTGGTGGAAGGCCACTCGAGGAAGAGTTTTTCTGAAGGTACGGTTCCAAACTAGATCGCCTTTGTTGAGACCTTTAATGGAAAATATTTCTCCGAAACCGCCCAAGAACAGAAGATGATGGAATTTTAGCAACTCCGTCAAAATCATATGACCATAGATCGGTATGAGGCGGAATTCTCGAGGTTATCAAAGTATGCACCAAGGATGGTCGAAAACCCTTTGGATAGAGCAAGAAGGTTCCGAGACGGATTGAAACCGGAGCTTCGTAGTCGGTTGATCTTGCTGAACCTAAGGGATTATAATGAGTTTTATGAGAGGAGTCGGATAGTCGAACGAGATAAGAAAGAAAGGGTTGACGCTTCTAGATCGCGGTTTGTGTCTATAAGGGACAATCGCCGTTTTGGCAAGAAGCCTATGGTTGGAAGTCGACGTTTCGTCCCTCCTATCGGGAAAGGTAATGGGAAGTCGACATATCAGTCCATCCGGAATTGGCAATTTTGTGGAAAGAGGCATGGAAATGGACTTTGTCCGAGTAGGACAAGAGCATACTTTAAGTGTGGCAAGCATGACCATCGGATAAGGAATTGCCTGGAACAAGCCACAGGACCCCGGTTTCGGTCCCCCAAGAACCTCGGACAGGACCTCAAGTTAGAGCCACCCCACGGAATAATTAGAGCCAATCGCCGGCTCAAGGGAGAGTTTATCTTTGTAGCGCACAAGGAGGCGGAGAATGCGTGCAGGCGTGGTCACGGGTACGGTTTCTTTATGTGATCATGCTACTTATGCCTTGTTTGATCCTGGAGCATCGCATTCTTTTATGTCCGAGCAATTTGTGAAACTAGCTGGAATTGAATCGAAACCGTTAGAAGTAATGTTGCATGTTACCACCCCTTTAAAGGATAAAGTGTTAGTCTTCTTGGAATGCTCGGGATTATAAGATAACCATTGGTGGTAGGGAAGAATTGACAGACTTGGCGGTTTTGACCATGTATGACTTTGATGTTATAATTAGGATGGATTAGTTGGAAAAACAAAGGGCTATTTTGGATCGTAGTAGCGGGGTGATCCAATTTAATCCAATTGGTCATCCTAGATATGAGTTAGTGGAAAATCAAGGAGGGATCTCGAACCCTTTGATCTCGTCACTTGAAGTGACTAAGTTGTTAGACGAATGATGCCAAGGGTATTTAGGCTGCAGTAGTGGATTTGTTGGTTGAAGAACCGAGGCTAA
Source organism: Rhodamnia rubescens (assembly GCA_021437795.1). NCBI lineage: Eukaryota > Viridiplantae > Streptophyta > Magnoliopsida > Myrtales > Myrtaceae > Rhodamnia > Rhodamnia rubescens. The sequence goes on from JAILYA010000035.1 coordinate 1,882,447, forward strand.
AGGATATAGGCTGTGGTGCACAATTTTTTCGATGTCTTTCCTCAAGAATTGTCGGGATTGCCACTTGAAAGGGAAGTGGTGTTTGTAATTGAGTTAGCCCCCGAGACGGAACCGATCTCGAAGGCGCCCTGAGAATGTCTCTATCGAGTTCAAGGAGTTAAAGTTCCAAATGTAAGAATTGCTGGACAAAGGATTCATCCGCTCTAGTGCATCACCATGGGGAGCGCCGGTTCTATTTGTGAGAAAGAAGGATGGGTCATTGCGTTTGTGCATAGACTATCGGCGGTTGAATCAAGTAACTATCAAGAACAAATATCCATTGCCAAGGATAGATGACTTGTTTGATCAACTACAAGGGACATATGTGTTTTCCAAGATAGACTTAAGGACGGGCTACCATCGGTTAAGGATTAAGAAGGAAGATATACTAAAGACCGCTTTCCGTACGAGATATGGACATTACGAGTTTACTGATCATACCGTTTGGATTAACTAATACCCTAGCTGCATTTATGGATCCGATGCATCGTGTGTTTAAGGAGTATTTGGATCAATTCGTAATTGTCTTTATAGATGACATTCGATTTACTCGAGAAGTAAGGATGAGCATGAAGTGCATCTAAGGATTGTCCTACGACGCTAAGGGAACACTCGCTTCATGCTAAATTTAGTAAATGCGAGTTTTGGCTGAGTAAAGTAGCATTCCTTGGACATGTAGTTTTCGGAGAAGGAATTTCAATGGACCCGGCTAATATTGAAGCGGTTATGAATTGGTCGAGACCAACGTCGAATCGAGGTTCGAAGTTTCTTGGGATTGGCGGGTTACTATAGAAGGTTCATGGAAAAGTTTTCTTCGATAGCCATTCCGTTAACCAGATTAACGAAGAATGAGATGAAGTTCGAATGGACGAGATAAGTGCGAAAGGAGTTTTCAAGAGCTCAAGCATAAATGAACGATCGCACCGATATCCGATGATCCTTTTTGGACCTAGAGGCTATGAAATTTATAGTGACGCATCTTTGAAAGGATTGGGATGTGTATTGATGCAACATGGAAGAGTGGTTGTATACGCCTCGCGTCAATTAAGACCGCATGAGATGAACTACCCAACGCATGATTTGGAGCTTCTTGCTATCGTCTTTGCATTGAAGATTTAGAGACACTACTTGTGTGGAGAGAAGTTTCGGATCTTCACGGATCATTAGAGTTTAAAGTACTTGTTTTCCCAAAAGGAGTTGAACATGAGACAACGTCGATGGATAGAGTTACTCAATAACTATGATTGTGATCTCCTGTACCACCATGGGAAAGCAAATAAGTGTTGACATCTCGATTTTTAATCAATTTTCCTTAGTCTTATTTTCTAAAAAATTCTCAAATATTCATAAAAAAATCAAAAAATTGAAAAATCAAGTTTGGGAGCCTAGGCTAAGCATAAGGAACCATTTTTGAACAAAAAATAAATTTTCATATTTTTCACATTTTTTAATATTTTCGAAAAATAGAAAAATACTAGAAAATTCATAAAAAATAATTTTCGAGGTCACAAAAATACAGAAAAATGTCCAATATTTTTATTTTAATTCTCTTTTCTTATTGACCTCAAGAAAAATCAAAAATTGAATCCAATTTTAGGTGTTTCTTCATAACACTAAGGATTGAATTCGCATAAAAAAAAATACAAATTGAGTCTTTTTATTTGCAATTTTCACACATTTAGAGTCTAGACATTCAATTGCAGTCCTGCCAAGCTTCAATTTGATCAACTGCAGCCTCAATTACGCGAATTGCATGAATTGGGCAAAAATTCTTAAAATTCTTGCAATTTAGTCCCTCAACTTGCAAATTTAGTCCCTCAATTACTCGGCCGTTGGCGCGAGCGGGCTGAGTCGGATCCGATCTAACGGCCAGGATAATTAGTCAAGTTTGATTTTGGGCCGTCGAATTAGCTTTTTTTTATTTCCGAATTTCGTATATTCCGTAGAAATTAAAAAAATTAAAAACGGTGCCGTTTTGCATAAGTGGTGTGCGACATCGTTTAGGAAGAAAGGTTGATGCGGCGTCGTCTCGTGCACAGAGCAGATGCAATCGAGTGTGGCGAGGCACACGTAGGCGCGAGTGAGCGAACGGTCGAGATCATTTCTAGAATCAATCGTGGCCATCCGTTTATTTTACGTATTTTCGGATATTAGAAAAATGTTTCCAAAAATAAAAAAAAATTAGAATAAAATGGAAACGTCGCCGTTTAGCCTCGAGCGAGTCCGAGCCGGTCTGGACTAGGTTGACCGGTCGTTGACCGGTTTGACCCCGTCCGAAATACTAATAAAAAATTAGTAAAAGTTTCTAAAAAAATCCAAAAAAATTGTAAAATTCATAGAAAATTCATAAATATTCCCAGTTTTTTTCAAAAAATTTCTAAAAATACTTAGGTCTATTCGGGACTCTTATAGTCTAGATCGATAATCTTTGAAGCTTCGAGGGTCAATTTACACCGATCCAGGAAAATTCTCAAATTTTTTTAGAAAATAAATAAAAATCCCAAAAAATTAGAAAAATTAGAAAAATTCTGAAAAATCACAAAAAATGGGAAATGGCCACATTCAACTGGCTCGACCCCAATTTTGGATTTTTTTGGGTCTTGAACCCCCAAAAATGACCATTCTACCCTTCCGGGCCTTCGCCCCAAATTTTCGCGAACCACCCTAGAATTAAAAGTTGATATTTCTATGGGCCGATAGAGCCATATTAGACGTGTCTACTTGATTGATTGTTTGATTTGGCTATGATTATGTTGATTGCACATTAAATTTCTCATTGTGACGATTAGGGTAGTAAATTCTGTCTCGCATGATACCTTAGATCATTAGGGTCTACCTCACTCGAAATTTCATCTCGCATGAATTCTTAGGTTAGAAAATCACTCAACTTCGATAACCGAAAAGGCGTCAATGTAAATCTCGGCGTAACCAAGTCCCCGGACCAAAATCTTTGGTTTTCGTAGAATCGAACGGTTTCTCCCGACCGCTCAATAGGGTTTCGATCATATCCTCCAATAATTGATCGGTGGCGACTCCAAATGCATGTATACTATGCACATGCTACCCGACCACACTAAGGTCTATCTCGATAAAAAATTTCTTCACATCGCGATTCGAGTAATGGGTCTTGGGAGAGACCACGGGCCGAAGATCCCGCCGTCAACCGGGTCCGAAAAGGCGCGGCTCGTTAACCTCGCCCGCTCCGAAAGAACGAAAGAAAAATTGGAGGGTCGCGATGACTAGTGGCTCCACTAGGGACGAGTTTAACTTGCGAAATCATTAAGAGGACTTAAACCGATAAAAATGTTGAGTGTTTTCTAACCCCATTTTTCTGCAGATGCTCTTGAAGGTGAGGTACGTTCACTAATGAAAAGTGTTAAATGTTGGTGTAGATGGGAGTTATAAGGGGTGACGTCTATGCTAATCAATTTTGTATAGATATGGTGTTTTGAGTTGTGTATTTATTTACGCCCATATTGAAGCGGTGTTTTGATATAAACTATTGTACATGTCTTGCATATTTTAAGGATCACGACACTTGCACACACAAGCGCCTAAACCCGAGCCGCGAATCACCCTCTTTAGGTCGCCATAGATAGGGATTGGTATGCGAAGCTCCTGTGTTTGATTACACTTGGGTTGATCATATTTAATCACACTTGTGCGAGATTGATGATCCTACCCACTTGTTGTTTGATTGCGCTTGTGGGCGGCTCATCAATTCTTATAGCGGGAGCCTTTTTAGGTCCATACCCGAACCCTTTTTGATTTCTTTAGAATTGAACCTCACTTGTTTCATGCGCATGTGAATGGAAGGTTGGTATACCTAAAATAAAAAAATAAAAAAAAAGAGTAACATCGGTTGGTAAGGGTTTTTACCCTCTTTATTTTTGTAAATTTAATTCATGCATAACATGCATTTCCACGAGCATATCACGAAAATTATAAGATCGTTTAAGTGATTGGGGTTGAAGGTCAATTTTCCTTTTTAGGATAGATGGCGCCCCAATGTCATCTCGATATCCCCGATAGGACCGAGTGCCTCCGCCACCTTTCAAGTTTTTGGATTTGTCCATGGAAGGGAACTCAATGGACGTAGCCGCATCCTTGGTGAAAGCTGTGATTATATGCGTTATGCACGCCATTTGGAGCTCAAGCGAGGAAAAGAGAGGATTCGAGAATTATATGTGAAATTAATGAGAAGACCTCGTGCAATCAAAACGACCCCGAGTCATTCGCCAATCAAGAAGAAGGAAATCATCGTCATATACTACGATAATGATGAAGATGTTGATCCTCCCGGGTTGATTGAGATATCATCGATGAGGACACCACTTCAACTACCTAGTTTTAGTTGGACTTTGGGGCATTTCCTAGGTTTATTATGTTTCTTTGGAGTCGATAGTGTATTTTCATCCACATGTATTGGTCGAACATCTTTAGATGCTTTTTGGGCTTAATTGTATTAGACTTGCGAATTCCACGGGTTTTTTAATTTAAAGTTGTAATAGTGACTTTCTACCCCGATTGCACTTAAACGATCCTAATCGATTACATGCCATCTTTGAGTGAGATTTGGTCCATAACTACCCCGTTTGGTTTATTTGGGTCGAATGGGAGTAGTTGACCCTCATGTTACCAAAAGATGACATGGAATTTGATTAGTGCATTTGCATCACATTTCATGCATATTCGTTTTAATATGTGGTAATTGACTTTAGGATCATCATTTTACATTTTTAGATCATGGGGAATGGAGACATCAAAGTCATTCCGGTGCCTCACAATGAACTCTCTCTATGGTGGAATCGCTTCAACCTAGTCAACAAAGTATATGTTGAAGGACGATTAGGCCGGCTAGTGGACTTGATTAAAGTGGAGTATCAACCGGCTCTTATTCAAGTTTTGGCTAAGGCATGGGACATGCACACAATGACGTTCAACTTCCAAGGTCTTGAGTTGACTCCTACGCTCGAAGAATATTTAGCTATCATTGGGGTCAAGTTCGATGACCATATAGCTCAACCACCTTTAGACATGGATATTACTCGTTCTTTATCAAGCTTTCTTCATCTTAAAACCCTCGAAATAGAGAAGGTCTATAAGTCCAACTCGATAGATTCACCTTCTCTTTTCTTTTCGACAATTATTCTTCCTTATCCGCCGAAACCGGTCATAAATCGGGAAAAGTGTTCGTCCTAGCTTTCTTTGCATTCGTCTTGTTCCCTACCTCTAGGACTAATTTTGACCCTTCCATAGTCCATATAGCCGGACAAGCATGTTGCCGTTGGAATTATTCATACATGATTCTAGCTGAAACTTTCCTCTCTCTAAACCGTTCCAAAACTTTCAAAAAAGTCATTTTTCAATCATCCAATGGACTACTCCACATGTGGTTCACTTCTCATATAAAAACTTTCCAACTACGGGTAGGGTGTTATGAGATCAACGAACATGTTCACCCCCTTAGATCCTTCCTCAAGTGTCAATCCCTCGTACCCAAACATTCGTTTAAGAAATGGGTTGAGCTATTGAATGATTTGAAGCCCGAGCATATCCGATGGCACCCGACTTGGCCTAAGATCTTGGAAGCTTGCATTATTGGTGTTGATGATAGCCCTATTCCTTTATCGGGATGTATTGGTGCGGTAGCATATTATCCTATTCGCGTGGTGAGACAATTTGGAGTTTTGCAACAAGTGCCACCAGATGCTTGTCCTGGGATCTTCTCGTTCGATATGGCATAAGGGAAGCTCACCAAGGAGGCAAAAAAACTGTATCGGGCTCGGATCAAGCTCATTCTCCATGCTTTGAAGAACTCCCCATTGCAACAAGTTGAATGGCCCGATTACTTGAATGATGAGATGAACATTCATAGGGCCTCCAAGGAGTATATTCGGAAATTCAAGGAGTATCGCAGATCATTGGTTGAGCCATATGTACCTGAGTGCATATCTCCTCGCATCGAAGAAGTGGAGTCCTACGAACCCGAGTACATGGTACCGTATGTCTCGGAAGTGGAGCCGTACATTCCTGAAGATCCGGAACTCGGATGTTAAAAGAGGGAGAAGACCCATACTTGTGAGATTCGATGGGTCGGAGGAGCGGGAAGAATGCAAGCGTCCTCGGTTTGGATAGATCCATTTTCCATTTAGTTTTGCGTATTTGTTGTCTTTGTAGACACTTTTGAACAATTTGGTCTATAGTAAATGCATAATATTCCTTTTATGAGCATTTCATGCATATATATAGAAAGCACAATTATCACGGATCGCCCTCTCAAATTTTCGAATATTCCCGGTACTGATTTAATGTCTTGAAAAACATGTGATTGATAAACACGAGGACTCGTAGCAAGACGCTCCAACTAAGAATGGAGCAAGAAGAGCTCACACCGCGTGTGGATAACTTGGAGAAATGGATGGATATGATAGCTACAATGGTGGCAGAGATGAAGGCGATGATGATCGCTAGTCGGGGATGATACCTTGCTAATCCAAACTCCCAAGTTCCTCCGAGCTCGCCCGGATGGTACAGGTGCTAACCCGGCTCCTACTGTAAATCCTTCTCCAAATCCGGAGAGACCGCCTAAAGAGCCTCTAGTTGTGATTGACCTGGAAAAGAAAGAAAAACAAGCCTTGAAAATGGAGGAAGAAATTAAAAGACTCGCCAAGATCGAGGAGTGCTTGGTAAGTCGGGGATATGAGCTCTCAAGGTTTGATAAGGTAACACTTTTTTAGAAAATTGAGGTTCCTGCTGATTACAAAGAACCGGACTTCGTGAGAAAGTATAACGGGATCGGGTGTCCCAAGGCGCATCCGAAGTACTATCTCGCGAGTATGTCTCAATTTTCGGACAATATCCCGTTGTTAGTCAACACCTTCCAAGAAAGCTTATCTAGGGCAGCCTTGGCATGGTTTATTGAGTTGGAGCCCGAAAGGCTCGCCGATCGGGACATGCTAGCCGATGAATTCCTTCGGCAGTACAAGTTTAAAACTCTAACAACCCTTACTAGGCAAGATCTTTTGAGGACCGTAAAAAGCAAGAATGAGGCCGTTCGCGCCTACGCCCAAAGGTGGAGAGCTTTACCCGTGCAAGTGAAACCACTTGTCCCCGAAGAAGAACCGATAGACCTCTTCCTCAAGACATTGCCCTTTGAGTATTTCGACAAGTTGAACACCTCTGGATGTCGGACGTTCGCGCACTTGATTAAGGTCGCGGAACGCCATGAATGGGCGTTGCGGAAGAAGAAAATACCCGAGTCACCTTTCGGACGTCAATACCCCTTGAAAAGGGATAATATGGAGCAAACCGGCGATGTGACGTTTGTCCATAACCCACATAAACCCAAAAATTTCTCACCTTCTACCCCTACCCAAGGAATTTCTTCCTGGATCGCTCCTAAACCACCGGAACCAAGAAGAAGAAACTAACCTATCTTCACCCCGCTACCTCGACCGTTATCCAAATTGTTACCCATGTTCTTTGGAAAATCGATTAGTCGCAAAAGAGCCACCTAGAGCTAATCCTCCATGGTTCCTCGGGTTTGATGAGACTCGGACTTGTGTGTACCATATGGGAGAAAGGGGGGACAATGTGGACAACTATCTCGCCCTCAAGTATAAGGTACAAACCTTGATTGATGGTAAAGTCCTGGAGTTCGATAAGACCGAACCGAATGTGCAACAGAACCCTCTACCTAAACATCGCGAGGTAAACGCGATATTTGACGGTGAAGATAAAGAGACCCCTGGAGTTCATAATGAATGTAGATCGAATGCGAGACATCCCGACCCCTGGCTGCACAATACCCCGAAGGAGAAAATATTTCCCGAGAACAAAAGGAGACATGTTTAGAACGGCTAATCAATTTGGGTGTCATCGGAAGAATGGAAGACGTCGCTCTTAAAGGGACTTATGTGACCAGTAAACATGGTGGCAAGCAGGAGTCCCTATTGAGAGCCACGAGAGGAAAGACTCGGAAAGTTCCCTCGGGATACTTGATGAACATCCGGGATGTTGAAGAAGTTGAAGAGTTAGACGAATATGAAGTCCGTCTAGGAAAAGCTCGCCGAGGCAATAGAAAATTCATGCGACGGGCTCTAGAAAGAGGCGAGATAGTTGATAATATCGAAGAAGATAGCGGCGGTTATAGCTTCAAAGTCCTATATTCGGCACCGCCAAGTTTTTTCGTGGACGCTGGAGATATAGTTCCCAACGGTTGGGGTGGCATGGATGACCCCGAAAGTGAAGAATTCGTGGGGACAATCGATGAAACTAAGAATCAAGAAATTCCTCGGGATGAACGGGGAAATCGGGAGGTCGATATGCGGCTTTCTAATTTGGAGACCCACATGCGTCATTTGAGGAACAAGTGGAAAATCAAGTTTGGAAGCCTTGACCAAGCATAAGGAACAATTTTTGAACAAAAAATAATTTTTCATATGTTTCGCATTTTTTTATTTTTGAAAATAGAAAAATACAAGAAAATTCACAAAAAATACTTCTCGAGGTCACAAAAATATAGAAAAATGTTCCACATTTTTATTTTAATTCCCTTTTCATATTGACTTCAAGAAAGATTAAAAATTGAATTCAATTGTAGGTGTTTCTTCACAACACCGAGGGTCGAATTTGCTTAAAAATGCAATTTGAGTTTTTTTATTTGCAAACTTTGCATATCCTGAGTTAAGACATTCAATTTCAGTCCTCTCGCAACTTCAATTTGATCAATTTCTCCCTCAATTGCACGAATTGCTCGGATTGGGCAAAATACCCAATTATTCTTTGCAATTTAGTCCCTGGGTTTTAAATTTTTGAAATTACTTTTAATTCGGGGACTTTCATGGTAAAACCGTACTACCCCCTAAGGTTTTCATATGTCCTGAATCGATTGGCAAGGGTAATTTGATCCAATTTGATCATTTGGGCACTCAATTAAGCTTTTTCTCGATTTGCAATTTTAGAAAAATTTGGGGTTTTTGTAGAAATTGGTGTGAACTTTTGGGCAAAATCAGGTTTCTAGATAATATTTAGGCCCCTAAGTTCAATTTTGAGGTTTAATTGTAAGAATTCCCCACGGATTTTGATTAATTTTGAAAAGCGCAAGTCGGGACCGGTTCATACCGGTCCCGACCGTCGATCTAACAGGTTAAACCGGTCCAAATAGTGTCGTCTTCCTCCTCGAGTTCGCACTATTTTGTAGGTTTGAAGGCCGAAGTTTGACGACCAAATTGGATGACCATTCGACTATAATTGAGCAAGCCTGGGGAGGCGTTTTGTTCGTCAAGTCTAGACATGTTGATCGCCATCGGTATCACGACCCAATGACCGCCGGAACACAGCGAAGCCGTCGGTCAAAGTCTCGGCTCACGAAAAAGTCAACATTCTTGAAACCGCGTGAAATTTGCGCTCGTTTGAGTTCGACGGAAGGCCTAACGGACCTGGACGGAACCCCAAGTGATTCCGTCGCCGTCGGACTACCCAATTGCACGTGGGGGCACGTGTGAGAAGGTCGGCGAAGCTCTCCCCCGACGCGCCAAAATTTGAAGTTGACATAAAAGGATTGAGAAGCTTCGTGAACAGAGAGGGGGGCTCATTATGATCGCACGATAACGAGAATAAGAGAGAAAGAGAGAGAGAGTCTTGCGAGCGCCATTGTCATTCGCCGGAGCTCGGACTGTGAGCTGCTCGGTGATCAATCCAGGCCATCTCAAGCTCGCGCTATCTCTTCCGAAGTTCGCACGCACCTCCGAGAAAACAATCGGCACCGATTTTAGAGTACGAAATCGCCTAAATCGGTAAGTCGAGCTTCGAATCTCTTCACTATGCTTCGATGGTGACTTGCTCATATGATCGTTATTTTGAGAATTGATGTGTGCGTTTTGATTACGTGACATCACCGACCACGATCGCATCTTTTTTTCGCATCGATTTCGCCCTGAATACCTCCAATCGAACTTCCTACCTACCTCGGTCTAGTCGAACACGGCCGGGCTTTTCTAGCCATCGCGAACTCAATCGGAGCTCGAGGTAAGCTTCCTAAACTTCCTATGATGCTTATGTGTGAATGAATTGATCCGATTTGGCTCGATTCTGCATGATCGAACTCTCGGCGATGTGTAGTTCATAGCTCGTGATTTGACCAATGAAATTGCTTGATTCTTTGATATGTTGATTTGCATGACGAGTCGAGTTGATTGGAGGTGGTTTCACGTCATTCCGTTGAGATTTCGCCGTTAGATCTCGCCGGAGAAGTATCGGCCGTTCGTTCTGTTATCATCGAGAGGTTGAAGACGATCTTTGAGGTGGCAAGTCAACAGGTCAAAGTCTCGAGGTGGCGAGTTGTGAGTGGTCCAGGTTGACGTCCGGTCAACATAGCCGTTCGCGCGAATAGGGCGACTCGGATTAGATCCGATCGGCTTTTTTTTTATTTCCGAATTTCGTTTAATAGTTAGAAAATAAAAAATGCATAAACTATGTCATTTAGTTAACTTAGAAGGAATGAACGGTCCGGATCGAGTCCATGTTTAATCGTGGCCGTTCGTTCAATCCAGATGCGTCATCGTTTTGTTCAAGGGTGGGCCGACGGTCGAGATTAGATCTAGATTAAATCGTACCCGTCCATTTCATTTTTGTATTTTTCGATATTCGGGAAATAGTTTTAAAAATCGAAAAATCTCGAAAATAAATACGGAGTCGTTTTAGGTCGAGCGGGTCCGTGTCGGATTAGGGTCGGGTTGACCCGGTTGACCCGGTCCAAAAACAATTTATAAAAATTTTCTAAACATTTTCTTAAAATTCATAAAAATTCCCAAATTTTCCCAAAAAATTTCTAAAAAATGTCTAGATCGATTCGGGACTCTTATAGTCTAGATTGAAAAGATTTCAAAGTTCCAAAGGTCGATTTACATAGATACGAAAAATTATCGATTTTCGAAAAATAAATAAAAAATCCAAAAAAATTAGAAAAATTCCAAAAAATCTGAAAAATAAAAAAAATGGGAAATGGCCACATTCAACTCGATCGGTAGTGACTCCATATGCATGTACACTATGTACATGTCACCCGACCACACCGAGGTCGATTTCGACATTTCTATAACTTCTTCATGTCGCGATTCGAGTAATGGGTCCGGGAGGGACCCGCGCGCCGAGATCCACTTTGTCGGCCCGGGTTGGAAGGCGCGCTCGTCGACCGGATATCTCCCTCCGTCGAAAAAGGCGGAGGAGGATCGCGACAAACCGGCAACTCAACCGGGGAAAAGTATGGTTGCAAAATCATTAAGAGGACTTAAGCCAATAAAAAAGTTGAGTGTTTTTATAACCTCGTTTTTCGCGATGCTCTTGAAGGTGAGGTACGTTCGCTAACAAAACGTGTTAAATGTTGATGCGAGATGGGAGTTATAAGGGGTGACGTCTATGCTAATCTATTTTGTGCGATATGGTGTTTCGGATTTTGTGTGTTTATTTATGCACATATTGAAGTGGTGTTTAATATAAATCTGCTTATGCATGCTTTGCATATTCGAGAATCACAACACTGCACACACAAGCGCCTAAACCAGTCGCGAATCACCCTTTTAGGTCGCCTTAGATAGGGATTAGTATGGAAGGCTCCTGTGTTCAATTGCACTTGGGGTCGACCATATTTAATTCCACTCGCTATGCGAGGTTGATGATCCTACTCACTTGTTGTTTGATTGTGCTTGTGAACGGCTCATCAATTCGCATAGCGGGAGCCTTTTTAGGTCCACACCCGAGCCTTTTTAATTTTTTTAGAGTTAAACCTCACTTATCTCATGCGCATGTGAATGGAAGGTTGGTATATCTAAAACCAAAAATCAAAAAAGAGAGTAACATCATTTGGTAAGGCTCTTCCCCTTTTAATTTGAACTTGTAAATTAAAATTATGCATAGCATGCATTTTCACGAACATATCATGAAAAATTGTAAAATTGTTTAAGTGATTAGGGTTGAAGGTCATCTTTTAGACTAGATGACGCCTCAAGGTCGGACCAACGTCCCCGATGTATTCATGTGGGAGCGAAGGAGCATTCGACGTAGCGATCGAGAGCCGGATTCATTCTAAGTCTTTGGATTCATTCTGGTAGATTTACTTTCTCATTCCTCTTTGACAATTACTCTTCTTTGCCCACCAATACCGGTCATAAATCGGGAAAGGTGTTCGTCCTAGTTTTCTTTGCCTTCGTCGTATTCCTTACTTCTAGGACTACCTTCGACCCCTCCATAGTTCACATAGCCCAACAAGCATGCTGCCGATGGAACTACTCTTACATGATCCTAGCTGAAACCTTCCTTTCTCTAAACCGTTTTAAAACCTCCAAAAAGGCCACTTTTCAAGTATCCAACAGACTACTTCATATGTGGTTTGTTTCTTATATAAAGACTTCCCAACATCGGGTAGGATGCTATGAGAGCAATGAGCATGTGCATCCTCTTAAATTTTTCCTCAAGTGCCAATCCCTCGTGCCTAACCATTTTTTCAAGAAATGGGTTGAGCTTTTGAGAGATTTGGAGCCCGAGCATATCCAATAGCGTCGACTTGGCCCAAGATTCTAGAGGCTCGTATTACTAGTGTTGATGATAGCTTTATTCTTTTCTTGGGATATACCGGTGCGGTGGCCTATTACCCTATTCGCGTGGTGAGACAGGTTTGGTGTTTTGCAACAAGTGTCACCGAGATGTTTGTCCTGGGATCTTCTCATTTGATATGGCACATGGAAAGCTCACCAAAGAAGCAAAGAAGCTTTATCGGGCCCGAATCAAGCTTATCATTCAAGTCTTAAAGAATTCTCCGTTGCAACAAGTTGAATGGCCGATTATTTGGATGATGATATGAACATCGATAGGGCTTCCAAGGATTATATTCAAAAGTTCAAAGAATATCGCGAGATCATTGGTCGAGCCGTACATACCGAATGCGTATCTCCCCGCATTGAAGAAGTGGAATCATATGTACCCGAGTACATTGTACCGTACGTCCCAGGAGTGGAACCGTATGTCCTTGAAGATCCGAAACTTTGAATGTCTGAAGAAGGAGAAGATCCTTATTTGTGGGATTTAGACGGATCGGAGGAATAAGAAGAATCCAAGTGTCCGAGGCTTGGATAAATCCATCCCCCCATTTAGTTTTGCATATTGTTATATTTTTTAACACTTTTGAACAATTCAAGTTGTAATAAATGCATCTTATTTCCTTTATGTTTCACGCATACACATCATCATATAGGAAATGCAATTATCACGGATTAGTCTTTTCAGATTTTGAATGCTCTCAATACCGACTAGTATCATAAAAAATAGGTGACTCATAAACATGAGGACCCGTAGCAAGGCACGCCTAATAAGGATGGAGCGGGGAAGAACTCGCGCTCGCGTGAGAAATCTGGAGAATTAAATGAACATGATAGCCACGATGGTGGCAAAGATGAAGGCAATGCGATTGCCGGTCAAGAAAAGTATCCTATCGATCCGAATTCTCAAGCTCCTCCGAGCGCATCGGATGGTACGAGTGCTAATCCGGCCCCCGCTTGTGAACACCTCTCCAAATTTGGAGCGGTCACCTAAGGATCCTCCGATTATAATAGACCTGCAAAAGAAAGAAAAACAAGCCCTCAAGATGGAGGAAGAAATCAAGAAGCTCGCCAAGATTGAAGAATGCTTGAGAAGATTGAGGTTCCTTCGATTACAAGGAGTTCGATTTTGTAAAGAAATACAACGGGACCGGATGTCCCAAAGAGCATCGAAGTACTACTTGCGCCGTATGTCTCGGTTCTCGAGACAACATCCCGCTATTGGTTAATACTTTTCAAGAAAGTCTATCCGGGGCAGCCTTAGCATTGTTCATTGAACCGGAACCTAAGAGCTTGTTGGTGGGACAAGTTAGTTGATGTGTTCCTTAAGCAGTACAAATTTAACACTCGACGACCCTTACTAGGGAAGACCTTTTGAGGACCGCTAAAGAGAAGAACGAAGCCGTTCGCGCCTACGCTCAAAGGTGGAGAGCTCTAGCCATATAAGTGAAACCACTTGTCCTTGAAAAAGAGTTGGTGGACATCTTCCTCAAGGCGTTACCCTTTGAGTACTTTGACAAGTTAAACACCTGCGAGTGTCGGACATTCACACACTTAGTTAAGGTGGCGGAGCGTCATGAATGGGCATTACGGGAAAAGAAGATACCTAACTCGTCTTTTAGACGCCAATACCCCGTAAGAAGAGATAGGGAGCAAACTGGTGATGTAGCATTTGTCCCTAACCCACCTAAACCAAAAACGTTTTCACCTCCTACCTCTACCCAAGGATCTTCTTCTTGGACCATCCCTAAACCACCGGAGCCAAGAAAGAGAAACTAACCTGTTTTTACCCCACTGCCTCGACCTTTGTCTAAACTACTACCCATGCGCTTGAGAACCGATTGGTTGCGAAGGAGCCTCCTAGAGCGAATCCTCCTAGGTTATTTGGGTTTGACGAAACTCGGACATGAGTTTATCACGGGGAGAAATGGGGCATAATGTTGACAATTGTCTCCCTCTTAAATATAAGGTGCAAGCTTTAATTGATGGTAAGGTCCTAGAGTTCGATAGGACTGAACCAAACATGCAACAGAACCCTTTATCGGAACATCGCGAGGTGAACGCGATATTTGAGAGTGACCACGAAGAAACTCTAGAGCTCATAATAGGCGTGAGCAAAATGTAGGATATCTTGACCCTGGCTTCGCAATACCCTCGATGGAATGACTATTTCCAATGAAGAAAAGAAGGCATGTGTAGAACAACTAATCAATTTAAGCGTTATTGGGAGAATGGAAGACGCTACTTTCAAGGGAACCTACGTAACCATCAATAGAGTAGCATAGGAGTTCGTGATGAGAGCTACGAGAGGGAAGACTTGGAGAGTTCCTTCAAGATACTTAATGAATGTCCAAGATGGCAAAAAAACTAAAGAGCTAGATGATTATGAAATCCGCCTGAAAAAGCTCGCCGAGGTAATAGAAGGTTCATGCAGAAAGCTCTTGAGAGGGGTGAGATAATTGACAATTTCGGAGAAGATAGCGAAGGATACAACTTTAAAGTCTTGTATTCGACACCACCAAGCCTTTTCGTTGATTCGGAAGATATAGTTCTCGATGGTTGGGGTGGCAAGGACGACCCCGAGAGCGAAGAGTTCGTGAAAACGGTTGATGAAGTCAAGAATCGGGAAACCCCTCGGAATGAACGCAAGAATCAAGAGTCCAATATGCGACTTTCTAATTTGGAGACCCACATACACCATCGACGAGTATGGTGGTGGAGTTATGTCAATTAGCGGTCAAGAATAATACCACAACAGGGAAGAAAGTATACAAATCCTATAGATACGGCGGACCATTAAGATTCGGAATCGACGGATCACGTATTGCAAGAGCAATGCGACGATATTTCAAAGAAGGTGGACGAACTAAAAGAGTTGATCGTGCCGATCACCTAAATTAGAAATATTCCGCCACAAGACGTAAATCTAAGGGTAACTTTCCGCTCGAAATATGATGGCATGGGTGTCCTCTGGCACATATCTCATATCATCTTCGCCAAATGGTTGGTCTTCATGAAGATGATGAAACGTTGATCCAGATTTTTAAACATAGTTTGATCGGTCTCGCATTAGCTTGGTTCCAATCAATCGATTTGGATTGGGTCCCGAGTGGGAGGAACTATCGAGCACTTTGTGCGACACTTTGAAGCTAGGACTAGAGGATACTTCACCAAAGCCAACTTGTTGAATATCGGAAAAGGAGAAGATGAGAGTTTTGAACTCTTCGCTAGAAGGTGGAAAAAGCATGCCATAATCCTCAAAGCATTCGTGAGGATGAAATGATAGGGATGGTGGACATCCCAATCCGTCTTGTGATTGATTTGAATAAGGTGGATAACTGGGAAGCTTCTAGTTCGAGAAAAGCCGTCGACGCTAGATTCGTCTTGCGAAGAAGTGATGGAAGTCTCGAATGGTTAAGATGACGGAATTAAGACGGAAAAGATTAAACTTCCACTCGTAGAAGATTACAACTCGAAGGTAGTGCATTGGAACAATGGGACCGGTGAAATTGACGCCGTGATGAGATCTGGAAGATGTTATGCTCCAAAGGGAGGTGGAACCCGAAAAGAAGGCGCCAACGTTAGAAGAAGTAGAAAAGCTCCAATCTATTGTGAAAACTAGTGAGTATGGAGTCGTCGACCAATTTCGGAAAATGCCTGCACAAATCTCATTGCTTGACCTCTTTAGGAATTCGGAAAAGCATAAAAACGCTCTGCTAAAGGTACTCGAACGAAGTGCACGTTCTCGAGACTATCAATGAAGTCTAACTAGGAGACTTCGTGGGGGCCATTCTATTAAAGGATCGGATTTCCTTCTCGGATGAAGATTTCTCGAGAGAAAGGCATGTCCACAACAAGGCTCTCTACATCGCCGTAAGGTGCCATGGAAAGGAGGTACCTCATGTTTTAATTGATAATGGCTCGGCTTTTAATATGTGTCCTCTAAGCACTCCGAAAAGCTTGGGGATAAATGAAGACTTTGTCAAGACGTCCAAGGTGACTATTTATTCATTCGACGGAGTTTCTAAGAATGTGGTAGGCGAGATTGAACTGGATGTCTCCGTTGGGCCGGTAACTTTCTCCATACCATTTCAAGTAATCTTGGATATCCCTAGTGCTTTCACTATGCTTTTGGGAAGACCCTAGTCCATGTATCGGGAGCAATACCTTCTTCTCTACATCGAAGGTTAAATTCGTGGTACGGGGCCGTCGATCACTATTCATGGAGAAACGGGACATCGCGCTTCCTTCAAAAGGAATGATTCCCTACATCGAGCTTCTAAAGGAGGATAAGCTTAGTTATCATACCTTTGATGTCATATCCATTATGCACGTACCATCGATGCAAAGATAACTACTCTAGAGTTATCTAAGCCTCGCGACTATGGTGGGAAGGTACTCCTCGAAATGGTTTCATTCCTGGCATTGGATTGGGAAAGTATGGCTAGGGAATTCGTAATCCCTTAAGTCTTAACTCAAATGATCACAAAGTTGGTGCGGGATACAAGGGAATGATAGGACATGATACGGGTCGAGGCCGAGGTCGAAATAAATGTTATGGAGACCAAGAACGTCTTGGACACATTTGAGGTCGCTTCATTGGCACCAATGCTTGGAAAGCTAAAGGGAAAATGTTTGAAAATCTCTTATCTCAAGTATTCTCCAAAGGAGGTAAATGGCTTGAGAATGAAGATATTTCGATCATCATGGATCCGGATTTATTCAACCCATTTCCGGATAATCGGGTAAATGTGATCATCGAATGGCTCGACAACGACTTTCCCACCCCCGAGTAAAAGGTTCTTTTCTGAACTTTATCCTTCATCGCATTTCTATTACTGCATTTGTTTCCTACAACTAAAACTTTTGATGTTTCTTCTTTTAAAGTACCATTGGATCTCGTTTCGTGATTCAAGAAATGCGATATTGTATTCCCATTAGTAGTACCTATCAATAAAAAGTATCTCCAGTTTTATTAAGGACATATAGAGCAACAGATTGGTCCGATGATGACAATTGCCCCGACCATGAAACTTGAGGCCTAATCCGCCATATGATTCTTGGTTTTCAAAATGGCTATTGAAAACCAGGATGTCTAGAAGATTAAGGACTAGTTCTCTTCTCTTTTTCTTCAAAAATGAATTCAAAAAAGTTTTCATCAAAATAGACCATGCATTCCGTAATATCATCATTGTGGTGTACTAACCATCTTTGATGCATTTTAGGCATATCATCCCTCCCATACATAACAAAGTTAATATGTGACTCGGGATCAGCTCGATGACTACTCATACGAGATTGACGAAGAAGAAATAGATGTGAGCGATATCAAGAGAGAATGGGATAGTTTTAAAGAATCTAAGCCTCCTGTTTCTAAAGAACCTATTGTTATCAATTTGGGAGATTCAACTTGTGTTAAAGAGGTGAAAATAGGAGGATATTTATCTACAATCGACACCTTGAGAATGACGGCATTGCTTAAAGAATATCGGGATATCTTCGCCTGGTCATATCTTGACATGCCCGGATTGGATCGAGATATAGTAGAACATGTTTTGCCCACAAATCCCGCATGCAAACCAATTAACCAGCCATGCAAAAGAATGAACCCCGAGTTGTGCGATAAGATCAAAGAAGAAGTGACGAAGCTTCTCAAGGTGGAGTTCATCGAAGCCGTTCCATATGTTGATTGGGTCACTAACATTGTACCAGTTAAGAAGAAGGATGGAAGGATCCGAATATGGGTGGACTATCGAGATCCGAACAAAGCTAGTCTAAAAAGACGACTTCCCCTTACCGCATATTGACGTGCTTGTCGATAGCACCGCGGGCTTTGAACTGTTTTCCTTCATGGATGGTTTCTTGGGATATAATCAAATCATGCTAAAAGAAGAAGACAAGATCAAGACTTCATTTGTCACCCAATGGGGAATCTTACATTACAAGGTTATGCCCTTCGGATTAAAAAATGCGGGGACAACTTATCATAGAGCTATGGTGACTTTGTTCCATGATATGATACACAAAGAAGTGGAGGTCTATGTAGATGATATGATCGCCAAGTCCAAACCCGGAGAAGATCACGTTCAAGTACCGAGAAAATTATTTGATCGACTCCGAAAGTACAAGCTCAAGCCGAATCCCGCAAAATGTGTATTCGGCGCCGGATCCGGAAATCTGCTTGGATTTGTCGTAGCGGTCGTGGTATCGAGATTGACCCTTTCAAGATCAATGCCATATGGGAAATAGGGACTCCTTCTACTTGTTAAAGAAGTAAGAGGTTTACTTGGAAGGCTGGATTACATATGCATATTCATATCGCAATTGTCGAAACAAAGAAAGCCCTTCTTCAAGCTCCTAAAAAGGGCGCAAAAGTGAAGTGGGATTCTCGAATGTCAACAAGCATTTGAGAAGATCGAGAGAGTATTTGGTACAGCCATCGATCTTGGTACCCCTTATCCTTAACGTTTCTTTAACTTTATACCTTACGGTTCATGATGAGCCTTGGGAGCTTTGCTTGCCCAAACTAACCCCAAGGATCGAAAGGAACGGGCTATTTACTATCTCGAGTAAGAAGTTCACGGCGTTCGAAACCAAGTAGCCACCTGTGAAAGAACTTGTGTAGCATTGGTTTTGGTCCTCCATAGACTAAGGCAAGTATACCCTACACTATCATATCCAATTGGTCACCGAAAATGACTCTATCAAGTATCTTCTAGAAAAACCAGCTCTATTGGGAAAGATGGCCAAATGACAAGTGCTCCTTTCGAGTTCGACATCGGAACTTCTTCCCAAAAATCTGTCAAGGAAAGAGCAATCGCCGATATGTTGGCTGAAAATCCTCCTAAAGGCAACCCGAGCAAAATGATGGGGGCCAAATTTTGAACATATTTGAAGACAAATGTACAATGTACTTTGACGGCGTTGTAAATCTTGTTGGATCGTGCAAGGGGCGGTTTTAATATCCCCCGAGGATCAACATTATCCCATCTCTGCCAAATTGGTATTTCCATGTATCAACAACATTTGTGAATATGAAGCTTATATCCTTGGGTTACAACTAGCCATTTCATTGAAAGTAAAAAAAACTACCGGTATGCGGAGATTCCATGCTCATCATCCTACAAACTCGGGGAGCATGGAAAACAAAGGATCCCAAGCTTATCCCATATCACAAATTTCTCGAAGGATTGATCTAATACTTTGATGAGATCATATTCGAGTACCTACCAAGAACTCGGAACCATTTTCTTGATGCTTTGGCCACATTATCGGCTATGTTACAAGTGCAAGATGGCCTTGAGATAGAACCGTTGAAGATTGACATCCTTAATCAACCAAGCATCTTGCATGGTCGTCCATGGAGAATCGATGAAGAACCATGGTATCATGATATTAAAAATTATTTGCTTTGAAAGGCGAGTTCCCACAAGGCAATCAGCCGTAAGACAAGAAATACATTAGCCGGATGTCTTCTAAGTTCTTCCTTAGTGGACGGATCCTATACAAGAGATCTTTTGATTCCGTATTGCTAAGGTGCGTAAATGCCAAAGAAGCAAATCTCATTACGAAAGAGATCCATGAAAGAGAATGTGGGCCGCACATGAATAGTTATCTCCTCGCGAGGGAAGATCATGAGGCTCGGATATTACTAGATGACTATTGAATCGGATTGCAATCAACATATTAGGTCTTGTCATCAATGCCGGGTATATGGCAACAAGATAAATGCACCGCCAAATGAATCGCATCGGATGTCAAAACCTTGGCCGTTCTTTATGTGGGGGATTGACATGATTGGTCCTATCAACCCAAAGGCCTCTAATGGACATCGTTTTATTCTAGTGGCCATTAATTACTTCACCAAGTGGATTGAAGCCAGCTCATATGCCAACATCACCGCAAAACAGCGTAGCTAAGTTCATCAAACGAGATATCATTTCAAGATACGGAGTTCCATGAGCGGTCATTACGGCATAATGGTTCCAACCTGAACAACAAGGTTGTGGACCACCTTTTAGATCAATTTAAGGTGCAACACCTTAATTCTTCACCTTACGGCCCACAAATGAATGGAGTCGTGGAAGCGGCAAACAAGAACATCAAGAAAATATTGGCCAAGATCCTGAGAAATATCGGGATTGGCACGAAAGATTGCCATATGCTCTCATGGCCTATCGAACCTCGATTCGTACTTCAATTGGGGCAACTCCCTACTCATTGATATATGGCATGGAAGCAGTCCTGCCAATAGAGATTGAAATTCCCTCTTTAAGGATCCTTTCTTAGATCAAACTCTTAGAGGATGAGTGGAATTAGCAGAGGCATGAGCGATTAAATCGATTGATGAAAAGCGATTAAAGGCCATTTTCCATAGCCAAAGCTACCGGAAGAAAGTGGGTGAGAGCTTTTAACAAAAATGTCAAGCCTAGGAATTTTGAAGTAGGGATGCTAGTCGTGAGAAAGGTACTCCACAAATGCCCAATACCCGGAAGGCAAATTTACACCAAACTATGAAGGCCCCTTACGTAATCCAAAAAGTTTTATATGAGGGAGCTCTTATCCTTATAAACATGGATGGAGAAGAATTGGCAAGTTCGATAAATGCGGATGCCGTGAAGAAATACTATCCTTGAAATAAAATCAAGCTTCGAATTGATTGATGGGCGAATTTGAATCACATAAAATTTTACATTTGCATACATGCATTTGCGTATGTTTGTATTTTGCAAGAGGGCTCGAGTAATGAAGAATCCTACAGAGCGATTGATCGAATAGGGAATTAACTTTGATTTAAAATTTTGAATATCCGTAATCGAATGGTTTCTTTTGTTTATCCAGGAAACGGGAATCGGCGTTTGAAGGAGACAGGTTTAAGTTTCTCTTCTTTTATAAAGGATATTCATCTTCATTAAAAGATGTTATCATGCTAGACATTTGAGAAAAATATTTTGGATTTATAAAGCCGCAAGGCCTTTTAAAGAAATATCCCCGTGAAATTTAACAAACACCTCTTGGATATATTTGGTGGTGAAAATTTTCACAAATGATGAATTTTGATGAAAGCGCCACGAGGTCCTACAAATGGGTGTGTTTTAAAAGCCTTTCAAAAGGATGATCCTTGGGATGAAAAGAGGCCAACTTTATCCTCAAATACGTCCCCGATACACTTGAGAGATGAATGAAGATGATAAAAAGCTTGATCTTGGGACGTAGGGGTCATTCGCGATGATTACATGGATTGAAATGATGAAAGACATTTTCATTTCAAAAATTTTTAAGTACACACTTATATCCCTTGACAACCATCCTAAGCCAAAAAGGGAGAAATGTTTCCGGATAAAATCCTGTCAAGAACCACCCCACACCGGGGCACATTTGGAGGTTCGTTGGTAGATCCCTTGGAGAAAAAGATCAAGATAAGACTTTATTGTACTAACTCTGCATCAATCTTTTTGTGATAGCTTTAGGTGATTTCTTGCGGAGGCTTGGAATACCTCAAAGTGAAGAAAAATACTTCATTTCTATATCCCCAAACACTTTATCCTTTGATGAACCAATTTGAGCCTTTATAATCTTCATTTCTAAAAACATTGTTGGTGATCACCTCCATATACTAAGGTAAGACAAAGGAATTACTAGCAATAAGTCAAAAGCATAATTAGAGGAATTTCTCATCCTAGCTTCCAAAAGAGCCAATCAATACGAGAAAATGACAAGAGACAGAAAGGGCTAGAAAAGGCAAAGCGCCTGGTAAAAGTAAAGGCCAAGGCCCATTTGAAATCCTCTCGGGAAAAAAAAGAGAGAAAAAAAAAAGTTTGAGAATCACAATGAAAAGAGGAAAATCCTCGAAGTCAAGCGAAGAAAGATGTTCATGAATTTTCCTCAAAGCAAACAATTCTTGGTAAGGATATCAAGGTGATCACCTACGTTCACCCCTCTTTTCGAAAATATGGCCTTTCTTAAAAAGCCCACCTTAAGGCAAGATACAACCTATCCCCAAAACCTTTCGATCTAAAAGATATCTCGGGATGATGCGAGAGATCACGCAGGAAGCTACCGCTTAAAGAGGTAAGTACAATCCTGTCTTATCGTATCTTCGGGGGTTCTTGACTTGTAGACCCGAAGAAGTTATTCTTGATGAATATTCCTTTCTTAGCCTTGAAATCAATATCCTTTGATAAGCCTTTGACCTAACCCGAATTACGGTCTCTTTTAAATACCTTCTTTGATCAATCGGATTGTATGCATCTCGAATGATCCCGAAACCTTAAGGTTAGGTTTTACGTGAGTAGATTCGAATTTTGAAAAGCCTTCCCAAATGATGAGAAGCCCTTTTTGATGAAGAAAATCTTTTGAAATCTTTTAGAACAACTTTTTTGAAAAATACCCAAATCGTGGTATTCAAAATTCATCCCCAGTGGAGATTTGAACATGTGTGTTATTTCACAATGTGTTTGGACACACTTCCTTCATGAATACAAATTGAAAACCTTTTAATGGAGATTCCTAAGTTTTTTCCCAAAACTTAGGATCACCCTTTCTTCGTCATAATTCATGGGCCTCAAACCCATTGGATTGCTTTGAAAGCGACTCTAATAATGTTTAGTTGAATTTCTACGGGTTTTCTAGTGTCCCCAAATCCTCGGAGTGACTATATTTTTAGAGATCGGACTAATTTGGATTTTCTGCGTGGTCTTCGGCATTCCTTAGGTCCTCGGATCTCCATTCTTTTGAAATCCGAAAATCGGGTTTGAGCTTCGTAGGTACGCTAGTGATCCTAGGTCCTCAAATGGCACCCTCAACTTTTAAAATTTGAAAATCGGGTTTGAGCTTTTGTAGGTACGCTAGTAATTCTAGGTCCTCGGATGGCACCCTCTTCCTTTTAAATCTAAAGTTTAGTTTAAGTTTCCGAAGGATTCCTGGTAATTTTAGGTCCTTGGAGCGATATCCTTGTTACCACTTTTGTCGGTCCCAAAAGGAAGACATTAGGGTAGCCTTTTAATAGGTGAATTTCTTTCTACGGGATAGCCAATTCTCTGTTAATAGGTGAATTTCTTCCCTACGAGGATAGCCAATTCTCTTTTAATAGGTGAATTTCTTGCTATAGGGTAGCCGATTCTCTTTTAATAGGTGAATTCCTTCCTACATGATAGCCAATTCTCTTTTAATAGGTGAATTCCTTTCTACAAGATAGCCAATTCTCTTTTAAGCTGCGAATTCCCTTCTAATCTTGTGAAAAGACATTTACCATTGGACGGGCGTCGCTCTCTAAAGGCCTCTCTATTCAAAGTAATCCTATACACTCGTCCTATCAACCTCCGACCAATAATCTCTAGGCCAGCGACGGGTGAGCCACGGGTAAATCTCTCTCTCCTCATTTTTATCCCACATTAGGGATGAGCGAAGTGATTTTTCCATAAAATTTTGAACTTCAACGACAAAGGTAAGATGATTGAATATCGAGACTCATTTTTCTTCAACTTTTTCCCGGTTGAGTCGATTGAAGATTCAGGTGTCACCTTGTCTTTGAAAGCAACCTCTAACCGAAATTACTTTCAAAGAGGGCATATTATCGACACTGATTTTTCGATCAAGTTTTTCTTAGTTTTATTTCAAAAAATATCACAAAATTTCATAAAAATTCAAAAAATTAGAAAATCAAGTTTAGAAGCTTTGGCCAAGCATAAGGAATCATTTTTGATCAAAAAATAATTTTTCATATGTTTCACATTTTTTTATTTTTGGAAAATAGAAAAATACAAGCAAATTCACAAAAATACTTCCTAAGGTCACAAAAATATAAACAAATGTTCCATATTTTTATTTTAATTCCCTTTTCATATTGACCTCAAGAAATATTAAAAATTGAATTCAATTTTAGGTGTTTCTTCACAACACCGAGGGTTGAATTTGCCTAAAAATGTAATTTAAGTCTTTTTATTTGCAAACTTTGCATATCCTGAGTTAAGACATTCAATTTCAGTCCTCTGCAACTTCAATTTGATTAATTTCGCCCTCAATTGCATGAATTGCACGGATTGGGCAAAATACCATATTATTCTTTACAATTTAGTCCCTAGGATTTTTAATTTTTGAAATTACTTTCATGGTAAAACCGTACTACCCCTAAGGTTTTCATATGTCCTGAATCGATTGGCGGGGGTAATTTGATCCAATTTGATCATTTGGGCTCTCAATTAAGCTTTTTCCCGATTTGTAATTTTAGAAAAATTTGGGGTTTTTGTAGAAATTGGTGAGAACTTTTGGGCAAAATCACGTTTCTAGATAATATTTAGGTCCCTAAGTTCAATTTTGAGGTTAAATTGTAAGAATTCCCCACAGATTTTGATTAATTTTGAAAAGCGCAAGTCGGGACCGGTTCTATACTGTCGACCGCCGATCGGACCGGTTAACTGGTCCAATCGGTGTCGTCTTCCTCCTCGAGCTCGTGCCATTTTGCAGGTTTGAAGGCCGAAGTTTGACGACCAAATTGGATGACCATTCGACTATAATTGAGCAAGCCTGGGGAGGCGTTTTATTCGTCAAGTCCAGACGTATCGATCGCCACCGGTATCACGACCAATAACCACCGGAACACGGCGGAGCGCTAGGTCAAAGTCTCGGCTCACGAAAAAGTCAACATTCTTGAAACCATGTGAAATTTACGCTCGTTTGAGTTCGACGGAAGGCCTAAAAGACTTGGACGGAACCCCAAGTGATTCCGTCGCCGTCCGACGACCCAATTGCACGCGGGGGCACGTGTGAGAAGTTCGGCGAAGCTCTCCCCGACGCGCCAAAATTCGAAGTTGGTATAAAAGGATTGAGAAGCTTCGCGAACGAGAGAGGGGGTTTATTGTGATCGCACGATAACGGAATAGAGAGAGAAAGAGATAAAAGGAAGAGAAAGAGAGTCTCGCGAGCGCTATTGTCGTTCATTTGGAGCTCGGATCGTGAGCTGCTCGGATGATCAATCCAAGCCATCTCAAGCTGCACTATCTCTTCCGAGAAGTTCGGGCGCACCTCCCGGAGGATGATCGGCACCGGTTTGAGTCTCGAAATCGCCTAAATCGGTAAGTCGAGCATCGAATCTCTTCACCGTGCTTCGATGGTGACTTGCTCATATGATCGTTATTTTGAGAATTGATGTGTGCGTTTTGATTCTATGACATCACCGACCACGATCGCATCTTATTTTCGCATCGATTTCGCCTGAATACCTCTAGTCAAACTTCCTACCTACCTCGGTGCGGTCGAACACGGCCAGGCTTTTCTAGCCATCGCGAGCTCAATCGGAGCTCGAGGTAAGCTTCCCGAACTTCCTATGATGCTTTTGTGTGAATGAATTGATCGATTTGGCTCGATTCTCGCATGATCGAACTCGGCGATGGCCGACTATGTGTAGTTCATAGCTCATGATTTGGCCGATGAAATTGCTTGATTCTATGATATGTTGATCCGCAAAACGAATCGAGTTGATTGGAGGTGGTTTCACGTCATTCTGTCGAGATTTCGCCGTTAGATCTCACTTCGGAGAAGTGTCGGCCGTTGGTTCTATTGTCGTTGAGAGGTTGAAGACAATGCTTGAGGTGGCAGGTCAACGGGTCAAAGTCGAGGTGGCAAGTTGTGAGTGGTCCAGGTTGACGTCCGGTCAAGATAGCCGTTCGCGAGAATAGGCCAACTCGGATTAGATCCGACGGTCCTCATAATTCGATAGGTTTGATTCTCAACCGTTAGATTAGCTTTTTTTTTATTTCGAGAATTTCATTTAATAGTTAGAAAATAAAAAATGTATAAACGATGTCGTTTAGGTAAGTCGGGGGTGTGCGGCGTCATTTAGAATAAGGGTCGATGCGTCGTCGTTTTAGACTTAGAAGGAATGAACGGTCTAGATTGAGTCCATGTTTAATCGTGCCCGTTCGTTCAATCCAGATGCGTCGTCGTTTTGTTCAAAGGTGGGCCGACGGTCGAGATTAGATCTAGATTAAATCGTAGCCGTCCGTTTCATTTTTGTATTTTTCGATATTTAGTAAATAGTTTTAAAAATCGAAAAATCTAGAAAATAAATACGGCGTCGTTTTAGGTCGAGCGAGTCCAAGTCGGATCGGGGTCGGGTTGATCGGACGTTGATTGGGTTGACCCGATCAAAAACAAATTAATAAAAATTTTGTAAAAATTTTCTAAAAATCAAAAAAAATCAATAAAATTCATAAAAATTCCCATATTTTCCCAAAAAATTTCTAAAAAATGTCTAGATCGATTCGGGACTCTTATAGTCCGGATCAAAAAAATTTCAAAGTTCCAAGGGTCGATTTACATAGATCCGAAAAATTATCGATTTTCAAAAAATAAATAAAAAATCTAAAAAAATTAGAAAAATTCCTAAAATTCTGAAAAATCACAAAAAAAATGGGAAATGGCCACATTCAACTAGCCCGACCCTATTTTGTATTTTTGGGTCCCAAACCTTCCAAATGACCATTTACCCTTCCTGGGCATTTGGCCCCAAAAATTTTTCGAACCATCCCGGAACTCGAATAGATATTTCTATGGACCGATAGGGCCATACTCGACATGTCATGCTCGCTTGATTGCTTGATTTGATGGTGATTATTCATGATTGTGCATTTAATTTTCTGATTGTGATTGGTAAGATAGAAATTCCCCGTCCGCATAACAACTCTAGATCGCTAAAGCCTACCTCACCTTGAATATCGTCTCGCATGAATTCTTAGGTTAGAAAATCACTCAACCTCGATAACCGAAAGGGCGTCGATGTAAATCTCGGCGTAACCAAGTCCTCGAACCCACTTCTCTGGTTTTCGTATAATCGAGCGATTTCTCCCGACCGTTCGGTAGGGTTCCCGATCATACCCTCCAAAAAATTGATCGGCGGCGACTCCATATGCATGTACACTATGCACATGTCACCCGACCACACCGAGGTCGATTTTGACATTTATATATCTTCTTCACGTCGCGATTCTAGTAATGGGTCTTGGGAGGGACCCGCGTGCTAGGATCCACTATCAATCGGGTCAAAGCGCGGCTCGTCAACCCAAATATCTCCCTCGTCGGAAAAGGCGGAGGAGGGTCTCGACAAATCCGTATGCAGTGATCCAAGAATCACACGTATAGAGACGCGAATCACAAACCATAGAATAGAGGAATTGGCACACCTTGTTTCGGATCTATCGTTCTTGATGTAGAATTGCGACGATCCGATGCTCAAGAGCTTCCCTCTATGAATCCCATTTATCACTAGCTTCAATGAGACGGCCCCTCATGTATCGCTTCGACGACTATTGATGTGAGGTTATGTGGACATTAAAATTTAGAGGATGGACTTGAGCTCTATTTATAGAGATTGAAACATATCCCCTCATTAAATATAAGGTTTATTTCGGCTCACATTATCCAAGTACTATATTAGACTAAATAGGAAAGCGTATATATCTTTCTTTATTAGACTAATTAATATTTACAATGACAATTAATAAAGCCCACATTGAAAATTATAAAATGTATTCTAACATTCTCCCACTTGGGCTAAATTAATTGAAATTGTACCATATATGTGCATCTTTATATTGATCTAGAGATAATTCCCAATAGTCAATCCGATCCCATGCTCTCTCGTAACGTCACCATTCTAAACGGATTCCTTTATGGTCAAAAATTTAACCTCCATATGCTTAGACCCCTTGAGACCTCTGTGGTTGTTAATGAACAACACTGCGAGTTATTGTCACAATACAATTTGTATGGACCTATCAACAAAATCAAACACGGTCAACTCCCTAATGAGATTCCGGAGCCAAATAGCTTGAGTAACAGCTGAAAAGCATGCTATAAACTCCGCTTGCATGGTAGAGGATGATACCGTTTTCTGTTTCTCACTTTTCCATGATCTTGCACCACCTGCTAGCATAAAAATATACCACATTGTCGACTTCTTGTCATCCCGACAACCAAGCATAATCGAATCTGAATACCCTACTAGCTGCAAGTTTCGAACATATCTATAAATTAGCATATAATCTTTAGTCATCTTTAAGTACCTCAAAACCTTCTTGGCAAGAACCCGGTGATCGTGTCCTAGATTTGACTGGTATCTACTTGGAAGTTCTATTGTAAAAGCAATGTCTTACCTAGTACAAACTCGTGCATACATGATATCTTGCCAAGTGCAATAGCATAAGGTACATTCTTCATTTGTGCTTTTTCAATATCTGAATAAGGACATTGTGAAAGACTTAATTTATCACCTTTCTTTGAATGGAGCAATTCCTAGTTTGCTCATTGCGTATTGAATCTCTCTAAAATACGATCAATATATGCCCTCCGAGATAAGCCTAATATGCGGCAGTATGATCTCTATGGATCTCAATCCCAAGGACAAAAGATACCTCACCAAGATTCTTCATATCAAAGTTCTATGACAGCATTCTCTTTGTCTCATGCAGCAATTCAATATCATTCGCTAGCAAGCAAGATGTCATCAACATAAAGAACGAGAAAAATAAATTTCCTCCCACCGACCTTGTAGTATATATATTGATCTAACTTGTTCTCAATGAACTCAAAAAAAGTAACAACACTATGAAACTTCAAGTATCATTGTCTAGAAGATTGCTTCAAACCATCGATAGACTTTTTCAATCTACAAACCAAATTACTTGTATCATCTGCTGCAAAACTTTCGGGTTGTGCCATATAAACTTATTCATCAAGGTCTCCATTTAGAAAAATAGTTTTAACATCCATCCTGGTGAAGCTCCATATCAAAATGAGCTACTAAAGTCATGATTACTCTAAAAGAGTCCTCGGAAGAGATCAAAGAAAAAGTTGCCTCATAGTCTACTCCTTCTCTTTGAGTGAATTCCTTAGCTACCAGCCTAGCCTTAAATTTTTCAATATTTCTGTGGAGTCTTTCTTGGTCTTAAATACCCATTTACAATCAACGAGTTTATAGCCTTCGGGTAATTCAACAAGCTCCCAAACATCATTATCCTCAATAATTTATGAGCAATCACCTTTTTCGGCTACATCAAGCTCTAGAAACATTGTCGTGAATCCACAATTCTCGTTCCTCCATTGGGATTATAAAATCGATATCCCTTTGAATGATCCTGGATAAGACACAAAATAACATATAGTGGTTTTGGAGTCCAACTTACTCAAAGTCGAATTATGCAACTTTACTTTCGCATGGCATCCCCAAACCTTCGGGTGATGCAAGCTAGGTTTTCAGTCCAGTTCATAACTCGAAAGGAGTAAGTGGTGCAGATTTTGTAGAAACACGATTGAATATAAAGCAATGTTTTCAAAGCTTCACCCCACAAAAAATCAGGTAAATTAATTCCGCTAATCATACTCCTCACCAAATCCATAAGAGTACGATTACGCCTTTCAGCCACACCATTACATTCGGGACTACCGGGCATAGTAAATTGAGTCACAATCCCGGAATCCTCTAAGTACTTGGCGAATACCCTTTATGCTATCCAACATCACCATGTCGACCATAATACTCACCACCGCGATCGAGATCCGACATTTTTTATGACTTTTCTCAATCTGTTTCTCGACTTTAATCTGGAAAATCTTGAACTTGTCAAGAGATTCGGACTTTTCCTTAATCAAGTACTGGATAATCATATCGGGAATAATCATCTATAAATGTGTTGAAATAAAAATTTATATACAACGTTGATGTATAGGATCCACTTATATCTATATGGATGATCTCTAACAAATGAGAACTACGGACTGCAGTTTTCTTTTTTATTTTAGTCATCTTACCTCTACGGCGGTCTACGCATGCGTCTAGGTCACTTTTGAGAGTGGGTAGAATGTCCGCCTTCGTCGGTCTTTCCACTCTTTCCTTAGAGATGTGACCAAGACGTTTATGCCATAATGCCACACATCGGTCTACACATGCGTCTAGGACACCTTTGAGAGTAGGTAGAATGTCCGCCTTTATCGATCTTTCCACTCTTTCCTTAGAGATGTGACCAAGACGTTTATGCCATAATGCGTAAGATTGATCCTTAGGTAGAGGTCTTTTGGAAACAACTTTTTCAACTATATAAGCAACGTATATTTCGTTGGGAGACAAATATAATCTATACAATCCATTGGACATAGTACAATACCAACTTTATTTGAATTAAAAGAAATAGAAATTGCATTATTTGAAATCTCAAAAGAATAACCACACATGTCCAAACTTAATACGGAAATTAAATTCCGTCTAAAGGAAGGTACATAAAATGTATTCCTTAATGTCAAATTAAAACCGGAATCTAGAATTAAAATGACATCTCCCACGAACTCAACGTCGGCTTTATTATTGTTTCTTATGGTGAACTTTGATTCTTCCTTATTTGGCTTCCTCCGATTTATGAATCCATGTATGGTAAACGCAACATGATTAGTTGCACCGCTATCCTAGCTACCACGAACAAGAAGGGGCTTCTAATAGATTAGATTCACAAACCAATGCCAAAGAATCATTACCTTTTAGGCTTACGCTTAGACAATCAATTTTTTTTACTTAGTGCAGTCTTTCTTTACGTGTTCTCCCTTCTTACGGAAGAAATAGAGACCATCCTTACCAATATTACCGTCCTTTTTAAAAGTCGATTTCTTTGAACCCAAATTGTCGGACGTACCAGCGAGATGAATGAGTTTCTTTGTGAGCACGATTTTTGTGCCCTTTACCCTTTTTAAATATCGGAACTAGAAGCAACATACATAGCAACATATACTTTACTTTTCTTCAACTTAATCTCCTCGATACCACCCTTGCAATCAAGTCATTGATTGTCCATGGTGATCAGCGATATTATACTTGTGTTTGGATAAAATCAAATTCAGGCGAAAGAGAATTGAGTGCAAGATCTACAATGCAAGCATTAGGGATAGGAACATTAAGCGCCCTAAGCTTTGATTGCGGATCAACCATCCTAAGGACATTATCCATAACACCAGTGAGAACCATCATACTTCAAACCGAATAACCCCGACATATGTGTCCCAATTTTAGCATTAGGAAAGTCACGATTTCTAGCCACCAATGCCTCCATCATCCGCTTTAGTAGTGATATCGGCAGCAAAATCACTTCTAAGATGTTCTTGTATGGATCGCTTCATCGACAAGTAAACAAATCCTATTGCTCTTTTTCTAAGCGATGGCGTGCTTTCGGGCATCCGTACTAGCATCGGTAAGAGCTATCGACTTATCCTCATTAAGAGCAACATGAACATCCGCTAATTTCATACCAAATAGAAAATTCTCTCTCCACTTCTTAAAATTAGAACCAGTAAGAATCTCAATAGCAATGGAGTTGCCGTTCACAAAAAAGGTGACTGAAAAATAATTAATGTCTATAATTAGCATAATGTGAAAATTCACCTTAAGAGTTACATATATCATCATATAATCACCTTTGAGCAGAAAATATGATTGTAGTTGTATATCTCTCTTCATTACACTGGCCATGAGAATTTATTTTAATCTTTATTAATCACCACATTTAGGCGTATGAAAGCACTTAGACCAATCAATTCTCAACCATATGTTGTACATGTAACCCTCCATGCAACAATACACAATTACCTCCTTTGGCGGTATAACTACGCATTAAAGCATAAGACATCCCAATACTTTATAAACCGTTATTTATTAAACCCAACCAAGTGTGCCACTTTGGTGGTTACAACCCAATTGAATTTTTTGAGATTGGGATATAAACTTTATATTCCACATTTACCGTATGCATGTAATTTCGAAACTAGAGGCATTTATCCATAAAATTACATCTTTGTGCTAATTCACTCAACAATACATGTTAATCCATATACATGTAATTCATAAATTATGCTCCACATATCTATATGTGGTACTTACATGTGAGCTTGCACCTGTATTTCTCGAAACCATATAGAAATACATAGAAATACGCCAAACAATATACGTATTTAGAGTTTCATAGATATTTTTCATCCATAAATACATCAAACATGTAAAATAGATATACCACCTTGTAGAGCATGAGCATACGAGCACGTCGGTCTTGGAACACCTCGATCGGACACCGCACGCTTCCTCACGAGCCACGGAAGCTTCGGCGCGTGAGGACCGCGTGCGGGCACATATTCGCTTCTTGGCCTGTTCTCAAACCGGTCCGACCGCTCACCTAACCAAATCGGTGAACTCGGTAGAGCTTAACCCGGTCCCGACCGATCAACGATCGGTTCGATCGGGAAGTTCGAGTCAACGGTCAACCGGGAATGGGTCGGGTCACGAATCGGGTTGGGTCCCGAGTCGGGTCGGGTCGAATCCGCACCCGGCCAAGATGACATCAGCCCCGCATGTGCCGAACATGTGTGGGGCCCCGGTCAGCCGCGTGGTTTTCACCGTTGGCACATGGCTACCACGCACCCGATGGGCGAGGCGCGTAGCGGAGTTTTCGGTGTCCTCCGGTTGTGAATCTTATATGGTTTTGCTCATCTCGTTGTGTAAGTTCCGAATACATAATTTTATTTCAATTTTGAAAAAGTAAAATTTTGAAAGATACCAAAACGTGATTCTAGATCTAAAATGCATTGGCTCGATACCACATGTAAGTGTCATGTCCCGAACCCTACGAGCACGCCAACATCTCACATGGCCACACTTAAATACAAATTCTCGGGAACCCAGTAGCCAACAAATTTTAGATAAACGCAAATGAAAACGCATGTGGAAGCGTATACAAATCTCCATACAATTTACTAAAGAAGACTTAGGATAACAACAAACTTTATATTACATAAGTACTAGAAGTACCTTATAAACGACAGGCTTAAACGGTCAATGTACAAGATACAAAGTGGGGGTCGAAGGGGAACAAAGGATCGGATCAAAAGACAACCTTCTAAGTCCCTCCAACATGCCTCTATCCTAAGAGGACATCTCAAAAGAAATCTAGCCTCTCCTATGACTACCGGTCGGTATCACTATCTTCACTTCGTTTTCGTCCTAAGTCTGGATCATACTCGAGATGAACTATCGAAGCCAACCTCCAAGGGGTCTTACTTTTCATCGTCCTCGGACATAGATTCCTCTATAACCTCGTATCTTCCTCTATAACCTCGATATCTTCCTCGATAGCCGGGGACTTGTCGGGAATATTCCTAGAGCAAACTATG
Organism: Rhodamnia rubescens; assembly: GCA_021437795.1. Taxonomy (NCBI): domain Eukaryota; kingdom Viridiplantae; phylum Streptophyta; class Magnoliopsida; order Myrtales; family Myrtaceae; genus Rhodamnia; species Rhodamnia rubescens. Next base: position 1,916,280 of record JAILYA010000035.1, read on the forward strand.
GAGTTCTCCATATCACCTTCCATAGGGGGGGTGGCACCACTCGGGAATCTCATCCCTAGGTATCTCATAAGGCTTGAAGTCCCGTAGTTAAATCCCCAAATCAGTAGTACCAAGACTCGTAGCGGTGAGGCTTCCAATATTTACCCCATTCATCCACCCATACTATAGTCCCTTTCCTAATATAGACCTTATCCCGACCTACCGAAAACTCCTCGACGGATGTGTCCATATCCATCGGAACACCGAAACGCACAGGAAGCATAGTCGGGGCTTGGGTTCTAAAAATATTAGCCTACGACGGAGCAAGAATAAATTTCAGCGCGTAGATCCCTAAACCTAGATTAGGGCGATAGCACCTCTGGATACATCCTAGGCAAGCATTTCTATAGAAATCAACAAACAAATATAAAAGCACCCAACATAAAACAAGAATTAGAGTTATATAATCAATTTACTCAAATATATATCATTCCTCAAACCACGACTCCTTTATTAACGCTATAATATAAGAGCGATCCGCGTAATAACGTCTCAAGCTATAATAATGCTCCCGCACCGGCGTAATAACGCCTCAGGCCATTATAATATACTCGGGACCCGCGTAATAATGTCTCAAGCCATTATATAATACTCAAGACCCGCATAATAACGCCTCAGGTCATTATAACCCGCATAATAATGCATCGAGGTTAGCATCTCGCGTTTTACGCCTCAAGATGACTTGCAAAACCCCGCGTAATAACGCTTCAAGGTATAATATGATCACATATACACACTTCTCCATACGAATGACCATACAATCAAACAAATCACTCGATCGACAAATCGAGACCCCACAGGGATCTTACTAAACCACTTGATTAATCAATCAAGACCACAATCTTACTAATCTTTTCGATCAATCAATCAAGGCCACACGATCTTACTAAACTTCTCAATTAATCATTCAAGGCCACACGATCTTACTAAACTTTCCGATCAATTAATCGAAACCACATGATCTTACTAAACTTTTTGATCAATCAATCAAAGGCGACACGATCTTATTAAACCAATCGATCAATCAATCAAGACCACACGATCTTATCACATTAAAGGTTCAATTAATCGAAGCCATAAGATTTAATCCCACTAAAGCAATAATCAATCGGGACCACACGATTGAATCACACTAAAGCAACATTCAATCGAGACCACACGATTAAATCACACTAAAGCAACAATCAATCGGGACCACACGATTTAATCACATCATGAACTCAAACAATCGAAACCATACGATTAGATCACATCGTAAACTCAATCAATCTCAGCCACCCGATCTAATCACATCATTAACTCGAAGAATCAAGACCACACGATCAATCCTATCATCCAAAATTTCGATTCTAACTATTTAAGAACAGCTTCAACACAAATTCCACACAAATTCATCTCAATCTACCACCTTTAGTATCCTAACTACCTAATCATGGTTTAGAAGCTCACTCACCTTAAAATCTAGCAAGAACTTAAGGCCAACAAGCTGCAAAATCCATGATTCAAGCCACGGCACCGGTAGCTTCGATTCGGTCGGCGTTCGGTGCCTGCGATTCCACGACGGCGGTGACTTCACGGTGTAACGACGATGCTACTGGCAGTGGTTGATGATTCACGGTGTATCCAAGGTGATTCAGTGGTGGTGATGGCGACGGTTTGATGGTTCGGCCGAAGGAAAAGAAAATGAGAGAGAAATGAGAGGAAACTTGGTCCAAATGAAGAAGATGAAGTGAGGGGATAAGTATAGGATATTTTAGGGAGTTATTTAACTAGATTTGAAGTGACTTGGTTGGTGAGAAAGTGACTTGTAGGGTCCACCAATAATTCAAGCCATTTTCTCTCTAAAAACTCAAGAAAGGTAAACTAGTCATTTGGTTCCATAAGTGGACACCAAGCTCTCACCAATAATTCGGCCACTAAAGGGGTGGAAAAGACCAAAATACCCTCTTACTAAACTAGAGAAATGAACATTTCCTAAGGGTAAAAGGGGCATTTCCTATTTCCAATCTAAATTTCACTTTTCTATACACTTTGGGACGAACCGTGAAATACACATGCTCGGGGTGAGGCGACGTCCAAAAGATTAATATTGGAATCCTTGAAAGTCCGACGTCCAATTTCGAAATACAATTCATGGTCAATATCGATCAATTGCAATTTCAATGTATCTCAAACTAATGGGCGGCTTTTAGGAGTTACGCGTATCGACCCGTGATTAATGTCACGTTTAAGAGTTACTCAAGCCATGGTGACCTTGATTGTCATGTAATTGCGCGGGTCAATCACTAGTTCCGAAGGACACGAACGTTCGAGTTCGATTTAGGAACGTTTGCAACTCCTACATTATTATACGGAGTCACCCGTGATCCAATCGTATATCATTGGCAAAGCGTTCCACCATCGCTCGTGGATCGGCCTATAATGGTCCAAAATATTCCTCGACAATCCTTATGGCCAAAAGGTCAATCCATGATCAAGTTCTCAAGTCCACGTACTTGATTTTCCTAGCTAGCCATTCCCTTTTGGTTAATCTTCTCAAGAGTGATCAAATCTGAGTGAGATATAACTGAAATACTTAAATGAGATATCTCATTCATTCACAACTTCAAAAGTGGATCGAAATTCGAATATCACAATTCTTTCCCCTTATAAAAATTTCGTCCTCGAAATTTACAATAAACCTAACTACTCAAACAATGGGGGTGTTGGCGTATCATCACTTCCTCGCTTGCCCAGGGTTGCTTCTTCGTACCATGGTACTCCTAGATCACCTTGACCGGTGGAATTGTCTTGTTCCTCGGAACCCTGTTCTTTTCTATCCTCTATTTGAACTAGTCTCTCTATATAAGATAGCCTATCATCCACCTCCACGACTTCATGATCCAAGCACATGGGTTGGGTCCGGCTCGTACTTCCTCAACTTGGATACATGAAAGACATTGTGAACTTGTGATAAATTTGGCGGCAATGCGAGGACATAAGCTAAAGTCCCAATCCGTTCCAAGATCTCAAATGGGCCTACATACCTTGGACTTAACTTCCATTTCTTTCCAAATCGAGATAGTCCTCACATTGGCGATACCTTACGAAACACATGATCTCCCACTTGGAATTTCAAAGGTCTACGTCGTCTATCCGCATAATTTTTTTGACGACTCTAAGCAGTCTTAAGTCTTTCTCTAATCACTTTCACTGCCTCGACGGATTGTTGAACTAACTCTGGACCCGTTATTCTCCTTTCACCAACCTCATCCCAACATACTAGAGTTCTCGCGAGTTACGCCAAATAATGCCTCAAATGGTGCTATTTCGATACTCTGTTGGTAGCTATTTTTTAAGGCAAACTCGACCAGGTGCATTTGCTCTTCCCATCCTACTTTGAAGTCAATCACACAAGCCCTTAACATGTACTCTAGTGTCTAAATCGTCCTTTCGGATTGTCCGTCGGTGCGGGGATGATAAGGCGTCTTATCTTGTAACTTTGTACCCATAACCTCCTGTAAGCTCCTCCAAAACATGGCGATAAACTTTGGATCCCTATTTGATGTAATCGTTACCGATACTCCATGAAGATGTACTATCTGTCTTATGTATAATTCGGCATACCTTTCCATAGCGAAGTCCTTTCGCTTTGGCAGGAAATGCGCAAACTTGGTTAGTCTATCTACGATTACCCATATCAAATCGTAACCTCTCTCGACTTCTTAGCAATCCCATAACAAAGTCCATAGTAATGTGCTCCTATTTCCATTCGGGAATCTCCAACGGTCGAAGCAATCCTCCAGGCTTACGGTGTTATGCCTTCACTTTTTGGCACGTCAAGCACTTGGCCACGTGCTTGGCCACGTCCCACTTTCATCCCATTCCACCAAGTAATGCCGACTCAAATTCGATACATCTTTGTACTACCCGGATGAATATCTGTAGTTGCTTCGATGAGCTTCGACAAGATCCTTTCTCTAAGCTCATCATCATTGGGCACGCACAAACGTCCACGGAACTTCAAAATCCCATCCTCGAATACTTGAAACTCGAGGCTTTCTCTTATCCGCCTCCATTCTCGGGATCCTTTGGAGGTTTGGATCCGTAGTCTGTAGGGCCTTAATTCTTTCCTGAATCTTAGGCTCGACTCTCAACGTCGCTACTAAGTTGGATAACCGACAAACTTCCAATTTGAACTCCGAATCCCTTATTCCTTCAAGTAAAGTCCACTCCCTTACCATCAAATGCGCGATGCTTGACTTTCGACTCAACGCATCCGCTACCTTATTTGTTTTCCTAAGGTGATACAAGATATCACAATCATAGTCCTTGAGTAACTCCATCTATCGACGTTGTCTCATGTTCAACTCTTTTTGGGAAAACAAGTACTTTAAACTCGATAATCCGTATAGATCCGAAACTTCTCTCCGCATAAGTAGTGTCTCTAAATCTTCAACGCAAAGACGATAGCAACAAGCTCCAAATCATGTGTTGGGAAGTTCATCTCATGCGGTCTTAACCGACTCGAGGCATATACAACCACTTTTCCATGTTGCATCAACACGCATCCCAATCCTTTCAAAGATGCGTCGCTATAAATTTCATAGCCTCCAGGGTCCGAGTAGGAATCGTCGGTATCGGTGCGATCGTCAATCTATGTTTGAGCTCTTGAAAACTCCTTTCGCACTTATCTGTCCATTCGAACTTCGTCTCCTTCTTCATTAATCTGGTCAACGGAATGGCTATCGAAGAAACTTTTCCATGAACCTTCTATAGTAATCTACCAATCCCAAGAAACTTCGAACCTCGATTCGACGTTGGTCTTGGCCAATTCATAAATGCTTCAATCTTAGTCTGGGTCCATGGAAATTCCTTCTCCGAAACTACATGTCCAAGGAATACTACTTTACTCAGCCAAAACTCGCATTTACTAAACTTACCATAAAACGAGTGTTCCTTTAGCGTCGTAGGACAATCCTTAGATGCACTTCATGCTTGTCCTTACTCCTCGAGTAAATCGAATGTCATCTATAAAGACAATTACGAATTGATCCAAATACTCCTTAAACACACGATGCATCCTATCCATGAATGCAACTGGAGCATTAGTCAATCCAAATGGCATGATTTGTAAACTCGTAATATCCATATCTCGTATGAAAGCGGTCTTCGTATATCCTCCTTCTTAATCATTAAGCGATGGTAGCCCGTCCTTAAGTCTATCTTGGAAAATACCGATGCCCCTTGTAGTTGATCGAACAAGTCATCTATCATTGGCAATGGATACTTGTTCTTGATGGTTACTTGATTCAACTACCGATCGTATATGCACAAACGCAATGACCCATCTTTTTTCTCACAAACGATCGGCGCTCCCCATGGTAATGCACTAGGGCGGATGAATCCTTTGTCCAGCAATTCTTGCATTTGGACCTTCAACTCCTTCAACTCCGATAGAGACATTACGTAGGGCGCCTTCGAGATCGATTCCGTCCCTGGGGCTATCTCAATTACAAACTCCACTTCCCTTTCAAGTGGCAATCCCAAGCAATTCTCGAGGAAAGACATCGGAAAAATTGCATACCATGGCTATATCCTCTAGCCTCGGTCCTTCAACCAAAGAATCTACTACTTGCAGCTAAATACCCTTGGCATCCTTCATCTAACAACCTAGTCACTTCAAGTGACGAGATCAAAGGGATTGAGATCCCTCCTCGACTTTCCACAAACTCATATCTAGGATGACCAATCGACTTAAATTGGATCACCCTACTACTACGATCCAAGATAGCCCTTTGTTTTCCCAACCAATCCATCACAATTATAACATCTAAATCATACATGATCAAAGCGTCAAGTCTATCAATTCCTCCCTACCACCAATGGCTATCTTACAATCTAAGCATTCCAAGAAGACTAACACTTTATCCTTTAAAAGGGTGGTAATATGCAACATTACTTCTAACGGTTTCGATTCAATTCCAGCTAGTTTCACAAATTGCTCAAACACAAAAGAATACGATGCTCTAGGATCAAATAAGGCATAAGCAACATGATCACATAGAGAAACCGTACTGTGACCACGATAGGTGCATTCTCCGCCTCTTTGCGCGCTACAACATAAACTCTCCCTTGAACCGGGCTGTCGATTCTCGATTATTCTGCAGGCGGCTCCAACTTGAGGTCTTGTCCGAGGTCGCTAGGATCGAAATTGGGGTCCTGTGGCTTGATCCCGACAATTTCTTATCTAATGGTTATGCTTGCCACACTTAAAGCACGCTCTCGTCATACTCGGACAAGGTCCATTTCCATGCCTTTTTCCATAAAGTCGACAATTCGAGTTTGACTGATATGTCGATTTCCCATTACCTTTCTTGACGGGAGGAACGAAACATCGATTTCCCACCATAGGCTTCTTGCCAAAATGGCGGTTGTCCCTAGCAGGTGCAAACCGCGATCTAGAAGCGATAGCCCTCTCTTTCATATCCCGTTCGACCATCGGCCCCTTTCATATAGCTCATTGTAATCCCTCGGGTTCAACAGTATCAACCGACTACAAAGCTCCAGTTTCAATCCGTCTCGGAACCTTCTTGCTCTATCCAAAGGGTTCTCGACCATTCTTGGCATACTTTGATAACCTCGAGAATTCTGCGCTCATATTGATCTATCGTCATCCGATTTTGACGGAGCTGCTGAAATTCCATCATCTTCCTGTTCTTGAGCCATTTCGGAGAAGTATTTCCCATTAAACATCTCTGCAAATGCGGTCCATTTGGAACACGCGTTCGAAAAAAACTCTTCCTCGAATAGCCTTCCACCAATCACTAGCAATATCTTGGAGCTAGTATCTCGCTAAGGTTACTTTCTCCTCTTCCGTGCACCCCAAAACTTCAAAAGCCTTTTCCAATTCCTCAATCCAACGAGGAGCAATCTCGGGATCACTTTTTCCATCAAACTTGGCTAATTTTAATTTTAGAAACTGCTCTACTAGCTGGTGCATCGACGATTCCCATTGCCATTCCCTTGGTTACCATTAGTTTCATTAGCAACAATGGCAGACAGCCTTAGCGGCTTGGGCAATAGTGGCAGCTCGTTCTTGAGCACGCCTACCCATCAAATTTTCAATTTCCTCTAGAGCCCTAAGGACTCCATCTATTCTTGGGTCCTCCACAACTTGTGCCCTTGAACTAGACGCTCCTTTGGTACCTCTACCGCGATTGCTCATCCTTGATAAATTTCACAATACCCGAACCACTATAATTCCACCAAGGAATTAGAGACCTAAGCCATCTACTTAAGTCTACCAATTCTATGCTACTCATCATAGCAAGAAACACAATCAACGCAATCAATCATCACGTAACAATACATGTTAATCCATATACATGTAATTGATAAATTATGCTCCACATATCTATATGTGGTACTTACATGTGAGATTGCACTTGTATTTCTAGAAATCATATAGAAATACATAGAAATATGCCAAAAAATACTCCAAACAATACACGTATTTAGAGTTCCATAGATATTTTCCATCCATAAATACATCAAACATGTAAAATAAATATACCACCTTGTAGAGCATGAGCTTACGAGCACGTCGGTGCTTGGAACACTCGATCGGACATCGCACGCTCCCTCACGAGCCACCAAAAGTACGTGACGGCCATGCGGCCGACACGTGCGGGGCACGTGTTCCGCTTCTTGGCCGATTCTCAAACCGGTCCGACCACTCACCTAACCGAACCGGCAAACCCGGTCAAGCTTAACCCGGTCCTAACCGATCAACGATCAATTCGACCTGGAAGTCCGAGTCAACGGTCAACCAGAGCGAGTCGAGTCCAGGGTCGGGTCAAATCGCACCCGGCCAAGATGACTTCCGCCTTGCATGTACCAAGCACGTGCAAGGCCCCGGTCAACGCGTGGTTTGCACCGTTGGCATGTAGCCACCAATGGACAGAGGCGCGTGGCAACGAGTTTGGCGTCCTTCGGCAGTGAATTTTATATGATTTTGCTCGTCTCGTTGTGTAGGTTCCGAATATATAATTTTCTTTCAATTTTTACGAAAGTAAAATTTTGAAAAACACCAAAATGTGATTCGAGATCTAAAGCGCGTTAGCTCGATATCACATGTAAACTATCACGCCTTGAACCCTACGAGCACTCCAACATCCCACATAGCCACACTTAAATACAAATTCTCAAGAACCAAAGAGCCAACAAATTCTAGATAAACGCAAATGAAAACGCATGCGGAAGGGAATATAAATCTCCATACAATTTACTAAAGATGACTCGGGATAACAACAAACTTTATATTACATAAGTACTAGAAGTTCCTTACAAACAATAAGCTTAAACAATCAATGTACAAGATATAAAGTGGGGATCGAAGGGGAATAAAGGATCGGATCAAAAGACAACCTTTTAGGTCCCTCCAAAGAAGCCTCTATCCTAAAATGACATCTCAAAAGAAATCTAGCCTCTCCTATGACTACCGGTCGGTATCACTATCTCAGGCTTCGTCTTCGTCCTCAATGGATCATACTTAGATGAACTATCGAAGCCAACCTCCCGGGGGTCTTCCTCTTCATCGTCATCGGATGTAGATACCTCTATAACCTCGATATCTTCCTCGACGGCCGAGGACTTCTCAAGAATATTCCTAGACCCAACTACGGAGTTCTCCATATCACCTTCCATAGGGGCAGGGTGGCACCACTCAGCAATCCCCATTCCTAGGTATCTCGGAAGGCTTCAGAGGTCCCTGTAGTCAAATCCCCAAATAGGTAGTACCAAGACTCGTAGCGGTGAGGCTTCCAATAGTCACCCCTTCATCCACCCAAATTGTAGTTCCTTTCCTAATATACACCTTATCCCGACCTATTGGAAACTCCTCGATGGATGTGTCCATGTCCATGGGAACACCAAAACGCACGAGAGGCATAGCCAGGGCTGGGGGTCTGAAAATATTAGCCCATGACGGGGTGAGAATAAATCTCAACGAGTAAATCCCTAAACCTAGATTAGGGCGATAATACTTCTAGATACATCCTAGGCAAGCATTTCTATAGAAATCAACAAACATATATAAAAGCACCTAACATAAAACAATAATTAAAGTCATATAATCAATTTACTCAAATATATATCATTCCTCGAACCACGACTCCTTTATTAACGCTATAATATAAGAGCAAACACGCATAATAACGCCTCAAGCCATAATAATGCTCTAGACCCGCGTAATAATGCCTCGAGGCCATTATAATATACTCAAGACCCGCGTAATAACGCCTCATGCTATTATATAATACTCAAAACCCGCGTAATAACGTATCGGGTCATTATAACCCGCGTAATAATGCATCGGGTTAGCATCTCGTGTTTTACGCCTTCAAGATGACTTGTAAAACCCCACGTAATAACGCCTCGGGGTATAATATGATCACATATACACGCTTCTCGATACAAATGACCATACGATCAAACAAATCACTCGATCGACAAATCAAGACCATAGGATATTACTAAACCACTCTATTAATCAATCAAGACCACACGATCTTACTAATCTTTCGATCAATCAATCAAGGCTACACAATCTTACTAAACTTTCCGATCAATTAATCGGAACCACACGATCTTACTAAACTTTTCGATTAATCAATCAAAGCCACACGATCTTATTAAACCAATCGATCAATCAATCAAGACCACATGATCTTACCACATTAAAGGTTCAATTAATCGAAGCCATACGATTTGATCCCACTAAAGCAACAATCAATCGGGACCACACGATTGAATCACACTAAAACAACATTCAATCGAGACCACACGATTCAACAATCAATCGAGATCACACGATTTAATCACATCATGAACTCAAACAATCGGAACCACACAATTAGATCACATCACAAACTCAATCAATCTCAGCCACCCGATCTAATCACATCATGAACTTGAAGAATTAAGACCACACGATCAATCCTAGCATCCAAAATTTCGGTTCTAACTATTCAAGAACATCTTCAACATAAATTCCACCTAAATTTATCTCAATCTACCACATTTAGTATCCTAACTACCTAATCAAAGTTTAGAAGCTTACTCACCTTCAAATCTAGCAAGAAATTAAGGCCAACAAGCTGCAAAATCCGTGATTCAAGCGGCGGCACCGGCAGCTTCTGTTCGGTCGGCGTTACGTGCATGCGATTCCACGGGCGGCGGGCTCAACGGCGACTCCACGGTGTAACGGCGATGCTACGGCGGTTGTTGATGATTCACGGTGGATCCAAGGTGATTCGGTGGTAGTGATGGCAGCGATTTGATGGTTCGACCAAAGGAAAAGAAAATGAGAGAGAAATGAGTGGAAACGGGTCCAAATGAAGAAGATGAAGAAGATGGGGGTAAGTGTAGGGGATTTTAGGAAGTTATTTTACTAGATTTCAAGTGACTTAGTTGGTGAGAAAGTGACTTGTGGGGTCCACCAATAATTCAAGCCATTTTCTCTCTTAAACTCGGGAAGGGTAAATTAGTCATTTGGTTCCATAAGTGGATACCTAGCTCTCACCAATAATTTGGCCACTAAAGGGGTGGAAAAGACCAAAATGCCCTCTTACTAAACTAGAGAAATGAACATTTCCTAAGGGTAAAAGGAGCATTTCCTATTTCGATCCTAAATTTCACTTTTATGTATACTTTGTGACAAACCGTGAAATACACATTCTCGGGATGAGGCGACGTCCAAAATATTAATATTGGAATCCTTGAAAGTCCAACGTCCAATTTGAAGTCCAATTCATGGTCAATATCGATCAATTGTAATTTCAGGTGTATCTCAAACTAACGGGCGGCTTTTAGGAGTTACGCATATCGACCCGTGATTAATGTCACGTTTAAGAGTTACTCAAGCCATGGCGACCTTGGTGGTCATGTAATTACGAGGGTCAATCATTAGTTTCAAATGACACGATCATTCGAGTTCGATTTAAGAACGTTCGCAACTCATACATAGCTATACGGAGTCACCCGTGATCCAATCGTATATCATTGGCAAGGCGTTCCACCGTCGCTCGTGGATCGGCCTATAATGGTCCAAAATATTCTCTCGACAATCCTTATGGCCAAAGGGTCAATCTAGGATCAAGTTCTCGTGTCCACGTACTTAATTTTCCTAACTAGCCATTCCCTTTTGGTTAGTCTTCTCAAGAGCGATCAAATCGAGTGAGATATAATTAAAATACTTCAATGAGACATTTTATTCATTCATAGTTTCGAAAGTGGGTCGAAATTCGGAATGTCACATAAGCTGCGATTATAATCCGTATGCAGCGATCCAAGAATTACACGTATAGAGACGCAAATTACAAACCATAGAATAGAGAAATTGACGCACTTTGTTTCGGATCTATCATTCTTGATAGGGAATTGCAACAATCGATGCTCAAGAGCTTCTCCTCTATGAAGCCTCTTTATCATTGGCTTCAATGAGATGGCCCTTCACGTATCGCTTACGACGACTCTTGATGTAAGGTTATATAGACATTAGGGTTTATAAGAGAGACTTAAGCTTTATATATACAGATTGAAACATATCATCTTATTAAAGATAAGGTTTATCTCGGCCCACACTATCCAAAGCACCATATTAGACTAAATATAAAACTATATATCTTTCTTTATTAGATCAATTAATATTTACAATAACAATTAATAAAGCCCACATTGAATATTATAAAATATATTTTAATAGATAAATCGGTGTGAATAAGCACGTAGAAGAAGTTGCGAGTAATTCCCCCAAGGAAAACATTGATGATAAGTTCCGAGAAGTTAGACTCTGCAGAAAAAACAGTATTTCTCGATAGTGTTGTTCAGCTTTCGGGGCGTATAATGATATTGCATCCAGTTATAAAAAAATAAAATCATTTTCTTGTCTCGAATAAGTACAAACTCTGTTTGGTATTCTAGCAAACGAAGTTGCAATCCATGTGAAATTACAACATGCATGTCATGACGGCGCATTAAAGATCGATGGTATGCTTCCATAGAAGATGGATACTGCGAGGTAATTCGGGCCACCCGCGGAGTAAATGATTTTGGGGAGATTTTTATTTTTTTCAAAAGAATAGTTTTGGGTTCTTTGAGGGCAAGGATAATCAAACGGAGGCATTTATGTTTTTTTTAGCGATTCCATAGACGGATACTGTGGACGGGCCAAGAGATGCAGTCGACAGTCATTGCCATGTTCTTGTAAATCAACAGTCATTGCCATATTCTTGTAACTCAACATTTGCTTATGGTCTATAATAATCCTTTTGGCTAGTACCGAAGGTGGACTCCTACATATACGTGCACACACTCCGAAACTTGTATTTCTGTCTGTCATTAATAAAACCATAACGCTAATTGAATTTGTGCTGCATTAATCGAACCACAAACATTGGGGTGTGCACCACTTTATGTCGTTGTCGATACGTGAAACCAGTCTGGTCATCGTCATTGATGACCTTCTAGTCATATAAATAACTTTGTTGCGCCTGCGCTTTGTGCGTGCATATGTTGGCAATATACTTTTTCTTGAATTCTTGTCATAAACTATTTTGGGTTGTGACCCATTCAAGGTAGAAAATATCAAACTAAAGAAAGTATTACAAATTTGACATGTGAAATGCGGATTTAAATTCTAAACTCAAACGTTTTGCTAAATAGATTTATTGTAAAAACATTAGAAAACAAGACTTTGAATAGTATCAGCTTCTTCACAAATTTAATTTTGTTCAATAGTGGAGTATGTAAATTTCGTTATTTTGGCGTCACATTCTTCAAATTTTCACTTTCATTTCAAACTTTGGAATGACTTAAGCAAAACTAAATATCATCTCTTTCTATTCGATATACATTTTTTTGAAAAATTTGTTATACTTAAAAAAATTCATCGAATGACAAACTAACACATAAAAGCTTATGAAATTCTCTCTTATGTGTTTTTGGTCAATTTCAAGTTATATGGACTCTACATAAAATTGTATTCACTTTTGTTTTCAACTAAGTAGATTTTCTTCAAAGGATAAAAGGTGTATTTAAAAAATATGGATTTCAAAAGCAGGGCCCAAAATTAAATGAAATGTCAGTATGCATCTTTCAAACTCAATGAAAAATAAAGTTTGGAGATGACATATCAATAAGACAAAATTTATTGGTCCTATGAGAGCCACGCGGCAATTGATGTCTCGTGTTTTGCCACGTGACAATCGTAGAGGCAAAGTGAAGTGTCACGTGAAGATCATAGGAGCGAACACTCTTTCAGCTCCAATGTTAACTGTACAATCTTTTGAATGTCTAAATCAAAGCTCGAGAATATTAGTTTCTCTCAATTATCTACTTAATTGTAGTATTTAAAAAAAAACTGTCGAACAACAAACTGATACATTCAAACTTATGAACTTCTCTCTAATCTTTTCTTGAATCAATTTCCAATTACGTGAACTGACATAAGATCATATTAACGATATTTGCTTTGAAAGATATAGGTGGATTTCAAAAGGACCTGAAATTGAATGAAATGTCAATATGCATGTTTGAAATACGTTAAACTTTTATCTTCTTTGAACAATTAATTAGTGTTACAGTGATATTTAAGATGAATTAATATTAAGAAATAAATTTACAACATGAAATATGCTCGACTTATATTAGTTTCTTTTCAATAAAGTAGATAAATTGTGTACTTATTCACTTATCCATCTAATAATATATGCTTCTCTTTGTAACTTACGTTTAGTTAATCATTTATTATTAATGCTCTATCAATATATTGATATATTTTCACTTGTTTAAGCTTAAAATTAATAAGAGATAAAAGCCAAAAGAGATAAATTGAGATCTATGAGGGTAAAAAGTTGAAAGAGATAATTATTAGAGAATATATATTGGAGATGCTTTTGGTTGAGGCAAACAGTATAATCTAGAGCATGGTGAATAAGTTGTTTTCAAATATCAATTGGAATTTTTCACGGAAGAATAACAACACTCTCTCAAAGGTAACAAATCAAGACTAGCATGTGCAAGTGTGCTACCAATAATAAAGAGAAAGATAGAAATAAGGAGATAGAGAAGATTGAATAGAAGTTTATAGGGGTTTGGCTTTTTCCCCAAATCTACGTCATCTTTCCAAGGTAAGAGTTTCAACATTGGTTGGATTGTACTAGTAATCTTGAAGCCAAGTTACAATCAACACCCATTGTTCCGATCAAATGGTAGGTTTGTATACAAGTAATGCTATAACCTTTGGACATTTTCTTTTAACTGGAATACAAAGCAACACAAACACTACACAGAGAACTTTCAGACAGACATATCTACAGTATCTGAGAGAAAATGGTCATGAACAAAGCTAGTGTTTCTCTAGTTTCCAGCCCTTTTAAGCTGCATTGATCCTCTGCTTCATCGATCCTCTTTATATAGATATCTTCATTCTAGGGGACTCTTCTGGGAAACAAGGAACCGCCAGGGTTTGATTGGAGTAGTTGTCGAGGTCAGAATTGCCCATACAATCCATTTCAGTGACAATAGCAAGGTTTTCCCAAAATGGAGTATTTCGAGTTGTCACTTTTACTGTTCCTCTGAAAAACTGTTAGGTTCTCCTGCTGTGGTTCCTCAGCCTGTCAATAGCTCTAGAGCTTTTGACAAACGGCCATCTACGATATGTACACCAACATCGCCCAAGACTCTATAGGAGCATGATCCAAAGCTCTTTATCGCTCGATATCCACGCGTGAGATGATTTGCAATTAATCATCAACGTGATCTTTTTAGAATGTTTGCTCCCAAAAGCCAAAATGATTTGTTATAAAATGATCTTTCTAACTATGGCAAGCGAGGCCGACCATCGCTGGGCTAGTGAGGTCCATCTCGCTAGTGGTTAGTGAGGCCGACCTCACTAGCCCTCGCCTCGGGTCGGTCCCCGGGGGCTAGCGGCGGCTAGAGAAAGAAGGGGAAAAAAGAAAGGAAAAAAAAACTAATTAATAAATAAATAATTTTAAAAAATATATGATAAGTTGTCCATTTCAACATCGGCCGCGCCACATAGGATGGCCGGCGTCCATGTCAATTATATCTGGTTAAAATTGATCATATAGATTGAATTGACACAAATGCCAAAGGTTTAAGACTCAATTAGCCAAAAAAAGTTTAAGCCTGAATTGGCATAATTACAATAAGTTTAAGATCTTTTTTTTTCTTTTTGTAAATCTCCCCCTAAATGAAGCAACCCTCTATAACTTTGTGAAATGTTCTAAATCCGAATGTGAGCCTTTTACAAATCTTTTATCTCTCTTTCAATCTATCTCAGTTATCCACCTCCCTGGTCCCTTGTCATAAGTCCATAACTATGACTATGAGATATGGACTCGACCCAAAAGTCTAGTTGCACTGATAATATCCGCATTAGTAGTTGCTGAGAAGAGAGATCTGATCCTGAGATCCGTAAATCTTGCGAAAGGGTTGGAGTCGTTTGAAAGTTGCATCCCAATTGGGATGAAATAGAAAGTTTCCGCAGCGGTTCGGTACTGAGGTCAATAGGAATTTGAAGTCTAGACGTTCCTTCATATGTCTAAAATGTCCCTTCCAATGAGTGAACTGATAAGGTATTTATACTGAGAGGATTAGAAGGATTGGTTGACAAGATTATACCATGCGGCAATCCTGGCGTAGGATAACAATGGTAGATGGGCTATCTCATGTCAAGGTGATACAGGTCTATCATGGACTATGGCGTGTTGCGGGTCCGGGGGACGCGAGCCAACGGTAAGCCCCACTATGAAAATTAGGAAATAGGAAACAGACCATTCCTAACAGGTCCCGCTCCAAGCGCACCAAGCCATAATTCTCTAAAACATTCCAATCGGATATGAATAACTCAGGTTCCTGCCATCAATCACAAGGGATTCCTGAGAAGAGAAGAGAAGGTCTCATGTGGAGTAAGCTGGCTATAAATCCCTCACGATATCATCGGGAAAAGTACCAAAAAAATCTTAAATCTATTGTATTGGAATCAATTTAGTCCCAAACCTTCCAATTGGATCAATTTAGTCCTAAACATTTTTGCATTGGTACCAATTTAGTGCATCCTATCAATTTTGATTGGAAATCGGCGACGTGAACATTGGCGATGACACATAGGATGGCCAATGCTAACGTAAATATTTTTTAATAATATTTTTTAAAAAATTATTTTTTATTTTTTTTCCTTTTTTTTACTTGCAGATCGGCCGGCTAGGGTCGCCGACCCTAGGCGACAGCCTTCGAGGCCTCTCACACCGCCGGCGAGGCCTTGACGGCCCTAGGCAAGGCGGCCCTCGTCCGAGATCGGCAAGGGTTGAGACTCTTGGCCAAGGTTAGCGAGGGCCGGCCAGCCCTCACCGGCCAATCTCCAAGTTTCAAGAAAAATTTAAAAAAATTAAAAAATATATTATTAAAAAATATCTACATCGGTTCCGACCATTCTACATGGCGTCGCCGACATCCACATTAGCGATTTCCGGTTAAAATTAGCCGGATGAACTAAATTGGTACCAATGCAAAAAGGTTTAAGACTGCATTGGTCTAATTAAAAGATTTGAGACTGAATTGGTCTCAATAAAATAGGTTTATGACTTTGTTTATACTTTTCCTAGATATTATGTCAGAACTGTTGGAGTAGAGAGAGGGTCTAACAATAACAATTTGAATCAAGAGCTGGTGCTTGAGCCATTTCCATTCTCCCGCGTATTATATCGGAACTTTTAGTAAATACAAGGGTGTGAATCCTTATTTACCATGAAATCTCTTGTGATCTAACAACCGCAGGAAACTACAATATCCAAGGTATGCAGGGCTCCTTTACAATCTTCCCTTGTTTCATATTGTTCCCAGCACAATCCCAAGAAGCATTCAGTCGCGATCTCCCTCCAAGAGGCAAAACGTCACAGGGTCTGAACTGAACAGAAGATAGAATCCACCTCAGAAGCAATCTGAAAGAAAGTTAACGAATCAATCACCGAACCTCTTAGTCATTTCTATTCGGTTCCATGAACATGCTTCAAAGTTCGCTCTAACGATTGCCTGCTAGACGAGCCTCGAGCTGTATAACAAGTAAAAGAAGGGCAATCATGGTTTACCATACAAATCCCTTCCCGCGTATTACTAATTGAGGTCACAACATACATGCATTAGATGGTTCAACTCCATATACGTGCCAAATGTGTAACCCCTCCTGATTTTACGACCTTTCATAAAGAATGTAATTTTATCAGACCAATATATCGGCTTTTAACGTGTATTTCTCTCTTTTTATCAACCCGTTTAATCGGATACCCTTTTCACCAAATAATTCATAAAAATCTTAGTGAAGCAACCAACCGATTTTGTCTTTTCACAAAACAAAGTTTTCTCTCAAACTTTTAAAAAGTGACCAAAGTACGTTTTCAGGGAAGTCGGGAATATGAGAAATACTTTTATTGGGTCAGCTAGATGCTTTCATCGGTTATCCGCTTGCGTGATCCCCTGCGATAATCCCCGACTACAAAATATGAAAACCAAAAAGTCTAATTGTACTAATGATATTCACGTCGGGTGGGTAGAAAATAACTAGCTGGTAAGGAATGACAAGTCAATAGAAATGCTACCGAGGTCAAGTCTAGACATTCAATCATCTAAAAAGCTCCCGCAATAATATACAAAGACAATCAAAAGGATTGCTGGACAGTATTATAACAAATGGCAAGCTAGGCATGGGATGCCAATGGTAGATAGGGTACCCACTTGTGAAGGGGGACACTGGCCAATCATGGGGTGTAGGCCTGACCATCCTTAACAAGCCTCGCTCAAAGCCCACTAAGCTGAAATTATCTAAAACATCTCAATCGGAAGGGAATAATTATCCTAGTGAAAAGCATTCTCATGTGGAGGAAGCTGGCTATAAATCCATAAACGATAGTATCTATTACTAGTATTCAAGAGATTATATAAAAAATAATATGCGTATGTTTCCTAGATTTGAAAGGATAGAATGCGTATCTATAGTAGTATATTTAATTTCACACCTCTTTACACAAAGTTTTTCACAAAATTATCCATCATTAAAAAAAAAAAACATTGTCATCTTAGAGAAATTGATTTATGATGACCGATAATGATTTTTTTTTTTGGGACACTATTATAAGATTGATTGGATTTGCTTTGGTGTCCTTTGAGATAGTTTATAGATCTGAAAAAAAAAAGTAGGAATAATGCTGTAAATAAATGGGTTTACTTAATGATGCGGCAGATTTATGTGGGATGCTCAAATGGTTCTATTATTTTAAATAAACATTTATCATTTACCACATGGTTTGGCTTACCCGTTTTGTTTTCAAATCCGGGTACCTCTAGCATTACTCTAATTTTTCCGATGGTTGATACTCGTGGACACATCGCAAGATCTTCCATTACGTCTTCTGATACGATCCAAAGCTAGGGTTTTCACAATTTTGCCAACTATAAGTTCGATGAGAACCGACAAGAAAAATGAATGGGATAATTGTTCAAAAAGTATTAAACGTATTGTATAAAGTCAATTTAATCCTAAATTTTTTGATCTTATCAAATTATTCATAATCCTTTTGACGACTTACCAAATTTTTTTCCTTTTCTTTTCTTTCCATTTTCTTTTTTTTCTTTCTTCCTATTTCCCTAAATCACCGGGGCCTTGGAGATGCTGATGGAGATCAACGGCCATAGGTGAGGGCTAGGTTGCCCTCACTAGCCACAGGTGAGGGTTGTTGTAGAGGCCCAGCTACCAGCGAAGGAAAAAAGAAAAGAAAAGGAAAGCAAAGGTGAAAAAGGAAAAGAATCATAAAATTTCAAAAATATGCAGAAATTGTTCACGTCAGCATTGTCGTGTCACATGGGACGGCTAACGCCGATTAAATGATCACGTCCGCAATACATGACCAATTTTGGCTTGAAGGATTGCATTTAAAAATCACCAACGGTTCGGGACTAAATTGGCCGGAATTGAATTTTTATGACTTAATTATGTTGGAGTTGGTAAATACTTCGGAGATCATTGTTTTTCACACTTTGGGCACACTCACGTGAGCTTAGGAAAATTAAAGTATAATCCGACGACATGTGACCTCTGCATACGGAATGCGGGGGGGTTCGAGGGCGGCGCCCTCAAAACAACAACATGTTTGGATTTTTGTTTAAGTTGGCCAATTTGTTAAGGAATTGAAGGGGTTTGAGATATGTTTAGATTTTAAGCCCATTTATGGCTATATATTTCTTGTTCGGGCGGCGCCCAAAAACAACAATGGGTTTGGACTTTTGTTTAAGTTGACTCATTTGTTGATGGATTAAAGAGGTTTTTAATAGTTTTAGATTTTGGGCCCGTTTAAGGCACATATATTTACTCGTTTTTTTTTTGCTTATAATTTTAACGAATTATACGGTTGTAAACCTAAATCGTAATGAAATCTCTTTGCAAGACGTAACTTTATTCTGGGGTGAACCTGGATAAACTTATGCGTTGTCTATTTTTCTGATTTCATTGTGATCATTTTGATTCGATGTGTGATACAATCATTCAATAAATTAGACGTCATATAATAGGATTAAGAATTTTTAGATAATTTTTTCAAAAAATCGTAATTGTGAGTTAAGTTTGTACTGCACCTCACCTGATACTACTTGACATGCTAATGGTGTGAGAAATTATTTGAATATTTTTATCATGTCTGATTGTTGAACATGCATTAAAAACCATGAAGGCACCCATGGAAAAGAAAACCTTTAAAATTGGGGAAAATGTTTTCGTCTCTTTGAAAAGAAGAATATATTTTCTCTCATCTTTCCTCTCGCCACTCCTCTACATTCATTTTCTTTTAATCATTTTTATTATTTTCTTTTCTTTTATTTCTTTTTATTTTTCAGTTTCTTGTACTTTTTAAATTTTTATTTTTTAAATTTTGATTTATTTTTTCTTCCTCCCATGGAAAAAACACCTTTATTTTTTTATTTTTCCTTATTTTTTAAATAAAAATTTATTAAAAGGCGTGTACGCCAAAAAATGATTTTGCCGACCAAATGGCAAAAAATCTTTTCAGTTTATTTTCGGGCTCCAACCAAACACCAAAAAATATAGTTATTTTCTTGAAAAATGACTTTCCGGAAAATATTTTTTCAGAAATGCCACATTTTTTCTCATAATAAATAGAATTCATGAATCAAATACTAAACGAATTATAGTTAAATCAAACCACAAGCCACCTCGGAAACAAAAGAATCCCTGCTTTGGACCGGTAAAAAATCTCTTGAAAAAAATTAGTCATATGAAATGCACGTTCAACGATATAAACTCCTTTGACCAAAAAAAAAAACGATAAAGCCTCCGGGCACCCCCATGGGACTATGATAGCCATTGCCGCAAGATTCCTCGGAGGACTGCCCTTTGGCCTGTGATCGTAGCTCCACTTTCAGTGGGGGCATCAATTATGCGATTATGATAGATGGGGTAGTCGATGCCTCGGTGAGGACCAATATAGAATCGGGAGAAGATCGTGACCCTTTCTCAAATTTAGGTAAGAGTCGCCGGCCATTGTTGATGCCCCACCAGCGATGGGGCTATGGCCTCAGACGGAGAGTCTAACCCTCCCGCCTAGGTTTTTTGGGGTTAATACCGCGAAAAATTCTAAACTTATACACATGTAACAACTTTATCTCAAACTATTTTTTTTAATCACTAAAAACCCTAAATTAGTACACATTTGATAAATTTACCCCAAATTAGTACACCTATGATAAATCTATCTTTCATTAGTTTTCGTTAAATTTTATTATCAAATTGCTGATTTGGATGACACGTGGCGTACTTGCCCAATGTACATGATAGGGCTTTTTTTTCCCTCTATTTTTCATAAGTGTATTAATTTAAAAATTTTCGTGATATTAATTCAATTTAACGGAATCTAACATAGGATAAATTTGTCTCATTTGTACCAGTTTGAGATTTTTGGTAGTCAAAATATTTAATGTAGGGTAAATTTGTCTCAAATTTATCGGTTTGGGGTTTTTGGTGATCGAAAAAATAATTTATGGTAAATTTGTCATAGATGTACCAATTTGAAATTTTTTGTTGCCAAAAAAATAATTTTGAGTAAATTTGTCATAGGCGTATTAGTTTAAAATTTTTCGTGATATTAACCCTTCTTTTTAGTTTTGTCTTTTTTTCTTTTTTTAATTTTGTCTTTTTTTTTTTTTTGAATTTATCTTTTCTTTTCTTTTTTGGGGATTTTAACCTAATTTAACTAAAATTTTGCGTAAAAATAGGATTTGGAACAAAACGACGTCGTTTTAGTGCTTTAATTAACCTTAACGTCACGTAGGACACCACGTAAGAGATACGGAATATTTAAAAAAATCACGTGTGCGGTGTTAACAAAAAATCGAGTCCCGGGCAAGGGCCGGCCTTGCTTGTGGCCAGCAAGGGTCCCTCGGGCAAGGAGTTAGCCCTTGCCTATGGCTTTCAAGTGAGGCCTCACTTGGCCCTCTCCGAGTATACTACTAGTGATCAAATATAGTCCGAGATCGCCACGACGAAAAGGAAAGAAAAAATAGAAAAAAAAAATGAATAAAAAAAAAAGTGACGAAAATGCTTTTGATTAGCTAGTGAGGTTAGGCTTTTTTCTTTTTAGATCGAAATGGCTATTTCAAGTTTTTTTATGAAATAATATCCACATTAAATCCTCACTTGAGAAAATAATAATATTTAAATATTTTATTTGAGAAATGAGGATACTTGAAATTCTTATTTGGAATTTTTTCGCTAAATGTCCGAATATGTATTTGACATTGAAACCCCGCGTCTCGGTCGTCATCTTCATCCCCGGATGTTCTAGAAAAGGTCAATGCCGATTTTGCCCTCGAGTCATGTCATTGTCTTGCCGGATTGCGGTGGGGGTGTGGAAAATGGGGTTTTTTTCTAATTTAATTTTTTTTAAAAAAATATTTACAAAATTATTTATAAAAAAAAAATATTTACCAATTTGGGTCTCGCTCGGCACTAGGTGTGCCGAGCGAGACCCACTGCAGCGCTGCGCGAGCGCACTTCGCGGCTAACCCAACCGCTGAGCAAGTTGGGGCCAATCCTTGCTCCCTGCCTTTTTTTTTTTTTCAATTTCATTTTTTTAAAAGTATTAGTACTTATGATACTTATTTTGTTTATAATTTTTTTCTTGTGAAACTTATCTTTATAATATAATTAGCAATAATTAATGTAAAAATTTATTAAGATATATAATTAATAAATAATGTTGTAATTATAAAATTAATTAAAAATATTCATAAAATAAAAAAAATATTTTCATAATATATAATCATCGCCAACTTACCAATTATTAAAAAAATATTTTTCGTATTTTTTTTCAAGAGGGTGGGCCTTTTTTTCGTATTTTTTTTTAAATTTCATATTTTTTTAATTATTTGTACTTATAATATTTATTTTATTTATTTATAATTGGTAAGTTGACGATTGTTATATATTATGAAAATCTCTTTTTGTTCATATATCTTACCAATTTTATTTTATGAATATTTTTAATTAATTACATAATTACAATATTATTTATTAATTATAGATCTTAATAAATTTTTACATTAATTATTGCTAATTATGTTATAAAGATAAGCTTCACAAGAAAAAAGTATAAATAAAAGAAATATTATAAGTACTAATAATTTAAAAAAATGAAATTTTAAAAAATGAAATTGAATTATTAGTCCAGTTTTGGCGGGTTGGCTCTTTTTTTAATTTCATTTTTTTAAATTATTAGTACTTATAATTATTTCTTTTATTTATAATTTGTTTCTTGTGAAGCTTATCTTTATAAAAAAGATTTATAATTAATAAATAATATTGTAATTATGTAATTAATTAAAAATATTCATAAAATAAAATTGGTAAGATATATGAAAAAAAAAAAGATTTTCATAATATATAACAATCATCAACTTACCAATTATAAATAAATGAAATAAATATTATAAGTATAAATAATTAAAAAAATATGTAATTTTAAAAAAATACGAAAAAAAGGTCCACCCTCTCGAAAAAAATACCAAAAATATTTTTTTAATAATTGGTAAGTTGACGATGATTATGTATTATGAAAATCTCTTTTTTTATTTTATGAATATTTTTAATTAATTTTATAATTACAACATTATTTATTAATTATATATCTTAATAAATTTTTACTTTAATTATTGCTAATTATATTATAAAGATAAGTTTCACAAGAAAAAAATTATAAACAAAATAAGTATTATAAGTACTAATACTTAAAAAAATGAAATTGAAAAAAAAAAAAAAAGGCGGCCCGCTCGGCACTGGCCGCCGAGTGGGCCGGGCCTGGGGCCTTGGGCCGGGCTGGCAGGTTGGGCCCGCTCGTTGGGTCTCGCTCGGCACACCTAGTGCCGAGCGAGACCCAAATTGGTAAATTTTTTTTTTATAAATAATTTTGTAAATATTTTTTTTAAAAAAATTAAATTAGAAAAAAAAACCCTGGAAAATGCTTCCCATACTCTTATCACTTTCGATAAAAACAGAATTCTTTTTATGCATGATGTCCAATGACGTCAAGCTCATAAAATGGCTGAAACTCGCTCTAACTTTTCGTATCTTTTGCTTCATCTCTATTCTAGATATCAAGTAGACAAAATCGTTTTTTTAGTCAACTTGTTAGATTCATTCTCTTTGATCCGACAGCCACCAATGGGCTGCGAAGAGGATAATAACCTCACAAATGTCATAAATTTTGTGTGTGGCTCAATTGAGTGTGATAATTTTCCTTTTCGATCACTTGAGTGACACAAGTAATAACTTACAGGACATAACATTTTAAAACAAGTGCATCCCAACTGTCATACCATGATGGATTTTTAGTTGGGAGTACAAGTTTTTGAAAAAATTATTGCACTCAAGTGATCCTTTCAAATATGACACTCAATTTATCGAATCAAGAAAATTATGGTATTCAAATGAACATCGCATAACGGAGGGGTCCCTCTCTCTTTTCCCCTTTCCCTCTCCCTTAGGGTTTTTGCAAGTCCAACCGCCACAAGAGCAGATTTCCCGAGAGAATGAGAGGGGGAGTAGATTTTTTTCGTTTGTTTTCATAAACGACGCAGATCAACATCCTTAAGCTATGAAGATCGAAGAATGATTGCCTCGGAATCTACTCTCTCCGGATATGCTCGCTTGCTTTGGCTTTGATTGCTTATTCTAGATTGTCAAGTGCTAGTTCTCGAGAGTCCTCTGCTGTCTTTAGCCATTGATATTTTTGCATGTGATTTTGTATTCAACTAGCATCTCTTTTGTAGTTTTTCTTTCCCGATCTAGAACTAGATCTAGCTTTGGGTGCTCTTCTATCCCGATTTAGAAATAGATTTAGGATTTACAATGTGATTTGTGTTCTTTCAACCTTTTAATGTTGTTGTGTTCTCTATACGGTGATGGTCTTTGGGGACCCCGCACTTAAGCACACACTTGCCTTTTAGCAAAATCGTAGTTCTTGTAAGAGATTTCTCGACGTGTGTTCGACATTGATATTGATCCAAGATTCGATAATCGATCGCCGTTTGTTCTACGATGCTACAAAATGAACCATCTTTGTGGAATGCGCGAGAGTCCGTAACATGTACCAAAATTGATTCACCTTTCAAATTTATTTGTTTTAGCTATTTTGTGGGATTTGCATCTTTATTTTGAAGTTATGTATCTCTCTTTCATATATATGAAGATTTTCCTTTGGAAAGAAAAAAAAAAAGGCGCACCGTACAAAAATTAGGACTTGGTGGCCTTCTCCCGCTAGAGATAGGGGTGTCAATGGGCCGGGTTCGATATAGGCCCAGCCTGACCCGAAACTAATCAACGCCAAGATCGGCTGGGCCGACCCGATACCCGAATCATACAAGATATTCGGGTCGGGTCGGGTCGGATCGAGGGCTTTTTATAATAAAAAAACACGTCCAAGATATTTTGATCAAAAAGAAAAAAAATGCGTCCAGCATATAATTCGGGATCCTCAACACCTCCTCCCCCAGCTTTCCCTTTGTAAGTAAAACAAAGAATTTGACCCCAAAAAAAAAAAAAAGTAAAGCAAAGAAAGAATAGGTGAAGATAAGGTTGAACTCCGAAGTCTCGCCCCAAATTCACTTCACCTCTTCTTCTTCTTCCTCCTCCTCAGTCTCTCCGTTAGATTAGTCATTACTCACACATTGCCCCCCATTGATTCCAGTCGCTTCGCTCGAAGAACCCAGAAAGAAGGACGTATTGGGGAAATAGAAGACCGATATGGCGGTGTCGGATGCGGTGGTGGGGAACCTAACGATGATCTACGTGGCGGTGATTGCAGCAATCAAGGCGTTCGAGCTGGTGTTGGGTCGTAGCTTGGGCAGCGGGCTCGTGCTGGTCCTCTCCACGACGATTGTGGGGCTGATCCTTGTCGCCACGCTGACGTGGGACGTCTCCCTGAAGGCCGCCCAAGAGGTCGCCAGGGATGACGATGGCGTCCACGAGGTTTCCTGCAAGGGTGGCATCTACTAGCACGACGTCGCCGTCAAGTCCCCGGCGTCCCAGGTCCGGTTCTACCTCCCCTAGCAGCAGCAATCGCGACCGCACGGCCTTGCTGCTTTGTTAATATGACATCAATTTACACTCTCATTTTGTGATGAACTTTTTAAGTTTCGAGTCTGAGATAGTCTAATGATATCGACCCATATGAAACAGTACCAATGTCCGATCCGAAAATTCCTTAAATTTTCAGGCTTGGCTTGATTGGATCAGGTCGGGCCGGCCTGGGCCTTTTTGACAGCCCTAGAGATGATATCCGTGAGGATTCATAGAACCCCGAGTTCTAATCGAATCTTCAGATTAAAGATGACAGGGAGACCCATAACATAACATAGCGGGTTTTTTTCAATTTAATTTTTTTAAAAAAAATATTTACAAAAATATTTTAAAATAAAAATTAATTACCAATTTGGGTCTCGCTCGGCAGTTGGGCCGCCGAGCAGCTCTGCGCCAAGCAAGGCCCACCAGCTCGGCAGCCCAAGCTGAGAGCGGGTCCTTTTTTTTTTTTCAATTTCGTTTTTCTTTTAATTTCATTTTTTAAATTATTAGTACTTATAATATTTATTTTATTTATGATTTTTTTCTTGTGAAGCTTATCTTTATAACATAATTAGCAATAATTAATATAAAAATTTATTAAGATCTATAATTAATAAATAATATTGTAATTATGTAATTAATTAAAAATATTCATAAAATAAAAAAGAGATTTTCATAATATATAATAATCGTCAACTTACCAATTATAAATAAAATAAATATTATAAGTATCAATAATTTAAAAAAATTAAAAAAATATGGGGTTTTTTTTAATTTAATTTTTTTAAAAAATATTTAGGAAATTACTTTAAAAAAATAATTACAGATTTAGGTCTCGCTTGGCAATTAGGCTAACGCCCGCTCGGCAACCCTGCTTAGAAAGGGTGGGCCTTTTTTTGTATTTTTTTAAATTTCATATTTTTTTAATTATTTATACTTATAATATTTATTTTATTTATTTATAATTGGCAAGTTGATGATTGTTATATATTATGAAAATCTCTTTTTTCAAATATCTTACCAATTTTATTTTATTATTTTTAAAGTAATTTCCTAAATATTTTTTTTAAAAATTAAATTAAAAAAACCCCCCCATATTTTTTAATTATATAATATTTATTTTTTTATAATTGGTGTTGACGATTATTATATATTACGAATTTTTTTTATTTTATGAATATTTTTAATTAATTACATAATTACAATATTATTTATTAATTATAGATCTTAATAAATTTTTACATTAATTATTGCTAATTATGTTATAAAAATAAGCTTCACAAGAAAAAAATTATAAATAAAATAAATATTATAAGTACTAATAATTAAAAAAACGAAATTTAAAAAAAAAAAAAAAGGCCAGTCCGCTCGGCACTTAAAGTGCCGAGAGTGACCCAAATTGATAATTAATTTTTATTTTAAAATATTTTTTTTAAAAAAAATTAAATTGAAAAAAAACCCTAACATAGCTCCATCTAGATTCCTTTCACAAAAGCAAAATCATAGCTTACTATTAGCAAGCAGTACAAAAGCACGACGTCATGTTGCCTTCCGTGTGAAAAGGCTAATTTGTGGGGTGCCATTAGCACTTCAACCGAAAAATGTCAAGGTCGATTGGTCCAATCCCTTTGACGTCATGTGGATGACTCGTCAATGACGACCCCGAATTCAAAGGTTCTTACCCTTTGGTGTACGGTAGAAGCGTGGAAAATGTTATACATGCCATCGATAAGAAAGAGAGTTACATATATAAATTCATGTAGAAAAGAAAAGGTTTAGACTAAGATAACAAAACTTAATAATGCAATGCTTGTTTATCAGCAAAAGGTAAATATTGATATGACCTAATATTAAAGCACGAAAATTAGTCACGTAACATAAAAAGCGATTTCCGAGTTTGGAGATTTTGAGAGATCGAGAAATCGAGAGAGATGCGGGGGAGAGAGAAAAAAGGAAACATAGAAAAATGAAAACAGAAAAAGAAAAAAAATTGGAGCAAACTAGGTCTTCCAATGGACATGGTGAGGAGATGTCAATCTAAGTAGCATCGACACCAACATATGATACACGACACGACATGACATGACACGTTGACACGTCATTTCTCAAATAATTTTGAAACGTTAGGACACGTTGTATATTAGGAAACATAAAAAAATGAAAACAGAGAAAGAAAAAAAAAATTGGAGCAAATCTAGGTCTTCCAATGGACATGGTGAGGAGATGTCAATCTAAGTAGCATCAACACCAACATGTGATATGCGACACGACATGACACGTTGACACGTCATTTCTCAAATAATTTCGAAACGTTAGGACACGTTGTATATTAAATGTATATTTTTATATGTACATGATTATATAAAAATATCAGTGAGTTTTTTCTTCTTCTTCCTTTAAGGACTTACTATTAGGTTTTTCTTTTGGGCTGATTGGCTATATTAGTTTCGGAGTGGCTGAATAAATGATTTAAGTATATATGTTTTTGATAAATCCACATTTTGACATTTAATTTATTGAAAATGCTTAAAATTGACCACGTGTGTGTAGAAATGGTATATTGGGATGCTAGACTTGCGTGTCGTTGACGTGTCTGGAACGCTAACTACGTGTGGATTGCATGTTGAAGAGTGTCGATTCTTCTTAGATGTCCACCTCTCAAATGGTAAAAGGTTTAAGTAATTAGAGAGCTAGACATGATCGCGCGAGTTATGCGGAATTAATTGGTAAAAAGAGCTATCTTAACATCAAATGAATAATTATCAATAACATGTACATTTTATGAGAAATTTAAGTAATCAAATGTGATCAATATGCCAATAGGGCGTTTGGACGAATTGGTTGAGCTTCTTGGACCTTAAACAGTTAAACCGATGAGGTCTCATGTTCGACTCCCAGCGAGTGCGTCTTGGGAACTTATACGGTGGCGTTGGCATACCCCCACCACCCCGAGGAATAGTCTATTGCACGTGGTAAACCTCGGTTATAAAAAAATATGATCAATATAGAATTATATGTGTCAATGTGAGATATGATTGATTAGGAATGCTACACACACATGTGTGACGTAACCAATCTTGCACAAAGTATAAATAAGAAATCTAGAAATGATGCAATCATGCTTGAAACTTCATGATTATGATGCCAATGTTAAAAATCCCATCAATTCATTTTAACGTTTAAGATGATAATTACGACGTGTTTCAAAAAAGGACTTTTTCAGCGTACATGAAGATGAAAAATGATTGGTTATATTTTTTAGAGAAATTAATTAGCCGAAAATATTTTCATTGTCAAGAACAAAAACAATTCATGTGTAACTATTTTGGTGGACGACGAAGATATTTTGCATTCACTCATTTATTTTTTGGACGATGTTTTCCAAATTTTGAGTTTTTCGTGAAACAAACGCATTCAAGTACATAGGTCATGATGTCAAGCTCTAGTTTTCATAAGATTAAGGCTCTGTTTATTTCGTGAAAAATAAGCGATTTGAAAAATATAGAAATGATGCATGTACCACTTGACATAATTAGTTAATGAAAAATATTTTTATTACCAATAACCCTAAATATTTACGTATACGATGAGACTATGTTTCGTTCATTTATTTTCTTAAGCGGTATAAACAATCATTTGTTGAAAAATAATTTTTAAAGTACGCATTTTTTTCGCGAAGACAAACGGAGTGAAGATAGGGGGCTAAGCAGCATACAAGCACTAGCATCGATGTCAAGATAAAACCTTAATAAGCCTCGAAGTCGAATGAACTTCTTAGGGTTTCCGAGTCCTCGTGCTTTGTTGTCCCCTTTAATGAAACTGATAGTAGCACGATCTTTTTCTTAATGAAAGAAGTATGTTTGCTTCGGAAATAAGGATTTCCGAAGGCTTAAGCAACGTGCCGGCACATGTTGGTTGGGCGACCAATCTCACCATTGTTCTACGAGCTCTCATGGATTTCCAACATATTGTAGGGTTTACAAATGGATTTGTCACTCTTGCTAACTTGTAAGAATAACACTCAAATGGCTATTACAAGCTTATAAAACAGACGAACTCAAAATCGTTACTTACAACGCAAATCGTTCTTTAAAATTCAGGCATCTTCTCGCCATCAAATATGTTCGACAAGTAGTTTTCGAAGACAATTATTAGCAAGACTTTTGCAAATTTTCAATTGCAAACCCATATTCAACTTCTGAATTGATAATTCGTATTCTGACAAAAAAAAATTAATAATTCGTATGAGTTAGTCAAATGAACAGAATAGGGACCTCAAAAACCGTATATAAAACCGTATATTCCTAGTACTCTGCTATTCATTTTTTATCATCACAGTGAAGATGGAACCTTAAATTAGTGCACCATAATGCCGGCATGAAAGCACCCAACTGTCCGGGCTCATCTGGGTTGACCCAAGAAAGAGTTTCGTTGGAAAGCGCAAGCTCTTTGAATGTTGAAAACGACCGTAATAACAATCACGAGCAACCACCCTCGCATCGCTTCTGGGGAAAGGCCAAGGAGAGTTAAAGTTGAAAGCTTTTTGGTTTCATCCCAATCCTGGGAATAGAGTCGAAACTTCGGGTCCATTTTTGTGTGCGCGCAGAAGAGAGAGAGAGAGAGACGGTGGTCTCTTGCTTCTCGTAACTGAAACTATGATGAGAAGCTTTTTCCAGCTACAGTCAGCACGCCAAATCTTATCGATTTCCTTGGAGCTTCTCGAAAGCCTCGATTTGTTTAATGTAAAGAACGCGCATTTTTTTCGTTGCCCGTTCTCGCAAGGAAGCCCGTGAGTCCTCCTTTAGCCAACCGAACTCGACCTAACCCATCGCCCCCACGTCCGAAGCTGCTCTCTTGTTTGGCCTCTCTGGTTCATCACTTCAATGGAGCAGAAGCGGAGGCAGAGCACGTAAGCAATTCGCATGGAAAAGTTTGATCCTTTTTCGTAGGTGAGCTATTTTTTGCCGTCGTTTTCTTGATTTTTCCTGCAATGTCTGTAAATTTCTGTTCTGGGTCTTTTCTCTCTCTCTCTCTCTCTGGAGGGTGTTCTCAGGGTTCAAAGTCTTCTCCAGCTGATTGGATTCTCTTTTTGTCATTTTTTTTCACATGGATATTCAAATGTTAAAGTTAATCTTTCCAGTTCCGGCTCTTATGCTTTTAGCATCTTCCTGTAGAAGTTTTCTGTGTTGTGAATTCATATCTGGGTCTTTGATCTTGAGTGTTTTAACTGCCCCTTTTTCGTGTTTGTCTTGTAGCTTCTTTCCTCCTTTTCTGGCCCCTCTCATGGGATTTTGCTCGGGTGCCATTGGCGTTGACCTTTTTGTTCTTTTTAATTTTGTCGGACTATTTTTCTAATGCTTGTTAGCTAGGGACGAGTATCGGACTATCGATTGCCGGTGAATTGTGACAGAACAGAAATAAAGAATTACCTGCGAGCTTATTAAAAATGGATATGGAGGCTCCTTTTTAATTTGGGGAATATTTCCTTTTTCCCCAGTTGTTGCTGTCTCTTTCTTTCCACGTTGGTTGTTGGGGGGGGGGTTGATTTGTTTGACTTCTAAAAGTTTTATCTCCACCAACGTAGGACTCAAAAAGGAAGAGCTTACATGGTAATCCTTGCCTGTTGATTTGTAGACATGGCGTTATTGATTCACTGGCACAAAGCAAGGTCCAGTTATTTTGATCTGGGAAGACAGCATTGAGTTGTATGCAATGGAGTGCTTCTACTACTTCAAGAACAAATCGAAACCCAAGGAACGGAGTTCGGCACCGGAGTTGGAGAGGGAATCGCACAATTCAGCCACCACAGCCGATCGTGTCGCTAAGTCGTCATGCTCAGCCACTTCGCCTCGCGGTATACCAGAACTCTATGAGGAGAAGGCCCACAATTTGCTGGTGTTTGCTTTCGCGGAGCTCAAGCAAGCAACGAATGATTTTAGCAGGCTTCTTAAGATTGGAGAAGGTGGATTTGGGTGTGTTTATAAAGGTTCCATTAAGCCTGTTGACAGAAAGGGCGAGCCGATGCAGGTTGCCATTAAGAAGCTTAACAGGGATGGGTTGCAGGTGCGGAGTCTTGCACTGTTTTCACAGTATTTGTTGTGAACAATACAGAGAAGGTCAATTAAGTTGGCTTCTTTTCATCACATATCTTCAATTTGGAAATGCTTGGTGTTATCTTTGGAGTTTCTATCCTTAGCTTTTAATGGCATTGATGCTCTCCATGGACAACCTACTTTATGACTTTCGTGTTATCCTCATTTAGACCTATATTCCAATGGACCTGTTTTCTCCTTATTCAGACATCAAGATCAAATTTTCGATTTGGCACGGCTCTGTTGGACTTTTTTGGGTGGGCCATCGGTTAATTGAAATGTTTTACTTTTGCAGTATATTCAATTGATAGAACAAGTAGATGCTTCGCAGCTAGAATTTTCCCTTTATTCGTGTTAATGTTTCTCCTCTCTGTTTAGGGTCACAAACAATGGATTGCAGAAGTTCAATTTCTCGGCATTGTGGAGCATGCAAACCTTGTCAAACTCATAGGATATTGTTATGAAGACAGTGAACGAGGAAGGCAGCACCTTCTAGTTTACAAGTATATGCCAAACAAAAGCTTGGAAGATCATCTATTTAACACAGCACATGCTGCTCTTTCGTGGCAAGCTAGATTGAGTATAATACTAGGAGCAGCTCAAGGTTTGGCTTATCTTCACGAAGGATTGGAAGTTCAGGTACCATTATAGATCATCGATGACTTTCGTACATTTGCAGCTTCAATTTCTGCATCTTTGATTAGCTTCCATACTTACTTCTTTTCTTAGACAATTGTTTTTACAAAACTAGCGAGCCTCAATGTATGCCTTTTGCGTTTAAGGAACTTATCTTATAGCGAGCTGGTTATCTTGTCTTCCCCTAGTAAAATATGTGAGATGTGGTTCAACATCCTTTTGGAGTATCCTACATTGTTTATCTACTGTAAATAATCATCGTAGCCACGTTGATCAAATGCAGCCTCTCTATATGCTTTTCTTGGATTTTTGACATCATGAAGTAAACAGAAAGTGCAGCAAATATATGTGATCTTTATATGACTTTGTCCTGCGAACTATTCTTTGTTTTGAATCTGGTGACAGAGAGAGGCACATCGAATGGCTTATATCTCCGTTCTGTTAATGATGCAGTGCAGTTGTAATTTTTGCTCAATGATCAGTTCATTTGGATTCTTAACTTGCCTTTTTAAGATGTACCAGTTAAATTGAACTGAAGTCATTTAACTCAACCATGTTAAGTTCATGTTACTGACAAGTGGACCACCTTGCTGGTTCTTTTTCTTCAAAATGCTGGAGCTAGGTTCCTTACCAACTACTGCTGAAGAGCTCATTACTTTGACTTAACAAATATCGATAGATCAGGTTGATGCTTTAATTATCGTTGTTGTTCTGAAACTGGGGTAAGAATGATGAGAATATGCTTTGTAAGCCTTAGTCTCTAATATGTTGAAGAACTCAGATTCTATGCAAGGACAGGCAGCCTTTCAGGAATCTATTGGAAAAACAATTGTGGTTTTCCTATATTCTCAGTTGGATTTTGTTCCCATAATTTAAGTATCCAGCAATCCAACTTACTCAGTATCATCCATATGATGTTTCTAATCCCCCGACTTGATAGCAATCATTTCCTATTCTTCATTACTTATACATACTGATGCTAGTTTTTTGAGTATTTTTTATGTTACTAAAAAGTAACCAGTTGTGTCGTTTGTCTTCTCTGGGCTGAGGTTTGAATCTCCAGGCTATTGTCAGGATTATTGTATTCTCCATTCAAATCGATTTGCTTTCAATCTGAATTTGTAGGTGATACACAGAGATTTTAAGTCCTCGAATGTATTATTGGATGAGGACTTCAAACCAAAGCTCTCAGACTTCGGCCTTGCACGGGTGGGACCAACACATGACCGTACTCATGTTTCTACTGCTGTAAGTTACACTTAAACTGATTCTTGACCTCCTGTGGACAATTGTTTAGAGACAATAAGTGTTCTTCTATAGAAGACTTGGCTACATTTGTCGAGCTGAAAGTTTTCACGGTGCTCAAACCCTTTTTCTCTATAAGGAAAGTAACTATGGGCGCTTCGACAATGTCAATTTGAAGATGTATCCATAAGAATGAAAAAAGGAAGGTGTTTGGCTTTTGTTGAAATGACTAATAGCTTGTCTCAATTCTCTGCGAAAAAAGTTTCTCAAAATTCAGTGCATGGCTTATTGAAAATCATTCTTTTTTCATATGAACCAAATCTTGCAATGGGAGCAAAAGAATTTTACAACTTCATTGCTTATGATAACTTTTTCCTTGACCAGGTGGTAGGAACGTATGGATATGCTGCTCCTGACTACATTGAGACTGGTCACTTGACAACAAAAAGCGATGTGTGGAGTTTCGGCGTCGTTTTGTATGAAGTGCTAACTGGAAGGCGATCACTGGAGAGGAACCGTCCGAGAACTGAACAAAAACTTTTGGAATGGGTGAAACAGCATCCTGCTAATAGCAAGAAATTCAGCTCAATAATTGATCCCCGACTCGAGAATCAGTACTCAATCATTGCGGCTCGCAAGATTGCTAAATTGGCAGACAGTTGCTTGTTAAAGAGTTCAAAAGATCGGCCAAAGATGAGTCAAGTGGTGCACAGTTTGCAGGAGATAATACAGGTTTCGGGTGCCGGAGATGATGCAAGTCAGGCAGCGGATAGGAGCTTTGAGTTTAGTGAGAATGAACTGGGCGACTCCGAATCGAACCCTGGTCAAACCGGAAGAACTTCTGAGTCATGGAAAAGGCGAATGGCCCATTTAGCTAAATTGGGAGAGCATGTCGAGGGCGCGAGCAGGAGAAGATTTCTGATCATGCAGAGGACAAGAGTGCAATAAATCTTGCTCTTCTTAAAGCAATCAGATTACTCCAAGACTTTCTCTCAATGTCGTATGAACTTGAGGTTTTTTGCGAGGCTCGGCTCGGCTCGCTCTTCCTTTGTACAGGTAACAGAAGAGAGATGGTAAAATATATCGTTTTGCTTATCACTTTGTATGTATCTACATGTTCTGCTTCTTGACATGAATAGAACTCAGGGATGTATATACTTCAGCAGTGTACTGCTCCATAATCCAATTTTCAGAGTGAATTTGTGGCGTTTTACTCTCGAGAAAGAAACCTGTCTGCTGAAAGCTACGTCCTTGCAATAAAACTTACGTGTTGCAATTGCCTACAAACTTGACATGATTGCAGTTTGCAGTTGCATCAATCTGGTGGTTTTTCCCTGCATGAGTAGGTTATTCAGTCGTAACCAATCATCATCAAGAGCAAATGGAATTCCCTGTCAGGAAAAGACATCAATTTTCGTTGATGCTTTTGCTTAGTCTCAAGCACATCTTGGTTCTTGTTTGGGCAAGGTAAAAATTATGTAGACTTGCAACGAAAATGGACAATTCAATCATAATTTTTCTTCTCTTTTTTTCGATTTAGTCCTAAACTTTTTGCAATTATGTCAATTTAGTTTATCCGGCCAATTTTGATTAGCCGGCACTAAAATGGACGCTATCCATTTGGTGACATAATATTCTAATTTTTTTAATTTTTTTGAATTTTTATTTTCATTTTCCTTTTTGGCTTTTTGTCTTTTCCTTCCCTCTCCTTCCTCTAGCCGACCGCTGGACCTCGCGAGAGCTGTGAGGCTTGCCTCACTAGCCTAGATCTTGTGAAGTCGAGCCTTGCCCAGCCATGGGTCCTCGCCCTGGCAACGGCAAGGTCGAGCCTCTCCAAATTTGAGCGAGGCCGGGGCTCGGCCTCGCCATGCGAGCCTCCTCGGCTATCCCTCTAGCCGGTCGCCGAACTCCGGCAACCAACTGGAGGTAAAAGAGGAAAGGGAAATAAAAAAAATAAAGAAAATATTAAAATATTATGGTAATTTTGCACAATTGCAATAGGTTGAGAACTTTTTTTGGTAATTTTCCCCGACACGAGAGAGACAAGGAAAGATTAAATGTTTGAGGTACACTTTGTTAGTAATCCAAAATCCATTTCGCACGCCCGACTGTTGTCGACACCTCTGCCGTCGAAAAGGAATCAGTCCATCCGAGTCAAGCGTGGCTCTCGTGGCCATGTTGAAAAGGGGAACCCACCTACCTGGACCTAATGGAGGGCAACTCCTTAACACTAGAGGTGATAGAGACATTAAGGAAAGAAAATAACCGACTGGAGGGCAGGGCGATTTGTTCTAACAGACAGAACCTTTTACCAGCGACGTTTCTCTCGGCCCTTGCTCCGATGTGTCCCGCCGAAAGGATCTGACTATATTACGAGAGAAATGTATGGAGGAGTTTGCGGACTTCAAATGTCGGGACGAGCCATAGCTCATAAAGCAATGCCACGGCCCTTGACTATGAAGATCCCGAGGCTCATGCTTGTCGGAAGCTTGTCAGAAACCCGCTATGAATCCTCGGCCGCCGCCCAGTGATCTGATCCCGGGGCACATGAATTATGGAGAGAAGGCAATGACCCATGTTAAGAGGTCGTCACGACATCCAGGTTGGAGGTTGCAAGTGGCGTACCCGGTCTAGATCGAGAGGAAGAGAGCAGCTCAGTGGGCCTAAGTCAAAGAGAAGAAGACTGACATTGTAGAAACCACGGATCTGAGGGCTTGAGCCTGCCATATGACCAGAGTAGAAGTAGCGTTGAGGGGGAGGAAGAAAGGCTAGTTTGACTATAAGAGAGAGTTTTCTGGAAACTTTTGCGAATACGAATCGGAGAAGATGAATAGCGAGAGGGAAGAGAGAATCCGAACTTAAATACATGAGAAATGGAAGGTACGGATTAGATTGTTAGAAAAATCGATGCTCCATAATTAGCCCAAGAAATCCCCACTCCAATGCGATTAACAAAGAGATTAACGATCATGATTGGTCGTCGGTTTTGCCACCGTCGGCAGGCTAGAATGCACCAGCTGACCCAACGGCTTAGAGCGAGTGTCGATGTAACTTCCTCTACATCTACATGCCCCAACCCCCAAATCAGAGTAGAAACAGAAGTCGATGCAATGGGTGCTCGTTTCATCGATATCCCATGGTCAAGATATGGGCTACTAAATCCAACGGCCCAAATGTGACACCCTGAATCACCAACTTGAACATCGCCACTTAACTTTTGATTTTCGTTCGACGCTTACTGATTCGAACGCAGAAGGTTTTCTAGAATTGGACCCACTTCAAGAAATTTGATGACGACGAATAAACTGCTCCATTTCCACTCAAACTCAAAGCTCTTGGCCTGGGGCGGGTCACTTGAAGTGATCGTCTGCAGACGATCCACTCAAGCATACCATGCTGGACATCCACACCTCGTCTTAGCTGTTGAACTGCCAGTCTCATGCAATCAGGAGCTCATTTACGTATTCCAACCCCTATGTGATCCCAAAAGAAACCAAATTATGCTGATTTTTATAAAAAAAAATTACTATTGATAATAAAGCTGGTTTTTCTCCGATAGAAGGCAGGAAGGATGTCCCCATGCACTAGAATCAGAAAGTATCGACAACGAGATAAAGAACATTAAATAAACTTCATCATTAGATCTTTCAAATCTAGAAAAATAAAAATATCCTCTGATTTTACAATAAAGATGTTTATGAATCCATTGCGCCAAAATTGCACTTCTCAACAATAATAGGTAAAGGTAGATTCTGACAATAAATAATCTTGACCAACAACATAGACCAGTCATGAACGGTCATTTCAAACCAGAAGTCCTAAACCTCACGCTGAAAACAGTCCCCACACTGCTCAACTGTGCATTCAAGATTTGTAGGAACGTAAAAATGTTCCTTTGCTATATCTGTTTATTGAATGGTTAAAAGAAACAAAATGGACTTTTCTCAATACTAGAAACTTCTGACAGGATACCATTTGGCAGAACAGTCACTCTTTTGTCCAGATTGTCAAGAAAGATTCCACTCAAAATGTTGTCTGGAAACACTAGTATTTCAGCTTTTTCCCCTCCGATCCATCTCATTCACAGACCTACCATTATAAACTAGTTAATAAATAAGCAAATAAGAGAAACATGAGTGTAGAGCGGGTGGGTCGTCATAAAGCAGTTTAGGAAGAACGGTCGATGCTTAGTTCTCTGGTGGGTTGTCATAAAGCAGTTTAGCAAGAACAGTCAATGCTTAGTTCTTTGAGATATGCATCCAAGCAATTGTTTTTTTTTTGGGTCTAAGCATCCAAGTAACTGAGTAGGCAACAGATTGATCTCCACATCATTGTACTCAATGCCCTAGTAGGTCCATTTTAAAACGGATAGATTCTCACCATTGGACTCCATTAATGGCATCAAAATCCTTCTTCCTGCATGGAATTGTATAGGCTAAGATAATCCAGGCAGGAACAGAAATCGTTTTCCTCGACAGTTCAACTGAGGGGGTTAACCAAGAATAGGATTCTAACTAATGTTCTCAAAGAACTTGATTGCACAATCATCTAAAAGTAACCAGAATTGAGTATGATACCAAGATTTTAATTGTTACTGCAATTAGCCACTTCCAAAATTTTTAAAGTCGACACAGAGATTGTGCAGAACCACTAAGGACATAATACCAATTTCACCTAAAGAAAACATGCACAGCGAAGATCACAAACAAGGGCCATCTAATCCATCTCTCTAAGCCATGAGTGAATAGGGAAGAGTTCACAGAACTAACATGAACGTTGTCTGCATTTTCCAAAAGGTGCTTTAGCAACCACACTCTGAGCAACTTCGGGCAATTTTGCATTTGATCAGTACTGCAACACAAAACTGAAAAGAGATCATTTCACATTACATAGACTAAGAGAAATCAGATTTCGTGAACAATATGTGGAGCATAAATTATTCATGCCAAAAGCACACATCCAATTGGCCACTTTCACTAAGAAGAAAGAACCTCTTCAATCAATCTTAAAGATAATGTAATCGACAATCAATATTGCCTGAAAATTAATTTGAAGCCGCACAAGATAGTAATTTGATATGTTACCTGAACTCCTAACCCTTCAAACCGATAAGCTGATACTTGGGGTCCTCCAAGTAGTCTCCCAATCTTAGTCAGCCATGAGAGCTGGATGTACCATAAATGAGCTTTTCTTAGGCACATGTTCAATTGCTGTCTTTGCCCAATATGATGCTCCAAATGACCAAGAAATTGAATTTCCATGGCACTTTTCCTATAACCAAAACAGCAAAAGGAACTCCGACATCATTAAAGTATCATATCTGGAGCATCCGTTGCATTTGTCAGTTGAATATAAAGCACCCCAAAATCTCAAATAAGGACCGTGCACTTAAGTGGAGGATGCATGTGCAAATAATTGGAAAAAAGGAACCTAGCTGACCCTTCAAGCACAAGCTTCCTTAACACACACTTCAGAAGTTTAAAGTGCTTAATGAAATGAAACCGTGCTAATCCCTATATTTTTCTTGGTCATGATATATAAACTGCATTCCGGAAAAGGTGGCCTTAGTGGAGCTAACAACTTGTTAAATTGAACTCAAATGAATCTGATGGAGAGAGAGACTAAAGCCTCTTCTTTAAAAACAACACCTTTCTCCAAAATCAAAGACCGACACACACTTTATAGGAGTCATGCAGCATGTCCTGACCGATGCAACCACATGAAGGTAATCTTAACTGATCCCTCGGAGTATTCATAGGTGGAACTCAAAGGCTAAGGTCAAGGTTAATTTTTCTCCACAAACAGACACCCCTAACTCCACATTACCAGTCCGATTTGGAAAGTGAAATAAAGGCTGATCAAGAGCAGCTACATGTTTATTTAGAACTACCAGTCCAAGCACAGAAGGTCTTCATAATTCTTTTCACTATATAGCAGATTGAATCTCCAATTTTCAGAGGAATGATTTTGAAAGTTACCAATCAGGCAAGTGTTGTCAGAATATTTTTGTTTTCTGGAAAAATTACTATAGTAATTCAGAATATTGTCGCCAGAAGATTCCATTTTACTTTTCAGGGGATCTCTATGATCTTTTGATAGTTTCAGACAGATGCAAGCAATTGTTTTAGATTGGACAAAGCAAAAGGTACTCGTTTGCTTTCGCACCAAAAACCCGAACTATATCAACTGTGACACAATTATCTTGAACCTTTTTTTGTAATATCAAAAATCCCAAACTATATCCTTTGTCACACGTTTACCTAAATTTTTTTTGTGACATTTCAATTAAGCCATATGGAGGCCATTCAACAACGTTTGCCTTCCAAAGTGTCCATCTAGGAAGATTTTAACGATGCTCCTTGATGGAGGGTAAATGTGTCGCATAGGTACAAGTTTGAGTTTTTTTGTGTCACAAAAAAAATGTTTGGGATAAATGAGGCACAATGAATATAGTCTAGGGGTGAGCAAAAAAACCATGATCCATCCAAACCGGACCGGACCGTATCCAACCAGCTGATTTTGGATAATAACCGGCGGGTACCAATCCGGTTCCCGGTTTCAATTTCCTGGAATTGGCGGGTACGGGTTCCATTCCCAATTTTTGGTGAGAACCATTCAACTGGTCCAACCGAACCTACTCTTTTGTATAATATGAATGTATATTCTTTTAAATGAAATTATGAAACCATCTTCTCAAAGGCCTAGACCCATCCGTAAAAAAAAAAAAAAAAAAAAAGAGCCCTAGACCCATCACCTCACCCGTCCAGATTGCAGACACCCACGCACAAACCAAAATGAAAAAAAAAAAAAACTACCCTCAACCTCAGCTCTCTTCGCTCCTCTGGTCTCGATCTGCACTCAATCTCTCCTTGGCCCCTCTTGCAGTCGTCAGCCTCATCTCTTTGCATGAGTCTCCGTCAAAGCGCGACTCTTGCTCTCTCCGTCGCTCTGCCCGATCTAGCGTGCCAGCTCTTGATTCCTAGGGCACTTTGTGTTCGTCGGGTTGTTTCATCATTCGGTTTTGGCTTTGTTGTGTGTTTGATCTGATGACTTGCTTCGGGCTTGTGAAGCTCACTCGAATCAAGGTTTTCGCCTTGAGTCGCAGGCGCTTGATGCGTCCAGGGCTGTGTGATCGTCCCAGTGAAACGCTGCATTTCTAATTCTCTTTATGCCATAAATCTGCACTTCAATTTTCGATGTCAATTTGATTTGACAATTGTGTCCCTATGAGGCTGATAGTCTCTTCATTTCGGGACCAGAAATGCCATAGCTTCAGGTTCCATAACTTATCTGATTTCTATGTTTAAAGCTCTTGAAAAGGAGATATGGAATGAGTGCTACATGAGGAATGCAATGCTAAAGGTAGGACCATAACCGAGATCCAACCGAAAATCGAACCCGATCGGTGGTTCGGTTCTCGGGTGGATCCATGGAACAAGTGGGTAGTTCACGGTTTGCATTTTGCGGAACCGGTCCCTAGTGGGCGGTTCTCGGTTCACCCCTAGTATAGTCCAGGGTTTTTGGTGGCTTTTTCCCAAAATTTAAGATGTATTGTTCAAATTTTGAAAAATTACAAAGAAATTATATATAGGAATCTACAAACTAACATTTACATATTTGAGTGTTTCGGGAGTTTCAAA
Organism: Rhodamnia rubescens; assembly: GCA_021437795.1. Classification (NCBI taxonomy): domain Eukaryota; kingdom Viridiplantae; phylum Streptophyta; class Magnoliopsida; order Myrtales; family Myrtaceae; genus Rhodamnia; species Rhodamnia rubescens. The sequence continues at coordinate 1,957,616 of JAILYA010000035.1, forward strand.
TCAAAAGAGATCAAAATGGATGACACGAGCCGCAAGACTGAGATTCAGCTAAAAGTAAAAGTTAAGGCAATCTGGAGTCACCATTACCCAGGGTTTTTCTCTAATTGATGCTAAAATTTCTACATCAGGGCATATCTTCCCAAAAATTGTGAGTAACAGATGAAATTCGATCACTAAATTGATACATTTTCTTTGGTAGAAGTAAATTTAATCACCACCAAATATTTTCTTCTGCTGAAAGAGCTTGTGGCTCTAGTCCCAAATGCCTTAAAGAGACACTTGACAGCAGTGTCACTCAGCCAGAACTTTTCCATTCAATCTTTAAGTAGCAGTTAGCCACAAGATGTCCCAGCAAAAGCTGCCAGTTAACTTTCCTCCCAAACCCAACCCTCTCGAGATGAAAGCCCATTTAAAGTTTATTATCAACTTGGTGAATACTTAATTCAGGAACTCTAATTACTTAAGCAGTAAATCAGGAAGCTGCAAATACAACCCTACACAAATTTCACACTTTTTTGTCTGCTATTACTTACATTGATCTGGGATTTAAACCGGGTGCCAACTATGAAAGAGTCAGCAGGGCAAGAACTATTACAACTTACAGTTAAAAACTTTAAAGCAATAGGAAGACCAAACCTGTTAGCCTCATCAGTGAAGATTTCATTTGTATAGGCAGAATGAGATCAACTTGACGATATTTCACCAGCCCTACAGTAATAGTACTTCATCTTCAGCATGTTCAATAAATTTGAGAGTAGGTAGATGTTCATCCACCATTGCATGAGAGTCTGCATCATTCACAGCTGAACCAAGTACTCATCACATTCTCAACCTTCATGGTGCACCGATACCGTTATTCATAAAGGTATATTGCACTATGACTCGGTTCACTTAACTGTCTGTTTCTATACATATAGTCGTAAGTAATGTACATCAAGGAATCCAAAAAGAGTCTCTTTTCAGAGGCACCACGGAACAGCTCAGCACTATTCTGTATGCGTTCATAGGCTCTCTCAATAATTCTATCGGAAACCTCATCAAAGCAGAATGGAATTTCACTCAATTTCTGCCCCCACCATAAGGTTCTCTCAGGCATTCCCTGCTTAAAAAATTGTGACAGCAATATATTTACCGTAACCACATTTGGAATGAAAGCCATCTTAATCAGTTTAGCAGTAACAATCAATGCACGATCTAGCATGTCCCTGCAGATGGCATTCATCATTGTGTTATATGTGACTATATTTGGAGCAACACCTGCTGCAGCAAGCTCATCCAGTGTCATCACAGCTCTACTCATTTTCCTGCAACAGCAAAAACCATGGATTCTTATATTAAACGTTGTAATATCTGGATTCCACCCACTGGCATAGATCTCATTCATGAATTTATCAGCCCCAGCCATGTCAAATGCTTTGCAATACCCATTTATCAAAGTGTTATATGTGACTATATCAGGGGTTAACCCAATTCGATGCATATCGATATATGCATCCATGGCAGACTTCAGTTTTCCATGTTTGCAGTAACCATCGATGATAGCATTAGAAGTAAAGACATCCGGAAGAAGACCCTTTTGCCTCATTTCTCTCTCCAACGTCACTGCTTGTTTTAGCTTCCCACAGTCACAAAAACCACTAATCAAAGTGCTGTAGATATAACTGTTTGGAACTAATTCTTTCCTTAACATTTCCTGAAAAATTTCGTATGCCTCCTCCACAAAACCTGCTTTTGATAGTCCATTGATATAGGCTGAGAAGGCAATAGCATCAGGAGCTATCCCCCTGAGTTCCATCTCATTCCACAAACTCTGAGCCTGAGTTATGTCCCCTACTTTCAAATATCCATCCAAGAGAACTGTAAAGCCCATCTTGTTGACTGGGAAACCCCTTTCCATCATATCATACAAAAGAACTCTGGCTTCTTGCAACCTTCCTTTCTTTGACAAACCCAAAAGAAGAGAGCTGGATGTGGATGAAGAAGGTGGCAGACCAAATCTCGTCATTAACTGATAAATCTCTTGGGCTTTATCATGCATCCCAACCCTACCATAAGAAGCAATAATTGTATTAAATGTAGTCAAGTTTACAGGTTCTCCTTTCTCAAGTATATCCCTCAGAAGTTCCTTAGCCTCATCTATTTGACCAGCCCAACACATACCTGCAACCGTTATATCATAGAGGGAACTCTTGGGAAGCAAGTTAGACGCCAGCATATCCTTGAACAATCTATCACCATACTCTTCCCTTCCGTGCTTGTAATTACCACCAACCAGAATATTAAAGGTGACACAATCAGGAGATATACCATTGCTCCGCATTTCTTCATAAAGCATATTTGCCTGAAGAATGTCCCCTGCTTTAACATACCCATCCATGAGAGAGTTATACATGAAAGTATTTATGGAAAGACCCATCTCGGGAACACTGTCGAAAAATTGTCTTGCTCTTGCCACATTGCCATCTTTACACAAGGCACTGATGACAGTATTAAACGTCACATTGCTAGGTCTACAACCTCTCTCAATCATAAGATACACCCAGCTTATTGCTACTAATGCCCTTCCGCTAGTGCAATATGCACCAATCAGAATGTTGTAAGAATAAACATCAGGTTTGAAACCGAATTTTCCCATCACGTGACACAAATTTTCAGCTATTGTAACACGCCCTTTCCTACAAAACCCAAGAAGCACTACATTTACAGATTTATCTGAAGGAAAAGGTCCCCTGGAAATCATGTCTCTAAACAATTTCCATAGATTACTGAAATCACCTACTCTAAGCAAAGACTTTAAAAGAATAACCATTGCAGATTCGCTGGGCATTAGGTTCATTTCCCTCATCCTACTCAGAATCCTTACCGCCTCCTCAATCATCCCCACATTCAGAAATGCCCGCATAAGCGTATCAAGAACAGAGAAATCAGTTTCATAAAGGTGGTGCTTCTCCCACATAAACTCTACCAATTCCTTACTCCTACACGACCCAATTCTGCTGATCACCCACGAAGTAATATCCTGCGCAAGGAGACGGGTATCCTCAGCTGCCAAAATATGTGCAGCCGCGCAACACGAGCGGACTTCCTCGTCAGATTCGCCTAGGAACACAAGCTTGAAGAATGCAAAAGCAGTATGGCGGGATTGCAAATTCTTCAATATCTTCACCAGGAAAAAGGGGCAAAATGTACCGAAAAAGGCCTTCAAGGTGTATCCTTGTCTTCGCTTTATCAGTCTGGATAATCCAACAATGAGTCTACGCCTTTCATATGAATTAAGGAAGTTCAAATTATTTGCGCGCGAGCTCGAATGAGGCAAGAACTGACGCCAAAAAATCGAAGCGAGGACTGCCGTCGGGCGAGCTAGAGCAGCAAGACGAGTGCGACAGGCTGCGCCTGATATGGGCTCGAGGAGCTAGGGTTTCGTGGAGGTGAGAGACTGTGAAGTGAATGGACATGTGCGACTTTGGTTGACATAGAGGGATGGAAACGAAGTAATGCAGTGGAGGGTTGCGCACACGGCGCAGGCTAGCTGACATTCGTAGGAGCGAGAATATGTGTGGCGGTGAACGGCATTTCGCGGCCAGATATCCCCGCGCCTGAAAGTTGAAGACGGCGGCTCTAAAATGCAGCCACGGCTCGCGAGCGCCGATCCCTGAACAAGAAAGCGACGACGACGCCGATGAGGAAAAGCAAATTAAACAAGAAGATGAGACAGACGGCGTCGTTTTCGTTGGCACGTTAAAAAGGTGTAATTCTTCTTAAATTTGCATTAAATCCACTCTTGTCTTAAATTCGAATAAAAAATAAATAACATATAAAGAATGACAGAACTGCCTAATATGAAAATTGGGGAAAAATTCTACCAATGTGACTGTTAATGATCCTTAAATTATCTGAAATGGCCAGTAATTATTTGATTTGGCTCATCTTCACTTTTAATCATAACTTTACTAATTAAACGAGCTATTATTTTCTTGACAAGAAGGAAAATTAGCAAATTAAAAATAGAAAACATGTAGAAGAAGAGAAGTGATACGAAGAGGAGCGAAGGGTTATTCAATTTTGAGATTTATAACACAGTACACGACAATCACAATTTTAGGAGTCTAAAAATTGATAAGAGCAAGAAAATGCATTATTATGGTAAAATATTGCGTTGCAAGTATATAATTGAGAGAATAGAGAGAGATTAAGTAGAGAAAGCATATAAACACCAAAGATAGTAGAGAAAACGAGAGGAGAAATTTTTATTTCAACTTCTCAAAATGACCAAAATTAAGCTCATATTTATAGAAGAACAAAGATGCACTTATCATTAATATCAATGTCTTGAATAAATACTTACATTGGATAGGGAGATGTACTTAGAATGTAGAATACAAATGTACCATAATAGGTACATTAGATAGGATGAATATAATGCATATTCATTCATGTATTTCATAACACTCCCCTTAAATATTCATTGTATTCATTATATTACGAATATGCATTGAATGATACTCGCCTCATTAAAAATCTTAAGCTTGAAAAACCCAATGGGACAAAAAATCGGACAAAAGGGAAAAAGAGTACAGAGCACAAATCTTATGATCTCTCCCTTTTATGGATGCATTAATTGTCTCGTAAAAAACCTTAAGCCAAAAAAAACCCTATGGGAAAAAACCGATCGAAGGAAAAGAGTGCAATGCATAGTTCATAATATCTCCCCCTCAATTGAGCTATATAGTCACTGTTGGGGCTAGTCAATCTTGCATCTTGTGAACTCGCCGCATACCAATGCTATATACTAATTTCTCAAAAGTTGACATTGGCAATGATTTGATAAAAAGATCCGCAAGATTATTTATGGATTGAATCTATTTAATATCAATTTGTCGACTTTCTTGGAGTTCGTGAGTATAGAAAATTTTCGACAAGATATGCTTGGTCTATCCTTTCCTAACTTGTGCAACACAACCAGCATTATCTTCATAAATTATAGTGGGAGAATTTGTAACCGGTGTTAAACAACAAGAATTGTGAATATGCATTATAACGAATCTTAACCAAACACACTCTCTTCCAGACTTCATATAAAGCAATAATCTCATAGTGGTTAGAAGATGTAGCTACCAGCGATTGCTTCATAAAACGCCAAGAAATGGCGGTGTTGTTATAATAAAATAAATAACCGATTTGAGAGCGAGCCTTATGTGATTCATATCTATATTCAACATCAAGCATATCCAACTAAACTAGAAGTAGTGGAATCCTTGGAATAATATAATCTCAAATCTATGGTTCCTTGGAAGATAATGAAAAATATGTTTAACTCCATTCCAAGTATCTCCGAGTTGGCTCGTAACTAAAACGTGCCAATAAATTTGCCGCAAAAGCAATATCCGGTCTTGTACATTGTGACAAGTACATCAAAGCCCCAATTACATTGAGATATGGTACTTTATGACCAAGTATCTCTTCATCGATTCTCTAGGGACGAAACGGATCCTTTTGGGGATCCAGAGACCTTACAACCATACGGGTGCTCAATAAGTGAGCCTTGTTTATGTTGAAGCGTTTAAGTAATCTTTCAATGTATGTTGATTGATGGATAATTATTCCATTTGCTTTATGCTCAAGCTCCTGGACCAAGACAAAGGTTAGTTTTAGCCAAATCTTTAACTTCAAACTCCATTTTCAAATACTCCATAGTTTTGGCTAACTCTTCCGAAGTTCCAATTAAATTCATATCGTCGACATAAATTGCTACAATAGCAAATCTGGTTTCGATTTCTTAATAAACACGCATGGGTGGATAGAATCATTCTTGTACCATTCCTTAATTAGGTACTCACGTAGGCGTTGATACCACATGCGATCGAATTGCTTAAAGCCGTACAAAGATCTTTGTAACTTTATTGAGAATAAGTTGCGAGGAGTGCATGCATCGGGCATTTTGAATCCCTCGAGAATTTTCATACAAATATCGTAGTCTAATGAGCCATATAGATATGCCGTCACAATGTCCATAAGACGCATTTCCAATCTTTTAGAGACTACTGGGCTAATTAGAAAACGAAATGTAATCATATCCATCACAGGTGAATATGTCTCATCATAATCAATCCCAGGTCTCCGGGAGAATCTTTAGGCAACGAATCGGGCTTTATACCTAACAACCTCGTTTTTCTCATTTCGTTTCCGAAAAAATACCTATTTATATCAAATGGGCTTTACATTATCGGGGATTCGAGTTACGGGTCCAAAAACCTCTCGTTTAGCTAGGAAAGCTAATTTAGCCTTAATTGCTTCCTCTCACTTAGGCTAATTTTGCCTTTGACGGCATTCAATAATAGATTGCAGCTCACAATCATCATCCATAATTTTATGAGCAATCGAGAATGCAAAAACATCATTAATGATGATTTCATTACGATCCCAAATCTCATTATACTATGTAATGGAATTATTAGTATTCCTAGAGTTGGTGATCTTTTCATGGGTTTGTGCCTCTTCACGGGCAATAAGCTCTTTGGGAGCAAGCATGACACCTAGCTCTTCTAGGGGCGATTCCCGATCCTTTCCAATTCGTTTTCGAGGAACAGTGTCTTTTGATTCTATCGGTTTACCACGCTTCAAGTGTGGGGAATTTTCATTCATTTTAACCTGTCCTTCAGGAATAGCTATCCTAGCTGGAGCATTTGCATTGGAATATGAGACTTCGTTACCTTAGCAAGCATTATTAGATGCGTTAAGAAGTCCATTGGCCATAACCTGTAAATGGATTATGCATCGCACCTAGTTTTCAAACTCGGGAGTTCTTGGGTCTAATTGAGATAAATTTTTCTCATTCCAGGAGATAACCTTAATCGGTTTCTACTTTGCGACCATGAAAGTTGTAGGTGTCCCAATTGATGGAAACACTATTTCATCAAAATGACAATCTGCGAACTGGCTAGTAAAAAAATCACCAGTAGTTGGTTCCAAGAACCTAATGATGGACGGTGAATTAAACCCAACACAAATCCCCAAACCGCATTGGGGACTCATTTTCGTTCTTTTTGGCGGTGCTACAAGCACTGTACTACACAACCAAAGGTGCGTAAATGTAAAATATCAAGTTCATAACCAAGAATCATTTGAAGGGGAGATTGTAAGAGATTAGCAATGGGGCGAAATCTAATTAGGGTTGCCGCATGCAAAATTGCATGACCCCATGATGTATTGTTGAGATTCGTCCCCAATAATAGAGTGTGGGCAATGATTTGGATACATTTAATCAAGGATTTTGCCAATCCATTTTGAGTATGAACATATGCGACCGGGTGCTCAACCTCGATTCCGAGTGAAGCACAATACGCATCAAAATTTTTTGATGTAAATTCACCAACATTATCCATCTTTATGCTTTTAATTGGATAATCGGGAATTGTGCCCGGAGCTTTATAATTTGCGCAAGTAAACGTGCAAAGGTGACATTGCACGTAGATAAAAGGCAAACATGACACCATCTATAGGATGCATCCACTAGTACCATAAAATATCGAAACGGTCTACTTGGTGGTTGTATTGGTCCACAAATATCACCCCGAATTCTTTGCGGGAATAAAGGGGATTCAAGATTAACCTTTGTTATAGAAGGTTTGGTAATGAGTTTTCCTTGTAAATAAGCTTCACAATTATAATCTTTGGACAACAATACCTTTGTATCCTTTAAAGGGTGCCTTTTTGTATTCTGAATTATGCTAATCATTATTGAAGCACTAGAGTGACCAATGCGATCATACCACAATCCAACCGATCGGGGTTTACTAATCTCCAGGATATGGTGGCGTAGGTTTCAACGGCCTTAATCATGACACAATACAAACCCATAGAAGAAGCTTCTAGCTTCTCATGGATGGTCTTCGGGCCCATCTTATAAGAGGTAATGCCGTATATTCCTTATTTTGCTCAAAATAGTCTCAATATGGTACCCATTACGGCGTACATCTTTGAAGCTTGGAGTAGATTCATTTTTGATCTACTACTTAGAAACGCATCCTCAATATGCGGGATGGTGCCATTTGGCAAAACAATTGTGGCATTCCCGAAACCATCAATAATCGGAACAGGACCTAATATTGTATGGACATGTGCCTTACGCAATGCCATACTGAGAAAAATTGTCTACTACGAAATATGGTATGTGTTGATGCACTATCAAGCAAACAAACATCTTCCTTTTTCTCGGTATTTTCCATTTGCACTTATGTTGACAACTTCAAGTGTCAAGTTTAATAAAATTTGCAAATTAGTTATAGGATCAAATAAAATTTCAAAATAATAAATATTATATAAAGTTCATAAGCATGTCATTACATAACCTCATTAGAGAACAATAAAAGGTAATACATTTAAACAAAAGCAACTAGAAAAGAAATTATTAGAATCATAAAATTCGAAGTCTAAGTTGTCATCCGTGATCGATGCCTCATCAAAGCAATCAGAGGTCCTCAAAGAAATCGAGACATCCAAGGATGCATTTGCTACTTTAGGAGCAAGAGGAGTCCCACTAATAGAGATATTGTTGGCCTGACACGGTGGTTATACGCAAGAAGGTTAATTTTAATGGCGTGAGATTCGCCACGCTTGTCCGTATTTTTTAAAGATGCTGGTATAGATCAACAAAGTGCTTTGGCCTACGACAAGTACGTGACCGAGTGCCTAGCCATGTCACAACGATGGCAAATATTTTTATTAGTCAACTTCTTTGGCTTCTTTTCTTTGTCATGATTCGGGCCAAAGTTAGATTTCCTAGGGCGGTTAAATTTCCTACCACCCCTTCAAGGAATATGTTCTTGTTGTCTGCGCTTATAGCCCTTAAAATGGCCGGTATTTTTCTCGGAGTTAGCATGTGCTTGGCAATGCTTTTGAGCCAACAAGTCTAAGATCATGATTTTTTAGCAACAATTCATTAGTTTGCTCTCAGAATGAGGAGCATAGAAATTAATTCAAAGTATGTGGCAAATTAACAATGCCGATATTTGTTGCAAGACACTACTCGAAGCATGGAAGGTGGAGAAAGTTTTCTCTAACAGTTCCGCATTAGTGAGTTTGACACGGCATAACTCAAGCCGAGAAACAATATCAAATAAAGCGGAGTTATAGTCAAACATTGATTTAAAATCTTGCAGTTTGAGATGCGGCCGATCATACTATGCTTGAGGGAGGATAACGGTCTTGATATGATCATACCTATCCTTCAAGCTCTTCCCACGGTCCGAGGGTCTCGAACGGATAAATATTGAGTCCGCAAGCACTCATTCAAGTGGCGACGAATAAAAATCAGTGCATTTGCATTATTTTTTGCATTTGAGGTTTCATCTTCTATAATTGTATTAACGAGACCTTGCCTTTGGAGGTGCATTTCCATATCAAGGCACCAAGATAGATAATTATTTCCACTCACTTCCAGGATGTGGAATTTGGGCTTTTCAATAGTTGCCATAATTTTTGCAAAACAAAATGAATCCTTAAATTAATTAGAAGGATTTCCAAATATCCATAGCCACTTTAGGAGCAGAAGAATACTTTTAGATTTGAAATTGGTTTCGGGCCAAGAAAAAGAAAAAATGAAGAATTGATAGAAGAAGATGAAGTATAAGTTGATTAAAGAAAATAAAGAGAACACTTACCTTGCAAAAATTATTTATTTAGTTGGTAGATCTATGTGCTGATAACGTGTTGTAAAATATTACGTTGCAAGTATATAATAGAGAAAATAGAAAGAGATGAAGCAGAGAAAACCGATAAATACCAAAGATAGTAGAGAAAACCAGGAGGAGAAATTTTTATTTCAATTTCTCAAAATGACCAAAACTAAGCTCATATTTATAGGAGAACAAGAATGCACTTATCATTAATATCAATATATTGAATAAATACATACATTGGATAGGGAGATGTACTTAGAATATAGAATATAAATATACCATAATAAGTACATTAAATAGGATGAATATAATGAATATTCAATCATGTATTTCATAATAATTATAATATTATGTTTTATAAGTCAAGAAAATATAGGAAAAATAGATTTTAGATCCATGTTGTTCTTTTCAACTAGTAAACCAGGATATCGTGCTCTGACAAAATAAAAAAATCAAGATATCATGCAAGAAAAATAATAATACAAGAAATTCATAAACTTATATTTGGAGCAACAATAATTATCTTGTCACCAAAATAATAACATTGACATATAATCTTAGAAATGCTGCAATTGTAGTTATAATCTTGATATGAATATCTATATTTGTCATTGGAAAAGATACAAAAAAAAGTAAACTTTATTTGTCATATTTAAACACTTCATGAAAATTTTATCTAATTTCAAATTGATGCACGACGAGAACCTTTGGATAAAAAATAACAAAGAAATTGAATGAGTGAAAAGCAGGGTAGCAAGATGAGGCAAAGGATAGAGAAAGGTAGAAGAGACATCAATTCTCAACTACAATCCAATTATCTCAACTCACGCCGTAAGCAAAGGCTAATTAAGGAAGTGCAACATCACTAATAATTACACTACAATTGATAAGTTCAGTTCCCTCGTGAGATGTACATTTGAAAAATAAATTGCCTAACTTAAAATTCTGAGGAGATGATGCCAAAATATTAAAAAAAAAAAAACCAAATCGGAGTGCATTGTAGATATACTAGTTTTATTTATTTTTACTACAATTTGAGTACTTGCAAAGTTATGTGTCACACAAATTCAGATATAATAGAATTGATAATCAGATAACGATGTTTTCCGAAAAGGCAGAAATGTAGTCAATACAGGCAGGTTTGGATTGATCTTTTTTATTTTATCTTTTGTTTTTAATTTTGCAAGGCACCCTTTTGTTAATAATCCTTGAACTTAATTCTAACTAATGTTTTAAAATGAGTTAAAAAAAAGAAGAAGAAATTATTGAAGTCTAAAACCAAAATAGATGCACCCTAATATCCAGGTAGACATGGCCACGGGTCGATTTGGGCCCGGAACCGGCCCGTTAACCGGGACCGACGGTTTCGAATCGAAATAGGCCCGGCTCCTCACGGGCCGATTATTGTTTAAAAAATTGAATTCGAAATCAAAGGTTCCGGGCCGATTCCAAGCAGCCCAAATAAAAAGGGGGGGGGGAGGGGTTGGTCATTGCAATAATGGCCATTGCATTGTAACGGCCAAACATCCTTTTTATTTTTTTTTTAAAAATTTTTCTATAAATACCATTCTTCCTTTTCATTTTTTCTCATAATTTCTCTCAAATTCTCTCAATCCTCTCAATCCCAACTCAATTTTCTAAATTGTTTCCGTCAATTCTCCACAAAAATAGCAAGTGGAAGTGGAGCTACCGACGGGGAAATAGTCCGATGCCGATGGGGATGAGGGAATCCGATTATCCTCAACTTCATGATTAATATGATCCTCGTGAGTTTACATGTTAGGTAGACGATAATGATAATATCAATTATATTCCTAACATCGAGCATGTCCCAAAGCAAGAAATTCTTTATCTTCCTATCGGCATCGAAGAAACGTCAACGATAAAAAAGCCGGAACAACAAGCCCGGAAGAGTACATCTAATTTATGGCAACATTTCAACAACGTACATGTAAGCAAAGACAAGTATAAGATAAACTGTAAATGTTGTACGAAATCACACAATTTTAATAAGGGAGACGGCTATGGAACATACCTTCAACATCTAACGCAAAAACATGAAACGCAAGCGGGGATTGACATTAGGCAACAATAAATTTTCGGATACGCCAATCCTAACACTTCTTCTTTATTTCGTTATAATGATGAACTTTATAAAAAAACATTAGCTTAATATGTTGCCATTGAACATTTACCATTTATTACTAGTGAAAATTTTGGTTTAAATTTTTTAATAAATACTACATGTACTCCGCAAGTAAAACTTATTTCGAGAACTACTCTTAAACGCGAACTTTTTAGGGTATATAAAAAACAAAAACAAAAAGGCTTTGCAAATTTTTTTACGAATTTCAATGGACGTGTGCATATAGGTAGCGACATTTGAAGTGATCATTGGCAAATTCATTCTTATATGGATATTACATGTCATTGAATATGTGACGATTGGAACATTCAAAAAAGAATAATTACATTTCGAGTGTTTGATGAAAGGCATACAACTAATAATATTTATAGAATAATTATGCAAATTTTAGAAAAATATAATTTGATTAATAAAGTTTTTTCAGTTGATTTTGACAACGCCGCGTCACATACCACTTCCATTCCCGATTTAGAAAATATTTGTAAACCTTCTTTTGGCGGACAATTGTTTCACATTAGATTTATTTGCCATGTTTTAAATTTAGGTATACAAGATGTTTTACGAACTCTTGAGGCTTTTCTCACCCCAATAAAGAGAAGCAATTAAATTTTTATGAAATCGTCCCCAAGTTATGAAAATCATATAGACAAAAACTAAGAAGATTTTCAAAAGATGTCGACTCGTTGAAATTCTACCTACGAATTCCTTTCACTAATCTTTTGCTTATAAAAATTTATTATGTACGTTTATTTCGAATAATGTTTTCGAAATTAGTTTATTCCAACAAAATTGGGTTGTTTACAAATTTTTTTAGATTTTTTGAAATTTTTAAATGATATAACTTATACTTTATCTAGTGTTTATTATCTTACTACGCATTTATTTTTAATAGAGTGTGTTAACATTCTTTGGTGTTTTTTGTGAATATTAAAAAGATGCTCATTTATCTCCGACTATTACAACAATGAAAGCAAAATGGCTGCATTATTATACCTACATTCTTCTTATTTATTTGGTTGCTATTATTTTCGATCCACGTTCCAAATTAGATGATTTGTATGATTATTTGAAAGATTATTATTATGATTGTTTACATTTAAATGAAACAGTAGATATTAAAATTATATAAATGGAGGTTAAAGACGCTATAGTAGCATTATATAATGATTTTTGTAGTAGATATAATTTAGGTGATAGTGGATTTTCTCAACCAAGTGTCTCACAAAAGGAGGAGAGTAGTAGACTTAGTAGATGGTACAATCTGCTCATTAGTAGGCAAAAAAGATAAAATGGAGTAACATATAATATTTTTGAATTAGAAAACTATTTAACCATTACTTTTGAGTTTTGTGATTCGAACATACGATGATTTCAAAATTTTGGGTGGTGGAAGATTCATTCAACTCAATTCCCGGTCCCTCGCTATCATCGCAAGATAGATGTTAGTAACCAATTTTTCAACAGTTGTAGTTGAATAAGTATTTAGCGTTTGAGGATTAATTTTGGACGATCGCCGTTCAAGATTAAATCGGGATGTTGTGGAGGCTCAAGCTTGTGTTCATGATTGGATAAAGACTAAATTTCGATAACAAGAATTTGGATTGAGATGATGAATTTTTTAATGATAATAGTGGAAATACCACCGCCACGTGGGTATCCACAACGGTTAGCGACGATTATCGACGATAATGTAAGTTGGGGTTATTAAAAGTAAAAGAATTACATGATTTTTGATTTTTTTATCCCCAAGAAGATATCTAGGCATTTAATGATAATTCATTAAGTTCAAGCCCCTTTTCTCTTCCCTTTTTTTCATCTCAAAATTTGATTATAATGTATAATTTAATTATAATTTATAATTTATAATTTATTATTTTTTATATCATAATTTATTATTTAAAATTAATTTTTAAATTAGGAACCTAAATCGATCCGGAACCGAGATCGTTCCTTCAAAGGTTGATTTCGATTCAATGATGACCACGAACCGGAATATCCAGGAACTGTCTAGAACTCCGGCCCAAAAGCGGACGAACACCTTCTGTTCCACTCGCTATCCTCCTCGAGCTTGAGGGGACTACAAAGGGGGAGGGTTTTGGTTCTCGAAGCAGCCACTGCAACAGAGACGCCACACCAGCAACAGCATCTCCGCATCCATGGCGTCCTCGTTCGTCACGGTCCCAAGACCCTTCTCCGTTAGACCCATCGCTCCCTCCTTGTCGAACCGGAGGCTTCTCGGTACAACCAAACCTTCTATGCACGCACATCTCCCTTTCGCTTCGGTTTTTGCCGCTTCTCTTTTGGTTGATGACCGTGTTTCGACTCCGAGCAGGGATGCGAAGAAGTTCTTTGAGAATCAACGCGGTTGCTACGAAATGGGAACCCGCCAAGGTACTCTTTTTTGGTTGAAAAATTGCGAGCCTCCTTCATATGGTGTTCTTTTTCTATGCTCTTCTGTTCGATTGAATTGCCAATGTACTGCTGCAAATGGGTCTTTGGTGCTTAATCTCATTGTGGTGGATTTGTGGGAATGAAGGTTGTTCCGCAAGCTGACAGAGTCCTAGTTCGCCTTGAGGAGCTCCCTGAGGTATAGTTCCTTGAAATTCTTCTCATTGGGTATTCGAATCGTTCCCATTTCAGTGATCTTGTTTTGAGTCAGTCTTTCTACTTACTGACATGTCTTGAGCCTTAGGAGTACTTTATGGTTGTTCCTCGAATATGTGTCATACAAGTGGGAATGCTCATAAGTGATCAAGTTCAGATTAAGTAGCGTTTTGTTCATGGCAAGTTTTTGAAGAAATGTTAAAAGGGATCAGACAGCAGTTTTTTTCTGGGGATGTTGTACCCCAAGCAACATACAATTAGGACATGAAAACAATTTACAGTCTTGTTTACAGACATTGCAACTTATGTTTGTGGCATTTACAACATAATCCTCAATCCTCGTGGCACTTTAATATGGATTTTGGTTGTAATAGTTTGTCAGAGCTTTTGCTTGATAAATTGCTTAATGCTGCAGAAATCTGCTGGTGGAGTTTTGTTGCCTAAATCTGCTGTCAAATTTGAGCGTTATCTGATGGGTGAGGTGAGTACACTACTGCGATTTACTATGTTATCTAGATAAATTCAATTTCAGCTTCAATACGGATTTCTGGCTAATTTCTCTGCTGAACCTGATACCCTCGTCACAGGTTCTTTCTGTTGGCACAGAAGCAGGGGTTGTGGATGCTGGAAAGAAGGTAGGAAATTCTGTGCATGTGCGTGTGTGTGTGTGGAGTGGGAATCGTCTAATTGTGGTTCCAGAAATTTCCAAGATAACCTGAATTAGTATAATTGTGTTGCCCATATATGCACTTTGTAGTCCTGCTGTAACATTGTCTTTTTCACATTCCATTCCTTGTCAGCTCTCACTGTTAGTTCTTAAGCTCTCTGCAAATGCATTGTGGTTGATCTGTGCTCTGTTGGCATTCATATGCCAATAAGCCATCTTCTCCGGAGCCGGAGAAACAGGATTTATTTTGGTTCCAAGAGAGGGAGATAGAGTGGCGCATTTGCTTTTGGGCTCTATGGGGTTTTTGTTTTCTTGGTATTTATATTTAGAAAACCTCCCTGTGCTGGCGAGTATGAGTTGTCTTTCTAATTTATGCTTGTTTAGCTGTAGCTTTAATGGGATGCATACATGTAACTGTATTACATTGTAGTTGATTAGATGAGTCTTTTTTTACGGCCCAAAAAGAATAATATATTCTCAACTGAAGAAATGTTTTTATGTGGCAGGTGCTTTTCTCGGACGTAAGTGCCTACGAGGTATGATGGTTCTCTTTAAGATTCTTTGTGAAGGCATCTTTCCATCTACATTCTTTCTGTGATTATAAAAAATGACCCTGCCTTCCAATAACGTTAGATGTACCTTTTGCTGCACCAAGTTCTTCATTGGAGATTTGTCATTATTCAAAACACTATCAATTCTTTAATCTGCTTTGACTGCTTTATGTGATGGATATTTTAGCTTGCCTGGACTGCTGAAGAAAAGTCTGAATGACTAGGAACTTGTTCCTCTAGAAATTTTCAGTATACCTTTCTCTCTAATCCATCCTCGATAAATCTACTCTGAGAGTTGGCGTAATGAGGTTCTGCTATGCAGAAGGGAGAGATCTCTGGATAGGGAAATTGTTGGTTCCTCTGCCTAAACAATATATTCAGCTGGATGCTATCATGCAACGATTTTTCCATGAATCTCTCTAGAATTACCGATAGCTGGTCATTGAGGAATGACATTGGAGGATCTTCAAGTCCTCTCTTCAAGTAATGTAGACGAAACGGTTTTGATACTGGGTGGATGATGTTAAGCAAATGAAATTAAATTATACCTTGCACCTCCCAAAAATTAGCACCTATGACAAGGGGCATTTATTTTCGTTTGAAAGCTTTCGTGTTAATGAATATCTTGGTGTTATCAACACTCATGTGATCGAAAAGATGAATTTGCTGTGATTTTCTCAGGTGGATCTGGGAGGAGATGCCAGACATTGCTTTGTCAAAGCCGGTGATCTATTGGCAGTGGTTGAATAGAGATTGCGTAAAAGCGAATATCAGGCGTTGGGCTTGTTTTATCATGGGCCTCTGTAAGGTGTAATGATAAACACTCCTATTTAAACATCTCTTTTTGCAGTGAATGGTCAATAGTTGATGTAGCTTCTTTATGCTTTATGGCAAAAAGAATTAATCTGATATGCCTTTCTGATCATGTTATTATGTGTTTTAACCCCACGTCTCTTTCCTGTGTAGCTGCATAAATTTTAGAAGCAATCTCTGTTGATTTCCCCAAAATATGAAACTGAGACTAATGCTAATTGCCTACACTATTACCACTAATGCTAATTGCCTACACTATTACCACTAATGCTAATTGCCTACACTATTACCACTCCACTCCTTAACAGCACCATAAAATCACTATCTTTCATTGTCGTTGTGCCGTGGCAACAGCTGCAAAACCGTCCATACACTTTTACCATAGTCGATGTTGCCTCCAACCACGCTCACCCTTCACCTCTGGTCACTCCGCTCAGCATTTGGTGCTTCCGCACAGCATCGCTACTGGACAGGCCTGAATATTCATGGTAAAGTTCGGCTTCTACAACTGAAACAAGTTGAAATTGAGACTTGGCTACTGATTTGTTGGTTATGTGACTGTAGGAATACTAACAGGTTCGCATGTTTTCCTTAGTCAACTCAGGCACCACGCTACACTAAGTCAACTCAGGGATCTTGATGCAGTATATGCATCGACAATGTTAATGAATGAATTTGAGTGACCCCTTCAAGAATCTTTACTGAAAGCTAATTTTGCTCAGAGAAACTGGAAGAAATGAAACCATGCAAATCTGGTCAATTTTTTGGGCGATATTGGTTTAGTCCTATCTTCGGTTGTTTCCAAGACGCCAGAGTGATTGTACCCTTGGACTGTATAGGACTGACGGTGCTCTTGACTCGACATCCTTTGTTCTACGCCGCTAGAATCTTCGTTGTTGTTCTGCTTCGGGATTTTGCTGTGAACCATAACTTAAATCGGCCCGTCTTGCCTGCTAGCATTAAGCTCGTCCAGGAGTGGAATAATCATACGTAAGAAACTTAGAGCGATGCCATAACTTAGCTCATGATTGAGAAAATCCTAAAACCAACAAAAAGAAATAACTCTAAAGCATCTTGAAAGGTCTAAAATAGTCCATAGTCCTGTCACCACTTTCAAGTCAACTATATATGAAGATGCCCGAACTTTCAGTTAAGCTTACAGAAGTCAACGGGTGGGAACGATGTCCCTTGAATACCCAAACTATGTCCCCACCCCCAAAATTTTTGTCATTGGGCCATTTCAAAGTAGGTTCGATTTACAGATTAATTGCATCAATTTCAAAGTAGCTATCAAGATGTTGGGATGTGATTCTCCCAACCAATTGATTTGATTTATCATCTCGATATTACGGTACATCATTCCTCATTGATACTTTGATAATTATATCATAATGCGGAGTAAATTGACTGAGTCATTTTTTTTTTGGCAAACTAAAAGGGTAGCATTGACAAATATGTAGATTACTAGTATGAGCATGTTCAAACGATGCATCATTAGTTGCTTAAACCATTGCTTACTGGGCCAGCCCGTCACTAATAGGTAAGTGGAGAACTCAAGATCAGGTATACGCCTAAATCCAAGATTTAATTTGATTTATCATCTCTATATTACGGTACATCATTCCTCATTGATACTTTAGTGATTCAGTCATAATGAGGAGTAAATTGACTAAGAGTCCTTTTTTTAAGCTAACTGAAAGGATAGCATTGACAAAAATATAGATTACTTGTATGAGCATGTTCAAACGATGTGTCATTAGCTGCTTAACCATTGCTTACTGGACGAGCCCATCACGGAGATGTAAGTGAACTCCTCAAGATCATGGATATGCCTAAATCCAAACTTGTCTTTGACGAATTAATCAAGATTTCTTAAAACCAACAACAGATTGGTGAATCGAATCGAGAGCTCTCAGCTTGCAAACCAAGCTTTCGATCACTTGGTGGTAATCAGCATGAAGTGCACCAAAAAAAAAAAGGACCTTTACTTTTTGCAAGTGAAAGTTTCATAATCAGATTTGATCTTTTTAAGATATTGCTTCCATGTTTTTTGTTTTAGCAAGTTGATAAGGCTGCGTATGGTAACGCTCTAGAAAAAATGTTTATCTTCTTAGAACACTTTGGGAACGTAAACGCATATGATAAAAAGTGTTCTCAAAGTGTTACGATAACACTTTTGAGAAACATAATCACTTTTGGAGCGAAACAAGAAATAAAAAAAAAACTTACGTGTTCCTAGAACATTTTTTAGAAACACATTTGGAACATTTTTTACAAACAATTGAGAATAATTTTGTTTTTGAACACAGTCCCTTCTCTTTTGTTCTTACATAATGTTGACTTTTGATTTTTTATTATTTTATTTTATAAAATTAATTTAAAATACCAAAATAATTTAGAAAAATTACAAAATCAACCTTGGAAGATTTAGCCCAGCCTTAGGAACCAATTTTGAATAAAAAAAATATTTTTCGTAATTTTTAACATTTTTCATATTTATTTTAATTATAAAAAGCTAAAAATCAAGAAAATAGTATTCGTGGTCGAGAAAAATGCACAAAAATAGTCCATATTTTTATTTTAATCCCATTTTTATTTTGGCCTCTTAAATTTTTAAAAATTCAGTTTGGGACCACATGCCTCTTCATTGAACATAATCCTAAATTGACTAAAAAATTTCACTTTAAATCATTTTTGTGACATCCCGAATTTCGACCTACTTTCAAAGCCGTAAATGAATGAAATATCTCATAGATGCATTTCAGTTAAATCTCACTCGGATTTGATCATTCTTGAGAAGACTAACTAATGGGGAATGGTTAGTTAGGAAAATCAAGTACGTGGACCTAAGAACTTGATCCTATATTGACTTTTTGACCATAAGGATTGTCGAAGGAATATTTTGAACCATTATAGGCCGATCCTAAAGTGGTTAAGGGACGATTTGTTGATACCCTACAATTGAATCACGGGTGATTCCGTTTGATCATGTATGGGTTCCGAACGTCCTTAAATCATTTTCTAATGATCATGTCCATCGAGACTAGTGATTGACCCTCGCAATTATATGACAACCAAGGTCGCCATGGCTCAAGTAACTCTTAAACGTGATAATAATTACGGGTCAATATGCGTAACTCCTAAAAGCCGCTTGTTAGTTGAGATACACTGAAGTGGCAAATCATCGACATTGATCGTGAATTGGACTTCGAAATTGAATGTCGGACTTTCAAGGATTCCAATAACAATGTTTCGGATGTCGCCTCATCTAGAGTATGGGTATTTTGCGGTTCGCCCCAAAGTGTTCGGAAAAGTGAGATTTGATTTGGAAATGGGAAAAGACCCATTTACCCTTAGGAAATGCCCATTCTTTAATTTGGTCAAAAGGCATTTCGATCTTTTGACCCCCTAGTGGCCGAATTATTGGTGGTCTAGGTGTCCACTTGTGCAAGCAAAATTGCCAAAGTGCCCTTCTTGTGTTTTAAGAGAGATAATGGAGTGAATTATTGGTGGGCCCCACAAGTCCTTGTCTCATCATTTCAAGACCAATAATTCTAGTAAATATCCCACCCCAAAAATATCTTAACCTAGCTTATCTATCCACCATCTTCATCTTCTTCATTTGCACTTAATTTTCTCTCACATCTCTCTCTCTACCTTGCTTCGGCCGAACCACCACCGCCGAATCACCACCGAACCGCCACCAACCATGCCGTGAACCACTAGCCACCACCGGAGCACCGGCCGCCGCTATTGAACCACCCGTTCCGCCGAAATTGCCGTGGAGCCCGAACGCCGCCGAGGAGGCGCCGCTGCGCGCCCCTTGGATCTTGAATTTTCCATCATTTTGGCCGTAGGTTTTAGCTAGAATTCAAGGTAAGCAAGTTTCTAAACCTTGATTAGGTGGTTAGGTTGCTAATGGTGTTAGATTGAATTATTTTGGATGAAAATTGGCTTTGTTGTGCTCTTGAGATGCTTTGACCGAATTTTGTGGCATGTGTTGATCGTGTGGCCTTGATTTCATGAGTTCATCAAGTGTTTGATCGTGTGGCTGCAATTGATTGTTGCTTTAATATGATTTAATCCTGTGATCCCGATCGATTGTTGTTTTAATATGATTTAATCATGTGATCCCGATCGATGGTTGCTTTAGTACGATTAAATCGTGTGGTCTCGATTGATTGTAGCTTGGGTGTGATTAAATCGTGTGGCCCCGATTGGTTGTTGCTTTAGTGTGATTAGATCGTATGGTTTCGATATATTAATTGGAGAGATTAGGAAGATCGTGTGGTTCCGAACTGTTAATTAGGGAGATTAGGAAGATCGAAACCGGATCGTGTGGTTCGATACGTTAATGGAGAGATTAGGAAGATCGTGTGGTTCCAATCGGTTAATCGGGAAAGTATAATGAGATCGTGTGGTCCGATCTGTTAATCGGAAAGTTTACCAAGATCGTGGGGTTTAGATTGGTTGATTTGAAAGGTTTGAGGTGATCGTGTGGTTTCGATTGAGTGTTCGAGTGAATATTATTGATATATGGTCTTTTCTAAGGAGATTCAAGGATAATTGTGGAGGTTATACCTTGAGGCGTTATCACGCGAGGTTGTTGTGTATATGAGACCATATTATGCTCTTGCAGAGGTTATACCCTGAGGCGTTATCACGCCGGGTCGATGTGTATACGGGACTATGTTATATCCTGAGCCGTTATTACGCGGGGTTTTGTATTCATCATGAGATGTTAAATGCGGGATGCTAATCCGAGGCATTAAACACGGGTTATATTGACCTGAGGGGTTACTACGCGGGTTTGTCCCTATATTGTAGCCTAAGGTGTGTTACGCGGGCTTTTGATTAATGTAGCCTTATTAAAGGCAAGGTGAGTTGGAGGAGTGAGATGCATTTATTTCTTGCATTATATCATGTACTTTTTGGCTGAGTTGATAATTATTTTAGAACTGTCAATCTAAGATGTTTCCGGAGACACTAGCGCCCTAACCTAGGTTTAAGAACTTTTCCGTTGAGATTTATTCTCACCCCGTCGTAGGTTACCTTTTTTTAGACCCTCCACCTCCACCATGAACGATCCACCGCAGCGGTTCGGAATACCCATGGACATGAAAACCGTGATTACCGAGTATCCCATGGAAGATGATAAGGTTTATTTTAGGCACGCCACTACCATTCGGGTAGATGTGGGAGGTGACTTTTGGAAGCCCCAAACCTATATGGCGTGGATGTATAGGCATGTGGATTTGTCTGTCGGACCGCTCAAAGGTTTCGACATCCCTTATGATGGAGTCGAGGAGTGGGACCCCACTCAAGCTACCCCTCCCGATGGCGTGGTGACCGGCTAGATACCTTGGTCCGAAAGATTCAAAGTCAAATTCGGAGATTTTGGAACCCGATAAGGACGTAGAGATAGTGGAGCCGTCCGATGTAGAGATGCCTTCGAGATCGTTGATGAGGAGGCATTAGGGACATCTTCGGAGGACAGCGAGATGGGGCTTAGGATAGCCGCCCCTTTGACTTTTTGGGAATACCCTCCTAGGATAGGAGCTAGGCTTTGACCACTGAACCCTTTTTGTTATAGGTGGTCTTAGGCTTGTACGATTGGCCTTCGAAGCCCTGGGTGTGACGGTTGTAAAGGATATGTGAATATATATATAAGTTCTCTTTTCTTGTGCCAAAGCATCGTATGCTATTTGTTTTGTATAGAGATTTGTTTTCGCTTCCGCATGTCTTTGTTCATTCACAATTACTTGAAATTGTTAGTTACGAGTTCTTGGGAATTTGTATTTAAGTGTGGCTATAGTGGGATGTTGGCGTGCTCGTATGGTTCGGGATGTGACAATTTTAGCCAAATTTTTTTACCTTTAGAGTTATGACATAAGACTTTGACACCCTACATCTCATTTCAATCCTCATGTTGGGAAAAATTGCACAATTGGACTAAAATGACCTAAATGCACAAATATTTTTCATTTTAATCCCCAGTTTCACTCAAAGTGCAATTAATATTTTTTTAGCGGTCCCCATTTAAAGGTAATGATATTTTTAACTACTTGGGAACATTTACGTGTGACTCATAATTGTAATTTCTCCTACTTATAGAAAACATATTTGATGTTCTCGTTGTCCAATTCCAATTCATCTTCTCTTTCAGTTTTTTTTATAGTTGATATCTTCATATTATAATTTGATAAATCGTGCATAAATTACTTACATATATATATATATATATTGGCTTAATTTGATTTACTAAATTGAACAAATAAGATTTAATTTGATTTAGTAAGTTAAACAAGATAAAGACATCTTAATTTAATATATATATATATATATATATATATATATATATATAGTCCCCTTAATTAAATGAAAAAATTAGGAACAATTTTTTTGTAGTTACCAAATGGTTTCCTTTTTTTTTCGGGAACAAAAGTTTTACATAGTTACCAAATGCCTTTCTATTCTTTTTTTGTTTCGAGAATAGAATTTTTTTGCGATTACCAAAAGTATTTATGTTCCCAAAAATAGTTGCCGAGAACGGAAATAGAAAAAAGTGTTTCTGTTTCAAAAGTTGTTCCAGAAATAGAAACGTTACCATACGCAACATAATTTGCTTATATTTACAATATTTACATGTCCCAAGTCAAACACCTTGCTACAAGGGGAAGACCAAAATCTTTGTCAAATCTTTGTCATCTCAATGGTAGCCTTTCGGCCGACAAGAAAACCTCCATGGAAGTCCATAGATTGGCATGACGAATTTGCTTTAGCCCCTTTTCTCGATGACGAGAAAGCCTATTTTGGTATATATACCTAGGCACCTCTTTACAAGAGTAGGTAAGCGGCTATAGAAAACCCAAGTGAATTAGCTTTAACATTCTAGTGTGTACGCGCATGCTCGCGCGGACATGTGCAATTTCGACACTTTCCTTACACTCTTCGACATGTAATTCACACGTGGTCGGCGCTCCAAACACACCAATGACACACAAATCTAACATCCCAACACGTCATTTCGACACACACGTGGTCAATTTTAAGCATTTTTAATGAATTAGATGTCGAAATGTAGATTTATCAAAAATATATATACTTAAGTTGTAGTGTGTCTTTCAAGTTATGGTCTTTCCACACGGTTTTTGAATACTAAACGGTTCTCTCCAAGTGCTGAGTGGTTGGAACCATAGTGATATATCAATCATGTTTTTCTGGTTGGAGTAATCACCGCAAGTGATCTAGACAAAACTCTAACAATCTCCTCAGTAGGGAACTCAATGGATACAAGTGTATAGATTGAACACGTACCATAACATCCATTTTAATTCTTCGAGGGAAGTCTAGGTTAGGTGACCATAGCAAATGATGAATGAATGGATATTCAAGATGAATTCCACTGGGTTTTAACATCGGACCTCCATAATCTGTAAAGACTCGTAATGGTACCGTCGAAGTAATGTTTAAGACTCGGGAGTGAGTCGATTGAACCAAATCGGGTTTGAAATATCCTGGAGGATGTTTGTGGCTATTCCACTAGGTTTCTCTCATATCAACCACACGGAATGTATCAAACATGGGTTTCTTTCTAAGCAAACATGTTGATACTAGCTGCTTGGGTCCGGAAAGAAAGTCTCCTAGAACATTTTTGTTTCCTGCAAGATGCTTAGTGTCAAGAGAATATTTTGAAAACTATGCCCACCTTAGTAGCTAAGAATGAGGGATTTATTTATGTTTGAATTTCAAAGATCGGGGAAAAGAGGACATATCCATTTCTACTAAAAAATCATGTCCAATGATATGGAACTCAAACATCTTGATTCTCGTATTTAATCTGTTAGGATCTCTCGTGAAAGTGGAATGATAATGGATTTCTCTTTGGAATAAATTGTCTACTTTTGTAAGCACAAATATGGCGCTTACCATCAATTTCTTTAAGGAGAATGGCTATCCAATACTTGTCACTTACATTTGTTTGCAGTATTCTTTTGCCAATATATGGGATTTGCAAGGGATGAAGGTGTTGCAATATCTCTTTCAAATAGGCAACCGCTTCGGTTTGCTTCGGTCTCCATAGAGGTGCATTCTTTTTCAACATCCTTTGAAGTGGGTGTAGTACCTTGGAAATCTTTGGGACAAAATCTCGGAGATAATTAACTATCCCAAAAAATGTTTGCAACTTCGGAATATCATATCTTTTGAGGAAAATTTCTGTAATTCATCTACAATATGGGGGCCTGGGCAATAAGTTCATTCTTTCAAATGCATTCCTAGGAACTCTATTTGTCTATTAGCAATGATCATTTTCTTTTGAGAAAGCATGATGACATGCTTCTGGACAATTTTAGCAAACCGGGAAAGGAGCTTAAAGTGAGATTCTTTATTAGCACCGTAGAAAAGGATGTCATCAATTTAAACTCGAGCGTTTGCTAAAATTGGCTAAAAGATTTTGCACATGGCTTTTTGAAAAAGGGAGATAGCAGTTTTAAGTCCAAAAGGGATAATCATTTCTTTGGAAGTGCTTATTGGGAATACATAATCCAATTTTCGGACGATCTTCAAGATGGATGCCTAATTTCCAAAATCCCGCTTTAAGATCAAATTTGGAATAGATCTTAGCTTGGGCAACGCCGAGGAAAAAGAAATTTTTATGAGGCAAAGGAAATTTATCATCTTGGAGAAACTGGTTCAATGGCTGGTAATTAATCACCAACCGGAGTTTGCCACGATTTTGCTCTCCTCGTTTGTAGACATAAAAGGCTTCACAATTGAGAATCGGAGGATTCTATGAGACCTTGGGCGAGAAATTCAGCACATTCTTTCCGAGTAAGGATAAAATGTTTTAGGTTCATGCCGGAATGACCAGCCTTTATTGGATGATATCCTCATTTTTTCGAAAGGAAGTCTCACAAAAAAGTCTAAATTTTTCCGAGAGAGGGTAAGGGCAGTGCGGGAGAATTGTAAGTGAGACTTAGAACAACAAGATAAATGACTTTCAGTGATGGGATCAAGGATCTTTGACTAAATGATAAAAAGTCTCTGGATGTCCACGAACTCTCGAAACTATTCTTTGAATTGTAAGTCAATGGGCACAATTCGAGTTGTGGAAATTGGGCAAAAATGTCATAGCTAATGATAAGATCATTATGAGGGGAATTGCATCCAATGATTTTTGTGATGATTGAACATTGGGCGAAGATGCGGAGTGTGACTAGTTTGTTGCGGAATTGGGTTGTGAAAGTATCACCGAAGCGAGTTGAAATACCTTGTGTAATGTGTCAAGAATTCTTCCGAGAGTACTTTTGTATCCATGAGGGATGCAGTTGCTCCGAAGTATCTATAAGAGCTATTGCTTGGATAGGTTTATCATACTTGGAAGTGAATATTTGAATAGGAATATAAGGGTGAAAGACTGGATGTCGAATATGAAGAGAATCGGGGAAAAAGTTGGGAAAGAAGGCGAAGATGTTACCTGGAGATTGATCATCCGAATTAGAAGAATAAGCTTGTATGTCACAAAGGGTTTTAGGTGAAGGTTCATCATTGTTGGAAAATATTGATTCGAAATCATCATCCTCAAGAGAAATCCCCGTGCTTTGTGCTATCTTCTGGATCATGTGACTATCTTGACGCTTTGCTTAAGGACAAGCTTTAGCAAAGTGTCCTTTCTTGTTGTAGATATAATATTTATCGGGATTTGGCTTTCCTTCGAGATGAATGCTTTCTTTTTCGAAGGAATTTTCATTTGCCTTTTTATGTCTCTTTTTGCCAAAAGAGAATTTCTTGAAGTGCCTCTTCTTCTTTTGACTCGAGTAGGAAGGGTCATTGCAATATTTAGAACACTTGATCTTTCAATCAAGTTTGGCGCAAGCTCTGTCAAGATCTCGATTTTCTCGAAGATAATTTCTAAAAAGTTCTTTCCTAAGGCATAATTCTTTGAGCGCAATTTGAATTGCTTGTTGGATTTCTTCAAGCGTGGCTTCTACTAGAGATCTTTGTCTTGCCCGCAAAGTTTTCTCAATAATTTGGCTGACTTCTTCGGGGGATGGAAGACATGAAGATAGATTTGAGATTTGGGTTTGCACCAAGTAGGTAAAAGAGCTTGATCATCCTGCTTAAAGTGTCGATTAAAATCTTTCTTGGCCATAGAGCGACACTTTCGCTCAAAGAACTCTCTTCGCTTGAGTTCTTTAGTATTATTGGGTTGGCCAATAAAGAATAGATGAATAAGCTAGATAGCCTCATAAAAAGTTATTGAGAGAAACATCATCTTATCTTGTTCTACTATCGCTTTCCACCAATCCTTCAAAGCTCCCGTGAATCTACTTGTGAATTCAAGGAGTAATTCATAAGTGATGTGCTCGGTGAGGTGCCTAATAGTTAACCAAGTATGAAATTCTTGAAGGCGTTCGGGCCACTTATGATAAGGAAGATCATCTAAGGTAAAACATGCCTTGGATGGTGAAGAGGTGGAAGTTCCAGTGGGATGAGTGTTGGGTGGATGAACTACTTCTAGTTCGAAGTCATTTCTTCTTCTCTTGAGACTGGATCTTCCATCACAACAGCAATATTAGATTGGGAGGAATCATCGGATAAGTTAGATTCGGTTGAATCGAAGCAAAAGATTCATCCTTCGAGGTTCGTGGGATCTACAAAGAGAGATTGATGGAATTTGGACTTGGTGTCGAGAAATTTTTTTAAAAGATTTAACACTATCTATGATTGACATGGGCGAGATGGAGAGTGAGGTAGGGAAGGTGGAGGAGGTACTTGAAGGGGACATCTTCCTTTTCCCTCGAGATTCTTTATCTTCTTCCCATTTTCTCTAACGTTTTCGAACGAACAAAACATAGCCTTAGGAGGCAATGCGGTAGTACTAAGAATAGCTACGAATGAGGAGAAGGATCATATAGAAGGTTCGACCTCGAAGCTCGGGCTATAGAAGGAAATAGAAGAGATTTAGTAAGAAAGATAGACCATTGGTTCCTTTAATTCTAGAGGATCTAGATTTGGCATATGAACTTTTCAATTTGAGGAGTTTGATCTCCTAGATAGTGACTAGGAGGGATCTACTTTGTTTCAAGCAAATGAAGTCTCTTTTGAAAATATTCTAACATTTTCTTAGACACGACAATGGTCCGATCTACTAGCTCAAGGCGGGTAGCAATCGTGCTAAGGGCCACATTCGAGCAAGTGCATTTTGTCCGTCAATTCAAGACGGTCTCGGAAGAAGTGGGTCCTTTGCGTCTTCCCAAGTATATCCACATCATTAGGAGCAGGTATCTTGGGCGCATGGTAATGCTCTGCTGTGGATCGAAGAACTTTTCCAACGAAGGGAGTGTTATAGTATTGGAATTTGGGTTTAGGGTTTGAGAATCGTAATGGAGGGAAATCTTGATTTGAAACATGCAAATCTTGGGAAGAACTAGAGGTGGTTCTAGCTTAGGAGAGCATGTATAAGTGATGATTTCTTTGGTGATGATGGTGAAGGTAGTGAAGATTTAGGTAGGGTTGATTGATTTTCGGTCCGGTCCGGTTCTCCTCAAGAATCGGGAACCGAATTTGTGATCCCAAGTTTCTATTTTCCGGAATCGGGGACCGGACATGGCTACCCTAGAAAGCGAGAACCAATAACATGAAATTTTTTTGCACGTACCTAAGATAGAGAGCATCTTTTCATTTTTCGGGATTCATCGGTTAATGTTTGCATTTCAGCTATGCGATGAGAAAAAGTTCACTTTGAAACTTAAAAAATGAGAACATGTTTTGTGTTGGGAAATAATTCTCAAAGTCACACTAAGCACCTCAAATTCTTAAGAACCAAACAGGCCATAAAGCGCATGAAGTACATGGCGATTTTGCCGGACTTAGCTTTCCTGTTTTAATATAGTTGGTGAACGAGAAATTATTCTTTTGGTTGCACTCGATGTTGAGGGTGGACATTGCAGCATGTCTATACAAATTTTTTTGCCATATCCCATTAATGGAACTGGTCCACATGGGGTATTCAACATAATACCGTGTTTTCTTTTGAGTACTCAAGACATATTCTCGTGCTAAGCTTTAAGTCTCTTGTTTTAAAATTCGACCGGTCCGGTCCGAGAGGTTTGGTCCGGTCCTATGTCCGTGGAACCGGGAATCGGGCCGGACCATCTAGAATTGGGAACCGAACCACCGGTTCGGTCCGGCCGTTCCCGATTCGGTCTATCTCGATTTGCTCACCTCTAGGTTTAGGTTCATCCGGACAAGAAGGTGGTGGTGGAGTAATCTGAGGAGACTTGGGTGAGTTATACTCAACTATATATTATCATCTTCCACCATTTTCTCCAAGTGATTCCATTTGTAGGGTCACTATTAAGATATCTCTGGTAGAGAGAATCCTTTTCTTTTTCTTCTACTTGGAAGAAGGTCTGTCATCTTCTTCTTCTATTCGAGAATATGATGAACAAGCATAATCAATGTCCCAAAATAGTGTTTTATAGGGTCCTTGAAATAATGGACATGTTATCCATCTAAATTGAAGGATCGAAGAACAAACTCTTTTGGATTGGGATAGTCCATGCTAACTAGGTCATTGGACATGGGGTAAAACACGGAATGGTAGGGAAAGAAGGAAAGACAAAAGAGAAATATTCTTTTTCTTTAGTGAACTTGATGGCAATAGTATCATTTTTCTTCTTGGTGAACTGGGGTTCGGAGGATTGAACTGGTGCGGTGTTCGATGGAGTTTTTCAAAGTTTGTTATCCAACTATCATGAAAGAGTTTGACAAGTTGGTATCCGGGGATTTGTCTAGGCACATGGACACACGAAGTCCGATCATGATTAATAGAGATAAGTAGGGCATCTTTCGAACTAGGAAAGTTAAGATCGGTAGCATGATTTTGAACCATATAAATCATCTAATAGTGAAGAGTAGCAGGTATAGATCCGGGAGTTTGAGATGCTCTAGTGTCAGAATCGTACTTTGATGGCTAAAAAAGACTAGGATCAACAAGGGTCATGTTGAAATTTAGGAAGAGAGTAACAAAAATAGTGCCGGCATTCGGAAAAGTCTGGATGGTGCCTATGCAAGCATCTTGGTAATTGATGAAACGAGTGTCGAGCAAAGCAACTCGTGCCACAATAGGCAATCCTTTACGTCCATGAAAAGAGAAAGCAAGCCGAATGGCTCCAAAATGGAGATGAGTATAACCCTATTGAGCCCATTATAGAGGGAACTCTATAGGGATCCGTAGAGTGACGAATTGCTCTTCTTTGAGTGGACAAGATATGGTGCTTGGTCAAACTTTGAGGACTTGATATATTCCTTAATAGTGCGAGGAATATGCCTTATGAGATGTTTAATAGATCTTATGGGTGAAAAAGAGGAGGATTTGGAGAAGGCGGAGTAAGGATTCATCAAAGGAAGCTAGGTTTCGAGATCTTGCTTTCCTCAACGGAATAGGCTACCTCATAAAGATAGTCTATATTGAAAGCAAGTAAATCTTTGAAGTTCGGGAGGAGAGGCTAAAGAGACTAGAAATTCAAAGTGAACGGGTGAAGTATCTGGGAGAGTTTTCATGAGAGTGGAATTCTTCTCATCATGCGAGTCCTAGCTTAAAATCCCGATCTTAGCTTCATTTCGACAATGAGTAGCTCGATACTAGGAAGGAAGTGGAAACAAGCCCGAACTTGAAGCGGTATGCTATCCCCAATACCAGGCTCTCTTTGCCAATTTCATGGGATTGCTTTTTAGTTTTTAGGCTCAATCTTGAAGGTCAACCTCAAGGTGCCGAAATTTTTTATTCATAGGTTCCACCACAGTGGCAAGTATAGAGCATACTAAACCACATCGTACTACCAAATTAGCAAAATGATTCTAGAAACCTAGGAACCATGCTTGGATGAGAAGAGGATAAGGGAATTTAGAGACTCATCATAGGAAAACTTCACACTAATATTTAGAGGGAGGCTAAGTCCGCCGCATTACATCTTCCAAGGGGCCTCGTATAGGTAAGGAGAACACTCTTGGACAAACACACGCATTGGATATGCGAGATCCACCGATACCGATAACAACAAAGTACATGACACCACTTTTGACCACCAAGGGGCCAATTATTGAAGGAAAAGATATATACACATGGCCGACAAGCCTTACAACTTATAATTGAATCCTTCTTCAGTGTTATCTTCGAGATATTAGAGCTATCTAGGCCATCCTTATATTGTTTGTAAGCTCTCCAAAGGAATTCATCATTATTCCATGGGTCCTGGAATCTTGGGCTACTAGGACTAGGACCTTGTGGCAAAGATGAGTTGGAGGGACTATCTGCAGGAGAGAAATTATTGCCTCGAGAGCTCTGTGAAATGAAATTATTGCTCCGAGAACTCGTGCATAAGGGTTCGAGAAAGCAATCCTCCCCCATGGGTCTTGGGAATACGTGTCCATTGAAGACCGGCCTTGTTGGTTCCGGTGAAAAAATGCTAGGGCTTCTCGGATGGCTTCCCTTGTTTGGTTGTACAAGTTAAAATGGTCCCATAAGACATCATCTCGCATTAGATGGCCATACCTGCTGGAGGAATGGAGAAGTTTTCCCAAAGCATAGGATTCCCTGGAGTTCTATGTATTCACGAGGAATGGATGATAAACGACTTGGAAAGGTCATGTAAACGCGAGCAATTTCCCAATTATGTTTAGGCTTGTACGTGATCGTTCCAAGCAAGTTTGGCTCGGATCTCACGTCTCTAGAAGGACCGATGAATGTCCATGGTCCGTGAAAAATATGATAGTATGTCTTTTAAGTTACGCTCTTCCCACACGGTTTTGAATCCCGACCGGGTAACTAAAAAAAAAGCTAATCGTAAATCCCTAATAAAAGAAGAAAAAGAAAAAAAAACTTGTTAGAATTATTTATTTTTTGAGAAATGTTGTGTTTTCGTATCATGTCATATTGCATATCGCACGTCGGTGTCGGTGTTACTTAGATGAGTATATCCTTGCCCTTTTCACCAATAGTACATGTCACAAATGAAAGGCTCAACGGAAGAAGGAAGAAAACGACAATTATGGCAAGACATTGAAGATCAAAACTCAAACAGTCTCAACTCTTCCATACCTTCTTTCCTTTTGGGGAAGTACCAAACGATGACTTTCCCACAAGCGCAAAAGCATGAGCGAGTAGCTCAAACTATGTATCAAATCCTCGGCATGCGGGCCTT
The DNA here is from genome assembly GCA_021437795.1 of Rhodamnia rubescens. Taxonomy (NCBI): domain Eukaryota; kingdom Viridiplantae; phylum Streptophyta; class Magnoliopsida; order Myrtales; family Myrtaceae; genus Rhodamnia; species Rhodamnia rubescens. Next base: position 1,989,283 of record JAILYA010000035.1, read on the forward strand.
GTCTTCCTTGTTAAGAATCTAGGGAGAACTTGGAATCTACATGGAACACGATCGGCCGTGCGACCTAATGAGTCAAGGACAAAAATCAGACTCACACAAACATTCCATTAACTATTAATGACATCCTTACGGGCGATGCCAAATGTAATCTCTTTGCCACTAAATCGGCCTTTGTATATGGTTGTGATGCCTTTGTTGTGAGGGACAAGAGAGAGCATGGATGTGATGGCGCATGGCGCACGACAACAAAGGGCCACAACAAAGACCGTAGTGGCCACGATTGGGCCAAACATGGGAGACGGGGTGAATTACCACGATGGTGGCCATGGGTGTCTAGAAGCGAGTGAGAAAGTGAGAGAGCGGGGGTGGTGGGCTGTTTTTTTTTTTTTAAAATCCTTTTTGTGTGTTATTATGTGCTAAGAGTCACATGGCTACGTTTGAATATTAGTTCGAAGAAAATGTGACTGAGAAAGTCAAAATGTCTCTTATCGTGATAATTATATTAGTCGCCAACAAACAAAAGCAAATAATTTAATTGAATGAAGATCCTGTAATTTTGAAGTGCTTCATCGGACATATGAATTAATCTCAACCGTTGATGCATGTAAATAAGATGTGTCAATAGCTCGGATTGGTTAATACACCTTGAGGGGGATTTGGTGAGATAGAGAATCGTTGTCCCCTGCTCATACATTCAACTATTAAGCATGCTGCCATTCCAATGTGGCATAATAGAGCAAGTTGAACTTTCCCTCCTAAGCGGGTTACGTTTTTGATCGAAAATACTATGCCGAATAGAGAACTCCATAGAGTATCCACCATAATAGGTTTTCGGCTTTTGAACCGAGTTGGGCCGCCCATGATGGGCTGACCCGACCCAGCTTCGAAAAATTCAAATGCTCCCACTAGAGGGAAAATGTGTGATCGGGTGCGAGATGTGTGTTGACCGAAAAGAAAAGGAATAGAACATAGTGCTCGTGCGGTTGGTGCCGTAAGAAATAAAAAGTGAAACAAAGGTTCCTCGAAAATTGAAAGTACTCTTCGAGATCAAAAGGGGCGAGTGCATAATTAGTCTTTCGGCCGGTACAAATATGCTAATATCATGTAGAGCAACATCTATTCGTGGGATTTAAGCTATGATTGCGTGAAACCAGTTATACGATTAAGCCACCACGTACAAATCTTGATTGATAGCATCTTGGTGGGGTCGCAATGATGAGCTTAAGAGGCTCGAACCGGGTTGCATGTGGTATAGAGTAGGTTTGGCACAACACAAATAATATTCCGTGGCTGATGTAAAACCCTTATGATAACGCTTCTAGGGGATTGCTATTCCTAGTTACCCCTTTCCCCTCTTTTCACTAATAAAAACACCGTGATTAAGTAAAAGTTTTGATGACCCAATATTGAAATTACCCTAATATCCCACTAGAAGTCGGTTGCTCGGTGATATGAAAAATAAGCACAGCACATTCGGTTGGTGACTTAGGACACGAAATCAAAATCATATAGCTCACTCAATTAGGTTCACTAACATAATCTCGTATGCCCCGACTTTAGTTTGTGCGTTATTATAACATAAACATAGGTGTGTAATTCAAAAAAGTTACCCAAAAAAGTCCTAAACTTATTATAATTGTGCTAATTCAATCCTAAACTTTTTTTTTTCAATTGAGTCATAAACCTTTTCTAATTATGCCAATTAAGCCCCTTTTTGCCGGTGATGTGGCAATTTTAATAATTTTAAAATAATTTTCAAATTTTTATGTCTTTTTTCCCTTTCTTTTGGTTTAGGGCCAGCGAGACAAAAAGAAAGAAAAAGATAGAAAAATTAATTAAATAGAAGAATTTGAAACTTAAAAAAGTATTAGCATATTATTAAAAATTTGCTACATCAAGAGCGGCCGAGCAAATAGACCGAATTAGTACAATAGCAATAGATTTGGGACTCGGTTGGCCAAAAAAAATTTGAGATTACATTGGCACAATTGCAATAAATTAATGACCATTTTTTCTTATTTTATAATTTTCCTGTGCAATTCAGTCCGCCTTATGTTTCATGGTCGTCGGACATGATCTCCATCTCAAAAGTTGATTTTCTCGTGCCCCTTTTTTTTTTTGGTCAAAATTTCTCGTGCCTTCAAGCATCAATGAATCAATCGAAATAATTTTTTTTTGTCAAAAATCAATCGGAAGTTAGATAGCCGATAGATCATCAATGTTGGATGCACCTACTCCTATCTAAAGATGCGATGCCCCATCATGAGGTAACCATCTGGAACCATGCTAAGAACGACTGGATGGGAGCAATATCCAATGCATTTGTTTAATAAAACTATAACTTATAGAACTCCTAGGTCGAAATATATCTCTTGCCAACATAAATTTGAATGGTCAATTTTTTTCCCTTGATACCATTAAGCATAACTGTAATTATCAAATGGTTATTAATATCTAGTGAGTCATTCTAGTTTTGCACAATCTTTCCGTGGATAAACATAATCAAGAGTATATTTTTTAGTCGAGATGCGTGAAAGTTGTCCTATACACTACCATCGCTAAACTCCCAAAAAAAAAAAAAACAACAACAATATGCCTACTCATTTTTATCACGGTCATTGCTATTGCTGCCACCATTAGGTCGACTAATTTTATGCTTTTGCTACCCCCGGCACCAACCTCAACCAAATAAACATGAACGTTGACGCATGCGACACCAAAGATCAACATTGCCATTAGCTCCCTCCTGAGAAAACTTAGATAAAAGCGAGAATGGGTCAATTTATTGGTTGCCCCTACTAGGGGTGTCAAAATAAAACCGAAAAACCGAAACAACCGTTAACCGAACATAACCGAACCGAAAATTTCATGCATTTCGGTTCGGTACGGTTTCGATTTAGATAATGAAACAAAAAATCATTTTTTTTTGTTCGGGAAAGTTATGACCGATTTGATTCGGTGCGCGGTTAACCGAATCGAAAAAGGCCCATCTTCTTAAAGGCCCATTTTATTAACTTAACGTTTTTTTTACAATGCCTCTCTCTCTTCTTTTTCATCTCTCTAACCCTAATCGGCCTCGCCTCCGGCTTGACCTCACCATCATCAATTCGTTGAATCCCCTCGTGCCCTCCGCCTCCTGGACCTCACCATCATCAACCAAACCCTTGGTTGGGTCCCTCCTAATCCACCTCAAGGACCTCGCAAGATAAGGACCGGATCGGAACGTATGAGCTCATCCAACTGTCTGGTCGGCCTCACGGCAAGATCTGGAGCAAGCTAGTTTTTGCTTTGCTTCGCCATAGCCCGTGCTTCTCGTCCCCCCTACCTGAACGGTGTTCTCCTCCTACTCGTCCGAACCTAGCGCTCATGCTTGCTGGATTGCTGTCGTTGATCTCATCCCGTTCACCCGGTCTGCTCCGGGAAGTCTCGCTTGGAAAAGGTAAAAAGCAACCACCTATTCTTTCTAAAATCTTTCTATGAATGGAAGCAAAAGCAATATTTTGAGCAAAAGAAGAGGCGGCAAGCAACAACATATTTTGGTTCTGAAATTGATTTCATGCCTTGATGTCAAATACTTGTTGTCAAGTTTAATAACAAGTCTAATGACAAAAAATTTTTGTTACTTCAAGTTAAAAAAAATTGTTACTTCAATTTGTCTTCTTTGTGAAGCCAAGATCATATCACTCCATTGATTTCTCGCTCTGTATAATTAATTTTGATTTTTTAACCTTTGCCTCGCATCCCTCCAAAGCCTTGGTCTATTTTAAAATTGTTGGTTGGTGAACGTCTTGGTCATACTTAGACTACATTGTTTTCTCTCTCCATTAGATTGCAAGCTATTGCTTCGGCTCCTTGCCTCACTATCCACTCAATGGTCGATTCTGCGATCGGTTCAATTGCTTCGACTCCTTCAACGCAAGTTCGTATCCAAACAGAAGACACTTGTAAGTCCCATCTCGATAATCACATTTCTGGTCTATAGCTTTTTGTTTGCCATTCCATGCCGTGAAATGGGTATCTCTCTCTTGCTACTTACGGTTGATTTTCTTTTGAAAAAAAAAAGGTCTTGGGGCTCCCCGCTTTAAGGGTTACATTCTTGTAGTGAACCTCTTTGGGGTTTCTCTATAGTAATACGAGAGAACAATAAAAAAGAAATGATAAACTCTGCCACCATAGAAAAGTATGGCATTGACATGAACTCAAAGTTGTTGTAGTTGTCCCTTTGACTAGCTTCGGTGCGGTTACATTTCTTACCCTATTTTTTCTCACCCATTTCTTGTCTTTGTGAGATGTTGCTATTTTCTTTTCCAAACTTTTGATTGATGGAATCCCTTTTGTGCGAATCAAAATGGGGATGTTTATCTATATATCTTTGTTTCTTAATTGCTGATTGTGGAGTTGATTCGATTCATTTTTCCCATTATCATGCTGAGTTTACATTAGCTTTTATCATTTTGTTTGAGAATTGCATTTTCTTCTTCAGCGCTATTTAAGCAAAAATGTCATGAGATCATGGTATTGAAATTGTTCTTGGTTTATAGATGTCTTCAATGAATGAACCTATTGGCACAAAACAGAAAGAGGACAAGATCTGCTTGCATGGGAACACTTTAAAAGGTCAAATGATAACCAAGATAAAGCTAAATGTATATATTGTGGGGCTCTCATTGGCGTTCTAGTAGTCAAGGTACTAGTGGGATGCATAATCATTTAGCTAGATGCAAGGAATATCCATATGCAAACATGGAGAAAAGGCAAAAAAGTTCATCGGGTCAAATTGTTGGGGTCGGTAGTTCTAATTCATATGGACCATGGAAACTTGACCAAGATCTTTGGTCGAAAGGATCTAGCGAGCCATGTTCATTATCGGTGAATTACCTTTCAAGTTTGTAAAAAATGAGGGATTTTGACGATTTGTGAGTGGAATCCAGCCGAAAGTTTTAATCCCCTCAAGAAATACATTAAGGCAAGAGCGGTATAAGTTATACTTGGAGGAAAGAGGCAAATTGAAGAAATATTTTTCTAATACATCTCCAAGAGTTTCTCTCACAATGCAGACACGTGGACGTCTTGTCAAAATTTAAGTTACATGTATCTCACCGCTCATTTTGTAGACGCCGATTGGAAGTTGCAAAAGAAAATTTTGAATTTTTGTCAAATCTCGGGACATTCTGGTGAGATTATAGGAAAAGCAGTTGAGAGTTGCTTGATTAGTTGGGGGATTAAAATCATTTTTTCTGTCACCATGGATAATGCGAGCTCAAATGACTTGGGAGTTCAATATTTGAAAAAAAGACTTAACTATTGGAATTCTTTAGTATTGGCGGGTGAGTTACTCCATGTGAGATGTTGTGCACATATTCGAGTTTGATTGTGAGAGAGGGGTTGAAGGACATAGATGATTCAATTGTTAGAATACGCTGGCCGTGCATTACGTGAGGTCATCTCCTTCGAGGATGCAAAGGTTTAAGAAGTGCATTGAGGTAGAGAATATCGAGTCCAAGAGTCTTGTATGTTTGGATGTAGAGACTCGTTGGAACTCGACATACATGATGTTGGAAGCGGCTTTGAAGTTTCAAAAAGCTTTTATTTCATTAGAAATTGGTGATAAAAAATTTGTTGAAGGGCTTTCCAAGATGAGAGGTTTGCCTACTAGAGATGATTGGGAATATGCTCGCTTATTTCTTCCTTTCTTAAAGTTGTTTTATAATACAACTTTAAAAGTATCGAGGATCTTCCTATGTTACTAGTAATGATATGGCGAAAAATGTCTTTGGTGTTTATACGATGATTCAAAGATATTGTGAGAACGAGGATAAGAGTTTGCGAGGATATGGCCAAGAGAATGAAGATCAAATTCAATAAGTATTTTGGTAATGTGAACAACATCAATTTAACATTGTTCATTGCCTACATACTTGACCCTCAACATAAGTTGGAGTATGTGAAATGGATGATTAATCACGTCTATGAAGGCACGTGGGCGGAAACGTTACGAGATAAAGTAACAACATCTACGATGTTATTGTTTGAGCAAGATATCGCACTAGTATATGCCCCCGGGGCAACTTTAGGTTCAAGGGTACAAGGACAATGAGCATGTCAATGTCTCCTGTGGTTGGTGCGGAAATTATGACCGAAATGTATCTTAGCCAAACAGGACAAGAATATTTGGAAGAAAAATCTGAATTAGATAAATATTTGGAAGAAGGATGTGAACGATACAGCCCCAACTTTGATATCTTAAATTGGTGGAAAATTAATTCTTCGAGATATCCTACCCTCTCTTCCATTGCTCGAGATATTTTGGCCGTGCCCGTTTCAACCGTAGCATCAAAGACAAGCATTCAACACGGGAGGTCGTGTACTTGACGTGTTTCGTAGCTCATTGACCCCAAGCATGGCGGAGGCTCTTATATGTGCTCAAGATTGGATACGATCCACACCACTTTCGGTTTCAATTGAGGAGGACTTAGAAGAACTCCAAAATTTTGAGTCGGAGTGAGAAAACATTCTTGTGAAATACATCTTTCAATTTTACAATAGATACAGCAATTCTCATTTTCATTGTGAATTTAATGCAGAGTTATCAAGTACAATCATGGATCCGAACTCAATATTGCTTTCTCTTGATGATTGATGAAGTTGGAGATAGGTACTTGTTAAACTATTTTCTTAACTTCGGTCTGCAAAGTCGGTTTATGGCTACATAAACCATGTTTGTCTTTTGAGTTGCTTGCTACTTTGGAATAAAAGAGATGTGATTTGGCTAGCATATAGCTAAAGGAAGAATAATGACCGATCCCGCATGCAGTTTTTTTGAATTATGGATGTATGACTAAGCATACATTGATGGGAAATAAAATTTCCTTCTTTTGATCGTTAGTACAGATTGGAGATACGGTGAAGATTTCACTCTTAGCATGATTACCGCCATTTGGTTCTAGTAAATCTTACCATGTACTTGAAACTCGGCTAACCATTCCCTAAAGCGATTGCTTCGTTCTCTTCTCTTTTAACCTTTCTGGAGCCAAGACAGGTTGAGCTGAAATTGTTCGAATCTTTCCATTCTTTCACAATACTGAAATTTTTTGTGAAGGATTTCGTTTGTCCGACCACTTAATGTCCGTGATTATTCCTACATGAGCTTTGGTGCTCCAACCGTCTTCTTGTTTGTTTTTTCCTGTCGACATATTTGATATGAGTAGGCATGGCATTTCACCCCTCTCTGGGCTTCTTTTGTTTTGATTATGCAAGTCATTGCTCATAGTTTATTCATTACGTAGAGAAGAGCAAAGTTAAACGTGTCAACCCCAACCATCCCCATGGAGATTTGCGTGGAGAAGGCACTTGGAGGCCATTTATGTCTGTTGCTTTGGTAAGGATCCAATTGAGGAGGAAGATGAACAACTTATGCAAACCATGCTTGATGTTGTTTTCCCGTCGGTCAAGCGATCTCGGATACGGACGATGATCAGCAACTTAGCTAGGAAGGTAGCCGAAGGAGGCAATGAAGTTACGTTTTTGGAGGTGAAGCCCTTACCTAAAGAGGCCGCAGAGCTCCAAATGAAGGACCTCCAATTTCTCGGATAGAGAATGCCGGACTTGAGAAATGCAAGGTGCGGTTGAGGAGAGATGGAGAGGATTGTAATTTTGGAGTCTTTGATGCGTCGTAATTATCTCCAATCTGTACTAAGCACACATTGATGGTCCGTCATTTCCATCCTTAATTGATTTCCAAGTAAAGTTAGAATTGATTCTATTTTGTTTATCATCATTTTTGGGAGAAGAATAAGGTCCATCAATGCAACAATTACATGAAACAGAGTTATTTTCTTCTTTTAAAGGGTAAATTCTTTTTAAAAAAAGGGGGAAAACAAATAATCAAGAAAACCGAAAAAACGAACAGACCGAACCCAAAATTCGGTTCCGTTCGGTTCGGTACGTATTTGATTCGGGTGGCGATCCGGTTCGGTTCATCCATTTACCATAATAGTTCGATTCGGTTCGGTTATTAAAAAAAACCGAACCCAACCGTACCGTTGACACCCCTAGCCCCTACCCGGTTTCTTGCCAATGATAAAAAGAAGTTCGGGATAGCTACTAGTAATTTAAGGGGAAATTATCAAAAAATTCTTAAATTTATTGTATTTTTGCCAATTCAATCCTAAATCATCTTAATTTTGTTAATTTAGTCCTAAACATTCACATTTTGTCAATTGAGTTCATCTCGGCCGTCCTTCATAATACAATCAATGCTAACGTGGACAATTTTTAATATTATTTTAATACTTTTTCCAATTTTTCATTATTTTGCTTTTTTTAAAGTGGCCAATAAGGGTTCTTTGGGCCTTCATCGGCCACTAAATGGGCCTTACAGCCACGAGTTTTGCAAACCCTTGCCGGAGGCCGGACCAGGGAAGGAAGCGGAGATAAGCTCGAACCTAAAGCAAGTATGTTATCCCCAACACTAAGCTCTCTTGGCCAACAACAGAGAGCGCCTTTTAGCTTCGAGCTCAATCTTGAAGCTCAACCTTCAAGGTGTTAGAAATTTGTGATTCACGGATTCCACCAAAGTGGCAAGTGAATAGCATATTGAACTACATCGTACTACGAAATTAATAAGGTGATTCTAGAAGCATAGAAACCGTGCTTGGATGAGAAGAGGAGAGGAGAATTTCGGAACTCATCATAGAGGAATCTTCACATTGATATTAGAGGAAGGCTAAGTCTTCCCGATTACATGATATAGAGGACCTTATATAGGCAAGGAAACTACAACTAGATAAACACACATTGGATATGCGAGATCCACCGATATCGACAACAATCAATACACGATCGAATATGAGCAAACAACTTTTGACCACCAAGGGGCTAATTATTGAAGGAAAGATACATACACACATATGGCCGATAGGCCTTACAACTTATAATTAAACCCTTATTCGGTGTTGTCTTCGAGCTGTCCGATTTGTATGGGCCATCTTTTTGCTTTGTGTAGGCACGCCAAAAGAGTTCTTGTTCTTCCTTTTTCTCTAGATAGGACATCTTTTTATGTAATTGGGTCATGGGGATCCGATCGATATAATCCGTGGCGATAATTTGGTGGAGTGGTTGAGTTGGATGAAATATCTGCACATGTGATAAAATTATTGTCCCGAGAACTCGTGCATAAGGTCCCGAGCAAGTGGTCCCCCCACGGATCTTGGAAATATGTGTCCATCAAAGATTGGCTTTGTTGGCTTTGATGAAAAATTTCTAGAGCTTCTTGGGTAGCTTCGCTTGTATGGCTCTCATCCCATGAGACATCATTTGCATCCGATGGATATTTCTAGAGGAACAAGTGTGATTTTCCTAGCATTGGATTCTCCTGGAGTTCTCGTATTCGGGAGAAACAGATGAAATACAATTTGTAAAGGTCCTATAAACACAAACAATTTCCCAATAATGTTGAGGCTTGTACATGATCGTTCCAAGCAAGCTTGGTTCGGATCTCTCGTCTCTAGAAGGATTGATGAATGTCCATAGTCTATGAAAGAGCATGACAAGTGTGTCTTCGGGTTTTGGTCTTCCCACACGTCTTTAAATCTGGAATAATTCTCTCCAAGCACCGAGTGTTTGAAATCATAATAACATATCAATCAAGTTTTTCTGGTTGGAGTAATCACCTGCAAGTGCTCTGGACAAAACTCTAACAATCTTCTTAGTAGGGAACTCAATGGATACAATGTACGGATTGAACATGTACCAAAACATCCATTTCAATTCTTCGGGAAAGTCCAGGTCAAAGTGACCATAGCAAGGGATGAATGAATGGATATTCGGGTTGAAGGCCACCGGGTTTCAACATCAAACCTCTACAATCTCTAAAGACTTGTTAATGGTATTGCCAGAGGTAATGTTTGAGACTAGGGGTGATTGTTGGATCCAAATCGGGTTTGAAACATCATAGGGGTTATTTGTGGCTATTCCACTCGGGTTTCTCTCCTATTAACCATACGAAATACGTGGCCTAATACCCAAAAAAATCTCAAACTTTAGCATTTGTGACAATTATATCCAAAACTTTTTTTTATCTCATAAAAAAACCTCAACTTTTACTTTTGTCTCAATTCTACCGATTGAATACCCAAAAAAACCCCTTAACTTTAGCATTTGTCCCAATTATATCCAAAACTTTTTTTGTCTCATAAAAAATCCACAACTTTTAATTTTATCCCAATTCTACCATCGTCAATCTTCCGTCCATAATCACCGTTAGTTAATCCTACATGGCTTGAGTTTTCTCGCCGAACTTATCAATGAATTTTCGAAATTTAGAAACAATAAGTTTAAGAGAAAACGAGATTTTAGATCGTTAATCCAAATATCTCCATGTCTAGTAGTTTTTTGGGCTACCGAGTGCCGAAAAGAATACGAAACATGCCATCTTGAGTGATTATATATGTCTCTCAAGCAATATATAGGGGTAGCAAACTACAAAAGAGAAGTTCATGAGTTTTTTCATGTTGACTTTACCGAGGTGTAATTCATTAATAACGTGAAAATGCCACATAAGATTAACTAATGGTAATTATGGACGGAGGGCTAACGATGGTAGAATTGGGACAAAAGTAATAGTTGGAGGTTTTTTATGAGAAAAAATAGAGTTTTTGATATAATTGCGACATATACTAAAGACGAGGGGTTTTTTTGGTACTTAAGCAGATAGAATTGGGACAAAAGCAAAAGTTTGGGGTAGAATTGGGACAAATGTAAAAATTAAAGGTTTTTTATGAGACAAAAAAATTTGGGTAGAATTGTCACAAATGCTAAAGTTGGAGATTTTTTTAGGTATTGGTCCCGAAATATGTTAAGCATGGTTTTTTTTCCGTACAAAAATATTAATAGATGTGATGGTTGCTTGGGCCTGGAAAAAAATCTGCAATAACGTTTTTGTTTTCTACAAGATGATTAGTATCAAAAGAATATTTTGAAAATCATTTTGCGCACCTCAAAGAACTAAGGATGAGGCATTTGTTTCTATTTGAATTGTAGCAGATCGGGGAAAATAGGACATGTCTATTTCTACCAGGAAATGGTGTCCAATGAGATGAAACTCAAATTTCTTGATTCCATATTTCACTTTTATGATCTCCTTGAAAGTGGAATGGTAATAGATTTCTATAGGAGTAAATCGTCCACTTTTGTAAGCACAAATATGACGCTTACCATCAATTTCTTCAAGGAGAATGGCTGTGTAATACTTGTCACTTGCATTTGTTTGAAATATTCTCTTGCTAGTAGATGGGATTTACAATGAAAGAAGGTGTTGCAACTTCTCTTTCAAATAGGCAATTGCTTGATCTGTTTTGGTCTCCATGGAGATGCATTCTTTTTTAACATCCTTTAAAGCAAGTGTACAGTGCCTTGAAAATCTTTGGGATAAAATCTTGGAGATAATCAACTATCTCGAGAAATGTTTGCACCTACTTAGTTGTCGGGTCTTTTGAAGGGAATTTCTGCAATTTTTCCGCAATATGATAGCTTGGGCAATGAGTTTCTTCTTTCAAATGCATTCCAAGGAACTCTATCTCCTTTTGGGCAATGATCATTTTCTTTTGAGAAAGCATGATACCATGCTTCGTAACAATTTCAACAAACCGAGAAAGCGACTTATAGTGAGATTCTTCATCAACCTTGTAGAAAAGGATATCATCAATGTAAATCTAGAGGTTTGCTAAAATTGGTTGAAAGCTTTTACACATGACCTTTGAAAAAGGGAAGGAGCGCTTTGAGTCCAAAATGGACAACCTGTCTACTAAAAAGTGCTAATTAGGAATACATAATCCAGTTTTCGAATGATCTTCAAGATGTATGCCTAATTGTCAAAATCCTATTTTAAGATCAAATTTGGAATAAATCTTAGCCTGGGCAAGGCTGAGAAAAAGAAAATTTTTATGAGGCAAAGGGAATTTATGATCCTAGAGAAACTGGTTCAAAGCTGGTAATTAATTACCAACCGAAGTTTGCCACGATTTGCTCTGCTCGTTTGTTGACATAAAAAGCTTCACAAGTCCATTGAGAATCATAGGTTCTATGAGACCCTAGGCGAGCAATTCAGCACGTTCTTGTTGGGCAAGGGCAAGATGTTCTGGATTCATGCCGGAATGACCGGCCTTTGTGAGATTGATATCCTCATTCTTTTCGAAAGGAAGCCTCATGAAAAAGTCTAGATTTTTTTCGGAGAGGGTGAGGATAGGTTTGGGAGAATTGTGAGTGAGATTCAGAATAACATGATAAAATGTTTTGGGTGATGGGATCAAGGATCTACGGCTAGATGATGAAAAGTCTTTGGATGTCTATAAACTCTCGAAACTAATCTTTGAATTGCAAGCCGGTAGATACAATTCTAAGTTGTAGAAGTTGGGCAAGAATATCTCACCAAATGATAAGATCCTTATTGGGGGAATTGCACCCAAAGATTTTTGTGGTGATAGAACACTGGGGGAAGATCTCGAGTGTGTGTGGTTTCTTGTGAAATTAGGTTGTGAAAGTATCAACGAAACATAATTGAAATACCATGTGTAAGGTGTCCGGAATTATTTTGGGAGTACTTTGACATCCATAAGGGATGCTACTTCTCCAGTATCTATAAGAGCTATCACCGAATGGGCTTATCATACTTAGAAGTGAATATTTGGATAGGAATATGGGGAGAATGGAAGACAGAGTGTCGGATATAGAAAGAATCGGAGAGAGAATTGGGAAAGAAAGCAGAGATGTCACCTGGAGATTGATCGTCCGAATCGGAAAAATAGGCTTTTATGGCACAAATGGTCTTAGGCGATGGTTCATCATCAATGAAAAATATTGACTCAATATCATCATCAAGAGAAATCCCTGTGTTTTGTGCTATATTTTGGATCATGTAACTACGTTAACATTTTGCTTGAGGACATGTTTTAGCAAAGTGTCCTTTCTTGTTGCTTGATATAACATCTATCCGATTTGACTTTCCTTTGAGATGAATGGGAAGAATACTTTCTTTTTCAAAGGAATTTCCATTTTCCTTTGCCACGCCTCTTCTTGCCAAAAGAGAACTTCTTGAAGTGCCTCTTCTTCTTGTGATCCGAACAAGAAAGGTTATTACAATCTTTGGAACACTTGTTCTTTAGATCGGGTTTGGCACAAGCTCTATCAAGATCTCGATTTTCGGATTACTTCTAAAAAGTTCTTTTTTGAGACATAATTCTTCGAGTGAACTCGCTAGTTGGATTTCTCCAAGCGTGGCTTCGCTAGAGGCCTTTGTCTTGCTTGCAAAGTCTTCTCCATAGCTTGATTGACTTCTTTAGGGATGGACGACAAGAAGACATGCTTGAGATTTGGATTTGTACCAAGAATATAGAAGAGTTTGATCATCTCGTAAAGTGTCAATCAAGATCTTTCCTGGCCAAAGAGCAACACTTTCGTTTAAGAACTCTTTTCGTTTGAGTTATTTAGTATTATCAAGTTGGCCGATGAAGAACAAATGGATAAACTGGAAGGCTTCATCCAAGGTCATTGTAAGAAACATCACTCGATCTTGTTTTGGGGTTGCTTTCCGCCAATCTTTTAGGGCTCCTGTATATCCGTTGGTGAAATCAATGAGTACTTCATAAGTGATGTGCTCTGTAAGGTGCCTAGTGGTCAACCGGTATGAAATTCTTGGAGACGTTTAGGCTACTTATGATATGGAAGATCGTCTAAGGTAAAATGTGCCTCGGATCTTTGAAGAGGTGGACGATCCAGCAGGGTAAGTGTTTGGTGGGTGAACTATTTCTAGTTTTGAAGCCATTTCTTCTTCTCTTGGAACCGATCTGCCATCATAATATTAGCAGCAGCAGATTGGGAGGAGTCATCGGATGAATCGGACCCCAATAAATCGAAGCGAAGATTCATCCTAAAAGGGTTCTCGGGGTTTATAACAGTAGATTGTTGGGATTTGAATCGGTATATGAGAAAACTTTCTAAAGGATTTGTCAACATGTATGATTGAGAAGGGCGAGATGGAGAATGAGGTGGGGGAGTTGGATGAGGGGTTGCCAAGGGATATGCCTTTCTTTTCCCTCGAGATTCTTTATCTTCTTCCCACTTTCTCAACTGTTCTCGAAGGACAAAACATTAGATTTGGGAGGCGGTGCAGTAGTCGAGAAAACATTGCAAATGAGGAGGAGGATCCTATAGAAGGTTCGGCCTAAGAGCTGGGGCTATAGAAGGAAATAGAAGTGATTCAATAGAAAGGAAAGACCTTTGGTTCTAGAGGATCTGAATCGACGTTTGAGCTTCTCAATTTCAAGGGCTTGATCTTCCGGATAATGACTAGGAGGTATTTGCTTGGTTTCAAGCGGATGAAGTCTCTTCTAAAAATCTTCTAACATCTTCTTAGATACAGCGGTTGTCTAATCTACTCGCTCAAGGCGGGTAGCAACCGTGCTAAGGGCCACATTTTGAGCAAGTGCATTCTCTGTACGCCAATTTTGGACGATCTTAGAGGGAGTGGGTCCCTTGCGTCTTCCCCGTATATCCATGTCATTTGGAGCAAGTATCTTAGGAGCATGGTAATACTTCTGCTGTGGATCGGAGAACTTTTCCAATGCAGGCCGGTTCCAAAAAAAAAAAAGAAAAAGAAAAGAATAGTAAACAAATTAAAAAAAGTACCAAAATATTATTAAAATTATTCACCTCGGCGCCGACTATGCCACGTAAGACATGAAGTTCACGTTAGCAATTTTCAATCAAAATTGGCCCGATGGACTCCATTAAAAAAATGTCAAAAGATTTAAGACTCAATTGATAAAATTAAAATGTTTAAAACTGAATTGGCAAAAGTATAATAGTTTTAGGACTTTTTGGACAATGTTCCAAAGAGTTTGACTTCTCTAAAACCCCCTTGCGAGAGTACCATACTCCCATTTAGCAGTGGAATATCACATGGCGAAAATCAATTCGTGTCTTGATGTTAGGATTATCTTATGTCGTATTTAATTCCAACTTAAACACGACATGCTTGTTAATTAGATTGGATCTTGCAATTTAAGCATGACATGCTTATTAAACTGATTAGATGACATGATAGTTTAAATACATTCTTTTATATAAACTTGTGAATGTGTTCCTTGTTTGAACGTTTAAAATACAGTCTCTTAATTACGCGTGAATGGCTGAGTCGAGTACCAGGCTAAAAGCTATTTTGCCCATGCCTGCCCTTGATTTTGAAGCTATCAATTTTTTTTTTTAATCGTAGAGGGACCGCAGACAACTTACGATAAAAGCAGAATGGGTCGAAATATTGGTCGCCCCTACCCGGTTTCTTGGCAATGATAAAAAGAAGTCCGGGACAGCCACCAATAGTTTGAGGGAAAATCATCCAAAAAGTTCTAAAGCTATTGATTTTTTGTCAATTTAGTCTTAAATATTTTAATTTTGCTAATTTAATCCTAAACTTTCACGTTTTGTCAATTGAGTCCATCTAGTTGTCCTTCGTAATGCGGTCAACGTTAACGTGGATAATTTTTAATATTATGTCAATATTTTTTCTAATTCTTCATATTTTCCTTTTCTTTTCTTTGTTTTTTTTTTTTTGGAAGTGGCCGATGAGGGTTGCCGGGCCCTCCCCGACCACCGGACGAGAGTCATTGGGCCCTCGCCGGCCGAGGGTGTCACGAAAAGTAAAAAAACTAAAAAAAAAACTAAAATATTATTAAAAATTATTAACATCATCCGTGCCACGGAGGATGACCGACGTTTACGTCGGTAATTTCCAATCAAAATTCACCCGGTAGACTCAATTGGAAAAAGGTTAAAAGATTTAAAACTCAATTGGCAAAAATGTAATATGTTTAAGATTTTTTGGATAATTTTCGAAGAATAAATAATTTAAAAAATATTTTCTTACAAATAATCACCTATATTGCTTGATATAATTGTTCAAAAATGAACTTTCATTATCAATACTAATTTTTGCCTATATATTTTCTTGGACGATGAAAATAAATTTCGTTCACTCATTTTTTATAAGAAATACAAGCAACCGTTTTTAAGAAATTATTTTTTCATATAAGAGCTTAAATTCATCCAAATTTTGCTTTGAGCCTTGTAATCTCGATGGATCAGGGTGGGCATAGCGAGTTGTGGGCCAGGATGGTTTCTTGGGTAGGGGCGCTTGGGAAAGGAAAGTATCTGAGCTGCACTGATCTACCAAAAATCATAAACCGAACCGAATTGAACTGGATTTTTCAGTTCAGTTAGGTTTGGTTCTGTTTAAGACAAGTTTTGATTCAGTTCAAGCACATTCCTTAATAGTTCGGTTCAGTTCGATTTTTGAAAAATCAAACTGAACTGTACCATTGACACCCCTTTGATTACACTTAGCTATATTTAAACATTCCGTGTTAACATGAGTGATAACTTCAATTAATTGACCGATTATAATCATGTCATAAAATGTGTTAAATGGAATTGACTCACGATCATAAATCATTTAAGTTTTTCTGCTTTACGACCTTTTTTTTATAGAAATTATGAAAAAATACAATTAGTTATGGCCGAGGGATCCATCGTCGGATGGTTCCGTAGAGTTCTTGAGCTCGGCAGACCAGGTGACACGAGGATGAAGAAGATGAAAAAGTTTTAAATTTTTTACTATTTCTAGGATTTTTTATTTTAATTTTCATGTGTTTCATTTGTCTTTTTTTTTTTCGTGGGTCAGAAGTGTTTCATTTTGTCAGAAACTGGTTTTTTCGAACATCATTTTTTTTTTGGTTTGGAATTTCGAACCTTTTTTTTTTACCATGTTGAAAATCGTCCTGCGGGCAGCTTGAAACTTGATTAAAGATTTTTTAAACGTTAAGTTTCCTGTCGATAAAAACAAAATGCAAGTTTTTAATTTAAAAAAATAAAATGAAATGCAAGTCCTCAACTGACCAGTGACGAAAACATCAAGTCCGGAATCAGAATTTATCCCGATAAAGAAGTCTCTTCGCTTAAGATATAGGTGCAAGTAGCATTATGTGTTTATTTACAACGTATTTTATGTCCTGATATAGTCGCCGATATTCAATTCAAATAGCCTGAATTTTGTACCTAATGCGCAGCTGCCCCTATTGAAACTTTCAACTTATGATATATGTGCATGCCCGATTCGATATGGATTTTGACGATATTTAGCGGAGAATATCGATATCAATTCCGCAATTGAGGTGTGTGTGCTTGTGACATCCCGAAATTTTGAGTTCTATAAGAAAATAAATTCGATGGATTTTAGTCTCGAATTTTGGTCAGTGAATAATATTGTATTTTTGAGGATTAAGGGACAATTGTTGGAAATCGCTTCATTGACCGACCAATTTATCCCATTAAGCCATTCTAAAGCCCAACTCTATTCATTTGAGCCCAATTTCAATTTATACGAATTCGTACAAAATACTAGCTCAAATAGATGTATAGTACGTCATACTATACTTTGTGAAATTATCAAAATACCCTTAACTTGTGAAATGATTAAAATGCCCTTCTTGCATTATTGAGAAAAGCCAAGAAGCCATTATGAGATGAAGACTTTTAGGGCATGACATTAATGTGGGGATTTTATCTTAGATTAAGGCTTGTTCAAGAAGTTTGTTTTGTGATAATCTCTCTCTCTCTCTCTCTCTCTCTCTCTCTCTCTCTCTCTCTCTCTCTCTCTCCCTTTTTATTTTTAGGCCAAACCTCCCCATCTCGAGCTCCCTTGTTTTCTTGGATTTTTGGGCGTGCCCGACAAGAAATCGCTCATTTGAGCTCGACCGGAGGGCGAATCGAGCTCCATTTTCTCCTACGCGATCGTAAGATCGAGGGCTACTTGAATGGGGGCTGATTGTCAAAGAAACCCTGAAATTTTCCTGGGTTTGAGCGAACAGAGGCTGGTCGGTGAGCCCGGTTCGTTTGACGTCGATTCAAGTTCCGCCGTTCCTCATTCGTTACCGCGCCGCTATGGGTTGTCTTCTTCAAGCCATGTGCCACCCCCAAGCTTAAGCTATCTACCGCCGTGCCAAGTTGAGAGGCCGAGAGCCGCCAAGGATCGCCATTGTCGCGCTCGAGTCGCCGCCGCCAATCATTCGTCATCGCCGGCCGTTATTGGTGAGTTAACCCCTAATCTCCGATTAGGTCATTAATTACGTTTAGGGATAGATTAATTTATGTTAATTGTCGGTTAGTTTAGTTAATGGTGGTTAGGTTAAGTTAATTGACTACGGTTGGGTTAATTGGGTTAGATAACCCTGGTTAGTTAAAGTAACCGTAGTTACTTTTAGTTAACTCAGTAGTTACTTGTCACTAACCGTAGTTACTTTTCATTAATCGTAGTTACTTTATGTTAACCATAGTTAGGTTAGTTAATTTTGGTCGATAAACTATCGAGATTTGAATGATAAGCTATCAAGGTTTGACGATAAACTATCAATTTATTATTTTACTAATATTATTGTGTAGTTTTAATATTCGTCTCTAATTGTTTTATGCTTCAATTGTGATGTCAACATTGGGAATAGTCAAACAAATTGGCTTATATAATTAATTATATTGATCGTCAATCCTCAAGTATGTTTGGATATGAAAGTATACCGAGTTTGGTAGTTGAATCATGTGATTGAAGTTTCATTGTTGGGTTGTGTCGATCTTGTGACGGTTAAAGCGTAGCGTTAGTCGCATGCTATTGATTTGTTATCGACAGGTTGCCCCTACGTATTTAGGCCGCCCTGAATGAATCAGCACCCTACTCAAACTTAGGCGTTAACTCACGGAGATTTACATCTCACCCGTTGTTATTAACCATTTTTCGGATCCTTAATTATGGAGTAGTAAAGTGGAGGACATGGACGTTGGTCTCTTTTTGGAGTGGTGTTAACCCCGACCTTGACCTGATATTTTCGATGGTTATAGGAAGTAGCCCGAGGTAGGGCTTTTTGTGTGTGTGTTATATATATATATATATATATATATATATATATATATATATATATATATATATATAAACCTCCCAAGATTGATGAGATAAATAAATAAAATAATCTTTTGCGAGATGTTGATTGACTTGATTGCCTACTTTCTATCCCTACTGTTTTTAATATTGTCTGAAGAAATAGAACGTTCCGCATGCGCATAATTAAAATATAAAATGAGTGGGTCGGTGACGTGTCCTGGGACGTTACAACTTAATGACCAAGAAGGGATGTTGACGCGCCCAATGGGTGCGGAGCGTGACAGTGCTCATAAAAAATAGAGATTTGATATCAAATTTTAATTGGTGATGATGTACAATATTCTCTTTACTTTTTTTATATCGAGATTTTTTTTGGTTGAATTTTATATGGAGACTAAATAAGAATGCTTAATTCAAGAGTTGCATTCATATGGTACTAGATCGGATGCATCTGCTACGTATGCATGCATGTATGCTTTTCCATGCTCTTTAAATATGCAATCGATGGTGACGCCCGAAAAATTGTGCAACGCGTTGATGATGAATCACCTTCACACATTAAATCGAAACCTAAAGTTTATGAAAAGATACCGTGAAATAAGAAGTTAGCATCAACATTGTACTCGCCTGAAATTATGGATCGCTATCATCTCGTGGATTTGTGGATATGTGGCGTTGAATTTGTACACAAGCGGGCCAAGATTTATGACCAGCTATCGTATTTTGAATTAGTGAATACTGGCATGCATCTCTCTAATCGCTTCGGCCTTTTTGTCCGCTGATAAGAGTTTAATGACAAAAGATAAATTTCAACAAAGTCACGAAAGACAGGAAAATCAAGGACATTTTTGTAAGCAAGGGGGCTTAATTCCATTAAAAAACACCAACTCCACATGAAATTTTAATTTTGACCCGAACTTTTTTTTGTCTTATAAAAAATCACCAACTTTCATTTCGTACTCAAATCTGGCCTCTGTTAACTTTCCGTCCAATAATACCACTTGTTAATTCCACGTCATTTTTTTTCCAAATCAGAATTATGTTTTCATTTTCTATTTTTTTTCATCTTTTTTTTTTTTTTGCTTTCCATTTATCGTTTTTCCTTTCAACTTCGGACAACAATGAGACCACCACGGACGACATCCAAAGCATCATCAACTCAGCCCCACGACAGCTCAACCTCGTTACTTGCCTTCCACCATCGCCTCACTGCTGTCCGAGCCCTCTGTTCATAACCGCCTCACTGCCTTCCGCCACTATCGACCTCCAAGCCCCCCTCTGGCTCGAACTCAGAGTCGAGGGGGTACGGCCTCAAATCTGAGGCCACAACCTCCATCAATGGAGGTTGCCACCTGCGATTGAGGTGGGTGACCAGGTGACCCCACATTTGAGGTCATGTGACTCAAATCCGAGGTTGCACGATCCAAATTTTAGCTTGAGCACCTCCATTAATGGAGGTTTCGCGGTTGGTCAGGAGAGGGAGACTGTCTGAGGTTGACCTGGGTGCCGAGATTTGGCATCGAGAGTGAAACCAGTGACACACGACGAATAACAATGGAGACGCGGGTGGTGGTGATGACTGGCGGTGGAGTGAGCGATGATGAAGATAGAGGAACCCACTCACGACAGAAAACTCAGTTCCTGCTTGAAGCTTCATCTTCGGTCCATTGACTTGATGCCATTATCCAGAGTAAAAGAATTCATCTGGCGAAGGTGAAATACAAACGTTGACAATAATATGTATAGAAAAGAATATCACGGGAAGTAAGAATATATCACCCAATAGAGAAGCACAAGTCTCAGAAGAGAAGAGCAAAGAAAATTCGGAAATAAAAAAAATTAAAAGAACTAATTGAGCTAAATATGCATGTCATCAATAACATGGAGAGATGCACACGTGGAATTGACACATAAGATATTTAACAGAGAGAGTGGATGAAAAGTTAACAAATGTCAAATTTGGGTAGGAAGTGAAAGTAGATGATTTTTTATGAGACAAAAAAAAAAAATTTAGGCCAGAATTGAGATTTCACGTTAAGTAGGAGCTTTTTATGAAATCGGGCCGCAAGGGGGACATCAAATTCAAAAGTTTATTTAGGCTTTGGTGCAAAAGAATGGTATGGTTTATACTATTCTAAAGCAAAGAAGATTTTTTACTTTTCCACCTAAAGTTCATCTATTTTCTTGTTTTATAAATATTTCATTTAGATTTCCTACTTTGGCAATCCTTCTTCCCCCTAAAAATCCTCTATTTATTGTTTTATAAATATTTCATTAACGAACATATCTGTAAATCAAAGAATTTATTCAATTTTGAAATTTGAATCTTTCTTAAACTCCAACAACCTAGTCAAAAAGAAAAAGAAAAGTTGAATCTTAAAAAATACTAAAAAAAAAAAGAAATCTTAAAAATTGCTTTTTAGTTGTCCATATCAGCCCCAGTCCCATCACGCAACTTTCCCTTGCAATTCCTTCTCTCCTCCTCATCATGACATTTTTTCAATACCCAATCGCCGTCGCAGTTTTCACGCTTCTCGCATGTCCCGTAAACGGACCGGAGTCGGACCCTCTTCCACCTTCGGCCCTTCCGAATCTCATCAGCGAAGCCCCACAAGACCCTTTGGAATCCCATTTGAGTAGCTCTGCCATTTTTCCATGACGAAGCACGCGCGAGAAGTACGCGCGGAGGAAGAGGAAAGCCATGGGAAACGGCGGAGGCAGCCACGAGGAAGAGGAAAGTCGCGACCTTGGAGTCGGGAGCTGCGATACCGCGAGAGAGGGCGTAGGAGATGGTCGATCGCAGAGGCACGGAGATGGCAATAGTTCCAGGAAAAGAAGGGTTTGCTTTCCTGGTGAGGAAGAGATAGAGGGAGGGGACGAGGGTGGCGGTTCGAGGGACGAGGCCGTTGTTCCTTGCGTGACCGAGGGAACCGCAAATTGCGTCGAGTGCCCAAGTACGATGAAGTTGAGATTGAGGGATCGTGGCGGGAAGAGGAAGGTAATGTGCGGTGACGGCGAAGACGACGGAGGTCTTGCCAAGAAGAGGATGCGGAGACGGAAGGGCATATCGAAGGGACGAGTTGTGGAAGTTCACGAAGGAGGGGCCAATGAGAAGGAGAAAGGAACTTCGGCTAGGAAACGAGCTGTGAAAAATCTCGATGTTGCGGTGAAAGGAACAAATACGAGGCAAAGTTAAAGAAACGCGTGAGGGAAAGAGGTATGGGAACCGGCAAATGCTCGGGGAGACCAAACAAACATGACCCTAAGGTGTTGATACCTAAATTTTGATTAATCTATTTTTTGCATAAAAATTAGAACTAAATAAAAACCATCTCACATATTTATTTTTAGCGTACATTGCATTGGCATATAATTGGGCAAGCAAATCACTTAATTTAGCATGCGTCTAGACTAGATATGGGGTGAAAATATACCGAGAATATTTGGGCTTGAAAGAAATTTTTTTTTAGGGACCGTATTGCAAATACTAGAACTTCAAGGATTGTATTACAAATCTTTGGAACGTCGAGGACCTGTATTGCAAATATCAAGAGAAGAGGATGAAGAGGATGGGAAAAGAAGATGATGGGAAGATGGAGAAAGGAAGATAATGAAGAGAAGGTGAAGAAGAGAAGATGAAAATGGAAGATGGAGAAATGAATGTAAAGAAGAGAAGATAAAGATGACGAAGAGAAGATGAAAATGACGAAGAGAAGATGAAAATGAAGAGAGAAGATGAAAATGGAAGGTGGGAAATGAAGATGAAGAAGGGAAGATGAAGATGAAGAAGAAAAGATGAAAATGTAAGGTGGGGAAATGAAGATGAAGAATGAAGGATGAAGAACTTTGCCTATAAAAGAAAAAGAGTTCTTGAAGAGAATAAGGAGTTTTTTGGGGGAAGGGAAGAGAATTGAGAGAGCTTTTGGAGGAGGAGAATGGAGAGAGCTCTTGAGAAAAAAAATTTGGAAAGAGTTTTGAGAGGGTATGAGAGTTTTGAAGCCCGATACTACTATTGTCAATTTTTGCACCGATCAACACAAGCTACCGGTCCATCCCCATTGTTCAAGCTCATCGCAAAGAAAAGAAAGCTAAGTGATTCCCTAACTTCCTTTAATTTCGAATACAAATTAGCCGGATTTTCTACACTGATTTTCTCTACTTTTTTATGTTAAATAATAGCTGCATATCAACGATGAGACATCAATGGTACAATAATAGAAGGAGAGCAAAAAGGAAAAATATCAACACCCGGATTGCGGCCTCATGAAATTCTAGCGAGATGAGAAAGAAGCGTGAATGAGAGATAGAACCAAGAGATTTCTCGGTCTAACGAGTCACCAAATCGGTCCAATGGTCAAGACAAGCCCGGAGCACAAGTTTGGTGCACGAGTTCAAATTGGGGAGTAATCTTGAACCTATTTCATCCTAATTTCATGTAATTTCTTTATTTTAAAAATACTCAAAAATTCAAAAAATGTCATGGGAAGAAAAACCAAAAAAAAATTGATTCTTTGATCTTCAAGTAGAATTCATCAAATTTGTCAAATCCATTATTTTTCCATGAATTTTAAGGTACCGAAAAGGCATTAGTTGTAATTAATGTAACCAAACCCCCTGGACTCTTAATTCTACGGTTCGCAGAAATAAGATAGTTTTCTCCCGCTATTTTATTTAGGTTTCTAATCGGCCCTCTTGAAAATGATTAGTGGCGACTCCAAATTCAAATCACATTGCATGTTAATCATTCGAACCTTAAGTTGCGATTTGGTATGGACTTGGGAGAGTCCGAGTTAGGTTAGTTAATTAATTAACCCGATAATCCATTAGCCGGAAATGGATAACTTGTTTATTTTTTTTTCATGTCGCGACACTTGGCGACTCATTTGGGGAGCCAAAGAGGACTTAGGCCGAGATAACTTCATGAAAAGGAAAATTATTTGATTTGGCAATCTTGGTTGAATTTTAATCCCTAGGTGTTAAATGGTTTTGCGGAAAGGGAGTTATAAGGGGATGAGTGTTTGCTAACCTTTTTGTGTAGGTTGAAGGAGATTGTGTATGGTTTTATATTGAAGTGTTGGATGCTATGAACTGCCGCGCATGTTTTTACTGTTTTTACATTTACACTTAGCACACACAACCCGCCATTGAACCCGAATGGCTAGGCTTAGGATGGTACTTGATTAGGGATACTTCGGCCATCGTCTTCGGCCCGAGTCGCTCTTCTCGAGTCCCGAACTATTTCAAATCGGTGCCAAGAGTTAACACCTCCATCATTCGCCATGTGATGTGGGTCGTTACTTGGCCGAGCCGGATGTTTACGGGGGATCTTGGTTCAATCGCAAGCCGATGTGGTTTAGTCTCGATATCCCTGGGGCTCCACTTTTGTCAAGCCATGCTAGATAGAAATCGAACCTCACGAGCATTTTCATGCGCATGTCTTTGTGGTTAACACTTTCTCTCCGGGATAAGTTCATGAAAAGGAAAATTACTTGATTTGGCAATCTTGGTTGAATTTTAATCCCTAGGTGTTAAATGGTTTTGCGGGAAAGGGAGTTATAAGGGGATGAGTGTTTGCTAACCTTTTTGTGTAGGTTGAAGGAGATTGTGTATGGTTTATATTGAAGTGTTGGATGCTATGAACCGCCGCGCATGTTTTTACTGTTTTTACATTTACACTTAGCACATACAACCCGCCATTGAACCCGAATGGCTAGGCTTAGGATGGTACTTGATTAGGGATACTTCGGCCATCGTCGTCGTCGGCCCGAGTCACTCTTCTCGAGTCCCGAACTATTTCAAATCGGTGCCAAGAGTTAACACCTCCATCATTCGCCGTGTGATGTGGGTCATTACTTGGTTGAGCCCGGATGTCTACGGGGGATCTTGGTTCAATTGCAAGCCGATGTGGTTTAGTCGGATATCCCTGGGGCTCCACTTTTGTCAAGCCATGCTAGATAGAAATCGAACCTCACGAGCATTTTCATGCGCATGTCTTTGTGGTTAACACTTTCTCTCCAAAGGAGGTAATTTCTTGAGTTTTATCACTGATTTTTTTTATCTTGTTTTGGGTCGGTCCATGATCTAGGTTGAGTCATTTGGCACACGAATGAGTCGCATTGATATCCCTTCACAATTGAAAGAACTTGTCTTCATAAAAAATGTTCGGAAGATCATAATCTCTCATGGCAAAAACTTTTGCAGCAATTCGATGCATTTTCCTTTTAATAAGGAATTAATAGCCGAGATGGAGCAGGCTGGAATTTCACATGTTTTCGGACTCCATATTCATTTTACAATTTAGAACTAGAAAACGTGCCATTTTGTGGAATTACCAAACATGAAAGTTCTAGATCGTTGCTTCAACTAATAGCCTGCAAAATTTCAGTCTCTAATTCCTTTTTTAAGAGGTCTTCCATTCTTTTGTTGGAAACCGGATAAAGCAATTTTCTGGATGAATTTGTTTAAAAAAGTATTAAACTGCATTGATCCGTGTGGAACCCGCCGAAGAGTAAAACACAAAAGTTGTTCATCGGTCTGTCATCTATCAAGTCCTAAATTTTGGCATTGTGTTGACCAATGTACGAATTAGGATGAATTTTCTCGTAAAAATCGACGAAACTGAAAATTGCACGATGCGGTCTTTTGGTCATGTCTAGTTCGTTCATTGAGTCTAGAAGGAAGTCATGGACCGGCCCTTTATCCTCGCTCATTGTACTTACTCTTGGCTTGTCGTTTTTTGGGAAATTTATCACGGATCCTCCGCATATTACTCGATTGGTGGCGAAGACAATAGCCGACATTAACGCCGCTGTCCATGAGACTTTGAATGAACAGCTCGGTGCTCTAACCGAGCAATTTGAAGGGATGATGTCTCACAAGATGATGGATAACTTCATAGCCAAGCTTCAGCCGTCCAGCTCAAGCCCTCCGCCGGTTGTGCCAGCTCTAATTCCCTCGGCAGCAATTCCAAGAAGGCCCGGAAGGTGTTCCCTATCGGGTTACACTTGGAAGATATTATTATAATAGGCACGGGTTCGAGCGTACCACCCTCGATTCCAGCTCCCCAAACCAACCCGATGACGATAACCAACGACCAACGAGTTTGTCATCATGGGGGATACATGAGGAGGGAAACCTAGTGGATTCGAAGTATACGACCTAGATGCGTCCAGTCCAGATTATGAGGAAATTCGTCGGGATTTCGAACGGCATGAGGAGATCAAGCCCTTGGCCAGGTGAACAAACTATCTCGGTCAACCTAGGCGATGCGGAAAACCATAAAGAAGTTAAGATCGGGCAAGCCTTTCCTCGAAATGTCCGAGCGCCCGATCAAGCTCTTGAAGGATTACAAGGACGTTTTCGCCTAGTCCTATGCAGATATGCCCGGTCTTGACCGTTCCATTGTCGAGCATTGTTTGCCGATCAATCCTGCGGCTAAGCCGAGTGGTGCAAAAGTCAAGGAGGGCCAGACCTGGAATTAGTGCGAGAAGATCAAAGAGGATGTCATGAAGTTTCTCGATGTAGGATTCATTGAGACTACGAGAATATTCCGATTGGGTCGCTAACATAGTCCCTGTCATGAAGAAAGACGACCGCATTCGGATTTGTGTCGATTATGGAGACTTGAACAAGGCCGATCCTAAAGATGATTTTCCCCTCCCGCATATTGACGTACTTGTTGACGATCTTGCGGGGTTTGAATTGTTTTCATTCATGGATGGTTTCTCCGGGTACAATCAAATCCCGATGAATGTCAATGACAAGTTGAAAACCGCTTTCACCACACCATGGGGAATGTTCCATTACCGGGTAATGCCGTTCGGTCTCGTAAACGCCGGAGCCACTTACCAACGAGCCATGGTTGCCCTTTTCCACGATATGATGCATAATGAGATTGAAGTTTACGTCGATGACATGATAACAAAAACAAGGCATGGAGAAGATCACATCGAAACGCCTGAAGAAATTGTTCGACAGACTCCGAAAGTACAAGTTACGCCTCAACCCCGCCAAGTGTGTCTTTGGGACCAGCTCGGGCAAGCTACTCCGGATTCGTGGTAGCGGTAAGGGCATTGAAGTCGACCCTTCGAAAGTCAAGGCTATTCGTGAGCTTAAGCCGCCGACGACGGTTAAAGAAGTTCGAAGTTTGATGGGTAGACTAAACTATATTACTCGATTCATCTCTCGGTTATCGAAACCGCTAAGCCATTCCTCAAGCTATTAAAGAAGAATGCGCTAATCCAATGGAATATCGAATGTGAAGAAACTTTTGAGAAACTCGAAGCAAGATCTCATGAATCCACCCGTGCTTGTTCCTCCAACGCCCGGGCAACCTTTAATTCTCTACCTCACAATCCTTAGTGAATCCTTGGGTGTTATGTTAGCCCAAAAGAAGCGGGAGGATGGAAAAGAACGAGCCATTTATTATCGAGCAAGAAATTCACAACTTCGAAAATGAAGTACTCCGAAGTAGAGAAAACATGTGCGGCGTTAGTCTGGGTACTCGTACGGAGCTTCCGCAATATACCTTGCATTACCAAGTGCTTCCGGTGACAGAATGCGATCCTATCAAATACTTGCTTAATCAACCCGCCTTGATTGGTAGACTTGCCAAATGGCAAATCCTCATCTCCGAGTTTGACGTTCAATATTTGTCCCAAAAGTCAATCAAGGGACGAGCTATAGCGAGATGTCCTAGTTGAAAATCCGGGGCGAGATGGTGATGCCTATCATTCGAGGATCGAATCATGTCGGTGGAGGATTACATCTGGACTATGTATTTTGACGGAGCTTTCAATTTATCGGGGTCGAGCACGGGCGTGGTTCTAATATCTCAAGGTGGTCAGCAATATCCTGTGGCAAGCAAAATTGGTATTCCCTTGCACAAATAACATAGCGAGAATATGAGGCATGTATCCTCGGTCCGCAGGCTGCGATTGAAATGGGGATAGCCCGACTCAAGGTGTTCGGATATTCCGCTTTGATTATCCTTCGATTTGTTGGAAAGTGGAAGACGAGAGATGCTAAATTACTACCCTACCATGAGTATCTGGATGAATTGGTGGAGGAATTTGAGGATATCTCATTTGAGTATCTCGTCCGGGACTCATAATCGATTCGCCGATGCATTGGCTACCTTGTCTTCAATGTTACAAGTCGCCAATGGACTTGAGGTTCACCGCCTGAAGATCGAGGTATTAAAAAAGCCGGCATATTGTATGGTCGTGATCAATGAACCCGATGGTAAGCTATGGTACCATGACATCAAGACTTATATTCGAAGCGGGAGTTCCCTGAAAAAAGTACCGTATCCGACCAAAAGTACATAAGGAAGATGGCCTCGAAGTTCTTCTTGAATGGAGAGAATTTGTACAAGCGGTCATTCGATTCTCGTCCTACTAAGATGCGTTGACTCAACCGAAGCGGTTCGTCGATGATGGAAGTACATGAAGGGATCCGTGGTCCACACATGAACGGACACTTGTTAGCTAAGAACATTATGAGGTTGGGTTATTATTGGCTCACGCTCGAAAGAGATTGTATTCAGCATGTCCGGAGCTGTCACAAATGTCAAATTCATGGTGACAAGATTAATGTCCCTCCAAATAAGTTGCATCGA
This sequence comes from Rhodamnia rubescens, assembly GCA_021437795.1. Taxonomy (NCBI): domain Eukaryota; kingdom Viridiplantae; phylum Streptophyta; class Magnoliopsida; order Myrtales; family Myrtaceae; genus Rhodamnia; species Rhodamnia rubescens. Next base: position 2,017,881 of record JAILYA010000035.1, read on the forward strand.
TTATCTAAACCATGGCCGTTTTCTATGTGGGGCATTGATGTTATCGGTCCTATCAACCCTAAAGCATCCAATGGGCATCGATTCATCTTGGTGGCGATTGACTATTTCTCCAAATGGATCGAAGTCGCATCCTATTTAGTGGTCACGGCACGAAATATCGCGAAATTTATCCGCCGGGATATCATTGCTCGATACGGTTCACCTGAAGCCATAATCACCGACAATGGCTTGAACTTAAACAACAAACTAATGGACGAATTGTTTAAGGAATTCAAGATCAAGCATTTGAACTCTTCCCCATATCGTCCTCGGATGAATGGAGCGATAAAAACCGCCAATAAAAACATTAAGAAAATTTTAGCGAAGACGGCTGAAAATTATCGCAATTGGCATGAGAGGTTGCCATTTGCACTTATGGCGTATCGGACCTCGATCCGGACATCTACCGGGGCAACTCCGTATTCTCTTGTATATGGAATGGAGGTCGTTCTACCGGTTGAAGTGGAAATTCCTTCCTTACGTTATCTTGTTTCAAGCTAAGTCGACGGAAGCCGAATGGATCCAACAGAGAGCAAGCCAATTGAATCGATCGACGAAAAAAGACTTAAGGCTGTATGTCATGGCCGGTGTTATCATAGAGAGTTGCTAAATCATTCAACGAAAAAGTTCGGCCTAAATATATTTTCGGATCAATGACCTGGTCTTGAGAAAATTATTGCCAATAGTCCCACTCCCCGGAAGGGAAATTCGCTCCAAACTATGGTAGTCCATATATAGTAAAGAAGGTGCTCCCTGGTGGTGTTTTGATTCTGGCCGAGATGGATGGTCGTGTCTTTACCAATCCGGTCATTCCGACTTTTGTAAAGAAATATTATACTTGATTCACTCCGATGTTTTCATAATCGAGTTATAATATTAATACTGATTCATGAGTTTTTCACATTTGGGCATTCGTTTGTTTCCTCGCTACTAATCTTTCTTTGAGAGATTGTTTCAAATGGGAGAGTCTCTCTAGCCCAATTGAATTGACCATCGGGAGAGTGAGATTTACATATTCACAGAGTAAAAGGGGTTATCTTGCGAAAAAAATATGACGACCAAGATGAAATGAGTAAAAACTTGCATTCATTTCATTCATCGGAAAGCCTTACAAATAGATTAATGGGGTAGGAACGTAAAGCCAAACCGAGCCCTAATGAGCATCACAAAGGAGTTTAACCGACTCTCCATACGGTTGATACTCCACCTACACCGATCGCTCCGAGAATCGAGATCCACCAACTTAAAGAGGATGAGCTCACATTTCTCTTTAAGCTTGGCTACCTTGTCCTCGTGATACTCGGCAACAAATTCCAGGTCATGGATCAGCATTCTCCCGCGGGCTATATCCAAGGTCGATTGTCCAGCCTTTCTTCCAGCCATGTGCATTGAAATTTCAAAACAATATTGAGCGGATCGCGCTCGAAGATGGTCCGGGACATGGCCAAACGTTCCACTAAATTCCCCCTCTCACGAATCAGTAGGGAGACTTGTTCATTACCGTAGTCGAGGGCCTTCTTATAATTGTCGCTACAAGACCGGCCAACACCAAGTCTGTCCGACCGATCCCGATAGCGTGCCTTCACAAGATGGGCCAAAGTAACATCTTGATGAGCAACATGGTAAGCCTCCAAGAAGTTAGTGAAGAGGGTAGGGAAGATCCCGTATTCCTCTTCTAACTTGGTACCTTGAATAGAAACGGTGTCCATACTCGCAAACATAAGACGGATTTCGATTTCGGCCTCCGGATGGTTGGCTATATAAGAATAGCCCTGGCCTAGGAGATTATAAAGTTTCTCCCATTTGACCAAAACTTCAGCCGAGAAACGTGTGCGGGGAGGGAAGCCATTGTTGTTGAAGCGGCTGAAAAAGAGTGGATGCAAAAGAGTACTTAGAAGGTTGGAGATGAAGATATGAAAGCGATAATTGTCTCGGCGTTAAATCCTAATTTAAATGGCAGGAAAAGTCATAGCAATAATTATTGTGGGGGCCGAGTTAATTATCCGGGTAAAACTACGGACGTTTCGTCCGTGAATCACTGGATCTACCATCTCAAGCCTCACAAATCCGAAAAAGTTACAAAAAGATTTGAGGACCCCACCATGTTGAAAACCGAGTGGGAGACAAGCATACTTTTCGAGAGAAGAAACAGCAATTCTTGCGGAGCCACATTAGTTACTCGGGTGAAACTACGGGCGTTTCGTTCGTTGGATCCTGGATCTATCATCAATCCGTGATCTCGAACCTCACAAATCCGAAAATTACGAAAGGAGTTGGAGTCCCACCATGTTGAAAACTGAGTGGGAGACAAGCATGGTTATCAAGAAAAGAAAATCGGTGTGAAAGGATTCGGGGTCCCATCACGTTGAAAAAATAAGACAAAGCGGGAAACACGAAATCTTGGGAAAAGCGTCTCGCTTGGTGGTTTTCATCCGCGTTAAAAGGGAGGCTTTGGAACATACCCGATTACTCGAAAGGAAAAAGGAGAGAAGAATTTGGAGAGAGTAAGCATACGGCGGAGAGTAGAGTGAACAAAAGACAAGACGAGGTATTTCAATCCAACATGTTTAGAGGCTATCAGCACTTACCTGGAGGTAACCAACCTAGACATCCCCGAAAGCGAACTGCTGGATTTCGAGACCGCATCCAACGCCGAAGCCGTAAAACCCAACTCCTTTGGCGGTGAAATTCAAGATCTTGACATCAACAACAATGGCGCAAGAAGCAGCGCATCAACCCCAAAAAAGAAAACATCAAATAAAAGTGCTCGAAGTTGTCTTCAAGGAGTGCCCTTACGTGAATAAGAAACGCAAAAATGAATTGAGCCGGAAGCTAGAAATGGAGCCCTTGAAGGTCAAGTTTTGGTTTCAAAACAAGCGGACCCGATTGAAGGTTCAAAATGAAAGTCATGAACTTGCGTTTCGAGGGAAGAAAATGAAAAGTTTCGAACGAGAGAACAAGAGGTATAGGGATGCTCTTAACACCGCTGTTTGCCATATCCGTAGCGGCCCCATCTCCTTTGGTGACATGTTCCTCGATGAACCACATCTCGAGCATTGAAAATGCTCGTTTATCGATTCATCCCCCGCAGCAAGTTCTCGTACAATCGGATTTCGTTGGAGATACATCCCGGAAAAGTTGCTCTTGCGGAGGCGTAACCGATGCCCTTCGAGGGAAGAGACATACATCACTACAATTGGAGTTTCCTTGATGTCACAGTTGGCCAATTTAACACCGATGAAACTCCGAATCAGTAGCCTACATGAAACTTTAGTTTTTTATTATGGGCTCTCAAAATATCGCTCTTTCGAGCATTACTAGCCAGCCCTTACGAATCCTCAAGAGAAGTAGTGACATGCATGAATGAATGTCTTGTTTGTTACAAAATCCCCATGTGAGACATTCTTCTTTTAACGCCTAGAGTTAATCCGGGGGCAAAGAAACGATCTATCCACGAACATCATCATGCTTAAATGCGTGAATTCCTCGTCGATTTGATCGAGTATTGAAAGCCTTCACGTAAGTAAATGCGAAAAGATTTGAGGAGGGAAATAACCGCCTCGTTCGTAGAGAAAGTGAAAAGATTTGAGGGCTCCTCCATATCGAAAAGAAAAAGGTGACAGATTGAGTGAGAGGTAAGAGTTATTACGAAATGGATCCAAGGCACTAAGACCGGGAAGGAGGGAAATAACTCGCCTCGTTTATAGAGAAAGCGAAAGGATTTGAGCGCTCCTACATACCGGAAAAGAAAAAGATGACAGATTGAGTGAGAGGTAAGAGTTATTACGAAATGGATCCAAGGCACTAAGACCATAAAGGAGGGAAAAAGCTGTCCTCTTTCGTAGAGAAAGCGAGAACCTATATGCGAGACTAACAAATCGAAACATTTTATAAAGAACTTGAAATCTCCATGCACCTAACGACCTCCGTAACTCGTCACCAAAGGCCATCATCGCTTTTTGTGATTTTCGGGCAATTTGTTTTTGCAAGTCCAAGAACATCTAAAGCCTAGTCTCTGGTTGGGATACCCATTTTCGGTCTACATATGGAAGGTTTTAAAAGAGAAACAAGTACACGTTCATTCCAGGCGGAAGTATGGGAAGCTTCCTATCTTGAGGATCTGCGAGTCATGGCCATTGATGGTAACCCCGTTTCCCTCTCGGTCCTTGTCGCTATGCTTCGAGAAGGTGCATGTACAAGGTTCAACTTATTCGAAAGCAACGGAAGCTTTAGAAGAGCCGAGCAAGTACAAATATGATTTTGACATCGTCGTCACAGCCCATGGTAAGGATCGATATGGACGGTCTCGGTCTCTTAAAGATCATCGATTCTCGAGTTGGACATATCGGTCATTGTAGCATCAACAAGTGATGATCGCCAGTTCATAACGAGGGCCATATTGCATGGTGCTCGAGGCATCCTAGGGAAGCCGATCCGCGTTCGAGTGCTCTAAAACGTTTGGCAAGCATGCTGTAAGGAAGCAATTACTCGAACAAAAAAACTATGGCTAAGCTAACGACGACGATTTTGTCGAAAAGAAAAGGTCCATTTGGTCCACCGAGCTTCATTCCATATTCATTGAGGCGGTTCGACGCCTAGAAATCAATTCAGCATGACCAACGGCTGTACTCAAAATAATGAATGTAGACGGATTCACCCTACGAAGTGTCACAAATCACCTTCACAGATTTAGAAATAAGTCGAAGGAGCACGATGCAGCTTGGAAGCAAGGCGACCGGAGCAAAGTTGATTGGAAGATCAATACCAGGAAAACCTACGGAGTAAAAAGTACCCGGCCACTTCCCAATCAAGAATACCGGCCATACCGACCTTTTGCTGGTAGTTTTAGCAGGGACCGGTTGATCATCCCTACGAGTTCCCGAGCAACGGCGAAGGCTCAAGCTCAAGGAGTCAAATCCGCTCACGGCGAAAATAAAGTGGGAAATCCGTCGCCGGTGTTAACAAGTAACAATGCCCAATTCGAGTATCAATTGCTCGAAAAATCGAAGATTACTTTGATGATGAGCTCACCACCTTGATCGCCGGTTCGGAGTGAAGGACCTCCAAAGTTGTGATCCGAAGCAAGTGATTACGGATCCTCAAACAACGATCGTTGGTGTATGATCCAAGACAAAATCGTCGACCATTGGAATGGCCAAGCAAAAGAGGTGGAACCAATCTCGCATGAATACTCCTTTAATTCCATGTATAATTCCCCTACGTGGGATATTTTTTTTTAACTTTCTAACCGTCTAAAATTTGCCTAGAGTTAAAGGGCGAATTTTCTCCTCTCTTTTCAAATGCGTAAGTTCCTTATTAAGCTAAGCTCGTAGCAAATCAATTTGTGGACGACGCCCCGAACGCCCGTAAAGAGAGATTCTGAATAGCGTTACTTGGAAGAATGCGAGTAAAAGACCAAGCGGGCTCAAAGATGGGTAACTCCGTATCGTCCCAATTGGCTCTCGGTCATTTCAAACTCTAAGTTAAGCTTATTTTATTCTCGACGGGGATTGCCAATTGCTTTGAGAACAATATAACAAAAGCGAACCACCCGTGGACGCCAACAACACCGCAAAGATAGTGGTTGGGGGAATGACAATGGTCCGAGGCGTCCCGGGGTCGATCCCGGATTTGGCATCAATGTACAAAGATTAATAAAAAAATTTTTGCTTCGCAGATCGAAGTTTCGGCCTGACGGTTATAGAACCTGGAGAGATAACATCCCGGACATACAATCCGATCTAGATGAATCGATCTTTTCAATTCAAAGTTCGCAAGGAATACGTACATGAGTAAAGTGGTATCGTTTCAACTCTTTTTAGAACATGAGGACGTACATTGATGCTTTCCCTTTTGATTTTTATAGGGGTCACTTTTTGTCCAAATAGAGAAGTATCCATTCTCCCCGAAAAATTAATAAAATGAGAAATTCCTGGAGCCTTTGACAATTTCATGTCTCAAAGCAGACAATGAAGTTTTGCAATACATTTGCATGAGCGGGGGCAACTCACGATCCACGCCCTTAAGAAATTTTTTATGTACTTGCGAATTTTGTCCGCCATAATGAAAAGTTGCTGCATAGTTTGCGCATGATTGTTTCTCACGTTTAATTTACCAACCCCGAATAAGGAACATTAACTACATAAGATACATCGAATGTACGGAATGGGGCGAGACAGGATGATGAAAGGCAATCTTTTTCCAAACACATCCCTTTTTCGGGCGAGATGAACGATGGCTAAATTCCGCACTCCCCAAGGTAAAGAGTTTTCTCGCGAAAGGTACGATAATCGAAGTGATGGAGAGGCATTCATTTCTCTACCCTAAACACTACAAGTTATCCGTTGATCAACCCATTTGAGCGGAAATTTCACTTCCACAACCCCGTCAAGAACCACCCTACATTGGGGCAAAACAGAGGTAATTCCATCAGCCTAACGAGACAAATGGTTAGAAATCTTCTTGCTTGGACTAACATCAATCTTCGGGTGGTTCTTTGCATTGTACTTACGCTTTAATTCAAGTGTCTTAGGGTGACGAAGAGCATTTCTTTTTCTATCCCACACATCTATATCCATTTGCACAACCCATTTGAGCCTGCAAATTCGTTTCTAAAAGCCCTTATTGGTGATCATTGTTGTCCCAAAGCGAATATGGCCCATCTTTGAGTAGAAGGACCCGAAAAGCTGGATCAATAGAAAATCTCTCAATAAACTCATCAAGATGTAATAGTAAAAGAGAGTTAGAAGTAAAAAAAAAAGAAGAAAGAGGAAAGGCTGATTCCACAAAAAATTCCTAGGCATTTAAAAAGCAAAGTGCCTACCAAAAGCAAGGCCAATGCCCTTTCAATTCATTGTTCATTTTTAGAATATTTCGAACTAAAATGCACAATTTTCTTGTATATCCTAAAAGGGTTGAGAGAAAAATCTCCATGAAGTGTCAAATTGCAAATGCAATCTTCGGTTCATACCATCCTCGAGCAATGATGGTATCCTAGAAGGCCACATCGGTGACAAGATTGTAATGATCACCAACATCAAGCCCCTTCTCAAACATCTTCGAGCCAAAACGAACCATTTCGTTTCTCGGTCCCCAAATCATTACCTCCATTACAACCCTTTAAAAGCCTTTTCTCGACTAGGGCACTTGAATTAATGTGGAGTTCAATGATTTTAACCATCACTCGAAAAAGTTCGAGCAAGATTACTTCTCTCTCATTTTTGCAAGGTTCTTGACTTGTAAACCCGGAGAGATGACGAAAAAATTCATTTCAACAGCCTTGACTCAACTAGAGTCCCCTTTGTAAACCTTTGACCTAGCCCTCATCACGGTCCTAATCAAGACCTCCCAGATTGGCTCGATCGTATCAATTGCGAGATTACTCGGATCTTTATCGAATGCGATGATGGAAAGATTGAGTGATTTCTTTGAATCCCGCAAACAGGATAAATAACTTTTCTTGAGAGTGAGAGAAAACCCTTTCGGATGAAGTCCCCCATTCAGCTCACATTCGAGGTATTCATAATGTGAGAACATCCTTGGATAGGATTGGTAATGCAAACTTGATAGAATGGTTATGCATAAACCATAGTATGAGTGATTGCGTTATACACATGTTATTTCTAATCATTGCAAGCTCGGTAGGATAGTTTTGCGCATGTTACCTCCGATATTCCATGATAGGTAATACATCCCCGATGTTCGAGGTCCCTCCCGGGGTCTCGAAATTCATCCAAGGATTATTGAATGAGCAAGTTCTCCTGGCAAATGCCTACCATGTACGATACGAACGATCCGTTTCGTTCTTTGATTAATCGTTCGGAGAACCCGGGTAAGTTTTCGAACCCATTTTCAAATTAACAACTCCTCGATGATAGTTATTACGATTCAATTCAGGCAATATGCCTCTCCTATCGGTCATATAGACATATGCTCGGCGATCTTGACATCTTATCAAATCATGACGACGTAGCTCTTATGATTTCGGTCTCGGATCACGAAGACATATGCACTGGTGATCTTGACCTTTAGTCGGCTCATAATGACATAGCTTTTATGATTCTCGGCTCCTTTATCAAATCACGAAGACATAAGCACCCGTGATTTTGATCTAAACCAAATCATAACGACGTAGCTCTTAAGATTTTGGTTCCCCTTTGTCGATCACGAAGACATATGCACCGGTGATCTTGACCTTTAGTCGGCTCATAATGACATGGCTCTTATGATTCTCGGCTCCTTTATCAAATCACGAAGACATAAGCACCCGTGATTTTGATCCAAACCAAATCATAACGATGTAGCTCTTAAGATTTTGGTTCCCCTTTGTCGAAACGTGAAGACATATGCACCGGCGATTTCGACATTTAATCAACTCACAATGACGTAGCCCTTGTGAACTTGATTCCACTTCTTTCGACTCACAACGACGTAGCTCTTGTGATCTCGAAGGATACACATATCTTGCTGTTTGTCTCGCATTAGAGAGAAGTCTCTCGATAACAGATAGGCCAAATACCTTAAGGTCCTCGTGTTTGCAAGAAACTTGGAAATTAAGGGAATCACCAACTTATGAGGTATTTGGTAAAACAGGTAATCTCGTATGCTATCCATGCGAGGTTTCTCTAACATGGAAAAGAGAAATTATGACACATGTTATTTACGGTCTTGCATATCATGCATCACTTCATTACATAAAAAAAAATGGGACTAAAACTCCCGCCAAAAAGTTCATCCATCATTTGCACTATCAAAATTTAGGGTTCATTCGTCTTTGAGCGAAACCTCTACGAGCCTCCACTCAAAAAGGGGCAACGTTGACACCTAAATTTTGACTAATCTATTTTTTGCATAAAAATTAGAACTAAATAAAAACCATCTCACATATTTATTTTTAGCGTACATTGCATTGGCATATAATTGGGCAAGCGGATCACTTAATTTAGCATGCGTCTAGACTAGACATGGGGTGAAAATATATCGAGAATATTTGGGCTTGAAAGAATTTTTTTTTTTTAGGGACCGTATTGCAAATACTAGAACTTCAAGGACCGTATTGCAAATACTGGAACCTCGAGGACTCGTATTGCAAATATCAAGAGAAGAGGATGAAGAGAAGATGGAGAAAGGAAGATGATGAAGAGAAGATAATGAAGAGAAGGTGAAGAAGAGAAGATGAAAATGGAAGATGGAGAAATGAATGTGAAGAAAAGAAGATGAAGATGAAGAAGAGAAGATGAAAATGAAGAAGAGAATATGAAAATGGAAGGTGGAGAAATGAAGATGAAGATGAAGAAGAAAAGCTGAAAATGGAAGGTGGAGAAATGAAGATGAAGAATGAAGGATGAAGAACTTTGCCTATAAAAGAAGAAGAGTTCTTGAAGAGAATAAGGAGTTTTTTGGGGGGGAAGGGAAGAGAATTGAGAGAATTTTTTTTTTTTTTGAGTGGAAAAGAATTGAAAGAGTTTTTGGAGAAGGAGAATGGAAAGAGTTCTTGAGAAAAAAATTTGGAAAGAGTTTTGAGAGGGTATGAGAGTTTTGAAACCCGATACTACTATTGCCAATTTTTGCACCGATCAACACAAGCTAATGGTCCATCCTCATCGTTCAAGCTCGCCGCAAAGAAAAAGAATGCTAAGTGATTCCCTAACTTCCTTTAATTTCAAATACAAATTAGCCCAGATTTTCTACACCGATTTTCTCTACGTTTTTATGTTAAATAACAACTGCATATCAACGATGAGACATCAATGGTACAAGAATAGAATGAGAGCAAAAAGGGAAAAATATCAACGCCCGTATTGCGGTCTCATGAAATTCTAGCGAGATGAGAAAGAAGCGTGAAGGAGAGATAAGATCAAGAGATTTTTCGGTCTAACGAGTCACCAAATCGGTCCAATGGTCAAGACAAGCCCGGAGCACAAGTTTGGTGCACGAGTTCAAATTGGGGAGTAATCTTGAACTTATTTCATCCTAATTTCATGTAATTTCTTTATTTTAAAAATACTCAAAAATTCAAAAAATGTCATGGGAAGAAAAACCAAAAAAAAATCGATTCTTTGATCTTCAAGTAGAATTCATCAAATTTGTCAAATCCATTATTTTTCCATGAATTTTAAGGTACCGAAAGGGCATTAGTTGTAATTAATGTAACCAAGCCCCCGGACTCTTAATCTCTGGTTCATGAGAAATAAGATAGTTTTCTCCCGTTATTTTATTTAGGTTTCTAATCGACCTACCGAAAATGATTAGTGGCGACTCCAAATTCAAATCACATTGCATGTTAATCATTCGAACCTTAAGTTGCGATTTGGTATGGACTTGGGAGAGTCCGAGTTAGGTTAGTTAATTAATTAACCTGATAATCCATTAGCCCGAAAATGGATAACTTGTTTATTTTTTTTTCATGTCGCGACATAAGGTAAACACAAATGTCTCTCCATGTCTTTTATTTGGATGTGTGTGGTGCAATGATTGATGACAGTTTGTCTTTGGTGTTGATTTATCGGTGGTTAGAAGAGGAGTGTCGAATGTGCCATCAATGCCGAAAAGCGACAAAGATCGTATTGTCCGTTGTAAGAGTTGCAAGAGGAAGCGATTTTGTGCGCCCTGTATTAAAAATTGGTAAACCATTAGTCTCTGCACCTTTGGTCTTCCTTTGCCCGCTCATATAAGACGTGCTTCATCTTGCTGTTATGATGACTGTGAATGGATTTTGATGAGCTCGAATGCAATGCAACTTTCTTTTTCTCTGGTTTTTGGTGCTCGTTATGTTTCTTGTGCACAGGGCATCAGTAGACTAGGCAATGTGTTTTGACGAGAGGAATCATTTATATGGAGTATGGTTATGGTTTTGGTTTTCTGTATTAATCTATTGAGCTCATGAAGCAATTAAATGCAGAGATAGGAGGTTTTCACTTTGCCTCAAAATTATACTAGACCCAAATGAGTTACAATGTGACTGATAGATTATATATTACTCCATTACCGTGACCACAAAGTAGCGGGATCCAAGGTTAAATCCGTGAAAACCTGGAAAGTGTTTCTTGGCTCGAGCACCTTGTGCTTTTAACATGGCCTGCTGCTTCTGGAAGTTTATTGATTGAAGTCCTTACACCTTAATAGTAAGGTGAAATTCGTTAGCTGAAATAAGTGGGGAGTTCCTATAAGTAAAAACTGTGATTAGTACCCATTCATTGTCCTGATTTTTCATTGGTATGTTGCGCAATTTGCTTTTCTTTGGCTTGTTGCGTAGGTATCCTACAACAAAAGAGGAAGATATTGCGAAAGCTTGCCCATTTTGTCTAGGGAACTGCAACTGCAAGGCATGCTTACGTCTAGATGCACCAGTTAAGGCATCCGTTTTCCCTCATATCTTCTCTTTTAATATGCCAAACTGTTCTCATTGAGGTACACAAATGCATAGGCAAAGTTCCCAATTGAATGTGTGTTCATGCTTATCTACTTCATTGTGTTTGTCGTAGGATTTGAGGAAGATGGAGTTAGTAAGTCATGAAGAAGTTGCTAAGCATTCCCGATATTTGCTGCAAGCAATACCCATTCTTGAAACAATTTCACGTGTACCAAATGAAGGAGATGGATTTCGAGGCAAAGAGGAAAGGTATGTAACGCTTATTCCATGAAGAGCAAAAGGGAATGTACACCTTGGATTTGATGCATGATGATAATGACATGAAATGTCGTTCACTTATTCGTTTGCACTTTGATTTGGACTTTTAGTGTCCACCTTCTTCTCTTGATATTCTTTTCTGGGGTCAAAGGTTAGTCATCTGCAGATTTCATGGGGAAGGGACTCACCATTCAAGGACTATCTTATGTTAGTTCAGAAGAATATATTTTGGAAATGCTGGTCAAAAGTTTAACTTGTATAACATCAGAATGTATCTTTGTGGCGTTGTAATTTGGGAGGGGAAAAGGATATGTCCCACTAGATTTCTAGCTGTTCCTTCTCTTTTAGTCTTCATTCTTGAGGTTGCCTGTAAGTGGCTAATGTGGGTTATTTTGTATTCTTATAACGTAAAGGTGATGCCTTTCTCAACTTGCTTATGTCTATTGACTTGGCAGGGCTACCAATTCAAGAGCTCAACATTGCAAAGGCAGGATGTCATGCAGATGAACGTGTGTACTGGTAAGAGTTCTGCTTTGAGAGCTTACTGCTAACCACTTCCCATTACATGAATGATTTCTACCAGTTAGTCTAATTGTCAATTTTTCAGTGACAACTGCAGAACATCTATTATCGACATTTACAGGTCCTGTCCCAAGTGTTCTTATGATCTCTGCCTAGTGTGCTGCCAGGAGATCCGTGATGGATGTCTTCAGGGTAGTCAGGAGGAAGTAATAGTTGAGTACATTGACAGAGGGAAAAAATATTTGCATGGTCTGAAGGTGGACAGTGTTGGTGTTGCAGTTGAACTTAGTCCATCAGAAGTAAAATTAGAAACTGGGTGGAGATTGTCAGAAGATGGAAGTATTCCTGGCCTGCCAAATTACATTGGAGGCTGTGGCAATGGCCTTTTGGAGTTGAAGCGTATACTAGAAGAGAATTTTGTTCCAAGATTGGTGGAAAAGGCAGAAGTTATTGCTAGAGAGCTCACGCCTACGAGTTCTGGTCATGGTCCTTCACAATGTCCTTGCCTTAACCCAGATAGCAATGTGGAGACAAGTGCTAATCATTTTAGGAAAGCTGCTAGTCGAAGTGACTCTAATGACAACCATTTGTTCTGTCCAAAGGCTAAAGATATCCAATCTGGGGATCTAATACATTTCCAGAACCACTGGATCAGAGAACCTGTGATTGTCAGCAATGTGCTCAAAACTGGAACTGGTTTGAGCTGGGAGCCTATGGTTATGTGGCGTGCAGTTCGCCAGATATCACATAAAAAACATGGCCGACATATGGATGAGAAGGCTATTGATTGCTTGGATTTGTGCGAGGTTAGTTAAATCTCTAATAGCTGGGGATTGGTCTCAATGCTTCTTTTATGGATTCCATGCAAACTTTTAGACCTTTTGAATCTTAAGTTTGGCAGAACATTCTACTCTTTTTCCCGCCTTTTCATAAATTAGCTGCTTGGTTTGTTGGAATAATCGATAAAAAGACAACACTAGTTGCAGAATTGCTTGTCTTGGAGAACTCTCAAAGATGAGAATCCTACTTCCAAATCAATTCTGTTCCAATAGTGTTCCTGCTATATAAAGAACCGTGTCGGCTGCAATCATATTTTAACTGAAAGCTAACTTGAACATCTGCCTTCTTTGAGAGCATAGTGAATAATTTACATCTACTACAGTATGTTGCCCTAGTTATGCTAAAACCCCTTGCTCTGGTTTTATCTCAAAATATATTCAGCAATCAGTTTGTGAATTACAACTGATGAAAGTATTTACTATCAAAATTGAACGTACATTATTTACTCCTGTTTCATTATTGAGAATTAATCACATGAATTCATTAATAGGAAAATTTTTACCTTCAAAAGACTTCAATCCTTCTCTAAATAAACAAGAAAAGTGATTTGAGTACCATCTGTGCTTCATTGTGTGTAGGTTGCTCTTGCTCTTCCTACTAATGGCCCCCCTTTCTTTCATGGCTTGGTGCTAAGTACTCCATTAAGAATTGGTGGCAATAGGGGCATTCCTATTTTTCGTTGAAGAGAAAAGCTGACTTTGCTGTTTCTTGCGGCATATCGAATTGAAGTTCTTTCAAACCATTTCTTGTCATTCCTTGCTGTTATTTGTCCTTTCCTTTTTTAACAAGATGGTTTTGTCATGTTCTCTTTACTATCCTAACTCCTCTTCCATCTCTTTCGTTTAATCCCAATAAACCTTTAGGTCTTTGCTTCAGTTTTGGCGCTGCTCTTATTTGATGCTTACAATTTTTATTCTTTCAAGAAATGCAGGGAGATATTAATATTCACAAGTTTTTGGCTGGATATACTGATGGCAGATTTGATGAGGAATATTGGCCCCAATTGCTTAAGTTGAAGGACTGGCCTCCTTCTCATTTGTTTGACGAACGTTTGCCACGTCATGGTGCCGAATTTGTATGCTGCTTGCCTTTTAAGGAGTACACGCATCCTTCCAGTGGTTTCTTAAACCTTGCGGTGAAATTGCCCCATAACTCACTTAAACCAGATATGGGTCTAAAAACTTATATTGCTTATGGATTTTATGAAGAGCTAGGGCGTGGAGATTCAGTCACCAAGCTTCACTGTCACATGTCTGATGCGGTATCTTCTCAACTCTGTGAACCCCAAAGTGTTGCATCTTTGCTCTTGCATTTGTTCGTCTACTGGATACTTACAGCACAAACAGGCTGCTTATGACCTGAAATGCTTCTTGATTATTTGTTGGTATGTCAGTAAGGATGGGTGTGAGCATAAATGGATAATGAATTAGATGAGGTAACCTTTTCTAAGAGATACGCTTATGTAGTTTCGTAGACAATAGTTAATCATCTCTTTCCCCCTGGAAGCATATACATCCTCCAATTCATTTGTCCAGGATTGCCCATTTGAAGTATGAGTTAATGTAAGCAAGATATACTTTTCAAATGAGAGATACAGTAGGCAAAATTTGTTCTGTAATGTGAAATTCATACCCTGGCTCGAGGTTTCTTTGTCAGTCGTTTATGTTTGTAATCATCCTATTGTTTTCCAGATCTACTGCCTTTATGACATTTGTTAGGCGTACTTGTTCTTAAGAGCATGTGTGATTGATTGGATTTATTTTTCTTTCTTCTGTTTATCATATTACTCCCTTTACCGTTTTTGACTTGAAAATCAGGAGATCTTTACATTCATAATTTGGTTCTTTTATACTTCATAATGACCAATTTGTTTTCAAAGCATGGGGATATGACTTTCAGTTATCAACTGCCGGTGCCCCTGTACCTCAGATTTTTTGGACACAAGCTGTTGCCTGTAACATCAGTAGGTATCTGTGCTTCTTATTAACTTTTTAATAGCCTATCTTCAGTAGGGAGTTGCTTATGAACCTGAAGAGAGTAAATGAGACCTGCTTTTTCTAACCAGCCCAGCTAGAATTTTCTAGGAAGATTCAGAAACCAGTCTTTTTTTTGTTAGAATTGAGCTTGATTTGACATGTAAAGTTGGACATGATCTGAAAGTCCGAAGGATAGTTACATGTGTTGGTGAAGTGGTAACTTGTGATCTGGAACATATCCTGTTATCATGTTATTCGGTCTTTTGTATTAGAAATGAATGCCATTATATGGTTGCAATGGTTTGGAATGAGAAATATTGTTGAAGATAGGTATCTGCCGCAGCTATAAGTGTTCAAAGTGTCTCCCTTTCTGACAAATTCACAGCAAGAGACATTTATTGATTGATTGTAAATTATCAAACTGACTGGTGCATGTAGGAATTTGGATGGAACTGATTCTTGTGCTGACGTTTGGCTGTACAACTGTTTCAGGTCAATGTGCTTACACATACTGCAGAGGTGAGATATACAAAGGAACAGATGAAAAGGATAGACGAGTTGAAACAAAAACATCGAAAGCAAGATCAAAGAGACGGTATTGAAGTTTGTCAGGATCTTAAGAAAACAATTGACAATACTACATACAGCAACAATCTTGTATGCAGGGCAGATGAACAATGTGACACTAATGGTCATGTTACATTGGAGGGAGAATTCCTTTAAGTGCAGCAAATATGGCTAAGACTGGAGAAGGAGAAGCCAGTCCAAAGGATATGAATGAGACTTATGGAACTTCAAGAACTTCTGGAGATGTGTTGGATGCAGCTGAGGGAGGTGCGATCTGGGATATTTTCAGGAGAGAGGATGTTCCTAAGCTGCAGGTTTATCTAAAAAAACACTTCAGGGAATTCAGGCACACTCATTGTTGTCCTGTGCCTCAGGTAATTACCCAGCTAAGACGGCCTTATGGACTTGGAGCTCTGATGTATGGTAGCTTTCATAGAAAGATATATGGCCGTTATTTTTTTCCCTATATCTTCTAGAGATAGAATGTTTTACATTTCATTCCTTTAGTGAAGGACTTTAAATGGTGCTTAGGTTCTGTTTGATTATCACTAGCTTTTAGTGCATGGAGAATTCTCTGTGAGAGGGATAGTGTCATAGATGGATCTTCCGCCACACCAAAGCTTTAGTGATAAGTCTAATCCGGTCCTGATAGAGAGATCGATAAATCATCCTGGTTGATAGGTCCAAGTTGTGTGCTTCAAAGTCTGTGACTAATCAGTACTGCAGGCTGATTGCATGACTTGTGGTGGCTCTGTAGTGTATCAAATGAAACCATAATATCAGCTTTTGACTGATTCAGTAGAGGTTCAATTTATTTTTGTTCTTTGTGCTGCTATGCAATTGTTTCCTGACTTGCGAAATAATATCCATATTTGCTCGATGTAGGTTACACATCCAATACATGATCAACATCAACATCAACATCAACATCACCTTTAACCCAAACTAGTTGGGGTCGGCGGTCGATGAACTCAAAAAAGCAAGACCGAAAGAGCTATAAAATAAAACAAAATAAAATAACTTAGCTATAACAATATAAAGAAAAAACAAATGGTTAGGACTTGAAAAGGCAATCGGGAACATAGGAATTTTTGCCTCTCCACAATGTTAATCGCTTTCCTCCACTCTGTCCTAAGACAAACAATACGCCAATCTATGTCCCACTCCAACAAATCTTGTCTTACTACTTTTCCCCACGTAAGTTTCGGCCGACCTCTCCCTTTACTCATGTCATGCTCACTATAACACACTTTTGTTCTTACCGGAGCATTTAGGGGTCTTCGAAAAATATGTCCAAACCATCTCAAACGATGTTCTCTCATCTTTTCGGCCACCAATACTATTCCAACTTTTCGTCGAATATCCTCATTTCTTATCTTATCTATTCTTGTATGACCACACATCCACCTTAACATTCTCATTTCTGCTACTTCCATCTTATGCTCATGTTGCCTCTATGCTGGCCAACATTCAGCTCCGTAGATCATTGCGAGGTCTTATCGTTGTTCTATAAAATTTTCCTTTTAGCCTAAGAGGGATTTTGCGATCACACAAAAATCCCGATGAGCGCTATTTCATCCAACTTGCTGCGATTCTATGGCTTACATCCTCATCAATCTCTCCCCCCTTTTGCAATATTGATCCTAAATATCGAAAGTATCTTTCTTGGGGACCTCCTGTCCAAGCAAATTAACGGATTCATCTCCCTCTCTTGCCTTGTCAAACTCACATTTCATGTATTCGGTCTTATTTCGACTTAACGTAAACCCTTTGGACTCCAACGTACTTCTCCATAATTCTAATTTAGCGTTAACGCCCGCTCTTGTCTCATCGATAAGCACAATATCATCTCGCAAATAGCATACACCACGGCACCTCATCTTGGATATCTCTTGTTAGCTCGTCCATAACTATGGCAAAAGGATAAGGACTCAAATCCGAGCCTTGGTGTAAGCCCATTGTGATTGGAAAATAGCTTGATGTTCCATTACAAGCTTTCACACATGTAATAACTCCATCATACATATCCTTGACTGCTTCTACATACTTTGAAGGTACTTTTTTCTTCTCAAGCACCCACCATAAGACCTGTCTTGGAACCCTATCATACGCCTTCTCAAGATCAATAGACACCATATGTGGATCTTTCTTCTTTTCTTGATACCTCTCCATCATTTGTCGTATCAAGAAAATAGCCTCTATGGTAGTTCTTCTCGGCATAAATCCAAATTGATTTATAGATATCTTAGTCTCTAGTCTCAAACGATGCTCAATAACTCTCTCCCATAACTTCATAGTATGGCTCATAAGCTTAATGCCTCTATAGTTGGAACAATTTTGGATATCTCCCTTATTTTTATAGATAGGCACAAGAATATTTTTCTTCTATTCATGAGGCATCTTATTCGTATGGAGAATCTTATTAAAAAGATTAGTCAACCAACGTATTGCCACAACTCCTAAACATCTCCACACTTCAATAGGGACACCATCGGGTCCTAAGGCCTTACCAGTCTTCATCTTCTTTAATGCCTCCTTAACTTTATGCGCTCTAATTTTACGCACAAACCTTCTATTTGAATCATCGAAACGTCCTCCAAATCTATCTCATTGATATCACTCTCTCCATTAAAAAGCTTGCGAAAATAGCTCATCCACCTTTCCTTGATGTCTGCATCTCTTACTACAAGTTTTTGATTTTCATCTTTGATGCATCTAACATGTGTCAAGTCTTTACTTTTCTTGTCTCTTATCTTTGCAAGCCTATAGATACCTTTTTTTCCCTCTTTGCTCCCCGGTTTTTGTACATGTCGAAAAAAACCTTGCCTCTAGCCTCTCACACAGCTTTCTTGGCATTTTTCCTCGCTAATTTAAACTTTGCCAAATTCTCTTCATTATGACAAATATGGAAACGATGAAAACACTCCTTCTTTTGTTTAATTGCCTCCCGCACCTCGTCATTCCACCACCGAGTTTCCTTTGCTTGATGTCCGTTCCCTTTACTTTCCCCTAGTACCCCTCTTGCCACTTTTTGGATGCAATTAGACATCTCGTTCCACATCACATTTACTTCGTCCTCCGGTTGCCACGGTCCTTCCCGAAACATTCTTTCCTTGAAAACTATTTGTTTTTCCTCTTTTAGCTTCCACCATCTTATTCTCGGATTCGAACACCTCTTTGCATTTTTCGTACTTTGTTAAACCTAACCTCCAAAACCACCAACTTATGTTGCGTAGCTACGCATTCTTCGGGGTAGACTTTGCAATCTACATACGAGGTCCTATCATCTCTTCTAGCAAGAAAAAAGTCAATCGGCTACAATTTTGACCGCTGCGAAATGTGATCGGATGTGACTCTCTTTTCCTGAAAAAGGTATTTGCCAACATCAAATCATAAGCTAAAGCAACGCTCAAGATGTCCGCACCAGCCTCATTTCTAGTCCCATAGCCAAAACCTCCATGAACTCGTCAAAACCTCCACTACTTTGTCCGACATGTCCATTTAAATCTCCTCCTATGAATACTTTCTCCTCGCGTGGTATTCCCCTCAAAATCTCCTCCAACTCTTCCCAAAATCTGTTTTTATCGGATACCGGCAGTCCAACTTGAGGGGCATACACACTAAGGATATTCACAATTAGCTCTCCCACTACTAGCTTAACCAAAATAATTCTATCTCCCGATCTTTTGACATCAACCACCTTATCTCTCGAAACTTTTATCGATCAAAATCCCAACTCCGTTTACACTCTTTTTTGTGCCTGTGTACCACGGCTTGAATCCGGTGCCTTCCACCTCCTTAGCCTTTTCTCCAACCCATTTAGTCTCTTGCGGGCAAGCAATATTCACTCTTCTTCTAGCAAATGTATCTCGCTAACTCCTTCAATTTACCTATCAAGGTTCCTATGTTCCAACTCCCTAGTCAAATCCTTACCCCCTCGGCCTTACTTGTCCCCCACACTCGCCCATAGAAGTGTGAGGACCCTCGCTCACTTCTCACCACACCCGGGCACCGATGTGGCGCATCACTCTGGGAATGATGGCCCAAGGCTAGCTTCCTTACCCTCGCACCCGCCTATCTTGGTGCAAGGACTCTTGCCCATTTTTCGCTTCATCCGGGCGCCGATGCAACGCGTCGCTAAGAAGGGTACGCTCCAACGAAATATCAATAGGGTTCATTTCATAAAATGTAGCTAATTTTTTATAGCCGGCTCGCTACGCCCGACGCAACCCTCCTCCTTTATCCTGGCTTGGGACAAACTATGTAAACATACATAGGCGGAGTTACATCCAATACATGATCAAACCTTTTATTTGTCTATGGAGCACCTAAGGAAGCTAAAGGAGGAATTTGGTTAGTCTATTACAGTATGTCCACAAAGTCTGCACATTAATTATTCTACTTTTTGCTTATTGACTTTCATGTTTCTGTGTTTAGGAATAGAACCCTGGACATTTGTGCAGAAGCTTGGTGATGCTGTCTTCATTCCTGCTGGCTGTCCTCATCAAGTCCGGAATGTGAAGGTGGACAATTTTATTGTTAAAATATTGATCCTTAATCTTTTGGAAGGTGTGCTCTGCTTGTGAAATAAAGTAGACGTTGATGAATTGCTCCTCAGCAAATATCCCATGAAACATAAATTTCTTCTCAGAAAACTTGATCAATCGTGGACTGGGAGGTGAGATGATTACAAAACTCACTGCTAATTGGCACTAAAGCAAATTACCCATTCAGCTAAGAGATGTCACATTTTGTGCCAATCAAGAGATGACCTCACTTTTGAGGTTAAAAACCACACCTTTTGATAATTGTCACATTGCTTCTTTAAATTCATTGAGGTTGATCATTTTTACTATCTCATGCATGTCTGAAATAAAGCAGAGCGTTTTTTGTAGATTGCATAAAGAACAACCTTATGAATCAGATTATTAGTATAGTTTGATCAGAATGTCAAATGTGACGTTGTAATGATTTATGTAAGTTTTTTGTTAATCCTTTACAAATTTTGTAGATGCAATTAGTAATCTGTTTTATTATCTCCACTGTTACAGCAAGTAGGATATTTGATAATATGAGTGATGCTTCCTCATTAACCAATTTTACAGAAAAAGCTGATAAGCTGGAACACTAGCTGAATCAGAATTTATCTAAAATTTGAAATAAATAATAGCTAAGAAATATAAAAAAGCTCCCTGGGTGATACAACACTGTGTTTGACTTGCCTTGGAAAGTGGAGAATGAAATGCTCTCTGCCTAAATGGTTTGGCTTCTCTAGTGCATTGAGATCTTAGTTTTCCAGTATGTCTTACACTGCTCTTCTTTTTTTGCAGTCGTGTATCAAGGTTGCACTTGACTTCGTTTCTGCTGAAAATGTTGGTGAATGCATCCGCTTAACAGAGGAATTTCATTTACTTCCTGAAAACCATCGAGCCAAGGAGGACAAGTTGCAGGTTTGTTACTTCTATTTGCAGGATGAGGTTGTGCATCGACATTAACATAATTGTTGATTGAATCTCACATTTAGAGAAGTCTGTTTCTCTTTTAGTTTTTTGTCAAATTTGGTAGAGATCCCTATTGAGACAGTATCGTCTTTTTCTCTATTATTCCAATCTCTTCCGCATGTCAACATTTGATGTTTACAGACTGTCATCAGTAAATTAACTGCGTGGTTGCTCTACTTTGGATGGAATCGTGGTGAATTTGCAGTTTGCTTGTTGACAAGACTCTTAGCTGGCATAGCAAAAGATACCTTTCTATGTTAACACGAGAGAATTTAATTTAAAGCCAGCTGCACACATAGGAAATTTTACTGTCAGAATGCCTTCTCAACATACATTACTTCCTAGAGTTGTAAATTAAACATTCAAATTTTTTTGTTGTAACATTTCTATTCTGATAAAATATTTGTTTTGGATGCAGATTAAGAAAATGATGATTTATGCTGTCAAACAGGCTGTCGAGTGCTTGGAGAATGCGGGGTAAGAATTTCACATAATTTTTTGTACTAGTTGATACTAGTGATAACAATGGGTGTGAAACATCTTCTCTGAAAATATAGTGATGGGTTCAGTGGCTTTGACTTGATACTTCACCCTTGTTTTAGATAGTCACTGCTCATAGTTTACACATATCATGTTCAAATATGAGAAAACATATGGTTGTATAAGCAATCAACAGCTGTTTCAATACTATACTTACTGTGATTCCCTCATTATACTTGGTTTTCTGCTGTGAGATTCAGGCCCTGAGCAGATGTTGCATCCATCTGGTATAAAGTCCAAGCAGTACGCCGCTTTGGGTTATGGTTATGGTTTTTTCTCAATGGTAGACTTTGTCCGATCATCCCACACTTAAAGTGATCACGTGGTTCTTTTTTGTAATATCGTCTTTTGGCTTGGTTGGAGCTGGTGTACATAGTCTGAAAAATTGACAGGCAGCAGAAGTCTGAAATTAATGAATAGTCGGTGCACTATAAGTTGCCAAGTGTGACTCCAAGTCTTTATCATATTTTTGAGTTCTCGTTGTTTCTCATTGAGTTCTAGCATGAAAAGGCCTAACGCTTAAAAGTCATGTTGCATTCTTAGGAAGTATGATTTAACAGATGATGAATTGGTCACATGTTCTTATGGCTATTAAGGCAAATTTCAGCAGGACCACATTTTGTACAAATATTATATTTAAACTAGACCATATCGATCGATCTGCAATTGTTATGATATCTTCTGTTAGTAACATCAGCTAAAATCTTGAATAGAAAGAATAGCCAACATGTTAATTCAAAAAGAATATACAACATTGAAGCAAAGAAAGGAAGAAAGATTGAAAAAGAGGAATTTGTGAACCAAATTCTGTGAGGATAGTGTTTCTTGTACAAGGTCCATTGATTGTTAGTTTCTTCTGTTGAAGATTGGAAAATGGTTGGGACGAGAAATTTATCTCACTTGAAACGATAATTGACATCTTAGTGGGGGAGCATTACCAAAAAAGTCTTGAATCTATTGTAATTGTGCCAATTAATATTGGTCTTAATTTTTTTTATTTGTCATTTTAGTCTTAAATCTTTTGTATTTGTATCAATTGCTTAAATTTGTGCGACCGATGCTGTTGTGAATTTTTAAAGTAATATTTTAATGATATTTTATAATTTTTTATTGTTCGGTTGCCTTCCCTAATGTTTGGCAGAAAAAATCCAAAGAAATGAAAAGAAAATAATAATAATAAAATTTTCAAAAACTTTATTAAAATATTATTACAAAAAGTCCACTTCATGGCTAGTCGGATGGGACTAAATGGATTCAATCGGAAAATGTTTAGGACTGAATTGACACTCATGCAAAATGTATAAAGACCGAATTGTTTTTTTTAGGACTGAATTGACACAACTACATTAAGTTTAAGATTTTTTTTTGTCAATTTTCCAATCTTAGTGAGTCCTCCAAAAAGCATCGGAAGTGCATCTAGAGGCAGTTTCTGAGAAATTTGGAAGCGTTGTCTGGTTGGAAAAAGCTCTTCCCCCTCTGAAGTCTATCGAAAGTACTATTCCCAATGTTTCTCTCTATTTCACGTTCTCTTTTCCCCATCCCTTGCTTGGTAGCAGAAAGAGTTGGAAGCATTCACAATAATATTCTGGTGGGGTGATTCCGAGCAGGCTCACAAGGAGATTTTCAACTGGGAATAGTACTTTCAATTGCAAAATCTCATTCGTAATCATACAAAACATTGGGAATAGTACTCTCAATTGCATAATCTCAACCATTGATAACATTTTCGATTGCATAATCAACCAATGAGATATTTTAAGATATAGAAGGGAGTACCATGCTGGATAGATGATCCATGCCTAAGTAATATATGAGTTAATTCAATAAATCGATGCAGAGCCTCTGTTAAATGTTCATAAGTCAATTACAAAGTTACTAGAATTGCTAAACATCTTATACGTAGCTGAGTAATTTTGGCTTTGTCACCTAGGTAGCTGCCATTGCATATGATCAATTTCCAGTCATCATTCCGTAATTGTTAAAATTTACATGATTCCTTGAACTATGAAAAAATTACTAGAGATGCCCTAAACATATTGCAATTATGTCAATCCAGTTTTATATATATATATATATATATATATATATATATATATATATATATATATATATATATATTGTGCTAATTCAATCCTAAAGCTTTTGCATTTATATCAATTCAGTTTAACCGATCAATTTTGTCGGAAATGACTAACATGACGCTGTTGATATTGATGTGTTAATTTATAGGAATATTTTAATATTTTTCAAATATTTTACTTATCTTTTCGTTTTTTTTTTCTACCCTTTCTTCTTCCTCTCCTGGATGCAAGCGGGGGCTTGCCCTGCAGCCATTGACGAGGCACAACATCTCCTTCATTGGGCTTAAATGAAAAATAAATAAATAAAAATAGTCGAATAATGTTCAAATTTTATTAAAAATTACCACGTCGTTGGTAGATAATATTAGCAATTTATAACCAAAATTACTCACAAGGACCAAATTGACACAAATGCAAAATTTTAAGACTGATTTGGCAAAAAAGTTTAGAATTGAATTGGCATAATTTTATCACTTTAAATGACAAACAAGCAATAGATTTAGCTGTTGCATAAAGCAATTGTATATTAAGTACCCTTTCTCGCACAACAACCAAACCACCCCAACAAACACACCCCCTACCCCCTCCCCCACAACACAAAAAAAAAAAACCCCAAAACCACTTCCAAGAAAATAAAAATGAAATATCTAAAGCATCTTAAAAGGTCTAAAATAGTCCATAATCCTTTCACTACTTCCAAGTCAACTCTATGCGAAGATGCCCACAGGATCTCAGGCAACATTTTTTGAACTTTCAGTCAAGGTTACACAAGTCGACGGGTGGGAACAATGTCCCTTCAAAACGCAAGCGCCTTTGATCGTTTGGATTTTTAACAATGATAGGATTTGATAAGATCGAATGTAAAATTTAGGAATTTTACCATATCTTATCTATTATTTTTGTGAATCACAGAAATAAATCAAAATATATTCATATCCTATCATGTTCATTATTTGGTATTTACTTTTATCGATGTAACTTAACTTAAAAATGCACAAAAAAAGACTAAAAATCTCTCATAATTAACTATCAACTCTAGTCGGACAGAAAATATGATCATTCGCATTTGCAACTACAAAAAATTATGCCTCTCTTATTACTTTCGTTAAACTTCAACATGAACCACAAAGTTACGAAAGAGAATGAATTTTGACTCTCTTTATGCTTTCATAAATTTTTGAAGTAAACCAAAAACCTACGAAAGAGAAAAAATTTCGACTCTCGCCGTTTCGAGTTTTGACGTGAACAAAAAAACTACAAAGGAATAATGTAACTTTAACACGAATCAAAGATATATAAAAGAAGTAAACAGCAGTTTTTATTTTTTATTTTTAAAATTTCATTGCCCCACATTCTCGAAAATTATTTTCATTTTCAAGTTCGAATTCTGTTCATTCAAAATCTAGATTCTTCTACTTCATTTATGAAATGTGTGTATATGCGCAAAATATATATTATAAAGTGAAAAAAACTAAAATTTATAAATACATATATGAATAAATAAAAAATATTTTTTAATTTTAAATTTTTAGTTTAGAATTCAAATATAATTCATATTTGATAATAATTTTAATTTTATTATTTAAGAAGTTTGTTATTCAAGATAAAATAATTTTTATACCATGAACATAAAAAATCTTATCCACCTTTATCCCATCTCCTCCATGGGATAATTTTATCTAGGCTATATCTCACTTTATCCTGTCCTGGGCAAGAGCCAAACACAAGATATGATAAATTTTATCCCATCCTGATTTTTATCTTGTTGCCAAACGCAGCCAAGTGGATTAGCTTTAACCTTCTGGCGTGTGTATGTGCGCGTGCGCCCAAGTGCTGCTAGGTATGGCAAGCAAATCAGTTCCAATCTGTCAGAACCCAGTCGCACTAGATTAGCTTGTTCATCTGTCGCTACCCTGGACATGTGCATGCTTGACAAGAAAACATTAAAACATGTAGTGAAACCTGAAGATGAACACATCCTTGCCCATTTGGCCAATAGTACATGTCACTAATGGAAGGCTCAATGGAAGAAGAGAGAAAACAGACAATCATGGCAAGATCAAAACTCAAACAGTCTCAACTCTACCATTCCCTCTTTCCTTTTGGGGGAGTACCAAGCGACGACTTTCCCAGATCGCAAAAGCCTGAGAGAGTAGCTCAAACTGTATATTAAATCCTCGACATGTGGGCCTTGTCTTCCTGATAAGGAACCCAGGGACAACTTGGAATCTACACGGAACACGATTGGCCCTGCGACCTAATGAGTCAAGTCCAAAAATCAGACTTGCACAAAGATTCCATTTACTATCAAAGAAATCCTAACAGGCGATGCCAAATGTAATCTCTTCTGTACAAGCTTTAAGAAATTCACGAGAAGTTCATGTTTCATAACAAAAAAGTGGTAAGCAATCTATATGAAAATAGCATTTGATGCAAGAAGAGACAGATCTTTGTGACAATACTCGTGATAGCGCGCGCTCCCTCCCTCCCTCCCTCAAAATAGCATTTGATACAAGACGAGAGACCGATCTTTGTGACAATGCGCCTCATTTAGTAATCTTCTATGCATTGCCACTTCATTAATAATAGCTTAACCAAAAAAGTCAAAGAAAAACAGTGTGTTATAGTGCTCCATATTACACCGCTATTCTGTATATGAGAATTTCACTAATAACCAGAACCCTTTGATAATCCAGTAATGTCATCAGCCATCATCCTTATCATTTTCTTAAGAAAGATCTAAGTTAGAGCAAGGGCAGAGTAATTGCAAGGACCGGCTTCTTTGCTTTCTGACATTTAGATATTCAAGAATTTGCCCATTTCTGCTATTGTCCAAATAACTAAACAAAGGATTTGGACTTTCAAAAGAAAAACAAAGAAAGATATGAGTTAAAAAGAACATTAATAGTTCTGTCATAGAATTTGGTGTACAAAATAATTTTTATTGCATGCCCTAGAACAAATGTTTCCTAAAACAAAATAGCTAAGCTTGCAGGTACTAAATTTTTAGATTTCTCCTGCTTTCATTATTTGCTCCTCACAATTGTTCAGGTTTTCAATTCAGAGAGAAGATTTTATGAAAGAGGCCTTGCACATCCAGCAACAATTTTCAAAGTTAACCTAGATGTTTCATGTACAAGTAGTCTATAAAATCCGGTGATACCAGTAAAACAATTGCATCTTAGTTCACATAAGAAACACAGTTGACAGATGCAGCAATCGATCTGTCAATTTCATTTCCATGCAGATGTATTAAACAAGAAGGTGATCATTTTAGGGTACCTGCAGATGACAGCTTCTCTTTAATATTTTTTTCTTTATATTTAGGGTAATCAATCTTGCAAGTTGCAACTCTTTTTGTTTTGTTTCATTTAGTACCTTGGGTCACTAACAGATCTGCCGCTTCCATCCTAATCCAACTTCCCATAGACTAATACTCACAGTAATACACAGCTTTTCCCTCTTTTGATTTTCCCCTCACCTTCTACATATGATAAAACTGTTAATGTAATAGTTCCTAAACTACAACCATATGCACAGGAATTGGACCAATTCAAGAAATATAAAGTACCTGCTGCTGAAAAATTAAGTTCACCCTCGGAGAAGATGATGGCCTACGAAAGCTGCTCACTGATGAACCACTCAAAACATTGAAAACTCGCTGGGCGAATGCTGATGCAGAGGATATGTCTAAGCGAGCATCTATACGGGTGAGGTCACCGTACTTTTTCTAAACTTCCCGTGTTGGAAAGTATAGCACACTGAACCAAATAGATCAGCATTGAATGGACTCCTCTTTGCACTGGCAACAGAAAATATTTCACCTTCCCTTGATTCACCAGCAAGACGGAACTCAGGATTCCAAAACCACGCCTGTACAAATGCCGCCTAAAACATAGCGTTTCATTAGGATAAACCTCACATAAGAAACTACAATTCTGTATATGATACCAATTATTAAATAGACAAAGGAAAGAAACGTGCATCATAATATAGTTAAAGGTCCATGCAATCAGCCAAATGTTTAAGAAGTGTTCCACTTTTCTCTTGGTCAGATAGTTTGTTATGCCAGCATAACATAACTACGCACAGGCAGCAGTAGGATTTTCTCTGAAACATCCAGACTGTCATCAATTCTCAGCAGAAGATAATGTAGAGTCACAAGGGGCTGAAGTGGTTTTAAACAATGTAGGGCTACTTCTAGCAAAATGGATGTAGACACAGGACAAGAATGATATTGACAGCCACCTTCCTCTTTGACATTTCATACATCCTAAATTCTACCTTTTACATTCAATTTGGAACAATCGTGTCTATCAGCAAAATGTCAAGTCTGTGCTCACTCCTCTGTAGTTCTTAATCTATCCTGTCAATGGCTTTCAGCATCCTGTGATAATATGAGAACAAACCCAGCACATTCTTCCGATCTGGCCAAGCGATGCCATCATTCTCCATCAACTTCAGGGTTGATGGGATGCTATTTACTGGATGTGCATGTGATTTACACAATGAAATTATGCCTCAGGTACCATCACTTACCCCAACCTGATACCCCTACAACAACTATGACAATGCCAGCTTAAGACAATGCCTTGATTGCTCAATAAACATGATATACGACATTTTGTAGTAGTCTTTAAATCTGCAACTACGATAAATGGCAAGTTATCTTAAAGCCACCTATAAACAATGCGATAATTTTTTTTTTTTTGGGAAGTAGTTCAAAGCTAGTTAGCTCTCTCTCATTCTAAGCATTGCAGTTCCTTTATAACAGCCAAAACAATAAATTTACAACCTTTTAAATTACAGTATGCTGCCTCAAATGTAGAAGAAAGAGACTCTTGAGCGTGAAATTAGTCAATTCATTCGAAAGAAAATGATAGAAAACTTAATGATATTAATTGCAGGAAAATCAATCAAAAAGTACTGAAGTGGGTGCGAATGATACCAATTATGGCAGATACTGCAGAATGAGGTTCTCCTAGACGTATATCATATGAAGGCCTCCAAAATAAGCCCTTCTCTGTCTTTACTATGACATCCTCTTTAGTCTCCTTCTGCCTCCATAAGTCCTTACTCTTTTCATAAGAAAAGGCAGCCTTTGCGCATAGGCCAGGCATTAAAGCAGAAGGTGGTTCAATATTTGTGGCATCTATTCCATGGGGTTGACCACCATTCTTGTGGATTCCAAAACGGTATCTGAGTCCAGACTCAGAAACAAGGGACAAAAGGTCCAGTGATATTGATTCAGGAACATCCCAATATCTACCACTATGATCCAGGAATAACCCAGGCCAGGCAGCCTCCATCGTGATATCATGATTAGGGAGCTGTAGGTAAACAATCACACAGATCAAATGGCCTTAATTGGCTGTTAAACCAGAAAGCACTACAAAAAAAAATCGACATTTCCAAGACAGAACTTTTTCAAATCTCACAGGTACATAGCTTCAATATACATTTACTTGCAATTATTTGGTTATAAGACGCTGAATATGATAATCCCACTTATTGTTCAAACGGAAGAACATCTACTGGCCAATTTCTAATTTTCACCAACTCAGATTCATGGTGTATCAATATCCATTGCGTATCTGATTATATGGAATGCCACCATACCAGTAAGTTCGATATTCCTCGATGGAAAGTATGGCTTCTGAATTGAAGTCAACGCCCTACATGTTCTGAGACGTACATTGATATTGGACGAAGTCCATATTAGTGGCCCAGCAAGTGTTCGCAAAAAATACATAGTGCATAAAGAAAAAGCAGCAATGCTTCTCGGGTGGCATAACTTTATGAGAAAGACAAACTATCTTTCTATTGTGTAGATCAACACATGTTTTTGTTTTGCAGAAAACCCATTTGAAGATTCGTGAACCACGGTCCCAAGAAAAGGAAGCACTTCCCTTCCCTATGAAAATAAACATGCTTGTATACATGTGACTAGAAAAATCAAAGCTGCACATTGTGAACCTAATATCTAAAGTAGACACGAAAAACAAAACCAAGTAATATGCCATATCTCATGCAATATTCGGAAGTAAAGTAGCTAAGATAGTCTGAAGCACATACCTTGTGATAAAACATAATTTTGTGGCGGCGTCTTTCCTTCTCACCAAGCTGTTCTGTGCCAATGAGAAGTGATGATGAGGGCGACAGAGAAAGCTGTGAGCACACACCAAGTGAGTAAAGCGACTTATCCAAGAAATGTTTTGCCACATCCTTCAATGCTGAAAGCTCCCATTCATCAACATTAGAAATTTCAGCTTTTATGGAATCGATCAGTTTCTTTGGTCGAAATCTCCCAACTACTCCAAGCCACCTACGCAAGCCAAGTTAATGCGAGCTTATTCGTGATTTAAAATCACTG
This sequence comes from Rhodamnia rubescens, assembly GCA_021437795.1. Classification (NCBI taxonomy): domain Eukaryota; kingdom Viridiplantae; phylum Streptophyta; class Magnoliopsida; order Myrtales; family Myrtaceae; genus Rhodamnia; species Rhodamnia rubescens. The sequence goes on from JAILYA010000035.1 coordinate 2,047,949, forward strand.
TCAGAAAGGTGAAATTAAGACATCCATGCTTGCGAACGTTCATAGACACTCGTGGGATTCTCAATCACTAGCTTACAATTGAATAATTTTCATAGGATTCAACTTCAACAATCATCCCTAAAAAAGGAATGACTATGACTCCCATCCTACGTAGAGCAGACCCATTTGTCTCAATGATTAACATATCAAGAAACCATCTCACAATCTATATCGAGATTGTGACTCAACACTCCTCAGACATAAGCCAGGCTAAACAAGCTAGGCACGGCGGGACGGGATGAAACTTCAGCCATAAGTATATCAAACAGCACAACAGAGAAAACCAGCACAAACCAAGAGCTTAAACAGAACAAACAAGAACCGAAACCAGGACATCAAACTCACACACCAACTTAGCAGAGCCTTCTTTGGAAAATCTCAATCGATGGCTGCAGGCCAAGAACACAAATCAACCTCGTATTGTCACATGCAGAATGCAGTTCTTAATCTGAATTGAAGTAAGCAGCCAGGAAGGGCAATATCATCTTGGAGGACCATGAACACTAAACATGATTCGATTATTTCAGATATCCACAAAACCAAATTCTCAAACAAAATAAAACTCGGGTCGCCCCAAAGTTTGGACAGCCAAAAAACTGGAGATAAAAACCACCGAGCGACCAAATTCAAAGAGAACTTCACCGCGAATCATCAAACAGAGTTCATCGCCAAGCTCGAATCTTTTCCCCTCTTTCCTCACCAGTTATCAGTGGCGGGTCGGAGGAGGAGAGACTGGAGAGAGAAAGAGCCCAGTTCCTTGTGGCGGGTGGGGGAATAAGAAGGGATGATGCCCAGAGGGAACCCATTCCGGAGAAACGAGAGCTGCTGGAAGCGGAGGGCTCGGCTGGCGACGGCGCCGTCGAGAGGGACGGGGTCGCCGGGGACCAGCTTGGCGGAGCCGTCGAGGGCATGAGGGGAGGCGACGTTGAGGTCCCCGAAGGCCGCGTCCATGGCCGTCCTCAGGTTCGCCATTTCTGGGGAAAACTCGAGCGGAAGCTTCAGCTTTTGTGCGCAGTGGGCGTGGAGTGCGCTTCGGCTGTGTTGGGTTGTTCTCTTCCTTATCTGCGAGCGACCGGCATGCTTTTGTTTTTGAATAAGAGAGGGATTGAAGGCTCAGCTGGGTTTTGGAGGATTCCCTCTCTGGGTTTTGTGAGACGATGTACCAAACCTTCTTTTTTTTTTTTAAGGTTCCTGTTTCTCTACTAAAAAGAGCATTTTTACCATTTACCTACTTTTTAGATTTACTCTACGCTTCAAGAACTTAAAAGGGGACAGAATATTTTAAATTCTAAACTAATGATGAATAGATTGGATTTTTGTCCATTTTGAAATGCTTACAAGGCTATAGACTAAAAAATGAAAAATTTCAAATGAGAGCAAAGTATCCTCATTTTTTTGAATAAGGGTTTAAACTTTCAAATATATTTTATTTCAAATAAGAAGCTGACGTGTCATCCTTTGCTTTAAAGAAGGCCTAACCAATGGCATTCTTGTCATTTATCTTTTTGATTTTTTTTTTTTTTCCTTTTTTTCTTTATTGCGACTAGCGAGGGTCCGCGGCCCTTGCCTAGATCTAGCAAGGCCGACTCTCCCGGCTCTCGTCGGTGACCGTGTGGGTGGCCATCGACAAAAAGGAAGAAAAAAACACAAAAAAATAAAAAAACATAAAAGAGTAAATGCCGAAAATACCTTTGTTTAAGCTTTTTTTGAAATAATGAGAAGCATTACGGACTTTTATTTGAAATATAGAGAAAATAAAGGTATTTCAAACCCTCATTTGAAATTTCTGAAAAAAAAAAAGCTAACGAGCTTTGAATTCCAAAAAAAAAAAAACAAAGCAGAGTTCATAATAAAGAGACCTTTCGTTGCCCTTTTCAATAAATAAATTTAACTTTTAAACGCAATGTAATTAACAAATAAAAGATTCAAACATATAAATGGATCACATTTGAGACCAACTAATATATTGTCCAATTACATATTATGTCATTTTCAAAATTCATGATCAGTACACCAAGATCAAGCTGCGGACTGCATTGCTTCTTTTCAAGTCGATTAATTTGTAGTCTCCACTCTATTTCCCCCTTGCCCGTAAATAGGGGACATGGCTTCTCATAAAGAGAGAAAAAAAAAAAACATGGGATCTGGCTCGTGAACATTGGTTGAACAGTTACTCATTCATTTATTCTCTGCTTCCGTTTGCTTCACTTCGCGAAAAATTGATAACTTAAAATATTTTCTTAAAAATAATTACTTACATCACTTATAAAAATGAACGTAAATTTTTATCGTCCACGAAAATATTTCGATATTAATTATTATCGATAATGAAATTTTTTGCATTTATTAATTATTTTTTGTTTGGAATTTGTTCATTATTTACGATGGCTACAAGCAATCATTTTTTAAAAGGTATTTTCTAAGCCGTTCATTTTTCGCGAAACAAACGTAACCTAATGCTCACTCTAACTCGGTCTTGTCTATTCAATCATGTAGCTTGTTGCGGAAACAATTCGGTCTTCAAGCAAAAGATAGGACAAATGCTCTCTTAGGAATTGGAAAAATTAAGAAAACTTTCATAGTATTGTAGGAAAATTCCAAATAAGGGCCTGAATACTCTCATTTCCTCGAATAAGGAGATAAAGTAGATCTTGTTTCAAATAAGAGTCTAAAGGGCACTCATTTTCTCAAAAATGTCTTAACTTTCAAGTTGGTCAATGGCATTTTTTTTTTTACCTTTTCTTTTTTCCTTTTTTTTTTTTCTTTTTTCCTTTTTGCCTGTACAGGCTATGCCCGAAGGGACTAGGCAAGGGTTACAACCCTCAACCCCGGCCGGCCGACTACAACAAAGAAAAAAAAAAGAAATGAGAAAAAATAAAAGAAACAAATAATTTAGACTCAAAATTATCTTTGAATAAAAATGCCGTTGATCGGCCGATATTAGAAATTACCATGGCCACTTTAGGCTTTTATTTGATATTGATATAGCCATTTCAAGTTATTATTTGAGAAAATGAGAGCATTTTAGGTTTTTATTTGAAAATTTTCTAAGTATTATCAAGTTCAAAAGAGTAAAAATTCAGTAAACAAGTGATTCTAAATAGACTATGAGGCCGAGCAAAGCCTAATATCCACCACTCAATTATAAAAGAGGAACCACTGGGGGATTGTCTCGGTGGCCACTTTTCCCATTTAGGAAGAGGGAGGTGGGGGGTTCGAATTCCCACCTTCGAGGGAAGTGGGATGGGAATGCGCGAGAATAAAATAGGGTTTCGCAACCTACATAGGCACATAACACACACAATATGGTTTGTATAGTAGAATAAAATAGAACCAAACCAAAAAAATTTATAAAAGAGGAAAGTGTAAAAGTTAATATAAATCCACAGCCATAAATACTAGAATACCTTGTCATTCCCACAATACAGAGCAGGGATCACCCTGTATAAAGGGCTACATGGTCTTTACTTGATTAACGAGTTGGTTAAGATTTCTATAAGCAAGAAGAGAGGGAAAAGAAACAAAGAGAAAAAAAGATGAATAGTGCACTCTGAACCTTGTCACTCTTCCTAGCTTCCTCTCTCCATCCTCTTGGCGAATCGGCGACCAATGAGAACGGCGCGGACACTTGCTGGAAGTGCACGGCCTCGAGCCTGAGAGTGAATTTCGACTACTCCATGAAGGTCCTCGTGTCAGATCCGAGCCCCACGGTGGACTTCTGAGGCTTGGGCCTCATTGCGCTTAAGCCGTTAGAAAGCAGCCCGACGAGCACGGGCTCATACGTTCAACAGCTGCTGAGGCATAAGTGAGACCCATATGTCGCGAATTCCCTTTTGGATTGCTCGTACTTGTACTCGGATGTGGTCGAGAATACGAAAGAGGCAGTCGAGGCATGCCCGCCAAAGCGTTACCCGGATGTTCACAACTCGATCACCACGGTGTCTACAAATGGGGACACGTGAGAGAGCCAGTTCAAGGTGAAGAAGGGCGTGACCTCACCATTGGCGAAGCAGGACGGAGACATGATGCAGCTGTCTTAGGGCTTTTTTCCAAAATAGGATAAAAAAATTATCAAAATAGGTTAATTTTTTTTTTTTACGTTCTGCTCCGTAGCCCAGCTACGGAGCAGGCTCGCTCACGGCCTTTTTTTTTTTTTTTTACTATTTTTATAAGATTTATTTTATTTATATTTTTTTTCTTTTGAAGCATATTTTTATAACATAATTATCAATAATTAATTAATTAAAATATATAATTATTAAATAATTTGTATTTATATAATTAATTAAAAATATTCATAAAATAAAAGTGGTAAGATATATGAAAAATATGAAATTTTCATAATAGATAACAATGGTTAACCACAATTACATCTACTAATGATGTCGTCTTCCTACATGACCTTCACGTTTCGCAATCAAGTTGTTTCAATCGTTCGGCGGGTCTAGTATTGTACCCACGAAGACGATGATTCGATGAGTAGGATGCGTAGATGATGAAGGTATATTTTGTGATATAGATGCATAATCAAAGTAAGAAAATATGCCACGCTTAGACGGTATATATCATACTTGTAGAAGGGCATGGGAAAGGAGGCGGAAAATCGGATCCGTGTGAAGGCTGGAGAAGTAGCGAGGAGTCCCGTGGCTATTGATTGTCATGAAATTGAAAAATGGATCCCCTGTGAAATGGGTCGAAAAACTGGGTGACCCTTGGAATGAAATCTGCATGGGTGAACTTTAAAGTGAACCCCGGAGTGAAATCGTCGTATGATATTTCAAGGGATAGGGGACGGCATCACCAATTGGATGAGTTCAAGCAGTCCTCCGGATAGGGCTGAACAGTCTCGGATGAGTCATTCTCGTGGGGCCCAACGAGTGCTGCTGCAATTGATGGTTGTGGTGGTGGCGGTGGCGTCACTATTAGCCACCTCCCATATTCTCGTGTGCATAAAATTACCCTAACTATCCTTCCCATACCTACCTAGACCGACGAGATGGAGCGGCGGAATCTGTCATATGTAAGATTTATTCGATACCATCACCCCGATAATGATATCAAAATTAATAAAATTTATCAAATGCCAATAACTTATATTACTAAAAAATAATTAATAAATGAAATTGAAAGTGTTTGCATGGATTTGTTGCCTCATTGCGGCTCCCATAATATAAATCCACCTCCGTGTATATCTACGGTACCACTCCATATATCCCGAATGATAGTGAAGTGGTTCTGTTGTAGGATCATTATGGACAATATAATCGACACGATCGTCCTACATATCGATCCATTATTTGTGCTTATCTACCTAATCCCTTCAAACCGGCCTTAAGTCAATATCAAGCAAGGCTCTATGATTGCGGGGAGGAGTAGGTATTGCTTGCTGCATATCAAACCGTCGAAGTACTCGGTTTAGATAATGCTACTCAACTATCTAATAACGAGATGAGTAGGACACGAGTCCTCCAAATGTCTCGTCCCTATAGGCGTAATGTGGTAGAGTCTCTAAAATGTCTTCGTCATAAAGCTCCTAAGTAATTTGTTATCGTAATAAACATATCAAATTGAATGAAGAATTAATTTAAAAGCTAACATTATATTAAACTCGTTGGTTGCTATCATTACTTATATTCGCGGATGCCATTCTATCAAGTTAGTAGCGTAAATATAGCAAAGCATGTGTGGGGACCTCCGTTGTTTGTCGACCTCGACCCCATTGCACAAACAAAAAACATGGGATTTTCATATATTATACATATTGGAAAGAATTAATAACGCACGAACCGAAAAGGTTATAGATCACATACCGACTACGAGAAAGGTGCATCTAGTAAAGGATCATGGTTCGTGGGCGATGGTGAGACACATCTCGAAGCGCTCCTACGCCCAAATCTTCAATACATGTAGGGTATCGCTAATTTCTTTGGGCTTCTAGATCGTTGCACTCATAGCTCCCGATACAACAACGCAGCGCTGTTGAACCCCAATTGTTCTGCGTAGAGCCATCGAGGTTCGCTGATAATGGAAGAAACAACAAACTAATCCTAGCCCCGATTTGTCCGTAAAAATAAATCCTCCAAGCAACCGGAGAATAAATATCCTAACATGCTGCACTATGATGACCTCATCGGCATCCTCTAGAAAATCATCAAAGCATTGTCTCAACCAAGCTTAACTTTATCTCGCGTGTCACGCAAATAGGGTGGGCGATCACTAAGTGGATCATCACAGAGAGTGCCCCAATTCATATTAGTAGGGCTAGTAATCGCATGTCCATTGATTGAAAGCCCCGTGAGCACCGCAATATCTTGCAGCGTGATCGTGCATTCACCTCTCGGCATATGGAAGGTGTGGGTCTCGGGCCTCCACCGCTCTACCAATGCAATAATCAAATACCAATCAAACTCGACAAATCCCATCATATAAACTCCATAAAATCCCGAAACTTGAAGATACAAGACTATGCGCGATCAAGTTCACCTACGTGTAGCGTCGCTTCCGATATCTAAGGACTTCATTCGATCTATCCGTAAAATGTGACATGAACCGTTAGTGACAATTTTGATCTTGCTTGTTACAAATAACGGTTTAACTACTAAATTCCTCGGTACCTAAGTGTCCCATATGGCTGTGATCTATGTCGGGCTGCGGTGTAAGTAGTGAACCATCCTCGGACTTGCTGAATAAAAATTTTCTATGCCATATCTATACAATTGTGATATTATAACATTATAACAAATTCACATATCTAATGTAGACATGGAACAGAGGAACTGAATAAATATCGTGTAATTGTGATATTATAACATTACAAAAAATTCACATATCTAATGTAAAAATCGGGAAAAATATGAACTTAGTAAATATCGATCCAATAATGATATTATAACATTACGAAAAATTCATCAAACTAATTTACATAATTCACACATTGTGATCCACTCTCGGGTAGATTTGTGTGCACAAGTTTACTGTTGTGTCGTGATTTTTCACGGTTAGTGCAATGGTTACACGAAGTGTTGTTGCTAGGCGTTCTCCGGACCATCTCATTTCGTATCCATGATGCACGAGACATTCCTTTCTTCCGAATACGGCTCGGATCTAGCACTAATGGCAACTCGTTAGGTTCATGTCAGTAATCATGATGCTCAAACGGATAAAACATGTACCGATAGCACTGAATGGTTTTATCCAACGTATACCATTCATCTACGTACGTATGGTATCAATTGCATGTGCTTGACATGCTACAATTATATGGGAACATGAAATTTTCAGCTCTTTAAATTTTTCACATATTCACGTTCGCACATCTAAGAGTACTATATGTTTGTGGCCCCCTAATCAAATGCATCTGTCACGTCTAGTTTTCACTTCGAAAATTCAGCTATCGAGTCGAAACATGTCACTTCGTGCCTATTTGCTCTTTCATTGTTTTGCTCGAGTGTCGCACTCACAAATTGCTTATATACCCACTCGTGGTCTTTTTGCATCATGTACATCGTTATTCTCATGTCAAAATAGTGGATCAATTGGTAGAATATCTTCTCCACCATGGCTATTATTGGCGAGACCATGAAACTTTTCAGCATCCCGTTGATCGATTCAACTAAATTTGTTGTCATCGATCGATATCTTCTCCTTCATCATATGCCTTTGTCTATTTCTCTCTTGAAATTTGGTTACACCATGCTTTGTGGGCGGATCGAACTCCCTAATTCGGTTCATGATTTGATCAAACTTCCGTTGTTGATTTGCGTAAGGTCGTACATTACAATAATAATTAGTACTTCGCACTCAAATTTATGAACATGTATTTTCTTTAAATTTGTAAATTTCAAAATTACCTGCTATCTCAACAAGTCTTTTGCTTTCGGCATTTTTGAAGTATTTATTATAGTTCTTTGACAAAGTGGCTAATGCAAAATCTATGGTAGCCATGTGGAGGACGCCATCCTCTTGTCTTCATTACTCGTTAAATCTGGATATGTCCGTCCGATATTACATAAATATCATCCCTGCTAATAACATATTTCCGCAACAAATTCATAAACCAAGTCCAATTCTCGGCATTTTCCCGATCGACCACGTAAATGCCAATAGGAAATATGATTATTGCTATCAAGTGAGGCCGCACAAATGAACGTTTCTTGGTATTTCCCAGTACAAAAAAGTACCAACAATATATATCACGGGATGACAACTTGCGAAGCCTTTAATCGTCTGCTTTAGAGTCCAAAATATCCTGTTGAAAATCGTGCGGCTCTCGATCTAGGTTCATGCGATCATCGATCACAAAATGTGAATCTAGATTTTGATTCGCCATTATGTTCATGTACTTTCTCAACCTACAGTATGATTCATCCCATCCTCCAAATTTTCGACAATCGCCATTTATTTGGCATTCTAAATTTTACGAGTAAGTAGGTTCAAAGTGCAGCTTGTCTTGAATCTCTACCATTAGTGGCTTGATTTTGATATCTAGTTGGGCGGTACCATTGTTTCTATCTTCTGCAAAGGTACTTTTCATCAAGGTACCGATGATTCCGTGATATTTGCGGATTACTTGGATGTATGTGGCCCACTATATTTACTTATTTTCTAAAACATGGCACTAGCTTTAGTAGTTGAGCGGAGCCTCCAACCACACGGTCCATTCGAATTACCATACTTTATCATATATTCGTCTTCTTTGTCACATCACTGCGAAACTTATGATTTTTTCTCGGAGAGTACTCTTTCGCAGCCAACCGCACCGCGTCTCGTGATAAAAATAACATACCAACATCAAATTCTTTTGATGGATCAAGTAACATATTACCCGGCTTGGCTCTTGTATCGTCTTGCATCATATCAAAGTAATCTCTAAATTGGACGGTGGATGTACCAACGGCAAAATGAGATTATTGTAATAGGTGTTGTAGGAAACTTACATATTGTCATCTCCGATATCTTTTTCATCACTGTCATCATCGGTGTCCATCCAAGGATCATCTTCTTGATCAACATCATCATCATCATTATCGTCATTATCATCGGACTCCACGCATCGATTATGCGGACCATCGTCATTTTCACCAACATTGGAATCTTCCCCAATCGAATCATTTATCACTTAGTGTTCGGCTACTGATTGCATAAACGCGTAAAAAACCCGTAACACCAGCCTAAAGTGCAAACCGCTAGATCATCCTAACTGTACCATCATCATGCACCTCCATAATGTCATATATAACACAATCGCGTGTTATAACTAGGTATCTATACATCGGACTATGAATATACTGATTTCCTGTTATATTCAACGCACTCTCAATCGTAACACATAACTAATCAAATGTCTATATGTTTGTAAAGTCGAACATGGTAGATTGTCCGCCTTCGTAATCATGTCCATATTCATTTCGTATTATTTTACCTCCTCGGTGTACAATTGCAAAAGATGTAGACGACATTCGCTAAATAAAGAAATTACAAATTATTTCGCACTTACAATTTATTAAGTATTTTCCCGTACACATTAACAAATTAACATTATAACTATCAATATATCAAATGAAATAAATGTCCTAGTATAACCTAAGGGTTTAGAGAATGTATGATCAAGGTCCAGATTCAAATCGAGAAAATTTGGGAGACAATTTGTTAGAAGGGAAAAATCATCATTTTCGAAGGTACGGGAAGTCAAATTATCCAAATTAGAATTTGGCCAGTTGATTGTGGCCATTTCTTATTTTTCGCGATTTCTTGGAATTTTTTCTATTTTTTTGAAAGACAATTTGTCGAAGGGAAAAATTTTCTTTTTTTTGAAAATCGCCCTCCAAAATATCCAAAATGGTCCATAGCCAGTTGATTGTGGCTATTTCTTATTTTTTAGGATTTTTAAATATTTTTTCAAAAAAATTTCAATTTTTTTGGGAGACAATTTGCCGGAAGGGCAAAATCATCATTTTTTTTTTGGAAAATTGGGGGCCAAAATATCCAAATTAGGACTCGGCCAGTTTGGGGATTTTTTTTTTTGGGAATTTCTAAGAATGTTTTCTATTTTTTTGGGAGACAATTTGTCGGAAGGGCAAAATCGCCATTTTCGAAGAACGGGAAGTCAAATTACCCAAATTAGGATTTGACCAATTGATTTTAGCTGTTTTTTTTTTTGGGATTTTTTTACTCTTTCTTAGAAATTTTTCAATTTTTTTGGGAGACAATTTGCCAAAAGGGAAAAATTATCATTTTTTTGAAAAATCGGGGCCAAATACCCACAATAGTCCATGACCAATTGATTGCGGCCATTTCCCTTTTTTTTTTTTTTTTGGATTTTTAAAGAATTTTTCTGAATTTTTTTTGAAAGTTTCTATGATTTTTCTACATTTTTTAATCAATTTTCTATTTTCTGATTTTTTATTATTATTGGAATTAAAAGAAATGTTTTTTGAACTGGGTCAAACCCAACCCGCGCTTCTTGGGCCATCTGATCACTTTTTTTTTCCCAAAAATTCATTTTAAACTCCTAAAATTATTTTTAATATTTTGAAAATTACCGGATCGCGACACGTAAACATAAATTTTTTTAAAGAATACATAAATTCATAATTATTTTAAATAATACGTAAACATAAATACTTTTAATATTTTGAAAATCGCCGGATCGCGACATGTTATTATTTTCTCGTTCCTAAAACAAGTAAATATTGCTAAAGAATACCTAAATTCGTAAACATTATAACTATTATCAAAACATTAACAAATAATTAAAACATATTATTAACAACCTATAAGTAACATAGATGATTCGGGTATAAATAATAACCAAATAAATAAATTTATACTTACGAAACCGCAAAAAATAACCGCAACGAAATTTACCTCAAACTACCGAGAGAGAGCACTCACCGAATGAGGAGCTCAAACTACAAAGAGGAAACACCGAGTGAGGAGGCCGACTTTGCTTTTATCTTAAATTCCGCCAAATAAAAAATTCATAAATTAATTTAAACATTACGAAAATGTTAACAACAAAATAAAAATATAGTACTAACAAATGAGGCGAGGCGAGGGAGAATTCTACGAGGGAGCCGAGAAAAGGCGTCCGAGCTAGAGGGTGTCCGAGGCTTCCGAGGAAGAAAGAGGGAGAGCAAGAGCATTCTTATGGAGGAAGAGGGAGAGCGAGAGCGTTAGCGTTTTAAGAAAGAGAGAGTTTTAAGGGAGGGGAGCGCCTTCGACTTCGCTTAATAGCAAAGTCGAAGGTGCTGTAGGCGCCCGTGAAGGTGCAACGACTTTAACCAGGCTGCAGTGCCTGTATGGAGCGCCTTTATTAGGCGCCCGATAAAGACACCCGATGTGGTGTCGCCACGCGAGTGCTCGTTCGGCACTCTAAATGCCGCGTGAGGCTCACGCGGCATTTAAACTACAGAGTGGGTGTCACGCGGCATTTTGAATGACGTGTGACACCCAAATCGGTAAATATTTTTTTTAAACTTAAATTGGTAAATTCTTTTTTTAAGCCTATTTTGGGAAAAAAAAATCCGCTGTCTTACATAGAACTCGCCATTGTTGCGATTGTTAGGTGGCGGCCGTGAAGGGTTTGGGACGATGATTGGGTGCCTTGCTTTTTCTTTTCTTTTGCTTTATTCGGTCATGGTTTTGCATCCTTCATCGTTCTAACTCTTGAATTTTGCTTTGGCCTGTTGCGCATTATAAATGGTTCTCGTAAATTTTACTCTTAAATTTTTAATTCTCATAAATGATTTTTTTTGTCAAATATAAATACACTATTAGAAAAAGGGTATGAATATTTGTCATTGTGCAATGTCGCATGACATGTGTAAATTATGATGCGGTAGTTATGAATAATGATAGACCGTTTGGATTGTGCAACCTACACTTAATTGCCACGTATGACACATTTAATTGCTTTTATTCATGATTCACTTCAATTAAAGGTATGTCTTAATTTCTTAATTTTGTAATCGAGTTCAAATTTATAAATTTATTTTAATGCATTTTATTTTTAATTACGAGATAAAAAATATCGAAAAATTTAACTATCAAGGTATGTTTTAAGGTTCCTGTTTCTCTACTAAAAGGAGTATTTTGCCATTTACCTACTTTTTAGTTTTACTTTTCACTTCAAGTATTTAAAATGGGGAAGAATATTTTAAATATTATACTAATGAAGAAGGAATTGATTTTTGTATATTTTGAAATGCTTACCCGCTTTAAATTTCAAAAAAAAAAAAAAAAAAGGGAAAAACAAAGGGTACGTCACGATGAAGATACCTTTAATTGCACTTTTAATAAATAAATTGAACTTCTAGAAAGTAAGGTATTTAAAAACAAAATATTCAAATGTATAAAGTAATGTTAAGTATATGAAAATTGATTAGCAAAATTAATTTATTCAGTGATGCGATAGATTAAAAATCTATACTGAAATAAAAGGATCATATTTGAGACAAAAAAAAGGGGAAAGAATTACCAAAAAGTCCTAAACCTATTGCAATTTGTCAATTTTATAAACCTTTTTTAACCAATTCAGTCCTAAACCTTTTGCATTTGCGTCAATTCAATCCATGCGGCCAATTTTGGCTAGACGGCATTGACATGGCACTGCCGGCGCTAATGTCGGCTTTTTAAATAATTTTTTAAAATCTTAAAAAAAATTATTTTATTTTTTCTTTTCTTTAGTTTTTTTGGGACTTAGCCCGGCATGGCGGTTTGGGCGCTCACTATATCTAGGCGACAGTGAGCGACCTTCCCCTAGTCAACAAGAGCATCCCGACCCTCGTCGGCCCTAAGTCCAAGACTAACAAAAACTCAAAAAAGAAAAAGAGAAAAATAAAATAAATTCAGAAAGTTATAAAAATATTACATAAAAAAAGTCCAGCGTCGGCAATGCCGCGTTAATATGCCGGCTGGCAAAATTTGGCATGATGGACTGAACTAGTATAAAAATTTAAAAAGTTTAGAACTGAATTGATAAAAAATGGTTTATGATTGAATTTGCACACTTACAATAGGTTTATGACTTTTTTTTTTTCAATAATTCTCTCCACAATAAAATAGTATCAAATTATTCATTATGTCAATCTTAAAATTCATTACAAGTACACCAAGATCAAGCTAAGAACTATATCGCTTCTTACGATGCGGAAAACATCGTGTCTTCACGCAAAGATAGGGAAAGCTCTCGTCGGATAAGAGAGTTCCTTTTAAAGAATCGGTTCGGGTAATTCACGATTGAATAATCCAATCCGCAGAAGGACGGGTCCTCCCCGACTCTTTCGGGCCGCACGAGAAGAGCTGAATCGGACAAAAAATTTTAAAAAATTTCAAAGTATTATCAAGTGCAAAAAGAGTGAATAATATTCAGTTAACACGTCATTCTAAATAGACCGAGAGGCTGAGTTAAATGCAAAGCCCAAAATACAACGCTATCGTTGGGATCGGGCTTAGTAAAGTTAAGGGACAAGGACACGTCCTAAATTTTAGTTAAATATATAATGTGATTCTCGAACTTTAAATTTTTAGTCAAGGTGGTACATGAACTTTGGCCCAATATCAAATATCGCCTATGGATTTTAATTTGTTCGACATAATTCCTCGATTTTTGGTACATCTTCGATTTAATCCATACACTATATGAATATGTTTAGATGGAAGGACAATATCAAAGGTTTTCATACAATTTAAGGAATGAATTGAGCATGTGCCAAAAGCTTAGGGACCATATTGACCAAATTATAAGTCCAAGAATAGCATTGCACACATTATACTAAAGTTCGGGGATCACAATTAACATGATTAAAAGTTCATAGCTCACATAGTGCATCGGGCCAAAAGGTTAGGGACCATTTTTGTCGATTACCGTAATTATAAGTATAAAAGAGGAAAGTGCATAAGGTAAAATAATAAATCATAGCTGTTAATACTAGAATATCATAGACTTTACTTCCAATGAATGAGAATATGATTTACATTCCTGAACAGAACTTACTCCTGATTTTTTCCTTCCTAAATTAGTTCAATTTCCTAAAACAAAAATTTGTAACCTAAATTGCTTTTCCTTCCCATACTACAGAGCATGGATCGCCCTTTATAAAGTGCTCCACGGTCTTCAATTGATCAACAAAAAAAGGAAAAAAGATGAATAGTGCACTCTGCACCTTGTCCCTCTTCCTAGCCTCCTGTCTCATCCTCTTTCATGCCGAATCGGCGGTGGCCAACGTCGTCGCGGACACTTGCCGGAAGTGTGCAGCCTCGAGCCCGAACGTGAACTATGACTACTGCGTGAAGGCTCTCGGGTCGGACCCGAGGAGCCAGACGGCGGACGTCCAAGGCTTGGGCCTCATCGCCCTTAACCTGTTAGAAAGCAGCGTGACGAGCACGGGCTCGTACATTCAGCAGCTGCTGAAGCGGAAGTGGGATCCGTACGTCCAGAAGTGCCTGTCTGATTGCTCGGACCTGTACTCGGATGCGGTCGACACCACGAAAGAAGCAGTCGGGGCGTACCAGGCGAAGCGTTACCCCGACGTTCAGAACTCAATGAGCACGGTGTCTACGGATGCGGACACGTGCGAGGGCCAGTTCAAGGAGAAGCGGGGCGCGACCTCGCCGTTGACGAAGCAGAACGGAGACGCGACGCAGCTATCTTACGTAGAACTCGCCATTCTTGCGATTGTTACGGGGTCGTGAGGGGTTTGGGGGTGATGACCGAGTGCCTCAGAATAATGCTTTGTTTTTCTCTTTATTTGGTCATGATTTTGCATTGTTCGGCGTTCTAACTCTTCAATGTTACTTTTGACTATTAAATCTCCATAAATAAATTTTAATGGTTCTCAATTTGACTTTTATTTATCGTGTGTGACCATTAATGACCTTCCATACAATATAGATCGGTATACGTAGATTGAAATATAATATGACCTGCTTTTATTGTGTTTAAAATAACCGTTACATTGAAATTTTGGAATTAAAGTAATGATGCAACTTTTTTTGTAACGAGGCATGAATTACAAAGTACACTAAACAAACTGTTTTGACCCAATTTGATCTCTTTTTATTGACAACTTAAATGCCACATTTTATTGACGGCTCGCTTCAATTAGAGGTATGCTTTAATTTTGTAACCGAGTTCAAATTTATAAATTTTACGTGATCAATTCTCTTTTCAATTACAAGATAAATAACAGCGGAATGAAATTCTTTTATTTAACTGTCAAGGTTAATAAAAATTACGTTTAATATATACACGAAGGAAGTGGATTTCTTTGGGCCATTCTATGGTCATCGTCGACAACCGAAAATAACCCGCACGTTTTGGGGGATTCCCTCTTTGGGTTTTGTGAGACGTAGCACCAACCCTTTTTGTTTTTTCGTTTTCTAAGTTCTCCACTAAAAAGAGCATTTTTACCATTTACCTACTTTATAGTTTTACTTTTCACTTCAAGAATTTTAAATGGGAAATAATATTTTAACTTTTACACTAATGACGAAAGAATTGATTTTTGTACATTTTGAAATGCTTTTTAAATTCAAAAAAAAGGAAAAAGAAAAACAAAGCAAAGGTCACAACAAAAATACGTTCAATTGCACGTTTCAATTAATAAATTGTTGGACCAAAAAATAAATTAATAAATTGGCTTTCTCGAATGTAAGCTATTTAAAAACAAAAAGATTCAAACGTATTAAGTAATGCTATGTGTATCGAATTGATTAGCAAATTAATTTATTTAGTGACGTTATAGGTTAAAATCTCTACTTAAATAGAAGGATCATACTTGAGACACTTAAATAGGAGAATTATCAAAAAAGTCATAAACCTTTATTGTGCCAATTCAGTCATAAATATTTTTTTTGTGTCAATTCAATCTTAAACCTTTTGCATTTGTGCCAATTCAATCTATCCGGCTAATTTTGGCCGTCCATAGCCGATGTGGTCATTACGTAAGTTTTTTTTTTTCTGATAAAATTTTGAAATTTCTTATAATTCTTTTCTTCTTTCTTTTATTTTATTTAGTTTTTATTTCTAGACTAGCTTTGGCGAGGGGCTACATCGGCGTCGGCGTCATGTTCCTCGCTAGATCTAGGTGATGGGTTGAATGCTCTCGACCTAGCCGACGAGAGCGCCCCGACCCTCGCCGGCCCTAAGTCCAAGGGGAAGAAAAACTTAAAAAAATTAAAAAGGAAGAAAAATTATAAAATATTCAAAATCTTATCAAAAATATTATTTGAGAAATTACACGTCGGCAGTGATTGGTCAAAATTAATAGGATGAACTGAATTGACACAAATTAAAAAGATTTAGGATTGAATTGGCACAAATTCAAAAAGTTTAGGATTGAATTGACACAATTATATTAGATTTAGGACTTTTTTAATAATTCTTTCCACAATAAAATACTGTCCATTCATTTATTATGCCAATTTTAAAATTCATCACTAGTACACCAAGATCAAACTAAGAACTATATTGCTTCTTACGTGCGGAAACAATTGTGTCTTCATGCAAGGGATAGGAAAAGCTCGCTTCGAAAAGTTTCTTTTAAAAGGAAAATCCGTAAAAATAGTCGGGGCGGACCATTCTTTAAAAGGAACTCTCGTTTTCGAAGAGAGCTTTCCTTTTAAACGGGTCACAGGAGAAGAGCTGAAGGAAATTAAATTGTTTCAAAGTATTATCAAGTGCAAAAAGAGTGAATGTTCAGTAAATAAATCATTCTAAATAGACCGAGAGAATCAATTGAGGTTTGCCTTAGTGGCCACTCTTCTCACTTGGGAAGAGGGAGGTGGGGGTTCGAATCCCCACCTTCGGGAGAAGTTGGGATGGGGACGCATAAGGAGGAGAGGAGGGTTTCACGACTTAAGCACATACATAGCACACACGGTGGCTTGTAAAATAGTATAGAATATGAACCATACCAAAAAAAAAAAAAATTGATCGAGAGGATGAGTTAAATGCAAAGCCCAATGTACGACACCCGATCGTTGGGATTGAGCTAGTAAAGTTAAGGGATAATGTAGACAAATGATTTCGAATCTTGGTCCAAAGAACATATTGATCAAATTATAAGTCTAGGGACGACATTGGACATTAGGCTAAAGTTTTGGGATCACATTGAACAAATTTAAAGTTCATGAGATCACATAGCATATCGGGCCAAAGTTCAAGGACTATTTTTTCAATTCCCCTAAATATAAGTATAAAAGAGGAAAGTGTAAAAGGTAAATAAATGCAGAGCCATAAATACCAAAATATCAGGGACTTCACTTCCAATGAATGAGAATCTGATTTGCATTCCCGAATTCACTCCTGATTTTTAAATTAGTTCAATTTCCTATTACAAAATTTTGCAACGTTAATTGCTTTTGCATTCCCATAGTACGAGCATGGATCGCCCTTTATAAAGTGCTACATGGTCTTCAATTGATGGGAAAATTACCAAAAAAAAGTCCTAAATCTATTGCAATTATGTCAATTCAGCTTTTAAGTTTTTTTTGTTTTTAGCCTGTTCAATCCTAAACCTTTTAAAATTATGCCAATTCGGTTCATCCGGCGAATTTTGGTTGCGCCGACGCTAACGTGAACATTCAGCCGGCGACCTAATATTTTAATATATATTTTCAATTTTCTTATTTTTTTAATATTTTTTGTTTCTTATTTTTAATTTCTTATTTTTTTTTTTTTCTCCTCCCCTGTTTGTCCTCCCTCCCATCTTCTTCCTCCGCTCCGATGACCAGCCAGAGGACTGCTAGCAAGAGCCTTGCAGGTTTTGCCATGGCCGGGTGAGGCCCGACCTCACTGTGGCTAGGCGAGGCCGAGTCTCGCAATGGCTAAGCGAGGCTCGCCTCGCCAGCCCAGATCTGGGCGAGAGTGAGGCCAACCATGAGAGGGTCAGGATTTACCAGCTCCTTTTGTGGCGGCACTTTGGATGAGAGTGAGGCCAACCATGAGAGGGTCATTAACAACAGCAAGGGAGGAAGAAGCTCCATGAGCTTCAAAATGGGACAGCTCTGTTGCACTTCCCTAATCCCTTCCCACCAATTGAAGTTAACTGCCCTAATCAGAGTTAATATGGCAATTGGCATTCGTCTGAGAAAAATCAGGCGTTGATTTTGCTGACCCCCGAGGAGTCTTTTACGCACTAATCCAACTAATTGCTCTTCCCTAATCCTTGCGATCTTGACCATTTTACCCTGACTTCAGGACCTCCCATCCTTCAAGTTCCAGTTCACTCCCTGTTTCATGCTCAGCTCCGACCGAATATATTTTCGGACGAATGACAAGCGACGGACGCTCTGTCTCTCTGTTTCTCTCTCTATTTCTGCATCTCTGTCTGTGTCTGTGTGTTTCATCACTTTCGCGGATTAGATCTCCTGTGTCCACGCCCAGATCTGTGCTGGTGAGGCGAGCCTCGCCTTGCCTTGCCTAGCCACGGCGAGGCTTTTGCCGGCCGTCCTCTGGCCGGTCGCTAGAGCAGAGGAAGAAGATGGGAGGGAGGACGAACAGGGGAGGAGAAAAAAGAGAAAAAAATAAAAAATATTTAAAATTAAGAAAATTTTAAAAAATATTAAAATATTAGGTCGTCAGTTCGGCGTTCACGTCTCACCAGCCTAAATTACTCGATGGACTGAAATTGTTTTATCGAAAAAGTTTAGGGGGAATCAATGGTTAAAAAAAATGTAGGTTAATATATACACGTATAGATTTAGGACTTTTGGATAATTTTTCCTCAATTGATCAACAAAGAAAAGAAAAAGAAAATGAATAGTGCACTCTCCACCTTGTCGCTCTTCCTAGCCTCCTCTCTCATCCTCTTCCATGCTGAATCCACGACTACCGACGTCGTCGTGGACACTTGCCGGAAGTGTGCCGCCTCAAGCCCGAACGTGAACTTCGACTACTGTGTGAAGGCTCTCAGGTCATACCCGAGGAGCCAAACGGTCGACGTTCGAGGCTTGGGCCTCATCGTGCTTAACCTGCTAGAAAGCAGCGTCACGAGCACGGGCTCGTTCGTTCAGCCGCTGCTGAAGCAGAAGTGGGAGCCGTACGTTCAGAAGTGCCTGTCGGATTGCTCGGACCTGTACTCAGACACGGTCGAGTCCACGAAAGGGGCGGTTGGGGTGTACCAGGCACTGCGACACTCCGACGTTCAGTTCTCGGTGATCACGGTCTACGGATGCGGACAAGTGCGGAGCCAGTTCAAGGAGAAGCAGGGCGCGACCTCGCCGTCGATGAAACAGGAGACGTGACGCAGCTGCCTTACATAGAACTCGCCATTCTTGCGATTGTTAGGGGGTCGTGAAGGGTTTGGGATGATGACCGAGAGCCTCAGAATACTGCTTGTTTTTTTTCTTTCCTTTATTTGGTCATGGTTTTGCGTTGTTCAGGTTTCTAACTCTTCAATTTTACTTTTGACTTTTGTTTAAATTGTGACACCATTAAAAACCTTCCATACAATATAGATCAGTACATGTAGATTGATATATAGTATGTCCTGATTTTATTATGTTTAAAATTACTGTCATATAGAAATTTTCGAAGGAAAGCAATGAAGCGGCCCTTTTGTGTAACAAGGCATGAATTATAAAGTACGGAAAAAAAACTATTTTGACCCAATTTGATCTCTTTATAATAGTCTCATCTATTTCTATATAGATATACTATTAGAAAGAGGGTATCAATATTTATTGTCGTGCCATGTTGCATGACTCAACTTTTAACACACCTTTTGGATTTTGCAAGTTACACTTATTAGTCCCCATTTGTTACAAGTTACACATATAAATCATATTCAAATTATTCACTTTTCGTAAAACAAAACGGAGCCAATTGCCACATATGACACATTTAATCGCTTTTTTTTTCACGACCGACCTCAATTAATGGTATTGTAGCGTCCCGGTCCGCTACTTTAGGAATGCTTGCTAATCTCTCTTATCACATTAACCTGGTTAAGACTTGCATTGGGAACAAGGCGTTTGGAGGACTTTGAAAACAAGTATGTCTCCCAAAAGTGTTTAACCTAACACTCCAACATTTACCCAAAGGGCCTTTAGGAAAGTGGTTAAACGCAGCCTAGGACGGTCCTAGGCTGCTGATGGTACTATTTAAAGCACTATTAAGGAATTATAATTATGATAATACTGTAAATAAATGGAAAATTTTCAAATTGTCCAAGTTGACACCTTCGGAAGCTGAGAGCTCAAGAAACCTATTCTTGTTTAGGAGTCCTATGGCGGACAATGAGGGCAATAATTTGTACTAGTCCGTAAATATATACTTATGTAGATTATTGATCACATCGTATGCGGACGTCAAAGGTAGGGTTAAGTTGGGTTATAAATGATCCAATCCATATTGACCGATTCAACTAATTTGCAATGTAAATTTTTTGAACCATATCGACTCAACCCCGACTCATACTTAACTTGTTTCGAGATTCAATTTTAGTATTGTTTTTTGTTTATATTATTGCCTTTAAAGAATAGAGGCTCCATGGATAGACTCGTCGAATCGGTGAGGTGAACTCGGGAGTCGGGTTATGGACGGGAGCATGAATGTGGTTATAGGAGTTCGGCCCACATTATTTAAAAATCATGAAACAATTTTGAGTTAAATATAAGCGAGATCTTAATATGTTTTTTTTGTAACCGAGGTTTTTCACGTGAATGGACTATTTATCGAGGTGGTGGGGGTATAGCGGCAATGCCACCGATTAAGTCCCCAAGACAGGCGGAGAGATTCGAACCCGGAACCTCATCGTTTAACCGTCTAAAACGGGATTTCCAACTCATTAACGTCTCATTGGCTTCTTAATATGTTGGTGAACGCTCATTCAATAATACTTATTTGATGTGATATTTTTTGATTTTGATTATCCATTATGCGGTTCCAACACTAAATATAGAATTGCACAAATGTGTTGGTTTTTTCGTTTTAGTTATTATTCGGTATTCATCATTGCTATCCAACATCTTATATGTACAAACAATTTATGATCAAACTAAGTCCCTCGACTCTCTTGATAGTCTCGCTAAAACAAGGCTGTTTCGCATGCCTTTTTCTCCCTCCCCTCAACAAAATCATTATTCCCACTTTACCACTCGTTATACACTCTTTCTAGAAACCCACCTTCATTAACTCTTCTACCTTCTCTCTAGGTTTCCATTTTCATAAGTTCATCCCATCCTCCGGTGCCATGACACTATCTTCTACCTTTAATCTGCAAAAGCCTTATGGGATTCTCTTCGTGATATGTATGGACATTAAGATAATGCTTCTCGGATTTTTGAGTTGCAATAAGAGATTGCTCATTTGAGCAAACCTCGGCCAATCTTTTTCGAACATCTTGGCAATTTGAAATGAAAATGGGATGAACTCTGAATATCGTCCTCTAGTTCCATTCGATGTGTGCACTCGGCGAGAAGAACAAGATTACATATTTCGGTTGCTTGCTAATATTCGACCGAATATGAAGATGTTAAGAGGCGGATTCTTATGAGTGCTACTCTACCATCATTTTCTAATGTATGTGCCACTATTCAACGAGACGAAACCCGTCGAAGGGTGATGAATATTGAACCCAAACCAGGGGTAGAAACGGTAGAGAGTTCGGTTGATGCAGCTAATGTTGTCAACCAAGCTAGTACTCGACATTCATTTTAATGGCGCCAAAGGGGACGGTCGCGGCCGTAATGCAAAGTTTCATTGTTCCCATTGTAGCAAAGATGGGCATACTCATGATTGTTCTTTGGGAGCTATACCCTCACTTACGAACTAGTAAGGACAAGGCTACGAGATAAGACTATGGATCCTAAAGTTGCGAGTCTTGTGACCACTCCGGATCTTCAAACCTCTTTAGAACAAATATCCTCGTAACTAAAGCACCGATGTCCTCCGGTGGTGTTTCTCAACCGAGTACCGACTCGGGAAATATGGCTCAAACTTACGGTAATGTCTTTGCCCCATCTGCATCCTCTATGAATAGCTTTATAATTGATTATGGTCCAACTGACCACATGTGCGGTAGTTCTCGTTGGATAACTCATCTACGTGAGGTTCCTACTAGTTCTCACTCTCCTATTACGGTTGCTAATGGTGAAAAGGTCCCTATTCAAGGGGTTGGGAAACTAGATTTATTCTCGAACTCTTCGATGTGTTATTTGTGCCATCATTAACCTCTAATTTGTTATCGGTTAGTAAAATTTCCAGGGATCTAAATTGCAGTGTTACCTTTTCCCGTGATAAGGTTATATTTCAAGACGAACCACATGGAGGAAAATTGGTGAGGGTCGGTTTGAAAAGGGCCTATAGACTCTTGATTTTACGAGTACATCTTTAGTTGCTAGCCAAGATAAAGGGTTAACATCAACTATGGCATTGGCGTATTGGGCACCCATTAGATCGGGTGTTACGGTAAATTGATCCTACTTTTTCTCTAGATCCAAGCTCTTGTGAAACTTGTGATTTTGCTAAACAAGCATAGGTTGCCTTTTCCTCAAAGGATGAATAATGCATCCGAACTATTTGAGTTGATTCATTCGATGTTTGGGGTAATGCACCGGTTGAATCTCGAGAAGGTTTTAAATACTTTGTTACGTTTATAGATGATAAATCTCGAACTACTTGGCTGTATTTGCTTACCTCTAAAAGTGAAGTATTGATAGTCTTCAAGGAATTCACTCGAATGATCTACACGCAATATGGTGCTTGGATTAAAGTATTGCATATGACAATGGGATTGAATATACCAGTCATCCCTTTGAGTCATTTCTCAAAAGTCTAGGTATTATACACCAATTCTCATGAGTTAAAACTCTCCAACAAAATGGAGTCGCGAGAGAGGAAAAATCGTCATCTCCTTGAGGTAACACGATCACTTTTGTTTCATGAAAACCTATCTCAATATTTTTGGGCTGACACGGTTTTAACAAGTTGTTATTTTATCATTCGTCTTCCCGAGAAGGTGCCGCAATACAAATCTCCTATGGAAGTGCTCCTTGGCCATTCAATTAATCTCTCTCATCTTCGTGTATTCGGTAGTGTGTGCTATGTTCACACTTCATCGGGAGTAAATTAGATCCTCGTGCAAACAAATGCATTTTTTTTTTTGGGATATTGAAGTGTTAAAAAGGGTCATAAATGTTTTGATCCCTCCACCAAAAAAATGTTTATTTCTTGGGATGTTACGTTTGATGAGACTCACATGTATTTTACTTCTATGGATCAAATTCGGGGGAGAATAGTGGTGATTACACTAATAATTATGATTACAAGTGTATTTGATATGAAATTTTCTCCCTTACCGTTTGTTTCGATGATTTGGTAATTGATTAAACTCGGAGAGATGGGACAAACACTTCTAATCAAGACAAAGCTGCTTTAGTTCCGGACCCTATCCAGGAAATAGCTCTTGTTCATCGATCAACCCGAACATCTCAGCCCTCAACTCATCTTCACGACTTTGTCATGTGTTAGTTGTCTACGGCCTATCTCGATTCGGGCATACATTTGCTATGATTTCATCTCTCCCGAGTTTTGTGCTTTCCTATCTCTTGTAGATACAAACATTGAGTCTACAAACTTTCTTGAAGCACAACGATCGGTTGTGTGGAGGAAGGCCATGGATGAAGAACTACAAGCCCTTGACAAGAATCGGACTTGGGATATTATTCCATCACCTACTAGAAAACGTCCCGTTGGATATCAATGGATTTACAAAATTAAGTACAAAAGTGATGGTTCAATCGAGAGGCATAAGGCTAGGTTAGTTGCCAAGGGATACACCCAAACATATGGAGTGGACTATAAAGAAACGTTTGCTCATGTGGTAAAGATGAATACCGTCGAGTTCTCATGTCGATTCTTGTCAATTATGGTTGGTCATTGTTTCAAATGGACGTTAAGAATGCGTTCCTTCATGGAGAACTTGAAGAAGAAGTGTACATGGACCTCCCTCCGGGTCAACCCTTAGAAGATCAAGAAGTTGTTTGCAAACTCCAGAAAGCAATCTATAGCCTCAAGCGATCACCTCAAGCATGGTACGGAAAGTTGAGTGCAGCCCTAGTGATGTTCGGCTTTAAAATGGGTAAGTCCAACCATTCTCTATTTGTTAAGAAAAATTCTAAAGGAATTGTGGTAGTCTTAATATATGTTGATGATATTGTCATTACCGGTGATAATCTCCAAGAGATTAAATCTCTCAAAAAATATTTGCATGAGAAGTTCGACATCAAGGATTTGGGTCGGTTGCGATACTTCCTTGGAATTGAGGTTGCTAGTTCCAATAAAGGCTTATTTCTTTCTCAAAGAAAATATGCATTGGATATGTTAAAAGAAACAGGAAAATTGGGGGTCAAACTTGCGAGTCTCCGATGGATTTTGAGAATAAAGTGATAAAAAATACTACTCCTCTCCAAGCTTTTAACCGGTTCCAAAGACTAGTTGGTCGACTAATTCATTTGACTATCATTCGACCGAACATTTCATATCTTGTTAGCTTTGTGAGCCAATTTATGCATGCTCCTACGAAAGGTCACATAGAGCTCGTTGACCATATATTGAGATATTTGAAGTCTTGTCCAGGACATGGCATTCTTATGAATAAACATGGTCACATGGAGGTTGTTAGATATGCTGATGTTGATTGGGGTGGTAATCCCATTGATAGGAATTCCGCCACTAGTTTTTGTACTTTTGTTGGAGGTAATCTAGTTACGTGGAAAAGCAAAAAACAAAGTGTGGTTGCTCTTTCGAACACCGGCGGAATATAGAGCTATGGCATTAACGACATGTGAATTGGTCGGCTTCGCTTGCTATTAAGTGACTTAGGTCTTGAAGGATCTCGCGGTCCTATAAAGCTATTTTGTGATAATCAAACAAAGAACTCACATTGCGTCAAATCCGGTCTAGGGGTGTGCATGGTCGGGCTGGTCCGATCCCGGTATAGAACCGAGGATCGGACCAATAGTCCTGGTCCCCATATTTTTTGGGACCAAGGACCGGACCAAGACGGGACCCGATCGGACTAGGACCGACGGTCCGGTCCGGTGGGACCGTTAATACCTTATAAAAATCTAACCCTTGAAATACAATATGCTTCCATTGAAATACTTTGTCAAGAATGAACATCCTAACAATGGATCCTTTTCGGCAATGTGGATCTAGTTCCAATTGTAGGCCCTCCTAGAAAACAGTTAACCCATGAAGTGGAGCTATTCTAGTGGAAGCTGCATATATAAATTTCGAGCATAGCAATTGAGACCAAATGAATATTTCTCAAGATGTGATTTATATACCGATAAGACATCCATTTATCAAGACAAACCAAACAACCCCCATATATGCTAAAAGAGTCAATAAAATCTTGCCGCCAACTCGAGACATCAATATCAAGATCTCCCTCTAGCTAATTATGACTAGCTCTATTATACTTAATAGCTAAAGAAATTGCATGGTTTCATATAATCCTACTTTCTTGAATGCAACATTTAATTGATCCAGCTTCTCAACCCGAGATTCCTTTCGGTCTCAATATCCTTTCTCCGATTCAAATATGCACAAACACCTCACGGGCAATCAGCATTTGCCTCCTCGGGAACCCCCAACAATCGGTAAACACCGAAACAATCCTATGAAAGCTAGTGCCCCATGTCGACGGGAAAAATACATATTTATCAAAGATAATCCAGCCAAGTCTAACTGGAAAAGGATTCTATAGCAAAAAAAAATAAAATGTGAATACATAGAGATGTGACGAGATGAAAATATCCTATTATTACTATAAGGAGAAGTCTTGTATGAAAATATCTTTATGGGTCATTCCAATGTAGGACCATACCACCCAAAAAAAAAAATTTACACTAGATATCTTAAAATCTCACTACATATATTCCTTTTACTTCGGCTTGTAGATGATTTCCCGATAAGCTCCAAGTGAGCATCATCGATATCTAAAAAAAAAAATATATATTAAATAAAGTATTCTCGCATTAGGTATACGAAAGAATAACAAGATGAAAATTGAAAAGATATATCAATGACTCATTGCACTCAAACTATTCCGCATTCACGATGTACTCTTCAACATTAATTAGCTTGTTAACCACTTGCAACCAATCTTGAGTGCAAATCAAAGCTTCCGCCACTCTAGGAGACAAAGAACTTCGAAAGTTATCAAACACACGACCATATGTGATGAAAGTTGACTCGAAGCAACGGTTGTTGCGGGAATAGCTAAAATATCCTGAGCCATCAAAGAAAGGATTTTTAACTTTTGGCCAGTAGTATTCCACCATATCAAAAGATTAAGATCACAACCTTCTTCACGTTCGGTAGGCTTTAAGATACTTATCGAGCTCAAACACATTTGCTTCGGACGATATTTGATCCTCTCTTCATCACGACACTCGAACTCTAGCTCCTTGTCCCAATCGTCGAAACCAAGCTTCTTTTGGTTATCCTCCTTAGGGCTATGAGGATCCTTACTACTACTATCGCCAGGAGTCAAACGTTGACCACCCAAATATTTGTCACAAGAACTAAGATAAGATTTCTCATAATAATGAAACAAGTGTTCCAGGCAATCCTCACGTTATTGCAACTCTCATAAACTTTTGCACTATCACCATAGATGAGTCTATAAGAATGCCACACATAATGCATCTTTTTTCTTGGATCTAATATTACCGCAATCAACACCATCATATTTACTTTTTGAAACTACCATAATATTTGTCAAACTTTTCCTTCATCTTTGCAGCTATAGCTTTCACCCTAGGAATCAAAGCCGTCTCCATTTATTCTAGAGATTTATATAAAGAAGCTATCCCATGAAAATAATCATTTGGAGCGATATACAAAGTCCCGGATATCTCCTTAGTGGCATCATAAAACTTCTTCAAAAATATGGAAAGAGCTTTTTGACATTTTCCCAATCTTCTTTTTTAGGATGTTCATTGTCAAGCTCGGTTAAGAAACAAGGATAATCTTCTTTAATCCTTTCAAAAGCTTTTCTTAGATTTTAGGCAATGTCTAACATGTGGTAAGTGGAGTTCCACCTTGTAGGGACATCGAGACAAATTGAACCCTTATAAGTGATCCTTGCACTCTCAATACAAGCTTGGAATGTTTTCGGCTCTCTTGGAAGAATCCTTCACATATCTAATTGAGTCTCGAATACGTGAAATAGATTCACGTGTCTCCTTCAAGCCATCCCTCACAATCAAATTTAATAAATGAGTCGTGCACCTCATGTGTAAATAATCACCATCTAAGATCAACAACCCATCTCTTGATAATTTTTCTTTCAAAAAACCAATGGCTACATCAATCGAACTAGCATTATCCATAGTGATTGTAGGTAATTTTTTCTCTATTCCCTACTCGTAGATACATTTCTCAACCATTCTCCTAATGTCCTTGCCCCTATGACTAGTCATCACCACAAAATTGACTATCCTTTTGTTCAATTTTTAGTCATCATCAATAAAATGTGTAGTGAGATATAAATAGCTCAAGTTTTGAGGGGAAGTCCATGTGTCGGTTGTGAGTGCGATCCTAAACTTCAGCTTGCGAAAGTAAGTCTTCAAACTTATTTTTTCACTAAGATACAACTTCATGCAATCTTTGGACACCGTGAATCATGAGATGTAATTGAAGAGGGGTTGTAAGCGATAAAATGACAGAATCCGATGCGCTCAACCAACGAAAAGGTTGTTCATCCATTATAATCATATAGACAAGCATTTTCCTACAACGTTCCTCATCAAATTTCCATGTCGATAAGACATTAGCACTACCATCATTAGTACTAGTAGTAGTATTCCCCATTTTTAGTTGAGTCCTACGTACGGCAAATTTTTTTGCCTCTTATCTACATTTTGAGGACTCTTATCGCACCTTTTCAAGTGCTTCAACATAGTAGGAGTACCGTTAGCAACAATATATATATACTTAATCCCACAATACCCGCAAAACACTTGAGTTCCCTATTTCTCCTTTTCTCCTTTCCAAAAGTGCATCCATGCTTGTGAAGTTTGTTTACTAGGGTTAAGAAGGACAATCATGAGATACCTTGTCTGAATCGAATGCCTCTACGAGGTCGTCTTCTTTACCTTCATGTTCTAATGACTCCATATCTAGAATACTTGGCATATCATTGGATTGTTGCCCTTTCATTGACATGTAAATTGATCACTTGAGTCAAGAAAAACATAGTTTAGATTTATAGTAAAAACTTTAATGAGTCACATTGGCGTTCATATTGCGTATCAAACCAAACAAGCTTCATCAAAACAAGACCTATCATAAGACAACAAGGCAATGTCTCCTCAAGAATAGTTGATCCGGTTGTATAAGAATAACTGAAAGTCAGCAAATTCACTTAGCAAATAAACTTTCGAGCTACTAAGATCATTCCTTTCCCTGAGCCCCTTACCGAGAAAATTGTCAAGTGAGAGCGTAATACCTACGATCTATAGATGCTTTATGTTTGTGATATGGAGAAAACATGAAAGGCATTGGAAGCAAAGTCCGTGATATGGAATGTCACTATGGTTCAAGCATGATAGTCCATATGGCTTTACCATCATCATATGTGTTAACGTCACAGGGCTGAATAACATGCACTAGTGCAACGAGTCCTACATGTCTATACAACAAGTAGTGTTCATCTTGTAAAACCAAACATCGTTATCGATAATTGCAATTTCACCAAGAATTACCAAATCCTGAGCGGGTCAAGAAACATATTAAGCAAGGCCAGGTTCATGAAGGTGCTATATTCATCGTGGAAGCCCCTCTTCATGCCCCCATACGAGTTAACATCCACGACCATGTTGAGACCACAAGATCAAGAGTTCTCGGTTGAGAGAACTTGAGGATAATCAAAGTAGAGGGATCGAGGGATTTATCACATAGGGTTTTTACTTGAGATTGAATTGACCTGAGCGAGGATGGTGACGAGGAGAGGAATCGGCGAGGCCGGTGACTTTCGAGAGGTCTCACCAATGTCTATGAGACGCAAGATAGACGCCGATGCCGACAAGCAAGAGGCGGGACTGTGAGAGGAGTGAGCAAAGTGGCGAAGCGAAACGCGTGCGGAGAGCGAAGGGAGAGTCACGAGACATAAGCGAAGAACAAGAAGAGAGGACCGAGAGGCGTGAGTCACTAATTGCCGTGCGGATTATGATTAGGTTAGTTTTTTTTTTGGTGAAGGTTACTAGTTGACTAGTTAACGATTTTGTTTTATTGTTTTGTTTTTTTGAAATTCCTTTTTCTAATTATATATATAAATGATTATATGTATTATGGGCGGTCCGGCTAGGTGTGGTCTTCCTCCACCATGGAATCGGCCTCCCGGACCAACCCCCCAATTTGTTCACCCCTAATCCGGTCTTCGTTGAAAGAACAAAACACTAGACGTCGATTGTCATTTTATTCGAGAGAAAGTTCAAGACAAAACTATTGAAACACTTTATGTTTGAAGCAAAGAACAACTTGCCAATGTGTTTACTTATCCTCTTTCGAAAGGAGTATTTCAACAACTATTGGCCAAGTTGACCTCGGAAGACCTCTTCGACCCAACTTGGAGGGGGAGTGTTGGGGAGATTGGCGATATCGGCGAGATGGGCAAGATAAACTTGTCAAATCATGATAAGAATGAGGATCAACATATAATATGTAATATCTCGTATTTACCATAAAAATCATAAGCTATGTTTAGCAACTATGATATACTCTTCTTTATTTAAGGAGAATGTATCTCCCCCAAAAAATAAGAAAAATATGGATATTTCTCCCGTGGATTGAGGCTTCCAAGGAACTTTTTCTTGGTCGACCGAACCACGTAAATCCTCTATTCATGTTCTCTTTTCTCTATCTTTTCTATGTTCGTATTAACTTGCTACAACCTAGTTGTCTCCTCGAAAAGCTCATGCTTGACCATGGGAAATGGCGGACACGACTAGCGACAGTGGGAACAACCGGGGGAAGGATGGAGGGGAGGGGGGGGGAACGTCGATTGAGAAGGTGCCAGCCATGACAGGCTCGTGAAGCGAGAGGAGGAGGGGAAGGAGGCAAGGCCGAGCATGCAGATAGAGAGGGCGAGGGACGCGTACGGGGCATACGACACCATGGAGGAGAAGCTATCGAGTGTGGAGGTGTGTGGGCGGCACTGTATGGCTTCTCGCACCTACTTCATCGAGGTAGTGCTCAACCTCATCGTCTCCGGACCGCGAGTCGAAAACTCGGTGAAAGAAAAAATGCGACCGGCGGAGGAAGATGTAACAGTGAGCCGGGCCTTTTTTTTTTTTAAAATGACTTAAGTAGGCAGTAAATGTGTTTATAACATAATCCATTTACGACCCTTCTTTTACGCTCTCATTTAAAACCCATTTATGATTGGCCTACAAAATTTTAGGTGACCCATATGTAACCTATTTAAATGAAGATGGATTATTAAATAAGTTTTGGATCTACCTATTGCACATATTCTTGATAATTTACGGAGCAATCCACAAGTACATTTTTCTAATCGTGGACTTCTTGGACAACGTCAACATGAAAAGAAATCCACGCCCTAGCATCCCAATAAACTTGGGTCGGCGAGGACCACCTTCTAACTTTCCTTTCTTATGTTCTTTGCTTGGCCGATAATTAGGCGCACCAATTTTGAAATATCCAATTAGAAATATTCAAACCTCGACGATTAACAATTGATCTTGGGATCGAATTTCGCCTAACAAGCTCGAGCTCAAGACATGTTTTGACAATATTTCCATTCGACAGTGAAGTTGATTAACTAAGTAAACTCTTTTGTTTAATCAACGGCTAATGACAGATGATGCCCAATATAATGTTTCGCTTTGCAAGTTTCATTTTGGATTGACATTTCGAGTCCCTAATACTCATTCATGCTACAAGTATTCCATTTCGTTTGCCGATTTTTACGCACAAAACAAGGAGTGGGGCGGATATAAACTGGTTTTGGTGGGCGGGAAAGGCGATGCCTCGGAATACATTTGAGGGTACGTTTTTTAATTGAATACTTAATGATATAGAAAAATATTTTTCATGAAAATCACTTTCAAGGAAAATGAATAGTTTTCATTTGTTTGGATTTAGGGAAACTAATCTCCTTCTTACTAGAAGGGAAAATCATTTCCTCACTATCTAGTTTGCTATTTTTTTATCCATGAATTTTTTTTTTTTGATGCATCCATTAACTTTCAATCATCCAAACACCGGAAAGTTGGAAAACAATTTCCCAATTATGATTTTTCTTCAAACAAACAAACCCCGAAATTCCATGCTTTTGAGATGGTACAACATTAATTAGTAGTATTGATGAACTTAGTATCGTATGCTTGTAACCAAGTGACATATTAAAGCAATATGATGTAACTGCCGACCTTAGCATATAGGCTTTTGCCAAAGCAATAAATACTTGGAAATTTGAGACTTAGATCCCAATAAATGAGAATCCGACTAGGGGTGAGCAAAAAAGACCACCCAGATCGGACCGAGACCGATAGTCGGTTCTCAATTTTAGAGGGATTCGGTCCTATTCCCAGTTCCTAAAATTGGAACTAGTGACCGGGCGGTCCGATTCCCAATTCCAAGGTCTAGGATCGAACCGAACCGCCCGAACCGATCTTTTTTAAAAATTTTTTTAAAAGTAAACCTAATGTTTACTTGTTTAGGTTTAGGGTTTGCTTTGCTTTTTGAGCTTCCAATGTTCTTTGTCCAATGCATTGTCCATAATGCGTCCATCCCCATCGGATATCGTGAAATGTTATTGAATTCTTGTTGAGATTTAACATTATAGGTGCATAATTTTTTCGCGAACACAAGTTCCTTGGAAGGTCCGGTTCGATTCCCGATTCCGAGGGTGGTCGTTCGGGTCCGCGGTTCCAAAAAATGGGAACCGGTTGGATCGGGACCACTTGACCGAATCGGGACCACCGATCCGATTCCCTATTTTTTATGAGAACCGGACTAGACCGAGAACCGCTCACCCCTAAATCCGACTCGTATTGCTTAATTAACTCTTCTTATCTCAAGTATGCATGGATTATCCTCTATAAATGCTAATGGTCTTCATTTGATCAAGGCATCGAATAATATTTCTATAAGCAAGAAGTAAAGAAGAATGGTGCATTCTGCATATTCTTCCTCTTCCTAGCCTCTCCTCTCATCCTCTTCCATTCCGAATCTGCGACAAACGACATTGACCTTGTTGAGGACACTTGCAAGAAAATCCCAGCCTCGAAACCGGAAGTGAAGCACGACTCTCGCATGGAGTCTCTCGGATCGGACCCAAAGAGCCACACTGCGGACTTCCAAGGCTTGGGCCTAATCGCCTTTAACTTGTTAAAAAATAGTCTAACGAGCACGCTCCCGTATCTTTGAGCACTGCGATGTGACATTCTGAATTCCGGCCCACTTTGAAGCCGTGAATGAGTGAAATGTCTCATTGAAGTATTTCGATTAAATCTCACTCGAAATTGATCAATCTTGAGAAGACTAACCAATGGGGAATGGCTAGCTACGAAAATCAAGTACATGAACCTAAGAACTTAATCTTGGATTGACCCTTTGGCCATAAGGATTGTCGATGGAATATTGTGGACCATTATAGGCCGATCCATGAGCGATGGTGGAACGCTTTGCCAATGATATACGATTGGATCGTGGGTGACTCCGTATAACCATGCATGAGTTGCAAACATCCCTAAATCAATCTCAAACGATCGTGTCCTTCGGAACTAGTGATTGACCATCGCAATTACATGACAACCAAGGTCGCCATGGCTTGATTAACTCTTAAACGTGATAATAATCACATGACGATACTCGTAACTTCTAAAAGCCGCTCGTTAGTTTGAGATACACTCGAAATTGCAATTGATCGATATTGACCATGAATTGGACTTGAAATTGAATGTCGTACTTTCAAGAATTTCAATATTAATCTTTTGGACGTCACCTCATCTCGAGCATGTGTATTTCACAGTTCACCCCAAAATGTACGGAAAAGTGAGATTTAGATAGAAAATGGGAAAAGAACCTTTTACGCTTAGGAAATGCTCATTTCTCTATTTTAGTAAGATGGCATTTTAGTCTTTTCCATCCCTTTTAGTGGCCAAAATTATAGTGGACTAGATGTCCACTTGTGAAGCCAAGTTACCAAATTGCCCTTTTTGAGTTTTAAGAGAGAAAAATGATTGAATTATTGGTGGGACCCACAAGTCTTAATCTCACCAACCAAGTCACATCTAGACTAGTTAAATAACTCTTCAAAATATCCCACACTCATTCTCTCACTTCATCTTCTTCATTTGGACTAAGTTTCTCTCATTTCTCTCTCTTTTTCTTCCTTGGCCAAAACCACCATTTCCGCAACCACTACCGCCGAACCACCTTGGAATCCATCGTGAACCACTAGCCACCATCGTTGCATCGCCGTTGCACCGTGGAGTCACCGTTCAGCCGCCATCGCCGCCGTGGGAACGCCGACCAAACCGAGTTGCCGGTGTCGCCGTTTGAGCAGTGATTTTTGCAGCTTCTTGGCGTTGATTTCTAGCTTAGTTTTGAGGTGAGTAAGTTTCTAAACCTTGATTAGGTTGTTAGGTTACTAATGGATGTAGTTTGAGGTGGATTTGGGTGAGATTTGTGGTTGTTTGTGGATGAGTTATGCTTGAGCCGAAAATAGGGTGTTAGTGGATGATTGGTTGATCATGAAATTTAGTAAGATCGTGTGGTTGAGATTGATTGCGTTTGTGATGTGATTTAATTGTGTGGTTGCGATTGATTGTTGTTTTAGTGTGATTAAATCGTGTGGCCCCGATTGATGGATGCTTTAGTGTGATTTAATCGCGTGGTTGCGATTGAATGTTGCTTTAGGGTGATTAAATCATGTGGTTCCGATTGATTGTTGTTTTAGTGCGATTAAATTATGTGATCCCGATCGATAATTGCTTTGGTATGATTAGATCGTGTGGTCTTGATTGATTAATTGGGAAGATTAGTAAGATCGTGTGGTCTTGATTGACTAATTGGGAAGTTTAGCAAGATCGTGTGGTCTTGATTGACTAATTGGGAAGTTTAGCAAGATCGTGTGGTTTGGATTGATTAATTAGGAAGTTTAGCAATATCTTGTCGTCTTGATTGATTAATCGGGAAGTTTAATAAGATCGTGTGGTCTTGATTGATTAATTGAGAAGTTTAATAAGATCTGGCCTTGATTGATTAATCGAGTGATTTGTTCTAATCATATGGTCATTCGTATGGAAATTTGTATACATGTGATCATACTATACCCTGAGGTGTTATTACGCGGGGCTTTGCAAGTCATCTTGAGGCGTTAAACGTAAGATGCTAACTTGAGGCGCTATTACGCGAGTTATACCGACTCGAGGTGTTATTATGCGGGTCTTGAGTATTATAATGGTCTCGAGGCGTTATTACCCGGGTCTTGAGTATTATAATGGCCTGAGGCGTTAGCCGCGAGTCTTGAAAGTGATTATACCGATCCGAGACATTATTACGTGGGTCCGGAGCATTATTATGGCATGAGGCGTTATTACGCGGGTCCGCTCTTATATTATAACCTTGATAAAGAAGTTGTGATTCGAAGAATGATAAGTGTTCGATTAAATTGGTTATGAAATTTTACTTCGATTTTATGTTGGGTGTATTTAGATGAGTTTGTTGATTTCTATATATAAATGCTTGCATAGGGTGTATCCGAAAGTACTATCATCCTAACCTAGGTTTAGGAACTCACTTGCTGAGATCCATTCTCACCCCATCGTATATTAACATTTTCGGACCCCGAGCCTTGAGTATGCCTCTCGTACATTTTGGTGTTCGATGGATATGGACACATCCATTAAGGAATTTTCCGTAGCCCGGGATAAAATGTATATTAGGAAAGGGACTACATTGTGGGTTGATGAAGGGGGCGAATATTGGAAGCCTCACCGCTACAACTCTTGGTACTACCGTTTTGGGGATTTGACTCTTGGACCTCTCGAAGTCTTCGAGATACCTAGGGATGGGATTCCGGAATGATGCCACCCCCGCTCCTGTGGAAGGTAATCCGGAGAACTCCGTAGTTGGGTTTAGGACCATCCCCGAGAAGTCCCCAGCCGTTGAGGAGGATATGGAAGTTATTGAGGTGTGTACATCCGAGGACGACGAAAAGGAAGATTCCATGGAGGATGCTTCGATAGCTCTTTTGAGTATGATCCTGTCGAGAACGATGATGAGTCCGAAGACAAGTGTTACCGACTAGTAGTTATGGGAGAGGTTGTATTCATTTTTGGATGTCCTCTTAAGATAGAGGTATGTTAGAGGGACCTAGAGGGTTGTCTTTTGGTTTGGTCTTTTGTTCCCTTCGACCCCTACCTTGTATGTTGTATATTAACTCTCCGATCCTGGTTGTTTGTAAGGAACTTCTAGTGCTTATGTAATATAAAGTTTGTTGTTATCCCGAGTCATCTTTAGTAAATTGTATGGAGATTTGCACTCGCTTTCGCATGCATTTTCATTTGCATTTATCTCGAATTTGTTGTCTACTGGTTCATGGGAATTTATTTTAAGTGTGGCCATGTGGGATATTGGTGCGCTCATATGGTTCGGGCGTGACATGCGGCGCGAAGAAAAAGGCCTAGCTCGCTATTACATCTTCTTCTCGCCACTCTCATTTTCTTCTACAACGAGTTTTCAACTTGCGGTCCGAGATGATAATGTTGGAGATGATGGGAATGATGATTTTGTTGAGGGGAGAGAGAGAAAAGGCTTGCGAAACGACTTGTTTTGCGAGACTATCGAGAGAGTGAGTGACTTGGTTTGATCATAAATTGTTTTTACCTATCGGATGTTGGAAAGCACTAGTGAATACTGAATAATAGAGGCGCTTAGCGTTATCAAAAGTCCACCTTCGACTTTGCTTTCCTATTCACAATCTTGAGCATCAATTTTGAATATCCAATTCAAACCTCCATGATTAACAATTAATCTAAGGTCGTGTTTCGTGTAATGGACTCAAACTCGAGACATATTATTGCGGAAGGAAGTGATCGAACAATAAAATAGACAAAACAGAAAAATAAATCGAACATCGATTTACGTGGTTCGGTCACAAAGACCTACGTCTACGGGAGAAGAGCAACAATGAATTCCACTATAAATCAACCAATACAATTTAGATTACAACCACATTCAAGACTCTCAAATACTCTCGAGTATTTCCTAACTTTCAGTTACACCCAACAACCTACGAGTGTTTAACCCTATAATTCCTCACTAAAGAACCTCTCAATATCACGAAGGAATCACACAAAATCTTACTCTGAAATTTAATTGGCTTCGACACTTGAACACTTTATGTAATTTCACGAACAAAACACACACACACACAAAAATTATCAAGCACTCGTGAAACGGCTCTTCAAGAACACTTCAGCCATTGATAAATTATATATAAGCCACCGCCAAGAAGAAGCAAATATTTGGATGGCTCATAGAAGTCGACACCTAGTTGGAGAAGGAAACAACCAACTGGACTTTCCTCTTTTTTCCATTGTTTTTTTTTATTTCAAATAATTCCGATTCTCCAAATCAGAAAACAATCCAAATCTAACTATGGACTTTCTCTTTTTGATCGTGGCTCCAACACATAAGCAAATTCCATAATATGCAACATTCGTTTTCTTGAACTCTCGTGTAGCAGGCTTTATAGAATTCAATTTGGATCAAGTTCGTTCAACGGGCTAAAACTCGAGACATAGTTTCTACACATATTTTGACAAAATTTCCATTCAACAACCGAGATTAATCAACTAAATTAACTTTTTTATTTAATCGGTGACTAAAGATAGACAGCGTTCGACATAAAGTTTCACGGTAAAAGTGTCATTTTGGATTGACATTCCGAGCCCTTAATGTTCATTCATGATACAGTTTTCCATTTTAGCTGCAAAATTTTTACGACCCAAATAAGGAATGGGTAGATATCAATTGGTTTTGGTGGGGGAGAAAGGCGATGCCTCAAAGATGTTTAAGGGTGCACATGTTTGAGTGTAAGTGTTTTCCGGACTTTCCCCATTTAATTCGTCGAAAATGATTTAGTCAATAAAAAATACTTTTGGGTCAACGTAAAATTCGTGCATGAAATGGGGAAAGTGAATTCCTAAACCTAAAGAGGTGGAAACATCTTTGAGAAGTACGCCTCTCGAGTTTTTTTTATAATTTTAATATTAAATATTGCAATATTTTAAATTTCTTATTTTATTTTATTTTTTTTTTATTTCTTTCTTTTTCTTTTTCCTAACCCTTCACGGTCACCGGGCCTCGGCGATGGCCGATAGTCGATATTACGGTGCTAGAGATAAAAGCATATAATCCATCTATCTCCCGGGCGGTATCCAACGATACTCCACTAATGCTCATCGATCTCTAGGTACATGGTCTCGTTGCTTCGAGTTCACAATCCATATAGGATGTGATTTAACAAGCATTTCAATGTTAGAGACAAAAGCATTGCTTAAAGCGATGGAGTACTATGTTAATCCTTACGGTTTAATGCATTCACGATCGAAATGACCCATCTTGTCATAATTGTAGCATTGACCCTTGTCCTTCTTCCCATCATGCTTCTTGCATAGAATGGTTTATACTCTTTAGGGTGCCCGATCAATCTCTTTCCCTTTGTTGTTGAATCTATAATTCCCCTTATGCTTGAAGCCCGAAACTTTACACGAACTAAATTCAACAACATAAGCATGTGTGGAAGATCTAGCAGCCTTTAGGTGCTCATCCTCTAACTCCAAATGATGCGCCATATCATAAAAAAGTTATGATATTTTCATTATGCGCCATGTTGATTTGTACATGTTTCCAACTTTCAAGAAGAGACTTGATAACTGACTGAACTTGCTATTCATCGGTTAGGATGTAACATGATGTTTTGAGCTCATGTATCAAGTTTGAACTCGGTGAGTCTCCTCAATATAGTAGCTTACATTTCGGGGTAGCCCAATTTTCTTGAGCATTCTCCAGTCCTTTAAACTCGCACATGAGATCATTTAGCATACATCTCAGCAACTTGATGTGAGCAAAGCTAATTTTCTTTTTCCAGGCTTGATAAGCTTCTTGACCTCTTATGTGCTAAGCGAAGTTCCTTGCTCGGGTTCATTCATGGTGTGGTTGAGGGTCTCCAAAAACTCTTGCCCTTCAAGGATATACTTGAACCTTTCGATGTCAAATATCATAATTATCACTTGTTCGATTCTCGCCCTTGTTGAGGTTAGCCACATTAGATGCGTGAAGTCATAGTCAATGATAAATATGTACAGACAAAAAGCACAAAATAAACACTAGCACATGTTTTACATTAACACACATTTATTTTGCAACAAAAAACAACCTAAATAAATGATAATTCGACAAAAGACAATGAAACGAACGTTCACTATGTTCCCAATCAGCTTCTATGTTACGATTGTCTAACTATCATACATTTAGTTCAATTCGCGCAAAATTTAAGTTCTAGGACAGAATTCCATCGAATTCTACCAACTTACGAACTTCCACCTAAAGATATAATCATGATGTATGATCCAATGATCAAGTTCTTTATAATCATAAAAACATAGCATGATGTGAGTCCATATACAAGTAATTCAAGCATCCATTATCATCAAATGCGAAATGCAAGATATATCTTCTATCATTGTTCGAGTTTGCTTTTCGCTGAAATTACAAGGACGTTAAAACTCATACATGCTATATATGAACCACGCAATACATTATCTGTAATGTGGTCATTTATATGTAAGCAATGTACTGTATTTAAAAAAAAAATAGGGAAGTACAAATAAAAAATGCAAGAATGTCCCAAAATGTACATGTATTTTGGGTTTCATATGCATTTTCATACCATTAAAAATTTCAAATATGTATAAAAATTATACCAGAATGTAGAGCTTTTCAATATGAAAACACATGTACTAAGAACTCCCCAATCAGAGCTCGTGCGCGCTTACATCCACCGTGG
Organism: Rhodamnia rubescens; assembly: GCA_021437795.1. Classification (NCBI taxonomy): domain Eukaryota; kingdom Viridiplantae; phylum Streptophyta; class Magnoliopsida; order Myrtales; family Myrtaceae; genus Rhodamnia; species Rhodamnia rubescens. Next base: position 2,087,050 of record JAILYA010000035.1, read on the forward strand.
CCGTCCAGAGGCAAAAACGTAAATTAACCAGTAAGGTAATGCTGGAAAAACATGGCGTGGGGAAAAGAAGAATATTTTGCCCTCCCCGCGCGCGTGCCAAGCACGTCTCGGGAAGGCCTGCGCGGGAGAGTGCATTGGCACGCGTCTGCAGTGCGCATGGGCGCGTCTTTTTTCGCCTACATGGCTTTTGGTGGCGCGTTAGAGTGCGTTTGGGGTCCATCGGAGATATGCGACTACTCAAAATTCTCGTATCCACAAGATGAGTCCGATGTTATATTTAAAAATGACTTTCATCAAGCAAAAAAATAAAAAATATTATGAACAGTACGTTCATGTTCCACCATGAGACTCGTCTTTCCGCACCCTGTTCATATTCGTTCATTGTAATTTAGCATATTGATTAAGCCAAAACTCGACGGAAACAAGGCAGATATTCTAATTAAGGCTCGATACCAATGTTAGAATTTAACATCGATGAATTCACTAACCTCTATCGATGTTCGATTGCGGGAATATTGTTGAATCACCGGCATATCCTCTACGAATCTTCAAACCCATGACGATCCGAATACGGTCACAAAGGAAAGTATTCACGTTCCACAACGTAAATACGAATGATTTTGAAAGTAATAATATATGCCTTTCTTTGTTTTTGTGAGAGAGAGGAGAGAGAGAGAGAGAGAGAGAGGAAGAACGAACGTATCCCGTTCTCTGTACGTTCTATCATTATTTCGTTTAAGCGTAACCCGTTCGAAAGTTATATATTTATTTTATAAATAAGGAGGCACCCATTTGAAAAACACCTCTTTGTGGGTCCCTCTCTCAATCGCACCCTATCAAGGACGTTATTTTTATAGGTGAGGCTATTGAAAACTTTCAATATAGTCAGTCTTTTAATATAATTAGTCTATCTAATCAACTTTGAAAGTATTTATCCAATTGCCATTCTTAATTCTTGCAGCTTCTTTACCCTTTATTTTATGTTTTTTTTTAAGATAGGGCTGGATTGCACAAAAGGCATGCATATTTCATTTTCGCATTTTTAGATTATTCGTCCATGTTATTGGCCAAAAAAGTAATTTTTTTATGCGTCGCAGTGTAATGGATATAAAAGGGAGAATGCTTCCTCTAACATCCGCGATCTTATCGGTTATTTTCTAATCATAGATTCACACATCATTATTGCGTGTTTTGCGTAAAGCACTCATTAATAAAACATTGTAGGGTAAAAAATAATGATGATATCGTCACATTATCATCTTTGGCAACTTTCATATAAAAGATCGTTTTGTAAGCAATTACTGCTCCAACTTGGCATAATATATATAGCCAAACCTCTAAGATTAGTGTCCAATAAATCATTGCTCCACTTTGAGACATCGTTCAAACTCATTCAACAAGAAAACGAAAAATGAGTCCTTGCGCTTCCCTGTCTCTCTTCCTCATCTTCTTTCTCACCGCCCTCCACGCTGCATCTGCAGATGGCGGGAACACCAGCATAATCCACGAAACATGCAAGAAATGCGCGCAAGAAGACCCCAACGTCAGCTACAAATTCTGCGTTGCGTCGCTTGAGTCGAACCCGAAGAGCCACTGCGCCGACCTCCGGGGGCTCGGCCTCATCTCCATCAAGCTGCTGCGGCACAACGTGACCGAGACGAGGGCTTACGCCAAGAAGCTTCTGAAGAGCAAGAAGACGGATCCATTGATCAAAGCATGCTTGCAAGATTGCTTGGAGCTGTACACCGATGCGGTCGCGACGCTCGAAGAGGCGACCAGAGCCTACAAGGTCGAGAAGTACGAGGATGCGAACGTCGACCTGAGCTCGGTGATGGACGCGCCGACCACATGCGAGGACGGGTTCGCGGAGAAAGGTGCAGCATCGCCATTGGCCGAGAGGAACAAGGACGCGTTCCGGTTGTCGGCTTTGGCTCTCTCGATTGTTACGATGCTCTCGCGTTCTTCCCATTAGTTAAAGGTTCAACGTTGCGGCCTGCCGCTCATTGCTGTCCATTCCTGTATTCTTTGGGCGCGGCATACTGATAAAAGCTGTGGTATTCTTAATATGATTCATAGATTATATCGAAGTTCTTGGCGTTTGTCGCTGTCAAACAATTTGCTGGTTTTCTTTTTTCTGCTTGTGATGAATTCATTGAATGATTTTTAGAAGATGAAGGAGATGTGATGTGGGTGTCTGCGGGATGTGATCGTCTTCTCACTGTCTTCAACGCTAAGTTCCATGATCAAATGCTTTTCGTGTACTTCATGTTTTGTTAGGAAAGTGACATGTAATTTTTGGCTTTATCTGTTTTTTTATAAAAAAGAAAGTCATCGCACAGTATCGTTGAACCCAAATCGGTTCACATAGCTAACTATACAAATTTCAATAATAAACCACGTTATTCATCGACAGCTCAAGTGTCTAGTATGGTTGGCGGCACCCACAAATTTCTAGACAATATTAAAGTGGGAGATTCTAAGTTTTTGAAACTTGACGGGAAGCGTCGCATAGACAACCACTTATGATTGGAGTTTGCGATCCACCTTGAAGTGAGCAAGGAAGAATCTCTTGACCGCAATGGTTGATAGCTCGAGTCATCAGGAAGAGACATAAACCAAAGGAAAATCACTGGGATTAAGATAGTACGTGTCGAAGTCGAAGTGAGTATCCACCTCTTTGAAAGAATGCAACAGCAAAAATTCTCTCAACGCTCTTTCTTCTGATTCGAATAAACACTATGTGACCCAGTAGTGACCAATCATTTGCGAGCCTCTTCGGCAACATATTCTCGGAGCAGAACCAGCTCACCCCTGACCGCTGTGAGAAGCTCGTGCTGATGGGAAGAGAGTGCCTCGACGCGATGGTGAGCTTCATCATCTCCTTGCCCAGCGTTCAGCAAGAATGCCTCCGTCACTGTGCCCACAGGCGAGCTGGCGTGGCCCAAGTGTGTCTTGTTGGCCAAAGAAGCGCTTTCCCCGGCGTAAGAAGGCCTGGTTTCGCCGGGTTTGATCGATGACGACGCTTTGTTGACAGTTCAAACAAGTTGATTATTTGTGCCTTTCATACAATTTCTTTCCAGCATCAGTTCATGTCCTAACTTAATTTTAAACTGTCTCTCCGGAAGAAAAACCGAATTATAGATCACTAAAAAAGGACTTACTGGCTGGATTGATAGTCCAGAGACCAGAAAGTTGTTTTCCTAATCTAATAATCAGATGCAAAAGAAAGAACAAAATCTGCCAAACCTGCAAAGTCATCGTATACAAGACGTGATCATGGACGGCAAAACAAGGAAAGCAGGGAAAAATGTTACGAATCAGGAGTCACCACATAAATCAAGAACAGTAGAATATATGCCTGAAAAACAAGTGCCAGAACTTCGCAGCACTATATTCATTTCTCAATTTAAGCACTAGAAGATTCAAAAGCATTTACTAGGTCGCAAGTATTTTGACGATGCACTGCACCACACATTCGTCAATAAGTCATAGTCTCACACAAATATCCACCTGGTTGTGCAGACCGGATTCATTTGGATGATGAAAGAGGAAATGCTCCCTAGTATGTTTCAGCTATAAAACCAAAAGGTAAATGAGGTAAATCACCTTTCATCACGACATAAGAGAGTGTAGCACCAGATGTTATGAAAGAGGATTCAAGGAGGGAAGTCGTGCACAACAGCTATCTGATTTAGCTGAAACAAAGACAAGATTCGAAGTTTGGAGTTTTAAGACTCGTGCACCATGATGTCACATTATAATGATCACAATGGCAGATTAAAGACTTAACAAATTATCCAATGTTCTCATCAGTTCACTTAACAAATGATCAGCTGCAAGACTGAATATGTATGATATTCCAAAGTCAACTCGAAATATGGATTCAACAATGTGCAGAACAATCTGATAAAGAAAGAACGGAATTTGAGAATTGAGAATCACAGAGACTTTGCCCAGTCTCAAATAGGTGGACAACAGGTAAGAGGGATGCTAAGAAATTATATAACGCGAAGGGCCATTCTCACCACTCTTGTGAGTTTGTTTCCAGTGTCCATGCTAATCAAGCATACTTCCACCACCTCATTTTCAGTAGCCCATTGGACAGCACTACATTCTCTTGCCTTCAAGAAAGACATTAATATGGAAGAACATGCTAAATTTTGTCTGAGATCAGAGGAAGTCATTGATGATTCACTCCAGGGAGAAATAGAATGTACTTGGCATAAAATGCCAAACACTGACAAGGCAACAGCTCTCACATTGTCATACACCTCCAGTTTGGATACGAACAGTACTAAGTGTACCAAGAAGTCGACAATGCAGGCTGAACTAACAAAAGAAAGGAAACGAGAACGTTCTTATCAGTATAAATGCTAGAGTGTGATCAGCCAATTTCAGGACGCTGATGAAAATTTCACGTGCTTTTGTCGAGTTTCTCTATTAGCTGCAATGCGCTGCAATGAAGCAATTGGTTAACTGAGACAGGGGACAACAAGAACAATAATGAGAATGCATTAGACAGCACTTGACATGCTTCTTTTCTAGTTGCTTTCAGATTACCTGGAATAGAATAATGACATTGATAAGGCGCATGCATGCTTTCTCATTTAGACTTCCATCAGCCATCATCATGTAGATCAGGAGCACCTCCTGCATTATAAGACCAACCATAACTCAAAGACTCACCCATTATGCTAAACATCACCGGCAGTGTGGGTGAAAATAGGGAAGAATCCTTCTCCATGCCACAAAATGAAAAAACACTATATTCTCTTTTCACTTTGCCAAAGCAGTTTTTACAGAGCCTGCTTGTTAGAAGTATCAGAGAGTCCTTTCCATTTCCCCCAATTTGCGGGCTGATAGAGAAAATTAAAAACTTGTCAACTCTTTTCATTCACAGGAACTTCAAAGAGATCAAGGGGAAAACGAAATTCTCAACCAATGTAGAGACCCCTTTGCAGACCACTTACTAAATAACCTTTAGAGGACAAAGCACGCTGAGTTAGAAGTTCCACTTTCGTGGAACCCTTAAAAACAAGAAGAACAGTGACATTAATCACAAGGATAACAACGTTAACTCATCATGCTGTAAACCGACACGGACTGGTCTCCTGCCAACGATTCAGCTTCAAAGTCCGCAACACGAGACATACAATTGTTAATGCGACAGTAAAAAGTAAACATGAGCAATGACCTGTAACAGGATGGCCATGGCACCGCAGGAATGGAACAGAAGCAACCCCGCTCTGTAATAATTCTCTGGGTCCTCTTCGCTCTTCTGTTGACAAACGACAAACCGACAAAAATTTCAGTAAACAGAATCATGAGGAGATCGAAACTTCGAATTGAGCAAGAGCAGACCTCGGAAAGGAAAGAACTAAGCAATTGGAGAGCAGATTCCCTGAAGTTGGAGTCCTGAAGCTTGAGGATCACTTGGGGAATCGCTCTCGGCTTCCCCAACCAATGTAGCCTGGGCTTCTTGCTTCCCCATGGCGATCTCTCATTCCCCAACTCTGCAAATACGAGAAACAAGAAAAAGGGTCGCGGAATCAATATCGGAGAGAGAGGGAAAAAATAAAAGATTGTACGAGACTTGATCGATGTTGTAAAAAAGATTGCGAGATATTTCTTTCCAATCCCAAGGCTCGTCGGGCAAATCAAAATATTGTACGGGCGATCTTCTTCCTGGACCGCCATGGCTAGGGCTTCCACGTGAAAGGCAGGGAAAAGCGGAAGTTCAAAGGGTTTTCCGCGGGAAAGAAAAAGAGTCAAGCGTCAAGTGAAGTGAATCGTGAGATATATGATGACCCCGCCATTCGGTTACTCTCCGATCACCAGCGTACGTACAAATTTTTTTCAGAATTCTCCGTGGAACCCACTCACTCACTTGGCTGATGTCCAGATTTTGGCGCGCGGTCACCATCGTCGTCCCGTGAAGAAGACTGCTTGGATTATAGTATTGGTTTCCTTGGTCCCACACCGTCTTCTTCAACGGAGGACGACGGCAGTGCGCGCCAAAATCTGGACATCAGGCATACCCATTCTCCAACCTTCAGCTGTGTTCATCAAGACGACAAAGCTTTCCTTCCATGATATGCCCGATGGTCGTCAACTTAATAGGATTGATTCTGATGGCAATTTGGATTGCAGATCGTATCGCAGCTAGGTTAAGTGAGATTTACCCCGAAAAGAAGTAAACGGAGAGATATGCTTCAATGGCTCCTGGTAATAGTTCGATTCGGTTGCAGGAGAGAACCAACTGGATATGATCTTGTAATTTTTTCTGTCATATGTCAATTGATTGAATTTTGTTGTGCTAATTTGATGGACTGTGCTCCAAATTTTAATCGAATCAAGACAAAGAAATCTTTCGCATGGTTGAGCTTAGTGGGTGTGAATTTGCGGATGCCACACATGTGCTCATATTCGTGTTCTTTTATTGGCTATTCATGTGAAACTGTTGTGAATCATTACCCAGCCATAATGGTAGCATTGGCCAAAGCATTGTTATTTCGTTCTGATCGCGAATGGTGAATGCACTTTCATTTTGTTTATTTTTCGCTCATCACTATGTCTGATTAAACTCCGATCTGTCATTCCCTTATTCAGTTTTGCTAACCTATATACAATGCGATCACTATGTATGCATTTGCAGCAACCATGCGACAGAGACATCGTGTTTCTGCTACTGCTGCTGGTGGACAAAAATCTCAGAATTTGAAAGACCTCCGTGAAAAAGAAAAAATTAGGAGAATCATATCTGTGCTTATCAGAGAAGAGAGTGTTTTTGCTTTGTTTGGCTGTGCGAGTGTTGAATTCCTTGCTTGTGCAGACATATTTCAACCCCGATGAGCATTGGCAAGCTCTAGAAGTATTGCACATCATATTGCATTTGCGATGTTATATATGTGTTGTTGCTAGCGGGATGAACATTGACTGTTTGATATATGAGTTGCCAGCTATGGACACCTACATGGGAATGGAAAAAGGGCATTCGGGGTTATCTACATCCAATGATATTTGCTCTTATTTACAAAGTTCTCGCAGTACTTGGTCTTGATAAACCTTGGTTCTTGAGTCTTGTCTGAGTGATTGTGTGACTATCCCACTGATGGCTCTCATTCGATATCAACCACGTCAAGGGTAGCAAATATCATCTCTACTGCAAGGTTTTAAAAAGAATTTGGTGAAAATATGTGACATTCAGCTCTGTAATAGTTGGACTCACCTTATCCAAACATGGAAGTTATTTTTGGGGTCTGTTGTCTTGATTTAAATCAACTTTGCATGCATCTGAGGATCTTAACTTGTCTAGTTTGCTTCTACTGTTTTCTTGAAGATTTTGAAATCGTCCGCCCTGCATCCACCCTCCCAGAATATGCTTCAACAGGAATCACATAAGGGTAGATTGATACAATATAAACCTCTGGAATAACTGCGATGGACTTCTTAGACTCTGTTTCTGAAGCACTTGATGCATGCTTTCCAATTATATACCACATAGGGAGCCTTTATTTCAATGTTCTTATTCTTGGAGTATATTTGTAGGGTCCTTGCAGAGAAACTGAATTTGAATTATGAAGATGCTGAGAGATGGATGGTGAATCTTTTTCGGACCTCAAAACTTGAATCCAAGATAAATACTGAAAGCTAAAACTTTTGCTATAATAAGTTTGATGTATTACAAAGGTGATCAATATTGTAACTGTCGTCTATTATATGCAAAGCTGGTTTTCTTGCTTTGCAGATGAGGGCTCCAAGGCTGCTCCAGTCAATATTTTCTGCAGTTGGCGATCTCTACTCATATAAACTCTCTTACCTTCTTTTTGGCAATCGTATTGCTAGTTGGGCAGTATTTTTTTGCTATTACACTTGGCAGCATCTGTATTGTCCCCTTCACATCAAATTTGTTGATTTGCGAAATTTTCAGCTTGATGTTTAATAATATTCACCTCAACTTTCTGTCAGTTTTTTTCAGGGTTGACAAACTGGTTTATGATCTCTGCATTACATGGACATTGTCAAACAGTTTCGAAACCGTCCTTACAGTCGTGGGGCTGCATTACTGGCCGAGTTGGAGAGTTTCATCCGGTAGTGATGCCTCATCGACAAGGGTATGGGGTGTGGTAGTGGCAGCATTTGCATGTGTAATTCGACCAACAACTGCCAATATATTATATGGATGTATGTTGGCCTTCTAGAGCTTTCTTTGGCCTGCGATAGAATGAGATTCAATTTTTTTTCGAGGTTCTTTCCGTTGGGTGAGTAATCATGCTTCTATCTATTTTGGTACTTGTGGCTATTTGATGGCATGCAACTGCAGATGCATTTTGTGCGTTTGATTTATGCATTTCTAATACACTACACAGGACGATGGTGCTTGGATTAGCAACTTTACTTGAGCGGCTAGTGTGTGGCTCATGGGTTTTAGTGCCTCTGAACTTCCTCATGTTCAATTTTCTTTCTTCCGGACGCGACTACTATGGAACATGCAAGTGGCACTGGCACTTTACTCGGGGATTCACAGTGATGGTCTTTACCTTTTTGCCATTCTCCTTAGCCGGCATCATCATGTCCAGAAATTGGAGGCTTTCTGGGCTTATAGCCTGGGTTTTAGTACTTTACAGTGTACTTGGCCACAAAGAATTCAGGTACAGTTGATGAATTCCTTCCTTTTTTCCCTACTTATCCTCCTTTGTAACGAGAAATGTGCACCCAGATTAGTTCTCCCTGTGATTCCGATGACCTTGATATTCTCGGGATTTTCTCTAGCTGCAATATCGACACGCTACAGTTCTGATATCAAGACCGCAGAAGCTTTGAAACATCACACGAAATGCCCCTCGAGAATGCGATGAGCCACGCTTCTTGCTTGCAACTAGCATCCCTAGGGCCTTGTACATAAACTTATTTCATCAGGTACTCCAGATTTTTTCTGCCTTTGGTTGAAAAAACTGGGATGCTTCTGGTTTCATTTAGCCATTTCTTTATCCTGTTACATTGAGTACATTGGAGTGCTGGAATGTCTCTGTTAACTAGGGCATTTTTTGTTATTCATCATTACATGTATGTTGGAACTTTCTTGTTTAATATCTGAGAACTTTGGTATGCTGGACAGAGAGGATCTGAGGATGTGATGAACTTTCTTTCAAGAGAAGCTGCAAAAGATAGAGTGAAGAGTATCCTTTTCCTTATGCCCTGCCATGCCACACCTTGCTGTTCAACCCTTCATCAGGACCTGCCAATGCTTTTCTTGGACTGCTTACCAAGGTAATCTTTGATGATTTCATGTGTAAAACCGATCTATCTATCTGAGCTCTAAGTCATGGATTTGCATTTGATTTTGCTCGACTGTGAGGAGAGGGGTGTTCCAGATGAGTCAGACCATTTTACGATGGATCCTGTGGGGTTTACCGAAGAGCTTGCAAATGATTGGTCACTACCGAGTCACATAGTGTTATTCGAATCAGAAGAAAGAGCGTTGAGAGAATTTTTGCTGTTGCATTCTTTCAAAGAGGTAGATGCTGAATTCAACTTCGACGCCTACTATCTCAATCCCAGTGATTTTCCTTTGGTTTATGTTTCTTCCTGATGACTCGAGCTATCAAACATTGCAGGCCAAGAGATTCTTCCTTGCTCACTTCAAGGGGGCTTGCGACCTCCAATCATCAGTGGTTATCTATGCTTTGACAGGGGCAACGAGACATGTGCTCATGGCTTTGTTATTCGAGCTTTCTGCAAGTCTAAATTATTCTTGTTTCACATCCTATTGAGATTCTAAGTTCTCCCTATGCTATTGCTCCTGGTCAAAGCGCGGAAATATATGTGAACACGTCCTCAAGGTGGCGATCTTGTGTAGAACTCGTCGGGGTTGCAGGAACATCATTAGCATCCCAAGGTTATAGGCAGGTCCTGCTTTCTCTACGGCAGAAGCTGCCTGAGGATCCTATTGTTCTTGATCATGCCATTTTACGTGCAAGTGCTACCTCTTGCTGCTGAAGTGGACTCGCGGTTGGCTGACTATGTTCTGCTTTTCCACCTCCTTAACTAGGCAAGGCCTATATTCTGCTGTCTAGCGACTCGAGAAAGATACCATGGCCTAGCATGGCGCTTTAGGCATTGTCATTTGATTCGAATAGGGTACTTGCTTGGGTTGTAGTTATGTACTTTAACTGCTGATAAGATGCTAGGAAGAAGCTATGCAGAAGAAAATGTGTTGTTTTTGACTAATTGTTGGCTTCTTTAATTAGTTTTATCTAGGTAGTTCGTTCGTCATATGCCTACTCTTCGAGCGATCCCCTTGGACTGCAAGACTGGGCGCTCATCCCTGTTCACAATTCGGCTCTGGACGTCGGGAGATTCTCGTCCTTGCATGGTGAGCATCTCGTTAATTTAATCTCTTTGACTGATTCCATCAGGCACACTAAGCCGGTAGCTAATGAGTTTGAGAGCATCGATTCAATCGGTCGATCTGTGAAGGCTGTGGCTTCGTTTACTAAGCTCCGCTGAATAGTTTTGGTTGATGCTGCACAACCTCTGTCGTTGCTGGAAATGTTATCATGGATGGATTCCTACCTTTTTTCTGAAGCTTTGTTTTGAGTTCCGTAGAAGTTAGATTTCTTTTCTCGTTAATAGTTTAGGTATTTCGAGGGAAAATTGTTGAAAAGTCATAAATTTATTCTACTTTAATTGTCTTAACCTTTAAGTTTTTATCATAACTTTGTTATTTTTTTTGTGTAATTTAGTTGTAATTTTGCATTTATACAAATTCTAACCGGCCGTGTCAGCTAAACAAAATTTAATAATATTTTTAATTTTTGATTTTTTTTTTTTATTTTCTTTCTTTTTGGTTCATCGTCTTTCCTAGATCTACTTCCTAGTTCATCTTCTTCCTTCGGACCTTTTCCTCTGTTCATCTTCTTCCTTAATTTTTTCTCCACTAAGGTTTGCCTGCCATGGTGCCACCATTGTTGGGCAAGCCAACGCCCAATTGCTCAGAGGTGCTCATGGTGGCTTGGCCTCATCCGGCGGGCCGCCTTGCCTAGCCATGGCGGCCCATTGCGTTGCTAGGCGAGCTTCCCTCGCCTAGTGACGAGCCTGTATAACCCATTGGCCTCGCTCGTGAGGTCGTTTGCGTCATAGTGGTCGACTAATGTTGGAGGTCGGATCCAGCAAGCATAGGCAAAGCTCAAAGACGTTACGGGAGAGAAGAAGAATAGTAATAATAACAAGATATAAAAATATTTAAAAATATTAAAGATTAATAAAAATTGTCTTCTTTGATAAAAAAAAGTTTAGTATTGTTAAATAAAAGTTTCGTATATTTTATTTTTATATTTTTTTTTCCAGAGAATTACATCAGTGGCTAGCACATGATGTAGAAAATCAATCAAAGACGATGATTTTGATATTGCACTACCATGTGAGATGATAAGTATATTACTCGAGCAAAGTGATTGGTCGATTATATCACGTGGATTGTGTACTTAGCAAATAAACCAAGATAAATTATAGCATAATCAACCGATGCTACAAGTGATTCGATGGCTATTTAATTTTGACCTTTTGCGATAGTGACCATTCCCTTATTTTAAAATTGGGTGGGGTTTATAAATGTTCGGATACTCGTTAAGATTTTTTAATTTGGCATCATTCGATAGTCAGAGCATTGATTGCATAAGCAGAATATGTAAGAATTGCCTTTCACATTTTAAAATTTATTTTAATAATCCCTTTGGAATTTTTCCGACGGACCAAAACATTACGTCATCAACACGACAGATTAGCGTAATCAACAAAAGCTTAATGTAATCAGCTCTAACGACGACCGTCCACGTCATTGTCAACAGCCTTTTTCGGTTTCGGCGAAAAGAGATATCTCGGGCGATCTTCCCCAAATTACCGTGACACGTGTCGCCGGCCAACGGGACGTCGCTTTGCGGAATCCTTCTAACAACTTAGCTGTAACTGAGTCAGCAAACCCCACCGTCGATGGCAAGGGGACAAAATCTTTTATCGTCTACTCGCGTTACCACGCCGAAGACCGTGATCAAACGGTCCAAATTTGCTCTAAAGTTTCATCATGCGGGACCCGCCAGATTGCGAGATATTTCATGGGCTGGCTGATCGAAGGGTGACGTAATTTCGTGGGCAAACTGCTAAAGAAAACGCGGAAAGCCGCTGGCCTTTTTCCAACACAGCTGTCGTTTTCCGAAATATAAAAGGCCATTTTTTGAGCTATTTCCGGGAGCAACAGAATCTCCCTCTCCATTTCGACCCAAAAAAGGAAAAAAAAAAAAAATTCTCCCCTCCGTCGCCGCTCCGGTTAAGTTTCAACTTCTCTCCGGCGATATCTGCGACGCCGTCGACGCGGACGTGTCTTGCGAGAGGAAGCTGAAAGCGGATCGGAGTTTGCTGGGCCGCTTCCTCCGTTCCCTATCAGGAGTCCGGATTGAAAGTTCGTTGCGCCTTTTATTTTTTCGCCCGAGTTCGCTTGTACTGCCTTGTTTGGATCGCTTGCTCGGTTGTTTGATCGCGATCCTCCTATTTTGTCTGACTGCGATTTTTTACATTGTTCGCGTAGCCGACGCGTCATGTGCATTTCGAGCTTTGTTTATCTCGTGTGAGAGAATTTGATCGGGAAGAGAGCAAAAGAACATGTCGGTCTTAGGTTTTCTCTTCGGTCCCTTGAAACGTGTAGGCGCTCTTGGCATCTGTTTAATTGTCGTGGTTTGCTGCTTCATTCTAATCAAGTCCGCAACAGGTACGATGTTTCTAGGTAATGACTGTCTAATCATGCAAGTTAAAGAGAGATAATAACGGCGTTTTAGGTGATGTGACTGCTGCCCGCTGGTTATGTCACCGAAGCATTAGAAATTGTAGTTTATGTTGGTTGCCGGCGAGGTCAATTGGCATAGTAGTACCTTATTCCTGTGAAAAAGATTCTTGTTTTCTTGTGCAACTTTTGGTGCAATATTTGTTTGGATATCTGCAAATTTTTCCCTGGACCAGATGATGTCAGGACCCTATTATCTGGACTGGATGATCTCCTCATTGATTGTGCAAATTACACGATAATGTTTAATGCCTTTTTGTGTCACTTTTGTTTGCTCTTGTTACTGTTTATTGCTGGTCAAAGGATTTCATTGAGAGCATGTAGGCTTAGACTGTGTCAACTGAAGTAGAGGAGATGATTTATTCGAGATTAGTGAGACAGATTGCAATCACTGAAAGAGCAATTTGAAATTGGACTTTTCTTTAGTATGGTCCATCGAGTTGCTTCGTGAGTTGGTTAAGTTTGGGGATTGTGCTGAGATACCTTTGAAGAGGTTATTCTCCGGAGAGGTGATCTTACGCAGCTTGTCATATTGAGGTAATCTGATCTTAAGTTTGCTCCTATAGGATATTCAGTACCTGACCATACTAAAGAAATTGAAAACTATGTTTTATTGATAAGAAGAGATCCTTGACGCAACTGTGAAAAGGGGCTAGGAGAAGTAGATGGTTGCTTGTATTATTTGTTGAAGTTTACTTTCTTCCAGGTGCACCCGAGGCTGGTAGTTTGTGGAACTGTGTAAGATTGAGGTGTGTTTCCAAGTTCTAAGGGCTAAAAATGTAATGCCCTGGTTATGGATGACATATACGTTGGACATGTATTCATGGCACTGCTGCTATGAACTTTTGCGAAGATAGTTAGATCAGGAGTGACCTCTGCCTCCATTGTCTGGGATGGAGTTGGCTCCAAAAATCCCAACTGCCAAAAGCTAAGGTTGATAGTGAAGGCAGAGCATCCTGTCCTTGTAGCTAATAGATTAGGCACTTGGAGAACATGTTGATATCGAAGGAGTTTCATCATACCACTGATTAAGCACATCCTTATATGGAGGGCAGTTTCTGGAAGTTAAGATTACCCGCGCAAAGTGCTTGTACTAGAGATCCATAAATTCCTTGATGAATTACATGGAAGCTGTCTGTCTCCTTTCATTAGATTCACCAGGTGGATCCTGTAGGTGGGAAATCTAAGACCGCATGATAGGAGTCTACATTCCTTTATTGTCTTTTAATTCTCAGCACGGTGCTAACAATATGTAAACTTGCGCCACTACTGGGCAAGCAAAAAATCTCTATATAAACATACTATCTGCTAGTAGCGTTAGACTTTCCGTTAAGGGTGTGTCATTCTCGTTGCCCATGTTGGTGGTCAAGTATTCATGAACCTTTCTTGATAGGGTACTGAATTCAAACAAACTTTGCATTGTTCCTTGTGATTAGGTGCTACTCCCATGTTCCAAAACCTTCTTGAGCCTGTCAAAGTAAAAAACCATGGAGATTCAATCCTGTAATCTGGGTGCTTCTTCAAGAAGCTCCTCGCTTGAGGAGCTTCACTTTGTTCCCAGCATTCTTCCGGTTTTTTTTCCCCCTCTCAGTACTGGTGCGGCATTCAATTAAGATGAAAAGTGAGAAGATTGTGGTCAGATGAGCTAAATTACGACGCAAGAAAGCGGATGATTCGACAGTGGAAGAAATCTTACTCGGTAAACATTTGTCCTCGATGGAAGTTTTCTGCAAAGTTGCAGATTGAGGTAGGGATGTCCGCAAAGGACAATCGCACCACAAATATTCCTAAATTCCCCTAATTTTCATTTTTAGAAACCAATTGATCACGTGATTTATTGCCTTTACATTAGGTTGGCGTGTCCATTGATCGTGTTCGGTATAATTGGATTTGGCCCAAGCCTCCCCGGTTCCTGAGAGGAATGGAGTAATGATACGGTTCCTTTGTTGTTCGTTGAAGTGGGAGGCTCTGGAATTCATCCTTGCTGCATATTTATTGTGTGGATCATTCTAGCCTCTAGCTTTTGTGAGTGCATCTCTTTGAGTGTTGCTGATTGGAGCGATCAAACTTTCTGTGGATGCATTCTCTTGTAGCTGATTTCAATCCTCGTTCCAGGAGAAGAGCAATAATATTATACGGCGTTGCCTTGGCTTAAATGGTCAATGACATGCCTTAATGTGAGTGGAGCATTGCTAAATTCTTCCTTTATGCAGGTACCTGGCAACCTTGTTGAAGATATAAGACCGAGGAAAATATATGCAATGGGTGAACTGACTGTAGAGCATTCTGAGGATCAGAAATTTGAGTCAAAGAAGTTGGAGACCTTGGAGACCATCATATGTGAAGATAAAAATACTGAGAAAGCTGATGTTGGAAAAGTGAATGATTTTCTAGAGAAGGGATGCTCACTCTTTGGGTATGTTCTGAATCTGTTTCTTGATATCAATGGTGATGCTTTCATACCGATGTTCTGCTAATTTTATGTGCTTTATTTGCAGATGTTCACATTATCGGCGGAGGTGCCGCATCAGAGCTCCGTGTTGTAATGAAATATACGATTGTCGCCATTGTCATAACGAGGCAAATGTGAGCCTTTCTTATATATGTTTTTGTGATTTTCAAATTACTTTCAGTTTTTTTATAGCTTCCAGTCGCTCGTAGGATTAGTTAGCTGCATGATTTATTTTGAACTATCAAAACCTGACGAATGCTGATTTCTTTTGTTTACTTTTCCATGAAGAACTCCGAAATCAATGGAACTGATTATATATAACTAGATGAAAGAATTGGGGAAATGAATGATGATTTACTTGTGAGAATGTATTCAATTTTTTAGGCAGTGCAGAATTTGGATTCTCTTTGCAGTTACTTTCGGTTCAGTTTTGGCATTTTGGCTATTTCTTCTTTGAATCTTTGTTTAGCTAACGGCCATCTCAGATAAGTGTCTGTCCATGGTCATGCATTGGAGTAACTCTTATTAGATTTGGATATCTTGATTCCTGCAATTTAGGTTGTATCCAATTGTTACTGTCATTTCTCAGATGAGGAGCCTTTTTCCTTTGCTTGGTTTTCTAGTTTTGGACCTTCGGTCTGTTTAAGCATTGCTTTTTGTCAGTATGTCTAAATCTTACCTAGAGATAAGCTAAACAGTTAATTTATGCAATTGTGGAAGTGTCTCCAGAGTAGGTGACTGCTGTACTAGCAATATATAGAACTGTTTGCATTGGAGAGGATCAAAAGGTTCAAAAGCTTAGGCTTTAATGTTTTTCCTGTTTTCTTCCTTGGAGATTAGAACCTCTGTCTCTGGTCTTAGTGTGATGAGTGTTACTTGCTATCTTAAGAAAGAGTCGCCAATATGCAGCTCTGAAGTGGCCAGTTGGTTTTATATCAAATGAGAGCTTGTATGTGTATGTAATTTTTCTTTTAGTCACAACTGTGTGTCTTACTTGGAACTGCATATTGATTTTCAGAATAGTATCAATGTAGACCAGAAAGATAGACATGACATGCCACGCCATGAAGTCAGTCAGGTAAATCTCTCTCTTGGAAGATCTTATCTCTCAGGTTTATTAATTTAATTGTGGACTAAACACTGGATGATTTTGTACTCTATTCTCATTGACTTTTCAGGTGATCTGTTCCCTTTGTGGCACTGAACAACAGGTGAGAAAGAAAACTTCAAACTTGCCCCTAGTTTTCCTGCTTGGATAATCTTTTTTTGAGGGAGGGAATTTCCAATATATGCGTGCAATGCAGGTCCAGCAGTTCTGTATAAACTGTGGTGTGTGCATGGGGAAATACTTCTGTGCGACATGCAAGTTGTTTGATGACGATGTAAGTGGCTTATCTTCCCTCTATTATATATTATTTTCAATTTTCTATTTGATTCCATGGATTCTCTTTTCTGTGATGAACTTTGTGGTTCCTCCATACATATTTACTAAAATTTGCGTTCAACCCTAGAATAAAATAAAATAAAAAGACATTCTGTCAGGTCCTGCATCCACTTACATGTTCAGGGGCCTCTATACATCATCAATAGTAGCTTGAGTAATTTGTCAAATGAGATTACCATACATGTCTGTCAAACTATGTTGTTGTTATATGCTGTCTATTTTAGCTCGGAAGAAGCTTACCATTCTCTTTTATTGCAGACATCTAAAAAGCAATACCACTGCAGTGGATGTGGAATATGCAGGTATTGCTTATGTCCTTGATTGTGTTTTGAGCCTTTAGTTATTCGGTGATGTTTCAAGAGTTCCTTGTCGAAGGGTATCTTTTGGATTAGCAAATGAAATTTGGGATTGGCATGCTGCTGCTTCCTTTTTATCACCTCACTTTGAAGTTCCTTTTTTTTTTGAGTCAATTTTTAAGTCAATATCAGTAAGATTTTCTCCCTACTTGATGACGTTAGGAGTTTGTAATATGTTCAAATCTATTGCTTATTTCCTTCCTGCCCATTCCCAATGATGTGCTGCCTGGCTGTTTTACTTCTGCCTCTCCATTTCACATTATTGTTCTCCTCCTTTTATCCAGTTTATTGTATTCTTCTTAGAGAGGTCGTTATTGTTATGGGTTGCTGATTGAGCTTTCTCACTTTCCTGTCTAGAATTGGAGGGAGTGAAAATTACTTTCACTGCTACAAGTGTGGTAAGTAAGCCCTTTCTATAGTCAGCCTTGGATTGATATTACATATTGGGTGGTTAAGGGAAGACTGATTTGTGTTTTCATCTTCACTTATGTTTAAGGTTGCTGTTACTCTATTTTGCTCAAGAACAGCCACCCTTGTATAGAAGGAGCAATGCATCATGATTGCCCTGTCTGTTTTGAGGTAAGATCATATTTGTTTGTGCATAATTATTTTCTCATCTTCTGATTGATGTCAGTATTACTTATCATGGAGATTTACTTGAGTCAAATTTGCACATGGGGATACGGCATCCGTTATTATTGGTGCTTCATGAATAACCAAATGGTGACTTGCAGTATTTATTCGACTCAAGGAACGATGTGACTGTTATGCCATGTGGACACACGATTCACCAGAACTGCTTAAAGGAGATGAGAGATCATTTTCAGTAAGCCCCCAAAATATCAATTTTTCACTCATGTAGCTTTTGCTGAAATCCCTTGGCTGTTCTTTGGACTTTTCACGAATGTGCTCTACCATATGCTGAATATATCGCAGATATGCTTGCCCCCTTTGTTCGAAGTCCGTTTGTGATATGTCCAAGGTCTGGGAGAAATTCGATTTGGAGATTGCTGCAACACGGATGCCAGAGTGTTACCAGAATAAGATGGTAAATCATTTGTCATCCTTATCATCATCCCCGAGGAAAGTCGTACTTTGTGTTCGCCCTTTCATGTCCATGCGCGTCCTTCCTTTTCTGGTGGTAACGTTTACTCTTTAATTTTGGATATCACGAGTGTAATAAGGATTGCTGCATGACAGGTATGGATTCTTTGCAACGACTGTGGGAAAACCTATGAGGTGCAATTCCATGTAGTGGCTCAGAAGTGCTTGAACTGCAAGTCCTACAATACTCGCCAGACAAGAGGCTGAGATTGCTTGTAAGGAGTGCGCCCGGACAATTATGGCTGATTTGAAGCCACGATGCATAAAGTGGCCTGCCAACATCAACTCACTGAATCATGGCTTTGTCCAAGTCCAATGTGCTTGTTGGTGTTTTCCATTTTCTCCTCAACATCCGTACTTGAAATGAGTTGGGAATTCATGGTAATTGCACCGAGCGAGTAGCACTTCCGCTGCGATTTGTACCTTTTCGAATGAGCTGGCATCCGGGGCTTGGGCAGATTGCCTATCGGATGTCTATTTGGGCTTTCAGTCGTAGCTGAAGGTAATCCTGTTTCGATGGGCTGCATTTGAAGTGGGGTTTCCCCAAAAAATAGTTCTTTGTATGGATCGATTGGTCAATGTTGACTATTCTTTCAATGGTCATTCATAATTCCATTTGCGGGTCCCTATACTTTCGGAGTCTGAATTCTGATCCTTCCTCGCTTGCAAGAAACAGAACCGAGACAGGGCGGGTTCTCTTCTTTTGCTGGTTTTTCTCTGAGATTCAACAGACTGTTGCAGTTTATGGTGTGCTGCTAGAGTTGACTGCATTTTCATTCTGCTTAAGTTTTGTGTAGGCACCCAAAAAAAAAAAAATTGACCTGTTCCGGTTCAATCTGGGAACCGGACCGGCTGGCGGTTCCCCATTTCAAGGGTTTGGTATCGATAACAATCGGCCCAGTTCTTGGTTCCTTGTGCTGAACCAAACCGGACCAGAGTGAAATATCAACAGAGGGAGGAGACAGAGATGGCGGTCCCGAAGGGAGCAGTGACTATGGAGGTGGAGAAAATGAGCGTGCAACAGCTGAAAGCGATCAAAAGGCACACGTCAACCTCCTCCAGGACAGCCTTGTCAGCATCTGCAGCGGCACATTCTTCTTCTGAGACTAAGGAGCTGAAGAAGATTGAGTGTGTTTCTCGTAACGGACAATGACATGGGGATCACGGAGCAGTTGACGTCTTTTGACTCAACAAAGAAGGCGGATTAGGGGATAGGCATCATCTCCCTTCATTGCAAACGACAGTTGACTTAGAACCGAAGACTGCACCCCATTTATTTATGAAAGAGATAGACATAAAATTAATAGTAAGAGGGATATCTTTGGATGTGTCAGATATCCTTTGACATCGTATCCCTCAGCTCAGCGCACTCGCTAAAGGACATCTTTGGCTGTTTTCATGGGTCCCACGAAGATGATTAAGAAGAAGGAAAATAGCGTGTATCAGACATGTTTTTTCCTAGTCCTTTTCAAATAAAGTAATGAACCGTTAACATATTATGAACAGGAGGAAATAGTCGTGACTGTTCTTTGGCCAGGTTCCGAGGTGAAATCACTGGTAGGTTCCACCACCCTAAAAATCAATCAGCCGTAGTCAATGGAAATGGAAGGTTATATATTTCCGTGTTTTATTGGTATTGGTTCATTCCGTGGATGGAGAAACTTACCGGGGACGAGTCATAAACACTTATGAGGCTATTCACAAAATATGAGAGACATGCTTTGTTTGAAGGACAGCTTGCTTGAGTTCCAACTTGTACTAGCAATTCGTAAGATTCTCATCGAAAGCACTTTCTAAGAACTTTGAAGCATTGTAAAATTAAGACGGTTTCCATCGAGGGATATACTACCAAAAACATTCCTTGCTTTTTTACCTGCAATGCCATTTCCATACCCCCTCTATTTTCGAAAATATACATAACACTCTTATACCTCTAGACAAAACACCCTATCACGAAAAGACCATATTACTCTAAGATTTGGCGCCGTTGCGGCCATCCATGGTGTCGGGAGAGAGAGAGAGAGAGAGAGGTAGGTATGGGAGGGCCACAAACAACGATGTTTCATGTGCGCAAGGGGTCTGAGTCGAATTAAGTTTGGATGGTTTTGAGCGGGTGGCGAGTTTAAAATTTACATGGGAACAATAATAATTACTAAACTCAAGTGCAAAGTGGTGTCCAAAATCAAAATTCAGAGCGCAACCTTACGTATGCACGGAGACAAAGATATAACGAAAGTGGTCTTCAATCGAAAAGTGAGATGCGCATCTTACCTTCCATCCCAAATCACTTCGAAACGAGTTTATGTTCTTTCCACTAGAAACGTCACGTGCGTTTCTTACTTCACAAAAAAAAAAACCATTCACTTTCTGCTCCTTCTCCTTCCGAGCCCCACCCCCCCGTAAAGAAAAGAAGAGCTGAACGGCGGCAGTTAATCCAATGGCCGTTGCTTGTCCAGCCACGGTCCCTCCTCTCCGCCCGCAGTCCCAAAAGCCAGCCCAACCTCGAAGCTCAATTACTTCCTCGAGATCGTGGGACCCCATCTCCCTGATAAGCTCTTGCTCTAGCATCACAAGAGTTCGCGCCAATCCACGCTCACTTAATCACCACCAACTTCATCCGAGACCCTCTTGTCGCCGGTTGCCTTCTCGGCTTCTTCGTCTCCATCGATGGTATCAGCCACTATCGCCGCATTTTGAGCGGAACCCATCAGTTGGAGACAACGTTGTGGAATGACTACATTCAGAAGCAGCTCCAGGATGATTTGCCAGGGGATGTGTTCGCGTCGTATTGTTGCATGGTTGTTGAAGGATTTGTTGGGATACACATAACATGCATAGACAAGTTAAAATCGTTAACGCATTGGAAATTAAAACTCATACATATATCTCTATAGGCGTCATTCATGCGTTTTTAATTAAAAATCAGAATAACAAACGGGATTAATCAGATTAAATTTCGTAGCGTGCGCAAAGTGACTTGATTCGGATGTTCTTCAATTCGAGCCCCACAAACGTCGAATCTCTAGTTTAGATACACCACCAATCGTACATCAAACGGAAGAAAGAACTCGTAGGTAATCACCACTTTAATTGTGCTAGCAATCTTATCGAGACAATTCTATGCACTCTTGATATTTCAATCATGACAAAAGAGAGTAAAACATTTTTTTGATCTCACGCACGCAAATTGCACTCTCTTCTTTTCTCTTATTCTCACCCTTTCTCATTTACTCTTTTCACTCCTCCTCTTTTTTATGCGAGCTCCTCGCTTTACATAGAGGAGCTTATTGTCACTCCAAAAGAAATGGCCATCATTACAAAAGGGATAAGGATGGCCTTAATGTATAAGGATGACGGCCATCATTACAAAAGGATAAGGATGAAGTGAGTTCACTTTGGGTGTGCGTGTGCATCATATGAATTCGATTGCCGTGATTGCAAATATATTTGTAAGATTATATTTCCCATTTAATGTCATTTTGAATTGGTTATGGTGTGTGACATTCTTAGGTTCATCACCGAGTTCTAGTAAGACTTGTACTCCCAAGAGAATTGATTGTCCCGATCAACCTCTATATCCTTCAAGCCATGACTGACATCTAATTATTAGGAAATTATACTTGATTTTGAAGGAAACAAAACTCACATACTTTGTCGAAAAGACTTTGATTTATACTTTGAGGATTTATTACAAATATATCTCAATGCTTTTTGTATATAAGATGCTTAACACTTTTATTTTGATAGAAGCATGCAACATTTGTGGCGAGAGGCGGATCGATACGAGAATCATAGCGAGATATATTTGGGTCTTTGATTTATCCTCATTGTTTAATCAATCTTATTCTTGCTTATCTTGGCAGATTAAATTTCCCTAGTAACGGTCGATTATCTAGTTAGGATTTCATTCCTAAGCTAAATTGATTGACTAATCAATCATGAAGATGTCCTTGAGACTTTCCATTTAAGGAGTCTTGATTGTTTGGCAATCACCCGTTAGACACTTACCTTTATTGGATGCTTTGATTAAGGGTCCTAAGATTTGTTTGTATGGGCGAATGAATCTTCTCAAGATTCTAATTGATCTCACCTCAACAATTCGTAATCTTTATCAATCAACCAACGGTTAGTTTTTGGTGATTGATCCTCGAAATGGTTCTCGTCTAGCGGGAAGCATGGAACACGGGGACTATAAAGACCACCAAGTTTGAAGACTAGTGAGTGCAACAAAAATTCATCATCCTTATTCAAAGAGAGCTTTAGTATATAAAATTGTCTACTCGAGCATTTATTTGAAATCTTGTGAGAGGTGTTATGCGGATTCAAGTGTGTAGAGTGTGATAGCCTTGGTAAAGGCATATCTCGCTTCTATTGGAAGTGTTTATGTTCAAGCAATTACATCTTTCGTAATCTCTCATTTGATTACTTAGTGGAGTCCAGTCAAGAAGCTGTTAGTGTGGGAGAGTGAACGTAGGCTTACCAAAAATCGAACCACTATAATCTCTTATGCATTGTCTTCTACTCTCTACTCGCCTCTATTTATTGTCTAGTGGAAGCACCGCACGGTTCGCTAATTACTTTTTTTTTTTGGGTAAAGAAAAGCTAGGTTACGTTGATTACTTTTTGCTCCTATTAAACTCAATTATTTTAATTCTGCATTATTTATCGACGTTGATCACAAACACCTATTCACCCCCTCTAGGTGTTAGGTCTAGCAAAATCAACAATTGGTATCGAGTCCAAGGTTTGTTATTTGAAGTGTATACTTCTAAGCTAACGAATTTCAATGGCTAGCATTCTTGGAGCTGGTATCATGGATGGTCAAAGCAACACCCAACCATACTTTGATGGAAAAGACTACAACATCTCGGCAAAACTAGATGAAAGCATTCATCAAATCTACGGATCCATCGATGTGGGATGTCGTGCAAAATGGAGCAAACCCTATAGCTTCTTCATCAAAAGAAAAAGCTTCGAGGAACAAAAGCTCAGCCCCACCGATATATCCAAAAGAGAAGCTTTAGATTCAAAAGAATTTCACTCCTTTTATGGTGCTTTATCTTCGGCTCGGTGTAAGCGTGTTTGCTCTTGTGAAACAACAAAAGAAATTTGGGATAGCCTTCTAGTTACTCACGAAGGAACTAATAGAGTCAAAGAGTAAAAAAAAAAAAATATTCTCCTTGGAAGATATGAATCTTTCAAAAAGAAATCTAGTGAATCTATTTCGGCATGCTCAACGGGTTTACGGACATTGTGAATGGCTTAACCTACTATGCTAAGCGGATCTCATAGACTAAAAGGGTCAACAAAATTCTGAGAGGTTTAACAAAGGAATGGAGCAACATCAATACTACAATACGAGAAACCTTGAGAATTTCGCCTCTATCGTAGATGAGCTCGTGGGAACATTAACATCCTATGAGTCCGAACGTTAGAATGATGAAGATGAACAAAGGGAAGAAAGGAAATTTCTTTGAGGTAAAAAATGAATGATTCGAGTGACACGGATTCTGAAGTAGATGAAGATGATGAAGAATTGGCCTTAATGGTAAAAAATTTAGAAAAATGGCCAGGAGAGGAAGGAACTTCAAAGGAAGACGATCATTCAAGCATTCTGAAAAATCTTCCACTGAAAAAGATGAAGGTAAAGAAATAATTTTCTTTGAATGCGGGAAACGTGGGCACATTAAACCCAATTGTCCATTTCTAAAAATAAAAAAGGAAAATTTGAAAAGAAAAAGAAATCCTTGAAAGCTGAAACATGGAGCGACACCGAGTGTGAAGAAAGTGACAAAGAAGACTGTGCAAACATTTGTCTGATGGCCAAATCAAATTTCGAAGATGACAAAGTGGTAAGTTTGCCTAAAATCCCTGATGAAGTTTCTGATTACATTGATGAGTTATACTTGGATTATAAGAATGCCCTTAAGAAAATCTCTGGTATCTTGAAAACTAGCTCCCTTAATTAGTATACTTTGACTGTAAAACTCAATTACTATCAAAGTAAAGTGTAATTTGAGATAGAAATACTTATATCAATACAAGTCTTTTATGTGGAATATAATGTAGGATAGTATCTCATGTAGCCCCTAACCTTATATAAAGGTCATTTTAGATATATTGCGAGAAGTATTCGCAATAAGTAATATAGGATGCGGTCGATTAGAAAATGTGCGACACTACATTCCATGGATTTGGAATTTTATTATGGCTAGTTTCTTATAGTTTAATGTGCGTATGGCGATGCATACCATCATCGGTCACCGGAAATGGATTAGTTCGAGAAAATTCGAGTTGGATTACGACCATAATGGGCGGATATATATCTGCACCACGACCGAATTAAGTTGTGTGACATTGAGGTGGATCTAGTGGGCGATAATATAGGGTGTCGATCACCAAAATTTGGAGGAGTTAGGGGCTGCCATTAGTGTGTATGTGTAATGAAATAAGAAGGAACTACGACATTTGGCAAAAAGGTTTATAGTTCATCCCGAGGAACTAATGATGAAGAGCATGGAAAATTGAAAGTAATCATTCTCCCCCTTGCTTCGTTGAATCCGCCGGCCGTGCACAAAGAAAATAGAGAATTGCTTTCTTGCATTTCCTTTTGTGAAGTGCAAGTTTGCGGAGAGCCTCTAGGCCAAGTCCAAGGAAGCTCTCGGGTTTGTCCCTTGCCGCCACCTTCGACTGCTCGATCTCCCCGGAGCTCTAGGCTACCACCATTTCTGTCACATTTGAGGTGAGTAAACCTCACTCTCTCGTCCTTTCTCGCTTCGTTATACCGTGAGCTTAGTTGGGTGCAAAGTCGAATGATAGAAAGTGTCGCGAGTGAAGGTTGGCCGAGGTGAGAGTGATGCTTAAAAAAAATTGATTTATTGCGACCATGGTGCGATTTGTTCCTGTGAATGGTCAATCGTTGTGGTAGAAGCTTGGTTAGAGGGGGGTGAACAGCAAGAGATAAGCAGCATGTGGAATTGAGTTCGGTTTTGGATGAGTTTAAGATGAGAATTGGGTACGGGACCACGAAGGGTGGTCGAGTATTCGTGATTGTTGCACAGTTAAGAACCCACATATTAACAAATGGATATTATGGTTGTAAGGAAGTGATATTGCGGAATTTCCTAATCGATTGTGCATCCTAGATGCAATAGAGTCATATAAGGCAACGACGGAATTTATCGAATATGGTAGCGTGTTATACTCTCTTGATATTTGGTGAAGTTGTGTTC
The DNA here is from genome assembly GCA_021437795.1 of Rhodamnia rubescens. NCBI lineage: Eukaryota > Viridiplantae > Streptophyta > Magnoliopsida > Myrtales > Myrtaceae > Rhodamnia > Rhodamnia rubescens. The sequence continues at coordinate 2,112,473 of JAILYA010000035.1, forward strand.
GGTTACTGTGTAGGTGGTAAATAATACATGGGTTCATTTGGTGAGTGGCCGAGAACTATATGGAAACAAATATAGATCGGGGTCTCTCGGTTGGCATCAAATTGAGGTTGATGAAATGTATGGTAGACCGAGAACCAAAATGGTCATATGGATATAAGTGAACATTGCTTTCTGGTGGATGTTTGAGTCTCTCGAAGAATTTGGTATCTTGATATTACAAACCACTAGAAAACGGTATTTAGAATATTTGCAATGTGGTTAGCTTGTATCTGCTTGTCTATGTAATCATGAAAAGCATATCATTGCATGGCACAACATACATTTGGTGTAAGGTGGTTGAGGGCCACAAGAAAAATAACGTAATGTGTAATTCCTTGCGGGAGTCGGGATGCCTTGGTTGGTGGTACCAAGAGGACCGCGGGGTATGTATGCGAAGCCTTGGAGTGAGGGACCCAATGGCTGGGAGTTGCCATGGGAAGGTACTGTATCAAGGTTACAAGTGGTAAATGACTCGGTATGGTGACTTTCCAAGTGGTACGAGCCGGAAAATTGGACTCTGGTACATCTTTGGTAAGGGTATTGCATGGGAGTGCATGCATCCATGCATTTGCATATCACGGCATTTGATTGAAATTACTGTATACGATTCCTAAATGATGTGTTAGTTCGATATCTCGTACGAAAGCTAGATTAGATGTGAATGGTATAGTGAACCGAGCAAATATTAGAGTGTGGGTTTATTCGCTATGGATGCTTACACTTGTGGTGTTCATGATTTTAGATTGACAAGCAAGGGGTCACTTTTATGCGTGTCGTTGCTACACTCACTGTGGACGTGGCCATGGGCATGGCCCATGTTCAGTACAAGTTCGTTGCCATGTTTATTAACATCAATGGGACGCAAGAGGGGCCTATCCCTCGAGATAGGTTCGACGAGGAGGAGGACGGAGGCGATGACGATGTGGTCTGAGCAGAGGGGTCCAAGGAGGCGGGCCGATAGCAGCCACAGCGTAGGGAGCATTTGGGTTACTAGGTGTGACATCCCAGGTCGCCACCCCTATTGATTATAACCATATTTCCTTGTTAATGTTTTTCATTATAAATATTTATACACCAAGATCTAGTCCTCTTAGCCGTAAATGGCCGTAGGACATAAATCCAAGACCAAAGAAGATCAAACGCAACCAAGGGAAAGATAACATATGAGACACGTGCTCTTGAGATTACCAAAATAAAGATAACATTTTATCACCATATATCAAAAGGTCGTGTTCACATGCTTACAAATTGGCCCCAACAAAAAAAATCGAAACAAACAGATTTGCTTCAATACGATAAGCCATGGTAAAAGGCCAGCATCGCATAGGATATTCACCGAAAAAAAAAAAAAAGACTCCACATACGCACATATAAACAAACTTGCTCCCTAGTCCCTAAGGTTAGACGGCGAATTTGGGAGTGCTAAGGTGTCTGTGTCTACTCCCCTAACAAATAAAAGTCGCCGAACTCCAAAATGAGTTAGTAGGTCGTGCTCCAAATCCTCAGTCCTCAAATGCGTTGGTCATGGACGGCTCCTCCTCCTCATTGGCTCAGGGGGCAGAATTGGTTGAACAGGTGCTAGCGCAACTGGCTCCATAGCCGCATCAAAGATGTACTCGGAGCAAAGGACCTATGAGCTGCTCCCTTACTCGAATGTAATATGCATACCAACGATACTGAACTATACCGTGAGGGACTCCCTCATCTACCCTCAAAGTAGGTACATACATAACTAGTCCTATATGCGGAACATCTAAGTGAATTAGATCACGATATTCAGTTGCATAATCAACCGGAACACCATAACACATAACTGGAGCTGCTTCCATTTGCACTAATCTGGAAAAATCAAGGAACAACGTGGGTTAACATAAAGCTTAGCAAGAAAAATGTCCAATCATGTCATCCCTATGCTGATTCATTGAGATTATTACCAATGGGACTCGAATACATGTTAAGGAAACCTCCCAATGATGAATAAAGCTCTTGGACATAATCAATGATGACATGCTATGCAATTAATTCTCAAGTAACATGAGTGATACAAAGAGTAACACAGCATATATGAAGTGTAAATCACAACATGCACTTGCTAATGCACTATGCGATCATTTTATTTCATTTCTCTTGTCCTCCCGGACCCACAACAGCTTGCTTGCCACTTTCCTCTACTTCGAGGCTCCTTCCTCTACTCCGAGGCCCCATCGGTCTAGACTGTCACGTTTGCCCCGCACTCAGCTCAGGGGTCCCATCTTCTCTTTTGGGACACAAGCAAGCTCAATAATTCAGCAATCTCATATTCACAAATCCGATTATGCTATGCCACGGATAATATGCTTCACCATGCTAATTCGCATCACATACAATTCAGCACACCCTCATGGACATGTCATAGTGTTATACGTATCAATCGTGTCAAAAGACTAAACAACATGCCGTATCATGGTGGCTTCGTTTGAAGTATTAGTCATACTCTCTTTTGGTTCAATTTAGCCTCATCAGGGGCTTGGCACAATCACAAGCGAATTCTAAATCATCCCTGAAGAAACAATGTGTAATCTAGCTTGTATACTTCTAAGACTTAATTCCGTGCACAAAAAACTTGTAAGACTACTATTAACTATTTAATTAGCTTAGGTAGCCAATGACTCATTTTGGAACCCTCTTAACTCCCTAGCGACACCTTATGGGGTCACGGCCAGTAGCCCCCCTCTCTTGATCATACTTGATTTGCTTGAGTTTCTACCCCACAATATCACCCAATTCTGGGATTCCTCGGCCAGACGTATATCCCTCAACTTGAACCACCTTCCACTTATTTTAATAAGATTCAAATCATCTCTAGTAGCTCGGTAAACTAGAAATTTCATGGGTCCGAACAGAATTCAGCCTTGGTGCGAAAAATTAGAATGAAATTCCCATGGAAAACAACAAGTTCTTGGTTTCCTTCAGACTACGAACCCTCACGATCAGAACGCTCTCTCACATTAATGTCTACCTTCATGCATGCTTTGGACCAACCCGGAACCAAACATAAGTCGCCTCAATCCTAATCCTTAGTTGCATTATACCCTAGCCCAATTTCTATCACCTCGAGTTAGCATGCACAACATTTTTATCAACAACTTACATTTTACCACAGCAAGCCCTAAGGTCGAAATTACATGATATAATTGGAAGCTTTTCTTGCCTTGGTCTATAAATACGTTGCTGTCATTGTGCGTCCTCCTCCCGACCAGCTGCTGGACCACCGTCGATCTCCACCTCGAGCTGCTGGGTTTCGTGTGTGTGACATTTTAAATTTCCTGCCATTTCGAGACTAATGAATGAGAAGTTATCTAACGATATATTTCAATCTTATCTCGCTCGGACCCGATTAGTCTCGAGTTAACTAACCATGAAATGGGATCTCGAAATTGGACAATGGACAATGAAGCATGCCAACATTTGACACGAATTGGACGTCACCTCATCGAGGGTAAATTCTATTGGAAAAGTGAAAAATTTGGACTGTCAGTGCGAAATTACCATTTTGCCCCTCAAGCCTTAACCTTGCATTAAGTTATTTGGAGGGCATTTTGGTCATTTGGCTTTCCTCCATGGCTGCCGAAAATGTGAGAAGAAGCGTGGTCAATGGCTTCAAGATAATTATGAAGAGAAGCCAAGTGCCAATTATTGTAAATTAGCCAAAATTGACTCATTTTGAATTACTATTCACTCTTTGACCACACCAATAATTGGTGGATTAACACTTTCTCTCTCCTCACTTCAGCTGAACACTCTCTCTCTTTCCTCTCCACGTTCTCTCCTTCCTTATCTTCAATTTCCTCACAAACAGAATCTGTTCTGCTCGACCGGCCGCTGCTTGCCTCCAATGCCCTTCACTATTTAGGCCATAACTTCTTCGTCCGACGTCGTCTTGAGGTAAGACCACCGCCATTTGAAAGATTATCGTCTTATCTTTCCAAGGCAATATTATAAGCTCCATTTGGCCCAGTATTTTTTCCTGTAGAGCTGTTTATTTGAGCAAAGGTCAAGCGGGTCAGTTTGGAAATCTGGTTTGAAGGAGATCTCAATTTTGCAAACTTAAAGAGCTCATTTTGCTTCAAATTTTTGGTGACATACTATTAAGATATATTATAAGGGTTTGATAAGCTTAGGATGGCAATTTGTTGGAATTAAAATAGGTTTTAGAGGCTGATTTGGGCTGGTTTTTTTGAAGCCGATTCTGCCCCTTTGCTGATCATGTGAAAACAGAATGGAAGAGGCCTTTTGAGGTGTTGTTTTGCTGCCAAATTTTTCGTGAGACCTCTATAATCATAGATTGAGAGGTTAGCAAGCATATTATGGGATAATTTGAAGTTTAGAGGAAGTTTAATTACTGATTTAAGTTGGTTGTTGCAAGAACAGTTTCTGGTTAGTTGCTGCCTTGTTCGGGTTGAAGTTGTTGGAGGCTATTTAAGGTGTCAATTGGCTTTGAAATTCTTGGTAAGATACCTTAGGATATAGTATATTGTGTTGTTGTGGAGTACACTAATTGAATTGGAGTTTAAAAGTGGTTTCATGGCTGATTTGTGCAATTGAACTCAAACCTTATACTGCCCCTTTTTTGGACAGAATTGAAGTTGGATCTTGAGGCTTCATTTGGTGGATTAAGCTAGTCCAATTTGCTTTGTAAGTGACCCCTAACCCTTTATTAGGAAGTTAGGGTACTAATAGAGGAATTTGGCCTTTAATTGATTGATTTTACGAGGTGAAATGTACTTGTAATGAGCAAGGCCCAATGTGGTTTATGGTTGCCGAACAATGTGTGTTTACCTTAGAGTGAAATTGTGTTTTCATGGCCATATGATATTTGATTGCCATAATGTGTGAACTATTTGCCATGTAATGAAAGTGTTTGGCCATGGTGTTTCTAATGTTAATAGCATTGTTGATTGCTTGAGTTTGATATACTCGATCATGAAGTCTCGTGGAAAGATAAGAACGGCTCGTGAGCCCTTGATAATGAGAGACATAACATGAATTGGCTAGTGGATGGAAACGAGATATGTGAAACCCTAGGACTTGGTCATGCGAGGACGAGTTTACCTTGGGACTTGGCCATGCGGGGACGAGTTTACCCTAGGACTTGTGCCATGCGGGAAGAAGCTATACCTAAGTCTTGGTCATGCGGGGTAAGTCGATGCGTGTCGACACGGGCCATTGAGATGGCATTGGGAGCATGATGCGTTGAAACGCGAGTCCCAAAAATTGTTATAGCCTCGAGGCGCAATTTTAATTGGGCCTGGCCGTGGAATTGAGATTGAATGGTGAGCCCGAGGAGTATTTACGTGGGCCAATTCACCGAGTTGAGAAATTATGGTAAAATGAGAATTAAACTATGATATATGAAATTATTTTTATGCTAGTACGTAAAGCTTGGTCATCCGATGAGCTATGCCTTAAAACTATGATTGTTATGCCATGCATGTTGACATGCGTTCTTTGTTTCATGCTACGTGCTTTGTTTTGTGGTTTATTATAAAAATAAAATAAATAATAATGTCATTGGAGGTACTAGCTACCTGGTCTAGGTTTAGGGTTAGCTTATTGAGATGTAAATCCCACCCCGTCGTGGGATTAACATTTTCAAGTCCCAACCGATGGATCATGTGATTGCCATAGAGTGACATCGAAAGGCATCTTTGGGAGGACTTAGATATTAAGCTCTATTCGGATGTAACCTTTTGTAGCCTTAAGAAATTGATAATTTTGTATTGTCTATTTTGACTATCGCCCGATTTGGTGAATACTAATAGAGGTACCATCCTTCGTCCTAAGTCGAATTGGTGATTAATGAAAAGGAGTTGTTTGCTCGCTTCTTAAAGTTCCATTCATTTGTATGAACTTATAACTTGATGGCCGAGGGATCTTGGGAGACTAAAGAAAGTCAAACCGCCTAGTGGGATGTTCGCGTGCCTCTTTGGGTTCGGGCGTGACATATCCGTTTGTTTGGTATTAGAGCAAGGTCGGCTCGATCCAAATCGACTTGGAGTGATAAGGAATGATGACTTGAGGATGATTTGATAGTGAAACCCTTAGGATTAAGCATTGATTTTTGAATTTTGGGGATTATAGGCTTGAACTTGTGTGGTATTCTAATGGTTCTAGTAATGATTGTAATGGATGAACTTTGGGGATGTTACGACCTAGGTTCATAAGGAAGCAAGTAGAGATTGAGAGGTCATAAGCCTGGACCGTGAGGTTGAAAATGTGCTTGAGTTTAATAGAGAATTGCTTATGAAAAGAGGGTCGGATGGAGTGTACGATTGTGATTATGACTTGCTAATGACCCAACTTGAGTTATATGCTAGAACATAGGCAATGGATCTATGAGACGTGACAGTCATTGGTGGAATTAGAGATCTTACGTGGATAAGAATTGATCCTGGAAACGACTATGGTATGACGAGTAACGAGGACAATCATGCTATGCTTGTGTTTTTGGGATTAAAATGAAAGTCGAGGAATGTGCATGCATGAGCTTATCACTATCGGACCTAATAAACTATCGCTTGGTATGGGACAAGTTGATGGGATACCTATAAACCGTAATGAAGCATGGTATGGGACATGTGGAACGGGGCTTTCTCCGTAGATGTATGACTTGGGACAACCCGCAACAACCAGGTCGATGAGAGCGGGGAGTGATCGCGGGACAAAGAGGTCCGGACAAGGAACGGCTCCTGACGGGCTTCTAAGATAGCAAGGAGGTAGGAATGACCCATGCCATAAATTGAAAGGGAAAGTCTAGGTATTAGGTTAAGTCGATCTTAGTTAAGAGACGTGTTGCACTAAGTTGATCCTCAAGGTGAATTTTCAAAATTTGCTTGACATTTGTGATGGCGCTTGTGATTGGCATGATTAAAAGCTTCGTGCTTGGCAGTGGATGCCGTTAAAAAAAATTATGTTTGTTATTGGCCTGTTGGGCGTGTTTTGTAGTTGGCATCATGTGATTGTTATGGCCAAGGTCTAACTAAGAGATTAGACGGCGTGTGGGGTTTATACCCCGTTGAACCGATGTCTTTCGAAAGTGTGATAGCATGTTGTGTTCATATTAGTGGAACATGTGCCTTTATACTTAAAGTATGAGTGATTGACTCATTGAAGTAATGCCTTGAATGGTTGCTTAATGTTGGCCTAGTTGAGTTTTAGTCTAGTTGAGGCTTGCCTAGTAATTAGTCGTTAATTGAGAAATTGCCTTGTTGAGGCTGGCTTGATAGGTAGTCACCGGCTAAGGGTGATTTGGAATCCTTGGATAATTGGCAAGTAGTTGAGAGTTGCCTAAGAACCCTTGGATGGTTGATTGCGATGATAGATAATGAGATGAGTAGCCCGAAACCGCTAGACTCGAGTAGATGATTGAAGTCTTTGATTCCCGAAGGGAATTATAGTGGTTCAAGTGCCATAAGAACCTAATGAGGTTGAATGACTAGAGTATGGTCACTAGAGGAGCATTTGGCTTGAGTATGCAAGATATGAAAATATTCAAGAATTGAAAGGAATCATGATAAGTGAGTAAAGATGAACCACAAGAGTATGAGCACTGGAAGAGCGTTTGGCCCGAGCTTGTAAATTGTGCGAGACCCAAGAGTTGAAGGGGTGAAGAGAACCTTGAGAGGAATTTGAAATTTGATGGGTAGGCGGACTCGAAAAGGAGCTACCTGTTGTTGCCCAAAGCAGATAAGACCGCTATCGTTGATTATGGTGTTAGCAAAGTAAATGGTAGAGATCGTGGGAAAGACGATAGAGAATGGAAATAAAAATCGTTTGAAAGAAAGCTTGTGGAAGGATGTATAAGAGTGAGATTGACTAAGTTCGATGGAGAGAGTGATTTAAAATTGCCTTTCTCTGGATTGGGGATTGTGTAAGGAAATCTTAGAGGTTTTGGGTGCACGGAAGAAAAGAAGTGACCCACCTGGCGTTACTAGCCTTAAGAGGCCGTCGATGATTGGTGAAAGGTCACCAAAGGAAGAGTTTTCCTTGAAGGCATGATATCTCGCTTAGATTGTCTTCGCTAAGTTGTTCAATATAAAGTACCTTTTTGAGGTTTCTTGAGAATAAGGATTGCCTGAACTTTAATAGCTTTGCAAAGATCCGAAGGCGATCAATCAATGCGAGACAAAGTTCTTGAAACCGTCTAAGCGTACTAAGGGTGGTCAAGGACCCTTTGATGACGAAGTCTGATTGAAATTTAGCCTAATGGCTAGTTATTATTCCCGAATCAAGAAGCGTAATGGATCTTAATTAAAGGAGCGGATCATCGGAAGGAGTATGAGTAAGAAAACTATTGCTCATAGATTACGAGCAAAGAGATGTTCATTATGGAACATGGAATGTGCCTGTGAGGAATGGCTATTACCTAGGCGTAAGACCCATGGTGGAAGATGGGTAGTCCGTCTCCCTTGTCATGGAAAGTGTTAAGGAAAATTGGAATGCTAGTTTGCCCGGATTTAATGATTCTCCGAGTTTGATTGAGATTGAACTGGAACCATTGGAAATGGGGTTCTAAGTTGTTGTCCTCTAAAGAATGGGACGTTATCCTTAAAGATGATTGGACCATGAGATGGTCGTTGGTGAAAAGAAAAGTGAATGGATTTAATAGTCCCAACTACTCGTGATTTTAATGAATGGATGAGTAAGCGAAAAGGATACTTAAGATGTATTTGACAAGCGACTTGAGGTAGTCGAATTGAATATCCAAAATATAGATTTGTGAAAATCGAGGAAGAACCTCGACTCCTTGGAACCTTGTCACTTGAGATGACTGAATCATTGGAAGAAAATGTCAAGTATGGTGACATTTGGAATCCTAGAATAAAAACACCGCTGTTGGCATATACTCCAAGATTGGCGTCCTATGTAATAGGAAGGATGATGTGGATTCGAAGTAAGAGAATGCTACTTGAAATGTATAGTTTCCTTCATAGGGTAGGATACCCTAGTATGGAAGGAAGTGAAAATTCTAATCATCTTGGTGTTAAAATTTAGCGCCTGGGTTGAGAAAGAAGATGTCGAGCTCAAATGATTTCCGTAAGATAATTCGAGGAACCGCCTTGTAGACAATGTCGAATTCTAGGATTTGTCGATATTCGAGTTGTTGACACTTAAATTTTGATTTCCGGAAAAATTCATTTATTTAAACATAAAATGAGAATTACACATAATTCTCACAAAAAAATGATCCCTCATGCATTGCATATTTATTTTTTGTCAATAATTGCATTTAAGGTCGAGGTGAGTCAACCGAGCTTAATTTTGATAAGCGGTTGAACCGAACTTGGTCGAATTACGACTAAGGCACGGGGAGTGTGTTGAATGGACCTATTTCTTGAGCACAATTCTTCTTGCTCAAGCTTGTTTTAATCATTAAGGCTTCCAGTTAAATGTTCATTATTTAGAAAAGCCTTAGTTTGAGCTTGGGAAATTAAGATGAGCCCATAATTTGGATTTTAAAATTTGGATGGGTCATGAATGTGGATGTGCCGAATTTTTCACTATAATTTTGATACAATTTGATTGAAAATCAGCCCATGTTTACTTGATTATGGAAGGCCTCTAGTTGACTACTAGTTTCATTAATTAAGTTCTAATTGAGCCCACAGAAGGATAAGAAATTCGGCCATCTCTCATTCCCCCACCAAGTGATGGAATGCATTAGTGTCCTAGTGCAATGAGGACTCTTCAAAATTTCAGTTTAAATCTGAATTTTATTTGTTTGAAAGGCTTATCTTAGTTGAGAGTTTTATTGAATTGGGGAACTTATTTAGATAGAGTTCTAGTAGATATGGAAATTCAAGATCTAATGGTCGTAATCATGTCCTATTCAAGCTAGGATAATTGATCCGACGGTTCAAGGAGACTCCTATTGCTACTAGGATTACCGGGTCTAGTTCTATATATACAAAGGCTCGCTCGCGTTCACATGGTGGGCACTCTGATAATTTTGGGCGCATTGGGGGGAGCAAAATTTCAGATCACGGGTAAGTTTGACAGAGGAGAGGGTTTTCGATTCCCACAATTAGAGTTCACGTGAGAACTTTGAGAAAAAAGAAGAAAGAAGGGAATTTGCCCGTAGTCGGTCCCTGCACATCGTCTTCTGTGGCTGCACCGATTCTCCACCCCTGCTGATTGGCGTTTTCTCTACTGTTCTTCTCTCTTGACACCTTTGTTCGTCACTGTCCCGAGCATATCTCCCGCTTTGCTGTTGTCTGCCACGTTCCAGTCATGTGCCGACAAAAATCAGTTACTGCTTAGCCTTGATATCGTGGTCAAAAGTTTGTCGTCTACAAGTGCCCTTTTTGTTGCAGATTTGGTCCAAAAGGAAGCTGTTCTGGACGTTGTTTCTGCGATTTTGCACGTTCGGTTAATAAAGTCCACGTTTGGTTCAAGTTTGGGTCCGAAGAAGCTGATTTTGGGCGATTTATTGTTTGGTTAAGTGCAGATTCTTAGGCTCAATTCAAGGTAATACCTTTATACTTTCATAGATCTGTTTTGATGATATTCTACGTTAAAAAAACATGCTGTTTTGCCATTGTCTACATGCTGTCTTCACGCTGTTTTGTCCGAATCAAGATTGTTTTTGCACGTTTTATGATCTCTAACTATGCAGATTTTTGCGGGAGCATAAAGGTGAGTTTCTCGACTATTTCTATGCTGATTTTGCATGAATTAGTTGCTGCTTGTTTTCTGTTCTTCGGCATAAACACTGAAATTTTTTCGGGAAAACTCAAAGAACAATTTTCACATATCAAAACCCTAATTTTGACACAGATTTCGAAAATTGATATTAATTGGACTCATTCGACATTTTTTTAGAATAAAAAATTCTAAATCTAAATTAGGAAAGTTTATTTCCTAATAGGCAACATCTTTAAGGTGGATAAACTTATCCGTCACCGTTCGGATACGACCCTCCGACTTAATAAAGATGGAATTTAGTTAATCCGATCTATCGCCGTTTAGATCCGATTCGTTATTTTCAAAAAGCCGAATTTAGATTTATGAATATTTTTTTAAAAAAAATTGCAAGAAGATGTGGTTTGATCGGTTTTAACTTATCCTGGATTGCTATCTTGAACCGCCTGATTGAGTAGATATTTTGTGCTCGATTGATATCTTCTTTGATTTAAATCTCCCGAGAAGCTTTAAAAATCTCCTAAAAATTTAGTGAGATATGGTTTCTTAGAAACTATGTCTAATTAAATCTTTAAGAAGATAAAGTTTCTTAAAAGCTTTATCTCATTAGGTTTATTTTGAAAATTTAAATCATGAGCATTGAATCAAGGATGTTTCGAATCGGCTGAAAATTGCATATGAAAGGATAGAAATCTCAAGCATAATTCGGCACATCTCCTTGCATATTTCGAAATTTAAAGGATACGACAAATTCTATTCATATTTTGCATTTGTATCATGCATATCTTTTGTCTCGTGCGTGTTTATATTGCCCCAAAAAAAAATCTGAAAAAAAACTGCTCATTTCATATCTTACATTATCTTTTGATTGCATCACATTTTCTAGTATCATCTAAGCGCTCCATCCATATTTTTGAAAATTAGCATATGTTATCCGTGTATTCATATTTTCATGCATCCTATTATGTTGCCTTCCGTGTCAAAAAAGAAAAAGAAAAGAAGAGTGATATGTGTGTGCATTATAACATGCCATTTTCACACGTCCCATATGGTGCATATCCACTTCACACGTTGTTTCCACCATGTCTTATCTTGTGTGTCATTCATCTTAGGTTAAAGCATAGTTCATTTGTCCTTCAAATTAAAAAAGAAAGAGGAAAAGAACTGCATGTTATCTAAGTTAATTAGAATTTTTGCATGTTTATAGCTTGCACGTTTAAATTGGTGGTTAGCATTTTTAGTGTTGTCATCATGTAATCTAGCGCTAATGATTTAGTCTACATATCTTGCGTGCTTGCCTTTGCATTTTCGCATACCGCATAGGTTAGTTTTTGCATGTCATGCATATTAATCCAAAAGTGAAAACATAAAAACACCTCATTTGAATTTAAATCAAATTCAATCAAGGTCGAGTTGCCAAATTAGGACATCTCATGGAGTTAAGGTATCGAAAGGGCATTAGCTTTAATTAGTTAATGTAATCAAGTCCCCGAATCCACAATCTCTAGTTCGTAGAAATAAAAATAGTGCTCCCGCTATTTTTATTTAGGTTTCTATACCTACTCAAAATGGTTAGTGGCGACACCGAATTCTAAATCATTCTAATTAATCAAAGTTGTGATTTGGTAGGGCTTGGGAGAGTCCGTATTAGGTTAGTTTTTAATTAGCTTGATAATCCATTAACCTAAAATCTTAACTGATTTTTGGGTCGCGACATCGATTGAGTGAATGAAATTAGGATAAGTTCGTGTTAGTTGGTTGTGGAACCAAGAGGTTAAGGCACTAATGCCTCCCGAGAAAAAAATGACAAAAATGAACAAAATGCTACCCGATTGGATTGGAGACCCATGAGAGCAAAGAGCCAAGGTATGAGCTCTCAAGTGGACGGTACGAAGGGACGGTTTGAACGATTCGACATATGGTAGCAAGAAGTTGATAATAGTCGGATTAAGTATCCAAGGAATAATGGGATTGATTGTTGCCACCTTATGAGACGATGATTGGACTCGTTTAAGGATCCACGAGAAATATGAACAGCTTACGAGGGTATCATATAGACCCTAAGGAAACGCTCGTTGTATGCTAAATGTGAAGAGTACGAGCTGTGGGCTTGATAAAGTGAGATTCCTTAGTCGCGAAGTGCTGGGAAATGAAATCTCTGTGGAACCCTTGAGCAATGGAATAAGCGATGAATTGACTAAGGTCGGTATGAATTACTGAAATTTGAAGTTTCCTGTGATTGATGGATTACTATAAATGCCATGGGAAGATTTCCCCCACAAGAGCTAATCCATCGATAAAAAGGACTAAGGATGAGATGTAACGTGAATGGATGGATGAATGTAGAAAGAATTCTCAAGGACTTAAGTCAAGTTGGTGACCACGCTGATAGTGGCGTTTTCATTTGGAATTGAAAGGCTTATAAAAATCATAATGACGCGACGTGAAAAGAAATTTGAGGCATAACAAGACAATCGAAAGTGGGCATTGCGTATACGTCGTGATGATAAATCCATATGGATTGGAACGCCTAGTGCATGATTGGAGTTGGCTTGCGAACGTCCTTGCGACAAATTCTGGGAGACAATACTTGCGTGGAAGAAGGTTTCAAGCCTATGTATACCACAAGAGCATAAAGTATCAACTTGCTAATAATGAGAGGCAACTTTGGTGGATGAAATTGCTTATGGATATGGGGGGCGTTGCTTATGTAAAGAAGATCTCGCAAGTATCTAAACTATAAGAGTTGGAAGTATTGATCGCCCCAAAGGGAACTGGAGGAAAGGTCATGAATGCGATACCCTATATCGCTTAGGAAAGGTGAATTAAGTAACGGATGCGTATCATTGGAAATTGAGCATCGTGCGATTGATGATGGAGGAACAAACCTTACCCCGAGAAATAAGAGATTCAACTTCTAAATTAGAAGTTTACCAATTGACTAGGTTGATGGCTACTTAAAGCATCAAACCTGAAGGTTAGAAAGGAATTGAGACATTGCGATGAACGAACTCGGATATCTAAGGGGTTATAGAAATAAATAGAACGGAGAGGAAATCCATACTTCGAGTACTTGGAGAAAGAAGCATAATAGGCCCAGAGTTAGTAGAACAATCGGTTGAGGCGGTAAAGGTCGTTAGAGAAAGATTGAGAGCATCGCAGAGTCGTCGGAAAAGTTATGCGGACAAACGACGCAAACCTTTGGAGTTTCAAGTTGGCGATCATGTTTTCCTTAAGGTATCGCCAATGCGAGGTTTATCACGGTTTGGAAAGAAAGGAAAATTGAGTTCAAGATACGTAGGTCCTTTTGAAATTTTGGAAAAGATTGGAACTTTGGCATACAAACTTGCCTTGCCACCGAACTTGTCACAAGTTCATTATGTATTTCATGTGTCGATGCTAAGAAAATACGAGCCGGACCCAACCCATGTGTTGGATTATGAAACTATTGAAGTGGATGACCGAGCATCGTACGTGAAAAAGCCAATTAGAATCGAATATCTAAAGGAGCAAGTCTTGAGAAATAATACGATACCGTTAGTCAAGGTGATTTGGGAGCACCACGGACCCGGAAGGTGCTACGTGGGAAAGTGAAGAAGCGATGAGGCGTCGGTACCCCCATTTGTTTGAGTAGTTGGGTTTATTGTAAATTTCGAGGATGAAATTTTTGTAAGGGGGAAGAGTTGTGACATTTTGAATATATTGCCATTTCGAGACTAATAAATGAGAAGTTATCTAACGATGTATTTGATCTTATCTCGCTCGGACCTAATCAATCTCGAGTTAACCGACCATGAAATGGGATCTCGAAATTGGATAATGGACAATGAAGCATGCCAACATTTGACACGAATTGGACGTCACCTTACCGAGGGTAATTTCTATTGGAAAAGCGAAAAATTTGGACGGTCGGGGCGAAATTACCATTTTGCCCTCAAGCCTTAACCTTGCATTAAGTTATTTGGAGGGCATTTTGGTCATTTGGCTTTCCTCCATGGCTACCGAAAATGTGAGAAGAAGAGTGGTCAATGGTAGTCAATTGCTTCAAGATAATTATGAAGAGAAGCTAAGTGCCAATTATTGGAAATTAGCCAAAATTGACCCATTTTGAATTGCTATTCACTCTTTGACCACACCAATAATTGGTGGATTAACACTTTCTCTCTCCTCATTTTAGCTGAACACACTTTCTCTTTTCCTCTCCACGTTCTCTCCTTCCTTATCTTCAATTTCCTCACGAACATAATGTTCCGCGCTCGACCGGCCACCGCCCGCCTTGACACCCTTCACTTTTCCGGCCATAACTTCTTCGTCCGATATCTTCTTGAGGTAAGACCACTGCCATTTGAAATCTTATCGTCTTATATTTCCAAAGACATATTATAAACTCCATTTGGCATAGTATTTTTTCCTGTAGAGCGGTTTATTTGAGCAAAAGTCAGGTGGGTCGGTTTGAAAATCCGGTTTGAGAGAGATCTCAATTTTGCTGGCTTAAAGAGCTCATTTTGCGTCACATTTTCAGTGAAATAATATTAATATATATTATAAGGGTTTGATAAGCTAAGAATGGTAATTTGTTGGAATTAAAGTAGGTTTTAGAGGCTAATTTGGGCTGGGTTTTATGAAGCGGATTCTGCCCTTTTGCCGATCATGTGAATACACATTGGAAAAGGCCCTTTGAGGTGTTGTTTTACTGCCAAATTTTCGGTGAGACCTCTATAATCATAGATTGAGAGGTTAGCAAGCAGATTATGGGATAATTTGAAGTTTAGAGGAAGTTCCATTGCTGATTTAAGTTGGTTGTTGCAAGAATAGTTTCTAGTTAGCTGCTGCCCTGTTCGGGTTGAAACTGTTGGAGGCTATTTAAGGTGTCAATTGGCTTTGAAATTCTTGATAAGACACCTTAGGATATAGTATAATGTGTTGTTGTGGAGTACATGAATTGGATTAGAGTTTAAAAGTGGTTTCATGGCTGATTTGTGCAATTGAACTCAAATCGTATACTGCCTTGTTTTTGGACAGAATTGAAATTGGACCTTGAGGCTTCATTTGGTGGATTGAGCTATTCTAATTTGCTTTGTAAGTGACCCCTAACCATTTATTAGGAAGTTAGGGTACTAATGGAGGAATTTAGCCTTCAAATGATTGATTTTACGAGGTGGAATGTACTTGCAATGAGCAAGGCCCAATGTGGTTTATGGTTGCCAAACAATATGTGTTTACCTTAGAGTGAAATTGTGTTTTCATGGCCATATGATATTTGATTGCCATAATGTGTGAACTGTTTGCCATGCAATGAAAGTGTTTGACCATGGTGTTTCTCATATTAATAGCATTATTGATTGCTTGAGTTTGATATACTCAATCATGAAGTTTGTAGAAAGATAAGAACGGCTCGTGAGCCCTTGATAATGAGAGACATAACATGAATTGGCTAGTGGATGGAAACGAGATATGTGAAACCCTGGGACTTGGACATACGAGGATGAGTTTACCTTGGGACTTGGCCATTCGGGGACGAGTTTACCCTGAGACTTGCGCCATGTGGGGAGAAATTATACCTTGAATCTTGGTCATGCGGGGTAAGTCGATGTGTGTCCATACGGGCCATTGAGATGGCATTGGGAGCTTGATGGGTTGAAACGCGGGTCCCAAAAATTGTTATAGCTTGAGGCGTAATTTTACGCGGGCCTGGCCGTGGAATTGAGATTGAATGGTGAGCTTGAGGAGTATTTACGCGAGCCAATTCACCGAGTTGAGAAATTATGGTGAAATGAGAATTAAACTATGATATATGAAATTATTTTCATGCTAGTACGTAAAGCTTGGTCATTCGATGAGCTATGCCTTGAAATTGTGATTGTTATGCCATGCATGTTGACATGCGTTGTTGTTTCATGCTACGTGCTTTGTTTTGTGGTTTATTATAAAAATAAAAATAATAATAATGTCTCGGGAGGTACTAGCTGCCTGGTCTAAGTTTAGGGTTAGCTTATTGAGATGTAAATCTCACCCCGTCGTGGGATTAACATTTTCGGGTCCTAAGTGATGGACCATGTGATTGCTATGGAGTGACATCGAAAGGCATCTTTGGGAGGACTTAGATATTAAGCTCTATTCGGATGTAACCCTTTGTACCCTTAAGAAATTGATAATTTTGTATTGTTTGTTTTGACTATGTAGTCAGTTTGGTGAATACTAAGAGAGGTACCATCTTTTGTCCTAAATTAGAATTGGTGATTAATGAAAATGAGTTGTTTGCTCGCTTCTTCAAGTTCAATTCATTTGTATGAACTTATAACTTGATGGCCGAGAGATCCTGGGAGACTAAAGAAAGTCAAACGGCCTAGTGGGATGTTCGCGTGCTCGCTAGGTTCGGGGGTGTGACGGTGTGAGCTTGCTTTGGAACCGAGAGGGAGAGGAGAAGAAATGAAGGAGATGAAGTGTCCCAACCTCATCTCAGCCCTCATGTACGCCCTTATATAGAATTGGGGGGAGAGAGAGTTGACATAACTTTTGGTCAATAATTGGCAAGTTGCCTCAAAGACTCCCAATTAAAAAGAACTAGCTGTCCATTTCTTCTAAGAGCATGTGCTAATCTCCCCTCCCCCTCATGCCATTTGGCATTGATCTTGGGCAAGCTCACTCTACCTAGCCCCTTATACCCCACTTGTCGGTTTCTAAAGTTAATCATTATCCCTCCACTCATTCTTTTCCTAGATTTCTTCTTATGCCTTTTCATATACCAACCTTTTTGCATGCTCTTCATGCACGGCCAAGAGAGAGGTTCACGTGAGTCCTATTACACATGAGTAATATCCCTTATCCTAGGCTGAACGTGTTGCCGGACCAAATTCGGTCCAAACTTGTTACCCATACTAGCTACAACTCCATTGGTTGTCAAGGACAAATCTTACTAAAATTTGTCCTTGTGGAATGCACAATAAACGTTCGATTTATCTTATGGTGTCACATTATGTTCCAAACATGGAATCACCTTGTGATATACTTCTTCAAGAGCCTCGTTCGTGCTTGTCCTAGACCTTGATTTGTCTCCACTAATCTCCGTTGCGTCATCCTTCGACATCCACTAGTCCCTTCTCCTAATTTCACGCCAACAAGGCTAATTTCCATAACCGACATTTGATTCCATTCCATTTCAATCCTCCTTGACCATTTAAGGGCCATCGGGACTAGGATGTTACGGTTTCCTCCCACCTTATAAAATTTTGTCCTCGAAATTTAAATATGCGAGAAGCAAAATATTTCGCAATATAACAAAAGTAAACATTACACTGCCGCAAAAATATTTTTATTCTTATTATATTACAAGTTGTATCCAACCACCATCTTTGGGGTCAATTTGGCAACCACCATCCGAACCACTTCACTCCCGCATACCACTCAACTAATGTGCCGACGGTGATGACTAGGTCCTTTTATTTTCCATTAAATGATCTTTTAATGCTAATTCGATAAGTCATTGTATCCCAATTTCCTCATGAAAGCTAATAAAGAGATATTGATGTGTAGTGTCAACTATAGAAATAAATCGGTAGATCACCGTGTAATTTGTACTTGAGTCAGTATGATGATGAAGAAAGCATTGTAGTGAAAAGGTAGGAAGTCTAGTCAAGAGTCAAAGGATTGACCGGTGTTTTCAAACAAATGAGGGTACCATTGTTTCATTGACTCTTTGAGTTCCCAAGTTGCCTCCTTTATCCCATGATGCTGCCACAATGTCTTAACCAACGGAATGGCCCCCGCTCCTCAAAACTTGTTCCTTGCGATCTAGGATTCGCACTCGGCTCCTTTACATATTTGGCTTTTTCTTCCACCTCTATAGTTTCGTAGTCCAATACGTTATCCGGATCCAATTGATACTTTTCGAGCATGGATACATGGAGTATCGATATACCATATCTCCTACCCTTTTTAGGATCTCAAAAGGTCCAACGTACCTAAGATTTAATTTTCCTTTCTTTTCGAACCTTGATATGCCTCTCATTGGCGAGACTTTCGAGAACATATGATTGCCTATTGTGAATTCAAGAGGCCTTTGACGTTTGTCGGGTAACTTTTTCGACGACTTTGGGCGGTTGTAAGCTTATCTCGTACAACTTGCATTATCTCGGTCGTGACTTGTACCAATTCTAGTCCCGTCGTTTTTCATTCTCCCACTTTGTCCCAACATTTAGGCGTCCCGCACTTTCGTCCATACCGTGCTTCAAATGGTGCTACGTCATTGCTTTGTTGATAGTTGTTGTTATAAGTAAATTTCGCCAAATGCAATTTTTCATCCCAATTACCCTTGAGATCTAGTATACACACTCGTAACATGTCCTCCGTAATTTGTATTACTCGTTTTGTCTGCCCGTCTGTTTGAGGATGAAAGGCCGTATTGAAATGAAGTTTAGTTCCTAAAGCTTCTTAGAGACTCTTCCGAATTTCGCCGTAAATTGTGGATCTCTATCCGAAGTGATACTCACGGGAACTCCATGCAACTTTATTATATGTTGAACATATAGGTCCGCCCATTTCTCCAAGGAATAATTACTCCTTGCCTCCCGGGAAGTGAGCGGATTTAGTTAAGTGATCAACTACGACCCAAACCGAGTCATGGCCTTTTGAGGTCCTTGACAACCCCCGTATGAAATCCATAGTGATATGCTCCCATTTCCATTCGGGAATTTCCAAAGGTTTCAACATTCCTGCCGATTTAAGGGTTTTCTTTCACTTGCTGGCATGTTAGACATTTAGAGACATGCTTGGCAATGTCTCCCTTCATTTTGCTCCACCAATAGTTCTGTCGAGAGGTTTCGATATATTTTTGTGCTTCCAGGATGGATGCTATAGTTGCTTCGATGAGTTTTTATCGAGATTTCCTTTTTCGGACTCTCACTTTCGAGAACGCAAAGACGTTTTCGAAACTAAACAATTCCATCCTAAGATATGGAGAAATCCGGCCTCGGCCTCTTGCCTTCAATAACCTCATTTTGAATTTTAGAAATTTCGAGATTTGTCTCGTTGTAACTTCTTAATCCTTTGTACCAATTTGGGTTCAATTCGAAGTATAGTGAAGA
This sequence comes from Rhodamnia rubescens, assembly GCA_021437795.1. NCBI lineage: Eukaryota > Viridiplantae > Streptophyta > Magnoliopsida > Myrtales > Myrtaceae > Rhodamnia > Rhodamnia rubescens. Next base: position 2,132,275 of record JAILYA010000035.1, read on the forward strand.
TGCCCGCGAGTTCCTCTACTTCAATCTTAAACTCGAGTTTGAGATTTTATTTAGCAATTCCCACTCCTTGCTTATCATTCTTGCCATATGCAATGTAGATTTTTCGCTAAGAGCATCCGCTACTTTGTTTGCCTTGCCAGGGTGATATAAAATCTCGTAGTCGTAATCCTTTAAGAGCTCCATCCATCGTCGTTGCCTTATGTTCAGCTTCTTTTGCAAGAAATAGATATTTTAAACTCTTATGATTTGTATAAATTTGGAACCTTTCTCCATATAAATAATGCCTCCACATTTTTAAAGCGAAAATAACAACCGCCAATTTCAAATCATGTGTTGGGCAGTTCAACTCATAGGATCTTAGTTGTCTTGAGGCATACGCAACCACCTTTTCGTATTGCATCAAAACGTATCCTAAACCTTTGTGTGATGCGTCGCTATACACCACAAATCCTCCCGATCCTAACGGTATCGTTAGCATTGGAGTAGTAGTTAACTTTCTCTTGAGCTCTTGAAAACTTTGTTAACATTTCTCTATCCATTCAAACTTGATTCCCTTTCGCGTCGGTTGAGTCAATGGACCGGCGATACGAGAAAATCCTTCTACAAACCTTCGGTAATACCCCGCCAAACCAAGAAAACTTCGAATTTCAAGAATGATCATTGGTCGTGGCCACTTCACCATAGCTTCAATTTTTGCTGGATCGAAAAATATCCCTTCTCTAGTAACTATATCGCCAAGAAATATAACATGATCTAGCCAAAACTCACATTTACTGAATTTGGCATATAACTTGTGTTCTCTTAGCATCTGCAATGCCATTCTCGTGTGTTCTTCGTGTTCCTTAGGCCCCTTTAAGTATACTAGGATATCATCAATAAACACTATTATGAATCGATCTAGATAAGGCTTGAACACCCTATTCATTAAATCCATGAATGCCGTTGGAGCGTTCATTAAACCAAATGGCATGACAACGAATTCGTAGTAACCATACCTAGTCCGAAAGGCTGTCTTAGGGATATCCTCTTCCTTGACTCCCAACCGATGGTAGCTCGATCTCAAATCAATCTTCGAAAAGATCGATGCTCCTTGTAATTGATCAAACAAGTCATTGATCCTTGGTAAGGGATGTCGATTCTTTACGGTTACCCGATTCGATTGTTGATAGTCGATACAAAGACGTAGAGATCCGTCATTTTTCTTAACAAACAATACCGATGCTCCCCATGGTGATGTATTCGGTCTCATGAAACCCTTGTCTAACAATTCTTGCAATTGCATTTTCAATTCCTTGGGTTTCACTAATGCCATTCTATACGGGGCTTTAGAAATTGGCTCGGTTCCTAGAGCTAACTCAATTGTAAACTCAAATTCCCGTTTCGGTGGTAGTCCTGGTAGCTCTTTAGGAAAGATATCCAAAAATTCCTGAACTATCGAAATTTCTTCTATCTTAGTTTCTTTCTTAGATAGATCATTGACACAAGCTAAATAGCCTGAACACCCGTCCCCAAGGAGTTTATAAACTTCCATAGTAGAAATGAGAGGTATTGATGTTCCCAATCGACTTCCTAAGAATTCGAAATTATCCCCTCGGGTGGATTGAACTGAATCTTCCTCCTGAAACAATCTACATTGGCTCGCAACTCACGCAACAAATCCATCCCTATAATTATATCAAAGTCGAGTAAATCCGTAACTATCGATTGATCTCCCGATTTTGCCTACCTATAGCAATCTTACATTCCTTGTACACCAAAGTAGTTCTTACACTATTTTTCAAAGGCGTAGACATACTAAGCGTACTTCAAGCAACTCAGGCTCTAATCCACATAATCCAACCAACTTTGTAGATATGAAAGAATGAGTCGCTCCGGTATCAAATAACGTATGGGCATCCTTATCACATAGAAGGACCGTACTGTAATGGTAGTCTTGGAAATCTCCTCTTCTTCCCGTGTTATGGCTTGAATTCTACCTTGAGCTGGGGGCCTCTGTTGAGCTCCAGGAAATCTTGTTCACCTGCCTTGAGATTGTTGGGTTGATGCGGCATGTTGAGGTTGTTGCCCTTTTTGTGGATAGTTTCTTATCAAATGTCCTGTCTATCCGCAGCCAAAGCATTCTCGCCGTACACTACATGGTGAATTGCCATGCGCCCTTCTACATCGACAACAAATTCCATTCTCGATGCTGAGCTTGTCCTAATGTCTGACTACCTCTAACCTCTCTATAATTCCCAAAGTTACGTCTCTTATTAAATGTATTGTATGGTCTGCCAGACTGTCTTAGCCTTTTGTTGTCACGCCTCACATTATACTATGAGATTTGACGATTAGATCTCGCCTTCTATTCAGCCTCTTTCTTTTCCTTCATGAGTACTTGCTCTACCAGTTGAGCTCCTTCATAGAGTTCAGATTAGACTTTGTTACCCGAGAGACTACTGTTTTCTCTCTTTTCTATCTGTTACCCACACGTTGCAAAAGAATAAATTTTTGTTTCGCTAAACGCACTTACTATGCACGATCAGCAAAGATGTTGCTGGTTATGCTGTCCACGATGAACAACCGTTGCTGATCGTGGACCATGCACACGGTCAACACCGCAATCGTTGTTGACCAGTGTACTACACATGATCAGCAACGGTTGCTGATCATGTGCAGCCCTTTACACTTTTTTTAATAATAATAACAATTACTATTATTATAAAAGCAAAAAAGGTATAGAGTAAGTATATGTGCAATATGGACATATTAGTATACGTCCACCTTGAGCGTATGTGTGCATCATATACACACGCGCCTAGACCAAAAATAAAAAATTACATTAAATCCTATTCAATTTAATTTCAGTTAAACTTTTCGATATTTGCAATATCCTCTTTCACGTTCAACGTCTTCATGTATTGGTTAAGGTGTGTGACATCCTCTAGGTTCATCACTAAGTCGGCAAGTAAGACATGCACTAACACATTAGCACTTTCAAGAGAATTGATTGTCTCGATCAACCTCTATGTCTTACAAGCCATGAGTGACATCTAGCAATATGTCATGGCTACCTAGATAGTGTGAATACTTTAAGAACATAATAAACCCTTAAGCTTTGGCTACGAGTGTAATTCAATCTCTCTATCCTACTATATCTAGATTGAACAAAGGCCATGGAATATTTATCAAACCACCAATTCGATCATATGTACAAATCTAATTCAACATACATTTACATGAGACATGAACATTTCATTAGCAATTATAACCCTAGCCAAGGATTTCAATGCATTGTCATAATTAGAACACATAGGATATCATACCTTACATGTAACAAGGAGACAGATTTCATTTTGCGCACATGTGCAACTCCATATGTTCATGAACTATGACCATCAAGTACGATGAGACGGATCGACGAACCGTCAATATGCGTCCTCGTGAACCATAGTCATTCAACACACAAGTCAACACTCGTGCCTCGGGTATAAGGATTATTTACATAAGACCAAAGCATGAACTATTAGACATTTACCACGCTAAAAGCTTCAATGTCGCTAATCGTTCAATGCGTGTCACGTTCAGATGAACTTGTCTAATACAAGCACCTGTGTTCTAACTCGGGCATCACAATGCCCAATGACTTGTGACTCATTGTTCCCTTAACTATCCATTGTTTTCCGCCGAGGTAATTTTCTACAATGCGATATCACCTCTCCCAACTATTTCTCCGATGAGATGAAAGCGTCTCTCAATGTGCTTGAACTTCGGTGAGACCTTGGTTCCTTAACTTGAGCTATTGCCCCATTGTTGTCACAAAACAATGTAATCGATCTGCTCAATGGAAGGAACTATTCCAAGTTCGAAATGAACTTCTTCATCCAAGCTGCTTCTTCTTTCTTTTGGCGGCTACATACTCGCTTCGGTGGTGGAATTAGTAGTTGTGCTTTGTTTGGAACTCTTCCAACTAACCGCACCACCGTTGAGTGTAAAAACAAACCCATATGTAGACTTATAATCATTCGGATCCGATTGAAAATCAGAATTAGTATAAGCTTCAATTTTAAACTCTCCTTTTCCATATATCAAGAATAAATCCTTAGTCCTTCACAAATACTTAAGGATATTCTTGACTGCTATCCAGTGCTCTTCTCTTGGATCGATCGATATTTGCTAGTAATACTTATAGCATGCGCAATATTAGGTCGCGTACATAGCATAGCATACATTATGCTTCCAATTGCGGATGCGTAAGGTATTTTTGCCATCCGCTCTCTTTCTTCGGGAGCGTTGGGACACATCTCCTTGGAAAGACGGATTCCATGCCTAAAAGGCAATAATCCTCTTTTGGAACATTGCATCTTAAATCGTGTTAACACTTTATCTATGTACGTAGATTGAGAGAGGCCAATCAATCTTCTTGATCTATCTCTATATATCTTGATACCTAAAATATAGGTTGCCTCTCCTAAATCTTTCATGGAGAATTTACGTGACAAGAATAGTTTGATCGGTGATATCATTGATACATCATTCCCGATCAAAAGTATATCATCGACATACGTAACTAAAAACGCAATTGCGCTCCCACCGACCTTCTTATATGCACATGGTTCATCCTGATTTTTAATGAAGCCAAACGATTTGACTACCTCATCAAAATGGATGTTCCAACTTCTCGAAGGCTTGTTTGAGTCCATAAATGGATCTCTTAAGCCTCACACATCTTTTGACTTTCACCACTAGATTCAAAACCCTATGGTTGCTCCATATAGATATCCACCTCAAGGAAACCATTTAGGAAAGCCGTTTTGACATCCATCTAGAATATCTCATAACCAAGGTGTGCAGCTATAGCCAACATAATCCGAATGGATTTTAGCATGGCTACAGGTGAGAAAGTTTCATTGTAATCGATCCCTTCTTTTTACGATATCCTTTCGCCACCAGCCATGCTTTGTAAGCTCCAACTTGACCATTAGCGTTCATCTTCCTCTTGAAGATCCATTTATAACCAATTGGTACAATACCATTAGGCGGATCAACTAGACTCCAAACATCGTTGGAATACATTGAATCCATTTCGGATTTCATGGCTCCTAGCCATTTACCAAAATATGAATCGCCTCCTCATAGGTGTTAGGATCACTCGGCTAATCACTATCATTCACAATGAATAGTGGCTCAATATCTTCAATCGAGTGTCTATAACAAATAGGTAGACGAAACGTTCTCGCACTCCTCCTAAGAGGTTGTGTATCGAAGTTCCCACCGAATCGGTAGATCGGTGTCCGAACTTGGTTATTTGGTACTTTATTATTTTCTTCTTGTAAGACTATTTTTCGCGCAAACACCACCTTCTTGGGCAAACCGATTCTCTAGAAAAGAAGCATGCCAATCGACCGAAACTCTTTGGTCGAGTGAAAATTGAAATAATATCGAAGAGTCCCTTTTGGATATCCAATAAAGCGACCTTGTTCAAACTTGGCCTCCAATTTCTCTATTCTCAACTTCTTAACGAAAGTTGGACAACCCCAAATCTTGATATGATTAAGACTTGGTTTCCTACTATGCCATATCTCATAAGGCTTAGTTGGAACAGATTTGGATGGCACTCTGTTCGGTAAATATGCAGCGATCTCAAGGGCATATCCCCAAAAGGATATAGGCAAATCGGTGTAGCTCATCATAGATCGCACCATATCTAATAAGGTGCGATTTCTTCTTTCAAATACACCATTATGTTCGAAGTTGCAGAGTGTCCACTATGATAAAATGCCGTTATCTTTAAGATAATCCAAGATTTTAGTACTAAGGTATTTACCTCCTCGATTAGATCGAAAAGCCTTAATATTCTTTCCTGTTTGTTTCTCAACTTCAGACCTAAATTCCTTGAACTTTTCAAAGGATTCAGATTTATACTTCATTAAGTACAAATAGCCATACCATGAATGATTGTCGGTAAAGGTAATGAAGTAAGAATAACCACCCCAAGCGGTTTCATTAATTGGTCCACATATATCTCGTATGTATCAATCCCAATACATCGCCAGCTCATGTACTATGTCCTACAAAGGGCGCTTTGGTCATTTTTCCTAGAAGACATGCATCACAAGTTGAGTATGGTTCAAAACCAATTGGATCGATATATCCATCATTACTCAACTTGTTAATCCTATCTTGTCCAATATGACCTAATCGGAGATGCCAAACATACTTTGAATTTGGACGATCTCTAGGGCGTTTGTTAGTTACGGCATTTACATCGTGACTATTTTGCTTATTGGCATTGGTAATCGTATTACCGGAACATTGTAATGGTATAGAGATTATTGGTTAATAAGCCAGAACTAACACACGTTCTATTATAATAAATAGAACATACATCATCAGCAAAAGAAAATTCATAATTCTCTTTACCCAAACGAGGTATAGAGATGATCTTCCGAACAGCATTTTCATAATGCAAACAATTCTTTAAAACCAAAACATGTCAAGAAGGAAAACATAAACAAAAAGTCCCTATAGCTAATGCAGTAAATCTTGCCCCATTTGCAAATGTTAGGACAATCTCATTTCGCCCCAACATCCCGCTTATTTCTAGATTCTACAAAGACATACAAATATGTGAGGTTGCAATAGAATCCGAATCCATAAGTTGGATTCAGCACTAACCATAAGATTAGTTTCAATAAGCATAGACACCATACCTTCGCAAGGTTGGTTCTTGGGCTTGACCTTCAAGCTTGCGAGGTACTTCTTACAATTCCTCCTCCCAAGTGCCCCATGACAACACAAGAATGACATTTCCCTTTTTCAACCTTGGGCTTTGGTTGCACGGTAGCTTTCATAGACTTCTTCCATTTCTTTTTCTTCAAATTAGTCTTACTCTTTGAAGAAGAAACCTTAGCCTTAGCCATAGCCACTACATTTGGCCTTATGTTGTACATTTCCTTCTCATAAACTACCAGCATGCTATGTAACTCAGCAAGAGTTTTCTCCATCTTATGCATGTGGAAGTTTTGGACAAAACCAGAGAAGCAATCGGGGTAAAGATTGGAGGATCAAATCCACAGCTACGTCGTTGTCCATGACAAGATTCAGCCTAGCCAATTCTTCTATGTACCAATTCATTTTCAAGACATGATCATTAACCAATGATCCCTCAGCCATCCTCATACGGTACAATGCTTTAGATATCTCATATCTAGAGGTTCAACTATTCTCATCAAAGAATTTCTTCGAGTGCAATATGATCGACCTAGCATTTCCATTGCTTCATACTTCTTGAAATTCATTATTCATGAAGCAAGCATATATGACCTAACTTTTAAGTATCATCATGCCACTTATCATAAGTGATGCGTTCCTCTTGGGTCCCACCTTGGAAAGGAGGTTGGATTTTTCATCAAGCAAATAAGTTTCTGAATTGAGAACAATTCTCAATTCCTCACCCTCGGTGAAATTGGGTCATCAACAATTCTTGTCAAGTATCGAAATGGCGGGTTTGTGTTCACTATTTTTAGAGTAATCAATATATATAGAAATAAATTGTTAGCCATTGTTTTCAATAACTATTTCATTTTGGCCTTTAAATGAAATAGAGCCTCCCACTAAATTTATATTCGGATCCCATACTCCTCAAATGGGAAACGACAATCTTTGTTGGGTAAAGATTACTAGTGGGGATCGGAGTCCCACCGGTATAATCCATCTCACCTATGTTATTGATATTCTATAAACTTAGTAGTGAATCAACTTATTCAACGATCATATGCAGTCCCAATCATAACTTCGGCCTCTAGACCATAAAGTCTCACCGCAATTATTGACTTCATAATCATAGTTAAGTCTAACCCATCGTCTCATGCAAGTATTGAAAATGCAAACGATCCCCTCACCTACGTTATTGGAAATCGTTTGGCTCCAACCCCACAACATCATATGCTTAATGGGTAGTCCATTATTATGAATGGCAATTGACCCCTATGATCCATATCCAGTTAATCAACCACTATAATATAGGATCAAACCACGACGACAAGGCCATAGTCCAAACCCGTTACGACTTAATAATATTTTAAGGAGATTTCTCATTATTAAAGGTCTCACTTTGCATTAACCGGTTTAACATGCTCACATAAATATAATAAATAAATGATTTCAACTCATAAACATCTATCCTACGTGTGATCTGGAATTATGGTTTAATGGATCTCGAGCCAATGAGACCACATTTAACCATTTTAATATTTTAATATTGAGATCCGCTTTTGCTCCTTCTTGGTTCTTTGAACTCTTCGTGAATCGGGCCCTAGGGCTTACGGTTCCTCGTATCTTGCATTTACATCAACAATTGGCTATGCTAAACTACGTTAAAAATAAAAATTACATGAAAAATAAAAGAAGGACGAGCCTCCATTTAATAATTACAACCCCAAAATACCAATAATCACCATACATTCATTCATATATCAATCACATTGATTAGGGGTTTTTCATGATCACCACCCTTCCATGTGAGCAATAAAATCATAATTTAAAGGTTCGGAGGGCCCAAAAATTCTGCATTTAATCATATTAATGGTCGAGCAACGCAAGCCGGCATCAAGAATTAACGCCGGCGAAATAAATTTTACGTGCGTAATTCTAAGCGGTCGTAGCATTCTCGCCACTCGGATTCCTAGTCGTGAATCATTTTTGCAGAATTCATATATAATATAAAACTAACTATAGATATTCGATTCAAAAATTGATTTAGTTCTAATTTTTGCCACGTTGATTAATTTATCGTATAAAATAATCAACTTCTATCAGCCACGTAAAAAGAACAATTCTTTAAAAGTAAATTGGCCATAGCATCGCAAAAATCACTACGAACTAAAATCAATTAAACGCACGAAAACGCCTAAGGATTGGCTCGATACCATTGTTGGGATACATGTAACATGCATAGGTAAATAAAACATATAAAATTACGCAACGAAAATAAATAAAAACCTATACACATATCTCCGGAGGCGTAGTTCGTGCGTTTCAATCGAAAATCATAATTAACAAATGGAGTTAACGGATTACCTCTTGAAGCGTGCTTGAATAAAAAATGTTTAGACGTTCTTCGATCCGAGCCCCACAAGTGTCGAGCCTCTAGTTCGGACACACCACCAATCATACGACGAGCGAGAAAAGATGACGCGGATAATTATCACAACAATTGTGCTAGCAATTTTGTGAAAAGAACTCTCCGCGCTCTCAATATTTTGGTCACCGAAAGTACAAAAATGTAGAGAGAATTTTCTGGTTTTTCTCTCGCACTTCCTCATGGTTTTGCAATGCACACACCGAGAGAAAACTGTTTTCTCTCTTTTCTATCTGTTACCCACACGTCGCAAAAGAAAAAACTTTTGTTTCGCTAAACGCACTTACTATGCACGATCAACGAAGAGGTTGCTGGTTGTGCTATCCATGATGAACAACCGTTGCTGATCGTGGACCATGCACACGGTCAACACCGCAATCGTTGTTGACCGTGTACTGCACATGATCAGCAACGGTTGCTGATCATGTGCAGCTCCTTTTACACTTTTTTTTTAATAATAATAACAATTACTATTATTATAAAAGCAAAAAAGGTATAAGAGTAAGTATATGTGCAATATAGACATATTAGTATACGTCCACCTTGAGCGTATGTGTGCATCATATACACACGCGCCTAGACCAAAAAAAAAAATTACATTAAATCCTATTCAATTTAATTTCAGTTAGACTTTTCGATATTTGCAATATCGTCTTTCACGTTCAACGTCATCATGTATTGGTTAAGGTGTGTGACATCCCTAGGTTCATCACTAAGCTGCTAGTAAGACATGCACTAACACATTAGCACTTTCAAGAGAATTGATTGTCCCGATCAACCTCTAGGTCTTACAAGCCATGAGTGACATCTAGCAATATGTCATGGCTACCGCAGGCAGTGTGAATGCTTTAAGAACATAAGAACATAATGAACCCTTAAGCTTTGGCTACAGTGTAATTCAATTTCTCTATCTTACTATATCCCGATTGAACAAAGGCCATGGAATATTTATCAAACCACCAATTCGATCATATGTATAAATCTAATTCAACATGCATTTATATGAGACATGAACATTTCATTCTCGATTATAACCCTGGCCGAGGATTTCAATGCATTGTCATAATTAGATCACATAGGATATCATACCTTGCATGTAACAAGGAGACAGATTCCATTTTGCGCACATGTGCAACTCCATATATGCATGAACTATGATCATCAAGTATGAGACGGATCGACGAACCATCAATATGCATCCTCATGAACCATAAGCCATCCAACACACAAGTCAACACCGTGCCTCGTGTCTAAGGATTATTTACACAAGACCAAAGCATGAACTATTAGACATTGACCACGCTAAAAGCTTCCATGTCGCTAATCATTCAATGCGTGTTACGTTCAAGTGAACTTGTCTCGATACAAGCACTTGTGTTCTAACTCGAGCATCACTATGCCCAACGACTTGTGAGTCATCGTTCCCTTAACTATCGAATACTTAATGGCGAAGTTAAGAACACACCGGTCTCAATAGAATCATTGATATCCATTCAATGATCCATCGACCGGGAGAGCAGTTTAAAGATTCAGTCTAACTATGAACCCGTCACGCATATTCTCAATGTCTCAAGAATAGGTTCAAGTCACAACTAATCTTATGGAATTTATTCATATATTTAAATAATTGGACAAATGAATCTTTGCCATTAATTAAATAAGAAATCGAAAGTACAATTGAAATCCCTAACATGTAACTATTACATGGTTGCTTTAAGGCATATCTCTATGCCTTTCTTCTTAGTCATTATTCCTTTTGCTAAAGTGAAGTTCCCGCCTGAAGGTTCCTTTGCAGCCGCTCAAAATCTCGAGAACCAATCGGCTCCAACTTGCAGCTTCAACTTGCTCTATCTTTCTTTGGTCATTATTCTTTTTGTCCCATGAGTTCGCCTAGGGTTTTTGCGAAACTCCTAGGTGCGCGTATTCACGACAAATTGCCCCATGAATATTATCTTTCTTGTGTATAATATTTTCTGTTGCAAATATTTTCGGCTACGAGATATTATTTCCAAGTGTAGATAATATTCTCTGCTGCAGATATTATCTCATATTATACTCGATATTCTCATATTTTCTCAATCGTAGATATTCGAGATATTCTCTATTTGCAAATTCCTTTTGCGGTCGTACTCTTTCTTTCTAATGATAGCGTCATCTTTTTCTTTTTCGCCTTTTTCTCGCTCGGTGACTCGATCTAACATCTTTTGTTTTGCTTTATTTTCTTTCTCTCTTTTTTTTTTTAAGCACAATGAGCGTATTTATATGAATCGGTCTATTCTATTTTGCAAAGAAAAATAAAGTACAAGGCTAACGAAATTAGGTGTCAACAAACATGAGAATCTTGATAAGTGTCGATTAATGAGAAACACTAAGCAAGGTATCGACACCATCAAGGAGAAACATCACTTGTCCAAGTAGCAAGAATAATGTTGCATTGTAGAGCATATCAAGAACAGATAAAACAAGTTTGAGCTATTAACATGGGCGCCAATGAAAGGTAATCCCGCCAAAGATTCAAGAACTTTCAAGAAGAGCCAAAAAAGATGAAAATATCTCCTTCAATTTCTTGGCGTGAGAGCAATTTTAGGCAAGTAAAGATGGAGTAAGTCCCTGAAAATACAAGTAAGCATTCGTAAAGTACGGAAGACGGGAACGTATGTTGCACGAATGAAAGAAGATTAGGCGACGCACATATTAACGATTCTTGAGATTTGGACTTAAAAGTCCCGAGAAGTGGAAGAATGTGGATGCAATGGCCCGAGTAAAGAGGTTGAGCTAAGACTACATATGGAAAGTTATTCAAAGCTAAACAAGCGCTTGAAGACTTGGTCAAAAGGATCTCGTGAAAGATGGTAAACGTGGCAGCTATTAGTGCACTAAAATCACAATTGATGAAGAGCGGTTACCGCTTAACCCTTATAAATACCACTAGAGAACCATAGAAAAGCCTCCCGAATGAATCAACAAATTTATCTTATCTTTACTTATCGTATCGCACTTTAATGTTTTTTAGTTGTAACTTTCGGATTATCTCTGTCAAGTCAAACTCCGGAATTTATCTTTATCCCAGATTATGATGCCTTGAAAATTTGATAATTTTTAATAGTGAAATCTAGTCTATGGAATAACTAGGAAATTTGGTTTGTTGCTCGAAATCGGATATTAAAGGATTAGAAATCGAAAATTAGAAATTTCCTGGATCGTTGTTCGGATTGGATTAAATTTCAATTAAATGAGTAATCGCGTCCTAGAACTAGAAAATTTCATATTAAGCCTCGTTCTGGCTAAATTGACTCGAGTTCGGATTAAATTACCCTCCGTCGGGTTTCCGAACCCCCGAATTACCCTATGAGGTGAAATTACCAAAATACCCCCGGACCAATTTTCGAAATTATGAAAATACCCCTAGAATTTTATGAACTAAGAGACAAAGTTATTAGTGATGTGGACCCCACCTTATCACTTCAGCCCTCTTAGTTAAAAATTTCTAGATCTCTCTCTCTCTCTCTCTGGCTACGTTTCCCCTTCCCAACCGACTTTCACCATCATCTTTCCTTCCTCTTCTTTCTTCATTATCCGGCCACAACTTCGCCACCCAAGCTACCACGACAAACTACAACAACCACAGAACCCCACCGACATCACCGGACCACCGCCGCCGCCGGAAGTCGCTGGAAAGTCGGTTGGAAGTAGCCCCAACAACCTACTCGTTTTCACGGGATTGTTACCACTATCTTTAGTCCTTATTTCTTCAAATCTGGCCACCGCAACCACCTGTCGACCACTCTTCATCATGTCCGGACGTTGTTAAGCCCCCACAGCTTGCTCGCCGCCGCCAAACAGCCCAGCCAAGCTTCAAGATAGCCGGACTTCTCTGCGCCCTATTTTTGGTTTCTATGGCACCGGTTTTGTGCTTAGCTGCCAACCGCCTCCACAACACCTTCCTCCGCCCATCTCCGATCACCGTACACTCCTCGATACCCCCTCGGACCATCGCCACCAGCCCCACGAAGCCCCAACGCAGCCTGGAGCACGGAGCGCCCGCGAACTAGCCTCCCTTGCCTCTCGGTTCCCCTATTTTCTGCTTTGCTATAGCTTCGTTCGTGGTTGTCGACCATTGCTCCGGCCACCGTGAGCTACCACCGACCACCATCACCCTCTTCCAACCACCCCACTCAACCACCGTCGATCCCGGAGCCAACCACCACCCATAGACCCTCGAAACAGCCCACGACCAGCTTTACCGTGCTCTGTTCCTGCAGTTTGTGCTCTGTTTTGGGATTGGGCCGGTTTTGTTGGGCTCAATTCTATGGGCCCACGAGCTGGGATGAAGCCTAATCTATTTGGGCACGAAGTTGGGCCTTATATTGGGCCCGTGGACTCATTAAACCGAAATTTTGGGCCGTAGTTTGAGGATTTTGGTTCGCGATCCATTCGAGCCCAAAGTTCGTGCCGAGGATTTTTCGAGGATCATCGTTGGTTTAACCTCGCTCAACTAACGGTGAATCGACCTCTAATCCTTGGTTAGGCCATTAATTACGTTCGGAATTAGTTTAGTTAGATTATTAGGATGTTTAGGTAGATTGATTAGGACCGGGATAGGTTAGGGATTCGGTTTAGGTTAGACGGCCCTAATTGCCTAGGTTATCTTGGATGAAATTGTCAAAATTAAATTGATTGCTTACCTAGATGGTTCCATTCAATCATGAGCGAATGGCGGGTTAGGGGCAAGCGTACGATCAAGTGAAAATATTAATTTAATTGGGTGCTATTGAATTGATTATTAGTTGTTAAATTATTATTTGTGCACAATTCGTGGTATATATATGGATGATTGAATTAATTATCTTGATAGATAATTGATTGAATTAATTGGTTGGTCGAGGGACAATCACCCCGGTTATAGATATAGAGTCTCGGTAGATAGTATGCACATATGGGTGACTTTACATGAACATCGGTTGCATGAATTGCATGACGGAGGTTGTGGATGAATTTGAGTACGTTCGTATAGCAATTGACTAAATGTAAAGATAAAATGAATTGATTGTTGATTTTGCTTGAATGGTCACACAATGGAATATTCCCTGACAATGTTGTGTCGTGTCGATCGAACCCCACGATCGGTCGATGCATGCCTTTTCGTGTCATTGGATTGAGTGGATGTCGGTCGCGGCTTGTGATGGACCCAAGCCCTTATGGGAATTTCTGGAAGTTCCGTGTCGTGTTGATTTGAATCACACGGACTATCGATGCCGTGGCCGGAAGTAAGGAACAAAGCTTGGTCCTACTAGTAGACATTGCCAATCGTAGTGTAAAGTCACACTAATCGTGTGCAATTAGGCCGGATGGCCATTAATAATTGAATCACGTGTGGTGTCTGTGTATGTGATCGATATGATGACCATTGGCTGCCTTGTTTGACATATTGAGTTGAGTTCGCATGCTGTGTGATTTCAATAGATGAGCTGCATGTGATTGAGATATTTGTGTTTGATATGTGATTAAGCGATAAAACCTTCCCGGACGAATCAATGCCCTAGCCGGGTTAGGCGTTAACTCATGGAGATTTGTATCTCACCCCGTATCCACCATTTCAAGTCCTCAATGATGCAACGATCCGTCAAGTTCGGGGTCCCGGTCGACCGGTCCCACGATATTGTGTATCGGCTAGAATCAAGTACGAATAGGACATGGGAACTCCACGTCACCACGATCCGGGTGGATGAAGGTTTGCCACATTTGGCACTCATGTCTTCAAAGCCTGATTTTTGGATGATGGGATGGAAACTTGGGGCCCACTCCATGGACTCGAGGGACCACCCGACCCGGTCCCCACTGTTCCGTCCCGAGTTCCGATGGAACTCGATACGCCGGACGGTGAGATCATAGACCCCGAGCATGACTTGACCACGACCCCGACCCGATTGAAGAAGATACCATTGACCCGTCATCGAGCATTCGTTGGCCTCGATTGCGACCCTTCACCCCGACTTTGAGGGTTCATAGGTCTTTTGATAGGTATCTTGACATGGGATTTTGGGAATAGATGAGACCCTTATACCTTTTTGATGGTTTTAGAGAGCCACCTCCGAAGAATGGGGTTGTATTTGATTGTAGCTTTGTAGGGTTAATGATCATCCGCTTTTAACAATGTATTGACAGATGTTCATGTATATGACTGATATGACTAATCTTACTTTTATCCCCATTGTTTTGTGATTCGGGAGAGTTCGCGTTTTGCGGGCGCATCATAGTATTATGGTTAATATCGTACCTGGGACGTTGTCTTTTCATGACCGAGGCGTTTTGGTAGGGAAGCCGCGTACTCGAGAGTCAAGGTGTGACACGGATGCTGCACCATCAAGTAGAACTTTGATGTATCATCAATGTGTATTCAAGGCTTTGTCAAAGAGTCAAACTCAAGCACGGTTTCTAGTGCGTTGATTCGTTGTCTTTGAGAGAAATTACGCTCATCAAACCATCCCACTTGAGTCAAACTGTGGTTTGGTCTATGTTTGTGTAATTTCTTTCACTTTCATCTGTATCGATTCCTTTGAGTTGTACTTGTATAGTCTCCGCATTGAGTCAAACTCGATTGAGACAATATTTGTGTAATTTTATCAGAATCTTTGCAAACCTCACATGTTCGTGTTTTGACTATCTGGATCTCTCCTATCTAAGATCTCCACAGGACCCTTTATCACATTTAAAAGCCAAACAATGAATTTCAATGAAAGATATTGTGTCGCAGACAAGTTCTGGCGAAACAGCATCACATTCAGAACCAGAAAAAATCACCATCCAATAGTTGTTCAAAGCTCAGTCGACACTGCTTCCCCAGATGGAGCATCGAGATCTTCCACCAGCTTCCCCATCCTGATCTCATCCCAAGGATTTCTACACTGCTCGCCTGCTCTTAGATTAGCTCCTCAGAAACAATTCGCTTTCCGGAGATGCAGCCTTCTTGCTCGCACCGGCATCGCTGACCTCCTCAAGTATCTTGGATCTCGCCTCCTACATGGCACTGATGACAGGTGAGAAGTACATGGGAGGCCACAAGATTATCGGCTTTCGAATCGACGATCCGGCGTAGATGGGCGGAGAACACTCGTGGGGCAAAGCGGCCATGGAGACCACTATAAATGAATGATGATTATGAAATGGCTTAATTTAACGGAACATGCCTTTAATCTCGTTATTCTCTTACACAAGTCGCGTTTCCTTTGTAAATTTAGCTAAGAACATAAACAAAAGGTTATTTGAGAAGAATGGCATCATTCTCATGAAACAGCTTCCTGATCTTTCGAATATTTTTCTTCACCATTAATCTTTATTCTAGAACTCTCTGAAGGTTGTCAAAAATGGCAAAGACAAGAAAAGGAAAGAAAAAAAAGAAAGAAAAGAAACTCATAAAATAAAATAAAAAAATTAGGAAAATTGTCCACATAGGCGCCGCTGCGGCGACCTACGTAGGTTATAGATTGTCCACGTCAATGATTTTCTACCAAAACTGATCGAAATGACTAAATTAGCTAATTTTCAAAAGGTTTATGACTAAATTGGCAAAATTAAAAAGTTTAAAACTGAATTAGCATCCGCACAATATGTTTAATACTTTAATGGTTATTTTTCCGTTAATGTATCTTATCTGCTAAGCATGGGCAAAATACATAATTGAAATTGGAATCGCAAGACTTTATAGGGTTTGAGCAAGTGATAATGTATATCATGAAAACCGTGAAGCCAACCCTATGTTTTGAACGGTCATTTTAATTGATAACCTCAACACGAGAATGATAACAGAACTTCAAATGGATTTCCCTTTGGTCCCTCACCACAAAATCCCCCATATAATATCTCCTATTCATAGATTCGTGCCCGCTTTTACGCAATTAGATACAAAATTATCTATTTTTGAAACAAGAATTAAAGTAGTAGAACTTTTAACCCCTTATCGGCGTGGAGGAAAAATAGGACTATTCGCGAGGGCTGGAGTGGGTAAAAGAGTACTCATTATGGAATTGATCGATAACATTACTAAAGCTCATGGGGGTATCCGTATTTGGAGGAGTAGGTGAACGTATTCTAAAAATGATCTTTACAGGAAATGAAAGAATTTAGAGTAATTAATGAACAAAATATTGCAAAATCTAAAGTGGCTCCAGATAATAGAATAGAGTATCGACTATTTATCGGGAACACATACGCAAATGGAATTCATTTCTTCTACGAGGCAAAATGAATTTAACATAATAACTTTGATAGAAGACTTTGACTTTCTTTTAGATGAAAAGAAAAATATCTCCTTTTCTAGGACTTCATGAGTTTAGACTGCACGGTTAAACAAGACGTATGATAAATTTCGTCTAGATAGAATTATGGAGATTAAATTATATCTCAAGTTTAAAGCTATGGTGCAAAACCCGATTTGATTTGACAGTTATATTGTTGGAGATAAATACCAAGGTAAGCTACCTCAGCGGGACTCCTAAGCAACAGAGAAAGAGCTCATTGGCCTTATCTATCATATTGGTGTTCATCTAGGGAAAAATTTGACTGCACGTAGCAAGATAGACGTGTAGCTCTGACTTTTCTTTTGGTCGTACAAAAAGGATTCACCTTTTGCCGCACAGTGGCCGTCGTTCTTTAAGTGGCAAGGAACCCAACAGAGGTATTTATTCGTAAATTCTTTGGGTTCGCATTCTCATCGGTTTCTTGCCATCTGCTTCACTTAACAAAGAAGATTAAAGATCCGCATTGCTCACCACTCATGCTCGTTTGGAAATCTTTCCATCAGGAATCTCCACTTCCTCCATCGAAACCCTCCCACCAACAAATAACCACAGCAAGAAAATCAAGAAAATGCACGGTTCTTCCCCAACAAACATTGTTCCGGAGTCCAGCAGCGCCAGATCATCCTCCCGGCCAGAACCACGGGACCAAAATAACCAGGCTCCAATGACGAAAACCTTTAAATACTGTAACCGCCTCCCGAGCAAAGCCGCTGAAGACGCTGAGAGGGCCCACGAGGTCAAACACGAGCCAGTCCAGATCCGGGATGAAGATCCGCTCCCCCAATCTCACTCTCCCGACAACTCGGCCCTCTATAAGGCCATTGATGAGTTCGATCTTGGGACACAGAAGCTGTCAATCAGGGACCGCATAGCCTTCAATAAGGTGTTCTGTCACTGGCCTAAGTCGGTCGTGCAAAACATACAGGCAGGCCACAGGCACTACGTGACCATATGTGACGACACAGACTGCAATCATAGTGGCAGCCACGGCAATAACAATTCTGCGTACCAGCCTCTATATTTCCGTGGCTTAAATGTATACTTCGCCAAGTTTCATAGGACCGGCCATTACTTTCTGAATTTGAGCGATATATTTGTCGCGAGGCAAATCAAGGTTGGCGATATCATTATATTCAGGTGGGACACTCAGAAAGGATGCTTCATTATGAAGGTTGTGAGTGTCAAGACCTAACCAAGCACATTGCTTGCATGCTCGTGCAAATCTTTTTGCCGAAAAGAAACCTGAACGTGAACTTGTTGAGATTTACAGATTTGGGTCAGAGAGCTATGGAGACAATTGGATTTCTTTCTTTTTCTTTTCTCTTTTAAACATTTCTGGTCTTGATGATGAGTAGCGTTATGCATGGTGTAGGGCAAGTTAACGCGACATATAAATTTGGTACTGCGCCTATGTTGAATTTCTTTTGTGTGGAAGTTGACTGGCTTGAAATAACTCTGCTTTGAATCATCTAAAAAGCAGAGCCATGATGAAAAAAAAGTTCAAATAAAGAAAGATTTCGATGTAAGATTTATATCCGCTTGTTTACAATTAGGAGATGAATTGGATCGATTTAGTTTACCCTCCTTGAATAGATGCATTATCTCCTTCAAATTCAAATGCGTGTGATTATCCAATTCCATAATTCACATTCAAAAGCTTAATTACCATATCGAACAAAACAAAATCCGACCAAGCCCTCTTGCGACCCAGCCTTCAGCCATTAACCACGACGTCAGCCATATATATATATCTCTCTCTCCCTCTCTCATTGATATACAATTTCCTCAATTATCTTCATTATATTTTCTCAATGTGCTACAGTCGACTTAGTGAGCCTTGTGTATTGCAGGCATCAGTGACTGACTTGATTCTTTCAGTCATTATGAAGTGAAGAAGGGGAAATAATCAGTCATTCGAGCATTGTTGGAGAGAATAAGAAGAATTTTAGTTGGGATTTCATGTCATCAATGATCCATTTATATCTTGGTTCATGATGGTAACATTGTCGCCAGATCGGTTTCGTTTTCTTGGCCGATGTAATGGGATCATGTGCATGTCATCATATGATGGAGGACGATCATTCCAGTCAATCCTTAAATAGCTCTTTTTATTACTGGAAAATCAAACCTTAAGTAGTTGATTTGAATTTATCATATCCACATTCCACAAGCGCCACTTAAAAACAAAAGAATTCCAAGAGGACTTAACCTCCCTTTTGGCCCAAAGCGGTTAAACCAGAAGCTTTCCCTCAACTGATCTTTCTGTTGAAGGTTTCTTGAACAGCCCACGCGCCAAAATCCATCGCAAGTGAACACAGTTCAGTCCTTTCTTCACTTTCCCTGTCAACACTCGCCTATTCTTCATCTCTGAAGAAGAATCAAGAGCTGATCATCCGCCATATTCGTCAGCTCCCGAATCAAGAGATTATCTATGAAATACCCACTGATCCAACACTATGACTTCGAGACGGGACCTGATTGGTTTGTTTAGGTTAGTTTTCTGGAAGTCCAAATTCATTTGATTTACTTGCTTGTCTGCTTTCTTCTTAATGAATGGGAGTCTTCATAAACACTAAACATTCACCATTATGGACGTATATATTGAAGATTATCTTGATTAGGGTTCACATTTTTTCTCATTGTTCCATGGTTGTTCCTATACAGCAGGAAAAATCGTTTCCATCAAGTTCACCATTTCCGCTTCCTCCATCAAGAACCGTCCAACAGTTACGACAAGAAAATCAAGAACATGCACAACTTTTTCCCATCAAACGATTCTCCCAAGTCCAGCAATGCTCGGTCATCGCCACCACCACCACCAGAATCATCAAAAGCTCCTATGAATAAGACGCTTTTCTATGACTTCCTCCCGAGCAAAGCCATGGAAGACGCAGAGAGGGCCCAGAACATTCCCCACCCAGTCACTTGCCAACTGATCGAGATCCGAGATGTATGTCCACTCCCCACATCCGAGTCTCACAACTGCCCGACCCTCGTCACAGTCATCAACGAGGAAGAAGTTTTCACGGAGAAGCTGTTTTTCTCATACCGCAGGGCCTTCGATTACGTCTTCCGTCACTGGCCTATGCCCACCGTGCAGGCTATCTTGATGGGCGGCAAGTACAACGTAGAGATATTGGACTACACGGACTACGGTCTAGGTAGCAGCATTGGCAGCGGCCTGTGGTTCTGCGGAGAGAGCATATTTTTCGCGGAGTTGCACAGTAACGGTCAATATTTTCTGAATTTGAGCGAACTGTTCCGGGCGAGACGAGTTGCAGTGGGTGATGTGATTCATTGCAGGTGGGACACTGAGAATGAGTGTTTTGTTTTGAAGGTGGGGCGTAGGGAGATCTAATGGACAATGCTCGTGCGCATTCCATGCAATCTCCATTTCACTACAAAAAAAAATAAATAAATAAGGTTTTAGCCACGAAAAATTAGAGATGAAAGCAAATTCATTGTTAATTTGCGACAAAAGTAGCGATGAAGTAGAATTCGTTGCTAGGTTGTGACGAAATTTGTGATGCCCTGAAAATTCGACCTTTGTTCGATAGTAAAATCCAACCTATAGAATGATTGTGAATTCCGGTTTGTTGATTAAGATTGAATTGTAAGGAATTCGAAATCGGAAATTGGAAATTTCCCGATCGTTGATCGGATTGAACTAGGCTTCGATTAATCGAGTAGTCGCGCTCTAGAACTAGAAATTTTTGTACCGAGCCTCGCTCCGACTAAATCAACTCGAGTTTGGATTAAATTACCCTCCGTCGGGTTTCCGGACACCTACATTACTCTAGGATGTAAAATTACTAAAATACCCCCCGACCAAAGTTGGAAATTACAAAAATACCCCTAGTGCTTTATGAACTAAATGACAAGACCTTTAAGATTGTGGACCCCACCTTATCACTTCAGCCCCCTCTAGTTAAAATTTCTAGATTTCTCTCCTTTCTCTCTCTCTCTCTCTCTCTCTCTCTCTCTCTCTCTCTCTCACGTCCACGACTACCCCTCCCCTAAAATAACCTTATTCCTCTTTTCTTCTCCTTCTTTCTTCATTTTATTTGCGGCAACACTCCTGCACCATGCCATACTACCATCACTACCGAACTCCACTTTCACCGTCGGACCACCGTCGCATCGCCGTGTCGCCGAAAGGCCTGCTAGAAGAAGCTCGAGCAACCTATCCCGTTTCGTTGAGTTGTTCTTCTTGCTCCCCTCTTGCTTCTATTTCTATTGAAGCCCAACCTCCACCACTTCCTTCGACCACCTCAACACCCCTCTAACCTCCAACCACCACTTCCAATAGCTAGAAGCCACCACAAATTCGCCGAAGGAGCAAAAACGATCGTCTCGGCCCGCTCCTGCTCCTCGCTTGCTCTGTTTCGGCCCTGCGGGTTGTTGCTTGCCTTTGTCCAGCCCCTCCGCCGCCATCCTCGGCCACTAGTGGCCACCACACAACCCCCGACACTCCTTTAGACCTCCACTATCAACTCGTAAAGTTCCACCACCGTCGGAGACCTGAACAACCCCTACCAAACCTCCTCTGCCTCTATCCATGCACCGTTCCCTGTTTTCACCGCTGCAGCTCTTGTCCGTGGCTGTTGACCCTTGTTTCAGCCACCACAAGCCACCACCAACCCCCACAACCTTCCTCCGACCAACGCACACCTCTACCGTCGACCTCGGAGTGGTCCGCCGCCCGGTAGCCTACCGTAGGAGCCACCATAGCCTCGATCAACCACTTGTTTCCCCTATTTTGGGGCTGGGCTGATTTATGTTGGGCCCACCTGTGAGTTGGGCTATGGCCCAATATGTTTTGGGCATGAAGTTGGGCCTTGTACTAGGCCCGTGAACCAATCAAGCATGAAGTTTGGGCCCGTGGTCCGAGAATTTTGGTTCGCGATCCTTTTGAACCCGACGTTCGCACCGAAGGTTTTCAAGGACCGCCGGATTCGCTTCGTCTATTTGACTGTGAGTTGATCTCTAACCCCTAGTTAGCACACTAATTACATTCGGAGTTAGTTTAATTAGATTATTTGGGTGTTTAGGTAGATTAATTAGGCCCGAGTAAGTTAGAGACATGGTTTAGGTTAAATGGCCCTAATTAATTAGGTTAGTCCGATTGTGGCTAGTGGGGACTAGAGCAACCGATTGATTGGTGATTTGGATTTAATTATGGGCAATTGAATTGATTACTCGTTGCCGGATTATTTCATTGCACTCAATTTACAAATTATTCGGATTATTTGATTAAGCACCTTGGTGGGCGGGGGATTGAATTGATTGATTGGTTGAGGGTTGACTACCCTAGTTATAGGTGCGTAGTCCAGTGGATAATATGCATATTTAGGTGACTACATGTGAGCGTGAGTTGCATGGATTGCATAAAAGAGGTTATGGCTCGATTTTGAGCACGTTTGTATGACATTTGGTTAAACGCAAAGATAAAATGGGTTGATTAGTGATTGTGCTTGAATGGTCATAAGATGGAATTTTCCTAATAATGTCGTGTCGTGTGTGGATCTTAATTCCACGACTTGTCGATGCATGCTTTTCCGTGTCGTCAGATCGGAGCATATGCTGATCGCATCTTGTGACGGACCGACGCCCTTACAAGGATTCCCTGGTAGATCCGTGCCGTGTCGATCGGAATCACGCTAAATATCGAGACCGTCCTGAAAGTGAGGGACAAAGCCTGGTCTTGCCGGTAGGCATTACCGGTCATAGTGTAAAGTCACACTAGTCGTGTGTAATTTGGCCGGATGGTTGTTAATAATGGGACCACGTATGGTGTTTTATGTATGCGACCGATGTGATGTCCTTTGATTGTCATGTTTGGCATTTGGAGTCAAGCATTGCATACATTGTGGTTTCCAACAAGTGTGTTGCATGTGATTGGACTATTTGTATTTTAATATGTGAGTGGGCGATAGGACCCTTTGGAAGAATCAACACCCTAGCCGGGCTTAGGCGTTGACTCACGAAAATTTTTATCTTACCCCGTGTTAACCATTTCAGGTTTAGAGTGATGCGGCGACCCGTCAGGTTAGGGATCCCGGTCGATCGGTCCTACGATATCATGTATCGTCTCGAAATAGGTACAAGTAGGACTTCGAACTTCACATCACCACGGTCCTGGATGGATGAAAGCTTGCCACATCGAGTGGCACATGTCTTCAAAGCCCGATTCTTGGATGATGGGGTGGAAACTTGGGGCCTACTCCGTGGACTCGAGGGGCCGCTTGACACGGTTCCACCTATTCCGATCTAGGTTCCAATGGAACTCGATACGCCGGACGGTGAGACCGTAGACCCTAAGCATGACTCCGACCCCGACCTCGACCCGATTGAGGACGATATTGTTGAGCCTTCATCTGAGCGTTTGTTGGCTTTCGACTACGACCCTTCACCATGAGTTTGAGGGTTCGTAGTCTTTTTTATAGGTACCGAGGTGAAGTTTTGGGATTAGATAAGAACTTAACCCTACCTAACCCTTATACCCTTTTTGTTGGTCTTAAAGAGCCGCCCCAAAGATTGGGGTTGTATTTGATCGTAGCTCTATAGGGTTAATAATCATCTCTTTTGGTATTGTATTGACAGTTATGCTTTGACAAGATTGATGTAGTTAATCTTATTGCTATCCCTACTCGTATTTCTTGAGTTGGGAGATTTTATGTTTCCTCATGTATGCTATGGTATCATTAGTCGATAGCGTACACTGGGATGTTATCTTTTATGACCAGAGCTGTTTTGGTAGGAATGCCTCAAACTCGAAAGTCGGGGCATGACATCTCCGCCTAAGGTGATATCGAGCAAGGTCGGTCCGATCCATCCAATCATTGACTTGGAGCGATAAGGAGTGATGGGAAATGGGATAGTTAGTGAGATTATACGCTTGTGCATGTGATTGTTGTTGTGTTTTATATTATTAGGTTACCATCTTATTGCGCCTTGCTATGGGGTGTACGGGATTCCTTACAAAACCTCGTAGAATGAGCGAGCACCGTGGAAAGGGCACCCCGAGGTAGGCCTACTAGAAGAATTGAGGAGATCTTGGAAGGAGAACCATTTGCGCATTGATTAAGACCCGCTAGACAAGATCTAAGGATTGATGGGATCCTTGAAGCGCTTGGAGTAATTGGAGAATTGATGAGACAGCGGTGAGAAATCGAGAATGCTACCACCGCCGCGAAGCCTCATAAGTAAAACCTGCCGGTTGGAATGGTGGATGATGGGCATCAAGCCCAAAAGCTGGTAGAACAATTGTTGAACCTGAGCCGCTTAAGTTTACGGGTGGTGGAGACCCTAAGGCTGCTACCTCATGAATAGAGGAACTAGGTAAAGCGTTTGACCTGCTGAGATGCAATGATGTGGATAAGGTCGTCTGGCCGTGTACTAGCTGCAGGGCAATGCTAGTACTTGGTGGAGAGATACTAAAAATATAGTGTTTCCCGAGGGTACGGTCTCGACGTGGGGTGCCTTCGTGGAAGCCTTTAATAATAAGTATTTCTACGATCGCTAGAGAATAAAAGATGGTTGAATTCCTTCGCCTATACTAGAACCGGATGATTGTAGATGAATACGAGGCGAAGTTTGCTCAACTATCAAAGTATGCCCCAAGGATGGTCAAGGATCCCTGTTGATAGGGCAAGATGATTTAGAGATGGACTAAAGCCTGAAATTAAAAGTGCCCTGGTGCCGTTGAATTTGAAGGATTATGATGATTTGTATGAGCAAGCTTAGATGGTTGAGCGAGATTTAGTGAAAAGGGCTACCTCATCCAGATCGCGATTTGCGCCCTCGAGCGATTTGGTGCACACCTGTGGCAAGAGGCCGATGTTTAGCGATAAGGGCCGTGTCCCGCCCAATAGAAGAGGGGCGATTAGTAAACCAGTGCCCCACCAAGATGACTTTTGTCGTTTATGTCGCCGGAGGCATGGATTTGCTTCGTGCCCATTTCTTGGTGGAGCCTACTTTGGAGGCGGCCAACAAGGTCACCAAGTGAGGGTGTCTTTGAAACAACAGTTTAGGCCACGGGGAGGACCGCCTTGGAGGGAACACGTCGCGAGAACTTTCGAACGGCCCTCGGGCTCAAGGAAGGGTGTTTCTTGTCACCGGGATAGAGGCAAATGATTCGCCAACTCTTACAGTACGGTTCTCTTACATGACCAAGCTGCTTTATGCCTCGTTTGATCCGAGTGCCACTCATTCTTTTTATAGCTGAACAATTTGTGAAATTTGTTGGCTTGAGTCTGGAACCGTTGGATACTATATTTAGGATATCTACAACCTTAAAGGATGGCATAGTAGCGCTTGTAGGTTGTCCTGGTTGTAATCTCGTTGTAAGTGGTTGTAAGGATAAGATAGATTTGGTTGTGCTAGAAATGTACGACTTTGACTCGATCGTTGGGATGGATTGGCTAACGGAAGAAGAGCCACGATGGACTGCTATCGTAAAGTGATTCGGTTCAATCCGTCGGACAAGGCTAGTTTTGAGTTTGTGGGTAATCGAGGAGAAACCTCGATCGTGATGATTTCGTCGCTAAAAGCGATTCGTCTGTTGGAGAATGGTTGTCAAGGCTATTTGACGTCCGTTGTGGATATGATCGTTGAGGAACCTAAGTTGGAAGATATTCCTGTTGTGCAAGAATTCCGAGATGTTTTTCCTAAGGAATTGCCTGGTTTACCACCGTAAAGGAAAATAGAGTTTGTAATAGAATTGGTCCCTAGAACGAAGCCAATCTCTAAGGTGTCGTATAGGATGTTGCTATCGAACCGAAGAAACTTAAGGTTCAAATGCAGGATTTATCCGTCCTAGTGCGTCGCTTTGGGGAGGCGCGCCTATGTTATTTGTGAAAAAGAAGGATGGGTCGTTACGGCTATGTATCAACTATAAGCAATTGAATCAGGTGACAATCAAGAATAAATACCCTTTGCCGAGGATCGATGATTTGTTCGATCAATTGCAAGGAGTGTCGGTATTTTCTAAAATTGATTTAAGAACGGGATATCATCAATTGAGGATCAAGAAGGAAGACATACCAAAAATGGCGTTGAGAACGCGTTATGGCCATTATGAGTTTACCATAATGCCATTTGGATTGACAAATGCTCATCTTGCTTTTATGGATATGTTGAATAGGGTATTCAAGGAATTCTTGGATCGTTTTGTGAATGTGTTTATAGATGGCATCTTGGTGTATTTGAGAGGAGGATCATGAATAGCACCTAAGGACTATTTTGGAAACTCTCGGGGTGCATCAGCTATATGCCAAGTTTAGTAAATGCGAGTTTTTGCTAGCTCGCGTAGCATTCTTGGGTCACGTAGTCTCTAGTAAAAGTATTGCAAGTAGACCCATCTAAAATTAAGGCGATTATGAATTGGCCAAGACCAACGTGATGAAGTCAGAATTTTTTAGGTTTGGTGCTATTATCGACATTTTGTAGAAAGGTTCTCAACTATAGCCTCGCCACTAATGTTATTACTGAAGAAAGATGTGAAATTTGAATGGACCGACAACTTGTGAATGTAGTTTTCAAGAGCTTAAGCATAAGCTAACTACGGCTCCTGTTTTGACAATTTCGTCTGGTCTTGGAGGATTTGAAATCTATAGCAATATGTCTCTTAAAAGTTTGGCTGCGTCCCTAATGCAGCATGGAAAGGTAGTCGCTTATGCCTCTCGTCAATTAAGATCTCATGAGTTGAATTATCCGACACATGACCTGGAATTAGCTGCGGTTGTATTTGCTTTAAAGATCTGAATGCATTATCTAATTAGAGAAAAATTTCAAGTATTTACAAACCATCAAAGTTTGGAGTACTTGTTTTCTCAAAAGGAGCTAAATATGATGCAACGTCAATGGATAGAACTGCTTAAGGATTATGATTGTGAAATCCTCGTACCATCCAAGTAAGGCAAATAAGGTTGCCGATGCACCGAGTAGAAAATCGGTGATTGCTCAATTACAAGTCCAAGAATGGTGCTTGTTAGAACAAGTGAGGGACTCGACTTCAAGTTGGAAATAAGTCGTCCGTCGAGTCTTACGACTACCCTAAGGATCGAGCCAAAAGTACAAGCAAGAATTAAGACATTGCAATTAATGGACCCCACCGTCCAAGAGATCCTTCAAGAAGATTTAGCTGAACGAAGGGTTGACTTTCAAGTAGCCGAGAATGGAATACTAAAATTTCGAGGACGTCTAGTCGTGCCCGACGACGAAAGTTTAAAGGAAAAAATCTTGTCGGAAGCACCGTAGCGGTTATAGTATCCATCCAGGGAGTACGAAGATATATCGAACCTAAAACAACACTATTGATGGAATGGTATGAAGGCAGATATAGCTAAATATGTAACTAAGTGTTTAACTTGTCGGCAAGTCAAGGCGCAACCTTTGTAAACTCGAAGGATTTTGCGGCCGCTAGAAATCCCCGGAATGGAAATGGGAACATATCACGATGGACTTTGTGATGGGGTTATCATAGAGCCGGAGAGGTCATGATTCAATCTAGATGGTGATTGACAAATTGACAAAATCAGCTCACTTTATTCCTGTTAGAAAGGATTTTGCCCTAAACAGATATACGCACTGTATGTAAGACACATTGTGAGACTACATGGAGTCCTAGTGACGATCACTTGAGACCGTGATCCTAAATTCACAACAATATTTTGGAAAAGTCTACTGATTGCTTTAGGGATGAAACTACGGTTCAGCATGGCACATCATCCGCAGATAGATAGTTAAACGGAAAGGACGAATCAAACGCTCGAGGATATGTTGCGAGCTTGTGTTCTGGATTTTAAAGGTAACTAAGATGAACAGTTACATTTAGTTGAGTTCGCTTATAATAATAGTTACCAACAGAGTATCCAGATGGCACCTTTTAAAGCATTATATGGTAGAGCTTGTAGAATGCCCTTATGTTGGGTTGAAGTGGCTAAAAGAAAGATTACTAGCCCCAAGCTAGTACAATAATAGATGGATGCTTGTTAAGCTCATCAAAGACAAATTGAGAACAGCCCGTAACCGTTAGAAAAATTACGTCAATAGGAGGTGTAGACCTCTGGAGTTCCAACTAGGCGATAATGTGTTTTTGAAAGTGTCGCCAATGAGAGGGACGTCTCGTTTTGGCAAGAAAGGAAAGTTGAGCCCGAGATACGTTGGACCATTCGAGATCTTAGAACGAATTGGAAATTTGGCGTATCGTCTTGCATTACCACCGAGGCTTGCTCAAGTACATAACGTATTCCGCGTTTCGATACTTAGGAAGTACGAGCCCGTCCCCGCGCATGTACTAAGTTATGAAAAGGTCGAGTTAGATGAGCAAGCGTCTTATGTGGAACATCCTATCCGGATCGTGGATTGAAAAGAGCATGTGCTCCTGAACAATACGATCCCCTTAGTTAAAGTGATTTGACAAACATCACGAGATCGAAGGAGCTACATGAGAAAGTGAGGAAGTTATAAAAAGCACTTATCCCGAACTTTTTGAAGAGATGTAATCCTAATCAAATTTCGGGGACGAAATTTCCTAAAATGGAGAGAGTTGACGCCATGGAAATTCGACCTTTGTTCAATAGTAAAATCTAGTCTATAAAATGACTGTGAATTCTAGTTTGTTGCTTAAGATTGAATTTTAAGGAATTCAAAATTGAAAATTGGAAATTTCCCGATCGTTGATCGGATTGAACTAGGCTTTGATTAATCGAGTCGTCGCGCTCTAGAACTAGAAATTTTTGTACCGAGCCTCGCTTTGACTAAATCAACTCGAGTTTGGATTAAATTACCCTCCATCAGGTTTTCGGATGCCTGAATTACTCTAGGATGTAAAATTATTAAAATACCCCCGGCCAAAGTTAGAAATTACAAAAATACCCCTAGTGCTTTATGAACTAAAGGACAAGACCATTAAGATTGTGGACCCTACCTTATCACTTCAACCCCTCCCCTCCAAGTCAAAATTTCCAGATTTCTCTCATTCTCTCATTCTCTCTCTCTTCTCTCTCTCTCTCTCTCGTCCACGATCGCCCCCTAAACCGACCTTCTTCCTCTTTTCTTCTCCTTCTTTCTTCATTTTTCCGGCGGTAATACTCCCCGCACTAAGCCACCACACCATACTATTATCACCGCAGAACTCCATTGTCACCGTCGGACCACCGCCGTCGCCTGGAGTCACCGAAAAGTCGGCTGGAAGAAGCTTGAGCAACCCGCCCTGTTTTGCTGGGTTGTTCTTCGATGCTCCCCTCTTGCTTCTATTTCCGTTGAAGCCCGACCACCACTACTTCCTCCGACTACCTTAGCCCGCCTCTAACCTCCAGCCACCACTTCCAATTGCCGAAAACCACCACGATTCCCCGGAGGAGCAAAAACAGTCACCTTAGCCCCGCCATGTTCCCGCTTACTCGGTTTCGACCCCGGCAGTTGCCGTTGCCTCTCGTCCAGCCCCCTTCGCCTCTATCCTCGCCCACCAATGGCCACCACATAACCCCCGAGACCTCCTTCAACCTTCAATATCAACCCTGCAAAGTTCTACCACCGTGGGAGACCTGAACAGGCTTGACCAAACCTCCCGTGCCTCGTTCCTACACCGTTCCCCTATTTTTGCCTCGTTGCAGGCTCTTGTCCGTGGCCGCCGACCACTATTATGGCCACCACCGACCCCCCACAACCGTCCTCCGACCAACTCACACCTCCACCGTCGACCCCGAGTCATCATCCGCCGGTAGCCCACCGTAGGAGCCACCATGGCTCCGGACAGCCACTATTTCCCTGTTTTGGGGTTGGGCGGGTTTCTATTGGGCCCAATTTCGTGGGTCTACGAATTGGGCTAAGGCCCAATCTATTTTGGGCATGAAGTTGGGCCTTGTACTAGGCCCGTGAACCCATTAAGCTGGAAGTTTAGGCCCGTGGTCCGAGGATTTTGGTCCGCTATCCGTTTGAGCCCGACGTTCACTCCGAAGGTTTTCAAGGGCCACCGCCACATTTGCTTCGCCTATTTGATTGTAAGTTGACCTCTAACCCCGATTAGGATGCTAATTCCATTAGGAGTTAGTTTAATTAGATTATTAGAGTGTTTAGGTAGATTAATTAGGGTTGGGTAAGGTTAGAAACATGGTTTAGGTTAAATGGCCCAAATTAGTTAGGTTAGACCGATTGTAGCTAGTGGGGACTAGAGCAGCAGATTGATTGGTGGTTTGGATTTAATTATGGGCAATTGAATTGATTACTCATTGCCGGATTATTTCATTGCGCTCAATTTACAAATTATTCGGATTATTTGATTAAGCACCTTGGTGGATGACAAATTGAATTGATGGATTGGTTGAAGGTTGGCCACCCTAGTTATAGGTACAAAGTCCGGTGGATAATATGCATGTTTAGGTAACTACATGTGAGCGTGAGTTGCATGGATTGCATAAAAGAGGTCGTGGCCTGATTTTGAGAACGTTTGTATGATATTTGGATAAATGCAAAGATAAAATGGGTTGATTGTTGATTGTGCTTGAATGGTCACACGATGAAATTTTCCCGACAATGTCGTATCGTGTCGATCGAAATTCCACGACTTGCTAGATGCACACCTTTCCGTATCGTAAGATTGAGAGGATGCCGATCGTAGCTTGTGACATGCATCGACGTCCTGACGGGATTCCCGGTAGATCCATGTCGTGTCTATCGGAATCACACTACTTGTCGGATGCACGCCTTTCCGTGTCGCCGGATTGAGCGAATACAGGTCGCAGCTTGTGACAGACCGACGCCCTTATCGGGATTCCTGGTAGATCCGTGCCGTGTCGATCGGATTCACACGGACTATCGATGCCGTCGCCGGAAGTAAGGGACAAAGCTTGGTCCTACCAGCAGACATTGCCGGTTGTAGTATAAAGTCACTTTGATCATGTGCAATTTGGCCGGATGGCCGTTAACAATGGGCCCACGTGTGGTGTTTTATGTATGCGACCGAT
Source organism: Rhodamnia rubescens (assembly GCA_021437795.1). Taxonomy (NCBI): domain Eukaryota; kingdom Viridiplantae; phylum Streptophyta; class Magnoliopsida; order Myrtales; family Myrtaceae; genus Rhodamnia; species Rhodamnia rubescens. The sequence continues at coordinate 2,163,663 of JAILYA010000035.1, forward strand.
GTGATGTCCTTTGATTGTTATGTTTGGCATTTCGAGTAAAGTATTACATACCGTGTGGTCGAGTTAGATGAGCTGCATGTGATTGGACTATTTGTATTTTAATATGTGAATGGGTGATAGGACCTCCTGGGACGAATCAACGCCCTAGCCGGGATTAAGCGTTGACTCATGGAGATTCTATCTCAACCCATGTTAACCATTTCAGGTCCACAAGTGATGCAGCGATCCGTCGGGTTCGGGGTCCGTGGCCAACCAATCCTACGTTATCGTGCATCGTCCCGTAACCATGTACGAGTAGGACTTCGAACTTCACATCACCGCGGTGCGGGTGGATGAAGGCTTGCCACATAGAGTGGCACATATCTTCAAAGCCTGGTTCTTGGATAATGGGGTGGAAACTTGGGCCCACTCCGTGGACTCGAGGGGCAGCTTCACATGGTTCCACCTGTTCCATTTTAGGTTCCGATGGAACTCGATACGCCGGAAGGTGAAATCGTAGACCCCGAGCATGACTCCGACCTCGACCCCAACCCGATTGAGGAAGATATCGTTGAGCCTTCATCGGAGCGTTCGTTGGCTTCCCTACCGCAACCCTTCACCTTGACTTTGAGGGTTCGTAGTCTTTTTATAGATACTCGACGTGGATTTTTGGGAGTAGATGAGAACTTAACCCTACCCGACCCTTATACCCTTCTTTGTTGGTCTTAGAGAGCCGCCCGAAGATTGGGGCTATATTTGACCGTAGCTCCGTAGGGTTAATAATCATCTCGCTTTTGGTCTTGTATTGACAATTGTGCTTGTACACAATTGATGTAGTTAATCTTATTGCTATCCCTACTACATTTCTTGAGTTGGGAGAGTTTTACGTTTCGCATGTGGGCTATAGTATCGTTAGTCGATAGCATACCTCGGACGTTATCTTTTATGGCCTAAGGCGTTTTGGTAGGGATACCGTCTACTCGAAAGTCGGGGTGTGAAAAAATTAGCGATGAAAAGCATTCGTCACTAATTTGGGACAAAAATAGCGATCAAACAAATTTCGCCGCTAATGTCCGACAAAAATAACAACGAAAGCACATTTGTAGCAAAATTGTCGCTAAATTCGTTGCTAATTAGCGACAAAAAATATTACGTCGCAAATTTAGCAACAATAATTAGCGTAGTCGCTAATTGGTGACGAAAAGTTTCGTAGCAAAACTATTCCTCGCAAAATTGGTCGGTAATTAGCAACAATAAAAGTTCATCGCAAAAGTAGTGACAAAAAAAACCGGTCATCGCTAATTAGGGACAAAAAACTTTCGTCGCAAAATTAATTTTCTTCCGAAATTGTTAAACTAAAGGTCCGTCACTAATTTCGTCGCTAAACGTTACGTCGCTAATTAGCTATAAAAAATAATTCGACGCAAAATTAGCGACAGAAACGGTTTTGTGGCTAACCTTTTCATCACAAAATTAAGTTCGCTAATTAGCGACGAAATCCTCTCGTCGAAAAATTAGCGACAACACAAGCCGTTCGTCGCTAATTAGCGACAAAAATCATTCATCGCAAAATTAATTTTCATCCGTGAATTGTGAAATTAAAAGTTCGTCACTAATTTCATCGGTAAATTATTCATCGCTAAATTCGTCTCAAAATTAATTTTCATCAGGAATTGTTAAACCAAAGGTTCGTCGCTAATTTCGTCGCCAAACATTTCGTCGCAAAATTCGTCGCTAATTAGTGATAAAAAATAATTGTCGCTAGTTAGTGACGAAATGCCTTTATGGCAAAACTTTTCGTCACCAAATTCGTCACTAATTAGTGACGACACAAGCCATTCGTCGCTAATTAGCGACAAAAGCAGCTCGTGGCAAAATCATTCATCGCAAAATTGATTTTTATCGCGGAATTGTGAAATTAAAAGTTCGTCGCTAATTTCGTCACAAAATTATTACGTCGCTAATTAGCGACAAGACATCATCCAAAGACAAAATTGATGGAATTGTGAAATTAAAAGTTCTTCGATTTCGTCACAAAATTATTCATCGCTAATTAGTGACAAAAAATCATTCATCGCAAAATTGATTTTCATCCGCATAATTCTGAAATTGAAAGTTCGTCGCTCATTTCGTCACAAACTTATTCGTCGCTACTTAGCGACAAGACATCATTCGTCGGAAACTTGATTTCCATCCTCGGAATTGTGAAATTAAAAGTTCGCCGTTAATTAGAGACAAAAGATCATTCGTCACAAATTTGCGACGAAACGTCGCTAATTTCGTCGTAAAGTCCACCGAACACCGCCAATTTCGATAGTTCGTCGCTAATTTCATTACTAAAGTACTACGACACTTTTTCGTTGCTAATTTCGTAGCTGAGTACAATTTTTCCATTTAAAAATCCCTTTGCCTTCTCTCTCTCCACACACTTCTCTTTACCCCGCTCTCTTCTCTCTTTTGTCTTCGTATTCTCTCTTCTCTCTTCTCCATTCTTATTTGTCTTATGGTAATCACAGAATAAACTGTTGTTCATTTCACCATTTTCTTATATCAATTCCCATAAGGTCATGAATCTTAAGTAATTTTTCTTTTTTTATAGGTACGTGTCCACTTGAGGATCTCGCAATCCAAGCGAACGTTGCAATTCTCATCAAATTGACCACTTTCTACTCTGGTAAGTCTTCTTGACATGGTAATTTTTCTCATTTTTTCAATTTCAAAGTAATTGTTTTGTCACATTGATAATTTTAATTTTTAGAATTTTATTTGTCACTAAATTCGTCGCTAATTAGCGACAAAAACGGGTTGTCATCTCTAATTGGCGACAGACAGTGTTCGTCGCAAAATATAGTTCATCGCTAATTAGCAATAAAAAATCATTCGTCACAAAATTAGCGACGACATTCACCGTCGTCGCAAAAATATTTGTCGGTAATTAGCAACAAAAGAAGTTCATCGCAAAATTAGCGACGATTGCAATTCTCATCAAATTGACCACTTTCTATTTGGGTAAATCTTCTTGACATGGTAATTTTTTCATTTTTCCAATTTAAAGTAAACGTTTTGTCACAAACAGAATTTTAATTGTTAGAATTTCATGATTTTAATTCAGAATATTAAACAGTAGCTATGATATTTTTAATATTTTATGAGATTTTTTAATTTCTATATAGACACAATGCAAAGAGACAGGGCTTGGATGTATAATAAGAACTTACCCGGACGTCAAGGTTTGACAAGATGAGTTTCGTACTAGGTTGGAACAGTTTTTGGACTTTGCTAGTAGTAAATTTGAGTTCATGGATGGAAATAAGTTAAGGTGTCCGTGTAAAAAGTGTAGTAATGGTCAATTTTATATGTGTGATAAAGTTAGAGAACATCTTTGTAGATTTGGGTTTACTCCAAACTACTATAATTGGACTTGCCATGATGAACCATTTATATCCGACAAAGAATATCGAAGAAGTGACCAATTTTCAGTTAGGGAAGAATGTAGCTATTATAACCAATTGAACCCATACCGGAGGATAGTGATTGATGCAACCTGGTCAAAATTTCATTTTTAATCGAACCATGCAAGTACTAGTTTTGCTCCTACACTTGAACAAGTGGGTAGTAGCTATGCATCACAATTGGAAGATGTAGGAGTAATAGGTTTTGATGAAAACGTGTACCGATAGAACTCCTTAAAAATTTAAAGATAACAATAAATGAGATAATACGAATCAAATTTAATCCTAATCAAATAAGAATCAAATCAAATCAAACATAATTCAAAACAAATATTGCGATTGGATATATCGCAAAATTGCCTAAAATAGAAAACTACTTGAAAATCTATCTAAGCAACTTCGAAATGCGAAAATATGACATATGTCACGGCAAAGCGGTGAGTATTTATTGGAAGACCGTTTTGCTTAAGTCAACCAAATTTGAGCGCAATCCGAGCTCATCAACCCCAAATCGTGAAATCACACGCTAGTTGTTCTACATCAATTCGTCACTAGTTAGCGACAAAAAATCATTCATCGCAAAATTGATTTTCATCTCGCGAAATTGTGAAATTAAAAGTTCGTTGCTAATTTCGTCGCAAAATTATTCATCTCTAATTAGCGACAAAAAATCATTTGTCGCAAAATTGATTTTCGTCCGCGGAATTGTGAAATTAAAAGTCCGTCGCTAATTTCATCACAAATTTATTCGTCGCTAATTAGTGACAAAAAATCATTCCTCGCAAAATTGATTTTCGTCCTGAATTGTGAAATTAAAAGTTCATTGCTAATTTCGTCGCAAAATTATTCGTTGCGAAATTTGTAGCTAATTAGTGACAAAAAATCATTCGTCGCAAAATTGATTCTCGTCCGTCCACGGAATTGTGAAATTAAAAGTTCGTCGCAAAATTATTCGTCGCTACTTAGCGACAAAAACAAATTCCTCGCAAAATTAGCAACGAAATTAGCCACGACAATAATAGGCGATATTTTGAAACTTGTTCATTCGTAGCAAAATGTGCCGCTAATTAGCGAACAACAAGTTCGTTGCAAAATTTGTTTGTCGCTAAATTAGTCGCAAACTTATTATGCTGATTGTTTTTTTTTTTTTTTTGGTAAGGTAAGATGTACATTAACTTTCCAAAAGCGCTACATACAATGGAGTGAAACCAAACACAAAAACCTCGTACCCATGGTTACACGAGTATGTCCCCAAGGGTGCAAAGGTGTTCGGCCATAAAAAAAATCATCAAGGCATTACAACCTCCCTACATCCCAACAAGAGGGGTCGGCTAATACAAACTAGAAAAACCGCACAAAAGTAGGCCAAACATAGTAGCCAAAACAACGAAGGGAACGACCTAACCTAACCTAATCCCCCGGAGTCATGGAAGATTGCCGTGGAAATACCCCGGTTGGTCCGGATATGCCTATTGGTCGGAGTGTCCTCAACATGTCTAAGAGAGAGAGCTTTGTCCCCGACAAGCTTGAGGAGATGCTTAGTGAGTCCTGGAACGAAGAGGGTCTTGTGTATGCGAAAAGAATATCATTCCTTTCCGTCCAAATAATGTGACAAAGAGCCCCAAGGAAAAATCGCATTATCCAATGATGAAACTTTTGTGTACCGAACCTCTGCATAGCTCGGCGTAGGAAGTCAGGCCACGGCCGGTTACGCCATTGGTGCTGCATTTGGATGCCTAGAATAAAGCTAAAGAACCGGTGATGGAACATCCAAAAAATAGATGATTTGTGGAGTCCGGTCTCATCGACGGAAAGCACAAGCACCTTCTGAAATTCTGTGATAATTGAGTAACATAACTCTGTGTTGGTAGCCGATTGAGGGTGATAAACCGAGAAAAGGAAGGTGTGTCTTGGTGCAAGGGATCGATCCCATATGAAGGTGTGCCAAGGAACTACACGCCCTCTAGTCCTAATGATCTCCCAAGCCGAGGCCACCGTGAATTTGCCCGTCATATTTCCCTTCCATAACAACCTATCTTCCCTATGGTCCGCCAAAATGGTCCCCGGTTTTATCCAACCAAGTAAAGGTAGACATCATCACGGATGGTTGCCAAGTGCCAGAGTAGAAATCACGGATAGAGGCATTCCTTGGGATACTAGAGCCAAATATCTCCATGTTTGTGAATAGCTTGTACAAAGGGCCTCTAGTGTGCCAATTATTGAACCGAGAAGGATATTGCTCGGCCATCCCCAACCTTCCAAACAAACTGCAGGTGGAATTCTTGTCGCAAATCCAGAATTTTCCTCCACACCCAAGAGCACAAGGTGGGTTTAGGGGCAACCCAAAAGTTCTTATTTTTCAAGAAGGTGGAGTGAATCCATTTGACCCATAGGGATTCTTTGTCCGTGAATAAATTCCAAAATGCTTAAGCGTGGCAGCTCTATTACACTCAAGTAGTTCGAATCCCCAAGCCCCCTTCTATCTTAGGTAGGCATACCTCAGCCCTGGGTACTTTTGCACCACCGACACCCAATGTAGGACCTTTCCATAAAAATTGTCTAAGGATAAGCTCGATCCTAGCCAAGACCGATTTCGGGAGCGTGAACACACTAGCCTGGAAGACATGTATGGCATGCAACACCGATTTAATTAATTGTAACCGACCAACGAAGGATAAAAAACGTTGAGACCATGAGAGTGCTCTAGCTGTAATCCGGTTGATTAATGCACTACAATCTGTCTTGCTCAATCTCGAGGCAATAATAGGGACCCCGAGATATCGAAAAGGAAGTGTACCTTCACCAAAGCCCAAGATACGCCTAATTTGATCACGGATGTCGGTTGTCCCTCCCAAAAGAAGATGTTGCTCTTGTCAACGTTCGGTTTTAACCCCGCCCATCTAGAGAACAAGTCCAAGTTATCCTTGATCAAGGTGATAGAAGGCATGTTTGCCTCCGCAAATAGCAAGACGTCGTTCGCAAAGAATAAGTGAGACAGTCCAGCTCCTTTGCATCGCCAATAGAATTTGAACCCGGGCAAACTTGTTTTGGCATTTAGGATCCCGGAGAATACTTCCATAACAATAGTGAATAAATAGGGGTATAGAGGATCACCTTGCCGGATACCACGAGAGCTCCCAAAGAATCCATGAAGTTCCCCATTAATAGCTATATATGGAGAATTTGGGCGTTGATACACATTTCATCACAAGTCGATGAATAATGAAGGAAACCCGAAAGCTTGCATAGTCATCTCAAGAAAGTTCCAGTCGACGGTGTCGTAGGCCATTTGGAAATCCACTTTGATGGCGCACTTAGGCAAGTACGATTCATGGTGGAACCCCGCAAAGAGTTCTTGGGCAAGTAAAATGTTGTCACTAATTCTCCGGCCTCTAACGAATGCACTTTGGGGCGAACCGACAATGGAGGGCAACACTTTAGCAATTCGGTTTGCTAGAATCTTGGTAATGCATTTGTAGATTGTGTTGCAACACGCTATGGGTCGAAAGTCAGCCAAGGCCGAGGCATTAGGGGTCTTTGGCACCAAGGTGATAATGGTGGTATTAACTTCCTTGAGCAATAAGCCCATCCGAAAGAAGTCTTGAATAGTAGCTACAACCGCGGCACCAACCACTCGACCAAGATTCTTTGAAAAAATCTACATTGAAGCCATCGGGTCCAAGGGCCTTACCTTTTGCAAGGGAGAACATTGTGTTGCGTACTTTGCTTCATTTTTGTTGTGATAAAGAGAGTATTTGATCCTCGTGCAAGGCACATCTAATGAACCTGCCGAATCTCCCCGCATCCCCTGGCCGAGCTAATTGCTGATCCTTAGAAAACAAGCTCTCAAAGTGCCCAACTATATGTTGTCTAACCGTAGCTGGTTCGGTTAGAACACATCCAGCCTGATCGGTGATCGAGAGGATACGATTGTGCAAGTGTCTTTTGTTGACAAAGTGATGAAAGTACTTTGTATTGAGGTCTCCCTCCTTAAGCCACTTAACTCCGGATTTTTGCTTGTAGAATGATTCTTCATGAAGCTTAAGGTCCGAGAAAGCCCGTAGTTGGATCTTCTCAAGGTTTGCCAATGTTTGGTTTCGATGATCAAGAGCCAAAGCGTATTGTGTAGTAGTGAGAGCAACTCGGCTTCCTCAAGACGTTTAGTGATGTCCGAGAAATCACTTCTATTTAGCTGTTTTAGCCCCCTTTTAGGAGCTTGAGCTTGTGGCGGACACTAAACATACATGTCCCCTCAACCGGAGTATCCCAGGACACGAGCTACTATATCCTTGAACGATGGGTGAGACATCCAAAAGTTGAAGAATTTAAATGGCCTTCTAGACGTCGGAGGAGGCATGATCTTGACCACCATGGGGGTGTGGTCGAAACTCCGGGAGCCGAGAAAGTTACCTCGGAGAATGAGAAGAACCCCGCTCCACAATTCATTTATAAGAACCCAATCAATATTCCTCTATTTTCGAGATTCCCCACCGAAGTAGACCAAGTAAATATATGCCCCACATATCTAAGATCTTCAAGACCCGCTTGACTTAGACACTCCACTCATCAAAAGCGGGGATCCAGGTATTAGAGCTACCAATTCTATCGAGTGATCTCGGATGGCGTTGAAGCCCCCCGCAACCAGCCATGGGTCCTCTGTTGCACTTAATGAGATTAAGTCGGACCAAAGCGATCTTCGAGAGACGAAGGTATGGTCACCATAAACAACCTGTGAAGAGGCACCCCTTGTTTATGTCTAGCATCCTCAAGTGACAGGTGAATCATCTATGCCCAAGCATTGAGGATCACAGCTTCCACGACTTGCGGTTCCCACCCTAACCATATCCTACCCCGAGGGAACCATTCATAATTTGAGGACCATCTCCAACCCGGGAGCATTCCTTTAGATATAGCTTCAAAAAGGTTCGAATGGAATTTCGTTTCCAATATACCAATGCATGAAAGATGGTTAGCTCGAACAAAAAATCGTATCTCGGCTTGTTTAAGGGGGTGAACTAGGCCCCTAATATTCCATATACCAAAAAACATATATACAAGGGTGATAGGAAAGTACCATCATCTCCTCTTGCCGCCCCTTTTCTTCTTAAACTTTGGGTTGTTAGTCTTGGAAGAAGAAGGAGTCTTGTTACGGCTTGGTATCGGGGAGCAAGTAACAATAATAGGAGACCGAGGGCTAGGCTCACATGGATCCGAAGGGAGGGCCATCAACTGTAGATTGAGCAAGCATGAAGTCTAGTATTCGGGGGGGATCATAAAAGGCATTCCTACATCAGCATCGCTACCAACATTGCTCGCTATGTCTCCTTCATTCTCTCGATTCAAATGAGTCCTTTGTTGTGTCCCGTGAGGAGTCCATGGACTCGATGACAACCTGTGTTCTCGCATCGGCCAGCGGGAGTGTTGTAGGCTCGCCCTTGGTGTTGGTATGAGAAGGATCTACGTTCACCTTCTTTTGTCCCTTTCTTCCCACCACGTGTTCCCATTGTTCTTCTACCGGGATATAATATTCATTGGGTTAGGGGAGTCGGTCGCGGGGCCTTCGTCGGTGGCTTCGAGGGACAAAGACAGGAAATCCCGGGAGAGCCATTTTTATGCCCATAGAGGCCACATTACGCACGGGAAAGGGGCTTCCACTCATATTCTACCTCTATAGTATAACAGTCACCATCCTAGGTGATATCAACCGAGTTAAGAGGCGTATGCGTCGCCTTCATCTCGATACATACCCGTGCATAAGAAATCCTTTTCATTTGCTCCGTCTCGCTTGTCAACATAGAGTGGTCTACCTATAGCACTAGATATCGCACCGATCCCCGATATCGACCATAGAGCATATGGGATCTCTCTCAGCTTGACCCACACGGGCAGGTATCAAGTGAGTCTTTTTTAAGTACCAGCTTTAGATACCACTTTGCTGCAACATCATAGGAGCTCTAAGGATCATAAGAGGACCCATGTCCAATATTTTCCTTATGTAATCCTCATCGGGAATTTGAAAGAAGAAAAATCCATTTTCGTTCAATCTCACATCCATCACTTTGGCACCCTAGGCTTTCCTGATAGCCTCCTCGGTTAGTTTAAACGGGAGCTTCCTCCCCACGAAGTAGCCAACAAGGCATTCCTTCCCCATAGGATTTGCATCCTCCACCATGGCAGCAGAGATTTCCACCATCGGTCTACCATTTACCGGGCGGGCGGCTATAGGAGAGGTTGTAACCCTTCTCCGCTATTCTTGCAATAGCTGCCCACGACTTAGGTTGGTTTTATTGCATAATCTGCGATACCGCCTACCACTGGAGGCATTCCCGGTTCTAGTAGTCCCCACCTTTCTAGTATTTTCCCCACCCGCATAGCCCGTGAAGGACCCGCACCAGCAACTCCATTTTGTGAATCATTTCTTGCTTTGAGGGACGTTTATCTTGCCTAAAGGTAGGCCTTCCCCTGCTACGACTACGAGGACGCGACCTCCCTCACGTTGGAGTTGCACCACACTTGAACCAGCCAAGTCCCCAACTACGGACACAACTTTGTTTCTACCATCCATATATCTACCCACTACATCAAAGACATCATTGAGTTGAGGGAGCTGGGTAGGAGTTACCTCATTGTGCGTGACCTTGCCTTTAGGCAATTCCGTCTTCCTCTTAGGTTCATCCCGGGCAGGCTCGGATACGGGATTCATGTCGTTGCTCAATCAATCATCCGTGGTTTTGTAGTTCTCACCCCGTCAAATAGAAACGGGAGACAAGCTTCCCTTCGGATCTCACCAATCTTAAACTAGCACCGAGCAGAGCCCTACACCGAGCCGGACCAGCCACCAATTTGTCACTTCGCCACCAAGACACCTTCCCAATGAATGGGCGAACGTTGGAGACCAAGAGCGATCGAGATATAACGATTCGGTTGACCTGGATGAGGCTCGCGAACTACCTCGACTACCGGATCTCGGATCTATTCTCCAAGTCACCGAGCTTCACCAAAGTGAGAATCAGCCGGTGAAGAGTTAGATAGGGGCGTAGGCGAGAGTCCCCACCAAGAATCGGGCCCGGCCGCCGCCTCAGGTGGCCGGATTCAATCGGCAGACGAACGGGTGAACAGTGTCACATCACCGGACGAGCGGGAGCATTTCGGGTGAACAGTGCCCGTGGGTTGTGGCACAAATGAAAAGTAGTGACCGTTATGATGATTGTTCATCGCCAAATTCATCACTAATTAGCGACAAAAAGCTGTTCGTCGCAAAATTAGCGACGAATATGATCGTTATCGCTAATTGATGACGAAAAGTGTTCGTCGCAAAAATTATTTGTCGCAAAATGCGCCGCTAATTAGCGACAAAAATCTTTTCATCGCAAATGTGGTCGCTAATTAGCGATGACAATTTCAGTCATCGCTAATTAGCGACGGACTCTTTTCGTCGCAAACTTAAGTAGCGACAAAAAAATTTTCGTCGAAAAATTTAGCGCCGAACGACTTCTTGCCTTGTCCAATGTTACGCCCTCACTCTCTCGACCACGCCCAAATCACTCAAGATCAAAATTCCCCCAAGACAACATAAAACCTCCAAGGTCGAAATTTGCGAGCTCGAAGCACGCACGAGAAGGAAGCTCTCTCAACCTTCATTTCACGTCTTTCCTCGTAGCCTCCCGAGCTCCATACCGTCGCGGTTGCTGCGTCTTCGATCCCTCTTCACCGGGATTTGCTTCGAATGAGTCCTAAGGTAGACACCCATTTTCTCTCTCTCTCTCTCTCTATGTTTCTGGATTAGTCTACCAACATGCTTCGATCTGTCTAGTGCTTCACATTAATCATCCGTTGGGTCTCCATTTTGCGTTTAAGCCCATTAATTTTCAAAACTCGCTCATCTTCTAAAGTTCCCATCTTGCCTGGTTTTGAAGCCTGGAGAGAATTGGGGGTTTTCTAGATTAATTTGTTGAAGCAAGTTTTGGTTGATTGATTCATATTGGGAAGTTGGAGATAGGTGCAGAATTTGCTTTTGTTTTACTTCTGCTATTGCTGTCAAGTACGAGGAGAAGAATCAATTCACACTTTGAGAAGTTCTGACTTTCCACACGGTCTCTACTTAGACCGTGACCGAGAGAGATAGAGGAGAACCTCGGCAAAAATTTCTAAGTAGTTCGCACGGTCTCTCTGTCTTTCCCTGTGTCTTTTACTTGTCTTTTGCATACTGAGAAGGAAGAAAGAAACCACGTAAAAAACAGTACTTGAGAACTTTGGCATTCTCTAAAGAATATAGAGACTTTGGTAGTTGTGGGGGCAATTGGGTGAACAGACTTTAATTTGAATGAGGGAAGTGAAGACGACTCCTCCAAAAGCTGTCTTTGTTTCGTTAATGCAGAGTTGAGTCACCGTGAAAAAAAAAAAGCAAAATGCGGACAGTCCATATATCCAATTCATTTTTCTTTCGATAATTGTTGGAGCCAACATTTAATTAGTCCGCCGTAGTTATCGTGTTCAAAGTTTTATTTTTCCATGTTCAGGTCTCTATAGCTAGTGCGAGTACCGTGTCAGCTACCGTCGGCGGCAAAAGGCTGAGGAAGAAAAAGGTACGATTTCGTTAAACTCGCCTTGCGATGTAGAAATCCCCTGCCATCTCCAGAACATGTGGATCGAGAAACCCAGTCGAGGGTTCTGAAAAGCTAGGATATGATAACAACGTTTACCGAAGTAACTGGGTAGTATTTGAAAAGCTAGCGAGTTAGTTTTCCAGGGCGTATACCTAGTGTTTGTGCGCTTGAAGCAATTTACGATCAATTTTAAGACATCTTTCCTTAATTCGAATTGCTTTTGTTGCTTATATAGACTTTGGCTAAGCTCAGAGAAGAGCAAAGCTTGCTGTTGAACGAAAGGAGAAATCTGAGACCGGTATGATTCTTCTTCATGCTTTATCTCTTTGTGTGCATCCTTTTAAAGAGATGCTTGGTTTTCACAAAGGATATGGCGATTTGTCCTTTTATTATTGTACAGGAATTGGCGACTTTACGGCTCAACTTTGAGAAAGAAAGATCTATAAACCAAAGCTTGAAGAGAATAAAGGTAATTCTACTCTCATCAATCCTAGACTTTGAGATCGAAACTGGCTTCTTGGCTGATGGAGGTGGCCTACATTTTGAGGAAACATTGAAATGGTCTACGATCTTTGAAACTCTTTTCTTTTCTTGAATGGTGCATATTGGCGTGCGACCGCCACTGGTTATTCCCGAGCAACATGAGCAAGTACAGGCACTTTGAGAAACCTTCGCGGCTTGAATTCTTGTTTGCAAAGAGGTTTCTTGAGTAAATTGGATATTGTTCTTTAGCTGGTTAGTGTAGGCTTTGGCGCTATGCGGCAGGGATTAAAGAAGAGGAGATCGTAGCTGTCAATCCAATTTCTGGATTGGTATTTGGTGGATTTTTAGGTGATTCTCTTAGACTTCAATCGAAAATGGAAGCTAATTATCAATGTCGTGGGCAAGCCCTGAAGACATTTACTTGTCCACTTTTGTAGTATTTTGATAGTTTCTGGATTGGTATTTGGTGATTTTGGGTGATTCTGTTAGACTTCAATCGAAAATGGAGGCTAATTATCAATGTCGTGGGCAAGCCCTGAAGACATTTACTTGTCCACTTCTCTTGCTAGCTATCTTTGATAGGAGGTTTTTCCCTTGGTTAATTGGGCATTTTCATGAATTTTAATATTGTTTAGTTACTGACTTTGTTTATGTTGTTTGTTAAAAATTGCTGCTATTTACAAATGGTTTTGAGACTTCAATCTTTTTTGTTTGATTCTGTATGATGGCAGTGCATATCTATGTCTAGGCTATATAATGATATATAGAGTAATGGCTTAGACCCATTAGGTTTTGAATGGGAGGTTTATCTCGGTGTATTGTGTGGTGCTATAGAGGCTTCAAAGGGAGAGTTAGTGACAACATTGTACGTGTTTGCAATGGAAAATTAATTACAAATTTCCATTATTTTATGTTCAGTAGGCTATGAGACTTTATAGTTAGTTGCTAACAGTTAAGGTGAAGATGTGGTCGCATGTGGTTAATTAATGGGAAGGTAGAATTTCAATTAGGTTATTTTGGTTTTGTTTTGTTCTTTGAACAAGTCATTGCTATGCCGATGGCATGGTTTTTTTTTCCTTTTTCGATTTGAGGCTTGAATTTTATGTATAATCGTGTTCATCATGGTTTCGATTAGTTGCTTACTATCTAGTATCTAGAGCTTGGTTGGATTGTTTTTAGCCATTTATTAATTTTTGTGAAGGTAGAATTTGCCAATAGTCTTGTCTCTGGGTTTGTCTATTCTCTTGTCAGGATTCTGAATTATGAAAAGAACAAAAGATTTTTTGATGTTTGTATTTTTCTGGGAATATGTAAGGTCTTTCCAGCTTCATTTGTTTGGGTTTCTGTTGTGGAAAACATATGAGACTGCAAATACATGTTCGCCAGCATGACGATTGCTGAATTTCGTAATTGCCATCCTCTCAGCAGCTGAATTGGGTTTCAATGTAATATAGTTTCTTCCTTTAGTTTAGGACTCTCTAGATTCTATTGCCCGATGTGCTGTTTTCTTGAGATGTTCTTTATGTTCAAATGAAACAATCTCTATCCGTGATGCTTTAGAATGTGTGGCAGTAATTTGATCTGTCATGTAAATGCTCCCCTTTATTTTTCATGGAATCGATGTGGACAAGATTTCAATAGGTTCCTTTAGTGTCGGAGATTATCATTTATCATAAGCGATAGCAAGTTTCTTTCATTTTCTCAAGTTTCTCAATTGCTCTCCGAAACAAAATGGTAAGCTTCATGATGTACGTCATTATGTGTCCCTAATCCATGTTCTTATTTTTGCTAATATTTATCTAACCTTCCTACTTGTCGGTATATACGTGGAGGTCACATGCGTGTTGCGGTTTCACAAGGAAGACCAACCCCTTCCCCTTCCTCGTCCCCATCCGTTTCCTTTTCCCCTTCCCCTTCCCTAAACCCTCAACAACTACATGCTAATGGACAACATGGACACATGGGCCCTTCCTCCGTCCCTCAAGAACATATTAGGGAACAACTTGGATACATGCGAACCGAATCTACTTCGGTTCCATATTCCATGCAACACTTGAATGATGAGGGAGGTGAAGAAGATAGCCAATTCATCATATGATCATATGGAGATTCGTGAGTACTTCAATTTTTTTTAGTATATGTAATATTTAGGGTCATCCCTTCGTTTCGATTTTAGATATGGATGTCAACTAAATTGTCCATGTTGCAAATTATATGTATGTATTAACTTACATCTCCTTTTCATTTCACTATTTCATTATCCATATCGTTCTAATCTATGATGCCCTGGAAATTCGACCTTCTTTGATAATAGGATTTAGTTTATGGATTTTCTATGAGTCTTAGTTTGTTGCTCGAGATTGAACTCCCGAGAATTAAACGATAGAAATTAAGAATTTCCTGAATTGACAATCAAATTAGTTTAGGGTTCAATCGATTGATCGATTTGTTTTACGATCAAAATTCCTATGTCTAAACTTTATCCTAACCAAATTAGATTGAGTTTGGATGAGAATACCCTCCATAGAATGGCCAATTGCCTAAACTACCCTTAGAATGACAATTGACCAAAATGCTTTTGAAATTTTGAGAAATGACGAAAACGCCCCTAAGGTATCTATCAAGCATTTATGAAGGGGGACCCACCTTATCATTTGAGCCCCTAGAGTCAATGGCCGGCCACCACCCCTATCTTTTTGTCCCCCTACTTGGCCAACCCTTACTCTTTCATCCCTTTCTCGACCGCCTCTCTCTCCCCCTCCATATCTCTCTCATTCACTCTCCATCTCTCTCTCGTTTTCGCCAACCGAAGCAACACCACTGCGACCATCTCTCACCAACCTCTTGCCAACTTCCCTAGCTTTTGTCGACCACCACGGGACCACGATGCTATCGCTATTGTTTTTGACAAGCACCGGCATCCGATTCTATCCCCGCCGTAGCTGCCGCCATTGTTTTTCGATAAGCACCGGCCACCGCCAACCACCTACGACCCTCGCCGACCTTCCTCCGACACCTCTAGCCACCATTGACCACCGAAGAGGCTAGGAACAACCCCGCAAAGCCACCCTGCCGCCACCCGATTCTATCGTTGTTTCTCGGTTCTATTTTAGGGAAAACCGAGTTTGTCTCATTGAAACCGGTCCCAACATCGCCCCACAACCTCCACAAACCTGTCTCGACCTCCCTCGGACATTGTAGACCACTAAACAACCCTTGGACAGCCCTCTAAATTGAAATTGTATAATGTCCCGTCCAAGCGCTTCATTCGATTCCAGTTTGAGAAATCGGGACTGCCGCAGCTCGCAGCGACCTCCTACCACTACTTCAATACCCTACGGACCTTTTAAGACGTCCCTAGGCCGTCGTTAAGTAGCCTTGTAGCCCGTAACTACCCGAACAAACCCGAATAGCCTCGATTAGGTAAGGACAACTCGATACGATTCTATCTCGGTCCTATTTCGATTTTGTTTAGCTTAGAACTGGCTGGTTGTTGCTTGTTTGAGCTCCGCCATGACTCTATCGACTCTAGTGACCCTTTTATTAGGTCTTGACTACAAGCTCCGGTCATCGTTGAGTTGAATCAACACTCGTTGGACCTTGAATCTCAGTTAGGGAACCAAGAGCTCGCTAAGGACCGCCATTGCTATTTCAAGACATTCGACAATGAGTTAACCCCTAATCCCTGGTTAAGTTTCTAATTACGTTCGAGATTAGTGTGATTAGACTATTTAGGTGTTTAGGTAGATCGATTGGGGTCGGTTTATGTTAGAAGCTGGATGTAGGCTAAATGGCCCTAATTGAGGAGGTTAGTCGATTCAAATTGCTTGAGATTTGATTGCTTGGTTCCGAGACCCCTTTTTGAGAATGAAGTTGGTTCTCAAAGTGTGTATGGTTGCTATTGAATTAGCTATTCATATTGATCATGTGATGGGGTGATTCGATCGATTGGTGACTGAAATGAAAAGACAATTGTGACTACTTGCCCCGTATTTACTTGCAAAGTAGTGGGGGTAGCACGACACATGCATAAGACCTCGTGCAACTCGAGATGCATGTTTTAGCATGAAAATGGCCGAGGGCCGAATCTTGAACATGTTGCATAAGCATCCGACCATAATTAAAGATAAGAATTGGTTGATTGTCGAATGAAATGAATGGTCATATGTTGGAAAGATGATGCGACGCCTAATGAGTTCGTGTCGTGCTTACAAAGCAGAAAACCACACGACTTGTTAGATGCTCGACTCTCTAGGTTCAATACACAACCGATATGGAGTATGGATAGATTGTCGGATGCCGGTTGTAGCTTGTGAATGGCCGATCCTCCTTTGGGAATGCCTATTCGTTGTACCTAGAGTGTCACGTGCATGGGGTCACCGCTAGTAGATGCCGTCGCCTATAGGATATGGAACAATGCTTAGCTTACGGAAGACACTCGCTAAAGGGCAGTGTAGGTTTCATTAATGGTCGCGATCATCAATTAATAAATGGACCTCATGTGGTGTCCCATGTTTGATTGATGCTCGGATGCATTACAATTATTTGAATGATTATTACTTTGGTTTAACCCGATCATATGTTACATTTACATTGCATCACGCATGGTATCTCGATGGGTAAGTTGCCTGTGATTGATATACCTATCTTGTACCAAGTAATTGATTGATTGGACATTCTAGACAAATCAACGCCTTTAGCCGGGCTTACGCATTGACTCACCGAGATTACATCTCATCCCATTATAGGAACATTTTTCAGGTCCAAGTTAAGATGTCGGATCAAGAACGTCCAGGTTAGGTTTGGGATTCCATCTCACACTAAGATTCAGGGTTACCCGTCACCCAATCCCCGGCACGAATAAGATCCGGGAAGAACGCATCACGACATTATACATAGAGGAAGGCTTTGATGATTTAATGCCTCATCTCTTTAAGGCGTGGGCTCTTCGTGATGGCGATCGTGCCTTTTGTCCCTGTTGGGATCGCTCTGGTTTTGTGGGTAATCCCGATGGCGAGATAGTGGATCCCGACCCCGAACTTGACTTGGGTGATGATGACATAGTTGAAGTTTCTTCTAACCGCGACCCCTCGGCTTGACTTTTGGAGTTCATAGTGTCTCGGAGCTATATCATTTTTTTTAGTAGACAAACGATCGGCCTTACCCGACCTTTTGGCCTCTTTTTGGTGGTCTTATAGAGCCGCCCTAGAGTGTAGAGTTGTACTTAACTATGGCTTTGTAGGGTTGCTATGTTATACTCTTGAAATTGTGCCGATGGTTATGTATTTTGATATCCTATAGTTACGGTATGGTATATATATATATAACTATCCTTGTTGTTCTATTTGTTGGGGAGTTTGTACATTTTTGCATGCGCGTTGTGGTATCGTAGGTTGATAGCGTACTTGGGACGTTATCATTATGGCCTCGAGGCGAATTAGTAGGGATATTACGGCCCCGGGAATCAGGGCGTGACATAACTTTGTTTGTAGATTGACGGATGCTACGTACGTTGTAAGGCAACTTAATAAAATAGTAAATAACTATTGGAGGGGGCCATGGATTAGTTACAGCAACGCACTAAAACAAGTAAAGGATTTGTGGTGGAATGAGTTCAAAGTAAGTTTTGTCCTTTTATTTTCTCACAAACTAAGTTCGATGTAAATAAAGTCAATTCTTTTTCTATTGATTACGGCGGAAGTTCAGCTCGGATGAAATGGAAGAGGATGAAGTTAAAAGAATTTTTAAGAAGAACGTTGGTGATCACATATGAAATGTGATTAATAAAGCAAAGAGAAGTCAAGTGAAGCCGGATTTTATTACTAGCAACAATTGGACAAAAATAAAGAGAATTTGGGAAAGTGAAAAGAATATGCAAAGGA
This sequence comes from Rhodamnia rubescens, assembly GCA_021437795.1. Lineage (NCBI taxonomy): Eukaryota > Viridiplantae > Streptophyta > Magnoliopsida > Myrtales > Myrtaceae > Rhodamnia > Rhodamnia rubescens. Next base: position 2,182,065 of record JAILYA010000035.1, read on the forward strand.
GTGCACATAACAAGAAGAATCAAGCTTCTAGTTCTAGTGAAGGGTCTATGAAATATGATGGGAACTCTATCAACATTGGGGAGCATAGAAAAAGAATGGGAAATCTATTAAACATGTAAGTTAATTTAATTCAATTACTCATTTATGTTTCAATTTTGTAGAGGAATTGGGGACGTAACCGATATATACAACTACATTTGAATGCACTTTTCAAAAGAAAGATAAAACATGGATGGCGATCAAGCAAAAGCTATTAAGGTATGTAAGGTTATACTTTTGACTTTATGAAAATTGGAATGAAAACCATGAATGCTTTCAATATTTATGATAGTTATATATATGAAGTTATTTTATTGTCATATCTATTTTGTTGATGTAGGAAAAATAAGATGAGCTTTTAATGAGTACGGCTAGTGGTGGTGATGGTGGGGTGCGTCGAGCCAGCGAGTTGACAATATGGCATTATGGGTAGAGGCATCGGGTGGGATGAAAAAGGGAAAAATATTTGGGATGGGATCCTTGTCAAGGGTATACATAGCAAAGGCTGATGCAAGTTCATCCTCCATTGCGGCTGTTTCAAGGAGGACACGATTTGAGAAGCAAATGACCCAAGAATTGACCCCATTAAAACATTTACTTGTAGAGAAGGAAGAAGAAATAAGAGTGGTGAAACAACAAATGTCACATAAGGATGAGGAAATTAGAGAGGTCAATGAGCGATATAAATCTCTAGAGTCTCAAAACCAATTAATCTTACGACACCTCAACCTAAATCAAGATCGGGTTCCTCTTGTACCTCCCACTAATCAAATAGGTAATGGGCACAATGATGAGCGACACAATGATGATGAGATTCTGCTGATGATGATGATTATGTCAATCGAATACTTGGATAAACAGCCATGTTTTAGGGTAACTATGAGACACTCTGTATGGTGTGTCTTTTTTGTTTTTCCCTTCCTTTTATAGGAATGTTATTGATTTAACGTAATTCCTTGTTTTGAAGTAATCTCTATTCTTTTGCATGCATGGTGATTCCTAAAGCTCTCATGCCCCTTGAGGTTAGGAACTTTTCTAGATTTGTATCTTTTGAGTCTCTTTGTGAGGCTGAGGTTAAGGTGGTTTTGTCTTTCCGGATTCTATCCCTTCCTCTTTTTTCAGCTATTCTAGCAAAAGTTGGATAAGATATGTTAGGTCAAGCTGATGCCTAAAATTCACACCTTCTTATTGCCACAAGCACAAAAATGAGTTGTTATATGTCCTTCAACAAGTCACTCTCGGTAATGGTTGTTGCATTTTGGTACATATTATCTCTTGATCTTAACTTTAACATGGTCCTAGTTCATTCCCCAAATATGGTCTTTTCACGTCCTTGCTATGTTGACTTATTTTCGCTTCTTTCTCTACATCTTTTTCATTGATCCGAGATTATAACATCTTGTGTGTTGCTATGACATTGTCTTACGGTTGATAATCTAAGCTCTTTATATGTGATAAACTCTATGTTTCCCATCTTGGCGGATATCCGGCCGCATCGTTGGGGAAGTGCGGACCATCCTTGACATGCATGAGCGCAAAGTTGTGATGCTCGTGAAGCGAGATGCCTTCATTGCACAAAGATGATGATGTCTTTTGTATCGAATCTTTAAGCTTGTTATGATATGTTTCTACAAAGGAATGCTTCATGATAGTGGATGTTATAGCATGTTCTCGGGTGTTTGAGTGAAGAATGTTAAGTCAAACTCAGTTGAGCCAACATTCTAGGTACCCTACGTATGTCTATGGTTACATATAGCAATACATGTTATTAGAATGCCATATACCCTACGTATGTGTGCTCTCCCATGAATTGTTTATCTTTACTTTAGTTTGCGGTGGTGGTCTTCCCAATAATTCTATGATCTTTTGCTAAATTTGTGGGGAAAAAAACGAAACAATGGTAGATGAATGTATTTTGTTTTCATATTATTATAATATTTAGATCTTATTACTTGCTTAATCAATGTCGAATATAGGTGTTGTTGATGGTGATGTACTTGCTTAATCAATACTGAATATAAATTTTAGAAATTAATTTTGCTTTTAATTAGATTTAAAATAGAAAAATAAAAGAAATTATTTTGTCATACAATCACAAAATTCAGCTCATGCCCGGTCGTCGCAACATCCATAGCTAGAGAAGATTAAAAAATTAATAAAATTTCGTCGTTGGACTATTTGTTTGCAAAATTCATCACTAAAGAATAAATAAAAATTCGTCGCCAAAAAAATATGTCATCGCTAATTTCATCGCTAAATTATTTCAAAATTCATCATCATCGCTAAACAGCAACAACTTTTGCGAAAAAAATACATCGCTAATCGGCAACAATTTTTCCTATAAATTAACCACGAATCTCTATTTTTGTCACAATTTAGCGATGGAAGTAACATCTTTTGTCGCTAAATTTTGCCACGCGCAATTTGCAACTAAAGAAATTTCGTTGCTATTTTCATCGCAAATTACTTTAGCCGCGAAAGTTTTTGTGGCAAAAGCCATTCCTAAACCTTCGTCGCAAATTAGCGATAAAATTGGCAGCAAAATTATTCGTCGCTAATCGGTGATGACATTTTCCACGACAAGATTCGTGGGAAATTAGCGATTAATTTGCAATTTAGCGACAAAATTTAAATTTTCCATCGCTAAATTTTTGGATTGCAACTTGGCAACGAAAATTTTTTCATTACTACATTTGTTGCAAATCCGAAAATTAGAGACGAAATTGGCCGCGAAAAAATTTCATCGCAAATTAGCGACGATATTTACCACGAACAATTTCGTCGCAAATTAGAGACGACTTTTTGCCACGAATATTTTCGTCGCAAAATAGCAACAACTTTTTGCCATGAATAGAGTCATCACAAAATAGCGACGACTTTTGGCACGAATAGTTTCGTCGCAAATTAGCGACTAATTTTGCCACTAATAGTGTCATCGCAAATTAGCGATGAATATTGCAACATATACCTTGTTGCAATTTAGCGACGAAAGTAGGCTTTTTTCGTTGCTAAATTTTGTAACGTCGAATTGGCTGACGAAATTTTTTTCGTCGCAACTTCATTTAGCGATGAATTTTCCCAAAATTTTCATGGCAAATTCCGTGGCTAAATTCTTGTTTTTTTGTAGTGTTTCTATAGATCCGGTACAGAAATTATTGATGGCGTTATTTCTTTCTCCTCCTTTTTTCAACTTTTTTTTCTTGATGGATGAGCAGATTCTTGCACGATGAAGGGAAAGTCAATGGGATAGGTGAGTTCCTTCTTTTGCCTTCATTTTTCTCCTTTATATGAAGGTAAGTTAAAGCTTGCAACGATTGAAAACTTTAACTCGACGATCTCATCCATTCTTGATTCGATGGTTGGTAAGAGAATGGATTCCCTCAAATTAAGGGTTAATAACACCGCCCGTGTGAAAAGTAGAAAAATTTTACTCCATCAGTTCATGTTTGGAATTCCTAGTTAAATTATTGTTATGTTGAAGTTGACTGATTTGGTAGAGGACAGTGACACTTTGAAGAAAACAATCAAACCATAAATTGAATTCAAGGCGAGTTTTGAATGTAAAACTTTGTAAGAAAATGTTAAAAGAGTGTCTAAATTTAAAGTTATTTTGGCTAAAAGTTAGTAGATTTATCATGAACAAATATGGTTTATCATGATGAATAACCGTACTTGACTCTCCACGAAAGCAATCTACCATGGAATACGTGATGTTTTACTAGTGAAAAAAGTATGCTTTTTCTAAACCAGAGATTTTATTTTCATTTTAGAAATCGACTTTTTATACATGATTCACAATAAATTAATTGACAATCGCCTAATAAAGAGAAATCATTGACTAACGGCACTGTTATTCTTTGAGAGGAACGGTGCCATCTCCACCCCGTGTTTTCACCTAAACCGCGTAACTCCTTAAACCGGTTTTTGTGGAAGATCGAGAATAGAAAATTTCAGTTGGGTAATATTTGCTCAAATCCCATTAAGTGGGGTTTCTTTTCTTCTATATGGAAAAAGAAAGAAAGCATGGGAAAAAAATGACATGAAGAAAATTGAATACTACAATATAAGAGTCACAACTATGTGAACAATAGGGCAAATTTCAAATAAAGACACCAGTGCGCCCTCATTTTCTCAAATAAGGGATGAAGTGACTTTTGTTTCAAATAAGAGCTCGAAATGTCCTCTTTATCTCAAATAAGGGCCTCAAGTGGTCATACCTATTTTACATATCGACCGCCCTAAATATTCCGACAAACAAGGGGCATTTTGGTAATTTTTATTTTTATTTTTTAAAATTTTTTTTTTTTCATAAAAAGCTAAAAATATTTTAAAAAAATTGAGATACAAGCGGATTTTATTTTTGAAAAATAAAAAAAGTAAATAAAAAATTACCAAAATTCCCCTAATTAATGAGTGAGTTAGGCCCTTTTTTGAGATGGATATAATCACTTTAGGCTCTTATTTGAAATAATGTCTACTTGACTCTTATTTGAGATAATGAGGGCACTTCATACCCTTATTTAAAAAAATGAAAGCACTTGGGTCCCTTATTTGAAATTTTTCCTAAACAAATCACTAAAGAGAGATTATTAATGCTGTTATGAATATGCATCAAATTTCCAAGATTAAAAAAAAAACACCAAAAACCATTGTTTTTTAGACTAATAAAGATACTTTGTGCTTGAGTAGTAAAAAAAAATCTAACCCGGACAAACGAATTGACTTAACCGATCCATTTATGTCGTGAGCTTTTTACGAATGGACTTAATTGACCCAATTTTTCAATTTTTTGGATTCCTTTGGAAAAAATGTGCTACATTTTCCTCTCTACTTTTCCTTTTTTAAGATTTTGAAACTCTAATACGAAATCTTACTTGTTTAGCATAACTGTTATAAAATTAATAAATCTTCTCGTTACAGTAAAACTCAAAAAAAAAAAAAAAAAAAGCTACATACTTATTCGATACAACACAAGTTCCATTCCTTTTCGTGTTATGAGTCTTTCTTCACAAAAAAAAAAAAAAAAAAGCTACATACTTATTTGATATAACACAAGTTCCATTCCTTTTCGTGTTATGAGTCCTTCTTCACTATCATACTTTTGGTCTCGTTTTGGTCGTTGAGCATTATTTTCATCGATCACTTTTACCTTTAACACGAACTTTGTCCATCTAAAAAGGGGTTTCTCAAAAAACATAAAAGGAAAATCAATCCGGGAGTCAAAACCTTATGTGACTTTATTTGCAATAATTGGATGTGCCCCATTTTAATTTTACTAGATTAATCGACTCAAAGATGTAAAAGGTGAATTTTTTTTTATATATTGGTTATGATATATTAAAAAGGCCATGTAATATTTCGCGGTCACCAAGTATAGAGCCATTGTTAAGGTTATATAAGTGCAAATGTGATTCATTTCAAAACTCATCCGGCTGCCGATTCTTTTGAAAAAGTTCTTTGTGATCAAGAATAAGATGCATGAGCATCTAAATTAATAAGAGGTAATTAAAACGCATATACTTTTAGACATGTGCATACGTGCGCGTGCACATACATATGCACGTATTTTCATAATCAAGACGAAAGTGTGTGCGATTATAAGTTAGTTACACGCTTGTTTATATGTTGGATGTTTTATGCTTTCAAGAGCAACGAAAAAGAACGATTAATTACTTTATTGTGTGCTTAATTTAGAGGAAGGCGCATGTTGGCTGATATTTCATGCAGAAAGGGATAAAAGTTAATTTAAGAATATTCCTAAAGATTTTTCATTTTGGGGCTATAGAGTCGGTTAGATCAGAAACTCGTCCTCGACTTTTCTCGTTTATATTTCTTGAAGAGCCCAAACTTGTTCAGAAGTCTATCGCAGCTGAACTCCGTCTTCAGTCCATCTTCTCTCCGGCCATCGGAGCACTCTCATGTGTTTCAATCAACGAACGAATGGGCCATTGATCGAAGTTTAATCTTCCATTCTTCGTCCCCGATGAAGAACAGGAACCTCGCATCGAACTTCTTCGATTTATCGGGCCACATAGTTCGAGATTCATGAGCCAGTCGCCCATCAGATTGCAGAAGAGAAAGAGTTTTCCACAACTCTGAGTTGCAGTCATTTCTTGGTCTGGTTAGCGACTCACTGCATGGTTGCTTCCTGATAGATAGAAGATGCTCTACATCAACACTTGATGTGTGCAATGATCGTTTATATACGAAGATAATCTCCTTCGGAAAAAGAAAAAATTATCCTAGGTGATCAAGAAATGGTGCACATATCTTCTTAGGGTTTCACATTTATCTCGATTTGTTCGGGTTTAACTCGGCAAAGCAAAATGTGGAGTGAAAGATTTGTGTGTTACTCAGATTTTCGAAAGCTCGACGACAGCAATTAGAGAAAATCCAGAAAGATGGGCAACTCTTTCCCAAAGAATGATGATCCGGGGCCGAGCAACTTCCGAGCGTCCCCACCTGCAGAACCAAATCAAGATGTTCCCGAGTCGAGCAACGCTTGATCGGCGCGACCTGGAGAACTGAAACAAGCTGATCCCTCCGGCTCCAACACATCTCCACCAAACCAAATCTCCTTCAGGAAGACGCTTTTCTATGACTTCTCCCCATCAAATTTGCCAACGACACTGAGGGCACGAAAGATTCCTCGCCGGGTCCCCAGCCAGCTGGTCGAATCCGAGACCACTTGCCGTTTCCCCTGTTCCCATCGGACTGCCAACTGACCCTCACGAGGGTCGTCAAGGAGGACGACATTTTGATGATGAAGTTGACGATCCTGCCCCAAGAGGCCTTCAATTACATGTTCCAACACTGGTCCATGTCCGATGTGAAAAACATACTGTCAGGCCGCAAGCACTACGTGATGGTACGTGACAACACGGGTTGCGACGACGGTGGTGGTAGTAGTAGTAGCAGCGGCGGGAGTGGCGTTAATGAGCCTTATTGGTACAATGCCCCGAGCGTGTACATCATGAAGTGCGACCACTGTGATGAGTACTATCTGCATTTGAGGGACCTGTACCGGTCGCGATCGATTAGGGCCGGGGATTCGATCGAACTGCAATGGGATGTCACTCATCGGTATTTCCAATTTGTTGGGAAAACGGATTCCCGTTCTAATTCAATCTAATTTCGGAAAACATGTCATATTGAATCACTTGAATCACCGATTGTGCAAAGTACATCATGAGAACGTACCTTATTTGTCACCGGTTAAATACCCCTTTATGCGATCTCGAAATTTCGTCATCGAGCGTCAATCGACAGATAATTTGGGAGGAGGGTTTTCTATCTAGAATAAAATATATTCATAGAACGGTAGGGAGGAAGAAGAGTTTTGTATCGTTTGAAACAACGTGACTTTTCACGTTGGTTTCAAACGATAACTGTAAAGGAGGGTGTTGTTGCCCGCATGGGCGCACACCGTAACCCCGTGGACCCTATTCACTATTATCCAATACAATTGAAGGTGGTGCACAGGAGGCCTGATGATCCACGATCAAATGTGCATGAAAATGCATGGAGTTTTGCAAACATTTCAGAGAAGGGTAAAGGTTGATTTCTTGTCAGTGGCGTTCATGAGTCAATCTTTGGAAACTGAATCCTATCCAATTTTGAGAACTGGACATTCGATGTAGAAGCTGGTGATGAAGATGTGTTTTCTTTTCTCTTTCCTTCTTTCTTGAAGTAGGTTAGCTTCTGCATTCATGCAAGTCAACTGCTCACCCATTTTTTCTTTTTCTTTTTTTTTAACCCTTTGGTACCAAACTTCTATTGACATTCACTACTTTGGTATAACGTGGTACCGAATCAGTACGATGAAAATGGAGTGGCATTATGAAGAAAACAATCGAACGATGGATTAGATTCAGGGGTGAGTTTGCTCTATCTCTAGCTCTCCTCATGGCATCTCGCCCCGGTCTTTCTATCTCATCTCCCCCTCATCGACTAGCCTTGGCAAGCCTCCTATGACGGTGGCCGTTCAACCACGATTTAGGGTGGTCCAATGGCCACGGTGAGTGTCTAGAGCCCATGAAGATGGATGGAGTTGGCGGGGTATTATGGTGGCTGTTAAGGTTTATACGCGTTGGTGGAGATAGATAAGAAGCACCATCACTCTTCGGAAGTTTGCGTGTCGTGTCCCACACTCCACACTCCCCCGACATTCTCCGACATGCGATGACATGTAATCAATGCTCCAAGCACGCCGCAGACACGCGAATTAGGAATCTACCTCTTGTTAGCACTTAAATTTTGACTGACCAGCGTTAGTCATTTATTACATAGAAAATTAGAAATCGACCCCCGACCGCTAGACAAAAATACTAATCGAATTGCATATAAATATTCTAAGCATTTGCATATTAATAGTTAATCTAGTCCATATAGTTTGCATTTAGTTGAACCGGCGGCAAATAAATTTAAATGGATAAGTTGGATTGAGCCCATAAAAACATTAAACTTTGGCTAAGGCCATGACGCGGAAAATTGGGATTAGCCTTGTGGTGGCAAAAATCACACTTGTGAAGGCTTTGATGTCAAATAGTGCTTCATACACACTTTTCATACCAGCCGGCCGTGCCTTCTCCCTGAGTTTCTCGGCTGTCCGATGACTTGTTCGACGTCTCAGCCCCAACGTCCCTTCCGCCATCGCATCTCGCCTGTTGTATCTAGCAATATCACTTAGACGGGGGTGAATAGATGATTTTAAATAATTTTGACTAGAAAATGCGAAATTAAAAGAATCAAGTCAAAATGAATAATGAATGAATTTGAATATGTGTAGTTTTGATTCGAACACGAGTATGCAATTTCGGGTATGCAAATTCAGAATATGAACACCCGATTACAATATTCTATCAAACACAATGATAAGAGTTTAGAGATAGAGAATATTGTACACGACGATTATAGTGGTTCGGCTTAGATCTAACCTATTTCATCCCACTTCACTGTAATTGCTTGATTCCACTAAATGAATCAATGGAGATTTACAACAAATGATGATACTCTATTTGATAGATCACACTATCATTTCTCAATCACTTTTACAAAGCATTCTCAATGATTGTCGTATAAAGCTCACAAGGGCATTATGAATCTAAATAATTCTAGCATCTTGGAATTTATGATTCTAATCCTACACCATAGTAGCGCCATTGGATCTCCTTTTATACTCCTTCACCCCCAAACTGACTAGTGGCGAGTCTTCAAATAGATTGCTCTTTAATCGCGATTGGACGCCAACAATCTTGATTGAACGAGATTGTATTTAGGGAGATTTGGTGACCGTTGGTAATTGAATCTGAACCCCTCAAAATCCAGTTGTCCATACAACTAAATTTTCAGTTTCCATAAATGGAGTTCTTCAAATATGACAATTTTCTTGTCCCATGGAAGATAATTTTCAATCAATGATATTCTATCAATCATGTTATAGAATAATCCTAGTCAATCAAAAATATTACAAACTTCCATAAATACCTTAGTAGCAATCGACTTCCTCGAGCCATTGGGGTTTCTTAATTTGGAATCAATATATCTCGCAGCTTTCTTCAAAAACAAACTTTAGAGCGAAACAATTTATTGACCATAGTAACACTTCGTAATATAGCGAAGTCTTCATAAACAAAATTAATCTTGAAAATAACAAGATTCGATGGGTACATATGAGCTTCATTTTTGGTCCCTCCAATCATATTGGCAATTGCGGCTCTACCTTGTTATTTATCTATCCAAGGTCCTTTCAAGCCTTTACCGAACTTTCCGTTCTAAGCTTGTTCACCTACTACTTAGGTATCTCAAACTTGTAGACACCTCTTTGCTCAATGCCTTATTCACCGTTGATAAATAACTCATTAAACCGTCGGCCTATTAATACAACATTTGCATAATGGCTTGTGTTTCTTTTACCTGGTTCTACTCAACCAATAAACACATTAGTAGCCTTTGATTATTTTATCATTTTCAAAACATCATAAGGGATTTTCTCTAACAATTTCTCCTTTTTGATAATATCAGAACAATCTCCGAAGATGCGGATGTGCAAACACCTTTTAATGATATTCAATTATGTATACTTGAAAAGTAAACGAAATACGCTTTATATGCCACAAAAAATAAGAATTTAGATCAAGGCAACACAAGAACGTAATACAATTTCCATTTTAAGATAAACACATAAGTAATTAGGAGATAGCATATAAATTGAGCATAATAATATATATAAACACAATTGCAGCTCAATATTATGCATCGAATAAACACATATGTATATGTATGTATATATATATATATATATATAATCAATCGGCACATGTGCATATATATTCTCTCCCCCTTTGTGTCATAATCAAATAATAATAATAATGAAAAGGGCATCATGTAGATAATATATCTTCGGATGCAAAACATCTTCCACACTCTAAATTGAACATAAAAGATATGAAATATAGCTTATGTTCTAAATCAATCATCATGTACGTCATTAAACATATATCGGGGAGTCGGATGAATTTCACTTTCTTTTGTCATAATAAAACGATAATATAGAATAGAGATTTGTAATGACAAAAAAATAAAGAAAATGGAAGGTATACTAACTGTTCATGGTAGAACTTAGGAAGTTCTAACATACATTTACCTATTCTTCCATTGTCTAAATAATAATCACGATTGAGATTGAAATTAGCACAAGTTCAATAAGATTTTCCCATGCTAGATCAATACTTCCTCTCAATTCGTTGTTTCTTTGAGATGATTCTCTCCCACAATTTGAAGCTCCCCGAAGTGTGAGAAATGGGTTCATGAATTTCAGGTAACATAATAATCACATGCTGAATAGTGATATCAATTTCCATTTCAATTGCATCTTCAAGGAATATCATCCTTCTAAATAGTTTCTGAATATCTCCCCTTGAATCTAATCAATGATCTCCTCCTGAATCGAGTCGTTGGACACTCCTCGAATCGATCATTTCTTTCCTTTCTCCCCATGTCATCAAGACGGCTTTTGCAAGTAGCTTTTATCACGGGGTTGCTTTAGTTGAATATGATGTTTTTCTTTGTAGCAGCATTATATTCTTTGAGTAACTCAAAAATGGTGGAGATGGTTGGGTCAATGGATGTGCCATATTATTGTTGATTTTCACTTTAGTTGCAACTTCAAGAATACAAGGACTAAACTCCAGTATCCTCAATAATATCATCCTTGTGCATTTTTTCAACATCCATAATGACAAGAGAGAAATTTTGTCTTTTTTCGGAGCTCTCCCTAAGTTCGAACAATTTCTAGAATGATGTTCAGATGTTGATTTTTGGGATTCTAGTCATCTTCAACATTCATTTGCTCATGAAATAGAATGTTTTCTTCAATCAAGCTCATCTCGATTAAATCTGCATGAACTCATCAAACTTCTTGCACAAATTTGTGTTAAAGATATGATGTCACGCATAAATATATCATCCCCGTTTCGAATAAATAGAGTAATAATTGTAAGCATCTCAAGTATTTCAATGAAAATATCACTTAACCTTTCACATGATACTCTAGGGGCTTGCTCAATATATTTTGATATGCCTTCAATGATTTGTGAGAGTTGTAAGAGGAGGAGAAATCCCAATCCTCCCAAAATATTGCAAAATCTTCCTCCAATGTTTGTATCAAACTTTTTAAACATCTTTCTTCGATTCTCGAACAAACTTTCCAACTTCGTATGGAAAGATTCTTTTACAACCTGCAATTTCTTGTAGAAAAGATAATAATCTTTGCAAATAAAATATGAAAAATATCAAGTGCATACCTTCCTTTGATTCATGAATTAGACTTGCCAATTCTAAAATATACTTTTAAGCTTATAGCAAGAATATCCATATATATATTGGAAAGATATCTTCAAAATCAAAGAGATTATCCTTAAGCACAAAACTCATCCATATTGATAACATATTGCTGATGATGTTCGCAAAAGAAACATAAATGTCCGAACCGACGGTTTAGCTTATTAAATGTTTAGGGAAATCAATTTTTGGCAATTAAAAAGAAATTTTTGAAAAATTAGATCCATAAAACTTGAGATTGAAATAAAAGTTGCCAAAAATATTTTTGATAAGGAATTTCTACCTACAATATATTCAATAAATATATAATCAATTATAAAGAAGATAATCAAGAGATGTACCTGATTTCTTTACAACAATAGAATTTATGCGCCAAGATTTTGAATTGTTTCGCTTTTGAATCACATGTAAGAACCTTACCTGTTTCTTCATAAGCTTGAGTTTTCTCCGAAGTCCGAACATTGATAATATCTCGAATATATTCAAATTCAACAGTCTATTTTTACGCTTTCTCTTTATGATCCTTATCAATCTTCACTTGAGAGATTCTTCGATTGTACCATATTTTTGTGTATATTTACAATCAAATATTTCCTTGTAGAAAATCCTGCTGATAAACTCATTTCCTTTTTGGTATCCAAAGATTTGGATCCTTTCCTTTATGTTAGCATAAAATAAGAAAACTTCTTCAAAGTCCAAGGATTCTTTCCACAATGTTATAGCACAACAAGAAATGATATAATTAAATAACATACCGTAAGCATCTTACTTTGCAATACAACTAACGATGCGAAACATCACAACTTTTCAAAACACAATAGACTAAGTCTAAATCACATTGAGACGGCCAACAATTTTTAAAATCATCTTAATAAACCATTTGGGAAAGAATATCATGCATAACACAAACATATATAACATACCATATAAAGATAATGTCCGATTCAAATAATATCTCCTTTAAAAAGATTTTAGTCTTTGCAAAACGTGACAAGATCAAAGAGGATAAGATGAGTCCAAAAATCCAAATTCTTTTTTTTTTCAAAAAAATATAGATCGTTCTCTTTTCAACTCAAGATCCATAAAAAAAATTGTATTTTTATTCCAACAAGATATTTCCAACTTCTCCAACGATGTAAAACAATTCAAACTACCATTCTAAGATAAAGTCAAAATCAAATTATGATAGCACAAGATTTTTTCTCAAGCATAATATCATGCATAAAGATATCTCTTCAAAAAAATATTTTCTAAGCGAAATAAGATTAGAGAGTATCAATCAAATAAATCACATTATCTTTAAGCAAGATATCAACCAAACACTTAATCTCATCTCACAAAACACCACCACACAATTTTTCTAAAAAAATAATTCTAGCACAACACATCACATGAATCAACCAAAGTACAAGTGTCAAGTATAATAAGAATTTAGATAAAAGAAATATGTTTACAAAAAATAACAACATACCGATTTCTCTTTCTCTTCTCTTTTATTCCCTCAATTTTTTTGTCTTAATCCGAATTGGCCAAGAGACAAATATTTGCATAGTCTTCATCACTATCTTCACACTCCGGTACACTCTTGGACTTCTCATACTTGACTTTCTTTTTCTTTAGCAAAGGACAATTTTGTTTGATGTGTCCCTTTTTTTTGTATTCAAAACAAATCACATCTATACCTTCTTCTCTATTGCCGAATGTCTTCTTTTGATCAACTTGTTTGAATGACTTTTTCCCTTTGAATTTTCTTCCCTTCTTGGCCATTTTTCTAAACTTCTTTATCATGCGAGCAAGCTTTTCATCATCTTTGGAATTTGAATCATCAAAATCAATTTTAGATTTTAAAGCAATCGACATCTTACCTTTTGTATCATTTTCTTTGTTGACTTGTTACGTCTCATATGACTATAGAGTCCCAACAAGTTCATCAATAGATAATGGTATGATTGTTTGACATTCTTTGAATGGAAGGTTTGATGTAGTTCCAATCATCCGTAAGTCCTCAAAGAATCTTACGAACCTGCATAGGTTCAAAAACAGGAGCACCTTGCATTGCAAGACCACTTGTTAGTATTTGAAATCTATCAATCATATCGGCAGTTGACTCATCGGGCTTCATCTTGAGAGTTTCATAATCACTTAGCAGAATATTTAGGTTGGTTTCTTTCACTCTGTCGGTTCCTTGATATGTAAGATGAAGTTTGTCCCATATAGCTTTTTGCTGATTCTTCTTTTGCAACACGATTATATAAAGCGGGAGATAAAGCATAAAAGAGTGCGTAAATAACTTTGGAATCGAGTCCTTGTCTTTTTGCTCTTTCAATATTCAATAGGGTAGGAGCATAAGCATTGTTCCCATTTTCAAAAGTTTCAGCGGTGATAGGATTTACTCCTTTAGTCACGACATCCCACATAAGATTGTCTAATGCCTTGAAGAACCACTTCATCTTATTGCACCAAACGTTGTAATCCTTTCCATCGAAGTAAGGAGGCTTGTAGTTGAACCGTGCATCACCTTATCCTAAAGAAATATTGCTAGACATGATAAATCGTTAAGTCGAAAGTAAAAACACTTCAAAATATTGAGCAACCCGCTCCGATACCAATTATTATATCAAGCAATATCACCTAGAGGGGGTGAATAGATGATTTTAAATAATTTTGACTAGAAAATATGGAATTAAAAGAATCAAGTCAAAATGTATAATGAATCGAATCGAATATGTGTAGTTTTGATTATGAACACGAGTATGCAATTTCGGGTATGCAGATTCGGAATATGAACATCGAGTATACAATATTCTATCGGACACAATGATAAGAGTTTAGAGATAGAGAATATTACACATGATGATTATAGTGGTTCGGCTTAGATCAAGCCTACGTTCACTCTCCCACGCTGACACCGATTGGTTGGATTCTACTAGATGAATCAATGGAGATTTACAACAAGTGATGATGCTCTATTTGATAGATCACCCTATCATTTCTCAATCACTCTTACAAAGCCTCTCAATGATTGTCGTATAAAGCTCACAAGGACAAGTATGAATCGAATAACTCTAGCACCTTGGAATTTATAATTCTAATCCTACACCATAATAGCGCCATGGATCTCCTTGTATACTCCTTCACCCCCAAACTAGCCATTGAATAGGTCTTCAAAGGATCGCTCTTCAATCCCGATTGGACGCCAACAATCTTGATTGAACGAGACTATATCAAGAGAGATTTGGTGACCGTTGGTATTGAATCGAACCCCTCGGATTCGTCGCCGCTCATACAACTAAATCTTCGGTTTTCATAAGTGGAGTTCTTCAAATATGAAAATTTTCTTGTCCTATGGAAGGTAATTTTCAATCAAGTATATTCTATCAATCATGTTGTAGAATAATCCTGTCAATTAAAGATTACAAACCTCTATAAATACCTTAGTAGCAACGGACATAAGTCGGACGTGGGTCTTCGTAACTGGAATCAATATATCTCACGGCCTCGAATAATCTTCGAAAACAGGCTTTAGAAGCAAAAACAGTCTTATGTATCCGAATACTTCATTGTGTCTAAACAGTCTTCATAAATGAAACTAGTCTTCGAATGCATAATTCGGATGCAGTATCTTGAGTTCCATCTTTTGGTCCCTCTAAACATATTGGCAATTGCGACTCTACCTCGTTATTTACCTATCCAAGGTCCTTCCAAGCTTTACCGAACTTCTCATTCTAGGCTTGTTCCCCTTCTACTAAGGTACCTCAAACTTGTAGACACATATATGCTCAATGCCTTGTTCACCATTGATAGATAACTCATGACCGTCGGGCGCTTCATTAATACACCATCTGCATAACGGCTTGTGATTCTTTTACCTGATTCTACTCAATCAATAAACACATTAGTAGCCTTTAATTATTTTGTCATCTTCAAAACATCATAAGGGATTTTCTCTAACATGCCCCGCCAAGTTGCATTCCTCTCCAACGAAGCTGTTCAGCGAGCAAGTTTCCAATATAAAAGCCTCGGCGAGCCGTTCAATCCCGGACGGTTGCTGAATCTCTACCAATACTGCTGTCACTTCGTGTCTTGTTGTCCAGTCTAATCCCCATCAACACCGACGAGTACCTACAACGAACAACCAGTAATATCGGCAAGACCAGTGATCTGTCCTATTCTTGCAAGTTTGTTCCAGTGAAGTCCAGTTGCTGGTCCTTGCCATCGGTCCGAACGTTATCACCAAGCTGCTCGTTGCGTGCTACTCACTGACCGGAAGGCATCCACCGCCGTTGAGAACTTCTTGCCCTTGGTCTGGTTACTACTGGTGCCTACCGGCTACCGTTGCATCTCCTTGTTGCTGGTTCGTTGAAAGACAATCATTCGAGTTAGGTAATTAATGGTATAGAATTGGATTCTATATTTTATTGCCTAAATAGGATTATTTGTTACTAATATTATTATTTTTATAGGCATTATTCAAATAATTTGAATCGTGAGAATTTTGGAAATCATTTTTTTATTGCTTTGAATTTTGGTGAATGTTGCTTTGTGGGTTTGATATATTTCATGCACTTACTATATGAAAATAGAGAAAAATCTTGCATTGCATATTTGTAAAATATTTGGTAATTTAGGAATTTTTCCAATTTAGAGTAGGATTTGACCTAAATTATTTCCTAATTCGAATTAGATAATTTCACACTTTAAATAGTTTTTATATTTAAAAGAAAATTCTAAAAAAATATCCCATGTGCATATCATACAGATTTGGCTACATCATTCTTGCGCCACGCCATTACTGTCATGTCATCACCATGCCATGCCATCATCCATGTCATTTTTTATGTCATATCATATGCCATGTCACAATTTTCTTTTCATTTGCATGTTAGGATCATTTAAATTAAATTGCATGTCATGTTTTTTTATGCATGTCATGTTGAATTACTAGTATGTAGACATAAATTAGATTAAAATTGCATCTCATACATTGCATATAGCTAGTTATCATAAATAAGAAAAAAACAAAAAAGAATTAGTTGGAGTTGCATTTCATTTAGAAATTCATGTAGGCTATGCATGTGTTTTAAATTAACATCTTGTCGATATTGAGACATAATCATAGTGGATTTGTGCATTGCTTTTGCATTGAGATTAGCCTCATCTCTAGCAATTTATTTACTGCTTTTGTTTATTAAATGTTAAATTATTGATTATGCACCTGCATGATCACTTTAGGGTATCTATGTTTTAGGTTTAAATCAATCCAAATTACTTGTAAAATATTTTTTGAAATAAAGAGAAAAAGCTACCAAAAGCGCCTTAGATTAATCTAACATAACTAGAGGCGATCGGTTCTCGAAAGGTCTGGTTCCCACCCGGGAACCGGGATCCCAATCAATGGGACTTGGGGATCCCAATCGATGGGACTAGTTCCCCATTTTTTGAAATCGAGAATCAACCTAGACCAAAACAATCGGTCAGGTTTAGTTCTCGGGTGGGTAAACGGAACCGGTGGCAATAACATGGTCATTCTTGATCAGCCTTAATACTCTTTATAAGTTAAATGCATTCTTAACAGTCTCACTACGAGAACTTTGGTAAATAAAACCCAAGACGGCTTTGTTATGTAGCCGTCTAAAAATCCATAAAACAAATAAACCATCCGGGAACCCACTAGACCAAGCACTTGAGAAAATCACAAAAGCCCAATCCTTATTGTTCATCGCAGAAAAGCCGAATACCAGCCCCAACGCTCCCACAAATCGATGTGTTGCGAATACCAGCCCCAACACTCCCGCATATCACTGTGCCGAAACACATCATCAACTGCTCTACCATCAATACAAGCGAAAATACCATGAGTAGGGGAGGCAACACGTACCCCACAAACCGAGAATCGCCCTGGACCAGACCAAATCAATCGGTTTTGGGCGGTTCTTGAGGGCACTAGTCCTATTCCGATTCCACAAAATTGGAACCTATGATTTTCGATATGGTTCACTGTTTCGAGGGAAAACCTAATTGCCGAGATCGGACCGATTATTCTCGTTTGTTTTTTTAATTTCTTGAATATAAACCTCATAATCAATCGCTCAAGTCTCATGCCTCCTCTTTCCCCATTCTCCCCCGACGAGTCACACCTCCTCTTTCCCTCTCCTCACTCCTCTAATTAGCAAACTCTAATTAGTCACACCGACCATCCGGTTCGATTCCATTGGACAGCCCGAGAATAACAAAAATTATTGTAAATCCCTTGATTCCATTGGACTGCCCGAAAATCGAATAGACCCCAAAACCATCCGATCTAAGCCTTGGTTCATGGGTGGGACGGATCGGGACCAAATCACCCCTAACCATGAGCCTCTCCAAAACCGTCTTCACGAGTCTTCTTCTCCCCCTTTCCTATGCAAAATCGTTTATGAAACACAAAGATCTTGAGGTATGAGGATGAATTAAAAGCATTTCATTTAGTTTAAAAACGATGAGATGCAAAAATGATATATGAAGAATGAAAAAAAAAAAAACAACATTGGATATTTACCTCAATGAGATGAGATGCGATTGATAGTCGAAAAGAGAGCGAGAGGGACGCGAGCGACTTAGGCGAGACGGTTGAGCGAGAGAGTCCCGACTCCATCGAGAGGGACGCGAGGTGTGAGCGACTCAAGCAAGAGGGTTGAGTGAGAATATCTCGTGAAGAGCGAGCGTGAGAGACTCGAGCCATTACGTTAGGTTTAGCTTTTACTTTTTAATATTTTGCATATTTATGAGAAGTTAGAGAAAAAAAAATGAGCTGTCCGATCCGGAGTGGGCGGATCAACCTTGGAACCGAGAAATAAGAACCCTACAAAAATTAACCGGTTATAATATTATGGATCCCGGACACCGAACCGATGACTCCGAGATCCGCCCTGAACAGCCTGGTTCGATCCGGTCTAGGCCATTCTCGGTTTAGATGATTCATTTTGCTCCTTCCTAAGCGTAATCAAGTACCCGTATCCATGAATCTCTACTTCATACAAGTAAATTGTGAGAGAGCACTTTACTTAGGTGTCTAATCGATCTATCAATAACCGCTTAATAACAACTACGAAGAAATTTATTAGCATGTTAAAACCGATCTGAAAGTTGGAATTGATAAGACTCTAGAGAGTGCGTGCTAAGCGTAAGCATGTTAATCCATTAAAACTTTTCGTTGGGTGGTCGGCGTATTTAGAAAGTCGCGACACCTCTCTCTTTTCGCCCGACCGGTCTCGACTAGAAAACCAAGGTCATCGACCTCGGACTCAGAAGTTGACACCCTCGAACTCCATCAAGACATTAGAGGCCTCAAGTTTGAGATCTTTGATGTTCATTGATGGAGGCTAGATGGGCATCATTTTAGGTTGGCGATGGTGGTCCGCGATGGTTACGCCATCTTAGAGAGAGGGAGAGGGGGAGAGAGAGAGAATATGTCGGGTCTCTAAGTTCGTCAAGACTCGTAATGGAGCTAGGCCATGACCATATGGCAGTTGCTCCTGTCATTGGTGGTTAATTAAGATTGATCAAGTGTTAGAAATTAGACCTTAATGTTTTTTTTAATTATAAAAAAAATTGTAATAGCGTCACAAGGTTTATCGGGGTATTGTATCTATAACCCGGGGGTACTATGTCAACAAGTCAGTTATAGATATTGTGCGAAGAGCACGTCGACACAAAGATGTGCTCGAAAGCACCAACAGGGGCCTTCGTGGCTGTCCGTTTGATATACAATGACGACGAGCTTCACGGATGTTTTTATTATTATTATTTTAATTTGCCGGTTCCGCACGCTCTGCACTTCTCAATTGAGTGAAAATATTTTTTTTTTTTTCCTTTAATCCATGGAATACCCCTAAAGTTTTACATCTCGGAGTTCAAATGATCCCTTTTAAGGTCATGCTTAGGACCAAGAATAGACCAAGTGTTAGAAATTAGACCTTAATGCTTTTTTTTAATTATAAAAATGAAAATTTTGAGAAAGCGTCACAAGATTTACTTATGTCAAGTGTAATTAAGTTTAGTTAGAAACTCATCCGGCAACATGTGGCCCTATCAAATTGAACTTTTGTACTTTTTGTTTAGTTCACATCTTGCAGTCGAGGCATTTGGACTTTTTCTTAGCCCAAAGATCTCATATTAAACAAATGATGACACGCAAATTTACGTATAATTTTTATAATTCCTTTTTCCTTGCTTTTTGACTCTTCAAAAGAACTAAGCAAACATTATATCGATTTTGTTTACCATGACCATTATTTAATCTGTGGCATCCGGTCCAAATGCTTGACTGAACGAATTCCATTCATCACTTAGGGAAAAAGCCGTCAAAAATTCTAAACTATGTCCATTGCGACATATTGACCTCTTAAATTTTTTGTAACACCAAAAACTCTAAATTTTTACCCATATAACACATTTACTCCCAACCATATACCTATGTGGCACATTTACCTCAAACTTATACTAATGTGTCAACTTTACCTTAAAATATGGAGTAAATGTGTCACATGCTAAAAGTTTAGAGTTTTTGTTGTTACAAAAAAAGGGTAAGTATGTTTTTTTTTTTAGTGGGTAAATATGTTAAACATGTATAAATTTGAAGTTTTTGGTGTCACGAGAAAAGTTTAGAGTAAATATGTCACCCGGATACAAGTTTAGGGTAAATGTCTCACATGAATGCTTTGAGATTTTTATTGTAACAAAAAAAGTTTTTGATAAATGTGTCACACTAATACAAGTTTTAAGATATTTTCTGTCACCACGAAAATTTAGGTAAATGTGTCACGAAAGCTATTGAGGGATTTCTATTTGAATAAGATGAGTGATAGTATGAAATTGCCTAGTGTCGCCCCTTAGCACAGTCACCGGCCGCCGCCGCCGCCCAACGGTACCCTCCTCTTCCCCATCTTTATCTCTTCACATGCCATCTCGCCCCTGCTCTTTCTCGCTCATCCCTCCTTCATTGACCAGCCTCGGCAGGCCTCCTGCGACGGTGGCCGTAGTAATCACGATCCAAGGCCGTCCAATGGCCACGGTGAGTGGCTAGAGCCCATGAAAACGGAGCTACAAATTACAGCTTTTTGCAAGATGAGGCCATAAAGCGTTTTTCAATTATAAAGACGACAATCTTATAAAACCGTTGCCATGTTTACTTACGTCAAGTATAATCTCGTTTAATAAGAAAAACTCATCTGGCAACATATGTCTCCAGAGAATTTAACTTTTTACCTTTTGTTTAGTTCGTATATTGCGATCGACTCATTTTGGAAAGTCTTTTAGCCATAAGCTTTTTCACATTATAGAAATAACGACATGTAAATTCTCGTTTAATTTTTACAATTTTTTTCCTTACTTTTTTACTTATTAATAAGCATAAACAAACAACATAATTGATTTCGTTTATCATGATCATCATTAGATCCTGTTTCATTCGATTCAAATGTTTAACGAAACGAATTTCATTTGCAATCTCAATACCATATAAAGAAGTGTTTAGTTATGTCGGTTTCATTCATAAAATAAATTTTCCTCTTGAAAAATGAATGCATTATATTAAATACATAGTATACTACAAGCTTTCATTATTATTTTTTTCCAAGAAAAGTATACAACCCTTTTATTCAGGCTTAAGCAAATGAAACTCGGGTCGGGTCTCGACCCGCAATTGCACCCGTTTTGAATCGTATCAAAATGAAACACCATTTCACGCGGACGAGCCAATGGCGACTCGAGTTTAATTAATAGACAAAATACAAATCAAACAAATCGCGTATTGATTCGGCACAGAAAAACCGGCTCAAAATCCCCTTTGAAGCGACGAGGTTCTGAGATCTCGATCTCGCTCTGCGCTTCGATAGCTTTTGAGGCGAGATCTCAACCTTCTTCCGGCAAATCCTCCCCTCCGATCTGCGCGATTCGCCTTGATCCGGCCGACGGAGAGATGGCCCCGGTGTCGGCTCTCGCCAAGTATAAGCTCGTCTTCCTCGGAGACCAATCCGTCGGCAAGACCAGCATCATCACTCGGTTTATGTACGACAAGTTCGACAACACGTATCAGGTAGCTTCTTTTTTCTTTTTTTCTTCTTTTTTAAACGGGCAATTTGGCTGTCGTGCGTTCTTCCGTTTGTTTCGTTCGGGTTTGATTGGTCCGGCCACGTCTAGGTTCGTCGCGCCGATTGAATCCAATCCGTGTTGTCGTTTCTTTGTTGAGTGATGCTCTGGAAGCGATCGGTTGTGCTGTTTGATGATTGAATTGGGGTCTTGTGTTTGTTCTCGACACGATGATGATGGTTTGATCTTGATCCGTAGCCCCAGCTGGACATTATAGCAGTACTCATTTCGCTTTATCGTATTCCTCTATCATTTTTGGGAGATTCAATGCTACCTCCGTGATGGAGTGAGCGTATAGCATTGTTGCTGGCGTTCCCTATCAGCTTTGTGTATCTATGTTTGTGTACATGCAGTTGGCAAGATCGTTTAAATTGATGTTCTGGTTGTCATGAACATCAACTTTTCGGTTCTTAGGGCATTTTGCCTTAGTTGATGCTGAAGTTTCTGGAAAATGCACGCCGAATATCAAATCTTGCCTGACTGTGTAGATTCGAGAGCGGGAAAATTCTTATGCTTATTCCATTTTTTTGTTACTTGGAACTTCGAAAGATGTTAAGGATGCTGTCAATTTGTTGTAAATAGGTTGTCATGGATTCTGCCTAAATTTCTGCTCTTTGTGAGAATCATAAACAATGGTGGGTGGCCATCCAAAATTTTAAATGCCATACCTTTGTGGAAATGATACAGGATTTGAGTTGTTCAAAGGCTTTAATGCTGAAGGACTTCTGTATATTTCAATAGCAGGTTTCGCAAAGTTGTTTTCTCTTTAATTGTTGGTATTTTTCACATAAAGTTATACAATTAACGGTACTAGTTAGGTTGATTAGCTGTTTTTATGTTCGGAAGTTGAAAGTATAACACCAGAAATACATTTCTGATGAAGTTTTATGGGACATGAAGGTTTTGGGTGAAAAAACTTTGAGCTAATCCTTATTAACGCATTATGGTATCCTCCAACAGCAGTTGATCAAGGGTATTATACTTATTGCTGAACTTCAACATGCCATAATGACAATGACCTTTTGCAACACTAACATGTTAGTCATGGTGGATTTTAGCTGCATCTGCAAAAGATTTTTTCTCCGTGTTTCCTTCTAGGTACCTTCATTTGCCGTATATTAACATGGTTGAGTCATTGGCTTGTCCGTGCATTAAATCTACTCAGCAAACTTACTGCTGTCCTTTAATGTGGATGCTTATGCATTTGAATACTGAAGCGTATTGACTCAAGCTTAAATGGTGTTCTAATTGTCCAGGCCACTATCGGTATTGATTTTTTATCAAAGACAATGTACTTGGAAGATCGAACTGTACGATTGCAGCTCTGGTGAGACCTCAT
Source organism: Rhodamnia rubescens (assembly GCA_021437795.1). Taxonomy (NCBI): domain Eukaryota; kingdom Viridiplantae; phylum Streptophyta; class Magnoliopsida; order Myrtales; family Myrtaceae; genus Rhodamnia; species Rhodamnia rubescens. The sequence goes on from JAILYA010000035.1 coordinate 2,205,412, forward strand.
TTAGTTTTCATGTTATGGGTGCTTCTCGTGTTGGTTTTGATTTCTAGTATTCACAACATGATGCATCGACAACTTAAAGATGTAATAAGCAGAGATGCATCATGGGTTGGCCCATAAGTTCACCATTTCGAAGGAAAAATGTGTAATCATGGAAAGCAGGGGGTGCATGCATTTGTGGCAGTATCATTTCTTATGATACGCATCATAACGGTATCACAATGAATTAGTTGCTGATTTGTGCGGTTGAGGTTCTTGTGAAACCAAAGTTTGTCCACTACGCACGCAAAAACAACCTAAGATGCAATCTTATTGCCGCTTATGAATTAGCATGACTAAGTAGTTTTCTAGGTTGTGTCAATCACGGTTCTTACCTTATTATATCAAAGACTATTTGGATGATTAATTGATACTAGTGAAATTCATGGATCAAGTTACTTGATGTGGAAGTCTGAAACTTTAAGCTTTCTCTTATTGTTGATTTATCTGTGTATCAAGAAGGTATCAGCTGATGACGAGATTACGGAAAGGGGAGTTTTCAATAGATTTTGTGGCCACTAAGCAGCAGTCTTTTGAAACTCTTCCAAAGTAGCCGATTTAACTAGTTGAGCCAAGTGTCAGTCCCCCTCTTGGTATAGTTTTTGATTGGTTCAACGGGATATTTTACCAGTTCAATGGGCTAACAGGCACTGCTCAGTTCGATCTTTGGTATAGTTTGTAAAGACTGCTGAATACCGTTCCACCTATTTAGTTTTTCATAACATCATTTTTTATGAGTTGTCAAGTAAGTCCTGTGGATGGTTGGGTTAGAGTCACACTACCAGCTTGTGAGTGTAGATTTGATTTGTAATGCTTGTACAAACAGAGAATAGGATATTTCTGCATTTATCTATTGTTTTTGTCCCGATTGGATATGGCTTCTTTTAGTGCCGAAGCATATGCATTGATCCTTTTGTTACAATGTATTCACTTGCATTAAAAATTAAATGCTGATGTCTATTGCAGGGATACTGCTGGACAAGAAAGGTTCCGGAGTCTGATACCAAGTTACATAAGGGATTCTTCCGTGGCAGTCATTGTATATGATGTTGCAAGTATGATATACTTGTTTCTGTTCCGACTTACCTCATATTGTTGGGTGAAGATTATTATCTTAATTTTCATTATATATGGGCAGTTGTTTCTAGTCATATATCTGATTCTGAATTCTTTCTTTGCTATTGAATTTGTATGCATCTTCATCTGGTTAGGTGTCTTGGTCAGAAATATCTTCATATGAATGGGTTTGTGTAGCTTTCTTTTTCTCCTCACTCCTTTTTTATTTTAGTTCTTCATGCCTGCTGTATCTTCCCATTCTGCATGTAATTCACAGATGGTGAATCCATCCAACATCTATGGTGGTCTCCTAGTAGAAAGGGGATATCGAGCCTTAACCTACTCTATTTTGAGCTTAAAATCATGCTTGCTTTGCCACATTGGTAATCAAATTGCAATTAATTACTATTGTAAGAAAGTGCTCGGTGAGTTAGTCATGGGAATACTTCATATTTGAAGAGGGAATAAGGATAAATTATCAAGTACATTACATCTCCTGTGTTTCTTGCCTTCTCCATTTTAGTTCTTTCCCATTTGATCTTTTTCCTCTTGTGTGCGCACATGCGCAGCTTTTTTCTTTTTCTTTTTTTCAAATTTTGTGTCTGGGGCAGCTGGATCACACCACCCCTTGGTGTCCATGAACAATTTTCTTTCCTAACAGAAGCTACAAAGTATAGGTTCTAGCAGTAAGTAGAATAGGTAGTAAATGTCAAATGCATTCATTGAGTTGTGAAGTATGACATAAGAATACCTATATATGTGCATCTATAGGAGTTTTAAATGCCAAATTGCACTCGTTTGTAATTTGAACTTCTTATTTCTTAAACCAAGAAAATCATTAAAATAGCCACAATGGTAAGTAGGAAGTACCTTAACAACCTCTTAGTCTGCATGCAATTTCTCATTTAGTTGATATTGTTGCACTCGATATGGTTTTTCAGGCCGGCAATCATTCCTTAATACTTCCAAATGGATTGAGGAGGTTCGCACTGAAAGGGGAAGTGATGTTATCATTGTACTTGTTGGAAACAAAACCGATCTAGTGGATAAGAGGTAAGTTTGCTATATTATATTCTGGAATGAAAAAAGCTGTTTATCATGGGAATAAGAGTTACTGGTTTGCTTTTGAAGAAGTTTCATTCTCCGCTACCTTGAGTTCTTGCAAGACTGCATTTCTCAACATTTGGCGTGCACTTTGACTCTCTAATGTCATTATCATAAGTTATAAAGATAAAAACTACAAGATGATATTTTTCTTGCAAGTGCTGGAAATTACCTTCATTCTGTGGTCATTTTTTAAACATCACCTTCACCTCACGTTTTGCTTCTTAATATTGGTCAGGCAAGTATCAATAGAAGAGGGAGAAGCCAAAGCTCGCGAGTTGAATGTTATGTTCATTGAAACTAGTGCAAAAGCTGGGTTCAACATAAAGGTAATCATCAGATGACTCGAAGCTACTTTTCTTGGCGTTGAACAACAAGGTTTTTTCCATACAGAAAAGAGTTTCCGTTTAAAAGCATCGAGCTACTAGCATACACACACAGAAATGTTGGGAGAGAGATACCATCTGATTTGAAAAGTCTATCATTGTTTTTATGACACCAAAAATTTGGATCCACGTAATAGTTTATAACCCAAAAAAAGTGTCTTGAAGTTAACCTTCTGAATACACTTCCTCACTATACCCAAAGTTCCTAGTATCTCCAGGAAATAATTTATAGATCTAGTGGATGACTCTACTCCCATATACATTGTTGTTTGTTCGTCCTTTCCATGCTAACTGAAAAATGGTGGCAGTAATTATGGACACTTGATGATGGTTAAGCAGTTGTTGGATAGCTATTATATATAAATCATGTGGTAACCCAGCCTGAACTTCAGTCGATGCGTGACTTAACTTTCTTCTTGTACTAGTGTCAAATAGTTCATTCTCACTTTTAATGCAGATTATGTTCTTGAAAGTCGATTAATGTGTAAAATGTAAATTATCTTTTCGAACTCGTTTGTTCAGGCATTGTTCCGTAAGATTGCAGCCGCCTTGCCAGGAATGGAGACACTTTCTTCAACAAAGCAAGAAGACATGGTTGACGTCAATCTTAAGTCTACCAACCCAAATGCGTCTCAGTCACAACAGCAGTCTGGGGGATGCGCCTGTTGATAGATTCGAGCTTGAATCTTCGCTGAACATTTTCTCGATGTATGCTTCCTTTGTCATTTTGAAGTGTCTTGTAAGTTTATATTCCCGTTTCCTTTTCATAGCATGGAGATTTTGGTCAGTTTGTTTTTGCTTATCCTCATACATAGGATTTGTCTGACTAGCCTTTTTAGGTACTGATGTTGTGAACCTGAAATGACTAAGACCAGTACTAGTATTGTGATGTATTTGAAGTCTATATTGTTTCCATCTTCCTAGTGGGAGAAAGAACCATAACGATAGAGTCGGGATTACTCGGTCTCTTCGCATTTATGTTTGAGGAATATAGAGAGCTGCAATGCTTATTTAATTACATGTGCAGATATTTTCATGTTAGAAATACAAATTGCAATAATCTTAATGGAGGGTTGGCTGGTCATCTATATCTTCAAGAGTGCTCTGGCAAGGAGAATATGGCCAGTGTATTAAACCACCTTTGTGGTGTCCCTCTTTACTTTCTTTGTTTCTGTGTCCCGGGAAATCCTCAAGAGTTGGCGGCGAAATCGATGAGAAGAAATGAGACGAGTAGCATCATAAAGGGTGGCCTGAATACTGTTCATAGCCAAATGTGTGGTCAGAGCAGAATTTCATGGTGTCCCTGCCTGTCGTCTGTGGTGTTTGGAAGGCTGAAAAGTCGAAATTGTTCTCTCAAGTATAACAATGAAGCTATCCACCTTATATTTGTCATTAGCTTTTATCAACTTTTAGTTGGAACTGCGAAGAAAGTAATTACTTAAGTTTACTGCTCTAGCAGCTGCCCCAAACCGACATTTTATTCAAACAGATCTCGCAGGATTGGTTTACAGGGAATACAAGCCTCTTATCAGATGGGAATAACAGATGACTGGTTAAATAGATCTTAAGAGACAAAATCGAATACCAAACCAAGCTGAGAGTCAAAACTAATTGAGATTCGTTTTATGCTAAAGGGAATGGTAACTGACTGGTAAATTCAATAAATTGCAGTTCTCTATAATGTCAAGGAGTTACTACATGACTTTCCATGATATCCATCGAGAAATCTCTAGAAATAAACAAAATTGATTGATTTTCGGATGTCATGTGGCAATCAAAATCAATCCCCTTTTTGAAGTTTCTCCAATGACCCCCCAGGCAATAAGATTCATAGATAGTTTCGAAAAGAATCAGGACCCTTGGCCCTCCCACCCCCTTCTTCCCCTCCCAAATAAATCGCGTCAATCCTTGTAAAGACCCTCAACTAATTCAATGGCAATTTTATCTATTGATCGTTACCTTGATAAGGAGCCAGAGCTTCTAACTAGGATGAATGCGTTAACTATGGCTATGATAGACTGATTTTATAATTACCATTTAATTTGAATCGACAAAAGCAATGTCTCCTTGTATGATATGGATTCCAAACATTCATGGTCTCGATGTGAATGAGCCGAATTACTGATCCCTCATTCTATTAGTGCACTATCTCTCCAGGAGTACAAGATAAAAATTGGGGTGGCAGTGATTAGCGCGAATGATCCTCTCTAGTCGCTAATCTCACGCTCGTACGTACTCTGCAACACTCCCGATCCAAATGTTCGAGGTTGGCGGGCCTATCATCCTGACCTTTTCAAGACGTTATCGGCAAGGAAGTTTCTCCGCACGAGTTGCAAAATGTTCGGATCAAGCCAAAGTTAGTTTGCATCACTCACAATTCGAAGGTCCGAGGCTGGGGAGCGCCTCGCCACTGCCCCCACGAGATGTTTGTGACCGCAAGGTTGCTCCGCAGGAGATATGCCAAAGTTAGGCAACGCAACAATAGTCATTCAAAAGTTCACTCACTACACGATGGAGTTCATGACCTCATAACAGATGCCCAACTCATTCACCATTATACCAGTTAACTCGATAGTAGAACATATGATGTTAGAATCCATCACACGATCGTACTTTGAAGTTTCATATATTCTATTACATCTCAAGGAACAACCGATATTAAGAAGTGCTTGCGGACAAAAGGACAGCCCTACAATGCATGCATAAACAGCCAGGAGACCGTGTCCAACGATGCTCCACAAGGCTGGCCACCTGGGCTTTTAACCCGATGCATGGTGGGAGGCATCTCTTGCCTTCTTTTTGTCCCCTTTCGACCAATTTTGCCTCTGTTTAATCCTCCTTGAAAAGTGCACCGAACACGTCCAAAAGAGCTCCCTTCCAGGTTGTCCTCTTAACCGGCAAATATGAGCACTATGCAGAGCAGACAGAGTCAGACAGCCTCAAAGTAACAAAGGAGAGGAAGAACTGTTGCCTTCCACGAGAAACCTAGCAAAGTAACGTGACACAACTTAAAATGATTTGAAATTTGTGGGTGATGTTGGGAGAAAAGTACCAAAAAAAAAGCCCTAAATCTATTTTATTTTAATCAATTCAATCATAAACTTTTTAATTGAATTAGTTAAGTCCTAGGCATTTCAACAATTTGTCAATATAGTTCCATCCGATCAATTTTGATAGAAAATCACTAACTATACGTGGCACGAACAACGCTAACATTTTAATTTTTTAATAAATTTTTCGAAATTTTTTTTTTGTTTCTTTATTTGTTGACAACTCCGAGCCGGTGAGGGTCATTACCCACGTCGGCCACGGGAGAGACTTTCACCCGGGATCTAGGGGAGGGCCGACACCCTTGTCTATTGGCCGACGAGGGTTGTGGCGCCCTCGGCTGGTCTAGGTGAAGGGCTTCACGGCCCTCATCTATGGTCTGTGAGTGCATCATGGCCCTTGCCTCACTAGATATGGGTGAGGGCGTGGAGGCCCTCACTCATGGACAACGAGTTCTACAATGCCCTCACCTGTGACCGGCGACCTCGTAGGCTCACAGTTGGAAAAAAAAGAATGAGGGGGAAGAAACAAAAAAGAAAAGAATCAAAAGTATTAAAAAAATTTAGAAAAATTATCCACGTCGGATGCCATGCCGAGTAGGACCGTTAGCATCCATGTTAGCAATTTTTAGTAAAAATGGGTTGGATAAATTATATTGACAATTCGTCAAATGGTTTATGAGTCAATTGGCATAATTGAAAGTTTATAATTAAATTGGCACAAGTGCAATACGTATATAACGTTTTTTGTGTTTGATAAATTGACTTCAGATAGGCCCTGAAGCAACTGAGATGGTATGTTACATATATCAATCAAAACACCATTTTAAGGTGTATTCATTTTGGGAAAAATTTCATGTGATAAAATAAAATGCTAACTAGGAAATTATTTTTCAAGAAATATTTGTTCCCCTTTTCAAGTTAGGGAATCCATTTTCCTAACTTTAAACATGCATGTGCTCTTTAACCTTAAATGTTTTTCATTTTTTTTTTTTGATCATTTCAAAGCAAACCAAACATGTGAAAATCTGAGGAAATTATTCACGGAAAATTCTTTCACCCAAACAAACACGACCATATGTCACTCTTAATTTTCTTATTTTGCCCTTGTCTATATGTTTGTTATTCAAACAACGTAATGCGATTTAGTATATAAAAATGTAAAATTTACCGTAAAAAAGGACAAAATGCCAAAGCAAGAAGTTACCAACCCATCTTCCCACTAAAAATTGCGATAAATGAAGTTCTTTCATTGTCCTCACGGGACCACGACCGCAGTCAACCTCAACTTCTCTATATTTCTTTTCCTAAATTTTCGAAAAAAAATGCTTTTCGGAATTATCGAAAAAAATATCGAAATGTTCATTTAGTGTTCCTTTCTCTACAGAGGAATTTGCACAGTGGCAAAATAAAAGAGAACGATGTCAAGTATTTTGTATTGTCATTCAATTGAAATGTACTTTATTATATTTACTTTTGAAATGCCTCTCATGCTCTTTAACTCTTAAGTCATAGCCATGTGAAACGTTCTCTCTTCGTGCCAAGTGGCTAGCTGGATCAAAATTAGCATACAAAACCTACTCATTTTGCAGAACGTGGATCGGCCGAATCAACAAAGCTGTCTTTGTTTGTTTTGCTTGGATGAACGAAAATGAAAGCTTGTCCTCAAAATTGCCCCAAGCCACCACATTTCCCACTTTGTAATAAAGGACTTATGCCCAATCCTACATTGACCCACGTGTTGTTTTCTTATGTAAACGTTTCTGACATCCTTCTTTGTGGGAGAGTAACAATCTTGATTAGGCTATTCGTCTGGTACGATTTATTTTTATTTTCTTGTCGCTAGGGTTTCTGCGAAAGAGAATTATTTAAAAAAGAAAAGCCTTAAATTTATTGCAAATATACAATCTAGTCCTAAATTTTAATTTGACCAATTAAGTCATAAACTTTTTAACAATTTATCAATTTAGTCCGCCCGATCAATTTTAGCCGGCCGTCAGCTGAAGTGGCATTGTCGATGGCAATTTTTAATAATTTTTTATGTCTTTTTGCTTTCTTTCTTTTTCCTTTTTCTTTTCTTCCCTTAGATTTTAGGATTTAGGGCCGGCAAGGGCCACTGGAACTGGGCGGGGGTGACCACGGTTTTATTTTTTTACTCCTAGGGTTTCGGCAAAATTTTTATTGGTTCATAAAATCCAAGAGAATCAAATTGTAACCCTCTCCTTGTAGATCCATCAGGACATTTGCAAAAGCCAAGAACCGAACGTAGATGCTCAAAAATCCGTCGACGACGACGACAATTAACAATGTCTCGAGTTCCCCAGCAAAGTCATAGTCAAAACCAAATCTAACCTGGTTCAAAGTAGTACGCGACGTCGTGCTTCGCGAGATCCTAAGACTGAGAACCGTTCCTCACCAATGGCAGTTTCCCCATTCAAAAAGGTCTGACTTTGGACCTTTCCTCCGCCCGTCTTGACCGGCACCAGCTCGAAATCGCCTCCTTCTCTTACCATAGCATTCGACGTGAACACTCTCAAAACAATATTCATTAATGTCACACTAATTGTTCTTACCGCGCCGGCTACTGTCGATTTTGTGCACATGATAGTACTCGAACGATTTCGACTATATTTCTAGGGTAAAATGCACTATAAGTGCCAAAATTTATGTCTTATACTCATTTTAGTGTCAAAACTTTCAAAATGATCACTTAAGTACTAATTTTTTGAAAAATGATCATTTTAGTGCCAACTCCAATTTGAGGTAACGTGGCTCACCGAAGTTGGCATTGAAGTAAATAATTTTCAATTTTTTTGACATATAAGTGATCGTTTTGAAAATTTTGACTATTGAAGTGATCGTTTTTCAAAAAAATTGATACTTAAGTGATCCTTTTAAAAGTGTTGGCACTAAAGTGAGCATAGTACACAAGTTTTGACACTTGTAGTGTACTTAAGCCATATTTCTAGGAGCATACGCATCTTGGGATAATGATAGCGAGAGTTCAAAAATTGTGTCGGGTCGATATTTTATTTTACAAAAAAAAATAATAGTGCATTTACCCGAAACTCGTATACTTTATGCACTTTGAGACTTATGTGAGGTTGGTTTGTGTTTTGTCAGACGGGAAACCTTACTTGAATTTTTTGAATTTACTGTTTTTGGATCCTAAAGAGCCTAGGTTGTTGTCTTGATCTCTATTTGTTTTGCGAAAAATAAATGATTTAAAAAATATTTTCTTAAAAATGATTGCTTGAGATAATTAATCAATGAAAAATATCATTATTATCGACAATTTATATCTAGATATTTTTGTGAACAATGAAAATATTATTTATCCCTTTATTTTTATAAGCAATACAAGCAAACATCTTTAGAAAAATATTCGACTTTTTGTGAAATAAACACACTCTTAAATTGATTAAATCGATATATGGATTTCCCATCCATAAAGAAAAAAATAACGTGCGGACCAAACCAATGGACTAAAATGCCATTCGGGGAACACGTTGAAGTACCAAATCGCAAGAAAAAAAAAATGTTCGAGGACTGAAGTGCCAAGCCGGCACAAACTTTAGAACTTCTACCGTTATTATGCATCTTTTATCGCCATTTTACATAATTTTCAAAGACTTTTTTGTTGAGAAAAAAAAAATATTGCCACGTTCCTTTTTCGCTTCCATCCTTGTTATTTGTGATCGATCGGCTTTTGCATACCAAACTAAATTGACCATTTCTATTCATTTGAAGGTAGACCATCCATGTCGAAAAACAGAGATTTTATATGGAACAATTTAACCGCGACCCGACCCGAGTAACTGTGTCCAGCCAGGAATTAGGTATAAATCCCCGCATTTCTTAAGGCGTCGAGTCCGATTCGAGAGATAATTTTCTATGACGAGGAACTCCGTCTTGATATGCAAATAAATTCATATCCGATAGAACATGCTCCGCCTTTCTTACATAGGACGGCATTCTTTTGGTCGCGAATTCTCCATATATATTTTTTTTGCCGTGACGAATACTCCATATAGACTTCGGGTTTTATTCACTCTTTAGAGAGGGTCTCCTAGCCTGAGGACGGGATACTCACATGGTGGTGCTTCTTCAATCTCGCATCCCTTCTCCGAGCTATGATCCTTCAGTGAGCATTTTCGTCGAACTTACCTTGGTGTAATGGCAGGCCCTTCCCACGCTCATGCCGAGGCTGTTCCGGCTTCAACTGGTCTAGGCGAGACGCTAAGTTGAGTAGCATCGATATCGCTACACCACACAACACGCCGATACGTCATTTCTAAATATATATATATAATAATAAAAAAAGAATTCAAACATTTTGTATATTAAATTTTGAGGTAGTTGGATATCACCGAAAATATTTAAAATTGATCTTGTGCGTGTCGAATGGCGTGTCGAGACACTAGACTCGAGTGCCGCGAGTGTGACCGGAGCACCGATTGCGTGTCGGATGTTTGACACATGTTGATCACATGTCAATCACTTGTCGGAGAGTATCGGACGTGTATCGGTGTCGACGCGCGTCCAACTCAACACATATATCTCTAAAGAGTGTCCGTATTTCTTAGAGTCGATAGGATGGCATGGGTTTTGTCCCTTGTTCATAAAAATTACTGTTGCGGTATGCTTGTTCTAACGAATCCTTTTCCAACAAGGACCTATTAGCTACATGCGGAAAATTACCCATTAGTCGTAAACCTACTATACGGATGCCAATTCAGTCATAAATTTTTTCAATTTGTGTCAATTTGATCTTAAAATTTTGTACGAAATTTCAATATAGTCATGTCAATCAATTTTTATCGAAATCCTTGACGTGGCGATGTAGTTATCAAACACTACCAAGTCAGCGATTTTCGGCGAAAATTGACTAGAAGAATTACATTAGAAATTTGTACAAAGGTTTAGGATTGATATGGAAAAATTGAAAAGTTTAGGACTAAACTAACATCTGTCAATAAATTTAAGATCGATCGAACAATTCTCCTAGTTACATGGCTCAATCACCGTTGGAACAGGCTTGTTTGTTATATCTTGTTCTGGGACAGTTGGGACAGGGGCATTACCGATCCACAATTTTTTTTAAAGGTATAGTGTTACCATCAATTTGTAAATTAGTTCAACTGAATCTTTGAACTAGTTTAGGTTTAATGTCCTCCTCTCGTAATGAACATTATGGACATCAAGACTAAGATAAGCGGGACTAGAATAGTTGCTAGTAATAGATATGAAGAATTTGGGAGGAAAATACCACAAAAGTCGGATTAATTCAGTCCTAAATTTTTTATTTGTCAATTAATTCCTAAACCTGTTGTAATTATCTCAATTCAGTCCATTAGGCCGATCAAGTCTCGACACGGCTAAGCCGAGCCGACATAGCAAATTTTTAACAATTTTTTTTTCAAATTTTAAATTATTTTTATTTTTAAAATTTTTTGTCTCTTTTTTTTGTTTTGGCCTCAGCCCTACTCGCCACCGATCGAGGGCCAACGACCTCCTTGCCACCCCGGGTGAGGGCCTTCGAGCCCTCACTAGCTAATGAGCGAGGTCAAGACCCACGCCCAAATTTGGCCATTGCCTAGGGGCCACAACCCTTCGCCAATGGCCAACAGCCTCCCGCCTACCAAAATAAAACAAAAATAAAAAGATAGAAAATTATTAAAAATGAAATTTTTTGAAAAAATACCGGTAATAATTTACCACATCAAGACCGGCCTTACCACGTTAGGACTGGGGGCCAAATGAATTAAATTGGCATTATTGCAAAAGGTTAAAAATTTAATTAAAAAAATTTTAAAATTAAATTGGCACAATTACAATAAATCTAGGACTTCTTTTGGTAGTTCTCCCAAGAATTTGGTAGTTTATGCTTTTTTCATTTTTAATTCTCACGCTCCATACAAAACTTGAGGGAAAAGATGATTGACATTCCCTTTCTTAGAGGAGAGTTTTTGTCTCAATTGGATCATTTTTTTTTCCTGAAGTACATACATAATTTAAACTTTTTTTAAGTAATTGGATGACCTAATTGAAACAATTAAAAATTTAGGTATAATTTTGTAAATTTAGTGAAAATCCCAAAGCCGATTACAAGTTCATACAGCATATTGCGTAGAAGACAAAAGAAAAGGGGAATTAATGCCACAAAAAATTTCAAAATAATACACATGTGATAAATTTACTATAAACTAATATTTTGAGCAACAAAAAATAAACCAAGTACATCTATGATAAATTTAGCCCAAACTACTTTTTTTTATCACAAAAATCTCCAAATTGGTATATTTGTAATAAATTTACCCCAAATTAATTTTTTAACCACAAAAAAAACGTTAAATTGGTACACCTATGATAAATTTGCCCTATGCTATTTTCTATAAAGTTATGCAAATATCACAAAAAATCCCAAATCGGTATACCTAAAAAACCCCAAACAGATACATCCGTCAATCGCCACGTCTAATCAAATTCAACAATTTGATGGTGAAATTTAACGAAAACTAATGTATGGTAAATTTATCACATATATATGGTTTGAGATTTTTTGTGGTCAAAAAATTAGTTTGGGATTTTTTGTGATTAAAAAATTAATTTTATGTAAATTTGTTATAGGTGTAGTGGGTTGGGACAAATCCTGGCAGAAAAAGGTGTGGAACGAAAAAAAAAAAAGACCAAAAAGTTCTAAAGAAAAAAATTGAATATGCCCTTAACCAGCATGAAGGTCGTGTCATTATTGGAGATTATCATTGTCACTTTATGCTTTTATTTAATATAATGTCCATTTTAAACTCTTATTTAAGAAAATAATAGCGTTTCAGACTCTTCTTCCAAAATTTTCCTTACAACATGTAATTGGGCGTCAAAATTAAATTCATGCAATAATGGCTTTCTAAAAAAGATGACCATGTTTTTAACAGAAAGTAGAAACCCATTTCGAGAAATTGGTCGTTGGTCATAACCCCAGACACAAATCCTCTCTCCCATTTTCGAATTAGAAAAAAGGATCACCCCCCAAGTCGCAACGACAACAACGAAAAAAGACAGAGCCCACCCCACTTTCGTTGTTGCCTTCTCCTCCTAATCCCACCACCACCGCTTCTTCACCCGCACTCAACTCAACAAGGGCCGCCGCCACCACCCGCCGCCGCCGTTTCAATTCGACCTCCACTCTCACTCCAGAAAGAGTTATACGACAAATAACCCAAACCAGACACGACGCCACCCCCCGTTTGCCCCGAGTAAATGAAGTGCAAGAAACACCCCGACGACCTCAGCAGCAGCCCCGGCGTCTGCGCCTCCTGCCTCCGCGAACGCCTCTTCGCCCTCATGGCCGCCCAAGCCCAGGCTCAGGCTCGGTTCAGGCCCAGGCTCAGGGCCGGTCCTGCGCTGCCGCGGAGGACCCCCGTAAATCCGACGCCCAACCTCAACCTCAACCTCAACCTCCTCCCCTTTCGTTCCCTCGCTCCGTGTCTCCCTACGTTTCTCGCCGGAAATCCGATCACCACCACCACCATCGGATCCACAGTACGCCTCAGGTCGCCCGTACGTACAGCGCCATCTCGGAGGCCGGCGGCGAGGGAGGATTCTCCTCCCAGAGGTCTTACAAGAAGAAGAGCCGGAAATTCTCCCTTCTCGCCTACCTGTTCAGATCCAGATCCGAGAAGTTCGATTCCGATCCGACTCAGGACTCTTCCGATTCGGATCCCAGGGCTTCTCGGGCGTCTCCTTCGCCTTCGTGGTCGTCGTTCCTCCCGGGCAGACGGAGAGCGCAGTCGAGGCTGTCCTCCCTCGGAGATTCCGCCGTCGTGGGCGGCCGATGCGGGAAGCCCTCTCGGATCCCGGCTCGCGGGATGTCGCCTGCGCGAGGGAATGATCCCGACGAGAACCCCGGTGGCGACCGATCGCCGTCGGGGAACGGGTGCTCGTCGGACTCGTCTCCGCGGTTTCGGAAGACGCCGGTGGCCGCCGCTGTCGCTCCCAAGACGCCGACCCGACCGAGGCCGAGCCACGCAAGGAACGTGTCGGGGTTCGCCTTCTGCCTGAGCCCGCTGGTGAGGGCGAGCCCCAACCAGGACTGGAAGCACAAGGGCTGCGTGCCGCCGGAGGCCGGGTACTCGGGCGAGGTCAGGGCGTCGACGAAGCCGCACCTCTCCACGGCGACGTCGTTCGGCAAGAACCGGTCGCGCAAGTTCACGGATTTCGGGAGAGCGCACCACAACCGTTGATTTGGGTGCGACCGTTGACGTTGACTCAGGTGACGGTGGTGATCTGGGTTTCTACGCAAGGGACGAGTTTTAGCTCGCGTTGATTTTTGAATTTTTGTTTGTTTGTTTGTCCATATTAATAAACAAATTGCAGTCCGATACACACGATAATTCTTTTTTAGTGTACAAAATTAAATTGGCGATTATGACAAGTGATTGGAGTTACGTGTTTGCCCTTGTTCTCGATCGGATTTTACATTGGGGGGAAGACGGTGGATGCGAGGTGGGTATCTGCTTTTTTATTATGGTTTTGAAGGTTTTTTTTTTCCTTCTTTATATGTGTCCGAGTGGAATTGTTTTCTTCTTGTCTGATTTAGAATAAATTACTGCCGTCGCAAAGAAGAATGTCCTATAAATCCTTATCGTAATTATTTTCTTAATCTTCTGTCCAAACGAGAAAGATGCTCGACAAAAGGAAGGATTTTTGTTTTTTTTTTTGGGTCAGAAAAAGGAAGCATTTTTTTAAAAAAAATAAGTGGCAAGTGGTGTTCACCTGGTATTTCCTAATGAGTTTTTTTTTAAGGTTTAATACTTTTAAAATTTTTTAAATTGGTACTTCATAACACATTTTCATTTTTATAAATAAAGATCGAATTTATTTCAAATAAAAGTCCGAAGTCTTCAAATCCTTTAAAAAATGTGCCTAATCAAATGGGATTTTCGTCTTTGGTAAACTTCAGCCTCTCCACTTTGCTCTTCTTCACCGCGTTGAAGAACTCGTTGTACCGCCATTGACTTCCTTCAGGAAGGTCCGACGAAGCATAGGCATGAGGCTTCGGGGCCGTCAGAAGCAGGTTCTGCACGAACGGTGACGAATTAGAGGGGATAGGCCTCGTGGGTTGCACTTGGATTACAGCGGAGTTGGCAGATTCAGAGCATCGGCAGCTTCGGCCTATGGGACTATCGAAGAAGCAAAGAGAAGTGCAGCCAGAGTCGCCTTGGATTGCGCGAATTTCAAGTGCTCAAAGTTGGGCACCTCGTTGTTGAGGACGGATTGAGCCGCACGGAGGGGAGAGCAAGACTCTGTCCCCGTAGAAATTCGAAGATAGCAATGGATCTATAGTTGCAGACATGGTTGTTACACTTACACTTGGGCTGGTTCAGGAGACACCCTGCTCGTTCAGCGAGTGTTCGCTTAGTTATCCACAAGAGACAGAGAGGGAGAGAGGGGGATGAGGAATGGGTGTGAAAATGGAGAATGAAGCGTGGGGGGGATGACGAAGCTTTTCAAGCGTGGGGGGATGAGGGTGGTTCTCGCTTGCCTCGCCTAACGCCGGCGAGGGCGGCTTGAGGCCAATGGGGTAGGGGAAGGGAAGGGAAGAGGAGCGAAGAAAAAAGAAGAAAAAGAAAAAGGAAAAAATAGAAATATGAAAAGAAAAAATGGAAAAATAAAAATAAAAATAAATGACAAAAATGCCTCTTAAGGCCAGGGCCATTATTCGAGAAATTGATAGCACCTTTACTCCTTATTTGAAAATTTCCCTTTTCTTTAAATTATTTTTCATCTTACTAAAAATCACAAACTCTTGTCTCATGGCATACTACCCCCAAACTAATTTTCCATTTCATGGAAAATCCTAAATCAAATACACACTCTATTAGCAATTTGAGATCCGATGGGGACTTATGACTTGGGTCAGGTAGATTTTGGTGACAAATTTGTTTAGAGAAATATTACGTCAGAGATATCAATTTGATATTTTTAGCGGTATTATTCTTTTTTTAAAACCAATGGATCTAATGTTTCCCACATGGTCAAAACGATCATTAATGATAGCATCTACTCATTCTCAGTTTCGATTCAATCAAAGATTTGACCAAGTTCGCAGACATTGAATTTGGAGGAGGGTTTCTTTAACAACCATCCTAGGTGGCATAATGCTCGAGACAAGTTTAGCTTTTCCATGGTCAAACCAAACATTAATTCCAGTAGAATGTCAGTCCAATGAACAAAATTCGTACGGCGTTCCTCTCGTTTGAACATGCTGGCCGTTGACCGGTTTGAGCATTTTGTGGTCACAAATGGAATGTTGGTTTTCATATACGCCATTGGGAATTTCTCGTCATATGAATGCGTAGAAATTGCTTTGATTAATTATTAATTTTACCCTTTTTTTTTCATGGTCTCACTTATTTGACCTCGATTAGTAATTTCCAACTTTATTCATTCTTGTCCTACGACTCAAATAATTTGTTTTGTCGATTGTCATTTAGTTCCTCCGAGCTTTTGCATATGTCGATGAAAATAATTAAATTGGAATAAGTTCCCACGATTAGCGGGAAGTGAAAAAGAAAATCACAAAAAGGAAAAGAATTCCCTCTAATGAAATACTATTTTAAGGGCCACTGGGCACGTGATCAAGTGGTGAGGGAATTGAGGGATGAGGACGCTTACAAGTGCGGGGTTCGATTCCCACACTTTGAAAAAATGCCGTACAAAAGTTATTATGTTGTGTATTTTTAATGTTCCTTTTGGATGTTTGGTTAATGTTAATTGATAAATTAGACAACTTATGTGTAGACAATTATCACTTGTAATTGATAAGCTAGGCCTAAAGGCCCAAATTATCTTTGAGGCAAAATTTAGAGCTCTTATTTGAAACAATAACTATTTAAAAAGATATTAATTTTTCATGGGCAACACTTTGTGCTGTGATATAATTCTGAATAAAAGGAAATTGCATGTATGTATATGTGGTGCATCTAGATCCAAATGTGAAGACATGTCTCTTTGCAAGATTTTATGGGTTATTATTACTACCAACGAGTTCTAAAAACTTAAATCATTAGACGAATTGTGAATTAAATAGTTGAATATCTTAATACTCCAACCTTACACGTAGGCTAGACTTAGATGTAGAGGCAAATAGCGGCCTAGGTGGACTTAAATTTAGGACCTTGCTATGGTGCCTTGTGAGATTTTATGGAATACGGCAACAGCTCTATCATTGATGGTCCAAGTCGAAACAAGCTGTACCATGTAGGAATGCCGACACCAAGTGAAGTTCCATGTTAAAATCTTCTAAATTAAATTAACTAGATGGACTACATTGGATAATCATCAAAGTTTAGGACAAATTTAGTCAAATTAAAAAGTTTAAGTAGGTTTAGAGCTTAATGGTTAAATTTTCCCCAAATTATTGCCTAGTTTGTCCACAAAAACCTACCTATTGGACCGGTTGCTCTATTACATAAGACATTCATATGAGTTCAAGAGATCGCTATAACAACAGAACGCTTTGTCATATGTGACACTTAACCTCACACTTTACGACTTTAACTCATGCTATTGCACAATTCAAATATCTCATATCAATGTCACATCTTTTTGTCATTATCACTATGTAGTATGTACACATCAAATTGTTTTTAAAACAGACACAGATTACTTAATACATTAATAACATGTTATTTACTCCACGAAAATATTAAAAGGAGGAGTAGTCACGTCTATTCTGTAATTGGTAGGGATTGAGCAGTCGAAAACTCCAATACGTGTTATCAAGCCCATGGCCTAATGAAGCTAAACGCCTAAGGAACGACCCCCTACAAAAAAAAAAAATGAAGCTAAACTTCTTAGGAATCTTTCCCCAAAAGTTCAATTTGAGGATACCATATGAGTCGAAAAGTTCTATTTTGGCTTAAAAGAGTGGAAATTTAATCAATTACATCGGAAACATTCCATCCTCTAAAGAAATTCCATCCTCGAAATTGCCCTAATCTAGTCTTTATTCAACTTCGTCCCTACACAGCCTAAGCTTTAATACTAGTAAATTCAACAACAGAAATCTTCTAGGCTTCCATCGCTCCCCATACTTCCAGGATCTCAACCACTCCAATTCTCTCAATTTAATGAAGCTTACAAACACCTCAATTGAGTCAGGGTCATCACACTGAATGAGCAGATTGCTGAACAAGTGATTAACATATCTCATCATCTAGGGATCAATCAAACCCACTAGACCAATGCACAAACAGTGGATAATTCAATCACAATGCTTGATAAAGACAATTTTCTAATGATGAATGCAAATGGTACGCAATGGCGTAAACAGTACAGTGCTCATAGGGGAAAAGTCATTAGAATTCTTGAACCTCATAAATAAAATGCAATCAAATACTAAGACTTCTAATTAATAAAACTAAGTCCTAAACCCTTTTCAGAAAAATGAAATCAACTTCTTTTTTGGGGGCATTACAGGAGATTTCCGTCATTGTAACCGCATTGAACTTTTCTATAAAAGTTTAGGACTTGACTGTCCTAATTGAAAAGGTCTAAGGCTCACTTGCATGCTTGATGACGGTTTAGGGATTGATTGTACTGATTGAAACAATTATGACTCCATTACATCTGATATCTGGTGACTTGGGGTGTGCTTTTTTTTTTTCTCTTGTAAAAGAATATCCATATGAAGAGTATACCTTAGCGACATTCTTCCCTCATTTAATGTGTGATTCGCTTAGCTCTTTTACGTGTTCTACATCGTAAAAGTTTGCTAGATGTCCCATCTTGCGTGACCTGTCCGTCTCGACGTTTACTCCTTGCCCTCGTCTGTCGATTTGGTATAGACCCATTGTCAGTTTTTGCCATATTTGTTCTCGAAATTCACACGTATCACAGGGTTGTTCCTTCCTAATCCTACCCAAGTCTTGTGTGACTTTAATCAATTCCCCTAAACATCCGTTTTATTTTATGCGCTTCGTATGGAGGGAGAGGCAATGACCAATTCTTCATCCCTCTCTAGAAGGACTCAATTATTCATGGAATACAGATATTTTAAATAAGAAATACATTTATCCATCAATTACGTGAAGGAGACGCAGAGTCACGACAACGGTTCTAGCTGAACTAGTCTTTCCACCGATAATTTATGAAATTAAAAAATATATATATCAATAAGATGTGAGACTACGAGAAAAGAAAAAGAAAATTAACTTGAGACTCGCTCTTAGAATGGCTTAACCTTTTGAGTTGAATTATTTATCATGGAATCAATTGAGTCTTACGGGTGGGCTACCCACAAAAGATTAACTGCCGAAGGTAGTTAATACTTTAAACGTGATAAGGGGTCACGTCTTAGTTGTCACATTCAGCATGGAGAAGAAAAAATGTTAAAAATGATGACAAAATTCTGCTTTTCTCTCGAACAACGAACCGGTGGATGAAATCTCTCGCTGCAAAAGGAATATTTAATTTGTGGAACAAGAAGGTATGTTCGTAATCGTAATATACGATTTCGATTAGTGATTCAAGGCTTCTTGGTCATGCTAATGTTGCAAATTGTAAGCATAGAATTAGGGATGGGTTCCCTTCATTATCGGAGCCAGGTTTTGGCCTTCCCGCGTGCGCATCCATCCCCTTTAGTCAAATTTCACGTGACACTCCTAATCTGATTTGCACGTGAGACGACGTATAGAAATATACCGCGTCGCTTGACAATGGGTTTTATATACTCTTTACGTATATATATTGTCTCTTTTCATATATCAGTTTCAGTTTTTCTAGATTAGGCATTCCAACATAATCAGCGACAGAGAGTTGGCGAGCATGTGACCGAAAACTTTTACTAACGGTTAACGGTTCGAAATAGTTAGCCGGGCGATCTTAGAGGAAAAAGAAGGATGTCTCTAGGAGACTTGACTTGCGTCCCTCTTCTTACTTTCTTTTTAAGGATGTGGTGGGTACATCAGCATGTCTTTGTTAAAACTCTTTTTCTATGTCCGTTGTGTGGTGTGGGTCGGCATATGGTTCGATTTAAAGGGTGATGATTCCTCTCGTCACTGTATCGTTCGATATCGAAATTGCTTCAAAAGGTCTTTTGCTTTTTATACTTTGCCCGCACCCACTATGCTAAAACTCTCTAAAACGATAATAACCAAGGATCCCACCGTCCATCCCGAGTCGTTCTTGCATGGAGCCGTAATCGCGTGAAACACACCTGCCATAAAATGTCTTATAAATTGCATTTGTTCATAATTTTAAGAAATTGCATGAAAGGAATGATCGATTTCATATCATAAAATATGAAAGGACAGATTTTATGCTGCTGCACCAATAACTTATCATACATATGCAGGAGTCTAATGATCAAAATACGGTCCGAAGTATCTTCAGCATTCACTTACATGAGTTATCCAGGAAATAAACAATACTTTGAACTAAAAATGGAAAAATAATAATAATCACTTAGCAGGCTCCAAAAGGTTGATAGAATCTAGTGGGCGGCAGGGATATAGAGCAATTTTCACCTCCTAACCATCAATTTGAACGCTCTATTACCAATCAAGTGAACCGTAATCTTTCCATTACATATTCGGCCACATGTAAGGATTTGTTTATTTCACGAAAAATGTGTTGTTTTTGAAAATATTTTTCGAAAAGTGATTTTCGGAGAAAATGACAATATTTTCCGGTATTTGGTTGAGATTTGGATATGAATTGGGAAATAATTTCCACTTGTTGGGTAAGGAAAACCTCATTAATTTTCTATGTAGCCGTTACATTAGAAATTGCTGACATGGACCCACATGTACACGTGGCACGCCACCGCACTAACGTAAATAATTTTTCTAATTTTTTTTAAAAATAATTACCAATAAATTTTTTTAAAATTTTTTTATGATCTTTTTATTTTTTCTTTCTTTCTTCAATTGCCAGTCTTTGCCCACAGGCGGTGACCGATAGAGAAAGAAAGAAAAAAAAAAAAAAAAACAAAGAATAGAATTAAAAAAGAGGAAAACATTTTCCCAATGTTTTTTTTACCATATTCTTCTTGACTAGTTTGTTTCACTGAACCAAGCCCCGAAAAATTCAAAACTTTTTCTGGAAGAATTTTTCCGTGAAACAAACCGAGCTTAAGTACTTGAATTCTACGGTCCTTCCACCATTCGTGATAAGAACTTTGCATTAAATCCCTTTTAACTATATGATCAAAACTATCCCACAATTCCTTAAGGAAAAGACATTGCCTCAGTTCATTTCTTCAACAAATCATATGGCTTATCCTTCATGGTCTTTTTGCCTAAGCAGAGGGAAAGCAAATGAACTGTGAGTTCTAGGGACAGGAAAGCGGGACATCTTCTTGAATCTAAACCTCAAATCTCACCCAAATATCTTCAAATCGAAGATGAAGGAGACATCTAACTGATGGGCAGTTTGACGTTGAAGGATCTCGGCACTTGACGTATAAACCACAGTTCAAGTTGAGATTTTCTTCCCGTGAGGAATTTCAAAATTGCTTAATTAGGACTTAAGTTGTGTCGTGTACTCAAGAAGTGTTGAGGCTTTGGATTTGTCTCTGATCTGGTTCAACTACAAACCTCTGGAGTCTTCTTCTTACGCAATCTTGATGCTGAGAGATTAGGGTTCCTAATTCAAAGTCATGTCTGCTTCTTTTAAAGATGCTTTGAGGAGATGAGCTAAGGACAGGACATCATGGTTTGATTCTAAGAAACAAAGTTAAAAATGGCTACAAAAGAAGTCCGCACGTTGACTCCATCGAGCAAGTAGATGGATTTATTTACCCAACACTTTTTATTTCAAACTTGCTGGTCGAAAACTCAGCTTTTCATACGAAATATTCTTTTGAATGACAAAACGTATATCAATTTATAATTAGAATGTTGCATATATGGTTTTGATATTTCGTTAATTGGGGCGCAGCAACATTCACAGAGATATTACACCATTAAAGAATTTTTCTTGAATGGTTAAATGCAGAATCAAAGAGGACAATAGCAAGAATTTATTCTCTAATATTGATCGAGGATAGTCTGGGGTATGGAACTTTGTGGGAGTTTTTAATAATTTTTAATATTTTTACAAACTTTTTTATTATTTATTATTTTTATTCTTTCCTTTTTCTTTTCTTTCTTTTTCTTTTTCTCGCTTCCTCCAACCAATCGTGGGATCGGCCTCACAAGCCCTTGCCTCTAGCCGTTTCCGATCCGGCGACTAGCCGGCGAAAAAAGAAATACAAAAATAAAAAAATAAAAAATTGAAAAGATATTAAAATAAAGTTAAAATTTGTCACATCAACACCGACAGCTTTGGCAATGTCGACTGGCATCCATGTTAGGGCCGGTTAACTAAAGTGGGCCAAATGGGCAAAATTAGCATAAATACAAAAGGTTTAAGATTAAATTGGCACAAATGCAAAAAGGTGAGGATTCAATTTGAAAAAAAAATTGTTTAGGACTAAATTGATATAACTGCAATCGGTTTAGGACTTTTTTTTGGTGATTTTTTCTAAAATCACTTTGTCATGATACAATGGATCCTCATAAGCGAGTACAAAGCAGTCTAAAAAAAGGGGGGCGTATGATACACTAGTGTATCTTAGAAATTCCCGTGAACACATAGGAAGAACTTCTACTTCCTTCTTCTAACAGCCAAAAAGATTTGATGAATCAACGGCAGTGGGACGACTATATGGTGTGAATGGATAAGTATCTAGTCATCGTACACATTATTGATCACTTGTAGACTGGACAAGTCAATTTGCCCAGCTTAAAAATATCATGTGAATCAGTTGACTTGTGCCGTCGGCAATATGTTCCTTGGCCATTGGGTCACTGAACAGTGTTCATGGACTTTTCTGCGCAGCAGCTCATGTGAGCACAACTCCTTTAAGCTCCACTGTGGAACCAAGAGGCTCCGAGGGGGGAAATAGCAGCTCGCATAGGAACTGTAAAAGCATATAACGCATTCAAACATCTGGGATATGGAAGTTTGTAGCCCTACAGCACTAAACTTCAAAATGCAAAGTAGCATAGCCGGACATTGTTTAGGTTTGGTTTCGGGTTTTAAGTCACAGGAATCTCACCCAGCGGGGACCTGCCTCCTTATTACCTGTCTTTCTTCCCATGCCTAGGTAGTGGTTTCAGACTAGGAAGCGTATGAAAGAGGTTTCTTTTGGGTCACGGCGGGGCAAGCAGCTCTTCTTGGTTAAGTACTAAGGAGCTTCTGAAGAGCCTCTTGATGATGACATCTGGTTCTTGTTGATTCAGAAGGGGTATTATACACAGAAGATTTCTAGCAATCCGGTCCCCTTTTAGTGTCATTTGAAAGGAGAGAAATGAACTGCCTTTTGGAATGGGAGCTGCTAATATGACGGTCGACAGACTGTCGGTTATTTCGATCACACGATCTCCCAATCAATGAGTGATTTATACAAAGCATGTGATGATGATATGTGGATCTATGATTGAGATTGTACGATCTTTGACATGATCTTGTCGGGAAAGTATTTCGCTTTTGGAATAAAGCAAACTCCAACAAGGTTTGCCTCTTTTGGAACCTTTTTAGGTCCTTTCCAGTTGGTTGTGAAAGGGGAGGGGGGGTGTGCTTGTTGAGAGAGAAAGGGACCTTTGTTGATGTTTATTGACTATGACTATACTTAATTTTCTTTGGATTGATTACAGATTTGGTCCTCTAAGGTTTAGAGCTTGTGTGATTGGGTTTCTAACTTTTATTTCATACAATCGTGTCATCTAACTTTTCTGAAATTTTGCAATTTGGTCCTCCGAGTTTTGTTCGGTGCAATCAAGTCCTCTAATATTCTTGGTTTGTTTAATCGAGTGCTTTGTTTACCCGCTATAACTAATAAGATCAAATCATGATTTCCTTGTTCTTGCTTCTCACGTTTTCTGTTGTATGGGGATTTTGGCGCTGAATTAGTTATCACGTTATTTTCTGTTATGTAAGTAATGACACGTCATTAATAAACTTGACGGTTTAGTTTTAAGCGTTTGATGGAAGGATTTGATTGCACAAATTAAGGAAGCTGGAGGACTTAAATGCAAAGAATTGAACTTATGGGGTCGAACTCAAGCGGCTGTATTAACAATGTCAAACCCTTAAAAAAAATGGTAAATGAGTCTTCTAATGCCCCTCCTTTTTACGTCTCTCTGTCCCCTATACATTCTGCAGCTGAATGTACCCCTGAAGAAGCAATTCTATCGATGGCGAGAATGTAATTTTTGCTCATGAAAGTCCATTCAAAGATGTAGAGTTTGGAATGTGTTTGCTCTGAAGTCTATTCTTTCTCTCTTGGTTATTTTTTAATGTCCTACGCAAATGCAATAGTGGAGAAAATTCAGTTTATCTCTTCAAGTCCTAAGAAACTTTTGTTCTCTTGTTGCTGGTTTGCTTCTGAAGCTGCTGCTGCAAATGAAATCTATGAAATCCATGAAGGTTTAGA
This sequence comes from Rhodamnia rubescens, assembly GCA_021437795.1. Taxonomy (NCBI): domain Eukaryota; kingdom Viridiplantae; phylum Streptophyta; class Magnoliopsida; order Myrtales; family Myrtaceae; genus Rhodamnia; species Rhodamnia rubescens. Next base: position 2,229,525 of record JAILYA010000035.1, read on the forward strand.
ACAAATTTCATTTTAGGAATGTGAGTACGATATCTCTCTCCCGTGTCATGAAGTTGCAGATACTCTATGCTCGTTCGTGCATGTCGTGCTATTTCCAGTGTCTCTCATCTTCTTCATTTTCTCGAGCTGTAAATTTTCTTTCGTTTCGGCTTTACCGCACGTGCAGTGTTGAACTTGTAAGATCTTTGTTCTGGATTTGAAAAGGGGGAACAACCGATATGGTTTAGGGCAATGTTCTTTGTGGAGGGTATATGAACTTGTTAAAGAACTTTCAAGGTCCGCAGCTGGGGCGTTTGGCTCTCAAACCGTAGCTTTCAGACTCTCCATCCTCTCAACGACTTTTGAGCTAGGCTAGGAATTGCTGTTTCCCGTTCAAGTTTTCTCATGCCAGGCGCTATTCTCCTCCCTATAAGGATTTCGTTCCCCTTTGTTGTTGGTCTACACATTGTGCATTGCCATACGCGACTAGACCTGTCAAACGTGAGAATTGGGTAAGGTTTGGGTCAAGTCACAAATGATCCGATCCAAATCGACCCATTAACTCGTTTATGACCCATTTATATCGCAATTGTTTTTATCCATACCCTATCGACCTGTATTGCTAAATCACTTCAATAAGAAAATTTGTTCGTCATAATTTTTTTTACTAAAACATTTCCCAATTTTTATAAACTTTAAAAAAATCTGATTTTTTTATTTTCTTTTTTTCTTTTTTTTCCTTTGAAGACCAATGAGGGTCACCAACTGACTCTCACCGACCACTAAGCTAGGGGTGCGACCCTTGCCAGCAGCTTGCTAGGGCTTCGCGGCCGCCCGCCTGTCTTCGGAAAAATGAAAAGAAAGAGAGAAAATAAAAAAATTATATAAAACAAAAGTATGCAAAAGAATGACATATCATGAATGGGTTGACTCAACTAATGACCTCGATAAGTTTATCCATTTGCAATCCACATACAATTAGGCTTACAACTCAAAACCATTGACAACACATTAACTAGAACCTGATTAATCCATTTATGACCTATCTCATTGGACATGGGTTAAAAGTGGGTTTTCAACCCATTTTGACGCCTCTCTATATGGGACTAGTTCAGGTCTCTTGCTTCTCTAGAGCCCGAGTGGATTGCGCTTTGTGGGAGAACATTTCCATTGGTTTGGAGCTTGTTACAGAACCATTCGTGATTAATTGCATTTGTGTAGCGGTTTTGCTGAATTCATGTCATGTTGTTGACAGGGGACAGCCATGTTGGGCATCGCAACCAGGAAACAATACCTACCTGTTTGTCTCCAAACATATGTTCACACCCGAATTTTCTCGATAGATATTCCGTGAAAATTTATTTTAGATTGTGAAGACCCGAGTGAACTCAGTTTGACTGGGATCGACACAGCCCGTTAGGCCCGGTCCGATGAAACTCGTTCCCATTTACATCCGTTTGTTGCAGTTTTGCTGAGGTTGCTTGGACGAGTGTAGGAAAAAATGATTGAAGCGGTAGCCGATGGTGGTGTTTCAGTGATTAGAGACATTCACGGTGGTAATTTGACTGTGGTCGCCGACAGTTCGTACGTTCTCCGGCGATCTTGTTTGCGGTGAAGTATGGACGCTCACGGTGAGAGGTTCTTGTGCGTTAAATGTTGATTGTTGTAGTCTTGAAGCTCATATAGTTGATAAGTACAGAGGAAGATGCATGACTGAGCGTGGAAAAGCAACCAAGGAATGATAGACAAAAAGAATAGAATAAATAGTTAATACCACGAAAAACTCTAAATTAATATATCATGTAACAGATTTATTCCAAATTATTTTTTTTACCATAAAAAATCCTAAATTAGTACACCAGGTGACAATTTATCCCAAACTATTTTTTTCAACCACAAAAACCTCAAAATGATACCGATATATCTATGAAAAATTTACCCTAAATTGATATATGTGCAATTTACCCTCCGTTTTCATTAAATTAAATTAATATCACGAAAAATCCCAAATTGATACACCTATAACAAACGAGATAGTAGAAATCCCAAATGTGTACACCCGACAACCGCCACGTGTTATACAACTAGCAATTTGATGATAAAATTTAAGGAAATTAACGGAATGTAAATTTATCACGGATGTATTTTTTTTTTTTTTGTGAAATCACAAATGTATTTTTTTTTGGGTAAATTTGGTAAAAGTATACCAATTTGGGGGGTTTTGGTGGTCAAAAAAATAGTTTGAGGTAAATTTGTAATAGGTTTACAGATTTGAAATCTTTCATAGTATTAACCCAAGAATAAAAATAGGCTTTGTTTTAATTTCAGTGAACTTAGACTTGATTTTTTTTTTTTTTTTGTGGGTCGAAACTTGGACTTGATTTAACTTTGGGGATGATGGGCCTGATTTAATTTTAGCGAGTTGGTTTAAGGTGGACTTGGTGTTATTAGGAGGCAAAATGGGCTTAGTATAGTCATTTTCAGAAGATGGGCTTAAATCATTTTGAAAAATGGGCTTGCTAAAAGCCTGATTAGTGTGAGTGACCCAAACCGACACGGGTCCGAGATCAGCCCATACAGGACCGGATCCAAGGGCCCGGCCCGAGTCCCTATTTTCAGAAATATTTAAAAATAACAAGAAAATTTAAAAAAAAAAATTTCGGCCAATGGTTAGAATTAGAAGCCTTGATTAGGTTGTTAAATCTCAGTAATAGATTTAGTTTAGTTTTCAGTTGGATAACATACCTTTAGTTTAGGGTTATCCGGTTACCTTTGATATGGCTTAGGTTTAGGTAGATTGATATTTCGGACAAGAAAGACCGCATTTGAATAAAGCTCATGGGAGTTGTTGTCCCAGGGTTTAGAGCAAAATCATGCATGCTCTTTACCCGATAAGTATCGGGTTTTATTTCTCGTACTTTACTTAAGCGTTTTCAATACTTAAGTATTTACTTCTCGCTTTTTTTTTCCTCTCTATAATGGTTAGGACAACCCTTGGAAACATAATAAATCAAAAAATTGCATAAACATGCAGCGACATTGAACAACCTCGAGGATCATAATCGGTAAAAAAACGTTTGATCACTTAGATGGACTATCCCACCAAGTTAAAGGTCCAAAAAAGGACGCTAATTAGGTTATTAGCCTAATCAAGCCTCCGAACCTAGTTACTCTCGATTGCGTAGAAAATGAAACAAACTCATATGTCTCACTTGATTTTTAGCCAACCCAAAAGGCTAATGGCGACTCTCGTCTCACATCGAAATCCTTAAGGAACAATTCATACTTTAAATGAAGCCAATGTCGCTCGAGGAAAGGGCTTGGGAGAGCCCGCATCCGATCAAGGGTCATTGGCTCACCTTTGGGCATTAGCTCTAAACCTCTATCCTTCCCCTCCCACCAAAAAGGAGGGTCGCGACAGGTTAACCGACCTTGCTAGAGACTTCGTTATTAGACTTAAGAGGACTTAGGCCTATAATAACTTCAATGATTGTTCTCTAATATGTGATTTTAATGATAGCGCGTGTCAAAGTAGCAAGAAAAACGAGGTTAGTTGCTAACATTATGTTAAATGATTTTGTAAATCTTTCAATTTTGACAATTGAATCCTAAATTTTTTCGCATTTTTCGGCTAATTGTGGCCCATCATCCTAGGTTTGAGCATGATGGACTAACTAAATCGGGAACTACTTGGACCGGATCGAACCGACCCGTTGGGTCCGGTTCTTGGAGTTTTGGTTAGGTTCTCGATTCCATAAAATTGAAGCCAATTAAGGTTGGTCCGGTTCCCAGTTCTAGGGGAAAATTGGACTACCAGTTGGATCGACTAATTTTTTTGTAATGAAAATTCATAAATCTAAACTTAAATCTAATATGCTCATGATGTTTAGTATGGCTTTCAAGTTTAGCGATAATGCGATGAAATTAACGAGAGGTAGTGCGGTGAATATTTTGTTAATAAGAAAAATTTAATCACAAATCACAAAAAAAAAAAGCGATAGGTCTAATGATATTGCCCAAGAATCAAACTGGATCTATTTGTCTAGTCCAGTCCGATTCTCGATTCTAGGGTGCGATCGGACCGGATCGGATTGGGAAACGATCACCCCTATGTCGTCCTACGTAGCACGTCCGATGTTGATATAGACAAATTTTAATAAAACTTTAATTTCTTCATTTTTTTAAATTTTTTTCTTTGCTTTTTTTTTTTAGCCGGCGAGGGTCACTGACGATCGATGCCGGCCATGAAGGCGGTTGCCTCGCGCGTAAAAGAAAGCAAAGAAAGGAAAAAAATAATGAAAAATTCAAAATAAAATATGATATTATTAAAAAAAATATCAATGTCAACACGGGACGTGTCACATAGAATAACCAAAGATCCATATCACCGATTTTGAGCGAAAATTAGCCGGATAGATTTAATTAACAAAATATTAAAATATTTAAGACTCAATTGACAATATTAAAAAGTTTATGATTAAATTGACAAAAATATAATAAATTTAAGATTTTTTGGATAATTTAACGTTCTTGACGCATACCTCGGCTGAATGAAGTAAGACATGAATTTCGACCAAAAAAGAAGTAAGACATGAATGGAATAGCTATTCGATGGGTAAAGAGTTTAGTAGGAAAGGGAATGGGATCGCTATGCTTTAGTTTGGTTTGCAGAGTTGAATGGATATCGAAATAATTTATTCAATTAGAATGTTGGTAAAAATCATAAATGAAAATACTGTAATCAACAAATAACTATGGTCCTTTAAATAATTGCTAGATAACTATATAAAATGAATACAGGGATTACATCATTACTGGATTTAATTGGAACATTCATCCCTAAGCTATAATAAATTGGATCATCAATTTAGGGCCTGTTTGGTTCAACATTTGGCCAAAGGACTTTGAGAAAATGCAAAATACCTTTGCGCTAAAAGTGTTTTTTAAAAATGCAAGTATAATTTGGTAAAGTGTATTTTAAAAACACATTGGAAAACAATTTTGACGTAAATCTTTGTTTTTGTGAAAAATGAACTTTGTAAAGTATTTTTACTTTTTGAAAAAAAAAAGGGGCGGTTGGCGATGGTGACGGCGGCGATCGATGGTGGCGGCGGCGATGGTGGCGGGCAACGGTTGGTGGCGATCGATGGTGGGCAGCGGGTGACGGTTGACGAGCGGTGGCTATCGGTGGTGGGCGGGGGGCATTAGCGGGCGGTGGCGGCAATCGGTGGTGGGGCGGCGGTGGGCGGCGGGCGTGGGTGGCGATCGGTAGCAAGCAGGCGGTGGTCGGTGGGTGGTGGCGAGTAGCCGGTGGCGGTGGGCGGCGACGGCAACAATGGGTGGCGGCAAGCTTAGATGACAAATTTAAAAGAAAAAATTAGTTGCATTTCACAAAAGTCTTTTAACCCAAAGTACCTCTAAAGATACTTTGGGTTAAAGGATTTTAGAGAAGCATTTAAGATGCAATTCCATCTCATTAAAGAGAGCCAAAAAATAAATCAAACACCATTCGCATTTTGTCAAGGGACTTTAAAGCCTCAATGCTCATTCGCAATGCTAAACCAAACAAGTGCCTTACTTTCTAGTTATTACCGACTAAAACTACAATTAGTGAACAATGATTGTTTCATTAGGAGCAATCCGAAACTATTATAGTGAACAAAATGTGAAGGTAATGTAGCTCATTGCATTCATAAATAAATTGGAAAAAAAGCTTTGGTAGATACATTGCATCTCTCATAATACTTAAATTAACTCATAAGTTCAATGATGAAGTTACACGGTCTTTTAAGTATGTCCATTGAGGTGCAGTATATATTTTGACCGCATTTCATGCAACGTTAATATAAATATGGCTAATTAACTATCCGTAAAGAATAGATTATCTCAAACACATTGTACAATTGAGAAAAGGGCCGCATTTTTTCCACTCCTTCGTCGGCTATCATACTCCTTGGAATGACGTTTTCGCAATAATATCACTTATGGGTCCTAACTTTTAGTATATATTTGGGTCCTAACTTTTAGTATATCATATCCATTAACATATTATTAAATTCAAACTATGGGTCTCATTTTGTGTTTATTGTTTTGTATTTTGTTTTTATTCCCTATCTCTCTCTTCTCTCTCTTTTACATGTTCCTCGTTGCCTTCTTCATGTACGTCTTCCACCCGCTCCGACCTCAAAGGCTCCATTGGCCGGGCCGTTCACTCGCTTCACCATCTCAGCACCGCTTGCCGCCTTTATCCGCCGTCATTGAGATCTTCTCAACTATCATTTACTCCGCCTTGAAGGGGCAACATTTTTCCCTTGAGAACATCATCGGGTTGGCCACTTGTTTCTCATCTCTATCAAGTTCCTTAAGTTCATCATCATTGGTTGGATCTTCATCTTCAAAATCGTTTAGGCACGCCCGTGGGGTCAAGCTACGCCTTGACAATCTTGTGCCCCTTCGCGGCGAAGCAAATGATGGTCAAGAAGGTCTCGATGACAACTGTTCTTGGCCGCAAAAAGCGGCGAGATGGAGAAGCGAGCGAATGGCATGGCCAATGGAGCCTTTGGGGTCGAAGGCGTGTTGGAGGACGCAAGGAAGAAGATGACGAAGATATAGAGAAGAAAAACAAGAAAAAAAAAAAAGTAAACATGAAATGAGGGCCCACATTTTAATTTTATAATCCATTAATGGCTATAATATGCTAAAAGTGGGACCCACAAGGGATATTATTACCAAAACACTAATTCATGGGAGTGTGGTAGCCAAAGAAAAAGTGGAAAAAGCATGACCCTTTAGAAAAGCTAAAAAATTGTGCTACATTTGATCTTTTCTGTTCATTGATAGCAATTTTTACTTCTTATCATACTATGAAAAATCGCGAATGTTTTTATTTCTAAAACACCATTTACAATGTTCTCATATATATGCATACAAATTTACTAAATATCTTTTCAAAAGAACAATGTAAATTAGTAAGCCACGAGTCATGATATTTTAAAATAATATTGGTTTCTTAATATTATTAGAATTGTAATGTGTATAGCATAATTATTGAGATGAAGTATTCTTTTAGTTTATTTGATACATACAAAATAATAGATAATTTTTTACTTGTCAAAAAATAAACGATAGCAAGAATTATGTGATAATGATGTAGTAAGCATAACTTAATTATGAGTTCATATTGTTAAATAATTATTCTAGAATACATCTATCAATTGGGCATAGTGAGTAAATGTACATTAAATAATAAATTTAATTTATGATTGTAAGTGACCATTTATATACAATGATTAACTTTAACTATGGATAAGTTATGATTTTATTATGAGATACAATATTCTTTTGGATATAACAAGATACATTTAGTAACAAATTACAACAACATATAGTTGTTGGTCAATTGCAATGGATATAAAATACGTCAATTCTTATTTTAAGAATTCCGATTATCTAAATATAGCTACAATTGAAACAACGAGGTCATTTCTTGAATTTAAGAATAGAAACTTTTCGTGGATTTTATCTATTTCACGAGAATATCTATTCTAGATCTAATTTTGAAACCAAACGAGGTAATATTCGTTTTCATTAGAACTTGCAAATCAAATGTGTAGGTAGCGTTGCCATTGATACATGTGATCCCGAGAGAAATTATACATATTGCAAAATTAACGTGCAATTGGAGTTGCCATCGACATTATAAAGACAGATTAAAAACGTTACAAAATTCAAGCACAACAAACTCCAACATAAATGATGTTTAGCTTGGGCTTAAAAAGAGCGAAAAAAATATATTTTTGACAAGTGAATTTTGATAATATTATTCTAATTTTTGGGAAATCATAAAAAAAAATTGATTTACGTGTTACTTTCGAAGAAATTCAAAACACGTAAGACATGATATCTAAATTAAGGAAAAATTCAAGGTCGGATCGGATAGGTCCTTATACGTTTCTTGATTAGAGTTTGATTATAATGGTGATAAGTCGTCTCGAAAATGTACGAATAAAGATTTAACTAGTGCAGGCATAGGACAACAAGACGCTATGTTTAGGTACAAGATTGGCAGGAAAAAAGAATTAGCATAATTCTAGAAAGTGTCCGAACTAAATTGTAATTAAGCTATATATATTTTCCTAGGTTTCCTTTTGTTGGATGGACCATTGGAACGACGACCGTTCTCAGCCGCCCAACTTTGACGACTACAGCTCCAGAATTTTTAATCTCATTTTTTGTTTTTGTTTTATGCAAATTTTTTAATTTACTTATTTTGTAGCAGAGATCCGTTAGAGGCAAATAGTCGCACGTCAGCGTAAATACGCAAAAAAAAAAAAAATAATAAAAAAAGAAGCAGCAGGTTCTGGTTATGGAAACCGTGGACCCCACACGACCGATCTCGGAATTCAAAAATTCAAAAAGTTTCAAAACGCGGATGAGAATTCCACTCACGGTGCGGACGACCGCACTCAATCACTCCTCCAACCGATGCGCATCTGGCGCATTATATCACCCGGCACCGACCGTGACGTTTTCTCCAAATGAACAGCCAACCCCAACCCGAGGAAAAAGCTTCTACACGAACGCCGTCTCTCTCCCTCTGTCTCTCTCTCTGTCTTCGCGTTCTTCTCAGGTCCAAGCTCTTCGGACACCGATCGACGCGCTCGGTTTCTCTCTCTCTCTCTCTCTCTCTCTCTCTCTCCCCTCCGCGAGCTTAGAGTTTGGCTTCTGAAGTAGTAGCAGTAGTTCTTCGGGTTAAGCTCGGTTGAAGGTGCGAACGATGGCGACGATGGAGAGCTTGATCGGGTTGGTGAATCGGATCCAGAGAGCTTGCACGGCTCTCGGAGACTACGGAGGCGGGGACAACGCTTTCTCTTCGCTCTGGGAAGCGCTTCCGACTGTTGCCGTCGTTGGTGGACAGGTCTCTCTCTCTCTCTCTCTCTCTCTCTTCTCTTTTTCTCTCTCTCTCTCTAGATTTCCTTCACTCTTGTCTCCGAGGGGGCATGGGGAAATTGGTTATCGAGTTTCTGGCGGGGGATATTTGGGAGGAATGTCTTTTTCTTTGTTGCTTTTTGTCTTATAAGAGAGAAGACGGTGGTTAATCTCGCGAGCCTCTTGTGAAACGAAACGGAAACCCTTCTTTTAAGGGAGGAGAGAGAAAGTGATCAAGAAAGCGGGAAATTGGCAGGGTTCCCAAGTCTAAATGAGTAAAACACGATGGATCTGTAAGCTTAGATGCTCAGGGTTAATGTCGAGGCGGGATGTCTCTCTTAGTGGATGAGTTAAGTCGCTGAAGTTTGACTCAGGGGGATTGTCTGACCGGATGTTCAATTACGTTCTGAGTGCAGAGTTCAGGGAAATCTTCAGTACTTGAGAGCATCGTGGGCAGAGACTTTCTACCACGAGGATCTGGTTCGTGCTTGGAACATTTGGCTCATCGATTCAAACATTTGATACAATTAAGCAGAGTGTCCTGTCTGATTGTTTGCTGAGGTTATCTTTTGATAATGGCAGGTATTGTGACAAGGCGGCCTTTGGTGTTACAGCTTCATATGACAGAACAAGGATCACAAGACTATGCAGAGTTCCTTCACCTGCCCAAAAGGAGATTTTCTGATTTTGGTATAACTATTTTCCTTCTAATTCAATTTGATTAATTCTACTTACTTGTTGCGCTTTTGTTCCTGAGGTACTGAATGAAATTTTGCCTTCTGTTCAGCAAAGTTGCACTGCATTAATGGATAAAGTGTCCCTAATGTGCAACATGTCAGGAATAACAATCAAATCATTGAGCACAAAGTTTCTCTCTCTAATAAAGTGACTAATAAGGACTTGACATAACTTTTGAGTTCCGGCTTATAACCTCCCAGAGCATGTCTACGATGCACTGCTTTATCTTAGTTGTTCTTTCTTCCTTTTTTCTGCCTCCACGAAGTCATCTCGTAGTTTGTCTTACCGTTGGAGCTACAATCTGTTTCTGATGTCACGTAGAAGTGACACTAAGCCAAAATGAGAGAAGACTGGAGGAGTCCGTGTCTCTAGTTTCTAATCTGTTGCAGGTTTTGGTGCTCTCCAGCAATTATTGAAACTGATGGCTGCTGGTTCCATTGACAGTCCTCCAATCTGTTTAACGTAGCTCAGGATTATTTCTGCTTTATTAATTAAAAATGGGCATCACTCTCTATCCAGTCATCTTTCATGCGTGGCACCTTTAGGACAATAGCATGGGACAGTGACCCCCCTTAAAATTGGTCTTTACTTTCCAGAACTGATTGCTTTCTTTTGTAGAACTTAAGTGAATGTAGCTGAGCTATGCCACTTCTGTTTTCTAACAATTATCTGCATGGATTGATTTGTAACTTGTCTTGCGTCTGCTTCAAATTTTAAAATGTTTTAGGTGACATTGTTCAGACTATTCTATATTTCTTGTGCTCTATTTAGAATAAACTCATTAGGACGGCCCTTTTTTCTGTGCACATTACAATTCTCAGTGTCAACTTCCAGCTTTTGCCCATCCATTGATAAAATCACGACTGTGCTCCCTGTTGCTCTATTTCTTATCCTGACACCATAATTGCCCTTGTAATTTCAGGGCTGGTCCGGAAAGAAATTCAGGATGAAACTGACAGAGTTACTGGGAGGACAAAGCAGATATCTCCTGTTCCAATTCATCTTAGTATATACTCTCCAAACGGTATGTTTGAGCATGTGTTCTTGCTAGTCACAATAGATACTTTGATGTTTTTGTTCATTATGCTGCACTCGTAGAATTTTGCAGCGCTAGGTCCTATTAGTTTCTTTTTTTGGTCCGACACTGTTAGTTGTTGTAAGAGAAAACATGGTTTTTTTTTTTTTTGTGGTTTCTTTAGCTTTACATTTTGTTGCCTTGAAATGATTTACAGAATTTTATGCTGTTGATTCATTTCTTTTGCTGTTTCTTCCTCCTACAATTTATTTCTTGCTATCCAACTATGTAATACAAAATGCTATGTTGACTGCCGATGTACATGTCTTTGGTAGGATTGAATGTTTTCGTTGTACCAAAATGCAGGTTTTGGTTTTTCTATAAGACTGATTTGCATATAATTGATCTGTCAAAATGTAGGTTTTAGATTTTTCCATTTTTGTACGTAAAACTGACTGATTCACATTTATTTTTAACCTTTAGACATGTATTGGTAAATCTGATTTCTTAGCTTTGGCATCTCATTCCATAATTGCACTTTATTTTATCTGCTTCTCTTGAACGTTTTGTTTTTGTATTTTCTGCAGTTGTCAACTTAACCCTGGTTGATTTGCCTGGTTTAACGAAGGTTGCTGTGGGTATGTTTCTTATTTAGTTTAACTTAGCATTAAACTTTTACCCAATATGTTTTCCTTGTACTGAAAGAGATTTTTCCTCTTCAGAGGGACAGCCTGAAACTATTGTTGAAGACATTGAAAACATGGTTCGATCATATGTTGAAAAGGTAATGAGATGTTGCCCATTTTCTGGATACACTTGTTTACTTTGAAGTCTTCAAATGGCCAGGGCCATATTGTATTGTTCTATGCAATGTATGTGGTTGTTTCATGAGGCATAACTTCTGATCATGTTGAAGGAAAATATCAGCCGTCTCTGTTTTTCTTTCCAGTACATGCATGTTGTCAGGTTTATAGCTAACGTCAGATGAACCCGCAAAAGGATGTGATAATTTTGGTGAGGCAGTTTTGGTTTGCCTTATATCTTGTTCAGGAGTTAGAATCTAAGAGTTGCGGGCTTCTTTGCTTAAGGTTATGTTATAACTGGTTATGTATTTACAAGTCTTTGTGAAACAGCTTGATCAGAGTGATGATTCGTAAGTAGTTGTAGATTATTTTTTTGGAATCTTTGGATGGTTGTTGACTATTTTCATATTAAAGCATGTTTTTGGGCATAAAAAATAGCTGAGATGATCGTAAATTCTGTGCTTCTGCACTAATTAGACTTGTGTTTTTTGTAGCCTAATTGCATCATACTAGCTATATCTCCAGCGAATCAGGATATCGCAACTTCAGATGCGATCAAACTTGCCAGAGATGTGGATCCTACAGGTTGGTCTGCTTGTCTGATGACAATTACTAAACTTCTTTTTTCCGATGTGGATGTCATTAGTCATAATTCGCAATGATGTCTTCATCAGGTGAAAGGACTTTTGGAGTGTTGACTAAGCTGGATTTGATGGACAAAGGAACTAATGCTCTGGATGTACTCTCTCTCTCTCTCTCTCTCTTCCCCCTCTCCCCCCCTGCGTGCGTGCACATATGCTTATCTCTGCCCCTGGGTATCTGTATGTGTGATTGTGCCCTGTGTCTTCTGATATATTCTGTATGCTATTTCTTTTGCTACATTTAATGCTTTTTTGGGCTAAAGATCACCACCCTCACATTTTCCTATGTGCATTTTTCACACTCAGGTTCTCGAAGGAAGATCTTACCGGCTGCAGCAACCTTGGGTTGGTATTGTGAATCGATCACAAGCTGATATCAATAAAAATGTGGATATGATTATCGCAAGGCGCAAGGAGCGTGAATATTTTGCAACGAGTCCTGATTATGGGCACTTGGCCAGTAAAATGGGTTCAGAGTATCTGGCAAAGCTCTTGTCGAAGGTTTGACAAATATTTACATCATCATGAGAGTTCTATTACTTTGGAAGGATTTATTTCTAACAAAGTGATCTTGGTTCAGCACCTGGAGTCCGTAATTAGGGCACGCATTCCGAGTATTACATCCTTGATTAATAAGAGCATTGATGAACTTGAATCAGAAATGGATCATCTTGGCAGGCCCATTGCAGTTGATGCCGGGGTGAGTATTGTGTAAATGAGCAATTATTGATGGAATTGGTGCTCCTTTTACTGTGGTTAACTGAACTCTGTTTTTGTAGGCTCAATTATACACTATCTTGGAGCTTTGTCGTGCATTTGATAGGATCTTTAAGGAGCATCTGGATGGAGGGTAAATATAAATACCTTCACTTTTATCTCTTGCTCCTTCCAGATCGATGGCATTTGGTGGTTGGATGACTTTTTCTGCTTTTTTGTTTTACTTTATGATTGTTTGTGTAATTTCTATGGAAAAAAAAAAACTTGTATTCCTGACCGAACTTTTCTCCATCCAAATTATTATTGGTTTGTTGGTTGTACCCTTTCCATCAATTTGTAGCCAACTGTTTTGTGGATAAATTGGAGTATGGTCAGGGGGTGATAGTTTGAAAGAAAAATTGTGGGTCCTCAACATTCTTGATCTGGTCAGCTTTATGTAATACATGTGCCCATCACCTTCAACTGTGATCTTTTGTAGTAACATGGAACGCGGGTGTATTCTTAACTTTTTAGCTGTTGGCTGAAACTGTTTTGGCGAAAAAAATTTTTTTGAAAAAACCACCAAAAAAAACTATGCCAACTATACATTTACCTAAACTTTTTTGTGACATAAAAACCCCCAAACTTATGTGTTTCCCAAACTTTTTTACTTAAATTATTTTTATGCTTATTTGGTTTGAAAGTTTGGGGTAAGGGAAAGTTGTCAATAAGTTTGTTTTATGTAAAAAAGTTTAGAAATAGTTTTTTTCTTCTATGAGTGGAAACTTCTAAATGCTGATCAATAGAATGTTCCTTGATATATTTCAGTTATATGTAGCTTATATTCATTCCCTCTCTCTACTGTATGTCCTAAGTCGGTTGTTTGCTGTCCTTTTCAGGCGACCAGGAGGTGATCGTATTTATGGAGTTTTTGATAACCAGCTTCCTGCTGCTTTGAGAAAGCTTCCATTTGATCGGCATCTCTCTGTTCATAATGTTAAGAAGGTTGTCTCAGAGGCTGATGGTTACCAACCTCATCTGATTGCTCCAGAGCAGGGTTACCGGCGGTTAATTGAGGGGTCTCTGAACTACTTTAGAGGCCCTGCTGAAGCCTCGGTGGATGCTGTAAGTGGTTTTTTTGTGTGTAGAATCTAATGATGTCTCTAATTTTTCGTACTTTTCGAAAATTTATGAGTGTTACATTACAGGTGCATTTTGTCTTAAAAGAACTCGTGAGGAAGTCAGTAGGTGAAACACAGGTAATTTGGAGATTGGAAGTGGTGGCCCTAATTATATTCACATCCGGCACTTTGCATTAAGTTGAATTGTGGTCACTGATGAAACAGGAGCTTAGGCGCTTCCCAACTCTGCAAGCTGAAATTGCTGCTGCAGCTGGTGAAGCTTTAGAAAGGTTTCGGGAGGAGGGCAAGAAGACAGTGGTACGCTTAGTGGATATGGAGTCTTCATACTTGACAGTGGAATTCTTTCGTAGACTTCCTCAGGAAGTGGAGAAAGGTGGAAATCCTGCTACCTCGACGGTGGACCGATACACAGAAGGGCACTTCAGGAGGATAGCTTCCAACGTGTCTTCCTATGTTGGCATGGTGTCTGAGACCCTTAAGAACACAATTCCCAAGGCTGTAGTGTATTGTCAAGTGAGAGAGGCCAAGCAGTCTTTGCTAAATCACTTCTACATACAAATAGGAAAGAAGGAGGTTCGTTCTCTCTCTCTCTCTCCCCCCCCCTCCCCTCCCCCCCAAAAAAAAAAAAAAAAAACTAACCCAAACACACACACATGGAGAAGCACACACAGGACATAAAATGAGGAGTTATCCAGAGGGCAGAGAGGACTGATGAATTTTAATTACTCGGACCGAGTCAAAATGGTGTGGTCTAACGGTGTCCCCTTCCCAAAATCCGGAAGGCAGAGGGTGAAAAAAGTAGAGACGCAATTTTTTCAGGAGCTGGAGCATCTGCACCATTGTTAAAAGCATGTCGACCTAGGTGGACTAATGAAAGTGTGCTAGTTTTTCATGGGTGTCTCACTCTTTAGGGTGATGTGCTGCCTTGCTGTCGTAGGGAAGGGGCTATCATCATCCCCGTTCACTTCTTACAAGTGATGGGCTGGTGTAACATGAAGTGCAATGACGGTCAATATGGAAATTCTTGTCTAGGTTGAATGTAATATCTTTTCTAGTCAAAGTTCTCCATGCTCGGGAGAGGGAAAGCCTTTAGAGTTCACATATTTCTTCAAGCATTCGGCTGCCTTTTAATGGTTATGGTTTTCATTCCTTCCACAGGGTAAACAGTTGGGGCTAATGTTGGATGAAGACCCGGCATTAATGGAGAGGAGGCAACAATGCGCCAAGAGACTTGAACTATACAAGGCAGCACGGGATGAGATCGATTCCGTTTCATGGGCTCGATGAAGTTAATTCCATGTACTAAAATTTTCTGTGTGATAGCATTCATAGACTCGGGCGATTTGTTGACTGATGAAGCCTTACTCATTTTTTCAATCACATGTCTTATAGATAGGTACAGATGTATGTATTATTTTTCGAAGGATGCCCAGCATATCCATCCGTGCACATGGTTTTCTCCCTGCATCTGCGCAGTTTATTCATTAGATTGTACATAAACTCCCATCTGTCTGTGTATTGATTGAAATCGAAGCCGGGTCGGGTACCTTGCTATTTTTCCCTTCTATTGGTGACAACTTTTGTTTGTGCAGTATCCTTTCCGGTGGATGAACTGTCGTATCTCGACGAGGTACCAAGGGTGGGTCTTAACATTTCGGGTCTCAGAACCCACCGAGACCAACAATTTCTTGGCCTCTTCTTTCATAAATCGATTTGAGCTTGCTCTTAAAATTTTGGCCATGCCATATTCAAACCGACTTACAGAAAACGAATTAAAGAGTTGAAATTGATCCATTCTAGGGCTGCTGATAAATCAGTTTCAGCTTGCTTCGAACATTTTGGGGGAGCCGATATTTCACCTAGCCAAATGAATATGAGTTGTCCTTGCCAAAAATGCATTCGGCCACCTCTAGCTTGCAATGGCTACACCCATTTGGTCACCTCCAGCTAGTAAAGGGCTGGAAATTGGTCAGTTTCACACCAAGCGAGGCTTATATTTAAGTGGCAATCTGCCTTTGCTTTGCGACCAACCTGCTTTTGAAAGTCTAGCTCCTCATATTGATTCGCCGAGCTAAATATGAGTTAAAAACTGGATCCTCAATCGAATTTGCCACCCCTGTCACAGGTTCCAGGGTCCGGTTCCAAGGTTTAGTTCCAGGGTACTGTGAACCTGCTAATTTTCTTCGAGACAAACTCAACCTTGACATTTTTATAACCCATAAAAACGAATTCCATCATTCTCACGGTAAGTCAATTATCCTAATCACAAATCATGATGTGATGAAATAAACGTAAATTGCCAATTGAAAAACCACATGCATATAACTTATCCCGAGTTTCCCTTCCGATTGCACGAGACTCGAAATTTAACGACCTAAAATTAAACGAAACAATAAATTAACATTATTAAATTACATTAAATATCATTTTTGTTACTCTCTAGAGTACCTTCGAAGTTCAAATCTTCGATGGCTCGAGAAAGGGAGATGGATAATAAGTTTTCTCCTTCCCCAAAGGCTTGAAATCGGTCGTAGTCGCAGATTTATGCCGATTCCTTGAGCTCGCATTTCGATTTCTAGAAGTAAATCGAGATGGTTTATTTTTTTTTTTTAATGAACCGTCATTTAGTAAAACCGTTACAAAGGAGCTCGTCACTTATGCCTTCACATAGTCCGCCGTAGTGATAGTCGGCGAGGAATTAAGAAACGAGAGGGGACTTAGGAGACGATGATAGCCAAGGAAACAAGAGTTTCGGATCTAAAAATCAAGCGTCTTTGAGTTGAGAGGAAAAAGTAAACTAAGAGACGAAGACAGATGAAAATAAAAATTAGAAAGCTAAAACTAGGGTTTAGAACTTTAGACACTCGGGTTCCGATTCCGGTTTCGGTTCGGTTCTATCGAGAACCGAGAACCGGAACAGAACCTGCGGTTCCTAAAAATGTGGAACCGGGAATCGGAACCTAGTTTATCGGAACCTGGAATCGAACCGGAACCGCCGGTTCGGTTCTCCGGTTCCCGATTCTACCCTGGAACCATACTCACCCCTACCGAGACCAAATTGGTTTCAGCTCAATTTATACAGATTGAGTTAAGTCCGGTTTTAAAGATTTAGTGTGCCGATGTTCTTCCCACCCACTAAATGAGTGAAAAAGCGCCTCCTTTTCCCAAATTGCCTTTGGAAAGACCCACAGGAGAACAGAACAGAAAGGAACGATGGTGCTATAAATCGAATGGAATGGAGGAATCATACTAATTCGGCACTCCAAAGGTGCACTTGATGTCATACGGCATCTAACAGAGATCTAGTTCTCTCAGGTTCGACCGGTAGGATTTCAAGTCTTGATTCCCGTGACCTTGGCATTCTTCTCCAGCTCCTCCAATGCTTTCCACAGTTTCGGGTCAAGAAAATCCGTAATGACGAAAGCTGCCCTGGCTTCCATCAGCAATTTCTCTGGATTCCTTGTGCCTAACGCCACAACTGGCATTCCAGCCGCAACTCCAGCTTTTGTCCCCGAAACCGAGTCCTTCAATCCCACAAAGAAAATGATTAGGATGCAGATGCTAAGGAACTAAAGGTGCTGTGTTTTTCTATAATGTAATTATTGCAGTGAGATACATATTTTGGCTAAAGCACGAAGAATATTTAACTCCTATGTGCATTCTATTTAGCTGCAGGTTTTGTTTGGATATCTAGCATGACTTGCAATTACGCCAATAATACTTTGTACATAAGCAGAGAAAATAAAGTGGTAAATCGGTATCAGAGATCACAAAACTTTAGGTTCTTTGAGCCTGGAGGCATCTCTAAATGCGGCGACAACATAGGCAGGTAATACAGCATTACCGTCATTACTCCTAATTGGAAGGTGGCCAGAAAATGAACTTGAGGAAGCTGAGTAGTACCTCAAACACAAAAGCATGCTTTTCAGACACTCCAAACACTTTCAGGGTCTTCAGGTAAGGGTCTGGAAAGGGTTTCGCCCGTTCACATTCACTTTGATCACAAGAGTCTGAAAGAAGTCATTAAGGCCTAGCTGAAAGAATATGATGTCGACATTTGGTCAGGAGCATTCGTCACGCACCCTGGCCTTCAACCCACTTAAGAAGCTTTTGCAACCCTTTGACAGGTTCCAACTTTGCAGATGCCAATCTGTTTGCTCAGTCAATACGAATCAAACTGTAGCACCCGAGAATTGGATTGTTACCTCTAGGAAAATAACAAAGAAGACTCATGGTGACCCTGATGGCTTTTCTTTTACCTTGTATCTATAACTGCTGTTTAGGACCTTAAAGATATAGAGTCTCATTATTCATCATGCTAATTTTTGTAAATTCTGTTGCCTGATGCCTTGTCCTTCTCCAAACAAAACTCGCGTTAGTATTGCGTGACTTTGAAAATATGCAATCTATCACTGAACATTACAAAGAGATAATTAGTAACAGAACTCCGTAACAATGCGGGAGCATCTACTGGAGTCAAATCGAAGACGAAGCAACCGCTGCTCGAGGCATTTTGGTTCAACATTTTGTGGACTGAACACATCATTCAGGTCTCTAAGTGTCCTGAGGACCACTTATTTCACTCTCTTTATCCTCCTTGAATCTACCATGGTGGTATGATACTATCTATAAGGACTAGGAACAATAGCCTTCGAATATTCTTCTTGTCTTCCATGAATTTGCGGGCCCAATCGGGTAACAGGACTTGACAAAGCTCTTCATTGTGCTTGCCACTAATTTTCTTGACAAAGAACTCCTTGGTGATTGGAATGCCCCAATTAAAGCTGACCTGTGAGGCACTCTACAGTTTCAGAACATACTGAACATGGATATACTTTCTAATGTAGTTGAAATATAAAATCTGAAAACTGGAGGCAAGTGGATCAGTTAGTCACCTCTTGAAGCATTTCTTGGAAGGCATCGTAATGGATGGGATTGGAATCACAGAGTGTGCCATCGATGTCGAAAAATATTGCTTCCAGCGGTGCAAGAGCAGACAGAGAACTTTCACTGTCCAAGATGAAAAATCTATCGCCATGAGAAAATTGGTAGCTCTTAGGCCGGACGATCACATGAACATTCTAAGTGCTGGTGAACTATTTTGATGGCATTGCATTGCCTTGTTGCCTTAACTTTCTGCTATTGGAATAGCGAAAAAAATTCAGAAAAAGGCGATAAGCGGAAAGGATATCAGATCCCAGTTCCCAAATTGAAGCAACGGTCCAATCCGTGCCATTTTTGTCAGTTAACACGTCAAGTACTAATGGCAAGTCAGCAACAATAAGAAACTAATCCTTGTCCCATCAGGGTCTAGTCGGCAATGCAAATCCCTTCACGTTATTGTTCTCGGCTATCAATTTTAAATCTTTTAATACTCGACTATCTATAGATTGACCGGACAAAGATGAATTGAAAACAATTAGAAAGGCGGACTTTATGCTATTGGCCTTATGCAGACCCTCATGCTTATTGTGAATTGCTGCATAAGCATTATTCTGCCCTACAGATTGGAGTACAGAACTACCAACATTCTCATTTGAAGCTCGGAGAGCAAAAGGGTAGAACCGAATTCCATAACAAATAAACCACAGAACACGAACCTGGACGAAGAGCGAGAGTTACTTGCCGGCGGAGAAATTCTAGTGACAGCAACAGCAATCCTACTAGCAAGCTTCCACTTCGGACAAGTTGACGTTGAGCGATGTGGTCCAAGGAAGTGGTCGGAGAGGCAGAGGTGGCTGTGGTGTTGAGGAAGGCGAAGAAGGAACGTCGCGGATTGCATATCGTTCCCCCAAGATGCTCTTCTTATTCTCTGTCCGAGAGATGAAATAGAATTTCAGTGGTAGTTGGGGTCCTCCAGGGCGACTTTCGTTTGCTTTTCTCCCCGTTGTTTCTTCCACGTGGACTTTTCCTCACCAATTAAAACTTTAGGTACAAATTTTGATTGAAAGTGAAAGCAGGTGATGCCATTTCTGTAAATTCACCAATCAAATGCATGGAAAGAAAAAGGAACTCAATAGGTCAATAAAATAGGCCATGTCGTTCTTTCAATCCTAGGATGTCGACTAAACTAAACTGAGTTTGGCCAAATTTTCATCGTATATTTAAATCTTAGACGTCCGAAAGACCGTGTTAAAAATGTCTTATCCTTAGGTTGTACTATTTGATATTCGCCCATCGAAGTCATATGGGCTTACGCCCAAATAGAGTTTTCTTTTTCCTAAAAGAAACCAGACATGATTGGAAATATCATGAATTAGAAAGTATCGACACTCTTCGAGGGTCTCTATGTTGTGTCCGACATTCCTCGATATTCTCCGACACTCGATACTTTTCGGTACTTTCCGAGATGCGATCGATACTTGATTAGCTCTCCAAACATGCCAACAACAAGCAAGTTTAGCATCCCGATATGCCATTTCGATACGTACGGGGTCAATCTTAATAATTTTCAATAAATTAAGGGGTCAAAATATAAATTTATAAATATATATATATATATATATATATATATATATATATTATATATATATATATAAAACTTAAGTCATATACCCAATCACTCTAAAATTAAAATACTTAGCTAGCCAAAAAAAAAAAAAAAAAAATAATTGTGAATCCCCTAATAAAAGAAGAAAAAGAAAAAAAAAAAAAACTCACCGCTGATATTATTATATACACATGATATTTTTTTTTGGTCGGAAAAGTATTTTATTGAAATAAGCTAAAACAAAGTTGAAGACCCCAACAGATGGGCTTTGTTACATAACATGTCCATAAGGACTTGAGGGGAAAAAGAAACCAATTGCTGGATAACTCTTTCTTTCTATGGGCTTTTGCGACCCAGTCCGCTATCAAATTGGCCTTTCTAGAGCAATGGACAAGCTGAATATCTGAAAATTGCACTAACATTTCAGCACATTTGTAGATAAGCACGCGGCCCTCCCAGTTGAACTGATCTGTAGTTGTGAACTGCAGAGCGCTTATCAGTTCAAGGCAATCACTTTCAACCACGAGCGACTTCGTCTTCCAACAAAGGAAACATGAGAGAGTTTCCCGTAAAGCTAGGGTTTCCGCCAGAAGGGCCGAGGATGCTCGGACCGTGCTAGCAAATCCATCAAGCAGCCATCCATCCATTCTTGGCAGACCAAGTCTGGAAATTTGCACGTTTATTGCAGGGTTGGACCAAATTGATTTCGTCCAAGGGAAAAGAAGGAATACATGCTTTGTGGTTTCGACTTCTCGGTTGCATAGAAAACAGGTAGGGTTTTTGATAACTTTTCTTCGGAATAAATTCTCCCTCGTTGGCAAAGAATTTTGGCATACATTCCAAAGGAAAATACGGATTTTTGGTAATGATTTCATACCCCATACTCTCCTCCATAGGACACAAGATGGTTTGAAGGAGGCAGAGGCTTGGGCAGGGTTAGGCTTATTCTCCTCCTCTCTAATTCTGTGGTAACCACTCTTAACTGAGGATACCCCCGATTTTGCTCCAGTCCAAACAATCAAGTCTTTAGAAACCTGTGGGCGCACTGGGATCGACAGAATTTCCTCCACTGTGTTGTCATCAAATAAGGATCGGAGGACTGGTTCTTTCCAACTATTTTCTTCTATATTGATTAGCTCAGCTACTTGTTTGGGTTCATTCCTTAGGGCAGGACCTCCAATAATTCCTTTTTTCAGCCATTTGTCTTCTCTGATATTTACTTTCCGACCATTGCCTATCGACCACATCAGTGATGGAGCTATTGTATCTCTTCCCATTAATAAGCTCTGCCAACCCCAAGATGGTCTATTTCCCTTTTCTGCTCTCCCAAAATTTCTGTTAGGAAAATATAGTCCTTTGAACAGTTGACTCCACAATTCAGATGGGTTTTGGTATAAATGGCAGGCCTGTTTCCCAAGCATTGCTTTGTTGGAAGAAATCAAGTCCCTGAAATAGAGTCCCCCTTCATCCTTTCTTGTTTTAAGGTAACCCCATTTCTTCCAATGAATTCTAGTCTTGCATGCTGAATTTTTCCACCAAAATCTCTTTTTTTTGTTCAATAGCCTTGCAAATCGATAAAGGAATCTTAAATATAGACATGGCATATTGTGGTAAAGCATGCACCATACTTTTGATAAGGGTTTCCTTCCCTGCTTTGGAGATCAAATTTTCCTTGGCTTAAGTACATCCCAAGTGCCATAAGTTGCGTACGACGCTTACTTTAGTGTCAAAATTTTCAAATCGATCACTTTAGTGCTAAGTTTTTGTAACTTCGATCACTTCAGTGCTAGTTTCGGAGAAAATCGTGCACTTCGGTGCCATTCCGATCAAAATCTAGCTAAAATCCGATGAAATGAATTACGTGAATTTTATAATTGATTTTTATTATCTTACGTGGCAAATTTTTAGAAGTGGTTGCCACGGTGGAATCCGACGTAGCTTAAACAAAAGGCGGAAATGTAAAATGACGTTGTTTTTGTATTCTACGGATAAACAACGTCGCTGAATGTTGTCTTGTACAAGGTGTCGTTCGAAAGGGCTGGGGGACTTGTGCGAAATCTAGTCGTGGTTGTTGTTTGTGGAGTCGCGGCCGTCGGTTGCATGCCATCGTTCGTCTTCGGTCGGCCATCGCCGTCGCTCGCTCGCCGTCGTGAGGTATGCATCGGTGTCCTTTGTCCCTCACTCGGTTAGACCCGAGCCGAAATTAGGACAAAATTAGGGTGAAATTAGGGCTTCGAGGGGAAAATTAGTGTTAGGGGCAAAATCGGGGCGAATATGGTAAAATGAAGGCTTGAGATTGATGCGTTGGAGACGTATACTACTTTAATCACAGCCTCTGTCTTTGGTTTCTTGATAAAGAAAAATAGTGGCCCCTTCGGTCCCTTTTGAATTTGAATTTTTTGCATCCCTTTTGGTCTACTTGTTTAATCAAACCTCGACACATTTGTAGTGTAAAATTGCTTTTTATTTGCTAGGAACTAGTGAACCGAATGTCGTGGGGACCTCAAAATGTGGAATCGAAATACTGTGCATTGGTTGTCTTATTGCTTTGTTGATACTAGATGACAAATAATGAGTCTTTAATCAAAAGCGGGCGTGTGGGGACCTCCATATGCATTTGTTGATTGTTGTCCCAAAGTTGATACCTTCATTGATTTTTTTTCTCTTTTTATGCGAGGCATTGACAAGAATATGTTATTATTTGTTATGGTGGAAATTTTGTCATTGGCACTCACGAGTGGGACTACAAAGGTGGAAATGAAGGAATAATTTTTCTTGATGTCGGGATGTCGTCATATGTTTCTTTCGTGAGGAATATAGTGCACTTATATGGCTGCAAAGTAGGTAAATTACTCTATTGTCTTCTTGGGAAGGACTTGAGGGATGGTTTGAGAGAGTTGTGGGATGAGAATGGGTTTATAGATGTAATTTATCACTATCTCCATGGCAACGAAGTGAAAGTGTATGTAGACGAGAGATAGCGATGATGAAGGCGATGGTGATGATGCTCGGGGATGAAGACATAACTGAAACAAGAGAAGTAGGCATTGATTTCACTTCTCATGGAGGTGAAACTATTATAGAAAGGCATGAGGAATGGGCGAGAGAGGGAGGTTTGGGCTAATAGGCGGGATTGTGGGGGAGAGGGAGGATAGTGAGGAGAGGGAGGAGTAAGTAATACAATCGATGGGGCAATCACTGAATTAGATTGGGATGTTGCAAAATCTAGTGATGATGACGACGATGATAAAGTTGCGGGAAATGTTAGCTTCGTAGGAGCCGATGATGACGATGAGGAGCTGCAACGGTCAAGGAAAAATGACAAGGACTTTGTGAGGAGAAAATGTGTAGTATTTGTAGAATTAGAGGGAGGCGAAGCAGCAAATGGAGAAGAACCTACACCTGCTACTGACTAATGGTAACAATGAGGAAATTGGCAGTGACGTCGAATTGGTACTTCGATGACGAGCCTAAACAAGAAGAAGAAGCTGCATTTGTGCGTAGAAGGAAAAGTAAGTATCCTTCCTATGATCCAACTGTAGCAAGTCTTGTTTTGAGCTTTGGTATGAAGTTTGAGGATGCAAAACAGTTTAAGGATGCTATTTTGAAGAGCTCTATTGCGACCATAGGACTCTAGAGTTTCTTCGAAATACGAAAGAGTATGTGAGAGTTATGTGTCCATAACATAATTATGGATGGAAGATCTACGTAGCACTAAGCAAGAGAAGCGGGTCATTTCAAATTAGATCATTTCGGGAGGAACATAAGTGTTCGGTTGTTTTTGACAACAAAAGGATAACAAGTAAGTGGTTGTCGAAGCGGTTCTTCAACATGATCAAGGCGATGCCGGAGATTAGGAGTCCTCACCTGAAGCGGCTAGTGAAAGAGCGGGTAGTGTGTCGGAGAATCAGTTCAAGAGAGCCAAGTATAAGGTGATGAGAACACTCTTGGGTCAATACAAGCAAGAATATGCCCGGATCTAGGATTATGCCTATGAATGTAGGCTTCAAAACCATCCAAGTAAGGTGTATGCGGAGGTTGTAGAGAGACCATTGCCCAATGAAGGGACCATGCTTGACGGGTTTTACATGTGCTTCGATGCATGCAAGCGAGGATTTTTATCTGGCTGAACAAGAGTAGTAGGATTGGATGGGTGCTCTTTAAAAGGCTTATGCAAGGGTGAATTGTTGGCTGCAATTGGTAGGGATGGTAATAACCATATGTTTCCTATAGCTTGGGCTGTAGTGAGGATAGAAAATAAGGACACTTGATTCTGGTTCATGAAAAATTTGATGGTTGACTTGGAGATTACCGACGGGAGCGGTTGGGCTTTCATGAGTGATCAACGAAGGTAAAGCCATTGTTAATGCATTCTTTTGAAATGAGTTCATTATGTTGTATTTTCCCTTTTCTTACAATTATTCCTTGGTTTAATATTGTGAAGGCTTGTTCCTACATTAGATGACTTAATGCCATATGCCGAGCATAGAATGTGTGCGAGGCACATATATGCGAACGGGCGAAGAAGCACAAGGGGATAAGTTGCGAAGCAATTTTGGCAAATTGTAAAGAGCACGAACATGGCTGACTTTAGGATAGTAAAACAGGGTTTGCTTGAGCTAACCTAGGATGGTTTCGAAGTGCTATTCTAAATTGAAGCGAAGCATTAGTGTAGGGCTTTCTTTTGCGAAAAATTCAAGTACGATATCATCAACAACAACCTTAGCGAAGCTTTCAATGGCAAGCATATTAGCCGCTAGGTGCAAGCCAATCATTGCCATGCTTGAGGATACACAACTTATGGTCATGATTAGGCTGCACAATAAAAGAGACGATGCTTTGCGAAGTGGACTAGAGAATGTGGTCCTTAGATTACGAAGACATTAGATGATAATGTGGTTGCTAGTAGGTTTTGCCGTCCAAGTTGGAATGGCGATAACGGGTTTGAGATCAAGAAGAATGAAGATACATATGTTGTTCACCTCCGGGAGGAGGACAGTGTTCATGTCGGGCATGACAACTTATTGGAATTCCTCTGCCCACATGCCATTTCTACCATCCACCACAAAGAAGAGAACCCGGAACATTACCTAACCGATTGCTATAGCAAAAGGTCGTATCTTGATGTGTATAAGTTCATGATGCAACCTATTAGAAGTAGCAAATATTAGGAGCTAACCAATCGTGATGCCCTTGCACCTTTTTTATTAAAAAGTAAGTAGGAAGGCCAAAGCGGAAACGAAGGCTGCAAGAGAGAGAGATTTCAAGACAAAGGATGAGCAAAGCTGGTGCAAAGATGATGTGCTCGTATCTTGCCGTAAGTTAGGGCACAATAAGAAAGGCTGTCAAGTGAGGAAGTAACATGAAGGGCAAGTGGTTGCTACAAATCCGACACAAGAACCACCGTAACGCCACATTATGCAGCCATCGAAGGGTCGCGGAAGAGCATAATGAGTCAACCGTTCACCAACCGAGGAGAAAATATCTGGTAAGATGATACATTGTTTGCTTTCTTTGTCTTTCTATAAGGTGTGCAATAGGTTAACCTCATTTCTTATTTCTACATTCAAACCGCCACTACCTGAAGAGCCGCCCCTCGGGCACGTCAACATCCATTCTCGATCGTTAAGTTGTGACGTCCCTGACGCATCACGGACCCATTCATTTTATCTTTTAATTAGCGGAAGGACAAGTTCGATTTCCCAAACAATATTAAAAAAGTAGGGATAGAACAAGAGGCAATCAAGTCAATTAACATCTGCAAAAGATTTTTTTATTTATTTATTTGGTTAACCCTGGAGGTTTATACACATACATAAGCCCTAATCTATTGTTGACTTCCTATAACCATCAAAAACACGAGGTGAAAAAATATCCAATAAGATGTGTCCATTTTTAGTGTTACCTAAGGACTTGAAAAATGGTTAACAACAACGGATGAGATATAAAATCTTTGTGAGTCAACCATAGTCCGAGTAAGAGAAAAAGACCAATAACTCATACGGGTCAATTGTCGATAACCCACCAGCTACCATTAGCGTTACGCTCAATTGTCACAGGATCGATACATCCCAACCACCAAATCTCAATCACATGATTTAACTACCAAACTTGGCATACTTTCATATCCAACATTCTTGAAGATTAGATCAATATAATTAATTATATAAGCTAATTTATTTTTCACAAATGTTGACATCACAATAAATCGGAGATGAGTATTAAAACTACACAATAATATTAATAAAATAATAAATCGTATAGACTTATCGTCAAACCTTGATAGCTTATCGATCTCAAAAAATTATCGTCAAACCTCATTTGCTTATCGTCCAAATTATGATTGTTGTATCTTGGGAAAATAGCTTTAAATTCGATAGCTTATTTCCGAAGGTGGGCTAATCACCAAAATTGATAGCATATCAACCAAAGTTAGTTTGCAAACTAACCATGGTTAACAAAAAGTAACTATGGTTCTCAAAGTAGCTACGGTTAAGGAAAAGTAGCTAACTACGGTTAACTTTCATCTAACCGGTTAACTAACCCAACGGTGTCGAATAACCCAACGTCAATTAACTTAACCCAACCACCATTAAGCTAAACTAACCTACAATTAACATAAATTAGAACTATCCCTAGAAGTCATGAACGTTAATATGGGTTCAATAAGCCATCGAAAGGAAAATGAGCTTGATGGGTGTCTAATGTTGATCGATATGAATGTAGGATTGGAGTGGAACTCGTATTTAGTGTTGTCATTTTTTGTTGAGAACTCATATCGGTTTAGTGTTGTCAATTTTTTTTGGGAACTTGTATTCGTATTTTTTGTTAATGTAAACTATAAGCTCAATGACGATGGAGCTTCATGTTGTTGAATTATGCATTTACATTGCTTTGTGATTCCACTTCTTATTGTGTTGTTTGGCTGTTTATGAATAGCGGCTGATTATAGTTGTAGGTTGTTAATTGGTTGGTTATATTTAGTTGTGGTGCGTGGTTATAATTGTTGGGATTTTATTTGGCACAAATTTGGGAATTATAGGTTTTGATGCACTAGCAACTTGCTTGTGCAATGTTAATGCACTAGCAACTTCCTAGTGCAACTTTGGCTCCTTCTTGGTGCACTAGCAAGTTGCTAGTGCGGATCTAGTGAACCTGGTACATTGATGGTGCATCGGCAAGTTGCTAGTGCAAATTTGGGAATGCACTAGCAAGTTGCTTTGGTGCACCTGGTACATTGCTTAGTGCACCAGCAAGTTCTTGGTGTACAATTAGTTGTTGGTGACTCTTGAAGTACTACTTGCACGAATTGGTACGACATGTTTTGATGATGCACTTAAGTGATCGCTTTGAGAACAAGTTGGCACTAAAATGATCAATTTTCAGAAAAATTTAGTACTTAAGTGATCACTTACACCGAAGTGATCATTTTTTAATCCCGACCGGCACTTAAGTGATCAGCATGTACAACTTATGACACTTACATTATAATCGATAACCAGCATTTGCAGCAAAAAAATTACCTGCAACAAGAGGTTTGCAACCTTTAAACAGCTCCAATATGAAACCTTGCAAACAAATGTCTCCCAATACAACTTAACATACTAGTTATTTCAACTCAAACAAAAAATACAACAACAAACCAACATGAGCTCTAGCAAATTGAGCACCCACATAGCAATAGCCAACTTTGTAGCAAATGAGCATGGTTACAACACAAGATATATTTCAAGCTCTAAAAAATGGAGAAATGATTCGACCGCGGTTGTAGTTCTATGTGAAGTGTGAAATCGCTCACCTCAACATATGAACCAAAGTATCAGCAAAAAAACATGTTAAAAACCTCCCCCATTATATGCAACAACACCAGCAAAAAATAGGTAAAAAACATGCAGCAAACTACCGGCCACTTTTACAAAGCAAACCAAACAACTAAGCGAAAAACTATACAAAAAGTATTAACAATACATAGTTAGTCCAAAAACTGACAAAAAATTAAGCAAACATGCATTGCAACCTTTCATTTCCAACAAAATACTTCAGCAAGCTCCTACATCTATAGAAAAATCGTCCATTACTAATACATTATGCAATACAAATACTTATCGAACTCAACTTCACCTACGGAAGACCGAGCAAGTTCCTCTCATTACACACCTTACACTTGAACATTACATGGTTTACACAACATAACAAAATGACAATTAAGGCTCGATCACGCTATCTTTGTATTCGCATCGTTGACACTTCCTTCTTCAATTGATTTGCCGGGAGATGTTATAGCCTTCATCTCAGCTTCCCTTGAATCGACATCATCCAATTTGTCCATGAATGTATGTAGAGGTTCATGTCTTCTTTCAAGAAGCTCCAATATCACCTCTATGGTTCAACCGAAGAATGTTTGATCAACCCATTTGAAATATTTGCACTTTGACCCCTTTCTATACCTACCACATCCATGAAATATTCTCTCGGGATTCAACCGAGTCCAAGATGTTCTTGTTGGACTTGGTAACCTAATTTCACCATTATCAATTTTTCAAACCGAATTTCACCTTCCCTCCATTTTGATCTAGGGTTGTCAATTTTGGGGATAAATTAAAATGTGGGACTCAAAATTTCCCTCCCACCCGCAACTAAGGTTTCTATGGGGTTCAATTTGGGGATTTAGGGTTTACGTTGGGCGAAATTGATTGTAACGACGTCATATTGCTCTTCAAAATGCAAAGTCGGCCTCCGGCGAGTCACGCTGTCCTCCTTTTTTTTTTTTAATGTAAAAAGTTCACATAGGCTCTACATAGACTTTTCGGCGGTCACGTATGTATTTAGCACTAAAATGATTGAAGTTACAAAAACTTAGCACTAAAGTGATCGATTTGAAAGTTTTGACATTAAAGTGAGTGCCGTACACAATTTATGACACTTAGGGTGTACTTAAGCCAATTTTCCTTCCACCCTTCCAATTTCGTGTTCACTTGTCCTAATATCCAAGAAAACATATGCTTTTTTGAAGCTCCCCAATCTGATGGAATACCTAGGTACTTCCCAATCTGGTCAATAATTGGTATCGTAGTTCTCTTGGTAAATTCTCCTTTGGGCTTCGTGGACAATCTCTACTGAAGAGAATACCTGACTTGTTGAGGCTAATCGCTTGGCAGAAGCCATGCAATACTGGTTAAAGTAGTGCAGCCAGGGTTTGACACTCTATCAGCTTCCCATCGAGAAAGAAAATTTAGTCATCCACGAAAAATAAATGACAGAGAGTTCGGCAACGACTCTTCAATTTTATTCCCTTGATGCTTTCATTGTCAACTGCGTTTTTCATCAAAAGAGATAAGACATTGGCCATCAAAATGAAGAGATATGAGGATAGAGGATCTCCTTGTCGAATACCCCTAGTCGGATTGAAAGGTTGCAGCGGTTCTCCATTAAATTTCACACTAAACGACACTGTATAAACACATATCATAATCCATGCCACCCACTTCGCATCAAAACCCATTTTGAGCATACAAGCTTCGAGGAAATCCCACTACACTCTATCATAAGCCTTTTGCATATCAAGCTTAAGGATAGTCTAGAATTTTTTCCTTCTTCTCCTTACTCTCAGCTGATGGATCACCTCCTAGACAATCAAGATGTTATCTTGAATTTTCTGCCCACTGAGTCTATTGGCCAAAAATCTTTGATACAATTTTGTAAGCAAAGTTACATAATCTGGAGATTTTTTTTATGGGATGGAACTGCTCAATTTTTTCCGGGTTAGCGATTTTTGGAACAAGAGAGATATGGGTACTATTTAAAGCTAGATTCAGTACCCCCAAGTAGAAGAATTCTCTTACTGCTTTCAGCACATCCTCCTTAATATTATCCCAATGATGTTGAAACAATAGTCCATTCAATCCATCTGGCGTAGGAGCTTTTTCTGCTCCTAACTGAAACGCTGCTGCTTTTATCTCTTCTTTTGTAACTTGAGTTGTCAAATCTGGTTAATATTTGGTATAGAATCTGGAGAAATTATTAAAAGTCCTAAACCTATTCACTTTGCAATTCAATCCTAAACCTTTAATTTTGTGTCATTTTGTCTAAACATTTTTGGATTTGTCCTAAACTTACATTTATATTCTTTCATAACTTGCACTTTTGGGATTTTTAATGATATTTTAATATTTTTTCCTTTTTTTCTTTTCTTTATTTACTTTTCTATTTTGGGTCTTCTCCTACGTTTAGCCATGGCTGAAGTTGCAAACCAGTGCAAGATATAATTGGCGGGCAACTAGCGCTGGAGTTGCAATCGCTAGGCGAGGCTAGCATCGAGGCCATGCCATGGCTGGACGAGGCTCGGCCTCTCCAGATTTGGGCGAGGCCCAGCCTCACCATTGTCAAACCATGATGTTGCCGTTCCAATTACTTCCTACTACTCGAACCCAATCTCTTGTCTCGTTCCCAAGCTAGCGACTTCTCTCTCTCTCTCTCTCTCTCTCTCTCTCTCTCTCTCTTTGTTATTTGTACAGGTCACCATGGCTAATCAATGGCGAGGTCGAGCTCGCCTAGCCATGGCGTCGCAGCGATGGCAATGGTGACGCCATAGCTGGGCGTGCTTGGCCTTGCCTAGTAGCGGTGGCACCGGCATTGCCCAATGACCGTGGCGCCGACACCAATGGCCCTTCGGCTATCTCCTCCACTGGTCTACAACTTCAACCATGGCTGAAGGAAGGAGAAGACCCAAAACAAAAAAAAAAAGGGGAAAAAGATAAGAGAAAAAATTGAAATAAATATTAAAATATTTTTAAAAATTGCCACGTTAGCACCGACCGGTCAATGTTTTTCGAATAGGCTGAGTTGATATAAATGCAAAATGTTTAGGACTGAATTGACATAAATGCAAAAGGTTTAGGACTGAACTGGCATGAGAAAAAGGTTTAGGTCCGAATTGGCACAAAATTAAAAGGTTTTGGACTGAATTGGCAAAATTAAAAGGTGTAGGACTGAATTGGCAAAAATACAATAAGTTCGGGACTTTTTTGACAATTTTTTCAGCCACCCTAAAATTAGTATACCATGCTCGAAAAAAAAAAGTAATCGTGAATCCCCTAACAAAAGAAGAAGAAGAACAAGAAAACACTCACCTATGATATTATAATATATACATGATAATTTATTATGTGTATATAAAAATATAAATTTAATATACAACGTATTCTCCCGTTTCGAATTTTTTTTATTATAAAAATGACTTGTCAACGTGTCGTATCGCGTATCGTGTATTAGTATCGGTGTTGCTTAGTTCGTGGATGGTGTTAATATGAAATTTGGTAGGTTGTCAGTAAAAACGAGAAATTAGATTTCTGGTACATCTTGTTCGAAGTGATATACTTTATTTTTCGAGATTTTCGGTTTCCGCTGGCACGAACTTTCATTTGCCTAACCAGTGGTGAGTGCTTCGTCACTAGTTTAACTCCCACGACTTAAGTGGGGGCATGGTGCCTTGATCCGCGGCGCATTACAAAAAAAAAAAACTTTCATTTGCTTGATAAACGACACCCAACTTGATCCAGAGTCTCCATTACAAAATTTAAACAAAAAAATGCTATTTGCCAGTTGACTACAGAGAAGGAACTGTTGACGATTGCAATTTAGAGGAGCGGGATAATTGCCTAAAAAATCCTAATTTTATTACACGACGATCGGTTCAGTTTTAAAATTTTCAATTATGCTAATGCAGATTTAAACAATTTGATGATTTACCAATTTAGTGCTAACCCTTTCAATTATGCTAATGTAGTCCTAAGTTTTTTGGTGATTTGTGAAATTGGTCCTAAATCTTTTACGAATTTGCCAATATATTTCTTTCGGCCAATTATTCCGATAATGAGTTTATGAGTAAATTGACACATTTTCAAAAAGTTTAGGATTATATTGATAATTGAAAGATTTATGATTAAATTCACAGGTCGTTCAAAGAATTAGAACTAAATTGGTCACCGAACAATTGATTTAGAACCTTTTGGTTAATTATCCTGAGCTCTAGCTTTTTAAACCCATATAACATTTTATGCAAACCGTAGATCGCCAGGCCCACTAATTTGGAATTAAAGAAAAAATAAGTCTTCCACCATTCGGTCACCTCTAGCTAGTAATGGCAAATAAATTGGTCTATTTCACACCAAGGAAGACTTATATTTAAGTTTGACTCTACTTTCGTAAATATATTCCAACCTGCCTTTGAAATTCTGGCCCCTCGTATTCCATTCAGCCGGCTAAATGTGAGTTAAAAAAATTGGATCCTCAATCAAGTTTGTTACCTCTAGGGATTAGTGGGTTGAGAATGGATCAAAGCTACTGAGACCAAATTGGCCTCAACTTCTACGAATCGAGATTAAGTCGACTTTTAAAGATTTCGCGTGCCGATATTTTGCGCACCCACTAAATATGAGTTAAGAAAGGGCATTCCTTTTCCCAAATTGTCTTTGGTACGACACATAGGAGAATAGAAAGGAATGATGGTGCTATAACAGGAATGGAATGGAATGAATGAATGAATCACACTAATTCAGAACTGCAAAGGTGCACTTGATATCATGGCAGCCAACAGAGATCTAGTTTTCTCAGGTTCGACTAATAGGATTTCGAGTCTTGATACCCGGCTTTCTTCTCCGGCTCCTCAATTTCGGGTCAAGAAAGTCTGGGATGACGAAAGCAGCCCCAGCTTCCATCAGCAGTTTCTCCGGATTCCTCATCCCTAACGCCACAACAGGCACCAGCTGCAACTCCAGCTTTTGTTCCCAAAACCGAGTCCTTCAATGCCACAGAAAGTGATTAGGATGCAGATGAAAGAAACTAAAGGATATCGGAGAGCACAGAACTTAGGTTGTTTGAACCTGGAGGCAAATGCGGCGACAACATAGGCAGAGGCATACAACATTGTCCTAACCGAGAGATGGGCAGAAAACAAACTTGAGGAAGCTGAGTGGTACCTCAAACACAAAAGCGTGCTTTTCAGACACTCCAAGCACTTTCAAGACCTTCAGGTAAGGGTCCGGAAAGGGTTTCGCCCGTTGACATTCACTCCTGATCACTAGAGTCTCAAAGAACTCGTTAAGGCCTAGCAGGGAAACATGAGCTTGGCATTTGGTCGAGGAGCATTCGTCACGGCCGCTCGTCTCACGCCCTTGCCTTCAATCCACTTAAGAATATTGCGCAACCCTTTGGCAGGTCCCAGCTTTTCAGATGCCGATCTGTTTGTTCAGTCGATACGAATTGAAATTTAGCACCTGAAAATTAGATTGTCACCTCTAGGGAAAAGAATAAAGAAGACTTACGGTGACTCTGATGGCTTTTCTCTTTACCCTGTATCTGTAACCCGGTGTTTAGAACCTTGAAGATAAAGAGTCTCATTTATTCATCATGCTAATTTTTTTAAATTCTGGTTGCCTGCATGTCTTGTCCTTCTCCAAACAAAACTTGTAATGGAATTGTGTGACTTTCATAAAATATCCAATCTATGACTGAACATTACAAAGAGATAATTAGCAACAGAACTCTCTGACATCGATGATGAAGCAACCGTTGTTTGAGGCATTTGGGTTAAAAAATTTGTGGACTGAACATATCATTCGAGGCTCTCAAAAGTGTCCTGAGGACAACTTATTTCATCGCTCTATCCTCCTTGATATTTACCGTGGTAGTATGAAACTATATTTAAGGACTAGGAACAATACCTTCGGAACATATCTTCTTTGTCTTCCATAAATTTGTAGGCCTATTGAATCTCCCAATCGGGAAACAGGACATGACAAAGCTCTTCATTGTGCATGCGACTCATTTTCTTGACATATGACTCCCCGGTGATCGGAATGCCCCAATTAAAGCCGACCCACGAGGCACTCTACAGTTTCAGACCACGCTGCATAGGGAGGACTTTTTCCAAAACCAGGTGGAAAAAAAAAACATATAACTACCAAATCAGGTATGAAATTTTTTTATTTACCAAATTAAGTGTCCCTTAGCAGTCTTATTATCGAGCGGGAGCTAATTTGGTAGTCCTACCGCCGAGGGGGCTAGCGAGCAGCCCGCTCGGCAGTTAGGGTGCCGATTGGGCCCCCGCTCCACGTTTGTGTGGCGAGCGGGCTCCCGCTCGGCAGTTTAGGTGCCGAGCGGGCTCTTGCTTGGCATTCTACGTGCCGAGTGTGCTACCGGCCCCCTCGGAACCTAGAGCTTGGCCCACGGATTTTTTTTTTCATTTTAATTTCATATGTTTTTTATGTTTATATTTGTTTAATTTATAATTTTGTTCTTTGAAGCTCATTTTTGTAATATAATTATCAATATTTAATTACTTAAAATATATAATTATAACATTATAATAAATTCACATATGTAATGTAGACATCGAATAGATAAATGAAGAAATATCGCGCAATTGAGATATTGTAATATTACAAAAAAAAGCACACATCTAATATAAAAATCATGAAAAAATGAACTTAATAAATATAATTGTTGAACGATATTATAACATTACAAACGTTTCATCAAACTATTCTACATATACAAAAATCATGGGATCTTCATAATAGATAACAAGTTAACCGCAATTACATATACTAATGATGCCGTCTTTCTACATGACCTCCTGTTCCGCAATGAGGTTGTCTTTGTTGATCGGGAGATCTAGTGTTGTACCGACAAGAACGAAGATCCGGTTGAGTAGGATGTGTCGATGATGAAGGCATATCTTGTGAAAATATGCCATATCCTATTGTAGGAGGGACTGGATAAAAATGAGAGAAATCGGGTCCATATTCGGAGGAGAACTAGATGGAGTTTGCGGATGTGGAACATTAAATGTTCCGATAAACTGGGTGAACCCTGTATTGAAATGCTGGTTGAACCTTGGAGTGTACTCCGGAGCAAAATCCATCGTATGATATTCAATGGAATAGGGGACGGCATTATCATTTGGATGAGCTCGAGGAGTCTTTTGGGTCGGGTGAACGGTCTCGGGGGGTTATCTTTCTCGTCCGGCCCAACGGGTGCTTCTATAGTTGTTGGTTGGGGTGCTTGGCATCATTGTTAACCGCCTCTCCTCATT
The DNA here is from genome assembly GCA_021437795.1 of Rhodamnia rubescens. NCBI lineage: Eukaryota > Viridiplantae > Streptophyta > Magnoliopsida > Myrtales > Myrtaceae > Rhodamnia > Rhodamnia rubescens. Next base: position 2,265,051 of record JAILYA010000035.1, read on the forward strand.
CTGCGCATATAACATTGCCCTAGCTATCGTCCTCACTTTTGCCAAAGGCTTAGGAGATGGATCGACTGAATCCATGATATGTACGATTTGTTCGACGCCGTCACCCTAGTAATGATATCAAAATTAACAAAATTATCAAATGCCAATAATTTATGTTACTTAAAAATAAGTAATGAATTAAATTGAAAGTGTTTGCACGAACCATTGGACCCATTGCGGCTCCCGCAATAAACATCCATTTTCGTGTATGTTGACGGAACCACTCCACATAGCCTTGAATGAAAGTGGAGTGCTTCTATTGTAATTCTACCCGGGACTATAAGTTCGGCACATCTATTCCAAAGATCGATCCACCGTTTGTGCTTATTCACCCAATCCGTCCTTAGTGACGTGTTATCAATATCATGCAAGGCGGTATGATCGTGGGGATCTCTAGTTATTGGCTGGTGCAAACTAAACCGCTGAAGTACTCGGTCTGGATAGTGCCACTCAACTATATAGTGACAGAGGAGTGGGACCTTCGCCATCCAATAGTGTTGTTCCCTGTAGGCTGTAATCTAGTACATCCTCTTCAATGCCCTCGTAGGGCTCCCAAGTAATCTGTTATCGTAATGAAACATATCAAATTAAACGAAAAATTAATTTAAAAAAGTAACATAATATTAAACCCGCTTGTTGGTATCATTACTTACATCTTCGGATCCCATTCGATCAAGTTGGTAGTACAGATGTGTCACAATATGTGTAGGGACGTCGGTTGTAGTTAGGTTTCGACTCATTTGCATAAATAGAAAATTTTAGATTTTCATGTATTATACGCATTGCAAATAATTAATGATGCATGAATTGAAAATGCAATATATCATGTACCGACTATCGAAAGGTGCATATGGGAAAGGAGCACCGGAAGTGAGACCGGGGAGACACATCCGAAATGCTCCCACGCCCAAATCTGTAGTACATGTAGTGCATTGCCCATTTGCTTTGCATCGGGGTCGGTTGCACGGCATAACTCCCGATACAACCACGCTAGTATTACTAAACCCCAACCGTAATGCGTATAGGGGCCTTGATGTTCGCTAATAGTGGGAGAAACAACAAACTAACCCGGGCACCTGATTTGTTCGAGAAAATAGATCCTCAAAGCAAGTCGAAGAATGAATGCCCTAGCATCTTGTAGTACGGTGACGTCATCGGCATATTTCGGAAGATGATGAAAATTTTCACTCAATGATCTTAAATTTATCTTTGTGCCACGCAATTAAGCTGGGTGAGTATCAAGCGGTTGATTACGGAGAGCGCCCTAATTCAAATTAGTAGGGCCAATAACTGCAAGTCTATTGATGGGAAACCCCGTGATCATCATAATATCTTGTAGTGTGATCGTAACTTCACCTTCCGGCATATAGAAGGTGTGGGTCTCGGGCTTCCATCGCTCGACCAATACTATAATCAAATGCCAATTAAGCTGGACAAATCCTATCTTATAAACACCATAAAATCTCGAATCTTGTAGATAAGGGACTATGCGCGGATCAAGTTCACCTACGTGTAGCGCCGCTCGTAGACATGTAAGGACTGTAGTCGCAGGTATATGTGGAAGGTCACATGAACTGTTAGTGACAATTTTCATAATGCTGTTACAAATGACATATCACTTGCTAAATTTCTCGATTACCTTAGCGTCCCATACGGTTTGTGATATATGTCGGGCCTACCTAGTAAATAGTGAACTATCCTCAGACCTCGGCTGAACGTGACTCCTCTGTGCCATATCAATAGAATTGTGAGAAATCGATTTTTTTTTTACTTTAGTGAGTGATCGAGGGAGAACGCGAGAGTTGAGTGAGTGACCAAGGAAGCAAGGGAGGAGAGTTGAGGGTGAGAGAGGAGAGCCTTTGGCTCTGCTTAAAAAAACATAGCCAAAGGGCTCTTTATAGCGCTTGTGAAGGCGCTGCAGCCTTCATGGGTGATGACTGCTGAGCGAGGGGCCCCCTCTGCCCCAGACGCTATTACAGCAACAACGTTTGTAGCGGGCGGCTAAGGGGCCCCTCGCTCGGCAGTCACACTGTCGAGCCGAGGGCCCTCCCCCCACACGCTACTGCAAAGGGCCCCTTTGCCACCGGTGTCATCACGCTCTTCGCCTTCATCTTCAAGAGGTTTGACACGTTATCTCGAGCCGACATATGTGCATAGCGATGATTCTTCCTCCTCTTCTCTTTGTTTGAATTGCCTAAATCTACTTTCCACATTGCGTGTTGCGGGAAGAAGCAACCCAAGATCACGTTCCCTGTTTTTATGCAAATATTTGTCCTGGCACTACTTGGGTGAGGCCCCTTTCTTGTCGTAATAATCCCAAACACTCCACATCTAATGTTGAAAAATAGTACAATGATGCACTTAAAAAAATGTGATGTAATAATAATCATGGTTTTTGTCTAATTAATAGACCCGTGATCGATCAAAACTTCTACTACGCCGGGCTGAAGCTCACTTCTCCAACTTTCTTGTGCGCCATGAGCAACATGCTTCCCGCCATGACATTCGTGATGGCTGTCATTTTCAGGCAATTTGAAAATTACAAGCAATTATCATTTTTAACCAACTTTAGCAAAAGACGTACGTACATAGCTTCTTAGAGTAATTAAAGCTGATTTTTTTCCCTTCTTTAATTTGGCATTGATTAGGATGGAAAAAATCGATCTGAAGAGAGTGAAGTGCCAAGCGAAAATCATAGGGACGATGGTAACCATAATGGGGGCCATGCTGATGACGCTATACAAGGATCCACTCATCGAGATGGTGTGGCCGCACGTCTACCCCCTGCAATCTGCCACCTCTAGCAACGGCGGTAGCGGCAGCACCTCCGACAAGGACTAGCTCCTTGGCTCCATCCTCCTCATCATTGCCACTCTGGCATAGGCTTCTCTCTTCATCCTCCAAGTAAGTTGATGAACTACTTCCGATAATTAAGTAAAAGAAAATTCATTTACCACCTAGCAAACTTAGCAACTCTCTGATCCAAAAAAAAAGAAAGAAAAAAAAAAAGTAAAAAAACTTAGCAACTCACTTTTTCTGGACCATATCAATCACACAATCAAGAAATACTAAGAGTCGTCCTGAATGAAGGACACAACTTCTATTTGTACAATAGTCTAATTGGCAAATTTATCATCAAGTGGGCACTTTAAAACATGAGCAAAGAAAATGCATACTCTCTGACATTTAGATAATGCAAGTGAGGAATAATTTGTTATCTCGATGTGAAACTTACTTGCTCTTTTCAAATGTGATCCGCTGAATCTATTGAATTAATCTATGACAATTATCTCCCCATCGAGTCCACGTAAAAATGAAAGTCATTGTTCTAACTAATGATTTTTTCATATGATCATTGGCTATCCACTAGTTAGTTCTTCGATATGCTTCGCATGGCAAGAATAACAATTTTCTGTAACCATTTTTAATCGACAGACCAAAGCCTTGGGGACATACAGGAACCACTGGCTCTCGTTCATGTTGCCGGTGTGCTTCGTGGGAACTCTACAAGCAATGGCAGTGACGTTCGTCATGGAGCATCAATTTGGTGTTTGGAAGGTCGGCTGGGACATGAACCTCCTCGCCGTCGCCTATGCTGTAATAATCCTCTCTCTAGATCAAGCTCAAATAAGTGCGTCGCATAAGGAATAAAAAAAGAGTTGACTAACTTTTAATTTGGGTTTTTGTGTATTCAAGGAGTTGTGACAATAAGCATTTCATACTATGTCCAAAGTCGGGTGATTAAGAAACAAGGGCCGGTCTTCGCAACCACTTTTAGCCCCTTGATGATGATCATTCCATCATGAGCTCTTTCATCCTTGTTGAGAAGATTTACCTTGGACGGTAATTAGTCATTGAATCCTTAATTGCTTTGAAACCTTGTCCTTTGTAATAACAAATGATTAGCTGATACTTATTCAGTATTAAAGGAAGAATCACATTGCCGAGCGGGGGGACCCTCCTCCCACACGCTGCTGCTGCAGCAGCGTGTGCAGGGGGGCTCGCCCCCCGCAGAGGCAGTTGTAGGGGGCCGCCTTGCAGCTACAATTGCAGGGGGTGCGGGCCGCCCCCCCGCAGATGCAGTTGCAGGGGGGCCTCTACCACTAGGTAACGGGCTAGGCTCTCCCTCATTCGGCAGTCTGACTGCAGAGCTTAGGGGGGCCCTGCTCCCCCCGCAGGCGCTACATCGCCATTATTTGGCGCTGCAGCATCCCTTCATCTTTGCTTTTAAGCAGAGCTGAAACCCTCCTCTCTCTCACTCTCGTGCTCTCAGATTTCTCTTCTTCTCGTGCTCTCAGATCACTCTCTCTCTCTCTCCCTCTCTCGTGCTGCAACTATAACATTTTCTTATATTCAATTATTTTTGATTTTTATTTTCGAAGTTGAGACAAAAGCAAGCCGCCCCTTTTCTCTTGGTTAAGAAATATGCTTCTCATCGATAGTTTGGGTTAATTTCATTGTAGTTTTTTTGTAGTTTTGTGAGTGTGATTTATTTATTTGGTTGTTATTTATACTTGAAAATATTGAAAATTAAAATTCATTGAATTAAAAAAATCAAAAAATTCTTAAAAATAAAATTAGCCTTTAGGTATAAGGCTCTTTTCTTTGATATATTGATTATTGTAATGTTTGTAAATTAAATAATTTATAATTTCTTTGATATTTGTGGTGATGTGCAACAATATGGAATGATCATCTCGGTTCGAGTTTGCAAACATATGGACATTTGATGCGTTACTACTACGATTGAGAGCACGTTGAATATTATAGGAAATCAATACATTCATAGCTTGATGTATAGATACCCAAATGTAACACAAGGTTTTGTCGTATATGATATTATGGAGGTTCGTGATGATGATTCGGTTCGAATGATCCAGCAGTTCGCACTTCAAATTGATGGAACGCGGTTTGTAGTGTTTTATGTAATGTAGCTAAATACCAAATCTACATGATTATCGTGCGGGGAAGGCTCCCATGCTGGTGAAGAAGAATGTGGTGTGCATTATTGGTACATGGAGTCCGATGATAATGACTATAATGATCTTGATGATGCTAGTGATGCGAGAAGATGATAGTTGAATGGACACCGATGATAGTGATGAAGAACTTGTTGGATGTGATAATACGGAGAGTTATTACAATACCCATTATACTAATCCCATTTAACCATTGGTACATCCAACTCCCTATTTGAATATCGACTTTAATATGATGCAAGACGATACAAGAGCCAAGCCGGGCGGTACGGTATTTGATCCATCAAAGAATTTGCTGTTGGGTAGATATTTCCATCATGGGACGCTGTGTACTGGCTGCCAAACGAGTACTAAATGAGATGAAATCATAAGTTTTGCTTTGATACGACAAAGAAGAGGAAATATGCGATCAAGTGTGGTAATCCGAATGGACCGTGCGGTTGGAGGCTTTGCGCAATTACCAAAGTGGGTGGCATGTTTTGAAAAATAAGTAAGTACAATAGCCCATATACATGCGAAATCTGCAAATGTTTGTAGATCATCCGCGCCTTGATCAAACGTACATATGTAGCTTTTTACAACAAATGGTTTCCGCCCAACTAGATATCAAAATTAAGGTAATGATGGCGGAGATTCAAGATAAGTTGAACTTCCAATCTACTCATCGTAAAACCTGGAAGGTAAAACAAATGGCGATTGCCAAAGACTTTAGTGGATGGGATGAGTCATATGGTAGGTTGAGGAAGTACATGAACGCAATTAAGAAAGAAAATTCAAGTTCTCATTTTGTGATCAAGGATCGCATGACCGAGGATCGAGCTGCATGGTTCTCAACCGGATATTTTGGACTTTCAAGCAAACGATTGAAGGTTTCAAAAGTTGTCGTCTTGTGATATTTATTGATGAAACTTTATTGTATGGGAAATATCGAGGAACGCTCCTTTGTGCGGCCTCACTTGATGGCAACAATCATAATTTTTCGTTGCATTTTTGTGGTTGATTAGAAAAATGTTGACAATTGGCGATGGTTTATGAATATGTTGCGGAGATACGTCACCGTAAGGGATGATATTTGTGTAATATCGAGGCGTGTATTTCGAGTTCAACAAGCAATGGAGGCAAAGATAGTGGCGTCCTCCACATGCCCACCACAGATATTGTATTTGTGACATTTCTAACTATAAAAAATATTTCAAAAATGACAATGGCAAAAGACATGTTGATACGGCTTGTAAACATTGAAATTCGTAAATCCCAAGAAAATATGTGTTCATAAATTTTACTATAGTGTACTAATTATTATTGTAATGTGCACTTACACGAATCAACGGTAGAAGTTCAATTTCATCATGAGCCGAATTAGGGAGTTCGATCAATCCACACTTGAATGGTGTGATCACATTCCAAGAGAGAAATGGACAAAGACTTATGATGGAGGGAGGAGATATGGATCGATGACCATAAATTTAGTTGAATCGATCAACGGGATGCTGAAACCCGTTTGTGGTCTACCAATAACAGCCATGGTCGAGAAGATATTCTACCGGTTAGCCTACTATTTTGACATGAGAAGAACAATGTACACGATGGGAAGGCCAACGGATGGGAATATACGCAACTTGCGGGTGAAACGCTCCTGAAAAATAGTGAAAAAGCAAAGAAGCATCAAGTGAGATGTGTCGACTCTAAAAGAGGGATTTACGAAGTGAAAACTGCACGTGATAGAATTAGAGAATCCGGGGGCAACAAACACAAAGTGCACCTAGACGTGCGAACATGCACATGTGAGAAATTTGAACAGTTGAAACTTTCTTGTTCCCACGTAATTGCTGTATATCAAATGCATGCAATTGATTACAAAGGATTCGTAGATGAATGTTATATGTTGGACAAAACCCTTCAGTGTTATCGGTATATGTTTCATCCTTTAGGGCATCATGAATACTGGGATGAATCTAATGAGTTGCCATTAGTGCGGCCAGTCGTATTAGGAAGAAAGGAAGGCCCTTTGAAAGTAGCCCTTTACATTGTGAATTGCGTTTTTACCAAAACCATTCCATTGACTTCTTGTGAGTCATGGATTGCACGTTAATCTAGGTTTGAGGTGTTCATGCAAAAATAAAGAATCATAATCGAGCATTAGATAAGTTTGGACTCAAGAACTCCTCGCGTTTTACTTCGTAACTTACCTATATCATCTAAAAGGGTATTGATTTATGATCCCAAAGGAGGGACAAGAATTGTAGAATTACGAGATAGCTAAATTGCTTGGAGCTTGATATAGCTGGATAAGGGTAGCTACTCACGTACTATTAAGGATAACCGTATGGTAGATACTATTGTGTCTTTTTTGTTTATGCCTATCTGAGATGCTCATGGAGCATTTTGGACCACAATCCGATTTTGTTGAGGTTCGGGATCATGTTATTATGATAGTTCTTGATAAAGTTTGTTGGACCCCATAAACGCAAAATAAAGGTTAAAGTAGCTCCACTTAAAAGATCTTTCGGGTAGAGATGATCGGTTATACCATCGCATTGTATAGTGTCACGACCCTAGGACCATTCCCCCTATCACCCTGTTTATATCTTTCTTTATCTATTTTTCTTATTTTTTGCCAACCTTCATGCCAACCTTTAACATATAATCTTATATGTGCATCAATATATCTTACATCATCATATAACCTCCCATTTGCTACTCTATAAATAAAATACAAAAGAGATTTTATTCTCGTACTCTATCTCTCTTAGCTACTATTACCCACATCTTAAGGCTCCACATCGACAGGCGCTCCTCTCGTACATATGAATATGGGTGGACTAGCTAAACCGAGGAGCTCGCGGTGGGTCCAAGTAATTTCTTGAAAAATAAAGGGATGAGCGAGCAGCCCAAGATATGAAATTACTATGCCTAAAGCGGGAATGTCGACTTTATGCTCAAGAAAGCTACCCGTGATCCAATTTAAATATGAGCATGAATCTTCATTTTCAATAATCAATTGCGTGAAGTTCACTACATAACGTTTGTTCATATGCCATGAACACATCAATTCGTGTAATTCACGTCAAACGACCATTTTTGGCTCACAAATTTGTGCATATCTGGGCCATAAATATTTACCTATTTGGGCCATAATAATTATCTATCCGGGCCATAATTAGTAAGACGTATCCGGGAACGCTCACTTATGAGTTCAACGTTACCAAAAGGTAAACATCTCGTAAACTCACCTTCATGGAAATGATGTCTCAATATACCTATAATATGAACCTTGGAGGCTTTAAGGGAACGTCTCGCCTATCCGAGACCATAATTGCCTATCCAAGTGCCATACATCGTCCCTCGAATGATTTGCACAAACACATTCTTGTAGGCAAATGCTTCAAATTATTTGAATGCAAGAAAATATCATCGTGGCTTGATGCAATAACACGCTTATCGCATACATGAAATGCACATAATTCATGTCAATCTAATGTAATACTCTATTTAAGTAACAAATGGATGTTACCGCATTAGATCTAGTAATCTCGTTTACCTATATCTCGGATTATTTTATTGTACGATAAATAAAACAAGACAGAGGCGACGCGAGGTGGCGGCGGCGGATGAGGTGGCGGCGGAAATAGGGGGCGGTTCAATGGGGTAGCCGAGAGAGGGATGGGGGAAAACGAGAGAAAACACGTAAGGACGAAGAGAGAAGAATGATCGGTAGATGTTGAAAATGAAGGAACCCTTCCTCTATTTACAATAGTTTTCTAGCTTATCTTAGAAGTTGCTCCATTAATACTCTTGCTTTGCTATCTTAATCCCATTGGTCCACCAAATGCCTATCTCTCTTAGGTTCATAGATTAGCTACTCATCGCCATCCTATTGGTCCAAGTGTATGGTGGATATGTAGCCTTATCTTATGCATTAAATTTGATAATGACTTGATGCTTATCTCTTACCATTAATGCTTGAAAGCGATATTGATCTTATCCTAGCATTAATTACTTGAGAATGACGTTTGATCCTATCTATATCTTGACTTTCTAATATGAATGCATTTATTACGTGAAAAAGACATGATTCTTATCCTTTCATTAATCGCATTAAAATGACATTGTTTTTATCCCTTCATTAATTGTATGAAAATGACATTTTTCTTATCTCTTCATTTATTGTATGAAAAAGACATGGTTCTTATCCTTTCATTAATTGCATGAAAATGACATTCTTCTTATCCTTTAGAAAGACTTGGTTGATTTAGCATTGACTATTCGGGAGCTATTTCTTCATTTTCTATGTTCTAATGCCAATTTTCGAAAAGTTTCCCCAAATAATTAAGAAATAATTCCCTTAAGAAATTTCAAAATAATTTTCTAAAAATTAGGAGTAGAGCCTTGAAATTCCTTATCCGTATTACTTCTAGCATTTGGTAAATTTTCCCCTTAAAATTTGGATAGGGCCCTATGAATCTTGGGTTCAAATTTTTTCCTCTGATTTGGAAGCCTTGAATTTTTGCCAAAGCGTGACACACTTTTGATAGGGAAAATCTTAAGGAATACATGGTCGCCCACGCTAAACTCTAAAGGCTTCCTTCTTCCGTCGGCGTAACTTTTTTGTCGACTTTGAGCCTTCTTAAATCGATCTCGTATTATTTCTATGGCGTCAATCGTTATTTGGACCAGTTCGAGTCCAATCAATTGTCTCTCGTCGACTTCACTCCAACAACTTGGAGTTCGACAGGCTCTTCCATATAATGCTTCAAAGGGTGCCATTTCAATAATTTGCTGGTGCTTATTGTTGTAGGAGAATTTTGTGAGATGCAAGTGTTCATCCCAATTGCCTTTGAAATCAATGGCGCATGGTCGCAACATATCTTCCAAGATTTAGATGGTCCTTTTCGACTAACCATCGATTTGAGGGTGATATGCCGTATTGTATTGCAGCTTTGTTCCTAATACCTCTTGCAAACTCCGCCAAAAAGTGGATGTAAACCTCGGATCTTGATCGAGATGTAATCAATACGGGAACTCCATGTAATCACACTATATATTGAGCGTATAGCTCGGCATATTTCTCCATTGAATAATCGGTCCGCACCGGCAAAAAGTGGTCGAGACTTAGTTAGGCAATCAACAATTACCTAAATGGAGTTATGACCTCGTTGAGTTCTTGACATTCCTTGAATGAAATCCATAGTCACATGCTCTCACTTCCACTCTGAAATTTCTAATGGATGTAGCGTTCCGCCAAGCTTACAATGTTGAGCTTTGACTTGTTGGCACGTCAAGCATTTTGCAATGTGTTTAGTGATGTCCATTTTCATTCCATTCCACCAATAATATTATCGAAGATTCTGGTACATCTTTGCGTTTTCGAGATGGATGCTGTAACTACTTCGATGGGTTTCGATAAGATTTCTTCCTTCAATTTTTCATTGTTAGGAACGCAGAGACGCCCACAAAATTTTAAGGCTCCATTACTAGATACTTGGAAGTCTAGTTTCTTACCATTCGGAGCTTCTTCTTGAAGTTTGGCTATCTCGGGGTTGTCTTTTTGTAATGCCTTAATCCTTTGTATTATTTCTAGTTCAATTTGAAGGGTGGCAATCAAGCTAGAAAGTGGCCCTATTTCGAACTTAAATTCCACATCCCGAACTTTCTCCGGGAGGGTTCACTCTTTGACCATCATGTGTGCAATGGCCGACTTCCGACCGAGAGCATACGCGACTCGATTTGCTTTTCCTGGGTTGTATAGTATCTCGTAGTCGTAATCTTTCAATAATTCCATCCAGCGTCGCTATTTCATATTCAGCTCCTTCTAGGAGAACAAGTACTTTAAGCTTTGATGATCGGTGTAAATCTCGAACTTCTTCCCATATAGATAATGTCTCCAAATTTTCAAGGCACGAGATGTGTCGCGACCCTCTCAATTCACGATTCGCAAGGGCTAATGGATTATCGATCGGGCCTCCGGCCTCGCCAAAGAGGAGGCCTTCGAGCCTTTCTCGGTGCGAGCCCTCCTAGGCCCATACTAAATCGCGATGGGAGTTGATTGAATTCTTCGACGACGAGAGTTGATCGGGTTCGACCTTGGTGTGGTCGGGGTGACATGTGCAATGTGTGCATGCATTTGGAGTCGCCACCGGTCCTTCTTGGAAGGTGGACCGGAAACCTCACCGAACGATTGGGAGAGGTCGATTAGTTCTACGAAACCAGGATTTTGGGTTCGGGGACTTGGTTACGTCGGTGTCGTTATCAACGCCCTTTCGGTACCTAATGCGAGTAATTTTCTAATTAAGATTTCATGCAAGCATAATTTCGGGTGAGGGGGTTTGATTCAGGGTTTCATGCAGATTGGAAGACTAATGCTATCAATCACAATCAATAAATTCAATTAAGTGCATAAATCACATCAATACACACCAAATTCAATCGAGGGCTTCCTAGTAGAGCCCTAATGGCTTAGAAAAAGTGATTAAGGGTGAGGGGGCGTTTTGGAAAATTGGGGACGATTCGCGGAAGGGAGAAATCATCATTTTTGAAGGCTCGAGAATTAAAATCTCCCTAAATAGTCCATGGCCATTTGATCGTGGCCATTTTCTATTTTTGGAGATTTTTAGGAATTTTTCAGAATTTGTTCGGTGACGATTTGCCATAAGGGCAAAATCATCATTTTTAGGAAGATAAGGGGTAAAAACACCCAAAATAAGCCATGGCTAGTTGATTGTGACTAGTTTTCTATTTTTTTGGATTTTTTTGAAATTGTTTTGGATTGTTTCAATTTTTCTTAATTTGTTTTTATGATTTTTCCCATTTTTTTAATGAACTTTATAATTTTTTTATTAAATTAATTATCCAAATTTTTTATTATCAAAATAATTTTTCGAATGAGTCAACCCGGCCCGCGCCTCTCGGGCACCCAGCTCGGACCATATGGGTCGAAAATAGGGCTAGAAACGACACCGTTTTAATTTTTAAAACATTTTTCTATTTCTATTTTTTTTAAAGAATTTTCTAATTATTAAAAAAAAAAACCCATTAGACTCTCCGGGACGTGCCACGTGACTTCTCCTGGTGCGTTCAATCTTAACTTGATAATTTGGTTAAAAACAAAACGACAAATCCGACGATCTTCGACGTACCACTTGGCACGGCGAAGAATCGTCGGATCCCAATTTTTCAATTCCAAAAATCATTTTTTATTCTGAAAATCTATTTTTTATTCTTTTGAAAACGTTGGATCGTGACACGTGGCAAGCCCACGACCGTCCGATCTTGTTCCTTCATTCTTTTTTTTTTTTTTAGGGGGATGGCCGAGCAACCGTGACGTGGCACGCCACGTGGAGCCACGTCGGTATTGGACTGGTCAACAAGTTGACCAATCAACGAGCTCGCCGGGAAGAAGATTGGCGACTCGCCGAACAGTCAATATTCCGGCGAACTCGCCGGAAAGGTCACCTGAAAAGGCAAATCGAGCTCAAAATTGCTGTTCTTTTTACACAATTTCATCACCAACCCAATCCCAACGATCCCAACATCAATATACATCCATTTCTCAGTCAAACAAGCCGAAGAACACGCCAGAACCGGTCAGCACAGTAGCGGTTCCGGCGAGGATTTTTCTGCACAATTGTTTTTAGCAAAACTCGATTCCAAATGTTCGGGTAGCATCCAAAGGGGGTTTAGGGACTTACCTGAGGTCCAATGGAACTTGCCGACCACGTGAACAGCTTCGGCAAGCTCCTGGCTTAAACCGAGACCGACGAAGATTGGACCAACACTCTCGGCGCGATTTAATGCAAAAAAAAGGTCAAGAAAGGCTTAATGTCGATTCTTGGATAGATTCGAAGAAAGAAATAGGCATGAATGGCTCGAATGTGGCATGACCGAGGGCTAAGTCTCACTAATTGGACCAAATGACATTTCGTTGAACAGTTCATATGCATTCGAAAAAGCAATGTTCAAGCTAGAAGTCGAGACTTCCCGAGCAAAATCAATACGAACAAGCGTTCTAACATGCTTATAGGGATCGAAAACAAGGTTGGCATATATTTGGTTTGGCTCGATTTGATCAAAGATCAAACCGAGCCGAACCTCTGCAGTTTGTGAAAAACAGGAGACATAGCGTGGGGGAGAGAACCGACTTGCTCGAGTGGCGCCGACGATGGCTCGAGCTTCGATGATGACGGGTTTGACGACTTGAAGCTCCGGGACGCTCGTTTGCACGTTGATACCGCCCGAATCCTCCTTCTACATCCCGCCTTCTCTCTAGTCTTTTTTGCCCTGTTTTTCGAAGGCTAGTATTCCAGGCCGAACACCTCTCCTTTTCTCAAGCTCTCTCTCGCTCGCTCTCTGTGTGTGTGTGTGGGTCTCGTGAATGTGTGAATGGCCGAATGCCCTCTCCTCCAGCTCTCCCCCTCGGATATTCTCTCTTGTACTCTCCTCGTACCAACTCTCTCTCTCTCCTCATCCTTTGTTGCCACCTCCACCCCTAGGCCATTACGCCGGCTTCTACCCATCTTGAAGCATGTGTAGTACGCGACAAAGGTTAGATTCTATGATGGCGTCGCTCAAAACGTAAGCAAAAGGACCGAAAATGCGCGCATCTAAGGCTGCGGGTGTGCATTAGTGCAAACCCGGATCAACCGAGTCGGGCTGGGTCCGACATTGCAGATCTAGATTCGACAAATATGTCACATTGGAACCCAATTCAATGATTTGGTTTGTGAAATTGAGGTACAAATTGGGCTGCCCAACACTTTTTACATATAATGTGGGTGTTTCCATGGATTGATGACTTGAAATTTGATGAAAACCCCAAAATCGGATTAGGATCCGAAAATAATTTTTGAGTGATTCGAAGCCCAAATGATCAAATCAGTTCACGTTGAGGTCACCTTTGGATTCGAACAATGCAAAATATAGGGCAGAGGTGCTTGATTTTCATTGGTGTGCTCGTATAAAATTTAATTACAAGATTTGTGAAACCGGGGACTAAATTGTAAAGAATTTATGCAATTAAGCCCTTTTGGTTAAAATTGAAGAAATTGGAGGGCAAATTGACACAATTGCACTTCAAGGCTTTAGATACCAATGTCATAGCTTTTGAAAAGAGGAAATTTAAAATTAAAGGACTTGAAAAGGAATTTTTTATGCTCGATTCGGATTTACATTTGTGAAAGAACATAGTGACCCATATCGAATTTTTGAAATTTAAAATGACCAAACTGAAGAGGAAATTAAAAAACAATATTGGTTATTTTTGCATATTTTTATGACCATGAATGGTATTTTTATGATTTTTTGGGTATTTTTATAATAAAATAAATTCGAAAAATTATGAAAGATATTTTTTGTTCAAAATTGATCCCTAAGGCTAGGCTAAGGCTTCCAAAATTGATTTTGCAAATTTTATGATTTTTTTTAGCTATTTTTAAATAATAATAATTTTTTTAAAAATGAAATAAAAATGATTAAAAATTAGGTGTAAACAAGATGATAGTCGCAAGTTCTAGGTCATGAGTCGGATAGTTCAACTCATATGGTTTTAGTTGCCTAGAGGTATAAGCGACTACTTTGCCATGCTACATTAGGACACATCCGAGTCCTTTGTGGGACGCATCACTATAAATAGAGAAGCCTTTTGATCTTCTTTGGTATAGTTAGGACATGTGCGGTCGTTAGCTTCTACTTAAGCCCTTGAATGCTCTGTTCACATTTGTCAGTCCATTCAAACTTGACGTCTTTCTTTGTCAAATTTGTTAAAGGGGGCAGTTATACTTGAAAACTTTTCCACGAACCTTCTATGGTATCTAGCCAAACCCAAGAAACTTCGAACTTTTGTTCTTGTTGTTGGTCTTGGCCGGTTGGTTACCGCTTCCACCTTCGTTGGATCTACCGATATCCCTTCATATGTCACCACGTGGCCTAAGAATACCACGCGATCTAGCTAAAATTCACATTTGTTGAATTTGGCATATAACTTATGTTCCTGAAGTGTTTGCAATACCATTCTCAAGTGTTGCTCATTGTCATTGGGGGTTTTTTGAGTACACCAAGATGTCGTCAATGAAAACTATAACAAAACGATCCAAGAATAGCATAAACACTTGGTTCATTAAATCCATGAAGGCTGCGGGCGCGTTAGTAAGACCAAAGGGCATTACCAAGAACTCATAATGACCATATCGAGTTTAGAAAGCCATCTTCGAATATCTTTGGGCCCAATTCTTAGTTGATGATAACCATATCTCAAATCTATCTTAGAGAATACGGACGCTCCTTATAACCGATCGAACAAGTCATCGATTCTAGGTAATGGATACTTATTCTTGATAGTTACCCGATTCAACCGCCGATAATCAATGCAAAGACACAATGACCCATCTTTTTTTTTCACAAATAATACGGGTGCTCCCCATAGTGATGCGCTCGGTTGGATAAAACCATTATCGAGTAATTCTTGTAATCGAACCTTTAATTCCTTAAGCTTCGTCGAGACATACGATAGGGAGCTTTGGAAATAGGTTACGTCCCCGGAGCTAGCTCAATAACGAACTCTATTTCTCGCTCCAAAGGCAGCTACGGTAACTCTTTTAGGAAGACATTTGGAAATTCTCGCACAATAGAGATATTTTTCAATTCCAACTCCTCCTTAGACTTGTCCATTGCGGTTCTTAAATATCCTTGACAACTATCCCCAAGGAGTTGGCACCCTTCTAGTGCCGATACTAGAGGTATTGAAGGGTTTCCTCTATTTTCCATGAACTTGTAACTAGGATGATTGGGTGGGTGAAACCGAATGACTTCCCCATAACAATCTACATTAGCTCATTGCACACTAAGCCAATCCATGCCTAGAATGACATCATAATCGTACATAGCTAATATGACAAGGTCGACCACTTGTTCCTTCCCAGTGATCACAACCATACACCCTTCACATATCGGTGTAGACAAAACGACTTTCCCTAATGGAGTAGAGAATACTAAGTAGTGTTTCAAGTGGTTTAGGTTGTAATCCAGCCTAGTCGTGCAAATTGCTCGAGACACGAATGAATGCGTGGCACCAGTATCAAATAAGACATGGGCACTCTTATCGTGTACTAAAATCGTACACTGAGATGAAGGTCTTAGCAGACTCTACCTTCTTGGGTTACCGCATACTCTTAGCCCCGAGCCGGTGGTGGCTGTGTATCTCCTAGTTGAGCATGTCCAACCCGATTCGGACCTTCATTTGGCATAGGTAGTTGGACTCACGTAAGGCGGTCAAGTGTTATGTGGCCCTGTCGACCACATCTAAAGTAGGCTCCGGTCTGAATTCTGCATGGCACATTACTATGTTGTGTGCCACATATTCGGCATGTCTAGTTTTGCATCGCTGGTTGCTTAAACCCTCTGTTGTTGCCTTTAGTGAAGGGCCACTTTTTATTTTTGTTTCGTTGAAGAAAGGAACGTCCTTCCCGAGGTACAACCATCCGGGATCTCTCCATGAAATCCCTTTCTACCGAGTTGGGCATGTTCATACACCTCATTGTAATCCTTCGGGTTTAGTGGTACTAGTAGGCTTTTGATGTCGGGCCTCAGTCCATTTAGGAATCTTTTCGCCTTGTCCTTCGATTCTTCAATCAACTTAGGGGCGAATCGGGACAATTCGGCAAACTTTGCTTCATATTGGTCCATTGTCGGATCATTTTGCTTTAGATGTAAGAACTCTTTCATCTTCGATTACGAGCGCAATCGGAAAAGTATTTTCCAAAGAATGCTATAACGAAAGCATTCCATGTGACAAGCAACATCGGTAGGGAAAACTATTCTCTTGGTAGCTCTTCCCCGGGTATTAGCATTTCCTTGGAGTTGGTACTTTGCTAGAGCTACCCTATCAACATTAGAACACCACAAGTAAAGGCGAAGATCTTTTCAAGTTCATAAATTCAGGTTTTTGCCTCGCCGGGATTTCCTATATCGGTGAATTTTTGCGACTTCAACCTCAAGAACTGTTCAACTAGTCCTTGCAAATAGCTTTCACCATTCATTGCTTTAGAGTTAGCATGTTGTTGGGCTTGCTGATTTAGTAGATTCCCTAGATATTCAAGTATCTGGGAGATCCTCTCTAGATAGTGGTTATTTGTGGCCTTTGCTTTTCCCTTAGAGGTTCTAGCCCTAGAACTCATACTTGTATGGAAAACCGTAATGTACTAAATTCACATTAACCTGGTCAGTTAGAGCAAGTAAAAATATTTTTAATATTATACTTTATTTACAATCCATTTACAATAGCGTTCCTGGGGATCGAACCTTGGACACTCTCGAACCCCGAACACTCTCGAACCCACCCACTTCATTCCCTTATCACTAAGCTATCGCGTTGATGGTGACATAATTCGCTTTCTTTAGACCTTTATTCCTAAGACTCATGACGTGAAAAATAGCAATCCAATCATAAAATCAATAATACCACAATCATAAATTCAAGCAATTGAATGCACATACCTCATCGACAAGTCTAGCTATTGGCATGCCACTCCCGTATGCATTTTTCCCAACGCTTATTCCAAAGAATCCAACACAACTAAATCATTCTTATCACTCCAATTTACCAATAAACCTAGGCTCTAATACCACTCAAACAAGGATGTAATGACCCTAGAACCATTCCCCTTATCACCTTGTTTATATTATATATTTATCTATTTTTCTTATTTCGCCAACCTTCATTTCTAACGGTGTGCGTATTGAAATAGCGGATATAGCAACCTTCACACATAATCTTATATATGCATCAATATATCTTACATCATCATATAACCTCCCATTTGCTACTCTATAAATAAAATACAAAAGCGATTAAATACTTATTCTCATACTCTATCTCTCTTAGCTATTATTACCAACATCTTAACGCTCCACATCAACAATGCTACCCTGGTACATATGCATATGGGTGGATTGGCCAAATCGAGGAGCTCGTGGTGGGTCCATCAATTTCCTGAAAAATAAAGAGATGAGCGAGTAGCCCAATAAATGAAATTACTAGGCTTAAAGCGGGAATATAAGCTTTATACTCAACAAAGCTACCTGTGATCTATTGTAAATATGAACATGAATCTTCATTTTGAATCATCAAATGCGTGAAGTCCACCACATAATTTTTGTTCATATGCTATGAACATATCAATTCATACAATTCACATCAAATGGCCATTTCTAGCTCGCTAATTTGTGCCGATCCGAGCCATAATAAATGCCTACCCGGGCCATAATTAGTAAGATGTATATCTGGAATGCTCACTTGTGGGCTCAATGTTACCAAATGGTAAACGGTTCACAAAATCACATTAATGGAAATGAGGGCTTAATATACCCATGATACAAATCCTTGAGACTTTAAGGGAATGTTTGCCTATCCGGGCCATAGTTGCCTATCCGGCCACACGTCGTCCCTTGGATGATTTGCACAAACACATTCTTGCGGGCGCATGCTTCAAATTATTTTAATGCAAGAAAATATCGTCATGGCTTGAAGCAATAACACACTTATCGCACATGAAATGCACAAAATTCATGTCAATCTAATGCAATACTGTTTAAGTAACAAACGGATGTTACAACATTAGATCTAGTAATCCCATTTACCTGTACCAGAATTATTTTATTCTATGATGAATAAAACAAGACGGGAAGCGACACGACGGCGGTAGCATGAGGTGGCGATGGCTATAGGCGGCGGTTCGGTGGGTTGGCCGAGAGAAGGATGGGGGAAAAGCGAGAGAAAACACGTAAGGGCGAAGAGAGAAGAATGATCGGTAGATGTTGAAAATGAAGTTACCCTTCCTCTATTTATGGTAGTTTTCTAGCTTCTCTTAGAAGTTGCTTCATTAATTCTCTTGCTTTATTGTCTTAATCTCATTGGTCCACCAAAAGTCTATCTCTCTTAGGTTCATAGATTAGCTACTTATCGCCGTCCTATTGGTCCAAGTGTATGGTGGATATGCATCCTTATCTTATGCATTAAATTTGATAATGACTTGATGCTTATCTCTTACCATTAATGCTTGAAAGGGACATTGATCTTATCCTAGCATTAATTACTTGAAAGTAACGTTTGAACTTATCTAGATTTGGACTTTCTAATATGAATGCATTTATTACGTGAACAAGACATGGTTCTTATCCTTTCATTAATTGCATGAAAATGGCATTGTTCTTATCCCTTCATTAATTGTATGAAAATGACATTGTTCTTATCTCTTCATTTATTGTATGAAAAAGACACGATTCTTATCCTTTCATTAATTGCATGAAAATGACATTCTTCTTATCCTTTAGAAAGACTTGGTTGACTTAGCATTGACTATTCAGGAGCTATTTCTTCATTTTCTATGTTCTAATGCCAATTTTTGAAATGTTTTTCCAAATAAATTAAGAAATAATTCCTCGAGAAATTTCAAAATAACTTTCTAAAAATTAGGAGTAGAACCTTAAAAATTTCTTAAAGAATTTATTTTATAAGATTTATTTTACTTTCTACTTATTTATAATGTAGGAAAATTTAGGATGTCACATATGGTCTATCCGAAGAGGATGACTACAAGTATCGACTATATAATTGATCTAGTAATTTATACAAATGCTATTTCTTGTTCTTAATTAGAACCGTGGTTGGGTGCATTGGTAGACGAGATACAAACTATGAAACATAAGGTATTTAAAAGCTTATTGGGATGCCTCAAGGTCACAAGTCCATCTCGCCGCAATTGGGTATATAAAACTTAAAGGGACTCCATATGAAAGTTTTGTTTTAAAGTTATTATATCCAATTATATTTTAGCCGGTGTTTATTTGAGAAGTTTAAAGTCAAATTGTAGCCAAATTTTTCACTCATAAAGAAGGAGTAGACTTAGAATAATTTTTGTCTTTAGTCTCGCCTAAAGTTTTTTTTTCAGAGTGAGTATGGTATTAATAGCTCATTATGGTAAAGTGCATCACTATATATATGTTAAAACTTTTTTTCTAAATGGAGACCTTAATAAGAAAGTCTATTTTATGTAACCCGAAGGTTTTGCAGGAAATGATTTAGATAAGCATGTGAGTAGAGAAAGAGGAATCTCATACAAATACCATGAAATAAAGTTCTATCATATTCATGAGAATTCTAGATTGAAAAATTCTATTTATGGGTTCGAGTAAGCTTTTAGACCATTGTTGCTTGAAGTTTCATAGTGCTATTACTTTATTCGTTCTGTTAAGAACAAAGTAAATTAGTTTATATACTACAAGATCAGTGGGAGGAATTTATTTTCCTTGTGTTTTATGCAGACGATATTTTGCTTGAAAGCGCTTATTTTTTTGAATTACCGCATGAGGTGAAGCGGATATTGTCAAAGTATTTTGACATGATTGACTTGGTAAGGAGTATTTTGTCCTAGGCATTGAGATCCATATGGATCATTCTTGCTATATATTGGGTTAATTCTAGAGGACATGTGTTGATCATGATTTAGTATACAGTATTGCAAGTCGGGAATTGCTCCCGTAATTAAGAGCAATAAATTGAATCTATCAGAATGTCCTCATACGGATAGTAAGATTAACCCAAATGAAGAATATAGCATATACTAGTGCACTTAGAAGCATCATGTATGCTCAAGTTTGCACTAGATTAGATGTTGCTTTTGCAACAAGACTTCTAAGTAGATATTGGTTAAATCCGTAACACGATAATCGGTTACCGCTAAGAAAGTTTTGAAGTACTTAAAGAGGACAAAAGACTATTTGCTGATTTATAGACATATTCGGGACCTGCGGCTAGTAAGACACTCGGTTTCAAACTTTGCTAGCTATAAGGATGATATTAAGTTGACAACTACATATATTGATACGTCTAAAGAGAAGTGCAATATTATAGAAAAGCGTGAACAGAAATTTATGTCATCCTCTATCAAGCAAGCGAAGTTTGTAGTATGCTTTATAGCAACTATTCAGGTTATCTAGCTCTGGAATCTCATTAAAGAGTTGATCGTACTTAATTTTGAGGATAGACCTATACAATTGTATTGTGACAATAACTCTGCATTATTGATCATTAACAACAAGTAGAGGTCCCAAGGGGTCTAAGCATCTCGGTGGTCAAGTTTTTGACCATAAAGGTAACGGATGAAAATGGTGACATTAAAGTAGAGTTTCTTACATAGATGATATGGCTGCGAGACTCACTAACTAAAGGTCTTTGCCCTTGCTTATTTGAATAATATGTCACGAGACTTAAAAGCATCATGGGATGCTATTAAGACATGTTAATTGATAGGCTAAGTAGCATCATGAGATGCTGTTATTTAGTGGGAACTGTTTTATTTTTGGCTCTAATAAAGTTTACATATGTGTTCCGTTACATTTAGTAATAATTTTGATATGTATTGACTATTTTGCATTCAATAAAGTATTTGTGAATGTATTGTCTTCATATATAATACATATCTAAAGAAAACAAAATCTCAAGGCATCGTGTAAACCTTGAGTGATGACTAGGGCATTTATTTTTAGTCAAAAGCATATGTCTTGTTATACATAACGTATAGTTAACTATAAAGGTAAGACATATGTTGGTTCGTTGGAACCATAAAGATATTCTCTTGTGACACATCGGGTTTTGTGATACATAAAGTGAGAGAATGGTGGCGAGAAGGAGAATAACATATAAGATGTCTCTATTTGAGATGTTATCCATTTGCCACATTATCATATTAAATCCATATCGGTAAAGTTAAGAGCATTTGTGACCAGGGATAGCTCTGTGTCTTTTGATGCATTTACTAACATGATTCGGTGCTTAAGATTTTATGGGATCGGATTGGCTATTGATAATTATCTCTAGATCAATATAAAGATGGACATATACAGTACAATTTCAATTAATATAGCCCAAGTAGGAGAATGTTAGAAGATATTTTAATATTCATTGTGGGCTTTATTAATTATTATTGTAAATATTAATTGGTATAATAAAGAAAGATATATACAGTTTCCTATTTAGTCTAATATAATCTTTGGATAGTACGGGCCGAGATAAACCTCATCTTTAATGAGAGGATAGGTTTTAATCTCTATAAACATAGCTTAAGTCCCTCTTCTAAACCCAAAATGTCCACGGAACCTCACATAAGGAGTCGTCGGAAGGCGATATGTGAGGGGCCGTCTTATTGATGCCAGTGATTAAGAGGGTTAATAGAAGAGAAGCTCTTGAGTATCGGATCATCACAATTCCACATCAAGATCGATGGATCCGAAACAATGTGTTGGAGGTTATAGGTTTGAGAGAGTAGAGAGTGTTTTATGGTTGTTTGAAGTATTACACCAAGAAACATCAAGTTTTGGAATGCTCAATAGCGTTACCTCCAGCTTAGGAGAGTCCAAGAGTTAATATGCAAGCTATTGGGCTCCGTAACATATGAACCCAAATAGCCATGCTTTCACGTATTGGGCTTATATGTGAACATATTATTTACAACATATCCAACAATCTCCTCCTCTATTCACCATACAACACAATTCAATATGGTGGTCGGTGTAATGTTCAAACAAATATGAATAATCCACATTCGGTCCAAGACAATCAACTCGAATCGGACAACGAGTTTTAGCAGTAAAATATTGAACTCAATCATCATTTGCAATCCAAATAAGTGAATCATCATTATCATGAATCTATTTTGAGATCAGCATATCAAAATAAATATTAAGGGTTTTAGATTCGGTCTAAACTCATCCAAATCCCAACATCCAAAAATAAATCTCATAATTAGTTCACAACCAACATATGCACAGTAATCAAGTATAAGTAGGCTAGTCAAAATAGTCCAAGGCCTTACACATGCAAGAAACAAGCATAATAATGTTCACAAAATAGAGATAGCAAAATGTAAATCTCAAGTAAATGGACTCCATCAAAATGGGCAATAGCGGTGAACTGTCAAGTACCCACACACTCTAAATGATATATTCATTCATCAAGTAGGTCATTTTGGTCAAGATCCCACTCATTAAGCATTCCTCCATCTCTCGCCATCCCCTGTAGAATGTCAAATATGAATTTCATATTATCATGAATTCAATCATTTGAATAATCTACTAAAAGTGTCTAATTCTACTAAAAGAGCTTAGCATCATAACATCAAGCGAGAGAAAAACATATATTAATGTCATAAAGCATTATAATATCATGTTCATAAGCATAAAGCCAGTTTCATAAATTATGAACAAGGCTTAAATAGTTTGATTTACAAAGAGCCATCAACTTAAGTTTATTTGTAAGAGAATAACCATTGTTTAGTTTTAAAGAACAGGACCAATAGTCAAGTCACTTACAATAATCTTGTCATGTAATATCAAGTTTCAATTAAGAACGAGACTAACAGGCTTCTTATGCAAACAACTATTTCTACGTTTCAATTTGGAATGCTCAACGATGTGTTACCTCTAGCTTAGGAGAACTCTAGAGTTAATATGCAAGCTATTGGGCTCCGAACATATGGACCCAAATAGCCATGCTTTCACCTATTGAGCTTGTATGTGAACATATTATTTACAATATATCCATCACAAGGTGCGTCAATTCTTTTAATTTATGAATCTGTAATTCGCGTCTCTATATGTGTGATTCTTGGGTTGCTGCATACGAATTAAAATCGCAGCTAATAGCAAGCGGATCAGTTAGTCACCTCTTGAAGCATTTCTCGGAAGGCATAGAATCACAAAGCTTGCATCGATATCGAAAAGTGTTGGTTCCAGCTGTGCAAGAGCAGCCAGAGAACTTTCACTGTCGAAGATGAAAAAGACATCTCCATGACTACATTGGTAGCTCTTCGGCCGGACAATCACATGAACATTCTAAGTGCCGGAGAACTATTTTGATTGCATTGCATTGTCATGTTGCCTTACCTTTCTGCTATCGGAATACTGCGACCGGACATGCCGCACCAATGAAAAAATTCAACAAGCCGAAAGGGTGTCAGATCCCAGTTCCCAAATTAAAGCGACTGACCAATCCATGCCATCTTTTTCAGATGGCACATCGAGTGCTAATAGCAAGTCGGCAACACTAACAAACTAAGCCTTGTACGTTATTGTGCTCGGCTACGAATTTCAAAAGTCTTTTAATACTTGATTAAAAACTCGGACTATATGCCATAGGCCTCATGCAGAACCTCATGCTTTATTGTGAATTGTGGCATAAGTGTTATCCAGTGCACTACCATATGAAGTATAGAATTACCAACATTCTCATTTTGGAGCTCGTAGAACTCAAGGGTCGAACAGATGGCGAACCCGGACAAAGAGTGAGAAGCATTTGCAGGGGCAGACATCCTAGTGACAGAAATACTGCTGGCATGCTTCCACTTCGGACAAGTCGAGGTTGAATGGTGTGAGCAGAGGAAGTGGTCCGAGAGGCCGAGGTCGCTGTGGTGTTGAGGAAGGCGAAGAAGGAACGTCGCAGATTGCATATTATTGCCCAAAGATGCTCTTCTGGTTCTCCGTCCGACCGAGAGAGAGAGAGGGAGAGGCTAAATGAAATGAAATTTCAATGGTAGTTGATGCTCCCTTCGCCTGGAACATGGGGTCCTTAAGGGCAACTTCTGTTCGCTACCTCTCCCCGTTGTTTCATCCAAGTGGATTTCGCCCACGAATTAAAATTATAGACTTGAATTTGGTGAGAAAAGTTTAGGTACGACCTTTGGTTGAAAGTGAAAGTAGGTGATGCTAGGGGTGTCAACGGCTCAGCTTGGTTCAATTTTTCTGATAACCTGGACGAACTATGAGGATGAGCGGCTAAGCCGAAACGTATTGCGACAAGAACCAAATGCGGTTCGATTTTATTTTATTTTATTTTATTTTTCCTTTTTTTTTTTCCATTTTTGGTGAAAAGGGCTGACAACCCTCGCTGTGTCCGGCGAGGGCGTCGCGGCACTTGCCAACCCTTGCTTGTGGCCGGCAAAGGCCCGGGCGAGGGTCGCCAAGCCCGGCCCTCGCCTTGCCGACTTTGGCATCATCCCCACCGGCACTTCTCACTAAAATAGGAAAAGAAAGAAAAATGAAAAATGAAAAAGTAAAAAAGAATGGTTAGTTTTTTCCCAAATCGCTAATATTAAGAAGGGAGATTTTCAGTTCGGTTCGGTTGATTGTTAACATCTAAATTTTGATTTTTTTTAAATCATTCATTTTTGCACAAAAATGAGAAATATCCTTACTCTCACCAAAAATCAATTTCTCATGCATAGCATATTTATTTCCTGTCAATCATGCATTACTTCGCATTCGGATTGGCGCTAGAAATTGGAGCTTAAATTGACAAGTGATTGGACTCGGCTTTTCATAATATTTTTGGCATTAGAGGAGGGGAGTGTGCCGAAATTTGAGAGGCCGTTAAGGTCTATTTTTTAGCTTAATTCAGCCCAGTCATGCTTAATAATTAAGACAAGGCTTTAATTAAATGTTTATTATTTATGAAAAGTCTAATTGAGCCAAAAAATGCGCAGTAGCCCATAATTGACTTGAGAAATTCGGCTAGCTTAAGTGCATTGGGCTTGGCCGAATTCTCTAGTTAATTTAATGATTAATTTGTGAAATTTAGCCCTTTGAGACTTAATTCAAATTATATTCCGATCCCGGGGTTTATTTTGGAAAATTAAAGAAATTTTAGGCCCCAAGCTTGTAATAATTTTTCTAATAAGTACTAGCTTATGCCTAGGTTTGAGGGGAGGCCAATACATTGTAATACACGGCCGTTCATTGAAAGGAAAAAGCGTGAGAGACAGCAGAGAGAATAAGAGGGTCTCTCCCTTTTTCTCTGAAGACTGGACTGAGAATTCTCGTGAGGAAAAATCGATTGGAGAGAGGGGAAGAAAGCTTCACACGTTCAACAGAATGAGAGAGAGCCACATGTTCTACCCAAAAATCCAAAGACGGAACCATGCCTTTGGTCCTACCGCCCCCTCATAAGAAAAGTCAGCGACTTTGAAAGAATTCCGACAATGATCCTGGTGTTCGACAAGTTTCCAGTGCGTACAAAATCTTCCCGACGCTCTCCTGCAGCGACACCAGTTTTACTGAAGGCCAGCAAAGGAAATTTAAGCCTTACCGTTGAGCACCACGAAGCTGCCACCTGTGAGCTCTAACAACAACGCGTTGCTAATCCGTTCCACCCCCAGGACTACATGAGTAGCACGTTCTGCCTGATGGAGAAGAGACAGCCATGGGTTTAAAAGAGAGATAATTCATCCATGAAAAGGATAAAAGAGAAAAGAACAGGGCGGGCCTCGGGTCTTCATTAAATTTTATCTTCAACATCCCATGATCATCTTCTCTTCATTACTATTACTATTATTATTATTTGCTTCTTATCTCACACACAAATGTCACAATACCCACATGGGTACTAGCTGTTTGTTGTGATGTTTAATCTTTTCATGGACATTTGTCTTCAGGTGCGTTAAAAGGGCCAAGCGGTGGACAATGAAGGACATACACGAGGGCCTCCTCTCTTGTTTTCCACTCCCCTACCGAGCGAACTTGCAGATGATTCTTTTTAGGCTGACCTTGGGTGATTTTTACGGATTAACCAGAGATGTTTTTGCTCGGCTTTCATAGATTTGAAGCCAAAGGCAAAAATTCAGATGGTGGAGGTTGATTAGGAGTTCGGTCAAACATGGGAGATAAATCTGACTTGAAGTCCACAAGCTTTGAACACCCCTCTTTTGTCCAGTAGTGTTTTGATAAGTTCTCACAAGTTGTTTTCTTTTTGTTCATAGACATTCCAACGAAATTTCTTGCTCAGAGTCCTTAGGAAACCCACGTCACGGCTGAAGCCGCAGTGACAAATTGTCAAACCCGTGAGCAGCACCTCTGTGAACTCGAGAGCAATGCAAGTCCTGTCGATCAGTCCAAGTTCAAAGCTTGAGGTGCAAGTTTCGCGCAAATTCAAATTTTGAAAGGCAATATCTCGGGTATCATTTCTGGTCTTTAATTGATTGATTGTTTAGTTATCTTGCCTATTTTGATTGATTTGATATCTATTGCAAGATGTAAATTTTCGATTGAAAAATTAAAGATTTCTTGACATAATTTTCAGAATAAAAACCTTAAATCTAAAATAGGAAAGTTGCTTTTCCTAATAGGCAACGTTTATGTTAAGTTGGACAAATCCTACCCGTTGCCATTCGGGTATGATCCTCCTGGCTTAGTAAAAGCGGGAATTTAGTCAATCCGATCTATTGCCATTTAGATCCGATTCGCTATTTTCATAAGTCGACTTTAGATTTAGGATGCTTTATTTTTTGAAAAAATTGAAAAGGGACGGACAGTTATGATCTTTTTGATTGCTTTTCCTTGGTTGGAATATTGTTGATTGATATTATCTCGATTTGATTTTCCTATATTGAAAATTCCTAAAAAGTTTAGTAAGATATGATTTCTGAAATCCTATCTAATTAAGATTTTTAGGAAGATAAATTTTTTTCGAAAACCTTATCTCATTGGGATTTTGGAATATAAATCAGGACAATAAAATCTTCAATGCATATCTTATCTCAAGTTGCCGAAAATTCAAAGAGGAAACTTAAAAGATTCAGCCATCTAGGTTTGCACATCTCATGCCGTCATATCATTTTTTTTGCATATCGACTTGCATATCTTCGCATGATTTTATATCATGTAAACATATCATATTTTCAAATATCATTGCATGATGCACCCAAGATTTTCAAATATCTCATGATATATTGGCCATCATAATTTTCGAGTATCACCTATCCTTCCTTCACAATTTTCGAGTGTCAAATGCTTGTGCCACGGGCCGAGGTTTTCGTGCCCCGACCGGTCATCTTGAAGGCCGAGAGATGCCCCAAGACTTCTTGTGTCTTGGACCCCTAAGGTTTTTCTAAGGTTTTCTAATATTCTAGAAGGTTTCCGGGGACGGGCGAGTCGATAATTTGCCAAGGTTCTGGAACCTTCCTATTTATGTCGGTAGTTGGGAAGTCGGTAGACGGAATATAAGCCGTTAGATGAGATCTAGATCTACGGTTGTAATCCGAGCCTCCTCCTATATAAAGGGGAGTCCTCATTCTCATTTGCTCATCCTTGAAAGAAATATTAAAGCATTCCTCCCCATACCTCTCCCTCTCAAGCATCTCCTCTTTCTACGCGATCCGAGTTGAAATACGGTGAAAAGGCTTAGCTCGAGCGCTCCAACGATCAAAAGGAACCCCGAGTTGCCGCGCGGGTCAATCCAAATCTCCCGACCCGTGACACTTGCATATCATTTTTTTTTCACATTTTTGCATAAATTGCCATGTCATGTTTTACACATCCCATGTCACATGTTCATGCCATTAATGTTATGTCGTTTGCACATCATATTGATTCAAGTTCAATGTCTTGCATGTTATGTCATATTGCGTAAATGTCATGTTATTTTATATGCTTTAATTGATTAGTTAATTTTTGCATATAGGGCAACTTGACTTTTTGCATGTTCTGCATTGTATCCCGTTTTGTAGATAGTTTCCATGTTACCGCATTCATATCATTCATGCATTCATTCTAGAAAATGGAAAAACCTAAAAAGAATTCCATTTTCTGAACTTTGAATTGATTCAATCTAAGTTGCCAAACTTAGGATAATTTCATGAAATTTAAGGTACCGAAAGGGCATTAGTTTTAATTAACTAGTGTAACCGAGTCCCCGAACTCAGAATTTTTTGTTCGTAGAAATAAAGTATTTCTCCCAATACTTTGTTTAGGTTCCTAATCAATCTGCCAAAAATGATTAGTGGTGGCTCCTAATTCTAAATCATCCGAATAAACCAAAGTTACGAATTGGTAGGGCTTGAGATAGTCCGTATTAGGTTAGTCATCTAATTAACCTGATAATTCCTTAGCCTAAAAATTTATTTTTAGGTCATGACATTGACAAAAATAGCCCAAACTGAAAACAGAATGGTTATTTTCCAATTATCCGTACCGAACCGAACAGAAATGCACGAAATTTTTGGTTCGGTTTGGTTAGGGCTCGGTTTAGTTTTTTGGTTCGATTTTGACACCCCTAGGTAATGCCATTTCTGTAAACTACAATCAAATGCATGGAGGAAAACATGAACTCAACATGTCTATAAAAAGGTCATATCTTTCTTTCATTCCTTGGATGTCAACTAACTAAACTTTGATCATACATATTTTTTCTAGACGTCCGAAAGATCGTGCTAAAAATGTCTTATGCTTAGGTTGTACTATTTGCTATTCGGTCATCGAAGTCATACGGGCTTGCACACAAGTAACTTTTTCTTTTTTTCCTTTCTAAAAGATGACAAAAGACAGGACTGGAAATATCATGAATGGTGTTAATATGATATTTGCTAGGTTGTCGGTAAAATGGGAAATTATACTTCTGGTGCACCTTGTTTGAAATCGGATAATTTATTTTCAGACATTTGTGGTTTTGGCCCGACTCTGGCACGAACTTTCATTTGTCTAAGAACAACTTGGACTCGAGATATCTTTGCAGGCATGAGAGGCGCGCGACTCATTACACATTTACGACCTGCAAGAAACTCATCGAGGAGGCTCTATCGATGATGTTCATTGTGGAATTCTTGTTCATTTCGCAGTTCGATGATTATGATTATGGCCTTTATTCTGACATCTATAAGATACGTGCGATATTTGGGAATTCTAGCAGCCTTAATCGTACTTATGATGTCGAAGGTTGATAGGAGGGTTCGACATTACTTGCTGTGGAATGCGAATGTAGTCGCTATCGATGTTGTTGTTAACGAGAATAGTTACGGTGTCATGTTGTGTTCGGTTTTTCAGTTGAAATTGTTCATGACTTGACCCGAAATGCAAAGTAGTTTACTTCACATCGATGACTCTTTATGATCTGGAAGTGCATGCGCTCGAGTTGAATTTGTTTATGCATGAGTTCCTCAAGTGATTGCAAGTATATGCAAGTCTAAGTTGAGTACAAGTCAAGACATTATAACAAACCAGACATCCTCACGAACAGGGGGCAGTTTATGTCAAGAGTGAACTGGTATCCATGCCTGCAGAACGAAAAAATAACAGTCATATATTTCCTAAACATATGTCATGTGCAGGGATCTAACTTAATGAAAGGTCATCTAATTTGTTGCTTTGCTCAACTTCATGAATTGATCTGTCATGTACAGGGGGCAACAAAAGCATACATAGACTGAAAATTTCTATCTGATCTGAGATACATTTTCTGTCTGATTCGACAAACTGAAGCAGAAAAGCAGCGACGACAAACACACTGTACGCCGCAGCCCACATACAGGAATTCAACCTGACTGACATCGCAGAAATTGGAACCAATTAGACAGCAATTGGACCAGAATTCTCGAACACCGACCTGACAGCCATTTAAATTACTAGAACACATTGTCTGCACTGTTTTCTTGCTACAGAAAGCCTAGAAACGAACTACATAACAGGCGGAGTTCTTGAACAGGATCAATCTTGATCTTCCTGATACATGCCATTCAACTTGAGATTCCAAGACTCTTTGAGTTGCTGAAGAACTTAAAACATCTATAGAAGCTTGGCTTCATCTAGCTCTTTCGACCTTCTCGGCACTGTGGATGTAGATAGTCCGGCAATAATCACTCCCAGGCAGCTCAATTAAATCTTACCATTTTCAGATACATTTTTCCCCCAAATATATAGACAAGGCAGAGCAGAAGAGCATTATATTCAGATATGAATTTTCCAGTGGCAATGGTCGAAAGTCCATATCTTCATTGCATGGCCAAAACAAAGAAAGAAGGAAACTAGCATGGACATCTTTTAAGGTGCAACATACGTATAATTGGCTTACTCAGCATTCTTCCCTCATGCCTAACGATGTTTGACTCACTAGTGGATGCTCCAGCTCCAACAGTTGGCTTCCTTGCACCATTTTTTCCGCACTAGGCTTGGTGCGATGTTTATTTTAGGTCTACCGTTAGTCCTCTTTGCCTACATAGAAGAAGCGTAAGAGGAATTAGAAAAGATCAGATCAAAGAGTTGAACAAATTGTCCAAAAAGCCCAAAACCTATCGCACAACAATCGGTTCAGTCCTAAATATTTTAATTATGCAAATCTAGTACTAAACCTTTTGATGATTTGCCAATGTAGTCCTTCCACCAATTATTCAAATAATATGTTTATGGCTAAATTGAAAAATCTTCAAATGATTTAGGGCTAAATTGACACTATTGAAAGTTTAGGGCTAAATTGACAAATCGTTAAAAGATTTAGGATTAATTGGCCGCCGTATAATAAGTCTAGGACTTACTGGAAAATTTTTCCATCCTCTTTGCCTACATTAAAAAGATAGGAGGAACAAAAAGGCTGACCAGGTTGAACAAATAATGACATTACACTTCAATTTTCTGACTAGTTCTTACAGGTTACTCGATTAAATATTAGGTGTTTGAGAAGTGCCCTGTTGGATTACTTGAGCTCGCTCATTGATTGCCACGTGTACAAGACTGGTCCCACGTTTGACTTCATGCTCTACTTTGTTCCTGGTTTCTTTTCTTCTTCCTCTTCTCTTCTCTCATTTTTAATTGGGTCAAATTTAGTTCTAAATCTTTGAAAGATTTTTCAATAGAATAAAAAAATTTAGAATTGAATTAACCACCATATAATAGATTTAGGATTTATTGGACAATTATCCCACTCTCTTTGCCTACATTAAAAAAGAATAAAAGGAAAAAAAAAAAACCTCAGACGAAAGAGTTGAACAAATAATTACATTGAATTCTGACTAGTTCTTATAGTTTGCTCATTAAATATTGGGTGCTTGAGAAGTCCCACGTTGGATTTACTTGAGCCTGCTCGTTGATTGCTACGGGTACATGAAGGGCCCCACGCATTCTCTCGCTTCTCTCCTCACACTTTCTTTTGGAAAAGGCTACGTTGACCGTCCCACCAATTCCGAGGGTGGGAGGGTCAAATCTTGACCTCAATTTGCTTTTGGTGAAATCGCATCACTGCTGATCTGATTTCATCATTTTGACTGTCCATTTTTTTTTTTAAATTGTAAGCTAAAATTAGAAGACAAAATTATGAGAGAGCCCAATAATTAAAGACAAAAGTAATGAAACTACGTACACTACATATTCGAATGATATGCGTGTCAATCAAAAGTCCATGTATGATATGTATGCACGATATATCCGCGTAACATGCTTATCACCCAAAAGTTCATGTTTGACATGTATATACCACATATCGGAATGCTATGAAGTCCACATTCGACATGTATGCACCACTTTGTCAACCAAAAGTCCACGTCTAATATGTACACATCACATATTTGTGTGATATGCTTGTCAACCAAAACTCGGGGTCTTATAATTTTGCCTTGTAATTTTAGATTACAATTTAAAAAAAATCAGACAATCAAAATGATGAAACCGGATCAGTCCAAAAAAAATTGTGGCTAGAATTTGACCATCCCAAATTCAGAATTGGTGAGACAGGCAGCATAGCCTAATCCCTTTCTTTTCTTCTTCCTCCTCTCCTTAGTTGAAGGAGATAGTCTAAGGCACCCAAACTCGAAGCCCAAGAACGACACAAATGGAGTATGCAGGTAAACATCCCATGTTCTTCAAGTTTTTCGTGACCGAACCCAAACCTGAACAAATGGCATGTCGCTCTTCCTCTTTGCCATCTTTATATTTATGCGGACAATGCATGGAGGTCGGGAGTCCGCCGCAAGAGGGCGGAGGTTTGTGAGCCACGACTCTCTTTGGACATGTTCCTCAAGCTAATAGAGCCACAAAAAATGAATGCAGACTTAATCGTTTTAGTTAAACTTGGCTTATACTTTTTAATCCTTTTTAATCCTCTTCTCTTTGACGTGCTTTTAGCTTTTAGAGAGTCAGTAACCAGAAGTGTCGGGCCAACAAAAAAGAAAATAACTTATATAGCTCGTTTTTGTTGATAGTTTCTCAATCTCAATACATTTTACCCGTAAGTAGGAACATACATTATTTTCCCTTAAAAATAAAGATAACGTGGTCCATCTCTTTAATTAGCTCACCATATGCATTTAATAGTCCACAAATGACTTCTTATTTTCTTCTTTTTGTATGATGCTCTCTCTCTAAACTCACGCTAAAAGTTCCAACAGCCTTTCAGAATTAGATTAGAGGCCAAGGTCTCAAGCGATTTCGCTGACCGGCCCAAGTGGCTACCCTTGGACGGTCGGCCTGATTCAAGAAGAGGGTGTGTTTTATTTCGATGGAGGGTGGCCCAAGTTCGTGAAGGATTCCTCCATAGAAGCTGCGAACCTCCTCGTCTTTCGATACACTTGCACTTTCAAGTTGCTTCCTCTTTTTCTTTTTTTTTGGTCGGAAAAGAGCTTCATATATGAAATATTAAGGATTCGTACATAAAGTGCCCAAGAGAGGGGTGTCTAAACAGAAGAGATCCTAGAGGGGTTGAGGTGGTCTAGAGACCCAAAAGGCAGGGATAGAATTTAAACGGTGAGACTTTGCCAACCAATCGACAACCAGATTTGTTGTGTGACTGTAATGGGCTATCGAATGTTGTCGTCCTGGGCCAGCAGATGTTGGGCTTCAAGTATCAGGGCTTCAGTCTCCCATCCCATTGCTTCGCCATTGACTTCATAAGCCAAAGTACAATAGTCGATCTCGATGGTTATCTTCTTACTTTCCTTTCTCTTTGACTCCAAATGCTCTCGTTTTAGGAACTTTAAGCCTTCTAGCAACACCCTCGCTTCCGCTTGAATTGGAGAGCAAGATCGAATTTTTTTCCACAAAGCTGTCAAGAAGGGTTCCATTGGAATCTCGAAGAATGCCTGCAATGGCTCCAACACTAGGGGTGTCACATACAGAAGCATCAATGTTAAGTTTCAAGTCAGATCTCGTCGGGGGGGGGGGGGTCCATTTTTGTGGAGGGTCTAGTCTATTTTTGATAAAGCTTTGATCTTTGTCGGTGGATTTCTTATAGCTTCATAAAATTCCCTTCGATTTGCAAATTAGGGTTTTAGAATCTAGCTTTTTTCCTCTAAAAACTTGAGTTATTTCCCGCCTTCCAAATGCACAGTAAAAGGACTATTGTCTTGTCGAAGAACGGAGACGTGTCGGGATTTTCGATTTGAGCTTGGAGCTAAGCATCCATTCTTCTGCTGTTTGGAAGGGGGGAGGCGTGGCCCGAAAATCTCTAATCTTGCCGGATCTGATCGGTCCAAGGACAAGATAAAAATATATGTTTAGTGGTTTCCACATGAGAGCCACATGAGGGGCACAAAGGTTGAGGTATGATTTTTCGTTTGAACGGGCTTTCTCTAGTTTGGAAGGGCATTCGACACATCTACCAAATGAAAATACGAACCTTTGAGGGGATCTTGACTTTCCATATTCTGTTCCAAAGTTAAGGCCGGAAAGAAGTGGAAGCTTGATTTGTGATTGGTTTCTGATTTTTTTTCTCTAATTGTGTTATAGGCACTCTCGACGGTGAAAGAGCCGGAAGGTTTTACTATCTAAACTAGCTTATCTTTCTTGAGGAGAGGGCTAATGGGGATCGATAGGATTTCTTACGTTAGTCCCTCGTCAAAAATACTTATGAGTGTGTTTTCATCCCGCTTTGCTTCCTCTTTCTGGATCAAATTCATCACCTTTAATGGTTCATTATTGTTTCTTGGACCACCAATCACACCCCTCTTCAGCCGGAGGTCTTCTCTAATACTAACATTCTCCCCATTACCAATTGACCATCTCGGTGACCTCCGCAATGGTTTTCCTTCCATATAAAATACTCGCCATCTCTAGGAAGGTCCTGGTACCCCTGGCGGCTTGTAAAAAGTTTATGTTTGGAAAGTACATACCTTTCAAAATCCTGCTCCAAAGAGAGTTTTGGTTCGAGTAAGCCTCCAAGCTTGCTTACCTAATATTGCTTTGTTAAAAGTAATGAGATCTTTAAAGCCGAGACCTCCCTTATCCTTAATTGTTTTCAATATAGCCCGTTTCACCGGTGCAACTCGATTCCGGTTTCGTTCTTTTTCCACCAAAAGGATGCTATTCTCTTTTCTATAGATTTGCAAATCGATGGTGGAATTTTGAAAATCGACATAGCATATTGAGGAATATCTTGCACAACTGTTTTTAGCATAATTTCCTTCCCCGCCTTTGAAATCAAGTTTTCCTTCCACCCTTCCAGTTTCATATTGACTCTTGCATTGATCCAAGAGAACATTTGTTTCTTCAACTCCCTCCCAATCAGATGGTATTCCCAAATATCTCCCTATTCTCTCTATGACTAGAACCCGCAAGAAACCTTCTAGATTATGCTGAAGCTAGTTTGGACAATTTGTCCCCATGAAGAACCCATACTTGTTTAGAT
Source organism: Rhodamnia rubescens (assembly GCA_021437795.1). Lineage (NCBI taxonomy): Eukaryota > Viridiplantae > Streptophyta > Magnoliopsida > Myrtales > Myrtaceae > Rhodamnia > Rhodamnia rubescens. Next base: position 2,300,487 of record JAILYA010000035.1, read on the forward strand.
TTATTTCTTGGCCTGAAACCATGCGGTATTGGTTCAGAATCTGAAAATTCTGACATTCTCTCAAATTCCCATCTAGAAAGAAAATATAGTCATCCACAATGAGTAAGTAGGATAAAGTTGGACAAGACTTGTTTAACTTTATGCCTTTGCTTGTTCCATCATTCAACGCCTTCCTCATTAACATTGAGAGTGTATTTGCCATGATAATGAACAAATATGGGGATAAAGGGTCTCCTTGTCGAATTCCTCTTGACAGCTGAAAGTAAGGTAAAGGCTCTCCATTAAATTTCACACTAAGAGTTGCTGAAGAAGTTACACACGACATAACCCTTTCCAACCACATCGAGCAAAAACCCATCTTTAGGAGGCATGCTTCTAGGAAATCCCACTCCACCTTATCATGTGCTTTCTTCATATCCAGTTTCAGAACCGCCTGGAATCGTTTCTTTCTCTTTTTCACTCTCATTTGGTGCAAGACCTCCTGAACTATAGGAATATTGTCTTGTATTTGTCTCCCCCCACAAAAGCATTTTACTCCTCTGCACTAACGTTAGGCGACCGATGTTTAACTTTATTCCCTAAGATCTTTGAGGTAATTCTATAGACAAAGTTACAAAGGCTGATCGGTCTAAATTGATCAAGTCTTTCAGGATTCTTTACTTTGGGAATCAAAGTAATATGCGTTCTATTTAGCTTAGGATTCATAATACCAGTTTCGAAAAAAGCTTTGATTTCCTCAAATATTCCCATCTTGATACTCTGCCAATTCTGTTGATGAAACAAAACATTTAGTCCACCGGGACTAGGGGCCTTTAAAGGACCCACTGCAAATACAACCTAGTGGATTTCAGTAAGGGTAACTTCAGCTGATAGTTTAGTGTTCATCTCACTAGTCACCAAAGTTGGGTATTGGTGAAGTACTTGGAGGAAGTTACGTGGCCCTTCTAATTTATATAAACCTTCAAAGAATTATGAGGTCATCTCTTTAAAATTTTTCTGATCCTTAACCTATAGATCCTATCCAGTATGCTTAAGTATAGATATCCTATTGTGCTGCTTTCTTTGAATGGTGGTAGCATGTAAAAATCCAGTATTTTTGTCCCCCCTCATCAGCTAGTTGATTCTAGAACTTAAACCCCAATACATTTCCTCTCTTCTCCATAAGTTTTCAATCTAGTCTAAGATATTTCCCTAATGTTTTTGTTCTGACTTGCATTTTTATCATTCGTCACCTTTTCATGTTCCTCTTTCAACTTTTGGATTTGAGACTTTTGTTTGAGAACTTCCTTTTTCTCCACTTCTCAAGGGCCTTGGTTACTTCTTTAATTTTCAGCACCAGATCATCTCCTTTTTGTTTAGACTCCTCCCAATTCTCTTTGATTATGTATCCACAATCCTCACTTTCCAGCCAAAAGGATTCAAATCTGAAAATCCTCTTTCTTTTTACCCTTTCAGCAGATTGAGATAAGAGAATAGGGCTGTGATTTGAACCTATCACTAGTAAAGCAATGGTCTCGACTAGTGAGAAAGCTACTCTTCAGTCCAAATGGCATACAACCCTGTTAAGCCTTTTTTAACAAGATTTTCCTCTTCTCTATTATTCGACCAGGTAAAAGCACAACCCTTGCTCTCAAGATTCATCATCCTGCAGCTATTTAAAAGTTCGCTAAAACTATGCATTCGGTAATTATCTATCTCTCTTCTCCCCACCTTTTCCCAATGGTATAAAGTCTCATTAAAGTCTCCAATCCAAACCCATGGGAGGTTAATCCACGCTTTGGGCATTTTAGTTCTCTCATAAGTTTTCAGCCTTTGCTGGTATGTAGCCGGCACATTAATCAATGTCATTCTAAAGATAATTCTTTGAGCTGGGTTATCATATTGAATATCAATAAACTCCTTTGTAGCTGCCATAATTGTGACCCCTATTTCTTCTTTCCATAACAGAGCCATACTTCTACTTAATCCTGTTGGATTTACTACCAAATGCTTTTGAAACTTAAGTCTCTTTCTCACCCTCTAGATAACTCTTTGTTGGTTTTTTATTTCACTAAGGAAAATTAAATTGGGCTTTTCTTGAGCCACTATGGCTCGCGGAGCTTGAATTGTCAAAGGTGTGCACAAACCTTGACAGTTCCAAGCTAGACCAAAGCCCATATGTTTGCTTCCTCCAATGAGATAATAGGGTTCTCAAGTAGATTCATCTCATCCAACATCGTGTTACTTCCATTAGCTTTTCCATAACTACAATCAGTTCTCCCTTTTTTGACCTTCATAACTTTTGTTTTTTCCTATTGTAGACCCTGTGGCTCTCGACCTAGCTGGAATGAAGGGAGTTCCATCATGAGGGGTCTTGCTTTGACATTTCCCCCACTAGCTTTATTCTGTTCACATATCGAGGTACCGAGCTCTATATCACACATTTTCCCTTTTTCTCTCTCTTTTCTTGAGGCACCACTGCTTTTTTCCCCCATCTCTTCTTCTGGACATAACTTGGGACTCCAAAGTTTTCTGGGGTTTCTGGGATAGTTTCTTCCTCCAGATGCTCTTCTATTTTAGCCTTATAGAAGGATTTTCAGAATGAGCTCTGCAAGTTCATCTCAGTCCTTAGCCACGAACCATAAAACTGGTTATCTATAATAGAAAAGGCTTCCTCATTATAAGAAATTTCTTGGAGATTTTGTGCATAGTGGCCTATTTTTCCACAGGAACAATAGAAAGTGGGTAACATCTCACATTGGAAATCCAACCATAGCATAGTCCCCTTGAAGCTATAAATCACGCCCAATTCCAAAAGGGAGGATAAATTCAAAACTGCTTTCGCTTTGCTAACAGAGATGTCCATAATTCGTCTTGTTTCTATTTTGACATCCACAACCTCTCCAATTTTCCATGCGATATTCACAATCACCTCTTCCTTTTTTCCTTTTATAGGTAGACCCACAATGTGAATCCTGAATGCACATGAATCAAATGGTAAGCACTATGAAGAATTCTTGGTTCCCAGGGTCTTAGAATCAGCAAGTGTCGCGAAAAAGGCCAAGGTCCAAAGTCGAGGATCTTGTTTTTTTCCTAAGTATTCTAAAAAACAAAAGAGAATAGTCTAGGTTGCAAGTGAGAACATACCACTTTTTCTATTTTTCAAGCTTTCTTCATCGTTTTTTGAAAAGCTTGGAAGTTTGTTGAGGGGCTGCCATGTAGTCGACCGAAGATTGTATGATCTCCTTTTTCTAGACTTTCTTTAGTGGCAACTTTGTCCATAACAGCTTTCTTTGTTTTTGGCCATGTTAAGACTAAGTATGCAACCTGGAGGGGGTGAATAAGTTGTTTCGAAATTTTTTTCAGACTTTGCAAAAAATCAAAGGTGATTTGAAAAGATCGAGTGAACAAAATTTTTTTCAAACAGTAACTAAGAGGATGCAAGTAGGGATATGAGCAATAAGAGATCAGCACACTAAACATATAGTGGTCCGGCTTACACCAAGCCTACATATACTCCATACAACTAACAATCACAACTCGGACTGGAATGGACTAGTAATCGCCTCACAAGTTACAAAAAGTAAGTGAGCTGATCTTTCATAGGATAGAACACACTATCAAGATATAGTCTCACCACTCTCGGAAGTACACTTGTCTATGCACGATTACAAGTAAAATAGATCACATGATCTTTCACACAAGTGGCTTTCAACTAGAACACACGTCTAGAGCACTTAAACAGGATATACAATTAGTTCGGTTTGTCTCTCTGCTTGCTCTTGGTCTACCCGGCCTCCTCCTTATATAATCCTTGGCAAAATAGCTGTTGGAGTGCCTCTGGAGGAGCAAAAGAGCCGTTGGAAATCGAAGAGATAGGTTTGCGGTGCGTTGAGATCGCTTTCGCATCGTCGACCGAGTCTTTCCTAAAATAGGTGCCGACCGCTATTCCTCACCGATGACTTTGCATATCCTCCCGACACGCTAAAGATTTATTTTCAAGAAAGCAAAAATCCTCCCGTTGGCCTTTTCCAGTACGTGTGAGCGACTTCATGAGATCTTTTGAAACATTGACATGTTCGCATTTTATACTCCTCATTTCACCTTATCTTTCAATTACGATATCAAACAATCCGTGACCGGATCTTTGAGAGCCTCGATTACTGTTTCCATGAAATTGCTTCGGTCTTCACGTGATTTTTACTCAATGGCCATTTGGTGATCCTTTGCCTTATGCAATAAACATCTCCATACCAAAGGTAAATAAAGTACCTAAGTATGGTTTGGAAATCATCAAAATGTTTTCCGAGATTTTTCTCCAACAATCTCATCCTTTTTGATGATGACAAAATTAACTCGCATATGTAGTGTGAGGCAAATTTTATAAGGTACGATAAGTAAAGGTCTTCATAGCTAATGTTTCGTATTGAAGGCGCATTTGCATATAATGTTTTCTCCGAAAAGATTTGGAATTGAATCTGGACAAAAGACTTACTAAGCTGATTTTTTTTATTTGAAAAGATGTTGATCAAGCTAAGTAGTAGCAATTTCAATATGTTTTCAAAGATAAACGGTTCAAGTATGATCATCTTAAAAATGAACTTTAATACTTAGACCCTTAGGCATTTTGCATTTTGCTCGCCCTGTTTTTGAATTTGCTCCTCCTATTTCACGGGCTCAAGGCTTTTACCTTGGTTTTCTTTGTAGCTTCTCCTATTTCACGGATTCCTCCCTGTTTTCTAATTTAGCACTTCATATTTTCACATTAGGATATAACTCTCCCCCTTTTTGTCATCAATAAAAAGAAAGAAAATATGAAGATATAATGCATAGGATGCGAATAACTTCATTCTATTTCTACGGGACATGTGGTGTATATATCCGGGACAGCTAAAAAGAACATCACGAGCATGTCCAAAAACACGGGGTTTCGAAACAAACATGTGCAAACAGCAGGTAAGGTCATTTAGGATTAGTGCGCTTGCGTTTTCGGGATGACGGAGATGGGGCTAGTTCGGGAAGGGTATGAAGGGGGTTATAGCAGTCCAGATTGATGATGGTCCTCTCTAACTTGACTAGATATTTCACAATATTGCTCATGGACGTCTTTAACTCCCCGATATCGGCATGAACAACATGCGGGACGTCCGAAGACACAAAAGCAGAAGGTCACGCTGTAGTAAAAGCTCTTTTAGCGGGGGGGACATGAGGCCTTCTTGGCGCTACTACCTTGGCTCTGCTTAGTCCTAGTTAAAGGTCGTTCGTCATAGCTTTCCTTCCAGCAATTCTCTAGCTCACCGATCATCACCTTGGCCAATCTTTACTAACTTCATTCATCCTTTGAGAGTAAGCCTTAACATCATCTTTTCTAGTGTCTTTTTCCCAATGATAATATGTGTTAGGCGCTCCTTGGAGACTCGAGAAACATCAATCACATTCTTCTTGAAAATCCATCCGATTAGTGCTCTATGGGGTAGACCTTCTATTTTCGTTTTCCTTGTCGTAGCATGTGTAATATGATGAGGTGTGGGATTGAGATTGGAAAGCCAATGAGCGGGGCCCAAAGCACTTTGGGCTCGAATCAAGATACGTCATTTGAGGACGAGGACTTGGGACGCAGGATGAGAGTTAATATTTTTTGAAGAAAATTCACTTTGAGGGGTAAAATATTTCTTGGCACAATCTCTCTAAAATCCCGAGTAAATTTTGCAGTCTCAAGTATATAACCTTAAGCCTCATTGGAATAAATTTCCAGTTTCCTATAAGGAAGGAAGTTGGTTTAGAGAATCTCAGCCAATTCCTCAAGCTGTAACGGTATAATTCTTGTTTTCGAAAGTGAAAATCAAAGAGTAGAGATCTAGAAAATGCAAGTTTGAGTAAAACATTGTGATCTCGTTTGGGCAAGAGGGATCTTCTATTGTGCAAAGTTCTATAAGCTTGTGTTTTTCCAAAACTTCAGTCAAAAATTTTCCATGAGAATCGAGATATTCAAAATCAACAATACGAGGAAAATCGTGGTACGAAGATAGAAGTTTTTCTAGGATTCTCTATGCTTCTTTGACAAAAACAAGTGTGTCGAAAAAATTTGAATTAAGTTCAAAATCAACTGTGGGCTCGAAGTTTTGAAAAACATTGTCATCATCATCCTCATGACGTTTGTTACCCCTGCCATCATCAAGATCGGGTATTTCTTCACTAACCTCAATTTGCTCTTCACTGGATTTGAGACTCGGAAGATTGGGAGCGAGCAGGCTCACTTCCGGTGCGGGAGTTCAACCGAGATGTTTCCTTAGGTGGACTTGTCTCCTCTACTTCTTTTAGAGGTTCAGCTACCTCTTCCGATGTCCACTTTCTTGGTGATCTTCCACTAAAAGTTCGGGGACATCAATAGAAGATCCCGCAATAGCAAGTTTGGGAACGACCTCGAGCAGATGGAACCTCGATTTTCTTTACGATCCTAGTCTTCTGTTTGAAGGCTTCTAGGGTAGCTGCGAGTTAGGCATTGATATCCTCTCTAGATTTGATCGAACAGGAGGCAAAGTCACTCATTCTTCCGGTAGATAAACTTTCGGTGGAGGGATAATTATGCTCTCAATTCTGGTGCTCACGACTATGAATTGTGGCGTATTTGCAAGTAGGTGATACTATGGTCGTATGACTAACAATGTTCGTAGATACGAAACCTCCCAAATCTCCTCCTATTTAAATACTCGAAATCGAAACATCCGGAGTTTCGGATAGATCTATGTTGGATGGACCACCAGCCTTTCCCTTTCTTTTAGAAGCTCTCGGTCGATCTTCTTAGAGCCATGGTGAAGATTCGAGAGAGAGAGAGAGAGAGAGAGCGAGAGAGATTGAAAGAGGAAGTGGAAGAAGAAAAAAGCGGGCAAGGGTTGTCACTTTTTGGAGAGAGGAAGTGAGGTAGTTGAGGAGTAAGTGGGTGATAGAGGGTGAACGTGGTATGGTTAAATAGGGACACATGCACACACATTTCACACAAAAAGTAATGGTAAAAGTTCAAAACAATTTAAAGAAATAAATGAAAATTAATAGCATAAAAATAATGGGCAGGAAAAAATCACATCGGCGATCGCATGGCGATATTTGGTCGAACAGGAAAATCACACATTTCCCAACGGTAACTTTTTCTAAAAGATAAGGTGTACCGATGTTTGAGGATGTAAAGATCTGGTTACCTAATCTTTTTCGAGGTATACGAATCTTTTGCTTTTTTGACTTGTCATTCATGAGGATTTGAAATTCCCAATTCTCCTTTGATGAATTCAAATGCTTGCTTGTCTAAAGGTTTCATGAATGTTAGCCAGCTAATGTTTTGAATTGACAAAATGTATGTTCACATTATCGTTGTTCACATGATCTCTTATGAAATGATGTCTCACTTCAATATGCTTTACCCTTGAGTGCAATATAGGATTCCTGGTTAGGTTTATAGCACTCGTATTGTCACAACAAATGGGAATATTGATCGTTTGTTCCTCAAAGTCACTAAGTTGCTGTTTTATCTAAAGAAGTTGTGCACATGCCGCTTCCCCGGCATAATGTATTCAGCTTTAGTGGTTGAAAGAGCAACTAAGTTTTGCTTCTATGAAAACCATGATATCAACATGTTTCCTATCCTTTGACATATGCCCGATGTACTCTTACAATCAATCTTACATCTTACATAATCAGCATCTCGAGTACCCTAAAACATTAAAGCTTGACGCTTTTGGATACCATAACCCTATTTTGAGTGAGGATGCCAAGTACCTTATAATCCTTTTGATAGCCATGATATGTGATTCCTTTGGATTTGATTGGAATCGTGTACATAAACATACGGCAAACAATATATCTAGTCGAGAAGCAATTAAATATAACAAGGATCCAATTATGTTTCTATATAGTTTGGAATCAACGGACGTACCTTTTTTTTATCCTTGTCCAATTTGATAGATGTTGCCAAAAGTGTTTTGGTGAATTTGCATCCTTCCGAATCGAATCCTTTTACCGGATCTTTTGCATACTTTTCTTGATGGATGAATGTTCCAGCTCTTGTTTCCTTTATTTAAAGTCCAAGGAAGAAATTCATCTCTCCCATCATGCTCATTTCGAACTCGCTCATCATAACTTTGGCAAATTCCTTGCAAAGATTCTTATTAGTAGAGCCAAAGATTATGTCATCAACATAAATCTGAACTAACAAGATGTTTTTACGTTTCTTCTTAATAAACAAGGTAGTATCAACTTTACCTTTTTTGAAGTTATGCTTAAGAAGGAAAGAACTCAATCTTTCGTACCAAGCTCTAGGGTTTTGTTTGAGGCCATAAAGAGCCTTCTTCAATTGATAGACATTGTCGATCGTGAAGGATCTTCAAAACTTGGCGGTTGAATATCTTCCTTTAAAAATTTTCTTTCCTCCTATAGAGAGTCGCGGTCACTCCGAGTGTTTACCAAATCTTTCTGCGTTTCTCAAGCCCATCGTTTTTTAGAAAAAATTTATTCAATGAGTTTTGAAACTTTCTTTTTAGTTCTAAAATTCTTTTTTAGGCCTTTTTATGCTCGAAAATATTTTTTAAAAAAAAATCTTGCATTTCTTCATATGTAAGTTCGGAATTGTTTACCTCATCTTCTTCATCTTTTTCATCTTTTTCTTATTTTTTCAAGAGATAGAGATTTGCTTCGTCGTTGCTACTTGATTCGATTTTGGCATGAAGATATCAATATTACAAAGGCCGGTCATTCGGCATGAATCTAGACCATCTTGCCCTTGCTTAGAAAGAACCGTGCTGAATTGCTCATCCAAGGTCTCATAGAACCCTCTCGATTCCCAATGGGCTTGTGAAGCCTTTTATGTCAACAAACGAGTAGAGCAAAATCCTGGCAAATTCCGGTTGGTGATTAATTACTAGCACTTGAACCAGTTTTCTCAAGATGATAAATTCCTTTTGCCTCATAAAAATTCCCTTTTCCTCAGCCTTGCCCGGACAAAGATCTAATCCAAATTTGATATTAAAACAGGATTTTGGCAATTAGGCAACTATCTTGAAGATCGTCCGAAAAACCGTATTCGTATTCTCAATCAGCATTTCTAGTGGATAGTTATCCCTTTTGGGCTCAAAACTACTTCCTCCCTTTTCAAAAAGGTTATGTGTAGAATCTTTCAAAATTTTTTAGCAAACTCTCATATTTATATTGATGACATCCTCATCTACAATGTGGACGAAGAATCACACAAAGCAAGCTCCTTTCCTAGTTTGCTGAAATTGCCCCAAAAATTTTCAAGGCACTCCATCCACTTCAAAGGATGTTGAAAAAGAATGCATATCCATGGGGACCAAAATAGATCGAAGTAGTTGCCTATTTCAAAGAGAAGTTGCAACACTTTCCTCCATTACAAATCCCATCTACTGGCAAAAGAATACTTTAGACAAATACAAGTGATAAGTATTAGGCAACCATTCTCATTGGAAAAATTGATGGTAAGCGCTACATTTGTAAAGTGGATGATTTGCCCAAGAAATCCATTACCATTTCACTTTCAAGGAGATCCTAGCAGTTAAATATGGAATCAAAAAGTTTGAGTTCCACTTTATTGGACACCATTTTCTAGTAGAAATGCTTTGAAATTCAAGCGAAACAAATTCCTCATCCTCGTTGCTAAGGTAGGCGAGAATGATTTTAAAAATATTCTCTTGACACTAATTATCTTGCAGGAAACACAAATATTTTTGTAGATTTTCTTTTCCGGACCCAGGCAACCGGTTACCTTTATCAACATGTTTGTACGAAAAGAACCCTTCCTTGATACGTTTCGTGTGGCCGATATGAGAAAAAATAATTGGACTAGCCATAAATATCCTCCGGGATGTTCCAAACCCGATTTTGGTCAATCAACTCACCCCTAGTCTTAAGCATTTCTTCTAGCAAGTATCATTATAGAATCTTTAGAGATTATGGAGGTTTGTTATTGAAATCCAGTGGCCTTCATCCTGGATACCGATTCATTCATCCCTCGCTATGGTCACCTAACCTAGACTTCCCGATGAATTAAAATGAATGTTTTAGTATATGTTCAATTCGTATATTGTATCCATTGAATTCCCTACTAAGAATATTACTAGGGTACTTGTCTAAAGCAATTGCGGGTGATTACTCCAGTCGGAAGAACATGATTGATATGCTCTTATGGTTTCAACCACTTAGTGCTTGGAGAGAACTATTCAAGATTCAAAACCGTGTGGGAAGACCGAAACCCGAAAGATACATTGTCATGCTTTTCCACATACCATGGACGTTCATCAATCCTTACGGAGATGTAAGATCCGAACTAAGCTTGCTTGGTACAACAACATACAAGCCTCAACATAATTGGGAAGTCGCTCATGTTTACATAACCTTTCCAAGTCATGTTTCATCCATTCACCATGAATATAGAGAACTCCAAGAATCCTATGCTAGGAAAATCGCATCATTCCCCCCGATATATAGCCATTAGATGCAGATGATGTCTCATGGGACCATTATGACCGATACTGACCATACATGGGAAGCCATCCAAGAAGCCCTAGAAATTTTTCACCGAACCAACAAGGCTAATCTTCGATGGACACGAATTCCCATGGCCATGGGGAGGACCGCTTTCTCGGGACCCTTATGCATAGAGCTCTCACGGCAATAATTTCTTCCCATGTACGGATATTCCCTCCAACTCATCTTTGCTAGATCTTGGTCCCAACAGTCCCAAATTCCAAGACCCATGGTACAATGATGAGCTACTTTGGAAAGCTTTTTAAAAGATAAAAGGATGGCCCGGACGGCTCGAACAGCTTAGAAGATAACATGAAGAAGGGTTCCAATATAAATTGTAAAGCTTGTCGACCATATGTGTGTATCTTTCTTTCAATAATTGGCCCATTGGTGGTAAAAGTTGTTTAGTCATGTCTTGTTATTAGCGGTGGTGATGGATCCGTGTATCCAATATTTGCGTTTTCCAAGTAGTGTTTTCCTTGCCTATATAAGGTATCTCGTATCATGTAATGGGGCGGATCGAGCCTTGCTCTAAATATCGGTGTGAAGTTTCCACTATAATGAGTCTCTAAATTCTCCTCTCATCTTCTCATCCAAATATGGTTTCTAGGTTTCTAGAATCATCTTGTTAATTTGATAGTATGATAGGGTTCAAGTATGCTCTTCACTTGCCACTTTGGTAAAGCCTGTGAATCTGAAATTTCTAGCATCTTAAGGGTGAGCTTCAAGATTGAGCTTGGGTGCTAAAAAGCAGTCCCTTGAAATTGACCAAGAGAGCCTGGTGTTGGGGATAGCAAACTTGTTTTAGGTTCGAGCCTATCTCCACTTCCTTCTTGAGATAAGGCATTGCCAAGACACACGGTTATCGCCGGCACGTATGCTCGGCTCGCGCATGGGTTGCTAAGACACACGTGATTTCCACTAGACATCCGCACAAGGTACTTTCGAGACTTACACACTTGGGCATCTCAACCTCGAGACATCCTTTGATCCCCTGACCAAAGAATCCTAGATCACATAACAGGTGCATCCCAAACTCTTGGGGCATTATCGGAGCATGGATCGATGGATACAATTCATATCTCTTAACTTTGCACGTATACATGTTGGTTCTTATATGATATGCCAAAGCATATTCCACATTTCACTCAAACAAATTCACTATGCTCAGCATGCACAAAAGTCAATTTCACATGGGTATTCCACATACAAATTGAACGAACACTTCATCTCATCACATACTCAACTACCGGGCAAATTTAGGCCCTAATTCATAATGTTCCATACGTCACCACACGAATTCAAAAAATTAACAGATTAATAGTTCAAGATATCTTGGTTAACTTTCGTTAAGAAATGGTTTTCATGTAGGCAACGTAAACGCAAGCTTTCCATATAATTTGTGACTTACTCGTATATGAACAATTTCATGCATCAATTGAAATCACTATCATTGCCCCAAGTAAATCACTTCATAAAATCACAAAATTTTAGTATCTAATAGCTAGGAGCCTGTTCAAAAACTTTCATGCATAGTGGAAAGTTTGGTTCACCTATATAAATCCACAGTAATTCATAGAATTGGTGAGCAAAATCGGCCTCTAGTGACCGGACAATTATCAATTAAATAGATTGTCTTTTCACCAAATTTAAAGGTCCCAAAAATTTTAGAAATTTTATATGTTGTAGTTCTGATGTGCTCTAAAACTTTTATGAAGACTATTTATTTCAACCATGTTCGAGAAAATCGTGAAAAATAAAAATTGTGCAAAGGTCAAGGTTAAAAATTTCTAGACGCAAACAAAATTGTGAATAAACACTATCTTTAAGATGATCACTTGAACTCCAAAATTCTTAAATAAATTTATGTTATCGTTTAGGATGTTACGAGAAACTCTTATGAAGGAATTTTTGTTCATCGAAACCGAGAAAGCTACACGAAAATAGTAAATCTAGAAGATCATATCAAACTCGAACTTAAAACAGTACAAGAAGAATATGCATGACCATTTCTAGTCTTCCCCTACCAAATTCGACCACATATAGTCCTATAGACACTATATCACTTTTATTTTCAGTATGAGCTAAGTCCAACTAAGTCACAAATGCATCCCTAATCAAATAACCACAAGATCAAGCAATGTAAAAAAAAAAATATATGAACATACTTGCCTTAAACAAAAAACAACCAGACTTCAAAGAACCTTTGAGAGTGTTAGAGAGCGGGAGGAAGAGTTGAAAGTGAGAATGGAGGGGAAAAGGGTGGGTGGCTAAGAACATAGAGAGAGGAAGGGGAGGTTGAGTGTAAGAACTCATCTAACATGAAATCCTATCGGGGAACGGGGGTGGCATGACATGATGGTTCCACGGGATAAACCATGACATGGAATTGGGTAAAAATTTATGAAATTGGAGGGAGTGGCTGGCCATGCTTAGAGGGGGAGAGAGAGATTGAGCGTTAGAATAAATTTTATATGAATTTCTATTGGGCAAATGGGGTGGCAAGAAATAATGTGGCTTTGTAGTAAATAATTGAGGTGAAATATTTGAATTTTTGGCTTAATTTCATGGGGGTGACCGGCCATGCATATGAGTCTTTCCCATTTTACCCTTAGTCACTTAATTATGCACATTAAACTCCAAATTATATTATAGCTTGTTCCATGATAGTTTAGTATTTTCGGTCCCTATATAAAACTAATATTGTTATCCCATTTAATCGGCTAAGTGAAATTCCGAATGTCACATCAAGCAAATGCCAAAGCAAGTGGTACATGAAGTTTAAATCATCCGTGATCTTTTGTGGATATGGTAAAGCTAACTCTATTTCTTGTATCCTTATAAAAAGATTCATAGATAATGATTTTATTGTCTTCCTACTCTATTTGGATGCCATGTTGATAGTTGGGCATTGATGCTAACAAAATCAAGAGCTTGAAAAATGAGTTGAGTAAAGCATTTGTAATGAAGGATTTGGGACCGGCTAAGCAAATCCTTGGCATGGGAATTACTCGTGACTAGAAAAAGAGAAGATTTTGGCTATCTCAAGAAAAGTTCTTTTTTTTTTTTTGTTGGAAGGAGAATTACAATGGTACTAGAAAGATTCAACATGAGCACATGTGAACTGGTAAGTACCCCACTTGTTGGCCATTTTAAGTTAAGTAGAAATGAGTGTCCTACAAGTGAGAAAGAGAATGAAGGGCAAAAGGACAACAGGAGTGCCGATATTTGTGTACAACACTCACTTTAGTGCCAATATTTCTTTTAGATTACTTCGGTGCCAACTTTTTTGAAAAAAGGTTAATTCGGAACGAGCCAAATCATATGTGACAATTGTTTATTATTTAAGTTATCCTACATGGATCGCCGGAGATCCACGTCCGCTTTATAGGGAGAAACGACGTCGTTCACCCATGGCCCCAAATAAAAATGCTAACGGCCCCAATTGAAAACCCCATGGTGATTAGAGCCCTAATTCGTGAACTAATTGCGGCTTGCCCTACCGCTAAATCCGAGTTGATGGTTCAATTGATAGTTCAATCCTCTCTTCATTGGGTTCTTTGAATGTATCAATTTGTATGGTTTGTAGCATTGTTTCCGGGTACGATTGATGGAGTCGGTGCATTCGGGATGGTTGTGTGCTTTGCCATACATTTGCTTCCATTTTAATGATGTTGTTCTTTTGGAATGCTTGTGTGCTTCGTATATTAAAGGAGACTACTTCATTTCATGATTCCTTGTAGTTGTTTGAGGAAGAAGAGTCGATTGTACGCTTGTGAAGGTTAATGGGGGACACAATCACTGACGAGAGGTTTAAGATACTTCAATTATATTTCTCAAACTTAATCTTTATCTTAATTTTTGTTGTTGTATTCTTTTCTTTTAGATAGAGGGTAGGAGCTTGCAAATGGAGGGCGGGAGTTTTAGTGTTGGCTCTAATTCGTTTCGTTGAAGCGAAGAAGAAGCTAAGTGTTATTATTTTGGTGGGATCCCAAGTCCAAGAAGAACATCTTGGACTCGGTTGAATCCCCAATGAGAAGATCCCATGGATGTGGCGAGTTATAGAGAGGGCTTGAAGCGCAATTATTTCAAATGGATCGACATAAAAATCTTCGATCAAGCGAGAGAGGTGATATTGAAACTACTTGAAGGACAACATGAATGTTCGCCAACGTTAATGGACGAGTTGGAGGATGTGGACTCAATGTAAGCTGAAATGAAGGGTTTAGCTTCTCTATCCAACCAATTGAATAAGGAAGTTTTAAGAATGAAATTTGAAAGAAAGTTTTATCGTGTGGTCATTGTGATGTTGTTGTCTTGTGTAGTCTATTTTATATTCAAATATAATATTTATGATGAGAAGAACTTTCTCGGTCTATCGTAGTTGACCTTGTGTGAAATATGTACTTGTATATCGTGAAGTAACTATGGTTCTGTTGTGTTTGCTACACAAATTCAATGGAACAAGAGAGTTGCTGCAATATATGGTTGGAAATCTCTACTTCTTTGTATGTGTTGTCGAACTTGAGCGAGTCTTTTTACGATGATATTCATAGTTCGTTCGAAAGAGTAATTTTGAGCACTTAGTTGTTTTGCTTAGTTGTGATTGTGAATCTTGGTTTGTTTAGTTTAGTTGTTGGCTTTGGTATCTTGCAACGTTTGCTGGTTTGCGTTTCTTTGTAAATTTTACTGCAAACCATTACCAAATGAAAAATTTGTAAGAATTTCGTCTATTAACTATCGGTGCTAGAAGTTACAAATTATGATCATTTAAGTGCCAGTATTTTCTAAAAGTGATCACTTGTGTACTATAAGTTTTACAAAGTGATCGGTCGTGGTCGAAATTTTTTGAAAAAATGGCAAGTTTGGTTTCAAAAGATTTACAAAATGATTACTTAAGTGCTTCTGTTGCTTGCTACAACAACTTGTTAGTTCAGCCTTTGGTGGTGCATTCTTTGTATAAACTAGCAGCAACACATCTTCGTTAAGCAAAGCTATATCTTGGCCATTGTTCACCTGGTGCAACACCGGCTAAGTTGCTAGTTCATGCGACTTCTTTGGTGCAACAGCAAGTATATAATCTTCTTTGCACCACGGCTTTTAGAAGTCAGCTTGTTGCACCGCAATTGCATCCTGTACCAACTAAATCACCAATTTCTTGATGTACCAAGCACAAACTCAGCCACAACCAATAAAAAATGACAACCACAAAGCTAACTATTGAAATGACAAAAGCAAATTGATATTAAACTACAACTCGGTCATTACATCCACATTGTTGCACAACCAAAAGAGAATCCAAAATCATATCTACATCCACATATAAGTGTAGAACTCGGTCATTACGTCCAAAAGCAAATCCGCATCCATATCGGTGCACAACCACCCTGCCAAAAAATAATAAACAAAAACTAAAAGTAGCAGCCTCTCATCAATCAACGACTTCATATCCTTTTCCTTATTTTCATGGTCTAGCTTGATTCATAAGCCTAGCACTCTTATAGTTGGTGGTATGGGCTCACTCGGTGGTTCAACTTTGCTTTGATGGAGCTCGCTTCCTAAGAGAGCGACTACTTGTCTTCTTCCTAGGAGTAGTAATCTTTGGCGCAGCCATTGACTCTTGCGTTGGGATACCTTCACCGATAAACACCTCTATAGGAAACCCATGCTACGACAAAAAATTCATATTATGTTATTGCCAAGAAAATAATATACAATATAAACGCATGAGTAGTACAAAACTCACATTCAAAATGGTCATTTCTATACGTTCGTCGATAAAAAGACCATAACCATATTGTTTAATCCTTCTCCCAATGGCCCCCTTATTCGGTTTGGTGGCCGACTTCCCCAAACCTTAGCAACCCGCACGGTTTGTCCTCTTCCCACCTAATTAAGACAAAAAGTAGTCAATCTTAGGCTAATTCAGCCTACGGAACAACAAGAGATAGAAAATTAAACAAAATACAACTACTTGTTGCCTAGTATAATCGTTGAGGGTTTGGGCTTGCATTTTTCGTAGTATGTGTAGGCCCTTTAGCAACCACAAGAGTTGGTCTTCTTCCGACTTGATCGATTAAGATAAAGTGAAGTTAACTTTCACAAAATGAGCTTACAAAACTAAATAAACACCAAAATGAACGAAAACACATCTTATTGGTATTTTTTCCTTGGTATGTGCAACGGTCGAGGATGGAGTTGTCGCTATCGAGACTTGACCTTTGCAAGATGCCCTTCACTTGTGCCTTCGACTAGCCCTAAACTTGGTTGTTTATGTCCAGCCTAGCTTTTCAATATATAACCAGCCTTCTTGTGACCTTCATTTTAGCAAGAGAGCAAGTTTTCTTTACATCCCCCTTTACTCATTTTCTTAGTTCGACCTCTCTATCATGCATTATTCGTCTCTTTTTGGCCTTCCTAATTACTTTTTCAATAGCAAAGGGTGAGGGGCGTCATGACTTGTTGGCTCCTAGATTTTGCTACTACAATAGATCGCATCATGAATCGGTACAAAGTAAGGTACGTGCTTTTCCCGTACCAAGTATCCGAAAAAACATGTTCATAAGGAATTCCAAGTAAGTTGCCGGCCTCGACATGAGCACTTTCTAGTATCCGGTTTAACTATGTATTTATCATCCTTCTATGTGATCTCATATCGATCATCGCCATTCCAAGTAGGATAACGGAACCTCACGTTGGCCATGTTGTCACTCAATCTCCTCATAATCCTAGGACCACAATTTGTAGTCTACTTTACAACCTTGTTTCTCTATTTTTGCAGCCTACTCATGACCGTCACTCGTACATCCTTGAGCGTGCTTATGAAAGGTTTGCACCTAGCCTTTAAGATTCTTCCATTGAATGCTTCATTCAAATTATTGTCTATGATGTCACACTTGAACTCTTTCTTTGAAGAAGGCCCTATACCAATGCTTAGCTTCCGTCTAGAATAGTGCATCAAAACCCTCCTTTGTCAAGTCATATAAAACCTATTTGTGAAACCTAAATTCAGCCATGTTCGAACTCCTAGCTATCGCCCAAAATTGCTTCGTAGTTTGTCCCCTTTGTGTTTCTTCGCCTAGTTTGCATAAATGTGTCTTGCATGCATCCTATGTTCAGCATATGACATCAACTCAGCTAATGCTAGAACAAGTCTCTGCAAGACAAAACAAGACAAAGATAATATCAATAACATATACAACAAGTCACTAGCTGCAGTAGGTAGTCCATGAAGACACTAGTAGTAGCTGCATTATGTAGCAAAGCAAAAGGCAATTGCAAAAAGCAACAGTGATCAGTGTGCTGTGTGTCGCTCATCGCAACACCACAATTGCAGGTTGTGGTGTCTTTGCAGCTACCGCACACACGAGTGTGTTGTGTGCTCTTTTGGTGCATCGTTGCATCATTAACACTCGTAACACATGTACCAGCTTTTATTTTCTTGAAAATAATAGCATATATGGCATAATATTTACCTTCCGTTGGTCGCTCATGAATGCCCAACCTCCTCCATTATTAATGTCGAGGTATGCCTTTAAGTTTTTTAAAAACCAAGACTAAGTGTCCTTATTGTCTACTTTCACAATTGTTTAAGCAATGGGAAACATTTGATTGTTGGCATTCCTCCTAATGGCAACCGACAACTCTCCCTTGATTAAACCCTTTAAATAACAACCATCCAACCCAATGATCCTTATACAACCGGTCAAAAAAACCCCTTTTGCATGCACTAAAGTAAACATACATCCTATCAAATTTGGTCCCAATATCGGGTAGAGGCCTCTCGACAACCTCTACATACACTCTACTTTGGATGGATTATGAAGTTTACATTCACTTGTATAATCCTAAACTAAACCATACTCTTCCTTGTACCTTCCTAGCAATGTCCTCATCACCTTTTGCTTGGCTCATATGCATTGAATCCTTAAAACATTTATCCCTATCTACTCCTTCACGAAAATCTTCAATCGATGACTCTTTATATCAAGCATCGCCTTGATAGTGTTGAAGAAATGCTTCGACAACCAAGCACCGGTTACCCTTCTATTGTCAAATTGAATGGAACAAGTATGCTCCTCTTGAAATGCTCTAACCTAAAACGACCCATTCTTCCGCACCAATGCGCCGTAGATCCTCCATGAATAGTTCGGTTGAGAATGTCGCGACCTAAAAAAAAATAAACAAGTTTATCATTTTTGGGCTAATGGATTATCAAGTGTTAATTAATTAACTAACCTAACTCGGACTCTCCCAAGTCCATACCAAATCGCAACTTAAGGTTCGAATGATCATGCAATGTGATTTGAATTTGGAGTCGCCACTAATCATTTTCGGTAGGTCGATTAGAAACCTAAATAAAATAGCGGGAGAAAACTATCTTATTTCGCGAACCGTAGATTAAGAGTCCGGGGACTTGGTTACATTAATTACAACTAATGCCCTTTCGGTACCTTAAAATTCATGAAACAAATAATGGATTTGGCAAATTTGATGAATTCTACTTGAAGATCAAAGAATCAAATTTTTTTTGGGTTTTTCTTCCCATTACATTTTTTGAATTTTTGAGTATTTCTAAAATAAAGAAGTTACATGAAATTAGGATGAAATAGGTTCAAGGAGGTTACTCCCCAATTTGAACTCGTGCACCAAACTCGTGCTCGGGCTTGTATTGACCATTGGACCGATTTGGTGACTCGTTAGACCGAGAAATCTCTTGGTCCTATCTCTCCTTCACGCTTCTTTTTCAACTCGCTAGAATTTCATGGGACCGCAATCCGGGCGTTGATATTTTTCCCTTTTGCTCTCCTTCTATTCTCGTACAATTGATGTCTCATCGTTGATATGCATTGTTATTTAACATAAAAACGTAGAGAGAAAATCGGTTAGTAGAAAATCTGGGCTAATTTGTATTCGAAATTAAAGAAAGTTAGGGAATCACTTAACTTTCTTTTTTTGCGGCGAGCTTGAACGATGGGGATGGACCGTAGCTTGTGTTGATCGGTGCAAAAATTGGCAATAGTAGTATCGGGCTTCAAAAACTCTCATACCCTCTCAAAACTCTTTTCAAATTTTTCTCAAGAGCTCTCTCTATTCTCCTCCTAAAAAAACTCTTTCAATTCTCTTTCACCCAAAAAAATTCTCCCCTCTTCTTCAAGAACTCTTGTTCTTCTTTATAGGCAAAATTCTTCATCCTTCATTCTTCATCTTCATCTCTCACCTTTCATTTTCATCTTCCTTTCTTCATCTTCATCTTCTTTCTTCATCTTCATTCCCCACCTTCCATTTTCATCTTCTTTTCTCCATCTTCATCTTCTCTTCTTCATCTTCATCTTCTCTTCTTCACCTTCATTTCTCCATCTTCCATTTTCATCTTCTCTTCTTCATCTTCATCTTCCTTTCTTTATCTTCCATTTTCATCTTCCTTTCATTATCTTCTCTTCATCATCTTCCTTTCTCCATCTTCTTTTGGTATTTTTCATAGTCCCCTGAAATTTTAAGTATTTGCAATAAGTCCCTGAAGTTTTGAGTATTTGCACAATCCCCTCGAAGTTTTGAGTATTTGCAATACATCCCCGAGAAAATATTTCTTTCAAGCCCAAATCTTCTTGGTGCATTTTTCCACCGCATGCCTAGTCCGACCCATGTTAAATTAAGCTCAAATTGTATGCCAATGCTAAATGAATATGTGAGATGATTTTTGTTTAGAACTAAAATTAGTTCTAATTTTTATGCAAAATATATATTAGTCAAAATTTAGGCGTCAACAGCCCTCTTTGAGTGGAGGCTCATAGAGGTTCCGCTCAAAGACAAAATTGAACCCTAAATTTTGATAGTGCAAATGATGGATGAACTTTTTGGCGGGAGTTTTAGTCCCATTTTTTATGTAATGAAGTGATGCATGATATGCAAGCCAGTAAATAACATGTGTCATAATTTCTCTCTTCCATGTTAGAGAAACTCGCACATGGATCGCATACGAGAATACCTGTTTTACCAAATACCTCATAAGTGGTGATTCCCTTAATTTCCAAGTTTCTTGCAAACACGAGGACCTTAAGGTATTCGGCCTATCTCGTTATCGGAGACTTCTCCCTAATGCGAGACAAATAAGAAGATATGTGTATCCTTCCGCATCACAAGAGCTACGTCGTTGTGAATCGAAAGAAGTAGAATCAAGTTCACAAGAGCTACGTCGTTGTGAGTTGATTAAATGTCGAAATTGCCATGCATATGTCTTCACGATTCGACAAAGGGGAACCAAAATCTTAAGAGCTACGTCATTATGATTTGGTTTGGATCAAAATCACGGGTGCTTATGTCTTCGTGATTTGATAAAGGAGCCGAGAATCATAAGAGCTATGTTATTATGAGCCGATTAAAGGTCAAGATCACCGTGCATATGCTTCGTGATCTCGACAAAGGGGAACCAAAATCTTAAGAGCTACGTCGTTATGATTTGGTTTGGATCAAAATCACGTGCTTATGTCTTCGTGATTTGATAAAGGAGCCGAGAATCATAAGAGCTATGTCATTATGAGCCGACTAAAGGTCAAGATCACAGTGCATATGTCTTCGTGATTCGAGCATGCAAATCATAAGAGCTACGTCGTCATGATTTGATAAGATGTCAAGATCGCCAGTGCATACGTCTACACGACCGACAGAGAGGCATATTGCCCGATTGAATCGTAACAACTATCATCGAGGAGTTGTTAATTTGGAAATGGGTTTAGAAAACTTACCCGGGTTCTCCGAACAATTAATCAAAGAACGAAACGGATCGCTCGTATCGTACATGGTAGGCATTTGCCAGGAGAACTTGCTCATTCAATAATCCTTGGATGAATTTCGAGATCTTGGGAGGGACATCGAACATCGGGAATGTATTACCCATCATAGAATGTCGGAGGGTAACATATGCGCAAACATATTCAACATGTGCATAATGCAATCACTCACACTATGGTTTATGCATAACCATTCTATCAAGTTTTGCATTATCCATCCTGCCCAGGGATGTTCTCACATTATGAATACCTCGAATGTGAGCTGAATGGGGGATTTCAGTCCGAAAGGGTTTTCTCTCACTCAAGAAAAGTTATTTATCCTGTCTGCAGGATTCAAAAAGAAATCACTCAATCTTTCCATCATCGCATTCGATAAGGATCCGAGTAATCTCGCAATTGATACGACCGAGCCGATCCGGAGGTCTTGATTAGGACCGTAATGAGGGCTAGGTCAAAGGTTTACAAAGGGGACTCTAGTTGAGTCAAGGCCTTGAAATGAATTCCTTCGTCATCTCTCCGGGTTTACAAGTCAAGAACCCCGCAAAAATGAGAGAGAAGTAATCTTCTCGAACTTCTTCGAGTGATGCTTAAAATCATTGAACTCCACATTAATTCAAGTGCCCTAACCAGAAAAGGCTTTTAAAGGGTTGTAATGGAAGTAATGATTTGGGGACCGAGAAACGAAAGGGTTCGCTTTGGCTTAGAAGATGTTTGAGAAGGAGCTTGATGTTGGTGATCATTACAATCTTGTCACCGATCGTGGCCTTCTAGGATACCATCATTGCTCGAGGATGGTATGAACCGAAGATTGCATTTGCAATTTGACACTTCATGGAGATTTTTCTCTCAACCCTTTTAGGATATACAGGAAAATTATGCATTCAAGTTCGTAAATATTCTACAAATGAACAATGAATTGAAAGGGCATTGGCCTTACTTTTGGTAGGCACTTTGCTTTTTAAATGCCCAGGAAATTTTTGTGGGATCAGCTTTTCCTCTTTCTTCTCCCCTTTTTTTTTTTTACTCCCAACTCTCCTTTTACGATTGTATCTTGATGAGTTCATTGGGAGATTTTTTATGGATCCAGCTTTTCAGGTCCTTCTACTCAAAGATGGGCCATATTTGCTTTGGGACAACAATGATCACCAATAAGGGCTTTTAGAAACGAATTTGCGGTGCTCAAATGGGTTGTGCAAATGGATATAGATGTGTGGGATAGAAAAAGAAATGCTCTTCGTCACCCTAAGGCACTTGAATTAAAGCGCAAGTACAATGCAAAGAACCACCCGAAGATTGATGTTAGTCCAAGCAAGAAGATTTCTAACCATTTGTCTCGTGATGCTGATGGAATTACCTCTGTTTTGCCCCAATGTGGGGTGGTTCTCGAGTGGTCGTGGAAGTGAAATCTCCGCTCAAATGGGTTGATCAACGGATAACTTGCAGTTGTTTAGGGTAGAGAAATGAACGCCTCCATCACTTCGGTTATCGTACCTTTCGCGAGAAAACTCTTTACCTCGGGGAATGCGGAATTTTGCCACCGTTCATCTCGCCTGAAAAAATTGGACGTATTTGGGAAAGGATTGCCTTTCATCATCCTGTCATGCCCTTCTTCGTACATTCGATGTATCTTATGTAGTTCATGTTCCTTATTCGAGTTGGTAAATTAAACATGAGGAACAATCATGTGCAAACTATGCAGTGTATGAGTGTTTTCGAGCATATAAAATGCAAGCAACTTTTTATCTTGGCGGACAAAGTTTGCAAGTACATAAAAACTTTCTTAGGGGCGTGGATCGTGAGTTGCCCTTGCTCATGAAAATGTATTGCAAAACTTCATTGTCCGCTTCGAGACATGAGATTGTCAAAGGCTCCGGGAATTTCTCATTTCATTAATTTTTCGGGAGAAGGGATACTTCTCTGTTTGGACAAGTAGTGACCCCCGTAAAAAATCAAAAGGGAAAGCATCAATGTATGTCCTCATGTTCTAAAAGAATTGGAACGATACCACTTTACCCATGTACGTATTCCTCGCGAACTTTGAATTGAAAAGATCGATTCATCTGGATCGGATTGTATGTCCGGAACGTTATCTCTCCTGGTTCTATAACCGTCCGGGCCGAGCTTCGATCTGCGAAGCAAAAATGTTTTTATTAATCTTTGTACATTGATGCCAAATCCCAAGATCGACCCCGGGATGCCTGACCACCTGTCATTCCCCCAACCACTATTTGCGGTGTTGTTGGCGTTCACGGTGGTTCGCTTTTGTTATATTGTTCTCAAAGTTGGCAATCCCCGTGGAGAATAAAATAAGCTTAACTTAGAGTTTGAAACGACCGAGAGCCAATTGGGACGATACGGAGTTACCGATCTTTGAGCCCGCTTGGTTTTTACTTGCATTCTCCCAAGTAAGGCTATTCGAATCTCTCTTTACGGGCGTTCAAGGAGCGTCGTCCATAAATTGATTTGCTACGCCTAGCTTAATAAGGAACTTACGCATTCGATAAGAGAGGAGAAGATCCGCCCTTTAACTCTAGGCAAATTCTAGACAACTAGAAAGTAAAAGTATCCCACGCAGGGAACTATACATGGAATTAAAGGAGTATTCATGCGAGATTGGTTCCACCTCTTTTGCTGGCTATTCCAATGATTGGCCGATTTTGTCTTGGATCATACACCAACGATCGTTGTTTGAGGATCCATGATCACTTGCTTCGATCACAACTGGAGGTCTTTTCGCCCGAACCGGCCGACCAAGGCGGTGAGCTCATCATCAAAGTAACCTTTTGATTTTTCGGGCAATTGATACTCGAATTGGGCATTGCTACTTGCTAACACCGGCGACAGATTTTCCACTTTGTTTTTACCGTGAACGGTCCGACTCCTTGAGCTTGAGCCTCCGCCGCACTCGGGAACTCGTAGGGATGATCGATCGGTCCCCGCTAGAACCACCCGGAAGGTCGGATGGCCGATTCTTGATTGGGAAGTGGTCGGGTACTTTTTGCTCCGTAGGTTTTCCCGGGATTGATCTTCCAGTCAACTTTGCTCCCGTCGCCTTGGTTCCAAGCTACATCGTGCTTCTTCGACTTATCTCTAAATCGAAGGTGATTTGTGACACTTCGTAAGGTGAGTCCGTCTATATTCATCATTTTGAGTACAGCCATTGGTCGTGCCGAATTGATTCCTATTGTCGAATCGCCTCGATGAATATAGAATGAAGCTCGGCGGACCAAAGGGGCCTTTTCTTTCCGACAAAATCGTCGTAGTAAGTTTGGCCATAGTTCTTTTGTTCGAGTAATTGCTTCCTTACAAGCATGTTGCCAAATATTTTGGAGCACTTGAACGAGACCGGCTTCTTTAGGATGTCCCGAGCACCATGCAATATGGCCTCGTTATAAACCGCCGATCATCACTTGCGATGTTATGATCACCGGTATATCCAACTCGGAATCAATGATCTTTAAGAGATCGAGACCGTCCATATCGATCCCTATCATGGGCTGTGACGACGATGTCGAAATCATATTTGTACCGCCTCGCCTCCTCTAAGGCTTCCGTTGCTTTCACATAAGTCGAAATCCTGTACATGCACTTTCTCGGCATGGCAACGAGGATCGAGAGGGAAACGGGGTTGCCATCAATGGCCATGACTCGTAGATCCTCGGGATAGGAAGCTTCCCATACTTCCGCCCGGAATGGACGCATACTTATTTTCCTTTCAAAACCTTCCATATGTAGACCGAAAAATGGGTGTTTCGACTAGAGACCGGGCTTTAGATGTTCTTTGGACTTGCAAAGATAAATTGCCGTAAAATCACAAAAGCGATGATGGCCTTCGTGACGAGTTCGGAGGTGCATGGAGACTTCAAGCTCTTTATAAACTTTTTCGATCTCGTTAGTCTGCAGCCTTTTTCTCCTTTTCGCCCTAGTGCATTGAATCCATTTCGTAATAACTCTTACCTCCCGCTCAATCCGTCGTTCTTTTTTACTTTTCGACATGGAGGAGCCCTCAACTTTTCACTTTCTCTACGAACGAGGCATTGTTTCCCTCCTCAAATCTTTTCGGTTCCTCCTACGAACGAGGCGTTATTTCCTCCTCAAATCTTTTCGGTTCCTCCTACGAACAAGGGTTATTTCCCTCCTCAAATCTTTTTCGCATTTACTTACGTGAAGGCTTTCAATGCTTAGTCAAATGGCGAGGAATTCACGCATTTAAGCATGATGATGTTCGTGGATGATGATCGTGTTTCTTTGCCCCTGGATTAAAAGAAGAATGTCTCACATGGGGATCTTGTAACAAACAGGACATTCATTCATACATGTCACTACTTCTCTTGAGGATTCGTAAGGGTTGGCTAGTAATGCTCAAAAAAGAGATATTTTGAGAGCCCATAATAAAAAAACTAAAGCTTCATGCAAGCTACACATTCGGAGTTCCATCGCGTTGAATTGGCTGGCCGTGACATCAAGGAAACTCCAATTGTAGTGATGCATGTCTCTTCCCTCGAAGGGCATCGGTTCGCTTTCCGCAAGACCGACTTTCTCGGGACGTATCTCCAACGAAATCGGATTGTACGAGAACTTGCTCTAGGTGATGAATCGTGAATGAGCATTTTCAATGCTCGGATGTGGCTCATCGAGGGACATGTCACCAAAGGAGATGGGGCCGCTACGACATGGCAAACAGCGGTGTTAATAGCATCCCTATACCTCTTGTTCTCTCGCTCGAAGCTTTTCACTTTCTTCCCTCGAAACGTAAGTTCATGACTTTCATTTTTAACCTTCAATCGGGTCCGCTTGTTTTGAAACCAAAACTTGACCTTCAAGGGCTCCATTCCTATCATCCGCTCAATTCATTTTTGCGTCTCTTATTCACGTAAGAGCACTCCTTGAAGGCAGCTTCGAGCACTTTGATTTGATATTTTCTTTTCTTGGGTTGATCATGTTGCGCTGCCATTGTTGTTGCTTCGAGATCTTGAATTTCACTGCCAAGAGAGTTCGGTTTTACGGCTTCGGCGTTGGATCCGGTCTCGAAATCCAGCAGTTGCTTTGGGGATGTCTAAGTTGGTTGCCTCCAAGTAAGTGCGATGGCCTCTAAACATGTTGGATTGAAATACCTCTTACCGCCTTTGTTCACTCTATTCTCCGATGTATGCTTACTATCTCCAAATTCTTTCGAGTAATCGGGTATGTCCCAAAGCCTCCCTTTAAACGCGGATGAAAATCACTAAGCCGACGTTTTTCCCAAGATTTCGTGTTTCCCGCTTGTCTTATTTTTTCAACGTGATGGGACCCCGAATCCATTCGCACCGATTTTCTTTCTTGATAACCATGCTTGCTCCCACTCGTTTTCAACATGGTGGGACTCCAACTCCTTTCGTAACTTTTCGAATTTGTGAGGCTCGAGATCACGGATTGACGATAGATCCAGGATCCAACGAACGAAACGCATGTAGTTTCACCCGAGTAACTAACGTGGCTCGTAAGAATTGCTGTTTTTTCTCTCGAAAAGTATGCTTGTCTCCCACTCAGTTTTCAACATGGTAGGGTCCTCAAATCTTTTCGTAACTTTTTCGGATTTGTGAGGCTTGAGATGGTAGATCCGTGACTCACTGACGAAACGCCCGTAGTTTCACCCGTGGCTCGCAAGAATTGCTGTTTTTTCCCGAAAAGTAAGCTTGTCTCCCACTCGTTTTCAACATGGTGGCGTCCTCAAATCTTTTCGTAACTTTTTGGATTTATGAGGCTCGAGATGGTAGATCCGTGATTCACGGATGAAAGCCTGTAGTTTCACCCGTGGCTCGCAAGAATTGCTGTCTTTTTTCCCGAAAAGTATGCTTGCCTCCCACTCGGTTTTCAACATGGTGGCGTCCTCAAATCTTTTCGTAACTTTTTCGGATTTATGAGGCTCAAGATGGTAGATCCGTGATTCACGGATGAAACGCCCGTAGTTTTACCCAGATAATTGACTCGGCATCCACAATAATTATTGCTATAGCTTTTCTTGCCCTTTAAATTAGGATTTAACGCCGAGACAATTATCGCTTTCATATCTTCATCTCCAACCTTCTAAGCACTCTTTGCATCCACTCTTTTTAGCCGCTTCAACAACAATGGCTTCCCTTCCCCGCCCACGCCTTCTCGGCTGAAGTTTTGGCCAAATGGGAGAAACTTTATAATCTCCTAGGCCAGGGCTACTCTTATATAGCCAACCATCCGGAGGCCGAAACCGAGATTCGTCTTATGTTTAGGGATATGGACACCGCTTCTATTGAAGGTACCAAGTTAGAGGAGGAATACGGGATCTTCCCCACCCTCTTCACTAACTTCCCGGAGGCTTACCATGTTGCTTATCAAGATGTTACTTTGGCCCACCTTGTGAAGGCACGCTATCGGGATCGGCCGGACAGCTTAGTGTTGGCCGCCTTGTAGCCGACAATTATAAGAAGGCCCTCGACTACGGTAATGAACAAGTCTTCCCGCCGATTCGTGAGAGGGGAAACTTGGTGGGTGTTTGGCCATGTCCCGCACCATCTTCGAGCGCGATCCGCTCAATATTGTTTTAAAATTTCAATGCACATGGCTGGAAGAAAGGCTGGACGATTCGACCCTGGATATAGCCCGCGGGAGAATGCCGATCCATGACCCGGAATTTGTTGCCGAGCATCACGAGGACAAGGTAGCCAAGCTCAAAGAGAAATGTGAGCTCCTCCTCTTTAAGTTGACGGATCTCGATTCTCGGAGCGATCAGGTGAAGCGGAGCATCAATTGTATGGAGAGTCGTTAAACTCCTTTGTGATGCTCATTAGGGCCGGCTTTGGCTTTACGTTCCCACCCCGTTGATCTATTTGTAAGCTTTCGATGAATGAAATGAATGCAAGTTTTTACTCATTTCATCTTGGTCGTCATATTTTTTTCGCAAGATAACCCCTTTTACTCGCGAATATATAAATCTCACGCTCCCGATGGTCAATCCAATTGGGCCGGAGAGGCCCCCATTCGAAACAATCTCTCAACAAAGATTAGTAGCGAGGAAACAAACGAATGCTCAAATGTGAACAACTCGTGAATCAGTTAATATTATAACTCGATTATGAAAACATCGAGTGAATCGAGCATAATATTTTTTTACAAAGTCAATTGATGGATTGGTAAAGACACGACCATCCATCTCGGCCGTAATTAAAGTACCACCAGGGAGCACCTTCTTTACTATATATGGACCACCATAGTTTGGAGCGAATTTCCCCTCCGGGAGTGGGACTATTGGCAATAATTTTCTCAAGACCAAGTCATTGATCCGAAAATATCGAGGCCGAACTTTTTTTGTTGAATGATTTAGCAACTCTCTCGCTGATAACACCGGCCATGACATACGCCTTAAGTTTTTTTTCGTCGATCGATTCAATTGGCTTGCTCTCTCTTGGATCCATTCGGCTTGTCGCCTTAGCTTGAGACAGTATACGTAAGGAAGGAATTTCCACTTCAACCGGTAGAACAGCCTCCATTCCATATACAAGAGAATACGGGGTTGCCCCTAGTAGATGTCCGGATCGAGGTCCGATACGCCATAAGTGCAAATGGTAATTTCTCATGCCAATCGCGATAGTTTTCAGCCATCTTCGCTAAAATTTTCTTAATGTTCTTATTGGCGGCTTCTACCGCTCCATTCATCTCGAGGACGGTACGGAGAGGAGTTCGGATGCTTGATCTTGAATTTTTTGAACAGTTTGTCAACTAGCTTGTTGTTCAAATTCGAGCCATTATCGGTGATTATGGCCTCAGTGAACCGTATCGCAATGATATCTCGACGGATGAACTTCACAACATTCTCGTGCGCGATCGCTAGGTATGATGCATCTTCAATCCACTTAGAAAAATAATCAATGGCCACCAAGATAAATCGATGTCCATTAGAAGCTTTTGGGTTGATCGGACCAATCACATCAATGCCCCACATAGAAAATGGCCATGGTTCCGATAATCGATGCAATTCATTTGGAGGAACATTGATCTTGTCTCCATGAATCGGCATTTGTGACGGCTCCGAACATCTTGAATACAATCGCTTTCCAACGAGAGCCAGTAATAACCTAACCTCATGATCTTCTTAGCTAACATGTGACCGTTCATGTGTGGACCACGATCCCTTCATGTACTTCCATCATTCGACAAACTGCTTTGGTTGAGTCAACGCATCTTAGTAGGACGAATCGAATGACCGCTTGTAGAAATTCTCTCCATTCAAGAAGAACTTGAGGCCATCTTCTTTATGTACTTTTGGTCGATACGGTACTTTTTCGTGGAACTCCCGCTTCGAATGTAGCTTGATGTCATGGAATCATGGCTTACCATCGGGTTCATTGATCACGGCCATACAATATGCCGGCTTTTTAGTACCTCGATCTTCGGGGCTCAACCTCAAGCCCATTGGTGACTTGTAACATTGAAGATAAGGTAGCCAATGCATCGTCGAATCGATTATGAGTCCTGGACAGATACTCAAATGAGATATCTTCGAATTCCTCCACCAATTCATCGAGATACTCATGGTAGGGTAGCAATTTAGCATCTCTCGTCTTCCATTTTCCAACGATCGAAGGATAATCAAAGGGAATCTCCGAACACCTTGAGTCGGGCTATCCCCATTTCAATCGCAGCCGCAAACCGAGGATGCATGCCTCATATTCTCGCTACGTTATTTGTGCAAGGGAATACCAATTTTGCCGCCACAGGATAATGCCGACCACCCGGAGATATCGAACCGCGCCCGTGCTCGACCCTCGATAAATTGACAGCTCCGTCAAAATACATAGTCCAGATGTAATCCTCTACCGACATGATTCGATCCTCGAACGATAGGCATCATCATCTTGCCCGGATTTTCAGCTAGGACATCTCGCTATAGCTCGTCCCTTGATTGACTTTTGGGACAAATATTGAACGTCAAACTCGGAGATGAGGATTTGCCATTTAGCAAGTCTACCAATCAAGGCGGGTTGATTAAGCAAATATTTGATGGGATTGCATTTCGTCATCGAAGCACTTGGTAATGCAAGGTATATTGCGAAGCCTGTGCAGCACTCACTAACGCCGCACATGTTTTCTCTACTTGAGTACTTCATTTCCGAGTTGTGAATTTCTTGCTCGATAATAAATGGCTCGTTCTTTTCCATCCTCCCGCTCTCTTGGGCTAACATAGCACCCAAGGACTCACTAAGGATTGTGAGGTAGAGGATTAAAGGTTGCCCGTGTTGGAGGAACAAGCACGGGTGGATTCATGAGATGCGCTTCGCTTTCCAAAAGCTTCTTCACATTCGCTATCCCATTGACTAGCGCATTCTTCTTTAATAGCTTGAGGAATGGCTTAGCGGTTTCGATAACCGGGAGATGAATCGAGCAATATAGTTTAGCCTACCCATCAAACTTCGAACTTCTTTAACCGTCGTCGGCGGCTTAAGCTCACGAATAGCCTTGACTTTCGAAGGGTTGACTTCAATGCCCTTACTACTTATCACGAATCCGAGTAGCTTGCCCGAGCTGGTCCCAAAGACACACTTGGCGGGGTTAAGGCGTAACTTGTACTTTCGAGTCCTGTCGAACAATTTCTTCAGCGTTTTGACGTGATCTTCTCCATGCCTTGTTTTTGCTATCATGTCATCGACGTAAACCTTTTGCATCATGTCGTGGAAAAGGGCAACCATGGCTCGTTGGTAAGTGGCTCCAGCTTTTTCGAGACCGAACGGCATTACCCGGTAATGGAACATTCCCCATGGTGTGGTGAAAGTGGTTTTCAACTTGTCATTGACATTCATCGGGATCTCGATTGTACGAGAAATCATCCATGAATGAAAACAAATCAAACCCTGCAGATCTGTCAACAAGTACGTCGATATGCGGGAGGGGAAAATCATCTTTAGGATCGGCCTTGTTCAAGTCTCGATAATCGACACAAACCCGAATGTGGCCGTCTTTCTTCATGACGGGGACTATGTTAGCGACCCAATCGGAATATTCTCGTAGTCTCAATGAATCCTACATCGAGAAGCTTCATGACCTCCTCTTTGATCTTTCGCACTAATTTCGGTCCAGCCCTCCTTAACTTTTGCACCACCGGCTTAGCCGAAGGATCGATCGGCAAACAATGCTCGACAATGGAACGGTCAAGACCGGGCATATTCGCATGGGACCGGCGAAAACGTCCCGGTAATCTTTTCAAGAGTCTCGATCAAGCGCTCGGACATTTCGAGGAAAGGTTTTCCCGATCTTAACTTCTTTAGGGTTTTCCGCATCGCCTAGGGCCGACCGAGATAATTTGTTCACCGGTCAAGGGCTTGATCTCTTCATGTCGTTCGAAATCTTGACGAACTTCCTCATAACTGGATCGAACTCATCTTGGTCGTATACTTCGAATCCACTAGGTTTCCCTCCTCATGTATCCCCCATGATGACAAATTTGTTGGTCGTTGGTTATCGTCATCGGGTTGGTTTGGGGAGCTGGAATCGAGGGTGGTATGCTCGAACCCGGCCCGTTATAATAATATCTTCCAGCGGTGTAGCCGATAGGGAACACCTTCCGGCCTTTGGAATTGCTCCGAGGAAATTAGAGCGACACAACCGGCGGAGGGCTTGAGCTGGACGGCTGAAGCTTGGCTATGAAGTTATCCATCATCTTGTGAGACATCATCCCTTCAAATCGCTCGGTTAGAGCACCGAGCTGTTCATTCAAAATCTCATGGACAACGGCGTTAATGTCGGCCATTGTCTTCACCACCAATCGAGTAATATGCGGAGGATCCGAGATAAATTTCCTGAAAAGCGACAAGTCAAGAGTAAGTACAACGAGCGAGGATAGAGAGCCGGTCCATGACTTCCTTCTAGACTCAATGAACGAACTAGACATGACCAAAAGATCGCATCGGGCAATTTTCAGTTTCGTCGATTTTTACGAACAAATACGTATTAATTCGCACGTTGGTCAAAATACGTCCAAATTTTACGAGCTTATAGTTGAGAAGATGATGAACAACTTTTAAGTTGGCCAATCGGACTAGAAATGAGCGGATCAAATCAGTTTAATGTGTCTTTTCGAAAAATCGCATTCAAAAAACTGTTATAACCGCAAGTAGTTGAAAAAACGAAAAGCCATCTTAAACTATGAATTTAATTCTGAAATTTTGTAGGATATTAGTTGAAACATAGATCTACAACTTTCATGTTTGGCACTTACTCAAAACTCGATCATAGAAGTTAGTAAAAATCGTACAATAGGAACAAGCCAAATCGGAATTGAGGACAACTCGATGAAATTGTAAAAACTACGGAAGCAAAGTGTGAAATTGGAAACAAGACAATGAGATTCATAAACAATCAACCTAAACCATGGACCAGCCCAAAATAAAAATGAGATAACATGGCGTGAGAGACAGGAAATTACCGCTCATAGGAAGAAAATGTCAATCACAAAGACATGCGCATGAATCGTGGATTCAAATTTTAGTTCTTTTAGCAAAATGAAATGAAGGACAGAACGACATGTCGCAGCCTCGCGCACGTTCATCATGACTAGTTGCCGCCTCGCATACATAGTCATGACTAGTCGGGTCCAATCATCTCGGCTTGGTTCGGTCGACAAGGGCAACTCTCATGCATCATAGCCTCACGTGCATGAGAACAACCCTTGAGCCATTTTTTGAAGAACTCGGGATCCAAGTGGGATAACCTTTAGCGAAGCCTTACCGCCAAGGTTAAAGAACCACATAAATACCATCCTGAAACTATCGGGTGACCCGGGTTCGGTCACAAGTCAAGGTGGTGTAGTGCAATTATTTTAGGGGCATGCACGACATTTTAAAGGCAATCAACACTCCGATAATTCAAAAATTAAAATTCTCATCACCAAGCTCGCAAAACGAGAGGTTAGCCACGTACTCCTCCCCTTATAACTCCCTTTCCGCAAAACCATTTAACACCTAGGGATTAAAATTCAACCAAGATTGCCAAATCAAGTAATTTTCCTTTTCATGAACTTATCGGCTTAAGTCCTCTTTGGGTCCCAATGAGTCGCTAAGCCGTCGCGACCTAAAAAAAAATAAACAAGTTTATCATTTTTGGGCTAATGGATTATCGAGTTAATTAATTAACTAACCTAACTCGGACTCTCCCAAGTCCATACCAAATCGCAACTTAAGGTTCGAATGATCATGCAATGTGATTTGAATTTGGAGTCGCCACTAATCATTTTCGGTAGGTCGATTAGAAACCTAAATAAAATAAGCGGGAGAAAACTATCTTATTTTGCGAACCGTAGATTAAGAGTCCGGGGACTTGGTTACATTAATTACAACTAATGCCCTTTCGGTACCTTAAAATTCATGGAAAAAATAATGGATTTGGCAAATTTGATGAATTCTACTTGAAGATCAAAGAATCAATTTTTTTTGGGTTTTTCTTCCCATTACATTTTTTGAATTTTTGAGTATTTCTAAAATAAAGAAGTTACATGAAATTAGGATGAAATAGGTTCAAGGAGGTTACTCCCCAATTTGAACTCGTGCACCAAACTCGTCTCCGGGCTTGTATTGACCATTGGACCGATTTGGTGACTCGTTAGACCGAGAAATCTCTTGGTCCTATCTCTCCTTCACGCTTCTTTTTCAACTCGCTGGAATTTCATGAGACCGCAATCCGGGCGTTGATATTTTTCCCTTTTGCTCTCCTTCTATTCTCGTACAATTGATGTCTCATCGTTGATATGCATGTTATTTAACATAAAAACGTAGAGAGAAAAATCGTGTAGAAAATGGGCTAATTTGTATTCGAAATTAAAGAAAGTTAGGGAATCACTTAACTTTCCTTTTTTGCGCGAGCTTGAACGATGGGGATGGACCGGTAGCTTGTGTTGATCGGTGCAAAATTGGCAATAGTAGTATCGGGCTTCAAAACTCTCATACCCTCTCAAAACTCTTTTCAAATTTTTTCTCAAGAGCTCTCTCTATTCTCCTCCTCAAAAAACTCTTTCCAATTCTCTTTCACCCAAAAAATTCTCCCCTTCTCTTCAAGAACTCTTCTTCTTTATAGGCAAAATTCTTCATCCTTCATTCTTCATCTTCATCTCATCACCTTCCATTTTCATCTTCCTTTCTTCATCTTCATCTTCTTTTCTTCATCTTCATTTCCCACCTTCCATTTTCATCTTCTTTTCTCCATCTTCATCTTCTTCTTCATCTTCATCTTCTCTTCTTCACCTTCATTTCTCCATCTTCCATTTTCATCTTCTCTTCTTCATCTTCATCTTCCTTTCTTTATCTTCCATTTTCATCTTCCTTTCATTATCTTCTCTTCATCATCTTCCTTTCTCCATCTTCTTTGGTATTTTGCAATGCAGCCCTGAAATTTTAAGTATTTGCAATAGAGTCCGAAGTTTTGAGTATTTGCAATACAGTCCCCAAGTTTTGAGTATTTGCAATACGTCCCCGAGAAAATATTTCTTTCAAGCCCAAATCTTCTTGGTGCATTTTTCCACCGCATGCCTAGTCCGACCCATGTTAAATTAAGCTCAAATTGTATGCCAATGCTAAATGAATATGTGAGATGATTTTTGTTTAGAACTAAAATTAGTTCTAATTTTTATGCAAAATATATATTAGTCAAAATTTAGGCGTCAACAGAGAACATATAGCTCTCACAAATACTTTCGTATTTCTAATGAGCTTAACTCTTTTGTTCATCAATGGAATACTTGATAATAGCTTCTTTAAATTCTTTTACATCACCAAATTTCATTCCAAATGTAATCGAATGAAGTAGCACTTGGATCATATGAAGGAAACTTACTTTTCCTTGTACGCACCCACATGTCCATCTTCAAGCTTAGTTCTTGAACTATAAATCTCATCATCGTCACCTCCACTTTCTTCTTATTTAGTCTCTTTACCATCATCCGGAGCTCTAGCATCCCTATTTTCTAGTTCAAGAACACGCGACCCTCCCAATACGAGAACTCTTTTTTTCCCGAAAATCTTGCCCTTTTTCCCTCGATCGTGCAAGTTCCTCATCATCATCATCACTTGAAAATTGACATTTGCCAAATATTCATCATTTGATGAACTAGATCCAGCAACTTCCCGAGCCTCGTCTATAATGGAACCATCACCAACTTGAGTATTATTTTCTACACCATCTCCTACTTCGGTCTTTGTCATCATCATTAACGCTATCAATATACTCGACGTACACTTGAGCTTCCTCGCCATGAAGATAATGGTAAAAGATATCTTTAACATGATTATCATCATAAAAAAATCTCAAACCATCCTTCAACTTCTTGCCAGGAACACAATAATGCAATCTAGCTATTTTGCAACGTAACTATTGCACTATCTCTTTAAAAAAAACAATATAAGATGACCTACTTGCATTCATATACACCGTACCTTTATTCCCACCGACATATTCCCACTCATTAGCTCCTATCACAAATTTCCCACCATAGTTTACAATTATACCTAAAGTTACGTGCCCACGCATCATGCCGACATTTGCATCTAAGAGCAAAAGACATTATTAGTATCGGGGACTACGTGCATGACAATATTGACTCTAAATTTAGTAACCTACATTTACATCTTCACATGAATGGGGACCACTTGAAGGACAACCCATGCTTAATCAATTTTTTTGGAAAAAGGACGGACCCTCAACCGCACGACAACCACATTCACCAATTTTTTTTTAATACAATAGACACCGCACAACAAGAGTAGAGGTCTCCACATGGACCACAACCCATGTAGATGACAACAATAACAAAGCACAAAGATAAAGGCGAACAAAGAATTGTGGACTACCATTTTTGAACCAAATCAGCAAGCCCTAGATAAATACTTTCGAAACTTACTTTTGTGTGTCACCCATTGTGCCAACAATCGTAAGTTTCCTTTGTAGCCCAAAATTTCGTGGCACTCATAGTAACAACCCTAAAATCGACCCCTAATTTCACTATGAACCCTAGTTTTGCAGCGATCGAGCCACGGGAGGAGAAATTTAACACGAATGTATGACGGAGAGCAACAATTAGCAAGTAATCCCGAGCACCAAGTGGCGACTAGAGTGACGGACAACGACGGGCACAGTGACGTCGAGAAGGAGAGTGAAGACAAAGTGGAAGTATTCCCGAAGACGAAGGAAGCTTTCTACCCTTTTTGGGCCCCCCTTTGAACGACGTTACTTTTGCATTTGTAAAAGCAACGTTGTTTTTTTATTATCCAAGAGTGTAAGTCAAATAGTGCCATTTGACTTACACAGTGTATTTTTTCTTTTTTACTTATGCCATGTCACTAATTATTTGAATTTAAACTACCATGTCATCAATTTGGTTTAAATGAAAAAGCCACCTATACATTTTGGCCGCATTTTCTCGTGGTGGCACTAAACTCGATCCGTTTTTCTTCGATTTGGCACTAAAATGATCTAAAAAAAAAATTGGTACTAAAGTAAGTACCGTATACAAACATTGGTTCTCTTCTTGTCTTTTTACCGGGGATAAAGTGATGATGAAAATTTCTCATGCATTGGCCGTGAGTAGTTTGATGTATGCCATGGTTTGGACAAAATTAGATATTGCTCATGCAATTTGGTGTAGTGAGGATGTTTCTATCAAATCTAGGTAAAGAGCATTGGAATGCTTTGAAATAGATTTTGAGGTATCTCAAATGCACTTTCGTAGTCCGCTTGTATTATGGAAATGGAAAGCCTAAGTTGAGTGGCTATTTAGATTTTGATTACGCTGGTGACATTGATTCTCAAAAGTCCACTTCTGATTATATGATGACTTTTGTAGGGGCGAGGTTTTATGGCAATTGACATGGCAAAAATGTGTTGCTTTATCTACGACTGAATCAAAGTATATCATGATCAATAAAGGAGGCAAGTAACTCTTGTGAATGCAAAAATTTCTACGAGAATTGGGCATGAAGTTTGTTATGTATTGTGATAGCATGGATGTTGCATTCAAGATCCAAACATTTTGATATGAAATATCATTGGGTCTAGAGAAATTAGAAGAGAGGTTCTCCCTACTTGAGAAATTCTATAATGACGATAATTGATCTAATATGATAACCAAAGCCTTGTCCATGGTAAAACTTGACTCTTGTAGAAACAAAGTGGGCACGATGGAATTCTCCACATGAGATGGTAGGGGGTATTTATTGGTTGGGCCTGCCTATATGGGTGGGGCCCAGCTAGCACATCAATGAAAAAAAAAAGTAAAGTCAAAAAAGTCAAAAAAGGAAAGGAAATGGAGTGGGTTGCTTCGTGCATGGGTGAGTAAGAAAAAGAGGGGTGAGGGAGTATTCTACCAATAGTAACACGTATGGGAGAAGAAGAAAAAGGCAGCAGTTTTGTTCCTAATTCGAAGGCCTAAATTTGTCGACATTGGCTCAAATTTTAGCACATTATTCTTGGCAGAGGGCCGAGTTGATCGATTTCGTTCGTTGATAACCTCCTTCAAATTCTCTAATCGTGGTTACGGTTTTCTTACTCCATTTGCACTAATCCACTTTGTGGTGATGAAATGATGTAGTATTGCTGATGTTCACCCTCTAGTGTGTCACTACGAGAGGAACCCATTTGTGTATCCTACTACTCTTGGTGATTAGTGGACGTTTTTGGTCGTCTGTGATTTTTCCTTCATTGGATTTTTCACTTAAAATCTTGATGTTGTTGTAGTTGCCTATGTCTTCTTATCATTTCGGCATTATATTTACATACTTAGGCTGTATTTGGTCGTTAGAATTTCTAGTCGGGATAGGATCGTATATGATAGGATAAGAAATCCAATAATTTTGTCATATCCTACTATGACATCCTAGGGCCGCCATCCGATACTTTATTAATCGCGCTCTTCTTTAATCGATATTATGTATATTAACGAGGGCGCTCATGAAGACGTATATAAATAAGACGGCCATACAATAACATACAAGTCATGTAGATAAAAGGTAGGCATAATGCCTAAAGGGATGGCCTTAATAGGTTGTCATTACTAGCACCACAATTAACTAGAGCATTCAATGATTACACCAAATATTAATTATATTTATATAAAACCTAGTTCGTATATCATCTCGTTAATCAAATGGACACATGAGTACACTAGGAGGAATCAAAAGGAAGCTCTACTCCCGAGTACTATCCACAACCACCATCGGTATGCTCCATCGCCATAGCATATCTTTCGTAACTTTCGGTACCGAGTATTCGAAAATAGGGTAACAATAAGGGGAGTGAGCCGAAGCTTAGCAAATAAACGTATAACCGGATAACTAGGCTATGCATTTGACATCCGTTTAAGCAGGAATTAACAATTAACATAGGTACGCAGTAAATTCCCCACTACACATCCACGGAAAGACCACAAGGCAAACGAAGTGTCAAACAACTAAATTGAACATTGCAACTACGAGGTCTTCCTCTTCAAACCTTAAAGCCAAACACCTATATGAGCCCAATTTCAATCCTCGCCAAATTGACGACTTGTCGGCAATCCAAATTTAATTTCCAACCTATCCCAAGTCAAATAGCATTTATATAACCAAGGGATACACCATGCAAGAACCGAACCTCATGATTCTTTTCCCAAACCACATAGCCGATCCTCCTCTTCATAGACCCATTTCAATTCCTCACAAATCAACAACAATTTGGATGATCCACTCACATATTCAACTTATCCAAGCTTGGAAACATCAACTCAAGTAATGGATCGCACATGAAACGCCATTTTCCCCGCCATGCAAGCTCAAGTATCCATAGGCATACTTATTCTCAAAACCAACGTTCCACACTAAACTAAATGACGAATGGGTAGACTAGTGATGAGGATAGATATCTACATACCTTAGGAATGCAAACGAAGAAATGAGTATCAATTTGCTATTTGGATGAGCTCAAATTGCCCTTTGTTCTTAGTGCACACACGAGAGGAAAGAGAGAGATGAATCGGTCCACCACCAATTCGTCGCTACTAGCTCTAGCTCGTCCTTCCTATATCACATGACAAGAATGAAAGAGGAATTAAGAGTGAGCAGTGGGGTCGGGGAGGGGAACCTATAAGAGAGAGGAGAGGAAGAGGGAGGAAGTTGTCCACTGTGAGGGAGAGAAAGAAAATAGGGGAAGAGAGAGAGAAAGTGTGCCCTTAAATAAAGGGATTGATATGGTGGGAGTGGGCTGATTTAAAAACTTCGCGGTTCAACCGCGAAGTAAATTCGCTTCCGGAACGACCTTACTTCAATGAGCACAAGTGGTCTAGCTAAAAGTGTCGTGACCAACTATTATATTGAATTAATAAACCACCGCTCCGAATATTAAATCCCCTAAATCACCACCATCAAATAATATAAACTCGTCATTGGCCTTTTCGTTTGTAAAATTAATCCAATCGGGTATAAATTTAGGTCATCACACCTAACTACTATTTGGTGAACTATGCATTTAAAGTCGGATAAGCAAAGGCAAGAGACGGTTGAGATCGACTCTATTTTGTCGAAACATCAAGATACTTTAGAAATTATTCAATGATTAGTTCTAATGAGTGAGTTATTCTTGAGAAGCGATTTATGCCATCCGAATTTGGGCTCAACATTGATGGAGTAGACCCCGTAGTATCGAGGATCTTGATTTGGAGTCGAATCCTTTGAGAATGACCGTTGGCCTTGCTTGTTGTCTTGTTAAGTGAGTAAACAAGTACTTGAACAATCTAATTATTTGGTCTCTTTTCACAAGTTGAAGATGCACTCATGCATGTTAACCAAGAGAGCCCTTTGGAATGTTAGACCTTTTGAAAGTTGACGATCAACCTCGAGTTCTTATCCTTTCGAATGTTGGAAATGTTCAAGTGGTTAAAGAATGAGGAACATGATTTCATATAACACCAAACAATCGATTAAAAAAGCAAACCCGTGGAGATACTTAGGTTTGCAGGGAGACTCCAGCCTGGCGTTGCTGGAGAGGTAGCCTACTTGATGGTTGCCGCCACCGGAGAGGTGGCCTAATGAGGTAGAGAGGTTCTCCTCATGTCCGCCTTCTTGAGAAATCCCATCCTTGCATATCCCACCCTCTCCCTTGGGATTATTTTATCTTGTCTATATATCCCCTATATCTCCCCTTTATCGTATCTTGGATAGTTGCCAAACATAGTGTTTTATCCTATCTTAGCTTATCTTTTATATACCAAAAGTAGCCTTAAGGTTGTATTGCTAGAATATATTGTTGGTTGTCGCTGGGTTAAGTTGATTTCAGTTGGTTGAGTTTAGGGGGAAGAAATTGATTCTGGATTGAGTTTGTTCTTAGTGAATTAATTTGAGTATAGTAACGTTTCGTTTTTGGGAATAACTTTTGAAACAGAAACATCTTTTTCTTTTTCGTTCCCGGCAACAATTTTCGGGAATAGAAACGCATTTGGTAATTGTAGAAAAAATCTATTCTTGAAAAAAAAAAGGAACAAAAACACATTTAGTAATCGTATAAAGTTTATGTTCCCGGAACAAAAAAAGAATAGAAACGCGTTTAGTAATTGCAAAAAAATTCCGTTCCTAATTTTTTCATTTAATTAAGGGGATTATATATATTAAAATTAAGAAGTCTTTATCTTTTTAACTTAGTAAATCAAATTAAATCTCCTTTTTTTAATTTACTAAATCAAATTAAATCAATATACATATAAGTAATTTATGCACGATTTATTAAATTATAATATGGACAAGATCAACTATAAAAAAAAACTGAAAGAGAAGATGAAATGAAATTGAACAATGAGAACATCAAATATGTTTTCCATATATAGGAAAAATTACAACTATGAGTCATACATAAATGTTCCCAAGTAGTTAAAAATATGATTACATAATTGAAAAATACAAAATCATGGAATTCCAAGCATATTTAGACACTTGCAATTTTATTTGCAATACTTTTCCTAAGCATGTTCATCTCACTTGCTTGTGCATCCAATATATATAAGCAACCTCTTCTTCTATAGACCCATATGTGTAGTCGGGATCACTATAATCGGAAAAGTTTATGTCCATCCTATCTTGATTGCGACTATAATTGTGAAGAGCACATCATGCAATCACAATGAGGCTTGCTTCGAATTGGAAAGGAAGGCATGTGTTGCAATATAAAGAACCGTTTCTTCAGTGCCTCAAATACTCTCTCAATTACATTCTCAAGTGAAGAGTGCTTATGG
The DNA here is from genome assembly GCA_021437795.1 of Rhodamnia rubescens. NCBI lineage: Eukaryota > Viridiplantae > Streptophyta > Magnoliopsida > Myrtales > Myrtaceae > Rhodamnia > Rhodamnia rubescens. The sequence continues at coordinate 2,342,034 of JAILYA010000035.1, forward strand.
TTGGACATTCTCTTGCTATTCTAGCCCGTCTCTCTCTACCTCTATAATCATTCAAATGATACCATTCACCTTTAAACGGCATTAAAATCTTGGAAGTACTTCATAACCAGAATTTACCACATAGTATTTGCCTACAACAATGTACAATATATATTTGTTATGATATGTAACTGCAATATGATCATAAGAAAACTACTACGATAGACAAAGAAAATACTTAGTGGTGGTCGAGGAAAATTCTGTTCGGGATCCTCGAGTGCGGCCGAGAGCACTCGACAATCGTTGACCGATCATTCCCATCCAACATACACAAACAATCAATGAACTTATGCTCATATGAGCACCAAAACACACAAAAAATGAGCAAGTTTGTCATCATGACAAGACCCATAAAAAAGACCAATCTAGCGACTATAACACCACTAAACCAAGCTTGAACACTAACCAAACCACCATTGGCATAAAAAAAAAATTCCAAGTCTATGTACCACTTGGCATTATGAAGGATTCAAGAACAACTAAATCACTACCAAAGAAATCAAATCAATCCCCATGCGCCAAGTAAAATTCTCTTCTAGTAGAGAAATCCATTTCGTCCAAGGATTTATTCGAGTTCACCACAAATTCAACCACCTTTCTAGTACTTAGGTAATTGTCATCCACTCAATCAGAGAGGAACCAATAGCAACCAGCCAAAAAATTTTAAAACATAGTGAACCAAGAATCTCGAAAATTGAAGAATGAAAATCAAGTACCCTGAATTTGTGAAAGGAAAAGATCTTGTGCTTGGGAGTATTGAGCAAAGACTATGAACCCCTTTGAGAGGCAATTTGGCATCCTCTTTAAAAGCAGAAATAAGCTCAAGCTCCATGGTGACCATTGAAGAACTCAAAAAAGGCACGAGAAAAAAAATCCAATTTTGAGACTCATATCAATGTTGACACCTAAATTTTAACTAATCTTTTTCAATCAATTTCTGCATAAAAAATTAGAGATACTTTTAGTTCTAAACAAAAATAATCAAATCAAATTTTTCATGTTTATTTTACGGCATTCATGCATTGCATTGGCATACAATTGGACCGCAAAGCATTTGAGCTTAATTTGACGGGTGTTTGGACTCGAAAGAAATATTTCCTCGGGGATTGGATTGCAATTACTTAGAACTTTAGGGATTTGATTGCAAATACTTAGAAATTCATATACTTGAAATGTATATGTTTAAAGTTTGAAGGTCTATTTTACAAATAACCAAAAGAAGGGTAGATAGAGAATGAGAGATGAGAATAGGAGATAGGAATGTGAGATGAGAATGGAAAATAAGAATGGGACATGAGAATTAGAGATAGGAATGTGAGATGAAGAAATGAAAGTGAAGAAGGAATGATGGAGAGATTTGTCTATAAATGAAGAAGAGCTCTTGAGAATTGGGAGAATTTTGGTGATAAAAAAATTGAAGATTTCTTGAGAGAATTTTCGTGAGATAGAGAGGTGATCATTTGGAGTTTCAATTCCGTCGGCAACCTGGAGCAATTTCACGCCAATTGATCTTGCGTCGCCATCTCGTGCTCCGACCGACTCGTGCTACGTACCATGACATTCAGCATTCGACGATCTATCATTAGCCACTAACGGTACGTCGATTCGATGTCTAGAGCTTCCCACCCAAACCTGCGAAATTGTCCATCCTACTACCCATTTCAGCTAACCGTCCGTCGGTTTTGAGCTGCTGTCTAGCCGCTATTCAACCTTGATTCGTGCGTAATCACCCTCCATTTTCATGTCATTTGAGGATCTAACATTGCTATTATGTGTGATAGATAAATTGAAACTGGTCTCTAGTGAATCGGACTCCAAAAAATGCTAGTTTTGGGCGAAAATTTCAGCTTGTGCACATGTAGATTTTTTGTTTGAAAAAAGAAAAATGCTCTTTGAGTTTCGAGGGTAGCCATTAAAAGCCTTGGGAGGAGTCCGCGTCTAACATCTACAAACAATTGGACGATGGCGACCCACCAACCATGATGTGATATATTTTTGCTTACAAGACCCACAATCGGCAGGTTTTACCTTTGTGGTGTTTAAAGGCAATATTCTTTTACTTTCAACAATTTATTTTATGATCATACCCTAGAATCGGGAATGCCGAGCCTTTTCTCGATGGTTTGTAACTTTACTTTCAGCAATTTATGTTTTGTTCATATCCCGGAATCAAGAAAGCCGAACCTCTTGCTTGGTGGTTTATAAATTCACTTTCAGCAATTTATTTGTTGTTAATATACCCAAAATCGGGAAGGGTGAGCCTTGTGCGATGGTTTGTAAATTTACTTTCAGCAATTTATTTTCTGTTCATACCCTAGGATCGGAGGATTGAGCTTCCTGGCGATAGTTTGTTTGAGCTTTGCATATGAACACGTGTGGGATAATTTTTTTTTAAAAAAAAAGGAAAAAGTTTGTGAAAAAATTTCTAGAAAATTTCATAATTTATCAAAAATTGAGAAATGACCATAGTCATTCGCTCAATCCTATTTTTGATATTTCTTTTTTGACCTTTTCAAAATAATATTTCTACCCTTTAGGGGTAATTTGTCTCCAAAAATTCTCGAGATTTACGAAAATGTCGAATTAGGGTTTGGGTCGACTTAGGTGAACAATCCTTCGTTTGGGTTTTCGAGTTTCGTCTTTTTCCCGAAATGACGATTTTACCCCTCAAAGGATAAATCGCCTTTGATATTCCAATAAGTTGTGAAATTTTGCTCGAATTAGGGTTTGGGTTAGGTGGGTGGTCAATCCTTCTATTTGGGATTTTCACATCTTATTCTCTTTTTGAAAATGATGATTTTACCCCTCAAAAGGTAAATCACCCTAAAAAATTCTAGAAAAATTTCAAAAAATGTCGGAAATTAGGAGATGGGTCGGTTTAGGTGACCAATCCTATTTTCAACGCTATTTACTTCGGATCTCTCCCGAAATGATGATTTGGCCCCTTTTGGTAAATCGTCTCGTTTTTGTCAAAATTATGATTTTGCTCATCATGGGCGAATCATGTCCAAATTACTCCTATTTATCTCCCGAGCCATGATTGATACTTCTCTAGGCCAATAGAGCCTTACTAGGAGTGCTTTGTTGATTTGATGCGATTTATTTGCATATTCGATTTCTTATTTCATGCATTTTATTTCATTGATTGTGATTGATATGGTAGTCACTCGCTCGCATGAATTCCTACATTTAGGATTTGTATCACCACTCATCCGTATGAAATTAGAGGTTAGAAAATTCATTTAACTTAGGTATCGAAAGGGCGTCAATTATGATAATTGACGTAACTCAAGTCCCCGATCTCACTTCTCCGGTTCTCGCGAGAATCGAATAGAGACTCACAACTATTCGATAAGGTTTTCCAATTATACTCTCCAAGAAATGATTGGTGGCTATTTCGAGGCATGCACACGTAGCACATTTCACTAGACCGCACTAAAAGGTCGACCCGATTTTATCCTCTATTGCGATTTGGGTAATGGGCCTTGGGAGTGGCTTGCATTCGAAAGTCCACATGCAATCGGGCCGAAAGGGTGACCCATTAGCCCCCTCTCGCGGGAGGGTCACGACAGATCGGCGACTTCGCTAGACCTCACCGGGGAATGGTTGCAAAGCCTTTAGAGGATCGAAGCGATTAAAAAGTTGATTGATTTTCGACATGTTTTATGTAAATGTTTTATGTAAATGCTCTTGAAGGTGAGGTACGTACGCTAACGATTGTGTTAGATATTTTTCTTGACGGGAGAAATACGGGTGGAGTATTTGCTAACATTTTTCTTGCGGGTTGGAGTTGAGAATGGATGTTTATTTTTATGCATATTTTGGAGCGGTGTTTGACACAAATTGTTGTGCATGAAAATGCATTATGATGATCAAGAACTATTGCACACACTAGCGATCAAACCCCGATCGCAAACATCTCTAGGTTACCTTAGATAGGGAAAGGGTACGAAAGGATCATGTGTTTAATGACACTTGAGAATTTCGTATTTGTTCTCGCTCATGATCTTGATTGGTAATCTCTAAGCCTCTTGGGTGGAGACTCTTGAGGACGAATTTGCCATATTTAGATCGTGGGAGCCTTAGCTTTAGGCTCTACACTGATATTTTGATTTTTAGAGTATACCCCCACTTGTCTCATGCGCTATACGTGGATGATTGGTATACCTAAAACCACATAAAAATCAGCAAACTCGATTGGTAAGATTTTTACATCCCTCAAAATTTGTTTAGAGTTCATGTCATGTTTTTGAAATATTCAATTCATTGCAAATCTTGAATATAATCATTATATTCATTGCATTTGAATAATTCGGTGATTGGATTAAATGCCATTTTGAGGGTAGATAGAGCCCAATATTCGGATGTGAAGAGAAAGACGGTATCATTCCTTTACAAGCATAAAGTGGTCAAGAAGAGTCCCCCATTGAGGTCATTGAAGTTTCGTCGATGAAGATGGCGATTTGGAAATAGGTGAAGCTAAAGTTATCTCTTGAAGATCGAATTGGGGCATCCCTAAGTGTTTAGGATCACATTCCTTTGATTTTCTTTACATTCCTAGTTCGCTTGTGTAGGATTTATTTTTCTAGAATCCCCTCTATCTCATCCCTTACACTAATTGTATTAAGGATCTCTTTTGGTTGTACATATTGGGATTGAACTTTGTTATATTTCTTTTGATTTATCATTGGAGTGTGATAGTGGCATTTCTTTCAATCACTTGACCATTCCCAATCAATTATATAATTCCCTTTGGAGGAAATTGGAATTAGAATCCTTATTTGACCTTTTGGCCACATATGTGAATCTAATCCCAATTTCGCCGTAATGAACTGTAAAATTGAATTGGTTCATGCATGTTGCATATCATTTTCATTATTTATAATTCACGATAATTGACCAAGATTTTTCGTGTTTTCCAAATTTAATAAAAAGATAGATATCCAAATTACTCTCATTCTTAGTAAACGGCTTTAATTTGGATACCATGTCTTCAATTGAATTTAAAACACATTAAAATTGTGTTTTACACTTTTGACCATTCCATTGGCTTTCTTTATGGAAATGATTAAAAGCAATTATCGTGGATTACATTCCTTTCAAAGGTATGTTTTCTTTTGAAAAATATTGATAAGTACTTTTCACACAAGTTTACAGCTTGTATAGAGATTCTTATCTTTATTAATCACAAGCAAGCACAAAATTGAAAGGATTTATGCTTTCCTTTTGATTTCTCTCTTCTAAATCCCCGCTCTCTCATTTGAAATAAAGAGAGTATGGATCGTTGACCATAAGCAAACTTTAGAGCACATGACAATCTTGTGTTGTTAAGTGGAGTGTAGATTTCCACAACCCATGCCCTCTCATTGGAAGCATGACCAAGGATAAAATGTATCGTTCCAATTTTCTCAAAATTTGAGAACATACATTGACGCTTTGCCTTGTGATTTTTACAAGGGTCATCGCCATTTTAGACAGGAAAGTATGCCTTCTCTTTGAAATTCGATGGAATGGGAAATTCTTGAAACCTTTGACAATCTCATATTTCGGAGTACACAATAAAGTTTTGCAAGTCATTTGCACGAGCAAGGGCACCTCACGACCCACAAGAATTTTTTTACGTGCTTGTGTGATTTATTCACTAAGATAAAAAGTTATTGCATTTTGTATGCTCGAAGATACTCATACATAGCGTGGTTTATGCATGATTATTCCTCATGTTTAGTTTACTAACTATGAATAAGAAGCATAAACTACAAAAGATACATCAAATGTACGGAATGGGGCATGACAGATAATGAAAGGCGACCATTTTCCAAATATATCCCAAATAAATTTTCTCAAGTAAGATGAATGATAGCTATGTTCCACGTTCCATGAGGTGAATGGCTTTTTTACGAAAGGTACGATTGTCGAGTGACGGAGGCATTCATTTCTCTATCCCAAATACTACAAGTGGCCATTGACTAACCCCTTTGAGTGAAGGTTTCATTTCTTTACCCTTATCGAGAAACACCCCACATTAAGGCAAAACAGAGATAATTCCATCAAGATCACGAGGTAAATGATTAGAAATTTTCTTTCTTGGACTAACATCAATCTTCGGGTGTTTCTTTACATTGTACTTGCGCTTTAGTTCAAGTGTCTTAGGATGACGAAGAGCATTCGTTTCTCTATCCTACACACTTATATCTATTTGCATAGCCCACTTGAGCTTACCAATCCATTTTTAAAACCCTTATTAGTGATCATTGTTGTTCCAAGGCAAATATGGCCCATTTCGATTAGAATCACTTGAAAGATCGAGTCAATTGAAAATCCTTGAATGAACTCATTAAGATGCCGAAATGCCGCAATCAAGCAAAAAAAAAAAAAGAGCCAAGGATGACCCCACAAAAATTCAGAGGCATTTAAAAAGCAAAGTGCCTACCAAAAGCAAGGTCAATGCCCATTCAAATCTTTGTTCATTTATAGAATACTTTTAAACTTAAATGTACAATTTTCTTATAAATATCAAAAAAGGGCATTGATAAGATTGCAATGATCACCAATATCAAGCCACTTCTTATACATTTTCTAAGCCAAACAAACCCTTTCGTTTCTTAGTCTCCAAATCCTAACCTACGTTACAACCTTCAAAAGTCTCTTCCGACTAGAGCACTTAAGTTAACGTAGAGTTCAATAATTTTTAAGCATCACCCGGAGAAGTTTGAGTAAGATTATTTCTCTTTCATTTTTGCGGGGTTCTTAGCTTATAAACCCATGGCGGATAACGAAGAACTTCATCTCATAAGCCGTGACTCAACTAGAGTCCTATTTGAAAACCTTTGACCTAGCATACATTACGATCCTAATCAAAACCTCCGGATCAACTTGGTTGTACCAATCTGCGAAATTACTTAGATCCTTATCGAATGCGGTAATGGTAAGATTGAGTGATTTCTCTTGAATCTTGTAGTCGGGATAAACAGTTTTTCTCGAGAGTGAGAGAAAGCCCTTTCGAACCGGAGTCCCCCATTCAAGTTATATTCGAGGTATTCACAATGTGATTACCTCTCTAAGCGAATTGGTGATACAAACCCGACAGAACAAGTCATGCTTGAACCGCATTACATCATGCACTTTTTGTTCATAATAATTGAAAATCAAAACTCAACGAGATAGTTTCGCATGAACTCATTGATAAATTTCAGCATGTATGCTTGCCCATGTTACCTCCGACATTGTTGACAAGTAACGCAATTTTGATGTTTGATTCGTCCCCGAGGTCTCGAAATTCATTAAATGAACAAACCTTACCGACAAGTGCCATTCAAATAGTTTTCCAAATCCTCAAATAAGTATATCTTCAACTCCGAACTATTTCAAGAGAGTGGGTGGAAGTCCTTTCGATCGAAGGTTCCTCATTTAGCTTGATCAAATTTGTCAAAAGGATCGGACGGGTTTCCTCGTTGATAAATTCTCCATTGAAAGCTTGGTAACGCAAACTAGTTTTTACTTGTGATATTACGTGAACGTGATTATTTGTAGCTCTATCTTAAGTGATCGAATAGGTATGACGCAATACCAGCCTAGCCATTACTTAACAATTGCTCAAGAAACCTAGAGAATACCATAAATACGGTAGAAACCGCCTGAAGGGTCAACTCAACGGTAGAAACCGTCCGAAAGGTTAACTCAATAGTAGAAACCGCCTGAATGATCAACTTAATGGTAGAAACCGCTTGAAGGATCAACTCAACGGTAGATACCGCATAAAGGGTCAATTCAATGGTAGAAATTACCCGAATGGTCAACTTGAAGGTAGAAACCGCCCGAAGGGTCAACTTAACGATGGAGATCGCTTGAATGGTCAACTCAATGGTAGATACCGCTTGAAAGTCAACTTAAAACTTAGTAGTAGATACCGCCCGAACGGTCAACTCAAAACTCAATGGTAGATATCGCTTGAAGGGTCAACTCAATAGTAGAAATCGCCTCAAGGGTCAATTCAATGGTAGACACCGCCCGTAGGGTCAAACCAATGGTAGAGACCGCTTGAAGGGTTAATTCAACGAGAGATCTTGCCTCAAGGGTCAACTCAATAGTAAATACTATCTCGAAGGATCAAATCAATGGTAGATACGGCTGAAGGATCAACCTAACGGTAGACACCGCTTGAAGGGTCGGACCAATGGTAGATACGCCTAAAGGATCAACTCAATGGTAGATCTCGCTTGAAGGATCAAATCAATAGTGGATACCGCTGAAGGTTCAACATAATAGTAGATACCGCTTGAAAGGTCAACTCAACAAAAGTCACCGCACGTGTTAGGTATTATCTACATTTCACGCATCATTTCATCACATAAAATGGGATTGAAATCCTAAGAAAGATCATTCATCATTTACATTGTTAAAATTTAGGGTTCAATTTTGTCATTAAAGCGAAACCTCTACGAGCCTCCACTAAAAAGGACAGGCGGTTGACACCTAAATTTTGACTAATCTTTTCAGTCATTTTCTATATAAAAAATTAGAGCTACTTTTAGTTCTAAACAAAAATAATCAAATCAATTTTTTCATGTTTATTTATGGCATTCATGCATTACATTGGCATACAATTGACTGGCAAAACATTTGAGCTTAATTTGATGGGCGTTTGGATTTGAAAGAAATATTTCCTCAAGGATTGAATTGTAAATACTTAGAACTTCGTAGACTCGGATTGTAAATACTTAAAACTTTAGAGACCGAAATGCAAATATTTAAAGCTTGAGAGTCTATTTTACAAATAACCAAAAGAAGATAAGATAGAGAATGTGAGATGAGAATGAGAGATAGAAATGTGAAATAAAAATGGAAATAAGAATGGGAGATGAGAGTGGGAGATGAAGAAATGAAAGTCAAGAAGGGAGGATGGAGAGATTTGTCTCTAAATGGAGAAGAGCTCTTGAGATTTGGGAAAGTTTTGGTGATAGAAAAATTGGAGAGTTCTTGAGAGAATTTTTGTGAGATAGAGAGGTCATCATCCTGGAGTTCCATCCTGTTGCGGTTTGGAGCGTTTCATGCCAATTGATCTTGCGTCGCCATCTCGTGCTCCACTCGACTCGTGTCGGGTACCACGATGTTCAACATTCGATAATCTATTACTAGTCTCTAACGGTACGTTGATCCGATAACTAGAATTTCTTGTCCAAGTCTCGAAATTATCCCTCCTACTATCCGTTTTAGCCAACTTGTCGCCCGGTTTTGAGTTCTTGCTCGGCCTTGATTCTTGGGAGGGGCCCGCATCGACATCCATAGATAGCCGGACGATAACGACCCACCAATCATGGTGTGATATATTTTTGCTTACAAGACCCACAATTGGCGGGTTTTATCGCTTATAGTGTTTAAAGGCATTGTTTTTCTATTTTCAGCAATTTATTTTCTATTCATACCTCGTAATCGGGAAGGCCGAGTCTCTCTTGTGGTAGTTTGTAAATTTACTTTTAGCAATTTATTTTCTGTTCATATCTTAGAATCAAGAAAGTCAAACCTCCTACTCGGTGGTTTGTAAATTTACTTTCAAGAATTTATTTTCTATTCATATCCCAAAATCAAGAAAGATCGAATCTTCTACTCGATGGTTTGTAAATTTATTTTTAGCAATTTATTTACTATTCATATCCCCAGAATCAAGAAGGCCAAGCCTCGTCTTGGTGAGTTGTAAATTTTCTTTTAGCAATTTATTTTATGTTCATACCTTAGGATCGGAGGACCGAGCTTCCTATTGGTGGTTTGTGTGAGCTCGCATATGAATATATGTGGTATAAATTTCAAAAATAAAAAAGGAAAACATTTGTGGAAAAATTCCTAGAAAATTTCAAAATTTATCAAAATTGAGGAATGACCACAATCAACTGGGCAATCCTATTTTTTATGTTTCTTTTTTTGATCTTTTCAAAATGATATTTCTACCATTTAGGGGTAATTTGTCTCCAAAAATTCTCGAGATTTGCAAAAATACCAAAATTAGGGTTTGGGTCGCCTTAGGTGACCAATCCTTCTATTTGGATTTTCGAGTTTCGTCTTTTCTGAAATGACGATTTTACCCCTCAATGGATAAATCGTCTTTGATATTCCAATGAGTCGTGGAAATTGCTCAAAATTAGGGTTTCGATTAGGTGGGTGGTCAATCCTTCCGTTTGAGATTTTCACATCTCATTCCTTTTTGGAAATGACGATTTTACCCTTCAAAAGGTAAATCGCCCCAAAAAATTTCGGAAAAATTTCAAAAAATGTCGGAAATTATGAGATTGGTCGGTTTAGGTGGCCAATCATATTTTCGACGCTGTTCACCTCGGATCTCTCCCGAAATGATAATTTAGCCCTTTTTGGTAAATCATCCTCGATTTTATCAAAATTACGATTTTATCTCTCATGGGCGAATCATGTCAAAATCACTCATGTTTACCTCCTAAACCGTGATTGATACTTCTCTAGGCCAATAGGGCCTTACTAGGAATGTTTTGTTGGTTTGATGAGATTTATCTCGCATGTTTTGATTCCTTGATTTGTGCACTCTATTTCATTGATTATGATTGATAGGGTAGTTACTCCCGTCTCGCATGAATTCATACATTTAGGATTTGTACACTACTCATCTCGTATGAAATTCGAGGTTACAAAATTCATTCGACTTAGGTACCGAAAGGGCGTCAATTACGATAATTGACGTAATTAAGTCCCTAATCCCACTTCTCTGGCTTTCGTAGAATCGAATAGAGACTCTCAACTATTCGATAGGGTTTTCCAACCATACTCTCCAAGAAATGATTGGTGGCGGCTCCGAGGCATGCATACGTAGCACATGTCACTAACCACATTGAAAGGTCGACCCGATTTTATCCTCCGTTACGATTTGGATAATGGGCCCTAGGAGGAGCCCGTATCCGAAAGTCCACATGCAACCGGGCCGTAAGGGCGACCCATTAGCCCCCTCTCGCGGGAGGGTTGCGATAATCAATAAACAAATTCAACAAAGACCGAACCCTGGGAATAATGAAACCGAAAGTGAGGCAAATGCCCACATGCAATACACTTAATCCCTAAGACCGCCATTTCTAAGGTTGAAGCTCACCGGTGATGGTGGGGTTCGACTCGCGCAAGCTCGCCCGAAGTGAGCCATGCCTAGATCTAGGCGAGATCGAGCTCGCACAGTAAGTGCGAAGTCGACCCCCTACCATCGCCGGGTCGAGATCAAAGCTCGGCCAATGATGGTGGGGTTCTACTTGCGTGAGCCCACCCAAGCCGGCCCGTGCCTAGATCTTGGCAGGGGTCGCTCGCGCGATGAGTGGGAGGTCGAGCCCCGCCATTTCGGTTCGAGGTCGAAGCTTGGCCGACGATGGTGGGGATCGTCTCAAGCAAGCCCCCGCCTAGATCTCGGCGGGCCGCTTAGCCTCGCATGGAGAGCCCGAGGTCGACCCATGCTATCACCGGCCGAGGTCAAAGCTTGGCCGGCAATGGCCTAGTTCGGTTCACGCTCGCCACACGCGGCCAAGTCTTGCCTAGATCTTAGCGGGCTCGTGTGAGCTCGCTTGCGTGTCGGGTGCTAGTTGGTTGTCGAGAAAAGGAAGAAGAAGACGATGAACCGGCGAAAACTCACCGGAGGAGGAGCGATGTCGTCACCGGTCGAGGAACGACGTCGGTTGGTCAAGGAATAGAGGGAGGAGTTGCTCATGCGTCTTCAAAAGTGGAGTGTGAGGGAGGAGCTGCTCGTGCATCTTCAATGAGGAGTGTGAGGAAACAAAAGTGTTCTATATTGTTGTAAGAAAATGTTGCAAATGTTTTTCTCGTTTCTTGTTTCGCTTTAAAAATGTTTTTTTTTCTCAAAAGTGTTCCCGAACACTTTGGGAACTCTTTTTACTATATACGTTTCGGGAGCATTACCATACGCAGCCTTATTGCCTGTTCTCCCCAACACATAGAACCATTTAGGAATAGGTTGCCGATAACAATGAAAAGTAATTTACATATATCAATACAAATTGACAAGCTGAATGTGAAATGCAGCTAAGTGGATCGTAGCAAAAGAGAAGGATCATAGGGTCGAATTTATGAAGATAACATTTTTGATTTCATGGTTATCTCGAAAAGAATAGTGACCGGTACGAGAAGACCCTCTTGCTTTGTTTCGTCGCTATTGGATAACACCATTAGTAATACAACTAGTATGCAAATAGGCATAAATGGTCTCATCCAAACACAAGGTATCTAAATTAGCATTTACATGATGGGAGCACACAATTATCTTTATGCTTGGAGAGATCGCCAAGAGGGAGCTCAATCTCGAGTTTGTCAATATATCTAGTTGACCCACATTTATTCAAAAGCTAAATTTACTGAGTTTTTGGATAACTAGTCTATATTAAATGCTCCACACTACACCTATTATTCGATGTCCAACTTTCTAACACAACTCACCCGTTCATTCCTGCAATTTCCCCTCCACATATGAGCTCAATGTTAGGTCTACTCCTCCTTCAATTTAGGTATATTTTCACATCAAGATATATCTCAATTGTCCAACACCCATTTTCATCCTTGGTTTCTTTCTCTAGTCCGAATTATGGAGGTTGTCATTAGGATGCGTTGCTACACCATAACGCTCACCTCTTAGAAACCATGTTGGTCATGGAATTCATTCATTGAGATACTCACTAAACACAAGAACATATTGGGAGGCACACCAATCCACCATCAGCTCTAGTAGCATTTCTTTGGAAGCATGCAAGTAGAAACACAATGTCTACTTCTATGGAGATCTCCAAGAGGGAGACCAAGTCTCGAGTTTGTTAATATATTCGAATTAAATCTACCTTTACCAAAAAAGTTAAGCCCGTGAGTTATGGGTTACTAGTATATTAACCACACCACATTAGACCCTTCATCGGATGTGAGACTTTCTAATACAACTCATAATGAGTTCCAATAATCTAACCCTCATACGTGAGCTTAATGATAGGTATGCTCCCTCCTTTAATTCAAGTATCCTTCGTATCAAGATACATCTCAATTTTTTGAGGCCCAACTTCATCCCTAGTCTCTTTATCTAAACTAAACTATGGAGACCGCCATTGGTATTGCATTGTTACATCACAATGCCTATCTCGTTGAATACCGCATTAGTCACGAGATTTCTTCCTTGAGATATTTTCCAAATACCGAAGTAGGTTGGGAGGCCTACCAATCTATTATCGGTTTGGTATCATTTGTTGGGAGTGCGCAATGTAAACCAAATGCCTATACCTTAGGATATTGCCAAAAGAGAGCTCAAACTCGAGCTCGCTAATATATTAGGTTAAACTTTCATTCGACAATGAGTAATGGACGAATTATGATATATTAATTGCTCCATACTAAATCAATTACCCGATGTGAGACTTTCTAACACAACTTACACATGTATTTTAACAATTTCCTCCTTAAGTATAAGCTCAATATTAGGCATGCTCCCCCTTTAATTCCGATAATCTTCCGTATCAAGATATATCTCAATTTTCCAACTCCCACCCTCATCGTTGGTCTCTTTCTATAGACCAAACCCCGAAGGATGCAATTGGAACCGCGTCGCCGCACCACAATGCCCACCTCTCGGATACCTCGTTTTCAACAAAAAAAAAAAAAAAGGTACCTCGTTGGTCACAAGATTCCTTCTTGAGATTGGGAGGCCCACCAATTTACAATTGGCTCTAGTACCATTCTTTGGGAGCGCGTATCGAAACCTAACACCTATACTTGAAAAGATAGCCAAGAGCGAGCTCAAGTCCGAGCATGTTAAAATTGAGCCAATTATGATATATTAACCGCTCTACACTTTATCAATTGTCCATATAAGACTTTATAACATAACTAACATATGCATTCCAATATTACATTCACTCATCTAATCTGTGGATATTTTTTTTTACCATGCTTGATCAGCATGATCCCTTTGGATTTCGTAACTTTTCAAAGCAAATCGAACACTTGGACATTGACATCAACTTTTCCATTGCACGAAAAGTAGTCTCCCTCGGGCATGCAATCAAGTCGAGCACTCGGACATTGAAACCAACTTTTCCATTGTACCGAAAGATCGGGAAGTCCCCATTTCTACGCGATCCTTCATGAAATTGAGCCACCCTCCATCGAAATAAAGCACACCCTCTTCTTGGATTAGGATGACCATCCAAGAATCACCATCCGGCCAATCACCCAAACCGCTCGAGGGCTTTAGCTTCGATGTAATTTAGAAAGGCTTTGAAATTTTCTACGGGGATTTAGAAAAAGGAAAGAAAAGAAAAGAAAAGATGCTCGAGCCTCAAACATTAAGCTCTATCACACAAGAATACGGTCAAGGTTGGACTTGGGTCCTCGATGCCCATACTCGAGTTCCTAGTGGTTGCGTTCAAGAAGCCCCTGGCTCCTATAATATAGATCTCGGCGGCCGGGTATCCCTATATTATGGGAATAGTGCGAGTCTCTCTTAGAAACTAAATTCAACGTGTTGATTTCCAAATGATGGAAAATGATTTTCAAGTCAATGTCGATTTTATTGGAACACAAAAAGTAATACCTTTTTCCTCCGGAAAATGACTTCTTGAAAATAACATTGTTGCGAAGCAAACGGAGCCTGAGCCTTGGTTTGTCTTTCCTCTGTGTCTCTCGCCGACTCCCACTTTCTCTCTGTTTCGATTTTCCCTGTGCCTGGACTCCACAGCCCACCATACCGTGTGTTGTGTTGCCCTCTCTCCGTTTCTTTGTTTCAGCTCATGCACATCCCCCTCATATGATGCTGATTGGCAACCTTTTGTAAGTTGCCAAGGAAAATCCCGCCAAAATATGGAGATCCCACCAAGTCAATGAGGACTTTCCTGATCTTCTTTCTTGAAGATTCTCCATTTCTGGAAGAAGTGACCCTTTCTAGCGGCGTGGCCAAGAATTCCCAAAAGGATGGTGAATGCCAATTCACCGAATCTCTCTCTTCTCGTTCTTACTACAAATGCATTGACCGGACATGTCATATATCACTTCTAATCTCGGTCGCCCCCCCCACCTTCCATGAATGTCTTCATTCTTGCCTAGCTTAGAGTGATCCGTGTATGCATGCCACTTCTACGTTTGATGCAGATATGCTATTCCTAAACAAAGATGCCCATAGTTGCTTAGTGCGAAAGATCTGCAGACCCGATTCCTAACTTTCATGTAATTCGAAAGGGACAAAATTTTGATATCAACACTGTGGTCTAGGATATGTGAATTTATTTCTACTTTCTGCTTAATATAAAATCTTGTGCACATGTATTTGAAGCAGAAACATATATGCCCTTAAACTACACGCTTTACTCACTGGCCATGCGGCCTGGGGGTAAGAGTATTGGGTAGGGTGGGAAGACGTTTAGTTTCAAGTATAGGATTTGACTCCCATTTCTCGCAAAGAGGTAGAGTAAGACACAAAAAAAAAAAAACTATACTTTTTTATGTGGATGGGTTTGGGCTAGGATCAGAGCGTGAAATCAAGGACCCGTAATTACAATCCTTTTGACCTTCCCAAGATGTGATAACTTGATACGCATCACTAACTAATTGGTTTCACCTCTAGGGTAGTCGGTTTCTTTTCGCATTGGTGTAACAAGGGCACCACAAGATAACCATTACCGCAATGCACTGTGGGTGCCACTTTGTTCCCTCTAGATTTCTCTCTAGATGGACTGCATTTAATTGAATGCCCATCCCTCTATTACTAAGCGAGTGATCTAATCGCCATCCATCACCAATGAGCCCTAAACCTCGCGATCTTCTTCGGACAAATGGTTGTCGCCAAGGCCATCGTCTAACTTGGCGTTTCGACGGTCCAATCGCTGCAACCAACCGGCCGATGCGGCCAAAACCCGATAAAACATCTACGGGAAAGGTGCACCCTTGTAACCAAACGCTAATCCTAGCCATAGATTTCCAATATAGACCTCGTACGGGGTCGGGTGCGGGCTTCATAGAATCTCAGTTGGAAAATTCCATTTGTGCGTTCCTTTGAAGCTTCGGGCGCGAGGGTTGTTTGTAACTGTAACCGTCGGGATCACGCAAAGTTGCGCATCGCCCCACCACTCGACAAGCCTACAAAGCCTCGATTCACACCTTCTTCTACTTCTTCTTCACCAATTGTATCTGCCATCTTTCCCCCAGACTCTCTCTCTCGTACATTTTCTTTTGCAGAGGTAATCCTCCGGATCTAATGTCTCTCTGCAACTTCTAGATTTGGATTGATCTGTTCGCGGCTTTCATGATCTTCCGTGCTTGCTTATGCTTTCGTTTGTTGCTTCATTGCATGCTCATGTCCCGCGGCTATTGCCGGATCTGATCTGTTAGCTTCGATTTCGATCCGGTTGGTTCCATCACTTTTTCTGGCAATTCTGTGCTGTGAAGTGCGAACGATTATCGACTGCTCTGCGTTTCCGTGCTGTCTCTGTTAGAATTTCGGAACGCTCTGGCTCTAAAATTGTTCGGCTGGCCTAGTTGTGATCTGAGCCAGCATTGGGATTCAACTCTTACGGTGCTGATCTTTCGTTTTTCTGCATTTGGGGTTGAGAGGATTGGAGGAAGAGAGCTGAGGAGGGCCAAAAAGAAGAGATCTTTCTTCTTCTTCGTTGAGCATTGTGTCAAAATGTTCGCTTGTTAGATTCTAAGTTCCTTTTCTTTTGAAAACGTAGTCATATTGATTTAGCTTAAAGCAATTTTGAACTAATGCAAGTTTAAAGCTTTTTCTCATACGATTACTTTGCTGTTGAATTATTAGTACGACCATCATGCAGTGGATTCAGTCGTACCATATGATCTTTCAAGTTGTGCATTAGTTGAGTCACTGATCTGGATTAGGAGGATTTCTTCTTAAGGGGTTCTATTCGGGATGAGATCTAATCGGTAAAATGGAATAATTAATTGGTTATAGTGAAGCTATTCCACAACAGTCAGAACATCTTGATTTTATGAAGGGTAAGTATGTTATAAGCTTGTATGGATCAAGGCAAACCATCAGCAGATATGGTGTATGTTTCCAAACTGATCTGCTTTTGTGCCAAATTATATGTCAGTGGTTTGTGATATTTTCCCTCTGAAATGCACTCTATTGTTTGGAGCTTAACATGGCCTCTAGTTGGCAGCCTCTACCAAGAATTGATAGCATGAATTTAGCTGTTCTTATACAATTCTTCTTCTTGGTGATCCAGATCTTGTGGTTCAATATTCTATAGCTGGCTCTCATGGGAAGTGTTATTGATGTTGCAATTGAGGTAAGCATCTGATTTCTTCTCTACTGTAGCTTTCTTTTGGTTGCTTATGTTCTGTTTTGAACGTTGATCCTAAATGGTAGCCATGATGTACTGCCTGATGTGCACTTATCTGTTATTCATTCTTCCAATCTGGAGTAGTAGACTTCTCAATCTCAGTTGTTTCTGCATCTCCATGCTCATCTTTGAATTCATTCACACTTAAACATCTAGTAAGAACTTAGAAGTTCCTTCATTACTGAGAGTTGGGGTCCTTTCAAAAGTATCTTGACACCCTGCTAAGGTGATAAAAAAGGGATCGGGTTCAGCACAATGGCCCATACAAGTTGAAACTGAAAAGTCTGATAAAATGCACTAAGCATACATGATGATGAGATAAGATACATTTCAATTGCTAGGACAAGTCTCCTAGTGAAAATTACTCCAGATTAAAATCTTTGACTGGTTTCCCATAATACATTATCTTAGTCTAGGGTATTGAGTGAATGTTCTGCTGAACTTGTTCCAGAAAACCTTTGATTCTCTCTCTCTCTCTCTCTCTCTCTCTACACATGCGCGTGTGCATTTGTGTGTGTGTGTGTGGGGAGAGTGGGGGGTGCTCGTGCTTGTGTTAATTTTAGGTTTGTGTGACATCCATGTATCAAAGTGACTTGACAACTTGCTATGAGAACATATTCAGAAGAAGATGTTGTGAAGTGAAGAATAATTGGTAGTTGTGAAGATTCTTTCTCCGGGACAAAGATGCCTTTAACATATTCTTCCAACTTCACTGATGTACGATGCTGATATGAGAAACTGCCCTGCTTACAGGAGGGAAGCTTGGCAGAGAAGAAGCCCACAGTTGTTTTTGTTTTGGGTGAGCATCTATTCTTAAGTTTCTGCAACTTGCTATTGGGATAACAGGGGTCCTTTATTTCAATTCTGTCAGAGTTAGCTCCTGTTAGAGTCCATGATACTATATTCTGATCTTTTGAATAATAATCAATTCCACCGGAGTTAGCTCCTATTAGATTCCATGATACTATATTCTGATCTATTATTTAAGTTTGTCAAGTAGTAGAAAGTAGACTCATTCAGATCTTTCAGCAGAGTTGCTAGAGTGATGCTTTGTTTTAAATTTTTATATGCTTGTCTTTCGTTTGATCCCTCTGGATCATATCTTTGGTGCTTGATTTCCTGTTAGGCGAGATTTTATTTGTAGGACCAATTTCAACTTAATCGCTCAGTTTTTCTTCTTCCTTTTGACTTTATTTGGTCCCTTTTCCCCCATTTTTCAGCTTCAGCCTCTCTCTCTCTCTCTCTCTCTCTATATATATATATATATATATATATATATATATATATAAGTATATTGTATTCCTTAGAAACTGAATGAGCATTCAGTAGCTCCATGATGTTAATTTAAATATAAATGTTTCATTTGAACATCTTATGTTATTACTCGGGTCATAATATGCAAGTTTAAAATAGTTTTATATTACACTCATGATAAACTGGGGTTCATATTTTGTCTTTTGGATGGAGACTATTTCGAAAGTTTAAATATGGAGTATATGATCCAATGTATTCATCTAATTAAAATTCCTTTTAACTTGTTGGAAGGAGTGTTTTTATTGCTTCACAAGATTTCTAAATTCTAATTTCCCAAAAGTATAGAGGCTCTTCCAGACTTTTTAATTAAGCTTTCTTAAGTTTGTAGGTGGACCAGGCAGTGGAAAGGGTACCCAATGTGCCAATATTGTTCAGCACTTTGGCTTCACACATCTCAGTGCTGGTGACCTTCTCCGAGCAGAAATCAAATCTGGTTCTGAAAATGGGTAATAATGCCGCTGTCACTGATCTTATATTATTTCAGGAAGTTAGTATAGATAGTATCCGTTCTTGTACTTTTTTGCTAGAGATGTGTGCATTCTCTATTTTACCATTTGGGGGATCCTCTTCTTGACTAAACCTAATTATATAAGTCCAGGCATGTTCAAGTAAAGTTTATATGTCATACTATTTTTCTTTCTTTTGTAGATCTTTGTAATGCTCACTTGAACAGAATTTCTTGGCTATTTCACTATTTCTTTGGGTTGTTTCCACTGAGAAAATGTCGTGAATTGTTCCGTGTCAGATGATTTTGTTCGCATCCACATTAGTTGTAATAATATGCTGCTTTAGCGGCTACACAGAGAGAGAAGAGGGAGGGGAGGTGGGGGGGAGTATTTTCCGCTTGGGAAGAAATTGATTGCGCATGGTTTTGTTTTTGATTCACTGGATTTTGAGCTCTGGTTGAGTTATCAAACAGGCTTGAAAGTTGCGATTGCAACTTGGGTTGTTTGCATGCTCGCAAACGCAGAGTATTGCCGCATGGGCAGATTGGTTGCACTGTGCTGTTATTGACTCACTGGTGATTTTGAACTCTGGTTGAGATGATGAACCACCTTCAAAGCTGCAATTTGCGACATGCGTTGTCTGCACACGCGTGCGTACACACAGAATATTGCTGCTTGTGCGGCAGTTGGTTGCATTGTGTTGTTATTGACTCACTGGACGCTGCAATGTGCGACATGGGTTCTTCACATAACCCACATGTGACTTTTAGTTAGGTCACTGTTTTGGACCCAACATCACAAGCATAAATGGTGCAACATGAAAAAGAACTGTGTCCTATACAAGTTAACCTTGGGTAGTCTCTTATGCTCGTTCTGACATGTTTATTCTATTCTTTCACCTATTGTTCATGGCAGCTTGTTACTTGCACATTATTACCCGTTATCATTTGCTAATAAGTGACAAAAAAACGTTGTTAAACAAGCTTGCCTCATATAACATTTATGATGAACATTCTTTTTTTTTTTTTTTTTCTTTTTTTGTGCATGTGTGCCAAAAGTTCAATGCGAATAACTAACATGTCATATCTGGGCAGACAAATTTATAGTCCTGCTAATTGGCAGTAATGATTAATTGCAAGGTCGAAACTTCAGTTCTTTGCCCTAACTGCATAACATATGGTTGGCATTCCTTTATTCTTTTTCTACCGGAGAGATGACTGATGCCATCTCGAGATGAATGAAAGCACATGATAGGAGCCACGTCTTTTAGGTTCTCGTACAACTGGGTCATCTCTTTGAAGGCCTGATGACCAACCAAATTTCCTCTTTGAATTGGCAGAAATATGATCCAGAATATGATTAAGGAGGGAAAGATTGTGCCATCAGAAGTGACAATCAAGCTCCTGCAGAAAGCAATGCACGAAAGTGGAAATGACAAGTTCCTTATTGATGGTTTCCCTCGAAATGAGGAAAATCGTGCCGCATTTGAAGCTGTTGTAAGTTTGGTCACACCTGTTTTTGTTTGAAATGCACTGCTTTAGTCTTATTACTGATCTAATATCGTCCCACATATTTTAAATGTGACCTTATTAGCTATTGCATGTTGTTCTTCCTACCTAAAGAGATGTGAAATTTCTGCAGACTAAAATTGAACCAGAATTCGTGTTGTTTTTTGATTGTTCTGAGGAAGAGATGGAAAGGCGCTTGTTGAATAGGAATCAGGTCAGGCAATTATTTCTTTACTACCTTTACCGTACTAGCACATATTCCTCTTTTGTCGTCTTTCCGATTTTAGAAATCTGATTTTTTTTTTTTCTATTTGTCACAAATTTTGAAGGGAAGAGAAGATGACAACATAGAAACAATCAGGAAAAGGTTTAAGGTGTTCTTGGAGTCTAGCCTCCCAGTTATCGAGCATTACAATGCCAAGGGAAAAGTCAGAAAGGTGAGGAAATCTCTAAATGCATTGCAATCTTCCTTACGTGTATTTGCATGCTCTTGTTTTATTCAGTTGCTTATCTATTTTGGCTTTTGTTCAGATTGATGCCGGAAAACCTGTTGAAGAGGTCTCCGAGGCCGTTAAAATAATTTTTACCTCAAACTCTGAGAAGGTACAGCGCTACAGATGTGTTATCTTATAGGCTTCTTTTTTTGCTGTGAAAATCACTGAAAGGAAAAAATTAATGGTGATCAAATTTCAAACCAAAGGAAACTTTGGTGATCGATTGGGCTTGTATCGTCTTCACAACTCGATATGATGCTATACGTTTGTTAAATGTGGTTGTAATACCTTTCAGAGAACCAGTACTGGGAAATAATATCTAATGTGATTATTTAGCATAATGATGTAGCTTGTAACAACTTCGCATGTGTACGTCGTTCTAATTATGCAAGGCTTCTATTTCCACAGCCAAAATGGCTCTAGTCATGTCCTATGGCTCCAACCAAAAAAAAAAAAAAAAAATTTGTCGTAAGGCTATTATACCCTCATTTAACATTAGGAGTAAAATTGCAGTAGCTCTGCCCCTTATTCCCCAGTTCCTGTTTCTTGTCCCTTGCCCACTCTCTCTCTCTCTCTCTCTCTGACGCTATAGCTTTTCCAATTCCGCCATTGTTCTTAATAAAGTAATTCATGCATTTATGGAGATTTCCAAAAAAAAATTCAGTGATATTGTATGTCACCCTTTTAGTTGAAATGGATGCAAGGGAGAAATGTTGCATTTTTTGGGGGTGCGTGCTATGAATTAAGGATCCAGCAACGCTTGATTGGTTGATCAATCAAGTGCTGGTTCATTCTTTACAGAAAAGGCCAATTTGTTATATTTAAGATTCTTCATAGAAGCAATTTTCATTTTATGAAGGTGCAGATTCCAGTTTTTGTAAGGTCTGTAGAAGAAATAACGAAGTAAAGATTTAACAAAATAAAAACCCACCCCAACCCAATAATGAGCTTCCTGCAAGACTTTTGTGCAATATGAGTGGGGAGATACACTTTTTATATCAGATAGTTCAGGTAACCTCTGTGGGTAGAAAACCTTCTTTGGGAGGAACTAAAACCATGAGCACTGGAATTTACAAAGAGGTCTGTACAGTGCTTCAGGGCTCATACCCATTATTTGTTCTCCATTAGTTAGGTATTCACACTTATAGGAGACAAGAGTGAGGATGGCAAAGTGCGGTCAACATGCCATTCGTTTTCACGGTTTGCCTACTTAACCTAAAGGGCATTTAGTCATTGTAAGATGGTTCAATTTCTGAAGCTGTAGCTGCATAATTTGTTGCTCTGGAAATAGCTCTAGCCTTTGTGCAGTCGTACTTTTTTTCTTGCATGGCCCTATGCTGTATATTAAGTACCACACATAAAGTTGTCTTCCAAGGGCAGCTGAACATGGAGGTTACCTAGTGCTATGCACGGTGAATTTGAAAATCCACATACTATTGTTAAATGCTGAAATCATAGCATAACTCATGAGTGAAAAATGCATTTCAGCACTGTTAACCCTGGGTGTAAGGAATAACAGTAATATCTAGAAAGCGATTAAGTAAAGAACGGGGGTGCTCACGGTTATTTTCTCCATTTACCACTTGTCAAATTGAAAGGTGATGGCTCAGCCAGTTTTCTTTGCTCCAACAATTTATGAAGGCCTTCCATTAACAATCATTGCCAAATTTGAATGAATATAATAGTTATTTTGCCTTAAGTGGCATCTCATGGTTGCAATGTCAAGCTAAGCTGCTTTCTCCCCTCCTCCTCCTTGGGTAAATAAGCAAATAGTGGTTGACCTAATTTTAACTCTTGCATGTTCTCACTTGATTTATTAGAATATTGTTTTGGGAAAAAAGGATGGGAGCGGTAGGTGATTATTCAATCTTGCGCATATCTGCAGGCTACTGTCTAGAGCTGCCATATATGTTCTGTCATCAGCTTTGGATATCCCAAGGTAATTCTATTATCTTTACCTTTAGAAGTACTGACTTAATTTCATCAATATGGATCATATTTGAAGGTTGATGAATTGCGTGTAGTTTTTGTTCCAGTGGTCATGCAAAGACCAAGTCCTACACTTCCCCTCGTTTTGAGATAATCAGCTGGGTGGGACATTACAAAGGTTTTTGGAGCTTATGCTAGTACTATGATTTGAAATTGGCTTAATAATGTTGATATCCCAAGTGCGGATACTGATATGTTCTATACAGAACCTGATTCTATGCTCCACTGATTGAAAGACGGAATACCACTAATTGAAAGACAGAATACATCTATTCAAGTATATTCTGCTTCCACTTCATATTCAGACTCTTCAAAGTAAAAACTTTGCTTCTTACACGTAAAAAGTTTTATATGGGGCTATAGAAGGGATCTTCTGAAGGATCATTGTCGAGTACATATAGTGGATGGTCAAGAACTTTCCCATGTGCCTCCTTTGTTCCTTTTGGAAAGGGGTACTTTCTTTCTTTTTAATATTTGGTGCTTTTTTTTTCTGTTTGGCCAATGGCTGGTGAAAAAGTTTGATGCCCGGTTGGGACAAGCCGTCTAGTCATCGATGTTCAAGGGACGTAGCTTTTATTCTGCTAGCCTGCTGACTATTTAGTTTCCCTTCGCTAAAAATCTTTTAATGTGCTATTTCCAAGAGGCTTCACTGAATGGGACTTCCGTATGAGAACAGACACGAATTTACGTGACTTTGTATACCCGTTACATCGAGTCACTTTCCCTGGAAAATATAATTACTGTTCTGAACACAGTGATGTATAATGCTGGATTTTTCTTTGGTCCATGGCAGGTGATGACGCTGTTGTAGCTGCCTATTGTTGCTTCATTTTGGAGATTTTCTTGAATCTATTTTAACAGTAGAAATGATTATACAAGTATGTACCGGAATATATGGCTCTGGATTCTTATACTGTCTCCATTTAAAAAGTTTAGTAACTTGAAAATAAAGTTACCTATACGCCCATGGGCCCAACATGTTGGTTTTTCCTTTCCTGCTTTGCCTCCATACCCTCCCTCACCGCCAAGCAACAATCATCACTAAAATATGACGTAAAAGTAATCTCAAATACAGGCAAATGTTTGCTTTTGAAACAGATGGTTCCAGACATTATGAGATTTTTGCTCTAATGTTCTAAAATGTCTCTAGGCGTGATAGAGTTGCGTCTTTGACATAACTTTCTTTTATACGTCGGTGTGCATTATGTCGCTGATATTTCACGACATTGCATCATTTGGCAACAATCTCCGAGAAGGAAGAACCGCCTCATGGGAAAGATTCATGTGGATCCGAAAAACACCCTCTCATGTTAAAAGAGTTCCAGAAAACTGGGAAAGGTTAAATGGTCCCTGTACCATATATTTTAGCTGCATCCATCAATCAAAATCATACAGAGATGGTCTTTGAAATGGTTGTGGTATGAGGAGATGAACTAAAACTTAGCCTCTTCCATTGAAGATGGAGGCCATATCTGCGTTTCGAAGTTGTGCTTCAAGCTAAGGGGCTTGAGTGTTTTAAGATATGAAACATAAGAAAACCCTTTTAGGTTAGATTAACCTCGCTAAATAAAGTTCAACGTCCTTGAGACTTTAAAACCTTAGTAGCCGTAGCTAGCCATAAACTGCACTTCCATCTCTCTGAAAAAACCCTTTTCATTTTATAACAAAAGTGGCCCAAGCCCTAAATTTCACACATTGTCGAGGAAGATTGTTGACACCTAAATTTTGATTTTTAAAAATTCATTCATTTAAGCATAAAATAAGAATTTGATATAGTTCTCACCAAAAATAATTTCTCATGCATAGCATATTTATTTTCTGTCAATCACGTATTTTCATTCAAACCAAAGGTGAGTTAGTTGAGCTTAATTTGATAGACAGTTGGACTAGACTTAGTTTGAAATTTTCGACTAGGATATTGGGGGCGTGTGCCGAACTTTTTGTGAGCTAAGTGATCTTATTTCAAACTCAATTCTGCTCATTCAAGCTTAATTATTAGGGCTTTCAATTTAATGTCTAGCCTTAATTGAGCCTGAAAATGTGAGTCAAGTCCATAATTTGATTATAGAATTTGGCCATGACATGGACATAAGTGTGCCGAATTTTTCACTATGATTTTGGACTCAATTTGATCGCAAATTAGTCTAGTTTAGCTCTTATAATTACGAAAGGCCCTTAATTAATTACCCATTTGATTAGTTAAGATCCAATTAGGCCTGAAATCACAAAATGAGCCCACAAGAGCCTAGAAATTTTGGCCAACTCATGGGACCTCCATTTGGACGAAAATTCTTAGTATTTTAATTGATCAGGACTCTTTAAATATCAAAATTCCAAATTCATTAAAAAAAGTCTTATCTTAACTAAAGATTAGAGTTTTAAGAAACCGAAACTCTATCCTTATTTGGCTGAAAATAACAGAGAGTTCTAATGCATTCGGACTCTCGAAATCTAACGGCTTATGTTAGATCCCACTTCGATTAGGATCGACAATCCGACGGTTTCTAAAGACTCCTACTCCTACTAGGGCTCTAAGGACCAAGCTCCATATAAGTAAGGCCTTGGCTCTAGCATAAGGGTTAGCAATTTTGATAATATATTTAGGAGAGAGAGAGAGAGAGAGGGTCACGGCCGGAAGATCCCTGCCCGCCGACTACCGCGAGCAGTTTAGCGCCAACCCACCATGCATCATCGTTTCTGTTCCGTTCGACTGGTGCCAGCCACCACAACGATCCTCACTCGTTGATCTATCATTAGCTACTGACGGTGCGACGATCCGACAACCTGAGCCTCCCATCCAAGCTTGAGAAGCCGCTGCTGTCCTTACCACACCGCCCTGCCAACTAGCCTGAAAAACGTCACTGTTCAGCCTCAGTTCAAGGCCAATTAATCTTCGTTTTGGTATTATTTTAAGCCTTGATCCCTTTACTACTTGTGCTAGATCGTTTGAGACTAGTTTCAATCAAATCAGACTCGAAAAGGTTCGATTTTGGGCTTGATTACAGCAAGTGTGCGTGTGCTGGAAGTTGCTTGGAAAAAGGTGCGAATTCTCAAACTTTTGATTGCGTAATTATGCTTGTTTACTTGGAAACATGCATTGATGTTCTTATACTATCTTGAGCATACTTGATTTGCAATTAAAATTGAAAAATTCAGTCCTTTTTCTATTCATCTTTTGTCATAACCGAAAACTAATGTGCTTGGTGCAAGAGAAAAAATATAATTTTTCTAAGATAAATTGATCCATGCATTGGCTGAATTTGATGACATTCTTTTTTGAGAATTGATAAAATTTAAATGGAATCACGTCTTTTCTCAAAATAATGTTTCATTCAACGATTTTCAAGATCGAATTAGACTAAAAATCAATCAGAGTTTTTTTTTTGTGGGAATTAATCTGGAATTTTCAGTATATAAGCCCTACCATGGCTGAAATCTACGTAGGGAGGTTAGTTTCATTGTGCTGATTATCTCTTGCTTTGGATGGGTGGAAATTGCCTTATCTCATGATTGTTTTGATGCTATCTTCATGATGAAGATAAGGATTTGTGCTCAATCGAACAACTTTGTCTGTCATGGATAAATTTTTTGATCTCAATGTCTATCTTTAACATGTAGTTTGTTGAGAATGCATATCAATTAGTTAATTGAATTTATCTTGTGATTTTCTAATAATATTCTATTGTTAGAGATAAAATTTGAGTTCATTGGATTATATCCACATTTTTTTAAGAATTATCTGAATAGATTTTTCCAAACCTTAAAGATAATTTTCTCGAATTAAAATTGGATCAGATTTTTTGGATGAGGAAAGGTGGATCCCCAACTCATATTTTTCGGCCACCCCTTGCATATTTTTGAAAATTTCAAGGACAATTGGCTCCTTTTTATTTTATTTTTGTCGTGCTTGTTTGTTATGATTGTTATAAAATTTGCACAATTTTAAACAAACATGCTCATAATGTATGCTCCCCTATATGATTAGACCCTTCGAAAAATTAAATTGGTCGCTTTAACCATGATCTCATAGAATGAGATGGCAATTTAGTGTAGAACTTCGTGTTCTATCCTTTTGGCAAAAGGGATGATGTTGTTTTATACCTTTATTCGCATACTAGCTCAAATTTTCGAGGATGTAGCGGATACAATTCTTCTCTAACCCAAATCTTTGAGAATGAGTGAATTTATCGGAAAACTCAAAATTAAAAGGTATATTATGGGCATTTTGTTTATTTTTGTTCAAGCTTTTGGTTGCTTTATTTTGCCAAGCAAACACAAAAAAAAAAAAAAAATCAAATCTTTTTTCGCATATCATATGGCCCCTTATCACATTTTTCCTAAACCAAAAATCACTCAA
Organism: Rhodamnia rubescens; assembly: GCA_021437795.1. Taxonomy (NCBI): domain Eukaryota; kingdom Viridiplantae; phylum Streptophyta; class Magnoliopsida; order Myrtales; family Myrtaceae; genus Rhodamnia; species Rhodamnia rubescens. Next base: position 2,369,526 of record JAILYA010000035.1, read on the forward strand.
TTCACATTAATCAATCGAAAGGGATTTTTCATGAAATCGGTACCGAAATGGCATTAATTCTTCCACTTGATGTAACTAAGTCTTCGAACTCATTTTCTACGGTTCGTAGAGATAATTCGCTATTTTATATAGGTTTCCAATCAACCTATCATAAATGATTAGTGGCGGCTCTAATTAAATAATTTTTCATGAATTGAACCTAAGTTGTGATTTGGTAGGACTTGGGAGGGTCCAAATTAGGTTAATTAATTTAATTAACCTGATAATCCATTAGTCTAATTTTAGGTCATGACGAACTTGGCGACTCTATTTGGAGAATGATTTTCTTAATTTTTTCAACAAAAAAAAGGATGAACCGAATTTTTATGAATTTTTCGGAAATTAGAATTTAATGTTTGGAATTTTTTTTAATTGACACTTTTAATTTTCAAAAAAAAAAAAAAAATCACTTGTGGACTTAAGCCATTGATTTTCATGATCTATGTCTTGATTATTTGATTGGGATTTGCCTTAATTGTGAATGAGATTGATTTTGGGACCGACATGCTTGGAGTTTGATTGAATTTCAATCGTTATATCTTGATCAAGGCGAGCGAGTATAGTATCGTTGATCGGTTAAGGAAGTTGCCTACCCTGGTATCCTTGCTAGAACTTCTTCAGTCATTTGAGAAGCATTGAAATTCTTTGATGAAGGTATTGAGCTAGATATACGTCCCCGAAAATATTGATCAAGAAAAGTTAGAGAACTTCATCAAAGCTATCCTTCTAAAGGATCGAGGTGGCGTCGCTGATGATAAAATTCTAGTTGAAGAGAAGGGCCACAACAAAACCTCGCACATCACGGTGAAACATAAGCGACTCATGTGGCTTGTGTACTCTTCGACAATGGGTCAACATTAAATATATGCCCCTTGGCTACCTTGAATCACCTTGGAATTGACCTTGGCCAGTGTAGGCGGCCAAGACTTGATTAAGGCCTTTGATGGTGTGAAGAAAAACATCCTTAGGCGAGATTAAACTTGAGATCCGAGATCGGACCTTCTATGTTCGATGTTTTGTTCCAAGTCTTGGATATTCCCTCAGCATTTAATTTGTTACTAGGACGTCTATGGATTCACAACGCGGGTGCTATACCATCGAACCTGCATCGGAAGATTAAGTTCATAGTCGAGCAGAAACTAGTTATCATTCACGGTGAGGAAGATCATCGAATCTTCATTGAGACGGTCATTCCTTGCATCAAGCCGGCTCATACCGAAGAGGATTCATATCATGCTTTTGAGTTGGTACATACCATTCATGCTTTGCCGGGAAAGTCCTTTGCCGACTCTAGAACTATCAAATGCTTCTCTTATGGTGGCTAAAGTGATAGTAGGACATGGATTCAAACCTAGCACTGGTCTAGGTCGATTTGGCCAAGGGATTCACGCCCCTATCGAACTCAACGGGAATCTCATATAGGTGGTCTTGGATACCATGGACGTGGCCTTCCTAGGCGTGGAAGATTAAATGTGATAGGCTGTGGTTTGCCACCACCTATTTACACTACCTTTCCGTCAGTTGGAGTGGTTAGCGAGTTATGATGAGTTAACCCAGTTTGAAAAGACCTAAAAATTGTGTTCCCTGATTCACTAAAGGGCCGAATACTCGACCGAACTAATGAGGTCCCCGACCTTGCCGGATGGTTCGATAATCCGATTATTGCAGCTATATTTGAAGACCCTATCGAGGTTGATTGTGCTCCCGAAGAGGACTTATATATGGTGCATAGTCCGACAAGGCCCCCGTCAATGCCATATTCAACAATCTCTTCGGACGGTTTAGATTCAAAGTAACATTTTTATGTTTATGCTTTCCCATGTGTGGGAAATTTTGTTGCTTTCTTAGGACTTCATTTCGATTCGATGTCGCACCATAGGATTTCCCTTTTCAATAAGATGTAATTCTTTGATTTAATATCAATAAAATTATAGAGGCATTTCATTAAATTTTTCAATCTCTTGAAGTATCCCAAACTAGCCCGATGACAATAACCAATGGTCGAACAATATTATTATCCATGGTAAGAACTAAGGGCTAGGCTTCTTCAAGAATTCTTATCCCACGATTTTCAATTTTTTTTTTGGAAAAATCACAGACGATTATCGAAAATTGCAAAGATTCATGCATGTTTAAACTGTGTTTGTTTTTCTCGATTTTGCTACTTTGTGTTTGAGGGCAAGCATGGAAGGGAAGCCTAGTGGATCCTAAGTATGTAATGCGAGATGTTTCGGAAGAGTCCGATTTCGATGATGAAGAGATAGGTCGGGATTCGAGCAAGCATGAACAAGCTAAACCTTTGACTATTGAAGAAACTATATCGATCGGTCTCGGTGATGCGGAAAACCTAGAGAGGTTAAGATCGGGGCAAACCTTCTTGAGAACATAGCTGAACATCCGACTAAGCTCTTGAGAGATTATCATGATATCTTTGCTTGGTCCTATACATATATGCTTGGTCTTGATCGATCGATCGTCGAATATTGTCTACCGATCGATTCTTCGATTGAGCCCATAAAACGAGGTAGCGAAGGGCTAAATCGAGTTGGCGAAGAAGATTCAAGAAGAAGTCATGAAACTCCTCGATGTGGGCTTCATTGAAGCTACCTAATATTTTGAATGGGTTGCAAACATAGTTCTGTCTTTGAAAGAGGACGGCGGGTTTCGGGTTTGTGCGGATTACGAGATTTGAACAGAGTTAGTACCAAGGATGATTTTCCACTTCCACTCATCGACGTGCTCGTATATAGTATGATTGGCTTCGAGCTATTCTCATTCATGGATAGTTTCTCGGGTTACAACTAAATCCTAATGAACGAAGGCGACAAGCTGAAAAATGCATTTACCACCCCTTGTGGGATACTCCATTATAAGGTGATGCTCTTGGGTTTTAAGAATGCTTGGGGCAACTTATCGGTGGGCAATGATTACACTATTTCATGACATGATGTATAAAGAGATCGAGGTTTATATCAACAACATGATCGCGAAGACTCGGCATGGGGAGGATCACGTGGAAACCCTAACAAAGTTGTTTGACGGGCTTCAAAAGTTTGGATTACGTCTTAACCTTGACCCAAGTGTGTCTTTGGCGCTAGCTTGGGTAAATCGTTCGATTCATCATCGATAGCACGGGCATTGAGATTGACCATCCAAGGTTAAAGCTATCTTGAGCTCAAGCTACCTTCTTCGATCAAGGAAGTCCAAAGCCTCATAGGTAGGTTGAATTACATTGCGCGATTCATCTCTCGATTATCTTACACCGCTAAGTTGTTCCTTAAGTTACTCAAGAAAAATACGCTAGTCAAGTGGGACAGCGAATGTGAGGAAGCTTTTGTGAAACTAAAACAACACCTCATGAATCTCGCCTATCTTTGGTTCCGCCGACACCACGGCAACCTTTGATCCTCTATCTTACAATCCATGATGAGTCGCTAGGTGTCATGCTAGCTCAAGTGAGTCGGGAGGATGGAAAAGACCGAGCTATTTACTATATAAGTAAGAAGTTTACAACCTTCGAATTGAACTATTCTGAAGTGAAAAGACACATTCAGCCTTAATCTGGGTGTTACACGATGCTACAGTAGTATACCTTGCAATACCAAGTCTTTGTTGGTAACAGAATGTGATCCAATCAAATACCTACAAAATCAACCCACTTTGTTTGGGAAACTTGTCAAATGGCAGATCTTCATTTCGAGCTTGATGTTCGGTATCTGTCACAAAATTCGGTGAAGGAACGGGTCTTGGCCGACGTCCTAGCTGAAAATCTCGAGGCAAAACAAGGATGCCTATCATCCTGTGGATCGAATCACGTTGGTAAATGACTATACTTGGGCCATGTATTTTGACGGAGTTGTGAATTTGTCTAGATTAGGCACCGGGGTAGTCCTGATATCCCTTGGTGGATAACACTATCCTGTAGTAGCAAAGTAAGTGTTTCCTTGCACTAACAACATAGCAGTATGAGGCATGTATTCTCGGGCTAGAGGCCGCAATTGAAATGAGAATTACAGGACTTAAGGTGTTCGGGGATTCAGCTTTGATTGTCTTCCCGGACCGTTGGTGAGTGGAAGACGCGAGATGTTAAGTTGCTGCCCTACCATGAGTATCTAGACAAGTTAGTTGGGGAGTTTGATGATATCTTTTCGAGTATCTCGTCCAGGATGCACAATCGGTTCGCTAATGCGTTAGCTACCCTGTCTTCAATGTTGCAAATTATCGATGGATTAGAGGTCGAACCATGAAGATCAAGATATGGAGAAAGCCAACGTATTGCATGACCGTAATTGAGGATGGTAAGCCTTAGTACTATGACATCAAGACTTATATTTAGAAACAGGAGTTTCTTGATAAAAGTACTCGCATCCGACCAAAGGTACATAGAGAGGATGGCCTCGAAGTTCTTTTTGAGCGAAGAGAGTCTCGTACAAGTGGTCATTCGATGCGATCCTTTTGCGATGTATTGATTTCTATCAAGTAGTCCATCTAATGATGGAAGTACATGAAGAAATATGTGGTCCGCATTGAACGGTCACATGTTAGCCAAGAAGATCATGAGGTTAGGTTATTACTAGCTCACCCTAGAAAGCGATTGTATTCAGCATGTCCGGGCTATCACAAGTGTCGATTCATGGTGACAAGATCAATGTTCTTTAGAACAAGTTGCATCGATTATCCGAGTCGTGGCCATTTTCTATGTGGGGTATCAATGTGATCGGCTCGATTAATCCCAAAGCATCTAATAGGCATATATTCATTATGGTTACAATTGATTATTTCTCCAAATGGATTGAAAGCTGCGTCATACTTGGCTATCACAAAGACGAGATGTGGTGAAATTTATCCATCGGGACATCATTGGTCAATATGGTTTGCCTGAAGCTATAATCGCTGATGATAGCTCGAACTTGAATAACAAGATCGTTGATGATTTGTTCAAAAAATTCAAGATCAAGCATCTAAACTCTTCCCCTTACTTGATTTATCGTCGAAACCAAGTTAAGATTACAACTCGAGTCGGGACCCGCAAGGTGAGAAGGAACTTATAACCATGGAATCTCTTCCGAAACTTCACTATTTCTTCATGAATCTCCTGTTTCTTTAACCCCTCCTCTTGAACTTCGGAAGTCTATCGCTTCTAAGTTGGATTACCTTTATGAGGCATCCTATCTAGCGGAAGATAGCAAGATTTCTGAAACTCAACTCCTCCTTATGAACCCTTACTCGCATTTTCCAAACCTTCCTCTTTTTCCCCCATTAGATTTATAAAGCATCTCATACAACATACTCCTCGAACGGTAAAGGAATATGTCTAGTCCTCTAAATTTGATCAGCATTCCATCCTAGCTACTCAGCAAGAGCAATTCATTACTCTCCAAATCCCTCAAGAGTTCCCTCTTCGGTGGGCTCAACAGAGTTACACTCATCTTCATTTTGGAGCCATCCGCCTTGCTCTTTCACTTGTTGGACGCAAAGGTTTGCCTCGTTGTAGCAAGAGTTGCTCTACTTGATACCCGTTTCCTTGATTATCAACATGTTTGTATTGGTACCATCCAAACTACCCTAAATGCTATAATAGTCTTTGTGACCTTTTTCCCAAACTTCAACATAGCCCTCGCAGATCCTAGCCTCCTTTCGACCCTCAAAGTACAGCTACTGGATCACCGGAGCACCTCAAACTCTAGGGACTATTGCTGCTACCCACCATTACCAAATGATTTATAGGGTCCAAAATGATGCTATAGATCTTAATCTTCCTAGCTTTGAGGAAGCCCTTTTTATTTTAGTTGATCATGACCAGACTTTATGTATTCATGTACCCAGGTAAATTCCCGAGACTAGCTTGTTAAGATTCTTCCCGATAGTTGGGTAACCAACTATGAGAAGCTCCACCGCACCACCAGGCTAGTTCAATTTTCTGAACCCCAGTTCACTAAAAAGAAAGATGATATTGTCACCATCAAATTCACCAAGAAAAAGGAAGACACTTCCTCTGTCTTTCCTTCCTTCCCTATGATCCCTGTGTTTCATCCCTTGTCTAATTGATCCGATCAACATAGAGTGTCCTAATCCTAAGAAATTTGTTCAGTCCTTTGATGCACATGGACGTGCAATTCATTGTTACAAGGATCCCACAAGACATTCTTGTTGGGATATTGATTGTGTTTGCCCTCCGTGCACCGCACGAGAAGAAGAAGATGACAGGCATTCTTTTAAAAAGAAGAAGAAAGACTCTCTCTACCGGAGATACCTTGATGGTAACACTATGGTGGGACCACTTGGCAAAGACAGTAGAAGATGGCAATACATGGTCAAGTACGGCTCACCTAAGCCCTCTCAAATTACTTCACCACCACCTTCTTGCCCGGATGAACCAAAACCAGCACTACGTTCTCTCATCGCCACCAAAGAAGTCGGTCACTTCTCCCTTCTATAAGCCCATTCGGAAGTGGGTCAAGAAGCACTCCTATCCCATGCAACTCCCCCGAGCCTTATACTTGTGCCTCAAAATCGAACCACCCTTAGTACTACCCAACATGTGTATGTTCCAACCAGAAGATTTCCCACTATTACAACACAGCATGACCTTCAAGCTAAGAATCTAGCCTTACTTGTCCAGTTTCCCTCATTGGAAAAGTTTTCGATCCACAGTAGAGGTATTACCTTGCGCCCAAGATACCGCACCCAATGATGTTGATATGCATGGACCACGTAAGGGACCTAGTCCCGCCGAGACTGTTTTAAACTAGCAAACATAAAATGCACTTGCTTAGAATGGGCTAAAAAGTTACTACCACCTACGAGTGGATCATACCACGGCTGTGTCCAAAAAGATGTTAGAAGACTTTCGGAAGAGACTTTATTTGCTTGAGATAAAGCAAATTTCTCCTAGCCATTATCCGGAAGATCAAATCCCCGAAATTGAAAAGCTCAAACGCCGGATCTAGATCCTCTAGAATGAAAGGCCTCTTTTCTCTGTTGAATCTCTTCTATTTTCTTCTTCGGTTCTAACTCCTAAAAAGGAACTTTTCCCAAACAAATTCCACTTCCTCGTTTTCACTGTCCTTAGCTCTCTGCACTACCACCTCGGATAAATATTTTGGCCCTCCGTGAACAAGTAAGAAAATGGGAATAAGAAGAGAAATCTGGGGGCAAAACAAAGGAATCACCTCCTACTTTTTCAGCTCCTTCACTTTATCTCCTCCATCTCCTTTCGCACCTATTCCTTAAGCTCCCTCTAACCCATCTCCTCATACCCCACGCAATAATCATTCATGTGTCTAATCCTTTAGAAAGCTTCCTTAGACACCATATCCCTTCGATTTTTGCTATTAATCCTACCCGACTAGAGTAGGATGAATCTTCTTACGATTCTAGATCACCTGATTCCGAATCCGACTCATTTGAGGACCCTTCTCAACCTATTCTTTGGAATAATGATGGCAGATCCCATTGTTAAAGAGGAAGAAAGGGCCTCGGCCTTAGAATCGGAGGCACAACATATGCCGACACTCACCCAACCGGGTCATCTACCTCTTCATCCTCATCATCATCAAAAGCATACTTCACTTTTGATCATCTTCCATATCATAAGTGGCCTGAGCGACTCCAAGAATTTCATGCCTGGTTGATTACTAGGTACCTTACAGAGCATAGCACTTATGAAGTCCTTCTTGAGTTTGCCAGTAGATTCACCGAAACCTTGAAGGATTAGTGGAGAGTTGCACGAGAATAGGACCGGATCTAGTGATCTAGTTCCTTACAATGAACTTTGATGAAGTTATCTAGCTTATTCATCTGTTCTTTGTTGGCCAACCTAATGATATCAAAGAGCTTAGATGAAAAGAGTTTGTTGAACGAAAATGCAGTTCCATGGCGGAAAAGATCTTGATCGACATTTTAAAGAAATGATCAAGCTCTTTTACCTACTTGGTGCAGATCTAAATCTCAAATCCATCTTTCTATCTTCCATTCCAAAAGAGATCAGCTAAGTAGTTGAAAACATCTTGCAATCAAGACCTAGAGATCTTTAGAACAAGCCACGATTAGAGAACTTCAACAAGCGGTTTATGTTGCCCTTGAAGAAATGTGCTTCAAATGAGAACTCTTTAAAAGCTACATTTGAGAGAATAGAGATCTTGATAGGGTTTATACTGGACTGATCTAAAGATCAAGTGTTCTAAGGATTACAATGACCCTTCATGTTCGGGTTATAAGAAGAAGATGCACTTCAAGAGATTCTCTTTTGGCACTTACAGGTGATTACTCTAACTAGAGAAACAAGATTGATATGTTGCTATGGTTTTGACCACTTAGTACTTGGAAGGAGTTGTTCGAATGCAAAGGCATGTAGATAGACTTGAACTAGAGAGACATACAGGTGATAATTTTTCATAAACCATGGACCTTTATCGGTCGTACTAGAGATGTGAGATTAGATGCAGCTCACTGGAACAACCACGCACAAGCCTTAAGTTAATCAACAAGTTGCTCGTGGTCACAAGACCTTGCCAACTTCTATTTCATTGATTCCTTGTGAGTACAGAGCTTTAGAGAATCCTATGCCAAGAAAACCGTACTATCTCTCTAGAGATATAGCCATTTGATGCAATGTATGTCTCGTGGGACCAAGTTCACATGCATGACAAGACTCGAGAAGCCTTAGAGATCTTTCATAGAAACCAGCCAAGTTCTTCAATGGATACCTCCCAAGACCTTTGGGGAGGACCACTATCTCAAGACCCGTATACATACTGTTCTCGGGATGTTCCTACCGCTTCTCATTCTAGAGATATTCCTTCTAGCTCTCAAAATATTCCGTCCGGCTCCATTTAGGGTATCCAACCGGATCCGGAACTAGACGCAAGGATTGATGAATACGAACAAGAGCATTTTTCGCATGCCTTTAAAAGAGAAAAAGACGGCTCGGATAGCTTTAGCTCAAATTAATAAGATTATCGGTATTGTCGGCCATATGTACGTATAATAATTAGCCCATGGGGGAAAAAGTTATCGAGTCATTATTGTATACTGTTATTATCCAAGAGTGTCGGTGGATCTTGTATTGAAGAATTGTATCTTTGTCTAGTTATATCCCTCTTCACCTATATAAGGCCTTGTAAGTCATGTAATCGGGCGGACTCGGCCTACGTGAAATATCGGTGTGAATTTTTCATATGATGAGTTTCAAAATTCCCTCTCTTCTTCTCACTTAAGTATGGTTCCTAGAATTTTAGCATTATTTTGTTAATTTGGTAGTACGATGTGGTTCAAGATGCTCTTTACTTGCCACCTTCAGTGGAACCCGTGAATTAGAAATTTCTTGCACCATGAGGGTTGAGCTTCAAGATTGAACATGGAAGCTAAAAGGCCATCCCCCGATATTGGCCATGAGAGTTTGGTGTTGGGGATAGCATACCTACTTCAGTCTAAGCTTGAACGGAGCAGTGGAAGTGGCCAATAAGAACATCAAGAAGATCTTAGCCAAGACGATCGTGAATTATCGTGATTGATATCGGAGGTTGCCATTTGCACTCATGACGTATCGGACCTCGATCTAACATCTAAGGGACAACCCCGTATTTTCTTGTATACGGAATGGAAGTGTGCTATCGGTTAAAGTGGAGATCCCTTCTTTACGTATACTATCCCAAGTCAAGCCGATTGAAGCTGAATGGATCCAATAGAGGATGGATCTGTTGAACCCGATTGATGAAAAGCGATTTAAGGGTTGTATGTCATAGTCGGTACTATCAGCAAAGGGTTGCTAAATCCTTCAATAAGAAGGTTCGACCTCGGCATTTTTAGGTAGGAAACCTCGTTTTGCAACAATTGCTGCTAATAATTTTGCTTCCAAAACGAAAGTTCTCCCCAAACTACGGCGGTTCATATATTGTGAGAAGGTGCTTCTATGTGGTGCTCTAATCCTAGCGAAATGGATGGTCGAGTCTTTGCGAGTCTTGTTAATTCGATGGTATAAAGAAATATTATACTAGATTTGTTCTAACATTTTGGTGATCAAATTATAATACGCATTTGAGGTTTATTCATGAATTGTTCATACTTGCTTTCCTGTTTACATTACTAATCTTCATTGTCGGATAGTCTCAATCGGAAATCTCTCGATCCGATTGAATTGATCATTTTGAATGGGAAATATCGGGACGATAAAAGGCAAGCCGTTTCCACATACATCATGTATCATGATCCCCAAGTGAGAAATGTTATAACTTCCATGCTCACAAGGTAAATGGTTATCTCGAAAAAATTATAATGACCAAAATGATGAGAATCATTCATCTCCTCTATCCACACACTATAGGTTGCCCTTTACTCAACCCCTTTGAACGGTGGTTTCATTTTATACCCCTCGTAAGGAACAACCCTACATTGGGGCATTTTTTTATGAAAGCTCAAGGAATGGTTAGGATTTTCTTGCTTTCACTTACATCAATCTTTAAGTACATTTATTGCATGCGAATTCTGTGTTAGATTAAGTGCCTTAGAAATGACGAAGAACATTTTATTTCTTTACCCCGTACACTTGATCCATTGCTTAACGCAATTTGAGTTGTGGATTCATTTCTCATAACCCGATTGACGATCATTCTTGTGGTGAAAAAATAAGAACCATCTTAAAGCATTTGGCAAACGAGAAGCAAAGTGCCTTAGGACAAGTTGAAACTTAAAAGATCTGTCAACAAAATGTGCGGAATTTCAAATGAGACCCTTCCTTCCTTTTGGGAAAAGCTAAAAAAAAAAAACAGGAGTAGGGAATATGAAAATAAAAGGCTCACCTTATAGAAAATCTTGAGCATTGGAAAGAAAAAAAAAAAAAAAAAGAAAAAGGACAAGTGCAGCCTAAAAGAAAATGGTCCACTCCCGTAAAAAAGAAAATAAAAAGAAAAGAGCTCTCTCTCGAAACATCTCCCGAAAGGAAAGAGGTCTCAACCGAGGCTGTTCACAAAATGTTCCTCAAGAAATATCATTTTTGAAGAAGATCAATGAAGTTGCTCATCGGCAACATCACTCATACTCAAAGTGTCAAGGATGGATGATCACCAATCCCATCATCATACACCCTTTTGTTGAAATTAAGCCTTTCATTTTCAAGTTTACCTTGAAACTACGTTATAACCCTTACCAAAAGTCTCTTCGGACTAGGGCACTTGTGTTAACATAGGATTTCAAATGCTTATAAATTTTGCTCGAAGAAGTGCGAGCAAGATCATTTTATCTCATTTTGCGGGTTCTTGACTTGTAAACCTAATGCGATTGATAAAGATCTCATTTTATTTCATAGCCAAATGACTCACATGAGTCCTTTTGATGAACATTTGACTAAGCCTTGAATTACGGTCCTTGCCAAAGACCTCACTAATTGGTCTGGTCATAATGATTGCAAGAATACTCGGACCCTTGTCGAGTGTGATGACGGCGATTCGAGTGTTTTTTATGCCAGCATTAATGGCCAGGTTTTCAAAAGCCTTTTTCGAAGAGTGAGATAAAAGTCCTTTTTGGTGAAGTTCCCTCATTCAATTTGATTGAATTGGACAAAATGATCGAGATAGGTTTCCTCATTAATAAATTCTCCAGTGAAAGCTTGCTAATGCGAACAAGTTTTGACTTTTGATGTTGCATGAACATCAACTTTGTGCACATAATTATTTGCAGTGAATGATTTGGTATGACACGATCAACTTAGCCATTTCTTAACCATTGCTTAGAAGAGTCCAAGTAAGTTCTCTAGCCCTTTTTTAAAATCGACCTTGGTCGTCATTTTAATCTCACTCCATGTTCATTCATACGATACAATCTCTACATGTACTCGTACAACAAGATTCATGCGACTTTTATGATCACGCTGATAGGCTCGCGCGGCATATTCCTTTTGTGTGCATACTAATAAGATTTGTATGTATCATGCCCTATTCTTCGGGTACGCAATATTCCTACCTAAACACCTCGGATCATAAGAGAAAACATCCCGGGCACTTTACCGACCCATTTGTTTTTATCTTCTTATTAAACACATGCGAAAATAATTTACTCTCGACAACACATCAAAGCGGGGATAGTTAAACAAACGGTCACATCGAACAAATCATGTGACTTAGCAAATATCATATTTTATTTAATTATCTATATTAACTCAAGGGAGTGAGATATCTACAAGCACATTATTCGGGCCATACTCGCAACCCTTAGAGATATCGGGTCGAAATTAACACGACTCCCAAACTACTCCAATAAGGTGTACGTCTACTTCTAATTCTCCACGGCTAAGGAATTGAAAATGGTTGGCAACAACGGGGAGAGATATAAATCTTAGTGAGCCAACGCCGAAGCTCGGATAGGGCGTTGATTCGTTTTGAGCATTCTACCAACTAGCACGGAATCACGATATATAGCATCAACCACATGCAACTTACCAGCCATGAGTCACACATAATGGAATACTTGACACGACATGAAAATCATATCAAACAATCACCGCAAGGCATCACATCAACTTGCATACATAGGATACCACATGAAATTCATTTATTAACAGATGATCCACACAATTGGCATGGTTGGCCCGCACGACCGGTATGGCCCCAATACTACGATTGGCAAGTCTCTTGGTAGGACCAGGCATCGTTCCTTACATCTTGCGACGGCGATCGAAAGCCATATATCCGGTGCGACCGGCATGGTATGACAAACATGCATTCCTATAGGGAGCGTTGGTCTATCACAAGCTGCGATCGGCATCCAATAATCTGTGTGATAAGTACAAATGGCGCTGTCATGGATAGACGTGCATCCGACAATTCGTGTGGCTCCATACGACTAGCATGGTATGAACTTGTCGGGGTTTCGTAAGACTAGCACGGATTTAAGCTCATCATATAACCACATAAGCGCATTCGGCAAACACCCGGTCAGTTTTTATCTTTGCAATTAACCGAATGCTCATATAAACCTAATTCATTAGGCGATCAATCGTCCGTTCGGCTCTAGCATATCGCTCGCTCACGATCAAATAACAACAATCAAGTAACCAATCAATATAACCACCAAATAGCCACAGCTCCCTAACTAACCAAGCTAATTTAACTAATTAGGGTCATTTAGCCTAAACCAAGTTTCTAACTTAAATCGACCCTAATTAATCTACTTAAACACCTTAATAGGCTAATTACCTATCCCTAAGCGTAATTTGCGCTCAAACCGAGAGTTAAAGGCTAACTCACCAACTAAACGACGTTCGGTGACGACTCGGACGCGTCGGCGATGTCCACAATAACATACGGTGTGGGTGGCTACGACAACGACCGACAACAACAACGGCGGCGACGACACTTGGTCACGGTCATGGGTCTTGGCTCGAGTCGGCACGACGTAGTACGGTTTCAGGTCGGATTCATGGGCGGGGAAGATACGGGTTCTCGGGCTCGGCAACGGCGGGTGGCTCAAGCAACAACGATGAAGACGCGGGTAACGGGGTTCGAACGGACGAGGGCGCGCAGGTCGATGGGCGCTCGTAGATGGCCGCGGTCTACGACTCGAGTTCACGTCGGCAAGGGGTAGTGGGTCTCGAACTTGAGCTCGGGACGGCGGCTTAGGTGGCGACCCGGTAACGAGGGATGGCGGTGGCTAAGGAGATTTGAGGAGGAGGAGAGAGAGAGGTGGCCGAAGGCTTCGGGTGGAGGAAAAAGAGAGGGATTGAGGGCCAAAAGGAAAAGATTAGAAGAAGAAGAAAAAGAAGAGAGAAAGGGGGTTTCGATCGTGGGGGAAATGAAAGAGAAGAGAGAAATAGACATTTGACTTGCAATAAATGGGGTAGAGCCTATGGTCAAATCAACTATTTACTAATTCGTTCTATATACATAATATCTAGGGGCAAAACGGTAATTTGGCTTACCGGGGTAAATTAAGCGGTCGGTACTAAAATTGAGGGCAAAATCGAAATTTTTACGTCGAGGGTTCGGTCAAGGTTAGATTTAAGCGCGAAGGGTTTGAAATCGCTATGCGACGACTAAACTATTAGAACCTAATCTAGTTTAACCGACATGTCGGGAAAGATTCAATTATCGTCCCTTAAACCCTCAAAATCCAGATTGATTTACCAGGTTGGAATTCATGATTTAAACTCATCGAATCTCGTTAACTTACAAACGTCGAAACTCCGGGACGTCACAACTCTCCCCTCCTTAGAAACTTTCGTCCCTAAAATTACACCACTAAACAACCTTAAAAGATGAAGAGATTGGCGCCTCCTAACGTCCTCATTGCTCGTCATGCAATACTCGCTTCATAATAATCCTTATCTCAACTCAACGCACTAAAACCACAATGCGGCCATCAACACACAAGTCGGGTTCAAGCTATGATCCTCAATTACCAACCTGTTGCAATTCCGTAATCACCGTATGTCTAGACAGGTTAAATCATCTAACTCCAAAAATCCAAAACTAAATTGTCACGATCTGAACTTGCAGCCCAAACTAGCTGTCGATTGCTATACTATATCCACAATTTGACCACGAAATCAGCCATCCCTACTTATCGATCGACAATCTTTTAACTAACAAACAGACGGAAGTTGTTACTATTTCTCCTACGAGACGCAATTACATCCTACAATATATTACCTAGCGTCCGAATTATCCTTCTAGTTTGCGGGGTAGTAGGCCAAACTAAACTACAGCTTTGTTCCCAAGGCAATCGGTAGATCTTTCCACAATATGACAAGTGAACTTGGAATCACGATTCGAAGTGATCGTCACTAGCATTCCATGAATACGTACTATCCGTAGTACATATAGCTCAACATAACCATCCAAAGCGAAATCCTTTCGTACTACTATAAGATGAGCAGACTTTGTCAATTCGCCCACTACAATCGAAGTCAAATCATTTCTCTTTTGACTTCTTGCAAGCCCATCACAATTCCATCATGATATGCTCCCATCTTTACTCTAGAACCTCCAAAGGCCTGTAGCAGTCCACTAGACTTACAATGCCGCACCTTGACTTACCGGTACATCTAACACTTCACCACGTGCTTAGCTACGTCAACCTTCAAACCAATCCACCAAAAGTACTGCATTAGATTCTAATACATCTTCGTGCTAACCGGACTAATACTATAGCTACTACTATGCTTTTGATGTGCACTCGATCACTTGTCTTCCTTAATTGCCACATTTCGCAAATTTAATCTCATTCCGGGTCATCATCAACCACAGTAACTCATAAATTTTTATCCGACACACCCCACTATGTCATCCACTCATATTTAGCCATTACAAACCTTCCTTGGCCGTTTTCACAATACTTCGTTCCACCCGATTGCTTGTGGTTCCGTTGGTTAAAGTCCTTAAACAGTAAAAACTCTACCACGACATCGTTGGGATGTTGTACCACTAACTCATATGGGTCTCAAATCATTCCAGGGCTATACTTGTCACATAGCATGGGGCTCTCTCTCCGATTCACCTTCGAGGGTACAAACCGACATTTACCAATACCACAAAGCATATAAGCATCACTTATTCGGGACATCTCGATCCGCTCACAATCTTTCATCCATTACTCGAAATATAATACTATGCACCTTCAAATATATTTTTCACTTTGAGAACCAACTTTAAACATGAGTAATGCATGATCGCCCTCGCTACTCATCATACACCACTCGCTTTCATACCCATCCTTATTAGCTTGAACTTTCTAACTCCACAAGCGACCATTACATCTTAGAGATCAACTTCCTAAGATCAATCTATAACCTCATGTCCGATCGCTTGACCCAAACAATTCTTCTATGCATTTGATCATATTGGTACGTTAATCCAAAAGTTCGTAGTTCATTTACTTGTGAACCTTTTCTCATCACTAGGGCCGTTAATAAAAATTCACAACTTAAATCATCAAGGTGCCACACAAGTTTAGACCTATAATCTACAATTATCGATCACCATAATCACTCCAAATAGGCTAACCACCAAACTCCAACAATTTAAGCCTAAATCCTCACTTTTCGAACTTATCGTCCAATCCATTTGTCGACCACTATAATATATTCTCAAGCTTGGTCAATGACCATCCAAAATGACAATCATATAATCCAATTGGTCCATTTGTCCCTCAGCAAATAGCTAAACCTCAAGTACGTTTGCCAGCTCAAATCCCCCTTAAAACTCCCCGATTTCTATTCGCTTCCTTGCGAGTCTCAATCATGTCGCCACCTAAGGCCATTAATAAGAGTTGACAACTAAAACCATTAGAATACAACATAATTCGAACCTATATGATCCACATATACCGGTCGTCTCTTTACAAATCTCATAATCACAAGTTAAGCCTATTAATAAGTCCTTTCCACAAAATGTCCGTAGTAGTCCACCAAACCTAAGAAACTTTGAACTCCTGTCACCATTGGCCAATCCATGACCACTTCACTCTTAGACAGATTGTTGACACTTAAATTTTGACTAACCATTTAATCATTTATTTTGCATAAAAATTAGGAATTAATCTCGATTCCTACAAACAATAATTAGATCTCTCTTCATATTTGTTTTCAGCATCATATGTTATTCATGCATTTCATTTGCATTTAATTGACCAGCGGTGAAGTGACCGATCGACGAGCGAAAAGATAAAATTGTTCTAAAATGTTTGGGACAACTTTCGCTAAAAATTCCTAGTAATAAAGCCAAGATTGGGGTTTAGTTGAACATAATTCGGCCATTCAAGGACTCAATTGAAAAGGGTTTTAAAATTAGGACTATTTCGTAACTAAACGAAAAGAGCAAACCCTACCACACCATTATAAATAAACATGCAGGGTTTACATTTAGAGGGGAGGCCAATTATCATACACACACGGCCATGAAGGAAAAGGCACGGCACAAGTGATTGAGGGAAAAGAAATCCTGGGTGGCTGCCTTGGTCCAGGGGGTGAGAAATATCGTGAGATTGAGGGGGCCATTCTGTTGAATGCACGGCATATTGGTGGGCCACGAAGTGGAAGACCTGCATCTCTCTCCCTCTGGTCTTCATCAACAGTGGATATTCAAGGTGTACCAAGGAGTTCCCATCTAGACTAGCCACCTGCCCTTGTGACTCCGCCGGGGCAGACACCGCTGCCTATTCTCCACGACAATCCATCGGCGGCCACCTGTTTCACTTTTCCTCTCCCGACACTCATTTAGCCACAATCGCTATTGTCCCGACAATCATAACACAAGAGAAGAGACAGGCTTGAGTTTTTTTTTTTTTTTTTTTTTTTTTCACGATATTTGTTCATCCGATTTGCAGGTCCACATTCTCAGTCTCGTTACTGGGCTTCCATGAAAAGTAGGAAAAGTGGAGATGAAAAGAAAAGACACGAGGAGACATGGGATAGTCCCAAGGAACCATCTTGATCCCTCCAAGATAATGATCCCATGAATCCGACCCTTTTTACACCTATGATGCACAAAAGATGATGTTCATTGATGAAAGGGTTCACACGAGGAAGGACCCGCTATAAAGTCCTTGATCTTTTTCTTGACATCTACTCCTTGTTCTTGAAAATTTGCAGGTCAATGTTCTCAAATTAGCCTCCACATTTTGTTACTGGACTCTCGCAAAAGGAAAAGAAGGCTGTCTTCTCTCTCTTTTCACTGAGTCCAAGAGAGATCTCAACTTTGACCGCACTACCGATTCATATCACATGGCAATGAAGCCACAATGAAGCCACAGTTCGCTAGTCGCTAGCGAACAAGTCGAACGATGAACTCCCACAGCTTTATCCGTTCGGGCGTCGTCGTAGATTCTTGGTTTCTAACTTTTTTCCGTGAAGTGGGGTGACTTTTCCACAAACGGAGACTATCCAGACTTGCCCACTTAAAATCTGTCCTCATCGTACTTTGGATATCATTGGCCATATTCGAATTTGTCTTTTGCAAGTGAGAGAATACATGAACAATAAGCCTTATGGCTTTCTTGCAGGTAGCAGAATTGAGCACATTTCGGGGTTGGAGAAAAGGTCATTAGGAGACTAAGATAAGTCAAGGCCCCGATTCGTGGTCTCTTCCTCACCAACTTCACGAGCCGCCTTCAAGTCCCACCGTAAGCCGCCGATTCTCCGCGTTCCTGATCCACGAGTTCAAATTTAGAACATTAACTGTCATTAACTGTAATTTAGGTAACAATCGCGGTCTATATAAGCATAGTTACAGAACTCATTTGGGAAGTCGGCAAAAATTGGTCTGCTTATAACATTTAGAATTCACGTGAGAAGAAAAGCAACGAGAGTAAAGGAGAAGAGGAACCGAGAGCTTCTCGATCAAATCCAGCCACCCGCACCATCCTTGCTTTCTTTGGCCAACATTCGCAGCTCTAGTGGTCCTTGCTTCTTGTTCAGACACCTGCCATGGACGGTAGAACAGCCCGACATACGTGCCGACCTGTTCGTGCAGTTGAAGTACCTCCCTTGTGTTGCATCTGCTGTCTAGTGTTGTTCGCGCTGCTATATAGGTGGAATTCAGTCACTGTATAAGGCTGTCTTCGGGGTTTTACCTGAGCAAACTCGGGCAGCTTCTTAAAGGAAAATTTCGTTGCTGTCCTGGGAAGTTTTTACTGCTGTTCGGTCCAAAAACAGTGTTGTTTTTGGGTATTTTCGCTAATTTTTCCAGTGCAGATATTTGTTCATTGCTTAGGGCCGATAACTACATTATTCGATGCAAAGTACTCCTTATTTCGGGACTGATTAGGCGCAAGTTCAGCTGCTGTCCAAGGGCCTTTTTATTGCTGTTCGAAGTCTGAAACTAGTCTGTTTTGGACCGCGTTCCATCGGTTGTGCAAGTTTGATTGGCAAAACTCACATTCGGTTCAAGGTAAAATCCTTCTATCATTGAATTCTTGTTTTATGTTTCGCTGAATGTCCTGCATATTTTGGAAGTGCCGTTAATTTGTGTTGAGAAGGGATCCTGTGAGCTTGTGTTAAAACTTTTGGTCTGTTCGTTGCCTACAAGAATAGTAATCAGAGAGCTTAAATTGTCTTGCACTTTTTTTTCAAAAAATATGTACATATCCTGTTGGAATCGTGTTTTCGTTTATCATGATGTTGGTTAGCTTTCAGGATTAGTTCACTATTTTAAAGTCTACTAATATCTTTGGGTTTAGACTAGATCATATTCAATTGCGAGATGCTTTGTATCCTTTCGAAATTTGCAGATAAATTGGACAATTAGATTGACTCCAATTGAACTTGTGTGCACAGATTGAATTAAGATTTATCTTAATATTTCAAAATCTCCATAAGATAAGGCAAGATAATTTTTGGAACCTTGGGTATCATCTCATAATCTTTGAAATCTTTGAGATAACTTTCCTAGTTGGTCTTGTCTTATAATTTTGTGGATAATTGTGCATATCCTGAACATTATTTTTTGGATCTATGATATATCTTTGGATATTTGATGTATCTTGTAGCTCGAATTTGAGATAACCTGAATCCCAATCTTTATCTTAAATGATTGTGTATAATCGATAATCAAATTTGAATCTTTTGGAAATTAGAATATTTTGGGTAAGATCACATCCCGATTGAAAATTTCAAACATATCTTTAAAATATGGGAAATTATTTGATAAGCTTCAAAATCTCAAGAGATAATGTGAATCCTTTGTGGATAGGGGTTTATCCCTTTTAAAATTCGGCACCTACCCTAATTGGCCGAAAATTCATTCCCTTTTATATCTTAGTCTAAACAAAATATTTTTATAATCTACCTTGAGTATAATACATGCTCCCCTATGCCTTGTCCCTCGAAATATGTGCAATATGGATGACTATCTAACTTCACCCCCAAGGTATGATGTCATCCACACAATAAAATTGTCTAACCTATCCCACAACTTTGGGACCGGACCGGTAAATTTCATAATATATAAATTCACTATCTCGATCCCACCCCCGAGATACGACGTGAACAAATGACCTTCCGAACCCGCCTCCAGGGTACGAAGCAAATTCATCGGAAAATTCAGATTGTAAAGGTGTATTATGCTCAAGGTTTATTATAACTTTATTTGACATATTTCTCATAAAAAAAAGTCATAAAAAAATCATCTTGTCTTGGTCTTAATTGAAATTTTCAGAAACCATGCGAGGGTTCCTAATGTGAATTGGATTTTGAGAAATCATTTCCTCAATCTACGTTAGTTGTCGGGCCAATTTGCTTTGACATATCATGAAGACCAAAAATCCACATAAGAACAAGCTTTTCATGTGCACTTCATATACTATCCATGTCATTGCCATTCATGCATTTTTTAAGCCATTAGTATAGTTTGCATTAGTTTTTTGCGTGTCATAGAATGTTCTCGCCTGTCATTTATGCCACGTCGTTTTGCAAGTCATCTAGGATGGACTTATTTTCGCATATTTAGGGTAGATCATGTCCTAGCCCATCATTCATGTATTATATCATGTCATGTAGTTTAATTAATTTGCATGTCAAATAGTTTAGAAATAATGTCACAAGCCATCTAGATTAGAATTCATATTTTCTCGCATTAAAATTCATTTTTTCAAAGTATCATGTGTGATTATTTTTTTCATATGGCGACGTATAGATAAACTTTGCATATAGTTGCATTTGTATGACATTCATTTAATCGAGAAAACTCAAAAAACAAATTGCACCTTCATTCTCAAAGAAATTAATTGAATTTGCCAATCAAGAGATTTGTCGCAAGAATGGTATCGAAAGGGTGTTAATTGAAAAATTAACATAATCAAGTCCCCGAGTCTAAATCTCTGGTTAGTAGAAAATAAAGTATTCTCCTATACTTTATTTAGGTATCTAATCTACCTACCAAAAAGATTAGTGGCAGCTTCGAAATTAAAAATCTTTTGAATAAAATTGAGTGAACCTAAGTTGCGAATTGGTAGGGCTTAGGAGAGCTCGGACTAGGTTAGTTAATTCATTTAATTAATCTGGTAATCCATTAACCCAAAGTTCAATCCGAATTTTAGGTCGCGACAAGCATCCATCTTAGCTCTCAAACAATCCATACAAATGATAACATTAAAGTCATCTATTGCCAGCAAATTCAAATCTATCCTCTCCCGTTACCCCTTATAATTAACTTACACTCGGAACATCCTACTGACAAACACTATCTTGCCCTTTGCAGCATAGAGATCCTAAAGATCATTCCCATCGGTTCCAAACTCAAACTAACTAGTTTAATAAGCTACATTCCTAGCGGGTACCTTGGGGCTCTACTTACCCCAAAGCAATACTAATGAGAGCTCGGGCATACGGCCTTAAAACTTTGGCAACAAACACATGTATGATTTTTCAATCCTACTAACTATCCCAATCCCAATGCTTCTTGTCACTCCAAGCCATAACAGGATGGATCGAGCTGACCTTACTACGATACCACCTTGGGCGGGTATGTCAACGCCCGATCCTCGGGTGAGCAATATCCCTACCTAAACTCCTTAGGTCATAAGATATAACGTTCCGGGCACGCTATGGACCCATTTATTTTTATCTTCTTATTAAGCACATGCGGATAACGATTTACTCCGCACAACACATCAAAGTAGGGATAGTTAAACAAACGGTCACATCGAATAAATCACGACAGCTTAGTAAATACCACATTTTATTTAATTATCTATGTTAACCCAAGGGAGTGAGATATCTACAAGCCCATTCTTTGGGTCACATTGTACAACCCTCAAAGATATCGAGTCGAATTAACACAACTCTAAAACTACTCCAATAAGGTCCACGTCCACTTTCAATTTTCCACGGCTAAGGGCCCGAAAATGGTTTGCAACAATGGGGTGAGATATAAATCTCGGTGAGTCAACGCCTAAGCCCGGCTAGGGTACCGATTCGCTCAAAGCATTCTACCAGCCAACATAAAATCACGATATATAGCATCAACCGCATATAACTTACCAGCTATTAGCCATACATAATACAATGCTTGACATGACACGACAATCACATCGAACAATCATTGCAAGGCATTACATCAATTTGCATACACATGACACCCCATTAAAATCTATTTATTAATAGATGACCAATAGACAGGCATGGTCGATGCATACGATCGGTGTGGCCTCAACACTACAACCGGTAGTGTCTTTGGCAGGATCAAGCATCGTCCCTTACTTCCAGCTACAACGACCGAAAGCCATGTATCCGATACGAATTGCCTAGCATGGCGCATGCAGACATTCCTCGTAAGGAGCGTTGATCCGACACCAACTGCGATCAGCATTCGATAATCCGTGTGATCCGTACGATCGGCATGAGCACAAGCACGGATCGGCTAGCATCTCGACAAGTCGTGTGGTTTTATACAATTGGCACGGTACGAACTTTTCGGGGTTCCATACGGCTGGCACGGATTTAAGCTCATCATATAACCACACAAGCACATTCGACAAACACCCGATCGGTTTTTATCTTTGCAATTTGCCTAGTGCTCATGTAATCGTGCTTAAAGACTTAGCCCAATGCCATTTTCATGCTAAAACATGTACTTTACTTTCATACGTGGTCATATGAATGCACGGTTTATCGATCGAGACTTTGTATCTAACACATGGTGACCCTCACAATTTCTTCCAAAATACTCAACAACCAACCAAGCAATCGACCATAACGATTGATAAGTATATTTAACTAAACCAACCGTAGTTAATAATACCGACATCATAAATTGGAGCTAATATAAACCCAGTCCGTCGAGAATTTAATTGACCGCTCGTCTCTAGCCTATCGCTCGCTCACGATCAAATAATAACGATCAAGCAACCAATCGGCCTAACCACTAAATGGCCACGGCTCCCTAGCAAACCGGACTAACTTAACTAATTAGGGTCATTTAGCCTTAACCAAGTTTCTAATCTAAATTGACCATAATTAATCTACTTAAATGTTATAATATGTTAATTACCTATCCCTAAGCGTAATTTACGCCCAAACCAAGAGTTAGAGGCTAACTCACCAACTAAATGACATTCAATGACGATTCGGACGCGTCGGCGATGTCCACAATAATGCACGGTGTGGGTGGCTACGACAATGATAGGCGGCAATAGCGGCGACGACGGTTCTCTCGCTCGAGTTGTCATGACGGGTACTATTTCGGGTCGAATTCATGGGCGGGGATGATATGGGCTCTTGGGCTCAAGCAACGGTGGGTGGCTCGGCAACGACGATGGAGGCGTAGGTTGATAGGCGCTCGGGAGTCGCGATGCTCTCGGATGGCCGCGATCTACGGCTCGGGTTCTCGGCAAGCAAGGGGTAATGGGTCTCAAGCTCAAGTTCGAGAAGGCAGCTTGGGTGACGACCGGTGACGAGGGATAGCGGTGGCTAAGGAGGTTTGAGGTGGAGAAGAGTGGGAGGTGGCTTCGGCTTCGGGTGGGGGAAAAAGAGAGGGATAGAGGGCTAAAAGGAAAAGAAGAAGAAGAAGAAGAGAGGAAGGGGGTTTCGGTTGTGGGGTGGGGGGAATGAAAAAGAAGAGAGAGAAAGAGAGAGAAAGAGAGATTTGACTTGCAGTAAATGGGGTAGGGCCTACGGTCAAATAAACTATTTACTAATTCGTCCTATATGCATAATATCTAGGAGCAAAACAGTAATTTGGCTCCTTGAGGGTAAATTAAGCTACCGGTACTAAAATTGAGGGAAAAATCGAGATTTTCACGATGAGGGTTCGATCGAGGTTAGGTTCAAGCATGAAGGTTTCAAACCGCTAAGCGACAGCGAACTATTAGAACCTAATCTAGTCCGACCAACATCTCATGATGACATGCTGAAACGATGGTGGTCTCAAGAGATATTTTCAGCCCACATGTGACCCCCGAAATGATGGAGGTCCCGAAAAGCGTCTTACCGACTCATGGTGGCTCCCTAAAATAATGGCAGCCCCCAAGAGACAAAGTGGTGCAGCTTCAACCATAACACAAGCATATTTTTCTTCATTTCAGATCTTGCGCTATCTCGCATCGAATGAAACTTTTGCTAACAAATAAGGCACCTCGGTACTTTGAGATCCTTGCACCCATTGGAAGCTTGGAAATTAAGACAATCTCATCAGCATTATGAGGTATTTGGTAAAACATGTATTTTCATGTGCGACCCACAATGCAGTTTTCTCTAATCCATTTATGGAGGAAGGTAGCTTTAGCGCATGTTATTTACGGTCTTACATATCATGCATCATTTGTGTTAGAAAATGGGATTAAAACTCCCGTCAAAAATCACTTGCATCAAAAAACTTAGGTTTCAATTTTTGGTCTTTGAGCGAAACCTCTATGAACCTCCACCCAAAGAGGTGCAGCTATTAACACATAAATTTTTATTTTTAGGAATTCATTCATTTAAGCATACAATGAGAATTAGATACAGTTCTTACCAAAAATAATTTCTCATGCATAGCATATTTATTTTCTATTAGTCATGCATTTTCATTCAAGCCGGAAGTGAGTCAATTGACCTTAATTTGATCGGCAATTGGACCGGACTTAGTCCGAAAGTTTTGACTAGGACATTAGGGGTGTGTGCCAAACTTTTGTGAGATAAGTGAACTTATTTTCAAGCTCAATTTTGCTCATTCAAGCTTAATTATTAAGCCTCTCAATTTAATGTCTAGCCTTAATTGAGCTCGAAAATGTGAGTCAAGTCCGTAATTTGATGAGAGAATTCGGCCATGACATGGATATAAGTGTGCCGAATTTTTCACTATGATTTTGGACTCAATTTGATCGCAGATCAGCCTATTTTAGCTCTTATAATTACGGAAGGCCCTTAGTTAATTACTCATTTGATTAGTTAAGATCCAATTAGGCCCGGAATCATAAAATGTGTCCACAAGAGCCTAGGAATTTCGGCCAACTCATGGGGACCTTCATTTGGACAAAAATTTTTAGTATTTTAATTGGTTAGGACTTTTCAAAGATCAAAATTCCAAATTCATTAAAAGAGTCATATCTTAACTAGAGATTAGAGTTTTAAGAAACTGAAACTCTATCGTTATTCGGCTGAAAATAACAGAGAGTTCTAGTGGATTCGGACTTTCAAAATCTAACTGCTCATGTTAGATCCCACTTCGACTAGGATCGACAATCCGATGGTTCTTAAAGACTCCTACTCCTACTAGGACTCTAAGGACCATGCTCTATATAAGTAAGGCCTTGGCTCTAGCATAAGGGTCAGCATTTTTGGTAATTTATTCAAAAGAACGAGAGAGCAGAGAGAGAGAGAGAGAGAGAAAGGGTCATGGCTTGAAGATCTCTCGCCCGCCAACTACCGTAAGTAGTTTCACACCAACCCACCATACGTAACCGTCCCTTCTCCGTTCTAGTCATATCAGCCACCACGACGATCCTCACTCATCGATTTATCACTAGCCACTAACGGTGCAACAACTCGATATCTGGAGCCTCCCGTCCAAGCCCGAGAAACCGCTGCTGTCCTTGTTGACTAGCCTGAAAAACGTCATTATTCAGCCCTGGTTCATGGCTAATTAATCTTCGTTTTGGTATTATTTTAAGCCCTAATTCCTTGACTACTTGTGCTAGATTACTTGAGACTAGTTTCAAGCAAATCAGACTCAAAAAAGTTCAATTTTGGGCATGATTACATTAAGTGCGCGTGTGCTGGAAGTTGCTTGCAAAAAGGTACGAATTCTCAAACTTTTGATTGTGTAATAATGCTTGTTTGCTTGGAAACATGCATTGATGCTCTTGTACTATCTTGAGCATATTTTATTTGTAATTGAAATTGGAAGATTCAATCCTTTTTCTGTTCATCTTTTGTTAGAACCGAAAACTAAAGTGCTTAGTGCAAGAGAAAAAAATATGATTTTTCTAAGATAAATTGATCCATGCATTGGCTGAATTTGATGATGTTCTTTTTTGAGAATTGATAAAATTTAAATGGAATAATGTCTTTTCTCAAAAAAACGTTTCATTCAACGATTTTCGAGATCAAATTGGATTAAAAATCAATCAGAGTTTTTTTTTTTTGTGAATTGATCTGGAATTTTCGGCGTATAAGCCCTACCATGTCCGAAATCTACATAGGGAGGTTAGTTTCAGTGTGATGATTATCTCTTGCTTTGGATAGGTGGAAATTGCCTTATCTCGTGACTGTTTTGATGCTATCTTTATGATGTAGATAAGGATTTGTGCTCAATCAAACTACTTTGTCTGTCATGGATAAATGTTTTGATCTCAATGTCTATCTTTAACATGTAATTTGTTGAGAATGCATATCAATTAGTTAATTAGATTTATCTTGTGATTTTCTGATAATATTGGATTGTTAGAGATAAGATTTGAGTTCATTGGATTATATCCACATTTTTTTAGAATTATCTCAATTGAATTTTCCA
The DNA here is from genome assembly GCA_021437795.1 of Rhodamnia rubescens. Taxonomy (NCBI): domain Eukaryota; kingdom Viridiplantae; phylum Streptophyta; class Magnoliopsida; order Myrtales; family Myrtaceae; genus Rhodamnia; species Rhodamnia rubescens. The sequence goes on from JAILYA010000035.1 coordinate 2,395,982, forward strand.
AACCTTAAAGATAATTTTCTCAAATTAAAATTGGATCAGATTTTTTGGATGAGGAAAGGTGGATCCCCAACTCATATTTTTCAGCCACCCCTTGCATATTTTCGAAAATTTCAAGGACAATTGGCTCATTCTTATTTTATTTTTGTTGTGCTTGTTTGTTTTGATTGTTATAAAATTTGCACAATTTTAAACAAACATGCTCATAATATATGCTCTCATATGTGCCTAGACCCTTCAAAAAACTAAATTGCACGCCTGAATCATGATCTCATGGAATGGGATGGCAATTTAGTATAAAACTTTGTGTTCTATCCTTTTGGCAAAAGGAATAATATCGTTCTATACCTCCATCGCATACCGGCTCGAATCTTCGCGGATGTGCCGGATAAAATTCTTCCCTAACCCAAATCTTTGGGAATGAGTGAATTTATTGGAAAACTCAAAATTAAAAGGTGTATTATTGGCATTTTTGTTTATTTTTGTTCAAGCTTTTGGTTGCTTTATTTTGCCGAGAAAATACAAAAACAAAAAAAAATCAAATCTTTTTTCGTATATCATATGGTCCCATGTCACATTTTTCCTAAATCAAAAATCAATCAATCGAAAGGGATTTTTCATTAAATCGGTATCGAAAGAGTATTAATTCTTCCAATTAATGTAATCAAGTTCCCAAACTCGGTTTCTCGGTTCGTAGAGATAAAATAGTTCTCTCGCTATTTTATATATATTTCTAATCAACCTACCGTAAAAGATTAGTGGCGGCTCCAATTAAATAAATTTTCATGAATTGAACCTAAGTTGTGATTTGGTAGGATTTGGGAGGGTCCGAATTAGGTTAATTAATTTAATTAATATGATAATCCATTAGCCTAACTTTATATCGCGACAAGCACTACAGCTGCGCCAGCCTCAATCCGAGGCCGAGGGCCTCGGTTGAGGGTCACCCATGGCGGGCCTTGCTGCCTCCATGGGTGGCCTTGATCAAGATCAAGGTCACGGGCAGCAACACGAGCCATAGGCAACCTCGATGGCGGCTCATGACCTCAAGCGGAGGTCGTCGGCAGTCGGTGCACTCGAACGAGGCACCGAGAGCAGAAAGGGGACGGAGTTTTCTCGATGCAAAAATTATGGGTGAGTTGGGGGGCTAGAGAATTTAAACGAAAAGTAGTGGGGCAATTTGATCTTTTCAGAGTGGAATTTTTTCTAAATTGGTAATTTTGAAAGTAGAGATATAAAAATACTAATGTGAGATATGTTTTTGGTTGAACAATGCAATTATAGCCGTGAGAATTTGGCTTCGCTTCCTTAAAGTATAAATCTTCAAGTTGCACCCACGCAACATATTTTTCGGAAGCAAGACTACAACTTGGGTTATGTTTTGGTCACTGCACGCGTCTTATTGTTGAATCTTTATTGTTACTGTTAAAAAGTTAAATCCCAAAGTTTAAATTAATAGATAAAATGAGATAGCATGAATAAAAGATCCAGTTTAAACTAATAGACAGTATTTGCACCATAAATAATTGAGTCGTCGACACGAACAAACACGTGCTTTACGCATGAGCGTGGACAGTCACATGAATGACACATGAACATCACCGATGCGTGTGTCGATGTTGATCGCATGTGACATGTTATCGTTCACCATGGAAATTGATATTTGTTGATTGACATCGACATGCATCGGTGACACATATTCAGTTGTCGATACACAAAGGCGAAGGGCTAATAATTACCAATATGCAGCTAAGGCATGGTGCTACTTTTAGAACTTTAACACGCCCATGTCATGTTTGTATGGAAGAAGATTTGTAGCACCAATTACGCCTCTCGTTCGACAAGTGAGAGGAACTTCTAACTCGGCCCTATTGCGACATCTCTTGGACAAAAGCTCGAGATGTATGTGTCAAGGCAGGAGCTAGCTTGCACCGAACAATTAAATCAAGTGATAGTAAGGTTCTAAGGTGTTTTCCTAATTGTTTTTCCATATAGGAGGATTCCTACTATCCGCATCCATCAGTAAAAGAATTTTTGTGTGATGGTGTTTACATATTAACAGAGCCTTTTCACAATTGTCGGCCACTAAACAGGCTGATAGAAAGGCAGTAAAATTACTAAAAAGTCCTAAAGCTATAGCAATTGTGTCAATTCAATCCACTTGGCTGGCTGAAGCTCGACGTGACAAATTTTTTAGTAATATTTTAATATTATTTGAATTTTAAATATTTTTTAATAATTTTTTCTGCCTTTTTTTGGGTCGACAACCTCTTGCCGACCATCGGCCAAGGGCCAGCAAGCCCTGGTTCTAGCCAATCATATGGATTGAATTGACACAATTGCAAAAGGTTTAGGACTCAATTGGTCAAAAAAAAGTTCATGATTGAAATGATACAATTACAATGTATTTAGAACTTTTTTTTATTGTATAATTCTCCAAAGTACAGGTTCTTAAAACAACAATGAAGCATATTCACGGAGATTAGAGCAGCCGATACATCACCATGGTATGTTTGGGAAAGGTAAAGAGAAGATAGATTTTGGCTGACAGTCTCTTTGCCACATAACTTAATGGATACTTAGAGGCTCTAGTTAACAAAAGCATCATCCATGCTTGCTTGTTGGGTGGAGCATCCAAATGGTGAATACTTCAAGAAGCATCTAGCTAGGATAAAAGATTTTATGTGGGTTGCTGAAGATGGAATGAACATTCTAGTCGGTTAAATGATTCATCACATTAAAAGGGTTTTATGCCTATCTTGAAAGTAGAACCGGCCTCCAACTACTCTAATATTGGCAAAAACCCATTGATTATCGGCAAAAAGTAAAAACTGATGTTTGGTTTGATGGTCGCATTCCACATGCTGAGTTTCGGTAGCCAACTATGGAATCCAAGCTTGGTAAACCTAGCTATGCTTGCTAGTAATCCAGGCAACGAAATAGGACCAATACTAAGTGAACGTCAAATAATTCTTATTTGTTGGCATCGAAGGTCAAGGATAATCCTTCCAGTGACTTCGAAAGCATGTATCGTCATATATCTAAAGATCTTGGATGTGGTCCCAATCAAGATCATGGTTAGCAAGTGTCTGATTGCACCACGGAAGGTTTGATGGTGAGATTCTCTTGAAGACCGTGAATACAGTTTTTAACTATATCACTGTTCGAATTGATGTGATTGATCTTTATTAGTTCTCACCGCATGAAGCGCAAAGTCACTTGTAATTTGCCACATAACTTAGATGTTTTTTTTTTTTTTTTTTTTTTTTTTGATGCCGAGGCTCCGGGCCTCCGGCCGGTGGGCGGGCGCGGGCCCCTTCCGGGGGCTGCGGCTAGGCGCGGGTTTGCTCGGCTTTCATGTTAGAGCCAATGTATCTCGATAAAACCCATTTGCCCAATACTTGCACATAATTAAATAGGTTCACGTGTAGCATAAATGGATCGATGTCACAAATGGGATGACACGAGAAAAATCATGTCTTACATGATTGACTTGCTCAAGTCATCTAGACATGAATCGATATGGGTCAAACTCATTCATGACCACGACATATATGTTTACACTGATTCATGACATGACAAAATGATGTCTTTAAGTTATTTTAAAAAATAAATTATCCTAAAAATGATTTCCAAACAACTATGGTTGACTTTGCGAGATAAGTTGATCCATTTAATAGAGGGGCATAAAACCCATGTACTTGCATACAGTATCTGCTCAAAGCCCAGCATCTACAATAGTTCCAAACGATGCTACAGTTCTCCTCATTTTCCTTTATATTTTCTTAGTACTCTTTAATAACTGTGATTTTTGATAGTACTGCAACAAAAGTCTCAAATCTTAAACTTCCTCCAATGCCAGACCATCGCCTGAACAAGTTGGGCAAGACATATGGATCGGTTTTCTATCTCTAACTCGGTGAGCTTCCCATTGTAAGAATCACAACGCGTGAAGCAACCAAGGAGGTCCTAAAGACTCAAGAGCTCGCCTTCCCGGACTGCGCGCCATTTCCCGCCACTTA